>CM073466.1:28177500-29472500 GCA_037074535.1 Gleditsia sinensis
TTCTTCACTTGTAGGCATAAATTTCTACATTTTATCTCATATCCAGTCTATAAATTTAGTTAAATGCAATGTTTCTGTGCCTTTTGACTGGTTATCTCGTATTGGTTGGCATACATTTAAGTTAAAAAATTTCTAATGTATTGCATATTTCTTCTGTCAAAAGCTTTATTTAAATTTTATTACCCTTTTAGGATGAAAATGGAAATAAGATGATAAACCAGTATCTTCAAGAATATAAGATCGATTATGGTAGCTATGGGAAAGTGGTAGGCATGAAGTTATGATATTATACTTTCTCTCCTTTCACATAAGACAATTTTACCTAATCCCTTTCCTTTCATTCATGATAGGTTCTATATTAAAGTTCTGTAGATGGAAAGCATTATGCAATTAAGGTAAAAACTTTTTTGTGTGTGGTAAGACAGTAAATTACTGCACCAGAGCAAATAAAGGCATGCTTTTTGTTATGGGTCGCTTTGAGTATTCAATATTCATTATAATAGTAAAGTGGGACCTAGGTAATTAGTTGGACTAGTTTACATGGATGAGAGATAAACTATAGACTTTTGGAAATATTTATGGTGAATGATGGTTGTGTACTTGTAAAAACAAACAAAATTAAGGAAGAAAGATTTACATAAATGATCATAATAATTGTCACCTATCAAAAACTCACTAGCACATGTATGTACAATGTTGTTGCCAAGCTAAGGGTGCAACTAGTTATTTGTGAGCTTAAATCTTTTGAACTGCAGGCCTTTCATAAGTCTCATTTACTGAAGCTTTGAGTTACGCCCTCAAAGACTACCATGACTAATGTTCTGCGTGAGGTATATTTTTACTTTGTATATCCTTGCCTTTTCTGCAATCTATGCTGGAATTGAGATGCGGATTGTTGATATGTCTAGTTTGGTTAAATATTTGGCTTATCTCAAGTGGCTTCTATTTTATGTGACCATTTAATGCCTACGGAGAATATATGGGAACTAAAGCTTAATTTTCGACTCTGGTGTACTGTCCCGTTTCCACTAATCATCTTCTTGAGGAATCTACTTTTATCTGTGAATCTATTTGTACAGTGGCATCATATATAGTTCATTTTCACAAGATAAAAAGAAAAAAGGTTGCCAATGTTTTGCATGCCTTTTTACTGCCTTGTTTGTACATTTAATATATATTTTTTCAGCTATTTTACTATCCCTGCAGTTGATTAAATGACTTAAATACTTTCTTTTTAGGTATTCATCATGAAAATGCTGGAACATCCTAATGTAGTCAATCTCATTAAAGTTATTGATGACCCAGAATCAGATCACGTTTACATGGGTGCTCATGACTAGTTTCCTTCATTTGGTTTTGTTATTTAATAACTGACCATTTTACTACTTCTGCCTAGATTTCTATTTGTGTTTGAGCCTTAAGTTTGAATAATTAAGAACTTGTTTGAAGTCTTACACTTGACTACTGGTTTTTTCTTGTACGGTACTTGAATATGTGGAAGGCAAATGGGTTTGTGAGGGTTTAGGAATTCTTTGTGGCTTAGGTGAAGAGACCACTAGGAAATACTTGCATGATATAATGTCGGGATTAACCTATCTCCATGCTCATGCAATATCTTTTGACCAATCTTTTGGTGCTTATTGTTGATTTCATACGGCCCCTACCCCCTATGGCCTTACTCACACACTTATGCTATTATGCCTTCCATGATATGCTCATAGTTGTTGTGGCCTCTATTATTTTGGTTATAGCATCTCAAAGATATTATTTGCAGGATAAAAAATTCTCATATGAATGCATGATTGGTTTTTTCCTATCATGATTATATCGAGTAATTGTAATTATTTTAGTTGACTCTACCATCCGTTGTGGTAACTAATGAGTGTAATGCTTATTTTGGTCAAAAAAGAAAACAAAGAGTGTAATGCTCATATAAGGATAGAGAAAATTAATTCTTTTCTTGATTTAAAGGTTTTGAGAGAAATATTAGCTAAGCTTAAAATTATATGATGCTTAATGACTTATTCTTGTAAGTCTTTAGATGGTGAGATATGAATCAAATAATATTTTTTCAACTAAAGTGTGGATGATTATTTTTGGATAAGCTATTTACATAGATATATATCCGCTGACTACCAGTTACCTTATCTGGACTTTCATCACCTCTTCTAATAATGTGGCGATATATTAACATATAAATGTCTGAAATCTTGTGATCTAGCTTGTCAAATATGAGAGTCATTATAATAGCCCACCGTTGCATCGTTTGATCCATATAGCTGACCCTACCTAGTGGAAAAAGATTTGGTTGTTATTGTTGTTGTATAAACTCTAAAAAACGACAAACTTGAAACATATCTACAAAATCACCCCTAAATTCTTAAACAAAATGCATTTGAAAATAAATTGAATAGGTTCAAGTCCCCCAAGAGCATGATAATGTCAACAATACATAACCCCAAAACATGTGAAGGACTGAAACATAACAGTAACACTAATGAAACCAAATTCTAGATTGGTACATTGAGGTCAATATCTTACGCACTCCTAAGAGTGGAAAGAGTTCTTCTCAAAAGTTATTCATTGACTAAAAAGTACTCTAATTGACTACAAAATACTTTATTTATAGGCTTCTAACTGATGTGTGCTGTAAAGTTTTACCAAATTAACCGCAAGCGCACGGCGTAGCTGTAGCTAGTCCGGCGAGTACGGGTCGTATTCCACAGAGAGCAATGTCAACTACTAGAATTATGCAAAATGAACTATCTAGATCGATGTAAAACGATAGTGTGTCACAATTCAACAAGTAAAGATAAACAATCAAACAAAGCCTAGGGTTACAGTTCACCACACTTATGATACTCAACATCCAAATTATACCTCTAATTGCAATTATCTAGGTTATTGGGGATGGTTTAGCCTTAATTAACTAGCACCTCTCTCAAGTGTTACTAATCGTACCTAGGTTAATCCAATTGCCTACTTTCGTGATTCTTAGTTCAACCTAGGTCCATTAAGTTCTATGCCAACCATGGAATACAATTAATCGGTTTTCTCGTGCCCATTAATTAATTCATTCCTAGAGAATCTCAAACTACTTTCGTGATTGAGAAATCCCTAATCAACCATTAGGTTCCGGTATTAGTTTTCACCTCTCAGTCCATCAACTAATATCCTAAGACGTGATAAATTGTTGGCCAAACATTCATCAACTCATATAACCAATGCATAATAGCCAATCCTAATTTTAACCATAGATAACACAATTAGGGTTCCAATTGTTCAATTCAACATAGTATCATCACACCATAAGTGGGTTCACCAAAACCATAGATCAAAATCTACTCAAGCATGATAGAAAGATAAACTAAAACCAAATTCATTAAGCAAATCATAAGTATTCAATACAAACCAAGACAAAGAATTGAAATAGAGAAAGTGCAAAGATAGAAAGATAAAACCTGGATGGAGAATGAAATACAAGCAGAAGTTGCTGAGAAATCTAACCTAGAACATGAAATCAAACTCTAATCCTACCCTAAATCCAATCCTAATGTGTTTCCTAAGCCTAAAAACTCATTCCCCAAGTGTATTTTCAGTCCTCCCCCCTTTGGCTACGGTTTCCCCTCAATATATAACACTTTGGGCATCCAAAACCCTAAAAAACACGGAGGTCACAGACCCACAGCACGGCCGTGCTCCAGGACATGGCCTGGCTATGCTTCTGGCTGGAATTTTGGGGAAATACTGCAGCATCCGCCCCGAGCACGGCCTGGCCGTGGTGCATGCCACCAAGCACGGTCTGGCAGTGCTAGGGCCGTGCCGCCCCAAATCGTCCGAATTTGCCAAAGTGCCAAACATGAAAGTTGTAGCTCTATGTCTCTTCTTTCCACAGCCACCGGAATCACCTTAATCGGATCTATATTGAGGGAGATATGACTAAATTAGTAACCAAAGGTCAGAATTCGTCCCACTGCACTATGATCTTAAATTGAGAGCTCTGTAAGGCCATGGAATATCCCGAATTTGACTAAGTGTTCAACATGAAAGTTGTATATTATTGTGTTATATTTTCACACCAACTTGAATCACTTTGATTGGAGGTCATAAGACGGAGATATGCTCAAAACAGTACTGAAAGGTCAAATGCTGAGGGCTGCCATGCTTCTTTTTGGTTGAATTTTGGTAAGCTTCCTCCTTGCTTCCTTCTCATCACGGTTCCATATTCTTTTGGCATTTTTCATGAATGTTTTCCCTTGCTTCTTGGCCTCTTTTGCTCACCTACAAGCATAAAAACAACAAAGCAGTATCCAAAGCAAAACATAACCAAAAGCGGGGGAATAACCACAAGTTTACTATGAATTAGGGGATAAAATATATCCGTTAAGTACTCAAAATACCCCTTTATCACTAACTAAGACTCCTAAATACCCTAGGACATCTAAACTCACTAGGAAAATTAAAATAATAAGAATAAAATAAAATAACTAAACTCCTAGATAAAATATAATCCTAATTCCTAATCAGATCTCCTTCAGAACCCTCCACTTGAGAAAAACTTGCCCTCGAGTTAAAGTCATCTACATGAATTTGCTACTTATGATATGCAAAAAATTGGTCTGTTGATAGGTCAATTCTTGACAGAAATTGGAATGACAATAGGTTTATATCACTTGACGCAGCAACTTAAGCATGAAGATAAAAAGGATGTCCACATAACCTATTTGAGATTTTTTTTGTCAATAAGAGTTTTTTTTTTGGTTATGTGTATCCTAGTCTTAAATAATCTCTGTTGCATAAATTTGCTTATAGATTTTATGGTAGTATAGTCAGTATATCCATGATTTCTTTGAAATATTAGGATATGAATTTTGAATTTTTAATAATTTTCCTTTTTATCTTAAGAAAAATTAATGCATTAATGTATGCTTCTATTGTGCATATAGCATAATTATAAAGGAATGAAGAACATATATCCTTCCTAATTGAAGTATAGATTGTAGAATGCAAATGCAAAAAATGTTAATATATTACATGTAACATCCCCAATTTTTTCTTATGTTACTAATTGAAAATTTTTCTTCATAGAGTAGAAAGCATTTTGGATCTTAAGGGAGGATTAAATTATTTTACAATTTTACTTAAGTCAAACAAGATCTTAGGATGGTTAAAATGGCATTTATGTAATTTTATTGAAATGGCATTTACGTAAATTCTTTGATATGACAGTTTTGTAAATACTCTAAGATGGCATTTTTGTAAATAATGGAGGATGACAAATTTGTAAATATGAGGTGATAGGTAAGGAAAAATATTGATAATTATGAGGGAGAGGGAGTGTTGGCAAGAAAGAGAAAGAAAAGAAAAAGGAAGAAAAGAAAAAGGAAGAAATGAAAGAGGAGGAAAACATAGAGAAGGAAAAGAAAGAAGAAGAAGGAGAAGGAAGAGAAAAGGGAAATCAAGGTAAGTTTCTTGATCATCTCTCTAATTTCATCATCTTTTTTTAAGGAATATCCTAACTTATGGTATGGATGTAGGATTTTTGTCTAGTAGGAATCAAGCACGCAAGTTTAAAGATTTGTTTGAGGTAGGCTTAACATCCACACATGAATTTTGTACAAAAATTATATATATACTTTTAGATGTGTTTAGAGGTGATTTTGAATAACATGTGATCTATATATTTATATGAAATTCTATTTTGGTTGTTTGGACATACATGTGGATTGATAAAGGAGAAAATTGAGTGTTTAATGGTTATATTTTATCCCCTAATTAATAGTAAACTAGTGATTTTTTTTCTTTTGGTTATGCTTTGCTTTGGATACTGCTTTGGTTTGTTTTATGTTTGTAAATGAGAAAAAGAGGCCAAGAAGTAAGGAAAAACACTCATGCAAGGAGCCATATGGACTTGGAACATGCTGATGAGGAAGCAAGGTGGCAACCTTGAAGAAATTGGCAAGAAAAGAGCCTGGTAGCCTCAAACACGGCCAGGCCATGCTTGGTATGGCATAAAGCACAACCAAGTTGTGCTATGTGCAAAAAACATAATTTTTCCCAGTTTTACAGCACGAAGTACGGCCAAGCTGTGTCACGAAGCAAGGTTGGTTACTTCCCTCTCTCATTTCTCCTGCTGGCGTGAGGCAAGGATGGGTGTTTTTCTCTCTTTTTTTCCTATTGCACCAGAGATGCATGTTGATGGATGCTTATGGTTGCAGGGATTCCATGGATTCTGCAGGGAAGGGGAGTTGGTTTTCTGCTGCCTCTCCATGTGGGTTTATGCATGTATAACTATAGTATAATATACTCAATGGGAGGGTGGTTGTTTTACAAGTAAGAGGGACCTAGGCTACCACACACTTGCATGCAGAAATACTTCTGCTTGTCTTGGCATGAACCTACTGCATGTGGGCGTGATGCTGCTTGCTTTATGGAGCAGATGGGGGCGTGGATTTTGTTGCTTGTGGGTGTGTGTTTCTACTGCAATGGGTGGGTGTGTTTCTGCTAGGTTTATAGAGCAAGTGTGGGATGTTTTCTTTGCTTGCATGTGGGGCCAGTTCTACTATCTAATGGAGCAAAAGTGGCATGCATTCTGCTGGCTTTGTGGGACGTATTTCAGCTTGGATTCCAGCACTTGTTTCTACTGGCTTGGTGGGTGTGCTTTCTGCTTGATGTGGAGTAAGGATGGGTGCATGTTTTAGCTTGTATTTCAATGCTGCATTCATGTTTTTAACCTACCAAAGCTGCTGGGGTTTTATTTCAATTCTTACGTGCATCCATTATGATATGTATATTAGGATATGCATGGTGTAAATGAGCCAAGGGTATATATATACGTAAAGCTTCTCCTTTCCATGTGTAAATGTATAATATAATATGCATGGTGGAGGTGAGAGGAATTACATGCATATATATATACATATATACATATATGTATATATGTACATATATACATATATACATATATGTATATATATATATATTGCATCACATAATGCTTCTTCCTTCCTTATTATGTTGCTAATCCTAAATTAATAGCATCCTAAGGAATATATTTGTATCCTATTCCTCTCATTTATGCTCCAAAAATATTTTATTTATATTACTTCTAACCATGAAATTGTACCACATATTTTATAAAGATTTTTATTGTCATCAACTACCTATTTTAATACTTGTTCCTATATGTCTTAATTTATAACTAATCCTAGATTAGTAATGTCTAAAAAAAATGTTTGTGTCCTCTCTCCATCCATTACGATCCTAAGAATTTTATTATATGCTTCAATATTAACTATGTCACCTATTTTATATTTGGCTTATAACTAAACATCTTAATCACTTGTCATATGTATTTTCTACTCATCCTTAAATTTATCTAACTTTATTAGAGGCTTAGGATGTTACACCATTCCTTCCTCTCCCAACTCCTTCTCCCAGCCAACCCGAAACCCCCCATACACACACCTAGAAATTCCTGAACACCTAGCATATTCTCTCTGCAACCCAAAATCCTAGCCAACCCGCACCCATCTCTGCACCCAAACCAACCCGTTCCCACTATTCCTCCCGTTCCCCTGCACCAGAATTCTCCCGTAACCTATAACTCCCATCCCCTCCATTAACCCGTGTTCCCCTTATTCCCGTGCCTTCAGCAATCTCATCCCCCGGTGCCCAGCCCAGAAACCATACCACTTCCCATTCTCCTGTGTACTCTCCCCTCACCTAGAAATTCCTGTGCTCACCCACTCCTTCTCCCATTATTCCCCTGCATCACCCGAGAGCCCCATACCTCCCTGCACTGGACTTTATTCCCTACTATTGGCATCACCATCATGGCTTCCCTCCAAGTATAATTTTAACCTTTGCTTTGTGCTTAATTTCTTTTATCTAATTTGTACTTCCCTGATGGTTGGATTAGATTATTCCTCTGGATTGAACTGGATTGGTTTATATATCTAAATTTTTTCTGCAACTGGGTTTAATTGGACGGGTTTTGAGAATTTTTGCACACTGTGAATTGCATAATTACTGAATTCTTTGGTTGCTATTTTTTTGAGTTGGTTTACTCTGCATGTGGATCTTTTGGTAGCTCTTACTTGTTGGTTTGCTGACCTTGCATTACATATGGTTTGCACTATCAGGTTTAATTTAGCATTACATTGTATTGGACTTTTCTGAATTGGAATTCCCTTCCCATTGTTAGACTTGCTGGATGGTTTATCTACATGGGGTTAGTTAGACTATTTTTGGCAAGAACTTCTGTCAAATTTGAATTGCATCATTATTGAATTTCTTGGTTGTTGTTAGATTGAAATTTGCTGCTCTTAGCTTCTCTTGCATATGTAAAAGGTTTTTCTAAGCAATTGCTGCAAAATTTGGCATGCATGTGTGCTTAAATTTCTGATTTTTGCATTGCATGATTATTTTAAAGTTTAATGCTTTATTCTCAGATTGTTTGGATCCAAAACTTTTCTACTTTGCACAAAGAATTGTCAAGTATTTATTGGTAAATGCTAATATGATATATTGTGATTGCTTACATCCCTGGAAAACTCCTACCTAAATTTCACATTGGACAATATTTTTGGTGAGGTTACTAATGTTCATATTGCTTACATTGAATTAGCTCTGTACTTCATGGAAAACAAAGGCATCATTTGGGCTATTTGAGTACTAAATTTTTTATTTATTCTTTTCTCTAATAAGTGCATTACTCTTAGGTTGTTTTGATTCTAACTTGCACTTTACTGGCTGAAATATAAATTAGCATTAACTTTGACTGTGGCTCATCTACTTTAGTATATATTTAGCTGGGCAAAACTCATTGAGAGTAGACACTTTGCAATCTAAAACCTTACCTGAATGCTCCTTTTTAATCTGATGAATGATAATTCTGGTCATCACTCTACTTGATGCAATTTATGGCTTGGTTGTTAAACTAAATTATTTTACCTTATATATGCCATTTTCCTTGCACTTAATTGAAAATCCCATGCTCCTTAACTTTGGGACTTGTTGATCATTCATGGAGCTCCAATTTCAAATTGCTGCACTGCTTAAATCAGGCATACCTGTTGTTGACGCAAGCCTAGTACACCAAGCATTTAAGTCAAATCCTCCAACTCCTCCTCCAAACGACCGGTAAGAAAGTAATTGTTACTTCTTCCTTTGCCTGCACTTTCATTGTTATTGACATTGAGGACAATGTCAAATTTATGCATGGTTGAATTTCTGGTCATATATATACTGTATATATTGCATCTCTCTTGTTTCATTGCATAATCACAAAGTTTGTTGTTTTAGAGATAGATTGATGTATTGTAGGTTAATTTTAACTCGTGAACATATGATGCAAAATAGGATATGAAATAGGTAATTATCATCTTATTCTCTCTTTTCTAGTATTGAACCTTTAATTTTTGAAAAATATCTCTCATATTGTGCTATGAACTGTATGCCTTGTTTGATTTTAACACTATGAGAGTATAAAGGTAGGGAGAGGTGAAAAATAAGGGAATATGGATCACAAAAAGTTTTCAGTCTATATACCCCTTCAAGGCCCCAAAAAGACCTTAGTATGAGTACCTAGCTGCCTTTTACCTAGTAAGATGGAGCATAAAATGCACTCACTGTGTATTTCTAAAAAATGATGATGAATGAAATAAAGAAAAGAGAAAAAAATGAGAAGTAAAAGAATTTGAGTGAGAAAATAAGTGAAAATAGAAACAAGGGTAAGGCAACCTAAGGAGATCTAAAGGATGAGGTGATCTGCTTGAGTGTTTAAAAATCAATTTTATGCATACAACTAATGGTAACAATAGAAGTAGATGGATAATAAGAGAATTTGGGTTTAGTTTTAGAAGAATGGAGACTAATTGATGAATGTCAATTCATATATCTATTGTGTTCATATTGATTGAGTGAATAATTACCTGTATTACATTTTTCTATCATCTGAAATTTGTATGCATCTTCCCCCTTCCTTTTGATATGTCATGTTATTTGCTTGAGAACAAGTAAAGGTTTTAGCATGAGGGAGTTAATAAAGGGGAAAATTGAGTGTTCAATGGTTATATTTTATCCCCTAATTAATAGTAAACTTGTCATGTTATGAATAATTGGACCGAGAAAATTGATATGTCATGTCATGTTATTCGCTTGGACTAGGATATAAAAATTGGACCGGTAGCATAAAAATCATGAAAATGTGACAAGCCCATTATGAAAGGTAGAATTTTAACCAAATAAAGAAAATGGGCAAGAATGAACCCAAACCCAAGAGGAAAAATAAAAATAAAAATAAAGTGATGGAATAATAGTGTAATCAAGATTAGGTAACATGGCATTAAGACAAAAATTTAGCAAGTGGTGTGATATCCTACATTCATAATTTTAGCAAGTGGTATGATAATACATGGCATTAGGAAAAAACATCTATATCCTACACACGTAATTTTAGCAAGTGGGTAATAATACATAACATTATGACAAAACATCTTTATCCTACACAAATAATTTTAGCTAAGCAAGGAAGATTCAAGGGTTGGAAATTTGCCACCTAAAAAGGAAAACCTATCATACTTGATTAAGACAAAAGAAAAAGGAAATGAATCCCTAAATCAAAGGGACCTTGTCCCTTATCTTAAGAACATATCATCATAATTTTCAAAATAAAAATCTCATTTTCCTATGCATATCTTGACTAAGGAAGTGGAAGACAAGAACATAAGTTCTTTGTTTTCAAAAAATTTCAACCAAGTGCATCCGAATTGTGATAAGGTAGACCCATGATTATGAAAGGTAAATTATTTGATAGTCTATATAAGCAAAACCCAACCTTATAACATTGGAATTTCATCCAAGTAAGGGAGAGGAAAAATAGAAGCATGGTAGAGTGAGGAAAGGAGAGGAAGAAAGGAAGAAAGAGAAAGGATAAATCTAGAGGACTAACTGCTCAAGGTAACTTTAACAATATTTCTTTTTGAAGAAAACTTTTGAAACTTATAATATTTATATGAGATTTTGATCTTAGAACTTTGATGATTGGTCATGGATGTTGCTATATCATGTCACATATTATGTATGTTTGAATACTTAGGCTGGTGTAGATAGTTCTGCATAGGTATGGCTACGGGTGGCAAACTTTTTAGCTTATGTTTTTAAATTTTTGGGAAGAATTAGTAAGGAATTTAAAGAACTGGTTAACATAAAACATGTAGATCTATGTCTCACAGATTTTTAGCCACTGGAACCACTCAAGTTAGAGTCCCTATGACGTAGATATGGTCCTATTAATATGCAGTGATCAGAAATTGGTTAATTAGTGAAGAATATTTTAGGATAGCTTTTGTGTTTTAATTTCTGGTAACTTTCTATAGGGAATTAAAATAAATTATTAACATAAGAATTATATATATCTGTGTCATGGACTTGTAGCCACTGGAATCATGCCATTTGGAGTCCATATGAGGTAGATATGGTTTGATTAGTAAGTAGTGTTCAGAAAATGGTTAATTAGGGAAGAACATGTTAGGATAGCTTCTGTGTTTTAATTTCTGGGAACATTATGTAGGGAATTCAAATAAATGGTTAACATAAAAATTATATATATATGTGTCATAGAATTTTAGCCACTGGAATTACGCAATTTTGAGTCCATATGAGGTAGATATGGTCTGATTAGTAAGCAGTGGTCAGAAAATGGTTAATCACGGAAGAATATGTTATGTTAGCTTCTGTGTTTTAATTTCTGGGAAGATTCTATAGGGAATTAAAATAGATAGTTAACATAATAATTATAGATATATGTGTCACAGATTTTTCTCCACTAGAATCACTTAATTTGAAATTTTTATGAGCGATATATGGACCAGTTAGTAGGCAGAGGTCAGAACCTATCCGAGAAGAAATAACCTGTACATTGAGGGAGTCATATCAACTTGATTTCTTAATATTTCCCTAAATTGTTCAACACAATAGTTTTAAATAATTGTTTTATCTTAAAATTGACACCAATATCACCTATATCGGAGTTAAATTGAGGGAGTTATGCTCTGATTAGTAAGAGAAGGTTAGATAGGATGAAAACCTGCATCAAAAAAATAAAGAAATAAAATTAATATTTAAAAAAGAAGAAGAATCTTATAAATGAAAATAATAAATGACTAGTATATGACATAGCCATTGCCATTGTATGAACTTCTTACCATCTTAAGCGTGAAATTTTGACATGGAAATATTTTATAAAGTGATATTTGAAATGGTTATGTTCATGGCATGATTACCAGTGATTTTTGGTAATAGTTATATTTTGTTGAACATACCTGTTATTGAAAGCATATTTTTGGCTATCATTGTGAAAAGAAAAGAAATGAGCACGGTCACATGGCAATCTGTGTGGTGCACCAGTAGGGGACGCCCTACCAATGGTTATGAATATGTTAATGAGAAAAGAAAGAGAAAGTGTGCCATGTCGGACGGAGCGAGAAAAGTCCATACCGGAGAGTAGAAAATACTCACCCTGACCGGGGTAGCTTGATATGAGAATAAATTGATAGTCATCATATGATATTCTGAAAATAATAAATCATGTCATACATGTCATTAATGTATGACTCTCATGTGCATAGATATAGTGCATTCATGTGACCAAAGATATTTACTGTAGTTTATACAGTTGAACATGACGTGATGAGCTATATTGATGATGATTTATTGTTGAACTTACTAGGATTTAATTATCACTATATTTCCATGTCATGTTCAGAAAATTAGTTATGTAGATTTTTCTATGGCTCTGGCTTTGAGTGTACATTGGATCGAGTTACTTTATATTGGGCAGATCCCAGAATCAAATAATATGTTTGTGGTCGAGTTGGTTCATATCCCGGTGAAGGTGTAACAACCTGCACCTATATCTCCAGAATTGGTCAACCAGAATAAATAAGATGTAGTTATTTATGTATTTGATTTTTGTTCTACGTACATTTTGATTAATGACGTGTATCTGAACTCTATATTGTATAATAAATAATAATAAAATAAAAAGGTTGTTACACAAGAAGCAAGGGAAAACGCTCATGTGAGGAGCCATATGGACTTGGAACATGTTGAGGAGGAAGCAAGGACGCAACCTTGAAGAAGTTGACAAGAAAAGAGCCTGGAAGCCTCAAACACAACCAGGTCGTGCTTGGTGTTGCATAAAGCACAACTAGGTTGTGCTCTATGCAAAGAATGTGATTTTTCCCAGTTTTCTAGCACAAAGCATGGCCAGGCTGTGTGATGAAGCATGGTTGTGCTTTGTGTCTGTACACTCAGTATTTTTTAGGCTTTTGAGTAGCCAAAGGAATATAAATACATGGGGAAGCGCAGCCAAGACAAGGGAGACACATTCAAACTTACTTTTACTCAGTTTTAGGCTTAGGAAACACCATTAGATTAGGTTTAAAGTAGGATTAGTGATTAATTCATGTTCTTAGAGTAGAATTTACAGCAATTCAAGTTTGTATTCCTATTTCATCTACTGCATCCAGGTTTTATCCTTCTACTTTACTTCTATCTCTACTTTTACTCTTTTATCTTGGTTTATATTGAACTATTATGATTTACTTAATAAATATGATTTTGGTTTCTGTTTCTATTATGTTTGAGTAGATTTAATCTAGGGTTTCGGTAAACCCACTTATGGTATGATGATACTAAATTATTGAATTGAATTATTGGAATGCTAATTGTATTATCCATGGTTAATTAAGATTGACTATTATGCATTGATTATATGAGTTGATGAATGTCTGGCCAATATTTATCATGTCTTCTAATATTAAAGGTGAAAGTTAATACCGGAACCTAATAGTTAATTAGGGATATCTTAATCACGAAAGTAGTTTAAGGTTCTCTAGGAATGAATCAATTAGTGGGCATGAGAAAATAAATTAATTGAATTCCATGGTTGGCATTGAACTTAATGAACCTAGGTTGAACTAAGAACCACAAAAGTAGGCAATTGGATTAACCTAGGTACGATTAGTAACGCTTGAAAGAGGTTATTACTTAATTAAGGGTAAACCATCTCCAATTACCTAGATAATTGCAATTAGAGGTACATATTGATTGTTGAATATCATAAGTGTGGTAAACCCTAATCCTAGGCTTTTGTTAATTGAATTACTTATTTACTTAATTGTGACACACTCTCTCATCGCATTGCATTGATTTAGATAGCATACTTCGTATAGTCTAGTAATTGAGCATTGTTCTCAATGTGATACTACTTGTATTTGCTGGACTAGCTACAGCTACGCCGTGCGGTTGCGGTTATTTATAAAACACACACAACATGGGTGCATGGGATAACATAAAAACAAAGGAAAAGTTAGACTAAGCTGAATTTCAGAGTTATTTGGTAAGCTTTTGCTTTTGAAATTATGGGAAAATTCAACAAGGATTTTAAAGGAATGGTCAACATATGAATTGTAGATATATGTCTTGCGGATCTATAGGCTCTAAAATCACTTAATTTGGAGTCCATATGAGGGAGATATGGCTGATTAATTAACAGAGGTCAGAATTAATTTAGAATCCAAAGAAATTATAAACAGAAAAATTGTAGATCATTATTTTAGATTTTTATTGTCTTTAAAATGACCTTAATTGGAGTTCGTATGAGGGAGATATGGTTGAATAGGTGAAGAAATGTCATAAAACATGACCAAGCCATGTTTTGTGTTGCTTTATCACGGGTAGGCTGTGTTCGGGCCTATTTTTGAGTATGTTTGAAGTATTTTTTAAGTATGGCCAAGTTTTGGAATAGGGCCAGGCCGTGTTGGGTGCTCGATTAAAATATTTTTCACTGATTTCTACCTAAAAATTGTCTTCTTTATTGAAAGATTTTTAGTTTTAAAATGACGAATTTGGTATCACAAAACACCCTTTTCTTTATTTGATTTATAATAAATCATATTGGATATTGGTCTGTGATGAATGATTTTACTCATTAGGTATGAAAATAATGCATGTCATATTATGAATGTGATTGAATGGCAAGCGTAAAGCTCATGGCAAATTTCTTGATAATTATACGTTGCATTTGATGAATATGCATTTATATATATACATTTATATGTATGGATGAATATCAACGGGTTGTATGGTTTGAGACGGTACCGAATAAGGGATGTCCTATTAGCCTGAGTGAGTCAAGGGAGGGTCACTCCAACCGGATGACAGTGGTAATGTGAGGAGGTAGATAGGTGATGAACTCACATTCCTTGATCACTTATTGTGACTGACATGCTATAAATTAAGCATGTATTTAGCATATTTTATGTTAATTTTTATTTTATTTAAATAGTGAATAAATAGGATTTAATTAATTTTTGTGTTTTATGTTTTTGGAATAATAAATAAGAAAAGAAGAGAAAAATAGAGAGAAAATCATGAAAAATACTGATTTCTGACCTTTCATAACTAATAGAGCCATATCTCACTCATTTTAGCTCTGATCGAGGTGATTCCAGCGGCTATGGAAAGAAGAAACATAGAGCTACAACTTTAATGTTCGGCACTTCAGCAAAATCTAGAGTTTTCTAGGTACCATGGCGGCCCGTCATAGTTGTTCAGAGTGCCGCGGCGCTGTATATGGATGTTGCGGTGCCCATCACCAAGAACCAGAGAGCATCGCGGCGCCCCATGGCCTTGTCTCCGTAGCGCCACGGCACCCGCCGTCGCACCAGAATGATGATTTTCGTGATTTTAGGTCTTTTTCACTCTAATTGAAATCTGATGACTGGGATTTGACCTAAAGACATTCCTACTTCAATTAGGAGGAGTTAATCTATAAAAAGGGAGGAAAGCAAGCAGAGAAGGCATCCAATTCTTCATCAAAGTTCTTTAATTCTATTTTAGATTTTCTTATGGCCCTGCGTGGCTAGTTCTTTTTAGTTGGTTGAGGTAGATTGAAACCTCAAGGGATATTCATGCATTGTGAGATGTGGATTTGATTTTACTATTTCAATTTGAATTGAGTATTGATTATTCATCTGCTCTTCTTCTCAATGATTATTCATATGATTGCTAGGGAGGCCTACTAGTGTATTGTGTGTCTTAATCTACCGCTGAATTATGTTTTAAACAAAGTCTTCAATTCTGTGATTCATGAGGCAAATAGGTTTAAGGATTTTGGATTATAAATCATTGAACCTATGATGAATAATTAACTAAATTAGATATAACCGATGTGTTTATATTTGTTTAGCTCTATCAGTTTCTCTAGTTCTTCATGCGGTTAGTAAGCTATGCTTTACAGATGCGCTAAAGGATTGCTTGTTAATTAGGGTTTAATTAGTGTGATTGTCATTAATTTACTAGACTTAAGGAGGAACAGGGTTAGAAACCCAATGATAGATATTAATTACTCTCTTAATTATTTTCATTATTGTTTACTTTACTTCATTTGCGATTATCAATCCCCCCTTTTTCTAATCACAGAAGGTAATACCAGTCTCTGTGGGATCGACCCTTACTCCTACTACTACAGGTTAGTTTTGAGGTAAGGTACCAATTTGGGTGTACCTGCGACAGTACGCACCAAATTTTGGCGCCGTTGCCGGGGACTGCGTATATTACTTTTTGTGATTTTATTTTGATTTATGCCTGTGACTCGTTCTTCTAATTCTCAAAATTTACAGTTTAATCCAGATATTGGAAAATCTGTATACAGGCACAGAAGAGGAATTCAAGAAGACATTGATCAGGATAAGGAGGAAGTGATCATGGTCAAGCATCCCACTCTGAAGGAGCTTGCAGCTCCAGATTTGTATCAGCAACCCTTATGCATTACTTTTCCTAATCTTGATGACAATGTTAATTTTGAGTTGAAATATGGATTAATTCATCTCTTACCATGTTTTCATGGTTTTGCAGGTGAATACCCGCATAAACATCTGAAGGAGTTCCATGTGGTATGTACTAGTATGAAGCCCCCTGGAGTAACTGAGGAACAAATAAAACTCAGGGCTTTTCCTTTTTCCTTAAAAGATTCAGCCAAAGATTGGTTGTATTATTTGCCCTCTGGTACTATCACTACGTGGAATGAGATGAAGAGAATGTTTTTAGAACGTTATTTTCCTGCATCTAGAGCTGCTACTATTACGAAAGAAATATGCAGCATTAGGCAATTGCATGGTGAAACACTTTAGGAATATTGGGAGAGGTTTAAGAAACTTTGTGCAAGCTGCCCACATCATCAGATTAGTGAGCAGCTACTAATCCAATATTTTTATGAAGGTCTTGTGCAAGGAGATAGAAGCATGATAGATGCAGCTAGTGGAGGAGCACTAAAAGATAAGACTCCTGAAGCAGCCAGAGTCTTGATATCTAATATGGCTGCCAATTCCCAACAGTTTGGCGTTAGGCATAATCCTCCTATTAGGCATGCCCATGAGGTAAGTACTACTTCTCTTCAGAATCAAATATCTGAACTTACTTCTCTTGTGTGCCAAATGGCTATAGTTACACTACAACAAGTTAAAGTATGTGGAATATGCTTAGCCATAGGGCACCCAACTGACATGTGTCCTACACTTCAAGAGGAATCCACAGAACAAGCGAATGTTGTAGGAGGTTTTCTTGGCCAACCAAAAAGGTATGATCCATATGCTAATACATACAATCCTGGATGGAAGGATCATCCCAATTTTAGATATGGGAATGCACAAAATAGGCTTGCAGGACAAAATTTTCAACAAAATCAGCAAGCCTATTATCCTAGACAGAATGCATCCCAGGATCACCAGGTAAGGAATCCGTTGGAAGATATTGTGAAAACTCTTGTACATAATTCTCATCAATTTCAGCAAGAGACAAGAGCTAGCATTCAGAACCTGACAACTTAAATAGGTCAGCTAGCAACTACAGTGAGTCGATTGGATGTTCAGAACTCAAGTAAGTTACCGTCTCAAACTGTGGTGAATCCCAGAGAAAATGCTAGTGCAATTGTTTTAAGGAATGGTAAGGAAATTGAAAGCCCACTAGTAACCTCTTCTCCTAAGAAAACTGAAAAATTAATTAAGGAGAATGAAGCACCTACAGGTAAGTCTGCTTCTAATTTAAATTATGAAGTAGTGACTCCTTTTCCAGAAGCTCTTAAAGAGAATAGGCTAAATGAGAAAACTTCTGAATTGTATGACATCTTTAGAAAATGTGAAGTTATTATTCCCCTCCTAGATGCTATTAAGCAGGTACCAAGATATGCAAAGTTCTTGAAAGAATTATGCACTCAAAAAGGAAAGCAAAATATTGAAGGGGTTTGAAAAGGTTCAAATGAGTCAGAACGTATCTGCCATGATACAAACAAAACTCCCCACTAAATGCAAGGATCCAAGTATGTTTACTATTCCATGTAAAATTGGGGATACTCATGTTGAAAAATCTATGTTGGATTTAGGAGCCTCCATAAATGTCATGCCATATTCTATATATGCTTCCTTGAAATAAGGACCATTGAACTCTACTAATGTGGTCATTCAATTAGCTGACAGGTCCACTGCATACCCTAAAGGAGTAATTGAGGATGTTTTTGTACAGGTAGATGATTTAGTTTTCCCTGCAGACTTTTATGTACTAGACATGGAAAATGGGGATTTTACATCCCCAATATTATTAGGAAGACCATTTTTGAAAACCTCAAAAACTAAGATAGATGTTCACAATGGCACACTCACTATGGAATTTGATGGTGAAGTAATAAATTTTAATATGTATGAAGCCATGAAACATCCAGGTGACGATACTCCTGTTTATTCTATAGATATCTTTGATTCCGTAGCACATGATGTATTTGAATTAGATGGACAGGATAAATTGGAAGTGATTGTGAGCAAATCCATAGAAGAGGATGATGGTAAGATATAATTGGATGAAGAAACAAAAGAGGAACTGGCTACACTAAATGGTTTTTCAGAAGAACCACCAACAGGTAATTTTTCTTATATAGAATTACCAATTTCTGATACTTCTCTTCTACCTTCTGTTGTGTAGGCTCCTACTCCTGAAATGAAGCCACTCCCTGATCACCTCAAATATGTATTCTTGGGAGAGGGAGAAACACTTCCTATTATAATCTCCAACAAGCTTCAAGATGATCAAGAGGCAAAACTAATCCAAGTTCTTAAAGAACACAAAACTACAATAGGTTGGACCATAGCTGATCTTAAAGGAATAAGTCCTTTTACATGTATGCACAGAATATTGATGGAAGAAGGAGCTAAACCATCTAGACAGCCCCAAAGAAGGCTAAATCCACCTATGATGGATGTAGTGAAGAAAGAAATTCTTAAATTGTTGGAGGTTGGGGTAATATACCCTATTTCAGACAGTCATTGGATGAGCCCAATGCAAGTGGTTCCCAAGAAAACAGGAATAACTGTGATAAAAAATCAAAAAGAGGAATTGGTACCCACCCGAATTCAAAATGGGTGGAGGGTTTGTATAGATTATAGAAAATTAAATTTTGTAACTCGAAAAGATCATTTTCCTTTACCTTTTATTAATCAAATGCTTGAAAGATTATTTGGTAAACCTTACTACTATTTTCTTGATGGTTATTTAGGCTATTTGCAAATTGCAATTGCTCCTGAAGACCAGGAGAAGACAACCTTCACTTGTCCATTTGGGACATTCGCATATTGGCGCATGCCATTTGGGCTTTGTAATGCCCCTGCTACTTTTCAAAGGTGTATGGTTAGCATATTCTCAAATTACCTTGAAAAATTCATTGAGGTATTATGGATGATTTTTCAGTTTATGGGAATTCATTCGATGATTGTTTGCATAACCTTTCACTAATTTTGAAAAGATGTCAAGAAACTAACCTTGTTTTAAACTCTGAAAAGTGTCATTTTATGGTTGAACAAGGTATAGTTTTAGGCCATGTTGTCTCAAAAAGAGGAATAGAGGTAGATAAAGCAAAGATTGATATTATACAAACTCTACCTTATCCCACTTGTGTGTGGGAAGTTCATTCTTTTCTTGGCCATGCAAGTTTTTATAGGAGATTCATAAAGGACTTTTCTAAGAAAGCAGCACCTATGTGCAATTGCTTCAGAAGGATGTCTCTTTTGAATTTGATGAAGAATGCAGGGAAGCTTTTGACAAATTGAAAGAGTCCTTGATTTCAGCTCCAATCATCCAAGCACCAGACTGGAACATCCCTTTTGAAATTATGTGTGATGCCAGTGACCATGCAGTTGGATCAGTACTAGGCCAAAGGATTGGAAACACATCCCATGTTATATATTATGCCTCCAGAATACTGAATGATGCCCAGAAGAACTATACCACCACTGAAAAAGAACTCTTAGCTGTAGTCTTTACATTAGAAAATTTTAGATCATATTTAATATGCACTAAAATTATTGTTTTTACTTATCATGCAGCTTTGAGGTTTTTGGTGATGAAAAAGGAGGCTAAACCTAGGATAATCAGATGGGTGCTACTGCTTACAGAATTTGATTTAGAGATTAGAGACAAGAAAGGGTCTGAAAACAATATAGCAGATCACCTAAGCCACCTGACACATGTGGAAGAAAAATTGAAAATTGAAGAATAATTCCCAGATGAAAACTTATTTTCAATTTCAATTCATATGCCATGGTATGCAAATATTGTAAATTATTTGGCTACTAATCAGTTACCTCCTCTTTTAACCAGGGCAGCTAGAAATAGGATGAAGAGTGATGCCAAATATTACATATGGGATGATCCTTACCTTTGGAAGCAATGCTCAGATCAAATTGTAAGAAGGTGTATTCCTGATTCTGAAGTTTTATCAATTCTAACTTTTTGCCATTCTTATGCATGTGGAGGACACTTTGGAGCAAAGAGGACAGCAAAGAAAGTGTTGGACTGCAGTTTTTACTGGCCTATTCTATTCAAAGATTCATATCGTTTTTGTAAGTCATGTACTAACTGTCAGAAAACAGGTAATATATCTAGAAAAAATGAGATGCCTCAAACACCAGTATTATTTTGTGAAATTTTTGATGTTTGGGGCATTGATTTCATGGGACCTTTTCCTTTATCATATGGATATAATTATATTTTGCTTGCTGTGGATTATGTCTCAAAGTGGGTGGAAGCTAAACCCACCAGGACTGATGATTCTAAAGTGGTTGCAGATTTCATTAAATCTCATACTTTTTCAAGATTTGGGATTCCAAGAGCTTTGATAAGTGACAGGGGAACACATTTTTGCAATAGGACTATTGAAGCCCTATTAAAGAAATATAATGTCACTCATAAATTGTCAACTCCATATTACCCCTAGACTAATGGGCAAGCTGAGGTATCCAACAGAGAAATCAAAAATATCATTAGTAAGACAATAAATCCCAACCGCAGGGATTGGAGTCTCAGATTAGATGATGCTCTATGGGTATATAGAACAGCCTATAAGACTCCAATTGGTATGTCTCCATACAGGTTAGTATTTGGAAAAACTTGTCATCTTCCAATTGAATTGGAACATAAAGCATTTTGGGCTATAAAGAAATTTAACATGAATGTGGAAGAAAATGGAGAATGCAGGAAATTACAACTTCAGGAATTAGAGGAAATTAAAAACGAGACCTACGAAAACGCAAATATTTATAAGGCCAAAACTAAACTCCTACACGATCGTATGATTTCACACAAGGAGTTTACCAAAGGATAGAAAGTCCTTCTCTATAATTCTAGGCTCCGATTGTTTCCAGGTAAATTTCATTCTAGATGGGAGGGACCATTTATTGTTACTGATATTTTTCCTCCTGGTGTAGTTGAAATAAAAAGCATGGATAACAAGAATAGCTTCAAAGTCAATGGGCATTGGCTTAAACCTTAGTATGAAGGATTTCAACAAGAGGAATCACAATGGACAACTCTTCAAGACCTTCCTTGATTTTTTTTAGTTTATGTCGAGCCAACGACGTAAAACAAAGGCGCTGGTTCGAAGGTAACCCAACAACCATTCTTCTTCTTCTTATTTTTCTATTCATAGTTTAATTATTCTTTATTTTCAAAAAAATAAAAATAAAATTTGTAGAACTGGGACGTACATGCACTGCGGCGCTCTAGAACAGCGCCACGGCGCTCCGCGTTGTAGCAGAGAGCGCCGTGGCGCTCTCTATAAGAGGGTCGCGCTCCCTTTTCGGCCTTCAGCTACGATTTTGCATCCTCTTCACCTCTAAATCCGCTTTCTTGCCTTAAATCAACCATACCCACCTCCCATTATGTTATCTTGCTTACCTTACATGATTTTTCATCTTCTTTTGCAAGATTATACACCCCTTCCAACAATTGAGTCGGCTTCCAAAGAATTTTTCTAGGGTTCTAAGGCACATTTGATCTTGCCATCTCCAGCCACAAATCAAACTAAATTGGGTACAATTCTCTTCATTTTTCCTACTGCAATTGATCCCCATACTTAATTGCTACTAATCTGCACTGAATTCGAACTTCTACTTGAGAATCAACCATTCATTCTTCCAAGTTTTTAAGAGCGTCCAAAAGGTGTTCGATAAAACGCCTTAGTGAACTTTCCAAGCAAATGGCTCCAAAAACTTCTAAGTTGAGTATCTCAAAAAGAAAGACTAGAGCTGAGAACCCTCTAGCATTTGACACCGTGGCATTTGTGACTGAAGAGGTTTATCAACACCATATCAAAGTGGTGGTACATAAGCCTATCGTTCCAGAACGTGGATTTATTATCACTGAGGGGCTACCTCATAGAGACAATATCCTCCATAGGCATTGGGAGATTTTCTACAAGAACCCAGAACCAGGAGTTATTCCCATGGTACAGGAGTTCTACTCCAATGCTACAGTTCACGAACATCATAAAGCACGGGTTAGAAGCAAGATGGTGCCATTCACTCTGCATGCCATTAATGAATTCTATTCACTGCCTGATATTGAGGATGATGAATATACGGTGTTTCTTCAATCATACATTGACTTTGAAGACATTATATGCACTCTTTGCTACAGGGGGGCCTCCTGGAAATTGGATAGCAATGGCCAACCGATATGCTTTGCTAGGGCTGATATGAATAAGGTGGCTAAAGCATGGTACTATTTTGTGTCAGCAAGATTCATGCCTAGCTTCAACATGAGTCAAGTCAGGAGGCATATGGCCATTTTTCTTTATGCAATACTAAAAGGCCTTTCTATTTATGTAGGCAAGATTATTCATAGGCAAATGCTCGGCTATATTAGTGCTAAAGGCAGATCCCTCTTTGCCCCTAGTTTAATTACTGGTCTATGTCAAAAGGTGGGAGTAAGCTGGGATTCCACTGAGGCTCTCATTCACCAAATGAGACCTATTTCCTATGTAGACATACAAAAATACAAAGGCCATAAAGAAGCAGTAGAGGAGGAGCTAAGGATTCAGCCAATACCTACAGAGGAACCGGGTGGCAGCTCAGCTCCACCACCATCCCAGCATACTTGAACTTTGGGATATTTTTCTGAGTTATAGTAGAAATAATGCATATGAAATTTCCAAAATTTTTTATTCAAAAAAAATTTGGTTTACTAATTCTTACCCCTTTTGTGGCACTAAAATCCCAAGAATGCCCTCAAAAAAATCTAGTTTATGTAGAAAATGGCAAAACTACGCTTGAGTGTTTATTTGTCTCCTGGCCACGTGAGATTTTCTGAAGGTTTGCATATTTGTTTTTTCTTTTTCTTTTTCTTCTTCCTTCCTCCCTGCATTTTTTCCTTCTTGTGCGCTCTCCATTTCCAGCCCCAAACCTTCTACTCCTCCATCTCCTTCCTTCAATCTTCAACAACCAAGTATCAAAGCACCTTAATCAAGTAACATACATGATGATTGGAGGAATTATGACAGCAAAATACATGAAAACAGGAGAAAATCGAAGCTACAGTGTCTTGCACCCAGCTTAGGTAAAATTTTAGAAATCTTGTGATTCTTGTTGTTTTCTTGAAATACTAAGTTATGGGTTTTGTTAAGGATATAATTTAGTATATCTATGATGAATTTCATGGCAAGATAACATGATTTGGTGCCTAAATCATACAAAATGTTCTTCAGTGAACAATGTATGAACAGTACCCGAAGTGGTTAATTATGCAATCCGAAATTATCAAGTTGAAGAGGATGTTTAGGGGGTGTTGGTGACTGATTTTTCTTGGAGAAAAAGCTATGTTAGATAAAGCTTCAAATTGGTAAGTAAATAGAAAAAATTATAATATGAGGTTGAATTATATTTTGTATTTAAATTTTATACTATGTGTTGAGGTTATGTAATTTAAGTTATTGGTCAATTCTGTTCATTGGAAATTGGTGAATTGGATGGTGTATGAATTTATGTGGGTGAAGCTCAACGTATGTGATTATAGGATAAATTGTTTGGAAATAGGGAGCATTAAGAAAATATTTTAAAGAGAGGAATTGAGATATGTGGGATTTATTTGAGCATAGGAAAAATGAGACAAGGGAATTAGTGATCATAATTTTTATTTGGAAGTGTTGATAGTGGAAATTTTGGTGGTACTTAGACATTAAATTTCTTACAATTTAATTAGTGATTTTAGCTACCGAAAGTATATCGAAAGTTTTATTTGAAAGGAATCAATTGAGAAACTTTTTTATGATAGTTTGAAAATGTACTAGAAGAATCAATGGTGCTAGAACTCCTTCATGATGGAATGTGTAAAGTAGAGTTTAAGTGAATTAATTTGGCCTACCAAAGTGGGAGTGTGGAGAACATTTTAAAATAACATCCGAACATAGCATAAGTGATCTAGGTATGTGTATTAATGGGTTAAGACATACTAAGATAAAGTCCTTTATGTAAAATTTCGGATAGTTCAAGATTAGAAATTTTATGTGTGTACATTTGTTATGAAACCTTTTAAGGTGCTAGGATTGGTAAAGTGGAATTGAAGAGGTTAGAATTTTATGTTGCTATATTGGAAGCATAAGAAAGATTTGAGTTCAATGGTGACGATAGTGTAGCCTTAGAATAACGTTATCGAATCATCATGTCGAAATAAGTTAAAGTTGTTAGATAAGTGTTAGTGACACATGAGAACTTAAAATGCTTAATGGGTGCTAGACTTAGATGATGATATGTATGGTTTGAACTTGACATGTAAGATTTTAGAATTACTTAGTATAAGTTTGGAATAAGAAAAGTTGGTTACCCTATATGGATGTGTATATATTTTTTATGTCTACGGTTCCTAATTATATCGACTTATGGATATAAATATGAGAATTTAAGGATAGTTCTGATATTAGTGAATATGATCCAAAATGGTTTGAGAATTCATTAGAATAGGTTATATATGTATAATGTATCGGGTATATTTTTATCCCAAGGGTGTGCAATGTTCTAACCAAAAAATTTAATATCATGATCTCTCGTAACATATGATGCTTATACTATGAACACATATAAGTATGCGAATATTTATGTATAATGGCATCTCAAATAATATTTAATGATGGCAACCCTAATGGATATTGAAATAATAAATAATGAAACAAGATTATACAGTTATATGTAATGAAATGAGGTATGATTATCAAATTGAAATTTCTTTATTCAAGTAAGCACATTGATATATATACGTACACTTTAAAAATATAAATGAGTCAAAAGAAAATGAATGAATGAAAGTGATATGATTAAGTGTGATGATTCTTAAATTTGATACTAAGTGATGGTAAAGTATCCATTGAGGATATAATGAGTATGATGAAATAATCATGATGGGTTATTATCAGATATTGATTAAAATAATACAATTATTACTCTATAATATAATTAAAATATATATATGTAGTAAAACAAACCATAATCATGTGAATGAAAACACTTTTATCTTTAAGGAAAAAAATAGATATTTCTCATAAAACATAATTATTAAAGCATGGCATTTTAAAATTTTGGGATATTACATTATATAACTAAACATAACTCTTGTGTTTCTCATTATATTTTAATTATGTTAAGTCTACTAGGAACTTTTTTTCTCACTATTATTGTGGTGTTATATTCAGATAAAAAGAAATGAGATTCAAAAGGGAATGATGTTACTGATAGAGATCTCGATATTAGCACCAACTCCTCACCCTTTGTGTTTCAATGGTGGAGTGCTGTATAGGGACTCTTATTTGTGTACTAAAATATTGTATTGTATAATTATTACATATGTGAAGTTTGTTATATATATATGTATATATATGTATATATATGTATATATATATATATATATATATATGTATATATATATATAAATATATATATATATGTATATACATATATATTGTGTTTATACATATGGCGTATTTAACATGAAAAATGTGAAAAAAATGAATAAATAAATAATAATAAATAAAAATAAAAATAAATCAGATCTTATAAATTTGCTATAATAATAATAAATAAATAAATAACTAGACATTACGTTACAAATCAAGTCTATGCTTGTGGCTTACTGTACAATCTTATGATAACATTAGATTATATATGGAATGTGAGTTTCACGATCCCACAAGCTGCTAATTTGATTGCATTAACTAAGTATATTAGCAGATCTTGGACTTGTTGAATTTGGTTATTATTCAAATTTATCAGATAAAGTAGAAGGTATTTAGTAGTGTTTGCATTTACTTAACCTCGTCCATCAGTAACATGGGCACATTATATGGTCTTTTAAAATACACACACATAAGATGATTAACATTGTAGTTCTCTTTTATAAAAAAAATACATTGTAGTTTTCAAACATAAGAAAATATCAAATTTTGATTAATTACTTATTGATGTCCCATTTTTTAAAATCCGGTGTGATAGATTAACTTGATGATTACTTATAATTTAATAGTTGGATTGATGAAAATCACATTTCACAAGAAGTTTTATGGTGTTCGTGCAAAAAGCTTTTATGTGTATGTCTGTCTCATGTCTGCATAGAGATTAGTATATATAAAGGGTTCTTCCAACCTAATAGTGGCACCTTGTCTTTTGCTGCTTACCTAGGAGGTGCTACGCCATCTGCTATGAAGATGCTTCCCTAGTGTCAAAAATTTCAAGATATCTCTTCTCTTCTTTTTTGTTTCAATTTATAGGGAGTATCACTTGTTTTTGAGGTATTGATTTTCCTTCTCTCATTTTTTCTTGAAATCTCTCTTATATCTAGTATTTTCGTTGTTTGAATTATTTTGGAATGCCTTTTGTGTGAATGTTTGTTTGTTGCCTATCAATCCCCTCTCCCCGAGGTATGAATGCTGTCTTTTAGTGATAAAATTTGGTCTTTTTGTTTAATGTTTCATGAAGGCCATTTTATGTACATTTTTAATCAATTGAAGATGATTTGTTACTTGTATGCCTCCTATTTTAGGAAAACTTATAACCTGAGATTTGTGTAATTCAACTGAGGGAATGATTTTGTTTTGCAGTTGTTCATCTGGTTCTACCATAAATTATTCACATTTGTTGTGCCTTTTTTTCCTTAAATGGTTTTTCCTTATATAGTTCGAAATTAGCATCAGATCATGATTTCAACATTATGTTTGGAAATTTAATATGCTTTAAAAGTTCAAGTAAGATTATTTTGACATTGTTACTGTTGATACAAAAAAGTTTGTGTCCAGATACAATGATTCAAGAGTTAGCAGTAGGATGTTGTTTCATAATCAATTGGTTTTGATTACAATGCCAAGAAAGAAAGCAACTTTATCCCACAATATTCAGATATTATGTATGTAACATCCCTAATTTTGTTTCTTTTATTAACAAAGGAACATAAATATTTAATGTAACATCCCTTATTTTGTTTTTTTATTAATAAAGGTACATAAGTACTTAATTAAGGAAATAAAATTTATTAGACAATTTTTAGATATCTAAGGAAATATAATCCTTAGAAATTCTTCAACTTATGTGTATGCATAGAAAATGTTTCTAACATTAAGAGAATAAATAAAGAGAGAAAACCTAATAAGAAAAATTAGAAATAACATATTAAAGAGATGTGAAATTCTTGGGTAAGGAAGAAAATTTTTTGGGAAGCAAGTAAATGTTTTAAAATTTCAAGAAGATTGGATTAGGGTAATTTTTCTAATTCAAGAGTTAGAATTCCTATGTTTAACATCTCCATCCATACATTAGGCTTTCACCTATGGACACTTCATATAGAGTTTTTTTTTCCACTTCACATGAGTTTCTAGCAAGCCAGTAGGATAGCCCAAGAAAAAAAGAAAATATAGACTTCGACTAGGATATAGAAATTGGACCAATAGCTCACTAACCATGAAAATGTGACTAAGCCCTCCATGAAAGGTAAAATTTTAGTTAAAGCAAAGAAAATGGGTAAGAGTGAGCCCAAATCCAAGAAGAAAAAATAAGAATCATGTGAGGAAATAGTAGTCTAATAATAATCAAGATTAGTTCACATGGCATTAAGTCAAAACATCTATATCCTACATTCATAATTTCAACAAGTAGGTAATAATACATGGCATTATGACAAAACATCCTTATCCAACACAAATAATTTTAGCCAAGTACGGGAGATTCAAGGACTAAAAATTTAACACCTAAAAAGGCAAACCTATCATATTGGATTAATACAAAAGAAAAAGGAAATGAATCCCTAAATAAAAGGGATCTTTCCCCTTCTCTTAAGAACATTTTAACATGATTTTCAAAATAGAAATCACCTTTTGCTATGCATATCTTGACTAAAGGAGAAGATGACAAGAACATGAGTTATTTTTGCCTAAAAAATAACCTAGTGCATCCTAATTGTCATAAGGTAGACCCAGGGTTATGAAAGTTGATCCACTTGATAGTTTATTTAACCAAAACTCACCCTTATAACATTATAATTTCGTCCAAGTGAGGGAGAGGAAAAACATAAGGAAGGTAGAGTGAAGAAAGAAGATAAAGAGAAGAGAAGAAAGGAAGAAAGAAGAAGAAGTCTAGAGGAATAAGTACTCAAAGTTAGCTTAATCTCCACTTGAATCTATCTGTCTTCTTCATTCTTGGGGTTCAAAAACTCACCCTCCTTCTCTTATTTAAGCTGCTAAAAAATATAAGGGAAGAGAGGAATCTTGCTACTTCCTTCAAGAGGAAATAAGAAAAAGAATTCACTAAGTGAGCTAGGGAGATCTTTAGGTATGTTTAACAATATTTGTTTTAGAAAATCTTTGAAATTAGGAACATTTATATCGGATTTTGATCCTAGAACTTTGATGAAATTTACTATATTTATTATCTAGATGATTGGCCATGCATGATGCTATAACATGTTACATGTTGTACTTGCAAGTGATGTATGTTTGAATACTTTGGTTGGTGTGGAAAGTTCTGCATAGGTATGGCTATGGTTGGCAAAATTTTAAGATTTTTATGCTACTGTTTTGTATAATTAAATGTGGTGAAAAATTGATAGAATATGATTAGATGTAAATTAAGAAGAAAATGGAAGAGGACATAAAAAAATGATGAACTAAAACCTTAGAAAATGTTTGGTTAGGAAACTAGATTTGAAAGTAACGAAAAAAGCTTCTATTTTTCAAATTTGGCAGAATTGGTTAGTAATTAAAAGAAATAGTTAATATAAAATATATATATATATATATATATATATATATATATATATGTCTCACGGATATTTTGCCACTAGAATTACTCAATTTGGAGTTTATATGAGGTAGATATGGTCAGATTAGTAAGCAGTGGTCAAAAAATGGTTAACCAGGGAAGAATTTGTTAGGAAAGCTTCTTTGTTTGCATTGTTGGTAAAATTCTATAGGGAAGAAAATAACTAGTTAAAATAAAAAATATAGATATATGTCTCATGAAAAGTTAACCACTGGAATAACTCAATTTGGAGTTCATATGAGGTAGATATGGTCAAATTAGTAAGTAAAGGTCAGAACCTACCTGAGAAGAAATAACATTTAATTTGAGGGAGTAATATCACCAAAATTCCTTAAGATTTAGATAAAATGTTCAATATAATAGTTTTAGAGAATTTTTTTTATCTTTAAATGAACATCAGGCCGTGTTCTGTGCTCTAAAAGGCATTTTGAAGCCTAAAGCATGGATGTTTTATAAGAAATGGCCTATTCGTGTTAAAGGATACGTTTAGGTCATGTTGAAAGCTGGTAAAGCTTATTTACAATATTTTTCTACTCTAAATGAACCTCATTAACTATTGGATATTAAAAGAAACTAAATTGAAGAAGAATGTCGTATTAAATTTGTGAGAACATGTGTTGGAAATGATATAAGTAGAAGGAAGGTGACTAGAGGCCAAGCGTAAAGAAAATGAAGAGATAAAATAATATTTAAAAAAGAAGAGGAAACTTAAATGAAAATAATAAATGACTAGTGTATGCCATAGGCATTGCCATTACATGAACTCCGTACCATCCTAATTGTGTAATTTTGACATGAAAATATTTTATAAAGTGATATTTGAAATGATCATGTTCATGTCATAATTACCAATGATTTTTGATAATAATTATATTTTGGTGAAAAGTTATGGCATTTGAGTATAATGAACATACTTCTTATTGAAATCATATTTTTGGCTATTGATGAGGAAAGAAAAGAAAAGAAATAAGCACGGTCACATGGTAGTTCGTGTGGTGCACCAGAAGAGGACGCCCTACCAACGGCTATGGTTATGTTAATGAGAAAAGAAAGAGAAAGTGTGCCATGTCGGATGGAGCAAAAAAAGCCCGTACCGAAGGGTATAAAGTACTTACACTGAACGGGGTAGCTTGATATGAAAATAAGTTGATAGCCATCATATGGTAATCTGAAAATAGTTATTCATGCCATACATGTCATTACTGTATGATTTTCATATGCATAGATAAAGTGCATTCATGTGACATAAGATATTTGTTGTAGCTTCTACAGATTAACATAACATGATGATCTATGTTGATGATAATTGTGATTTATTGTTGAACCTACTAGAATTTAATTCTCACTATATTTTTATATCACGTTCAAAAAACTATTTTTGCATATTTTTCTTTAGCTCTGGCTCTTATTGTACGTTGAATCGAGTTACTCTATGTTAGGAAAATCCCAGAAATTAATAAGGTATTTGTGGTCAAGTTGTATAAGATCCTGGTGAAGGTGGAACCACCCACACCTGTATTCCCGAAACTGGTCAATATGGATGAATAAGATGTAGACATATATGTGTTTGATTTGTGTATGGATGTTGTTAATTAATGATCTATAAACCTTAATTATGCTTGGTTAAATTAATTAAATGTTATTATGAGTTAAATAAATATAATGACTTCATGGGATTATATATATATATATATATATATATATATATATATATATATATATACATATGTATATATGTAAAAAAATGGAGTTGTTATATATATATATATATATGTAAAAAAATGGAGTTGTTATATAATTAGTATAAGAGGCAGGTCGATCCTAGATGGCCAGTGGGTGGATGGTTATCTATGTCGATCTTATAGTGTCTTGAGTATGTTGTGGTTGTGCTGTGTAGGGGATCAATGATTTCATATAGGTAAGAAATTACTAGTGTTTCCTATTTATATGCCGAGGTGGTGTTATGACTGCTGTTAAATATATTTGAAACTAACTATTGGGCTTTATCACCTCAATAGCGGCATAACTTTGTTTTTTTCCACAGTAGAAAATGGCACCACTGAGGGGAAATCTAGCAAACAATGCGGAGGAAACCCTATACAACCTAGCCATGGCAATTCGAGACCAAGTCACGACCACTAACCAAATTCTACAATACCTCCAAAATGCTAATAAATCGAATGGTGAAAATGGTGCTAATAACTGAATGGCAGGAAATGATAACGACATATCCAAGTTCCTAAGGACTAGACCACCTTATTTTTAAGGCGGCTTTGACCCGATTGTAGCTGAAAGTTAGATAAGGGAACTGGAGAAAATCTTTGAAGTGATGGGTTGTACTGAGTAGCAGCAAATTATCATTGCTACATATATACTGAAATATGAAGCAAAATACTTGTGGTGTGGAACTAGAGAACTTTTAGCTCACCATGGAAGGCAGATCACCTAGAAGGTGTTCAAAGACACCTTTTTGGAAAAGTACTTTCCAAGTACTGTGTGAGTGGAGAAGGAGATTTAATTTCTCCAACTCATGCAGGGCAGCATGACCATAGACCAATACATGGCGAGATTCGAGGAGTTGTCTAAGTTTTCCTCTTATCTACAATTTAACCCCGATGAAGCATGGAAGGCTGTTAAATTTGAAGCGGGATTGAACTCAGAGATAAGGAATGCTAGTGTAGCTATAGAGATCAGGGAGTTTATACCTCTGATAAATAAATGCAAACTCGTAGAGAAAAGCTTGAGGGTAGTGAGGGATGAGAAATAAAGACGCAACTTCTAAAAAAGGAAGAACGGGCCAGAAAACTTTAGCAGAAATGTCAGCGGAAAAGGACGTGGTACTAGCAAGAGGCTAATGATTGCAAGTCCCTGACCCTTCCAACAGAACTTTTCCACAGTTAAGTGTACTAAGTGTGGACGTATGCATTGTAACCGGTCATGCTACATGGGATCAAATGTTTGCTTCAAATATGGACAAAAGGGTTAATTTGCAAAGAAATGCCTATAGAATGTGGAGAAGTAGTCAGAATTGAGACCTCAGGTGAAAGGAAGGGTTTTCACCCTGAGCAGCCAAGAGGTAGCTTAATACTCTAAAATGATTCAAGGTATATGCCACATCTATGGATTTGCTCTTATAGTTTTGTTTGACTCTGGTGCTAGTCATTCATTTATATCAGAAGAATGTATTAGAGAGCTTTAGTATCCTATTTCTTAAACTCCTTATGAACTATCTGTAGTAACCTCCATGGGGGAAAGGGTCTTAACTTCCTTTGTATGTAAAGACTGTTAGGTCACCATTCAGGAGAAAACTTTTTCTATAGACCTCGTCTGTCTATCTTTAAAAGGTATTGATGTTATTCTAGGGTTAGAGTGGATGTCTAAAAATTGGGTCTTGTTGAATTGTTGCAACAAGACCGTTGAATTTCTACCTTCTACTTCATAAGAAAGGATGCAGTTATTAATGCTTAATGCCAATCAAGTCAATAAGGAGTTGAAGAATTGAGTACTTGGATAAATTCTCTTGTATTTATCAAACCTAGAAGTCGAACCGAAACTTGATGAAATCCTAATAGCCAACGAGTTTCTTGAAGTATTTCCATCAAATATTCTAGGCTTAACTCCCAAGAGAGAGATATAATTCTCTATTGATCTCCTACTTGGGACTAGGCCTATCTCTATTACACCTTATAAAATGGTCTCGAAGGAACTACAAGAACTCAAGAAACAGTTGGAGGAACTGTTAGACGAGCAATTCATTAGACCAAGTGTATCACCACGGGGAGCTCTTATGTTGTTTGTTAAGAAGAAAGAAAAAAGCTTGAGACTATGCTTAGACTACAAATAGTTGAATAAGGTGACTGTCAAAAATAAGTACCCTCTCCCTAGGATTGATGATTTATTATATCAATTAAAGGGAGCCTCCATCTTTTCTAAAATTGACTTGAGATAAGGATACCATCAATTTAAGATTAAAGAGAAGGGTGTACCAAAAATAGCTTTCAGGACTAGGAATAGGCATTATGATTTTCTCGTAATGCCCTTCGGGTTGACAAATGCACCTGCAATTTTTATGGATTACATGAATTGCATTTTTTGACCCTACCTAGATCAATTTGTGGTAGTGTTCATTGATGACATCTTGATATTTTCTAAGAGTGAGGAAGAACATGAACAACATCTCCGAATTGTGCTGCAAGTGTTGAAAGAGAAAAAGTTGTATGCCAAATTGGAGAAGTGTGAATTTTGGCTGTCAGAGGTAAAATTTCTCGAACATGTCATTTCCAATAAAGGGGTAGCTGTAGACCCTAGCAAGATGAAAGCAGTGATTCAGTGGGAAAGACAAAAGACGGTTATAGAAGTAAGAAGTTTCTTAGGTTTGGCAGGATACTACAGGAGGTTTATATAAAACTTCTATCATATAGCCTTGCCATTGATTAAAATGACAAGGAAGGGAAGTCCTCTCAAATGAACTGATCAATGTGAAGCTAGTTTCTAGGATCATAAGACAAGATTGACCACTCCTCTTATTTTAATTATTCCAGATCCCACAGGACATTTTGAAGTGTATAGTGACGCTTTAAAGAAAGGGATAGGGTGTGTGCTGATGCAAGACAAGAGAGTAGTTGCTTCCACCTTTAGGCAACTGAGACCCCATGAAGGAAACAATTCAACCCATGATCTTGATTGGTGGCATCGGTGTTTGCCTTAAATATTTGGTGACACTATTTATACGGAGCGACATTTGAAATATACTGTGATCATAAGAGTCTTAAGTACCTTTTTTATTAGAAGGAGTTAAATATGAAGCACCGAAGATGGGAAGAATTCTTCAATGACTACAAGTTTGAGATAAAGTATCATCCAAGGAAGGCGAATGTTGTAGCTGATGCCTTCAATCAGAAATCTCTGCACATAGGTCAGATGATGGTGTATGAGATGTAGATGCTAGAAGAGTTTCAAAATTTGAAGCTGGACACTACTTTTACCCCATAGAAGCTAATCATCAATGGGTTGAGTATAGAGTGTAACCTTAGAGCTCAGATTAAAGAGGCTCAATGTCACAACCAATACTTATGGGATCATAAAGATCAAGATAATTTTCTGTCTTGGAAGATGGAGCTATCATATATCAGGGAAGGATTTGTGTCCCTCAAGAACAAGAGTTGAGGAGTAAGATCCTGTAGGAAGTACATCAGAGTAAGTACATAGTCCATCCTAGATCTAGTAAAATGTATCAAGACTTAAAGAAGATGTACTAGTCGCCAAGGATGAAAAAGGACATTGCTAAGGTTATGGTGAAATGTTTAATTTGTTAGAAGGTGAAGGTAGAGCATCAAAAGCCAGTGGGATTTCTATAACCTCTTGAGATCCCTAAATGGAAATGGGACAGTATTTCGATGGATTTTGTGGTGGGCTTAGCTAGGACTTTAGTTGGACATGACTCTATCTGCGTAATAATTGATAGATTAACCAAATATGCTCACTTTCTACCCATAAAAATTAACTATTTACTAGACAAATTGGCCCAGTTATACGTCCAGGAAATAGTTAGACTACATGGAATTCCCATAAATATTGTTTCTAATAGAGATTTGAGGTTCATGTCGAGGTTTTGGAAGGCGTTGCATGAAGCTTTTAGAATCTAGTTGCGATTCTATACTACTTACCATACTCAGACTGACGGGCAGATAGAATAGACCATTCAAACCCCAGAAGATATGATGAGGGCTTGTGTGATAGATTAAGGTAAAAGATGGGATAAGTACCTACCTTTAGTGGAGTTTACTTATAATAATAGCTATCACTCTAGTATTAAATGGCCCTTACGAAGCTTTATACAGTAGAAAGTGTCGATCTCCACTATGTTGGTTTGAGGTAGGAGAAAAGAACTTGTTGGGTCCTGATCTGGTTCAACAAACCACTGAACAAATAAGGATGATATGAAACAAAATGCATATAAGTCAGAGTCAGCAAAATAGTTACTATGATAAGAGACATAGACCTCTCGAGTTTGAGGAAGGAGACCATGTATTTTTAAAACTTTCTCCAACTACTGGAGTTGGTAGGTTTCTCAAAACTAGAAAGTTAAGTCTGCAATTTTGAGGACTCTACCAAATTCTGAAGAAATTGGGGACGTCAGCATATCAAGTTGTCCTCCCAGCTAATTTGTCCAACCTACATAATGTTTTCCATGTATCACGACTGCGGAAGTATCTTACAGATTCTTCACATGTAATACGGGAAGAACGAATCCAAATAAAGGACAATATGACATACCAGCTAGTACCAACATCCATATTGGACACCAACGTGAAGCAATTGAGAAATAAAACCATTCCCCTAGTTAAGGTGTTATGAGAAGGTTTGACTCCGGAAGAAGCAACTTGGGAGCTGGAAGAAGTTATGAGGAAGAAATATCCGCAATTATTCTTATTAGGTAATTTCTAAAATTTTGAGGACAAAATTTGTTTTATGGGGAGAGAAATGTAACATCCCTAATTTTGTTTCTTTTATTAATAAAGGTACATAAATATTTAATGTAACATCCCAAATTTTGTTTCTTTTATTAATAAAGGTACATAAATATTTAATTAAGAAAATAAAATTTATTAGACAATTTTTAGATATCTAAGGAAATATAATCTTTAGAAATTCTTCACCTTATGTGTATGCATAGAAAATGTTTCTAACATTAAGATAGTAAGTAAAGAGAGAAAATCTAGTAGGAAAAATTAGAAATAACATACTAAAGAGAGGTGAAGTTCTTGGGTAAGGAAGATATATTTTTGGTAAGTAAGTAAAGATTTTAAAATTTCAAGAAGATTGGATTAGTGTAATTTTTCTAATTCAAGAGCTAGAATTCATAAGTTTAACATCTCCAACCATACATTGGGCTTTCACCTATGAACACTTCGTATAGAGTTCTTTTCAACTTCACATGAGTTTCTAGCAAGCCAATAAGATAGCTCAAGAAAGAAATAAAATATAGACTTAGACTAAGTTATAAAAATTGGACCGATAGCCCACTAACCATGAAAATATGAACAAGCCCTCTATGAAAGGTGGAATTTTAGCCAAAGCAAAGAAAATGGGTAAGAATGAGCCCAAATCCAATAGGAAAAAATAAGAATCATGTGAGGAAATAGTAGTGTAATAATAATCAAGATTAGGTCACATGGCATTAAGACAAAACATATATGTCCTACATTCATAATTTCAACAAGTAGGTAATAATACATGGCATTAGAACAAAACATCCATATCCTACATTCATAATTTCAACAAGTAGGTAATAATACATAGCATTATGACAAAACAACCTTATCCTGCATAAATAATTTTAGCCAAGCAAGCGAGATTCATTGGCTAAAACTTTTCACCTAAAAAGGCAAATATATCATACTTGATTAAGACAAAAGAAAAGGGAAATGAATCCTTAAATCAAAGGGACCTTGTCCATTGTCTTAAGAACATTTTAACATGATTTTCAAAATACAAATCTCCTTTTGCTATGCATATCTTGACTAAGGGAGAGGAAGACAAGAACATGAGTTGTTTTTTCCCAAAAAACAACCAAGTGCATCTTAATTGTGATAAGGTAGACCCATGGTTATGAAAGTTGAATCACTTGATAGTTTATTTAACCAAAATCCACCCTTATAACATTATAATTTCGTCCAAGTGAGGGAGATTAAAAACATAAGTAAGGTAGAGTGATGAAAGGAGAGAAAGAGAGGAAGAAAGTGGAAGTATAAGTCTAGAGGACTTAGCACTCAAGGTAAGTTAGCTTAATCTCCACTTAAATCTATCTTCCTACTTCATTCTTGGGGTTAAAACACTCACCCTCCTTCTCTTATTTAAGTTGCTAGAAAAGCTAAGGGAATGGAGGAATCTTGCTACTTCCTTCAAGAGGAAATAAGAAAAAGAATTCACTAAGTGAGTTAGGGAGATCTTTAGGCAGGTTTAGCAATATTTTTTTAGAAAAGCATTGAAATTAGAAACATTTATATGGGATTTTGATCCTAAAACTTTGATGAAATTTACTATATTTTGTACCTGAATAATTGGCCATGGATGATGCTATATCGTGTTACATGTTGATCTTGCAAGTGATGTACGTTTGAGTACTTAGGTTTGTGTGGAAAGTTCTGCATAGATATGGCTTTGGGTGGAAAATTTTTAAGATTTTTATGGTGCTATTTTGTATATTTAAATGTGGTGAAAACTTCATGAAATATGATTAGATGTAAATTAAGAAGGAAATGGAAGAGGACATAATAAAATGATGAACTAAAACCTTAGAAAATGTTTGGTTAGGAAATTGGATTTCGGAGTAACCAGGGAAGCTTATGTTTTTCAAATTTTGTGAAGAATTTGTTAGTAATTAAAAGCAATGGTTAATGTTTATATGAGGGATATATGGTCAGATTAGTAAGTAAAGGTCAAAACCTACTCGAGAAGAAATAACGTTTAAATTGAGGGAGTAATATCACCAATATTCCCTAAGATTTTGCAAAAATGTTCAACAAAATATTTCTAGAGAATTGTTTTATCTTTAAATTGATACCAATATCACCTAAGGCAGTGTTAAAATGAGGGAGTTATGCTCTGATTAGTGAGAGAAGGTCAGGCAGGCCGAAAACCTACATCAGGGAATTAAACAACATAGAGCATAGCCGTGTTTCAAGGCACAGTTAGGACGTGTTCTATGCTGGAAAGAGAATTTTGAAGCCTAAAGCATGGATGTTTTATAGGAAATGGCCAAGCCATGTTATAGTATACGTTTAGGCTGTGTTGAAAGTTCGTAAAGCTTATTTTCAATATTTTTCTACCCTAAATGAATCTCATTAGCTATAGGATATTAATAGAAACCAAATTGAAGAAGAATACCATATTAAATTTGTGAGAACATGTGTTGAAAATGATATAAGTAGGAGGAAAGTGACTAGAGGCCAAGCATAAAGAAAATAAAGAGATAAAAATAATATTTAAAAAAGAAGAAGAAACTTATAAATGAAAATAATAAATGACTAGTGTATGTCATAGACATTGCCATTGTATGAACCCTTTACCATTTTAAGTGTGTAATTTTGACATGAAAATATTTTATAAAGTGATATTTGAAACGATTATGTTCATGTCATGATTACCAATTATTTTTTGTAATGATTATATTTTGATGAAAAATTATGGCATGTGAGTATAATGAACATGCTTGTTATTGAAACCATATTTTTGGCTATTAATGAGGAAAGAAAATAAAAGAAATAAGAAGAGTCACATGGCGATCTGTGTGGTGCACCAGTAAAGGACGCCTTACCAACAACTATGGTTATGTTAATGAGAAAAGAAAGAGAAAGTGTGTCATGTCGGACGAAGTGAGAAAATCTCGTACTGTAGAGTAGAAAGTACTCACCCTAATCAGGGTAGCTTGATATGAAAATAAGTTGATAGCCATTATATAATAATCTAAAAATAGTTATGCATGTCATACATGTCATTACTGTATGATTTTCATGTGTATAGATAAAGTGCATTTATGTGACCTAAGATATTTGCTGTAGTTTATACAGATGAACATGACATAATGATCTATATTGATGATAATTGTAATTTATTGTTGAACCTACTGAAATTTAATTTTCACTATATTTCCATATCATGTTCAAAAAACTATTTTTATAGATTTTTATTTGGCTCTGGCTCTTAGTGTACGTTGAATCGAGTTACTCTATGTTGGGCAGATCCTAGAAATTAATAAGGTGTTTGTGGTTGAGTTGGCTAAAATCCCGGTGAAGGTGCAATCATCCGCACTCGTATTCCCAGAACTAGTCAATATGGATGAATAAGATGTAGACATATATGTGTACACAAATCAAACACATATATGGATTTATGGATTCATTTCTTTTTTCTTTTGTCTTAATCAAGTCTAATAGGTTTGCCTTTTCAGGTGGCAAATTTCTATCCCTTGAATCTCCCTTGCTTGGCTGAAATTATTTGTGTAGGATAATGATGTTTTGTCATAATGCCATGTATTATTACCTACTTGTTGAAATTATGAATGTAGGATATAGATGTTTTTTCCTAATGCTATGTATTATTATCTACTTATTGAAATTATGAATGTAGGATATAAATATTTTGTCTTAATGCCATGTGGCCTAATCTTGATTATTATTACACTATTATTTCCTAACATGATTCTTATTTTTCCTTCTTGGATTTTGGCTCATTCTTACCCATTTTCTTTGCTTTGGCTGAAATTCTATCTTTCACAGAGGGTTTTGTCACATTTTCATGGTTTGTGGGCTATCAGTCTAATTTCTATATCCTAGTCCAAGTCTATTTTATTTCTTTTTTAAGCTATCCTATTGGCATGCTAGAAACTCATGTGAAGTGGAAAAAAAAACTCTATATGAACTGTCTATAGGTGAACGCCCAATGTATGGGTGAAGATGTTAAACTTAGGAATTCTAACTCTTGAATTAGAAAAATTACCCTAATCCAATCTTCTTGAAATTTTAAAACCGTTACTTACGTTTCAAAAATTTATCTTCCTTACCCAAGAATTTCACCTTTGTTTAGTATGTTATTTCTAATTTTTTCGATTAGGTTTTTTCTCTTTACTTATTTTCTTAATGTTAGAAACATTTTCTATGCATACACATAAGGTGAAAATTTTCTAAGGATTATATTTCCTTAGATATCTAAAAGTTGTCTAATAATTTTTATTTTCTTAATTAATATTTATGTACCTTTATTAATAAAAGAAACAAAATTAGGGTTGTTACATTTTATATTTATGTACCTTTATTAATAAAAAAAAAATTAGGGTTGTTACACTGCACCTAAGCCACCTTAACCTTCTGAAGCTGAACCAAGCTCTTTTAGACATGAAAATATCATTATAAGTATGTTGTATCAAATTGATTAAAAGCTAACTAGCATAGATCAAAGGTTCACAAACCTCCAAGAATCACTTAGTTAGAAGATTAAAAGTTTGCACATACAATGAATGGAAGAATAGTCAACCTCGATGAGTAAGTGGATATGATGGGAAAGAGAATGAATTCGTGTGTTTCACTAAAATACCACAAGTACATGGCATAGCTATAGCTAGTCTGGCAAGTATGGGTCGTATCTCACGGAAACCAATGTATCATTACTAGTCTTTTACGAAATAAACTATCTGAATTGATATAATTCGAATAGGAATAGCAATTTACAAATAATTAAAGTAAACTGACGATGGAATTCAACTATAAAAGACCTAGGATTAGGGTTTCACTGTGCTTATGATATTCAATAACAAATATAAATGTTTCCAATTGTAATTATTTGAGATATTAGGGATGGTTTAGCCTCAATCCATTAATAGCCTCTTTTACGCGCTAATAACTATACCAAAGTTAACCTAATTGTCAACTTTTGTGGTTCTTAGTTTAACTTAAGCCCTTTAAGTTATGTACTAACCAATTGATTAATTCCTAGAGGAGGTTTAATTCTTAAGTTAATGCCAGAAATCATGATTTTTCTTGATAAAAATCGTAATAAAACAAATCTCAAAATAAATGTCTTTATTCATATTAAAAGAAAGAATATTTCTAAAAATACAACAAAAATTCATTAGAGGCCAATATAATTATTTTAAGCAAACTAATAATTATTTTACTTAAAAGTCCACTTACTTTTAACAAATCATAATCATTTCTAAACAAATAAACATATATTTTCTTATAGCAAAATACTATCATTTAAAAATAAAAATTACGCGCCAAAACGTAAATTCTTATATTTCTTTTGTAATTCTTTAATCCATGTAATAAATATACATATTTTCCACAGTTCTTATCCCAATTTTCGAAATTCTCTCTTTTATTCCAAATTTTCTTTAATTGGAATTTTCGTTAAATTTTACGGTTATTACACAGAATCTAATAGCTAATTAGGGGTATTTTAATTACGAAAGCAATTTAAGATCCTCAAGGAATTGAATCTCCTCTTTCACATTTCAGTCCATCAGGTAATAACCTAAGATGTAACAAAACAATGGCTAAGCATTTTATCAACTCGCATACATTCATAAAGCAAAAGTCAACCTTTTTACACACTTTTCATTTTAATCATACAAAAAGCCATATCAATTGTCATGCCCCCAATTTAAAGGAACGCAATTGTCACGAATAACAGATAACTTTACCCTTATTTTATTGTATACATGCTTCAAGTATATCACATAACAGGAGTAAAACGTACGTTCACAAGTTTTTAGTATAGCCAAATATACATGCCAAGTCTACATGTAACACTTCCAATTTAAGGGCACATGAACAAAAAAACTTTTTTTTCTACAATAAGATATTTACCATAACATGCATAGCACTATTCTTTGTCATAGAAATAGATATATATATATATATATATATATATATATTCTCTCATGTATGCACATTATACAAACTAAGTTATAAATACCAAAGTAACAGCAAAAGCAGGAATCTTGCCTGTAGCGTTCAGAGCATACTCTAGAGTATAAGTACAAAATAACCAAAAATCTACGAGCCTTGGAAACAAAGTAGGCTCACCTAGAGATTATGTCATCTAGCTGGTCAACTAATCTGAAGGGGAAGGACCAAACTCTGTATTCTTATATGAAAAATGTGAAAATATCATGTAGTGAGTTTGAATATACTTATATTTTAAAATTTGTCACATAGAAAATATAGTTCGGAAGTACATCCATATGGGACCCGCATTTTAAATATTCTCAAATAATATGATATTCAAATATTCAAAACCATATTCAGCATGGTGTGATCATTAAACAAATTTTGTTATACATCAAAATATTTCACATGAAAACATCAAGAGGATCTCATATCAGAACCATCAAATAATCCCAAGCACACAGCAAGGGTTGGTGTTATGTTTAGCTGTATAAGCTATATCAAAATATCAAGCTTTTGAGATAAAATCATAACTTTGGTTGATGCATAATTAACATACTATATATACACTAAAAATTCACTCTTTTTACATAATGCTCAAGCATGTCACATCTCTCAATATACTCAATTCACTCATTTGCTATACGTATAATGATCAATCAGTAATCAGGGAATGTGAGTACATTACCCTCCTACCCCCTCATATAACCATTGTCACCCAGTTGGACCAGCCCTCCCTTGGTTCACTCAAGCTAATAGGGCCTCCCGTACTTGGTACCATCTCAAGCCATACAACTCGTCGATAAATGTATATTCATCAAATGCAATGTATAATTATTAAGCAACTTGACATGAGCTTTACGCTTGCCATTCAATCATAATCAGTAACTTTATAGCTTTACAGATCAATTCCTCGTGCACATAATATTAACTTTACCATATGATGAGAAATACATTGAAAATCACATATTCAATGAGTTCAAAAATGCATTTTCAAGATCAAACTCTTCTTGAACTATATGCTAGATTGTAAACAAATCAAGTAATTTAATCAATTTCAGAGACATAAAAGTATAAATAACTTATAAACATAATTAATTATACATTTAAAGTTCAAGAAGAGTATAGGGTAAGTCATAGAAAGAATTATCTACTCACAGGGTAAGGGCTTTAGGTTGTACAGCCCTAAAATGCACTTTTTCAGTCCAAATTTTATCAAATAGACTTCAAAACCGGGTCTTGAACGTCCAGAAACTTAGAAAATGACTCAGGGAGATTGGTCAACGTCCATCAACGATGGGGGGTACTATTCACGATCGAAAATACTATTCACATCAGCCAAAATCACAACTCTTGCCGATCAAAATTATTGTTCATATGTACCAGAATCACTATTCACACTAGTTAGAGTTACTGTTCATAACACCAAAAGTTGTTAGATGACTATGAAACTTCATATCCTATAGTTTATCTATCTCCTGAATCCATCTATGGTGTTAGATTTCCAATTTGAAGTCTCTAAATAAGAGTTTCAAAGTTTAACTTTTTTTAAGATTTTCTACTTCCGATCTGCATCGATTCTTTGGCTGATTTGAAAAAATTTCGACTAATATCGTAATACTCTTTCTCCTGAATCTAGTGGTACCCTAAGTTTTGAGATCGGATGCTCGAAAGTACTCCAAATCTAAAGAGAGAAAATGGAGGAGAGAGAGTAAATAGTAATCACTTGATAAACCTATGGAAGATTTTTTAAAAATGATGGAGGGACCAAATAGCAATTTGCTAATTGTTAGAGGAAGTCCTTTAAATTTTATTATTTAAATTTTGACCCTTAAACTTTTAGAAAATTATACTTTGACCTCAAAATTATTAATAAGTTTTCATTTTCATCCTTAAAACCTTTCAATTATATCCCTACTCCTTTATTTCTTTTAATAATACATACATAAATAAAAATTACTAAATCTTAGGGATGTTACATTCTTCCCCCCTTAAGAAATTTAGTCCCCGAATTTTAAATCATCCTATCACAAGTGGAGAATGAAGCCAAGGCATAAATTAATGTTATTAACCTCACTACTCAAGCTATTGGGGATATCTCTTTTGTATATCATCTTTACTTTCTAAGGAGTCTCTTTACTTGAGTGATTTTGCCATATAACCTTAACCATAGGAATTTCCTTCAACTGTAAGTTTTTCACTTGTTGATCAACAATAGACATCAATTTTTTTTCTTCATAATTAAGCGAAATTATTGTCCAATTAAATTTCTTGGAATTAGATATCATGAGAAGAATCTGATAGGTACTTTTTTAGCATTGATATAAGAAAGACTGTATCAATATCACTTACTCCTGATGGCAAGGCTAGGCAATATTATACTATGTTCACTTTATTCAAGATTTGAAATGAGCTTATATACTAGAGCTGAACTTTTTCCTTATTTCCAAACCTCATTACCTCTTTTATGGGTGAGTCCTTCAAGATTTCTAGTGCTCAACATTCACGGTCCTTATAGACTTTTTGCATGTATTGTGTTGCTTGTATTCTTTTCTAATCAATTTTACTTAATCAACGACATCTTACAATAAGTCTGACCCCACTGAATCATTTAACAGAAAATTAGTAACATCTCTTACACAGGCTTTAAGTCACCTAATATCATTTTATTATAAGCGTATTTTGCTAAGAGATCTCTCACCAAACTCGAAGACATATGCTTGAATCATGCTCTCCAAACTAGCATCATCAATTTAGGTTAGTCATATTTTATCTATTGTATGTTATTCCAAATTAGATTTCAAAAACTTAACTTTACTCAACTCAATTACCTATTAGAATACCTACGATGTTTCATGTAAAATCTCAAATGGTGCCATTTGTATATTGGCCTGCTTATTACTGATATAAGCAAATTCAACTAAGGACAAATAACTTCTCCCAACTTTCACCAAAATTATATAAAAATACCTAAAGCATAACTTCATAAACACATCATTTAGATTTACTATAAACTATAATCTAATCTAACTAAGATCCTTAGCCTTCCTGAATAACTCTCCTAAAATAATATATTCAATTCTTACTTGTTTACACACCAAACAACAACAAAAAAAATCATCTTTATCTTCTTTTTACCATTATACTAATACCATTCTTTCATATCTTATATATCCTTATTGCCTTGGGTTTATCCATATTCACAATCTATGGTTTCTTCCAAAATCTCTTTTCTCAACAATTATTCACACGTGAATTTTTAATCTCAACATAATTCACATCCTAGATACTAGATTCAACTTAGCATGGTATAAACCCATAACACAAATACGTTGATTGCTTTACATTATTCTCGAATATAGTTCTTGAAATATTCTTCTTTCCTTACTCAACTACATTAGATAAACTTAGGCGTTCCTCATACCTCAATACTCAATAAGTATATACTATAAACTTATTATTCTTTCTAATTTGCACATGGTCTACCAACTTGCACAGTTATACATACTTGATATAAAGATTTCTTTTCAAGTATGTTCTTTGTTAGATAAATCCTTTCAAAATATCTATTACTTTAACTTACTAACTATTTGGACACCATAATAACTGAGTTTCAAAGAAAATAAATTAACCTTCCTTATAATAAGAAAAAATAACCTTGCATTTAATGCCAAACATTAATAAAGGATGATGCAGCAGAAAAAGAGGAATACATAATAGAGCATGGTGTCAAAATAGAAAGTCAGAAGTTTAGACAAAGCTTTGAAAGAAAATTAAAATTGGTGGGCGTAATTCTTGAAAACCTGTAAACAAATCTTAGTTGCTATTTTGGCAAAACAAAATGGTGGCCACAAGTTTTGATTATATATGCCAAAATCTAGTTACTGTTATTCGCTGGAAAAATAGCACATAGAAAAGAAGCATTTTTGAGCTTATAAAAGTTTGTGAAGAACAAAGAGCATGTAGTTAACTAATAGGATGCAGTTGGTTGTTGCAAAACATATGTAATCAATTAACTGTAAAATAAAGCAATCCAAATTAAAAATTCTCAAAATAGCTAGTGGACTTAATAATATCAATGGTCGAATGCTAAGAACATTGGGAAAATAAGATAAATCTTTTGATTATCCATCTTTAATAATTAACTGGTTTGTATTTTCACTCGTTTTTTTCCAATGATGCCTATCACTTACAACTTTTCCTATAAGAATCAAGACATCAATGCTTCATTAAGGACAACAAGGAAAAGGAAAATTTCTGGTAATATATTAACCTCATTCTCTTTATATGTTTAATATGGGTTACAGACACAACTACTGTACATATGCATGCGTGCTGTTATTTTTAAAATTCACCTTTAATTTAGTTGATATCCACCAATTACTCACATAGCTGTTCTAATAATGCCTGGCCTATTTGCATAGCTATTATAAGTATGCCTTTCTTTGAGTTCTATAAATCATACATTAGTATCTTTACCTTCATACTCAAAGTTAGGGTGAGTGCAGTTATAGAGGGAACCGCATTCCGTCAGTTTCGAAATATTTGTGTCTTTTGTGGTTCTAGTCCTGGAAAATATGGTGAGTATGTGAAAGCAACACATAATCTAGGTATAGTGCTAGCCAGGAGAAAATTCATTTAGTCAATGGTGGAGGTAACTGTGGATTAATGGGGTGTGTGCCTTGTCACACCCATAATTTTAGGGCACGTGAAACACGTATACCATGAACATATATTTTTCATAAACATGAATATTCCAATCATTTATCATGGAAACAGATACATATAGGTTCTTCCATACATATACCATATACAGACAAAACCCATAAACATTAGAGTAATAGCAAAAGTAAGGATCCTGCTTGTAGCATATAAAGCATACTCTAGAGTACAAGTACAATATAAATCAAAATCTACGAGCCTCAGAAATAAAGTAGGCTCACTCAGAAATCATGTCGTCTAGCTGATCAACTATTTGAAGGGGAAGGACCAAACTCTATATCTTTATCTGAAAAACATATAAATATCGTGTAGTGAGTTTGACAACTCAATGAGCAGATAATACCTCCTATGACCTCTTAAGTCAACATATGGATGTACTCATATTTAAAAATTTGTCACATAGGAGATACAGTTTGGAAGTGCATCTATATGGGACCCGTATTTCAAGTATTCTCAAATCAAAGGATATTTAGAAACCATATACTATATTGTATGATCATTAAACAAAATTTGTTATGCATCAAAATATTTGACATGAAAACATTATAAGGATCCCATATCAAAACCATCATATTAGAGTTTAGGCCCTTCCGTACTTTGTTGGTGTAGGATTTGCCTAAACTCAGCATCTCGTTGAGATTTTCCCTACCACCATTCAAGAGGACATATGAAGGGACTCTAATATGGGTATTTCCTAAACACACAGAATGGGAGGCAAGGCACATATCATATAATCGGCATCTCACCTATATAGGAGGCATGCTGCTCTCCATCACATATCATATCATGTGTGTTGGCCCTCACACGAGGCTAGCACCACCCCTGCTTGCTGAGGTACCAAGGTGCACCAGGGCTAACATCACCTGTTGTTAGCATACAATGTTTCTAATAGGATTCCTCCAAAAAATTATCATATGACCATATTCCATATCCTTCAAAACAAAGCTTTCAGTATAATACAAAATCTCAGTCTCAATACAGATCATCTGTCATAAATTACCCATTTAGGATTTATCACATATACATGCCCTTTCTCGAGGCAATCATATAGCTTTATAAATCAATGCCACGTGCATAAATATTCACTTTATCATTTAATAAGAAACACATGCGAAATCAAATGTACCATGAGTTCAGAAATTTATTTTCAAAACTATACTCTTCTTGAACTATATTCCAAATTGTAAGCAATTCAGATAATTTAATGCATTCCAGAAACATATAAAAGTGTAAATATCTTATAAACATAATCAAATACATGTTTAAAGATCAAGAAGAGTATAGAGCAAGTCATAAAAAGAATCATCTACTCAGAGGGTAAGGGCTCCAGATTGGACAGCCCCAAAATGCAGTTTTCCAATCAATATTTGACTAAATAGACCTCAAAAATGTGTCCGGAGGGTCCAAAAACCTAAGAATTGAATTCGGGAGCTTAGTCACTGTTCATAGGTAGAAAATATTGTTCATACCAGTCGGAATCGCTATTCATAGTCGAAAAATACTATTTACCGGTTGAAATTACTATTCACAATAAACAAAAAGTTGTCATATGGCTGAAAAATTTCATCTCCTAAACTTTATCTAGTTCCTAAATCTATCTACGATGTCAGATTTTCAATTTGAAGTCTCTAAGTAGAAGTTTCAGAACTTACCCCTTTCTAAGATTTTCTACTTTCGATCTGCGACGATTCTACGACTGATTTGAAAAATTGTTCAGTCAAAATCGTAGTATTCTCCATCTTGAATCCAGTGGTACCCTTAGTTTGGAGATCGGAAGCCAATAGACACTCCAGATCTAGAGAGAAAAATGAAGGTTACTATTTACACTATTCATCAGAATTCTACAGACTCCCTCTCGGTTCATCTCCCCCTCCTCGTTTTCTCTTTTCTCTTTTTATTTATTTATTATTATTAAATAATTAAATATTTAGGATTATTGTTTATTTTATTATATATATATTCATATAAATATCGTTTTTCATCCTAAAGCTTCTCAAAAATTTCTAAAAATTTATATTATTGCAAAACTTTAGTTGCACCCTTACATCATGACTTTTGTTGATAAAATTTTTATAAAACAAATCACAAAATAAATATCTTTATGCATAATAAAAGGAAAAATATTTCTAAAAGTAAAACAAAAATTTATTGTAGGCCAATATAATTATTTTAAGCAAAACAATAATTATTTTAATTAAAAGTATACTTGCTTTTAGTGACACATGCATAATCATTTTTTAAAAAAATTAATACTTGTTTATAGTAAAATATTATTTAAAAATAAAAATTACAAGATATTATATGTCTACAACTGCACATATAGGAGGATATTAAGTTCTAGGTATCATTCCTACAGCTCTAGCTGCATCAAACATCATAAGAAAAATAATTGGGGAATAATTTAGAGTAGCTTCCATGCATGAGCGCATGGCTAGAATAATGAGCAATACTGATGCCTTCATTGCCTTACCAGGTGGTTTATTACTTTAGAATAGAATTTTCAAGTGGTCTCCTAGGCACAACTGAATATCCATCACAAACTGATAGATTTGTTAAATGTTAACCACTTCTTTGATGGTTTGTTATCTTTTATTGATCAAGCTGTGGAAAAAAAGTTTATCTCACACTCAGCATAACAAATTCTTATCTCAGCTTTAAATGCTGAGGAGTTGATTCATACTTTACAAGTATTTGTTCATGTACCTTATTCAAATATAGTTCAAATAGATTGGAAGACAGACAACCGAAGAAAGCATAAGTTGGACTTGAATCTTCATTAGTTGTTGTAGTAAGACATGGACATTACTATACAGCTTCTACTTTCATAGGGTCTACTTGAATACTATCCTTACTAACCACATGCTCTAAGAAAGTAATACTACTAGGCCAAAATTTATATTTTGAAAACTTAGAATATAGCTGATACTCCCTTAAAGTTTGTAAAACTATAATCAAATGTTGTTTATGATCCTCTAAACTCTTGAAATATATTTATTATCAATAAATACAATAATAAATTTATCCAAGAATATTTTAAGTACTGTATTCATAAAGTCCATAAATGCAGCTGTGGCATTTTTCAAACTAAATGACATCACTAAGAACTCAAAGTGCTCATACTGAATCCTAAAAGCAGTTTTCAAAATATCCTCTTCCCTTGTCCTTAATTAATGATATCCAGATCTCAAATCAATTTTTTTAACTATTGAGCACACTATAGTTGGTCAAACAAATCATCTATACGAGATAATGGGTATTTATTACTCACTGTCACTTTATTCAATTATTTATAATCTATGCATAACCGCAATGATCCATAATTCTTTTTCACAAATAAGACTAGAGCACCTCAAGGAGAGTACTAGGACGTATAAATCCCTTATCTAACAAGTCTTGTAACTAATTGTTTTTATTCCTTAAGTTTATTCTATATCATTCTATAAAGGGATATAGATATTAGTTATGTTCTAGGAAGTAAATCAATATCAAATTCTATTTCTCATTTCGGGGTAATCCTAGCAATTCCTCAAGGAACACATCAGAATGGTGTTACTGATGGAGATCTCCATATCAGCACCACCTCCTCACCCTTTGTATTTCAAAGTTAGAGTGTTGTATAGGGACTCTTATTTATGTACTGAAAGGTTGTATTGTATAATTTTTACATGTGTGAGGTTTGAAATATGTATATATATATATATATACATATATATATATATATATATACACATATATATATATATATATATACACATATATATATATATATATATATATATATATATATATATATATATATATATATATTGTGTTTATACATATGGCGTATTTAACATGTGGAAGGTGAAATAATAAATAATAAAAATAAATAAATAAAAATAAAAATAAAAGTAAACTGAATCTTACAAAGTTTATATTAGAGCAGGTCGATCTTAGGCGACCATAGAGTGGGTGGTCACCTAGATTGACTTAGAGGAGTCTTGAATAGTTATGTGGAAATGTTGTGTAAGGTAGCAGATAAATTCAGTAGGAATGTACTAGTATTTCCTATCTGTAGTCTTGTATGGCGTGATAACTACTGTAAAATTTTAAACTGCAGTTGAGTTTGATCATTTCAATTGTAACTAATATTTTGCTTTACTAATACAATGAGTTATGGCTCCACCAAGAAGAAATCTGCCAGGCAGCGCAGATGCTACCTTAAATAATATAACTAAAGCTATTCAAGCTTAGGCAGCTGCTACGAATCAGACTCTGTAGCACCTTTAGAATATTAGTAATAACGACGGGGCTAGGGGAAACCTGAGAAAATGAAGGGAATTGAGATGGAAAAAAAATTGAAAATGGTAATGGATGGTCTGATTTTGTAGGAACACGGCCTCCGTCTTTTGTGGGTGTATATGACCCCATCGTTGTTGAGAGATGGCTGACGAAACTCGAGAAAATTTTTGGAGATCTAAATTGCTCTAATGAGCGGAAGGTCAATTTTAGGACATATATGTTGAAAGAAGAAGTTGAATACTGGTGTAGATGAGCCAGAGAGTTACTGGTATATCAAGACAATGAAATTACATGGCAATTATTCTGAGAGACTTTTTTGAACAAGTATTTTCCCAGCAATGTGAGAGTTAAGAAATAGATTGAATTTCTTCAGCTTAGACAGGAAAATGGGACTATTGAACACTATATTACCAAGTTTGAGGAACTGTCTAAGTTCTCAAGTACTTTGAGGAATGATCCAGATGAAACTTGGAAGGCAGTAAAGTTTGAATCAGAACTGAACTCAAAGCTTAGGAGTGTTGTGATGGCATTACAGATTTGAGAATATGCTCCATTGGTAAATAAATATCATGTGCTTGAGACAACCAACAACTGTGGAACCCAGACTTTTGAACACTATATTCCCTACCGTATGTTTGAATTGTCTCGTTGTATTAAGTGACAAATCTTTTTTAGTAGATTTGATTTTTCTACCTCTGGAAGGTATAGATGTCATCTTGGGTATGGATTGGTTAAGTCAGAACTGAATCCACTTGGATTGTTACAATAAGACTTTTAATTTTTTCTCAGACACACCGGATGACCAAAAGTATGGCATTATTAGTGCTCACCAACTCTATAAGGAGATAAGGGATGCGGATCTAAGATGTATTTTCTTGTATACTATGAACCTGAGTATGAAACAGGAACTGCTTTAGATTTGGTAGTTAGTGAATTCCTAAAAAAAAATTTCTCTAAGATTTTCAAACCTCCACCGAAGAGAGAAGTGGAATTTTCCATCAATTTGGCACCAAAGGTGAGGCCTATTTCTATCACTCCTTATAGAATGTCTCCTATAGAATTGCAAGAGCTTAAGAAGCAGTTCAAAGAGTTGTTAGAAAAGAACTTTATCAGACCTAGCGTATCACCTTGGGGAGCACTTGTATTGTTTGTAAAGAAGAAAGATGACAGTTTGGGACTGTGCATTGATTACAAACAACTGAATAAGGCGACCATTAAGAATAAGTATCTATTTCCTAGGATAGACAATCTATTAGATCAATTAAAGGGAGCTACTATTTTCTCTAAGATAGACTTGAGATCAAGATATCATCATATCGGAGTTAAAGAAGATATTTTGAAAATAGCTTTCAGTACTTGGTATGGGCACTACAAATTTTTAGTAATGCCTTTTGGGGTAAAAAATGTACCTGCAGTCTTTATGGACTACACGAATCATATTTTTAAACCCTACATGGATCAATTCATAGTAGTATTCATAGATGATATTTTAATATACTCTAAAAGTAAGGAAGAACACAACCAGCATATTCAATTAGTACTTCAGGTCCAGAAGCAAAAAAAAACTTTTTGCTAAGTTAGAAAATTTTGAATTTTAGCTGGAAGAGGTGAAGTTCTTGGGTCACGTAATTTCTAAAGATGGTATGTCAGTGGATCCCAATAAAACTGAAGCAGTGCTGAAATGGGAGAGGCCAAAAACTGTAACTGAAATTAGAAGTTTCCTAGATTTAGTAGGATATTACAAAAGATTTATACAGGGATTTTCTAAAATAGATTTGCCTTTGACTCGATTGACCAGAAAGGAAAGTCCTTTTAATTGGACTGAAGAATGTGTTAATAGTTTTTAAGAGCTTAAAGTCAAATTGACTTCTCCACCTGTTCTAGTTGTTCCTAATCCTTCTGGATGTTTTGTAGTCTATACGGATGCTTCCAAGAAAGGTTTAGGTTGTGTTTTGATGCAAGAAAGCAGAGTAGTTGCTTATGTGTCTTGACAATTGAGATCACATGAGGAGAACTATCCTACTCATGATTTAGAGTTGGATACGATAGTTTTTGCCCAGAAGATGTGGAGACATTACTTGTATAGAGCTGTATTTGAAATATATAATGACCACAAGAATTTAAAGTATCCCTTTGACCAAAAAGAAATGAATATGAGGCAAAGAAGGTGGATGGAATTCATTAATGATTATAAATTTGAATTAAAGTATCACCCAGGGAAGACAAATGTAGTAGTTGATGCATTGAGCTAGAAGTCATTGTGTAACAACTCCATTTAAGTAAATGTAACAATTTTTTTTATATTTTAAAAAAAAATATTCCATAAAGTTATTACTATTTTAATTCTAACCACTTAACTCGTAATAATAATCTCTTTAACCAAGCATAATTGTTATTAACAGTGATACAATACTTATAATAGAATACTTAGTTTCCATACACACCATTATTTTACAAACTACACACCATTATTTTACAAACATTTGTACAAAGATACATAGTAGCTCTAGTCATCTATGTCGACTACTTCCGGGGACACTGGTGCGGGTGGCACGTCCACCGGAACCTTAGTCACATCTACGACAAATACATCTGATATAGTTGGTAGTTGCCCAAGGTAGGGCACCTCGATCCAATGTACGGTAATAATAAGTGTCATAGAAAAAATCTACATATTATTCTTCTAAACATGATATGGAAATACAGTGAGAATTAAATCCCAGTAAGTTCAACAATAAATCATAATTTACCATCAATATAGTTCATCATGTCATGTTTAGCTGTATAAACTATAGAAAATATCTTTGGTCACATGAATGCATTATATCTATGCACATAAGAATCATACAGTAATGATATGTATGACATTATTAACTATTTTCAGAATATCATATGATGACTATCAATTTATTCTCATATCAAGCTACCCCGGTCAGGGTGAGTATTTTCTACTCTCCGGTACGGGCTTTTCTCAATCCGTCCGACATGGCCCACTTTCTCTTTCTTTTCTCATTAACATGATCATAACCATTGGTAGGGCGTTCCCTACTGGTGCACCACACAGATTGCCATGTGACCGTGCTCATTTCTTTTCTTTTCACAATGATAGCCAAAAATATGCTTTCAATAACAAGTATGTTCATCAAAATATAATTGATGTGATCTTAATTAAGCATGATTTTAATACCTTTATGCTTACCTTTTGTTTAATTTAAGTAAAATATAATTAGGAATTAGCTTAGTTTTGTGTTTTGTGTTGTAGGAACAAAGGAAGAAGAAAATGGAAGAAAAAGATAAGAAATTCATGGAAAAATGCTACATTGCAGTGATTCCAGACCTTTCAGCACTGTTTTGAGCATATCTCCCTCTTATGAACACCAATCAAAGTGATTCAAGTGGCTGTGAAACGATAGCACGATCCTCTACAACTTTTATGTTGAACACTTGGTCCAATTCGGGATATTTCATAGTGTTACAGAGCTTGTAAATCAGAATCATAGTGTAGCAGGGTGAATTCTGACCTTTGGTCACTAAGTTTAGTATATCTCCTTAACTTTAGATTGGATTAAGGTGATTCCAGCGGCTATGGAAAGAAGAGAGATAGCGCTACAACTTTTTTGTTCGACACCTTGGCAAATTCTAGAGTTTTCTAGGCGCCACAGTGCTCCCTAGCGCGCCGTGGCATTTGTTGCCCAGAAGCACCGGGCGCCGCAGCGCTCGATGCCCAGCGCCGCAGCGCCCGATGCCCAGCGCCGCAGCGCCTGAGCGTTAGAATTCAGAGTTCACCAGAGCTAGCCAAAGTGCCGAGGCACCCCATCAAAAGCTTTCCGGAGCGCCGCGGCGATCGTCGTCACATCAGGTCGCTGAGTTCGCGATTTTTAGGATTGTTTGACTCTAATTGAAGCCCGATAAGCCGAAATTTGACCTAGAAACACTCCTACATCAATTAGGAGGAGTTAATCTATAAAAAGGGAGCAAAACAAGCAGAGAAAGGAATCCAATTCTGGTTCCAATCTTTCACTGAATTCTTCATCTACATTCTTCAATTCTTCTTTTGTTTATCTTATGGCCCTGCGTGGCTAATTCTCTTTAGTTGGTTGAGGTGAGTTAAAACCTCAAGGGATTTTTATACATTGTGAGATGTGGATTTGATGTTATTATTTCAATTTGTTTTGAATATTGATTGTTCATCTGTTCTTATTTTTAATGATTATTCATATGATTGCTAGGAGGCCTACTAGTATTTCGTCTGTTTTAATCTATAGCTGAATTGTGTTTTGAACAAAGTTTTTAATTCTGCGATTCATGAAGCAAATAGGTTTGAGGGTTTTGGATTATAAATCATTGAACCTATGATGAATGATTGACTAAATTAGATATAGCCGATGTGTTTATATTTGTTTAGCTCTGTCAGTTTCTCTAGTTCTTCATGCGGTTAACAAGTTATATTTTACCGATGTGCTAAAAGATGGCGTGTTGATTAGGGTTTTATTAGTGCGATTGTCATTAATTTGCTAGGCTTAAGGAGAAATAGGGTTAAAACCCCAATGATAGATGTTCATTTACAGATTGATTGTGTTGTCGATGATCAATGTAATCCTTTGACGGTGGATACCAACCGAAACCAACGTCTTTATCATTAATCACTTTCGCTTATTTATTTTTATTATTGTTTACTTTACTTAACTTGCGATTATCAATTCCCTCCTTTTTAATCACATAAGGTAATTCCAGTCTCTGGGGGATCGACCCTTACTCCCATTACTACAGGTTAGTTTTGAGGTAAGGTATTAATTTGGGTGCACCTGCGACAGTGCGCACCAATAATTATTACCAAAAATCATTGGTAATCATGCCATAAACATAATCATTTCAAATATCACTTTATAAAATATTTCCATGTCAAAGTTTCACACTTAAGATGGTAAGAAGTTCATACAATGGCAATGGCTATGGCTATACTAGTCATTTATTAAGATTCATCTTCTTTTTTAAATACTAATTTTATTTCTTTATTTTCTTGATGCAGGTTTTCATCCAATCTAACCTTCTCTTACTTATCAGAGCATAACTCCCTTAATTTAAATCTGATGTAGGTGATCTTGGTGTAAATTTCAAGATAAAACAATTATCTAAAACTATTATGTTGAACATTGTAGCGAAATATTAAGAACTCAAGGTGATATTACTCCCTAAATGTATAGGTCATTTCTTCTTGGATAGGTTCTGACCTCTACCTACTAATCGAACCATATCTACCTCATATGGACTCCAACTTGAGTGATTCCAGTGGCTTAAAATCCATGACACATATAGCTATAATTCTTATGTTAACCATTTATTTTAATTCCATACAGATAATTCCCAAAAATTAAAATACAAAAGCTGTCCTAACATATTCTTCCCTGATGAACCATTTTCTGACCTTTGACTACTAATTAGCTCATATCTTCCTCATATGGACTCCAAATTAAATTATTCCAGTGGCTAAAAATCTGTGACACATATATCTTTAATTCTTATGTTAACCATTTATTTTAATTCCCTACATATAATTCCCAGAAATTAAAATACCGAAGCTATTCTAACATATTCTTCCCTGATGAACCATTTTCTGACCTTTGCTAACTAATCGGATCATATCTACATCATATAGACTCCAAATTGAATGATTTCAGTGGCTAAAATCTGTGACACACATATCTACAATTCTTATGTTAACCATTTATTTTAATTCCCTACAGATAATTCTCAGAAAGTAAAATACCGAAGCTATTCTAGCATATTCTTCCCTGATGAACCATTTTTTGACCTTTGCTAACTAATCGGATCATATCTACATCATATGGACTCCACATTGAATGATTCTAGTGGCTAAACATCCGTGACACACATATCTACAATTCTTATGTTAACCATTTATTTTAATTTCATACATATAATTCCCAAAAATTAAATTACCGAAGCTATCCCAACATATTCTTCCCTGATGAACTATTTTCTAACCTTTGCTAACTAATCGGACCATATCTACATCATATGGACTCCAAATTGAATGATCCAGTGGTTAAAAATCCGTGAAACACATAGCTACAATACTTATGTTAACCATTTATTTTAATTCTGTATAGATAATTTCCATAAATTAAAATACAGAAGCTTAAAATTTTGCCACCTATACCCATACCTATGCAGAACTTTCTATATCGGCCTAAGTATTCAAACATACATCACATGCAAGATCAATATGTAACATGACATAGCAACATCCATGACCAATCATCACAGTTCTAAGATCAAAATCTCATATAAATATTATAAGTTTCAAAAGTTTTCTTCAAAAAGAAATATTGTTAAACTTACCTAAGAATCTCCCTAGCTTACTTAGTGAATTGGTTTTCTTGTTTCCTCTTGAAAGAAGTAGCAAGATTCCTTCCTTCCTTTAACTTTTCTAGCAGCTTAGGTAAGAGAAGGAGAGTGAATTTTTTGAACCTCAAGGATGAAGAAGAAAAAAAATGGACTCAAGTGGAAATTAATGTAACTTACCTTGAGTACTTAGCCTTCTAAACTTCTAATTCTTCTTCCTTCCTTTCTTCTCCTCTCTTTCTCTCCTTTCCTCACTCTACCTTGCTTCTATTTCTCCCTCTTCCTCACTTGGACGAAATTAAAATGTTGTAAGGGTGGGATTTCTTATATAGATCACCAAATAATTCACCTTTCATGATCATGGGTCTACCTTATCACAATTAGGATACACTTTGTTGAATTTTTGGAAAACAAACAACTTATGTTCTTGTCTTCCTCTTTCTTAGTCAAGATATGCATAGGAAAAGGAGATTTGTATTTTGAAAATTATGATGATATGTTCTTAAGATAAGGGACAAGGTCCCTTTGATTTAGGGATTCATTTCCATTTTCTTTTGTCTTAAACAAGTATGATAGGTTTTTTCTTTTTAGGTGGAAAATTTCTAGCACTTGAATCTCCATTATTTGGTTGATATTATTTGTGTGGGATATGAATGTTTTGTCCTAATGCCATGTATTATCATACCACTTGCTAGAATTATGAGTGTAGGATATAGATGTTTTTGTCATAAAGCCTTGTATTATCATGCCACTTGCCAAAATTATGAATGTAGAATCACACCACTTGCTAAATTTTTGTCTTAATGCCATGTAACCTAATCTTTATTATTATTACATTATTATATCATCACCTAATTTATTTTATTTTATTTTTCCTCTTGGATTTGGGCTTATTCCTACCCATTTTCTTTGCTTTGGATAAAATTCTACCTTTCTTGGAGGGCTTGGTCACATTTTCATAATTTTTGGGCTATTGATCCAATTACTATATCCTAGTCCAAGTCTATGTTTTATTTCTTGCTTAGGTTATTCAATGGGCTTGCTAGAAACTTATGTGAAGTGGAAAACTCTATATGAAGTGTTCATAGGTAAAAGCCCAATGTATGGGTAAAGATTTTAAACTTAGTAATTCTAGTTCTTGAATTAGGAAAAATTACCCTAATCCAATGTTCTTGAAATTTTAAGACCTTTACTTGTTTTTAAAAATTTATCTTCCTTATCCAAGAATTTTGCATCTCTTTAGTATGTTCTTTCTAATTTCTTTCCTATTAGGTTTTTCCTCTTTATTTGTTCTTAATGTTAGAAACATTTTCTATGCATATACATAAGGTGAAGAATATCTAAGGATTATATTTCCTTAGATATCTAAAATATTGTCTAATAAATTTTATTTCCTTAATTAAATATTTTTGTACTTTTATCAATAAAAGAAACAAAATTAAGGATGTTACACATTGCATGTAAGTCAAATACTGATAAAAGAAATGAAGCTAATTGAGGAATTTAAAAATTTGAGATTATCAGTTATGACTGTCCTTAGAAGTTTGATTTTTAGTGAGTTAAGAATTGAAAGTGACTTGAAGACTCAAATTAAGGAAGCACAGACACATGATCAATTTTTATAAGATCGAAGATATTAGCTTGAATTTACAATGTCAAAGGATAAAATTATTATGTAATGGGGAAAAACATGTATACCCCAAGGAGAAAATTTGAAGGCTAAGATTCTGCAAGAAGCTCATCAAAGTAAGTATACAATCCATCCAAGATCTACAAAAATGTATCAAGATTTGACGAGATGATACTAGTGGCCAAGAATGAAGAGAGACATTGTTGAATACGTGTATAAGTGTTTGGTTTGACAAAAGGTGAAGATAGAACACAAAAAACCTTCTGGGATGTTAAAGCCTTTAGAAATCCCTAAGTGGAAGTGGGATAGTATATCTATGGATTTTATTGTTGGACTACCTAAGACTTAAATAGGCTATGATGTGATATGGGTAATAGTGGATAGATTAATGAAATCTGTGCACTTCCTACCCATTAAGAAAAACTATTTGTTGAATAAGTTGGCCTAGTTGTATGTGAAGAAAATTGTACGGTTACATGGAATTCCTAATAGTATCATTTTGGATCGAGATCCCAGATTTACTTCCAGATTTTGGAGAGCGCTACAAGAAATGTTTGGCACTAGTTTGTGTTCTAGTATTGCATATCATCCTTAAACAGATAGTCAAATGAAGAAAACTATATAGACTTTGGAGGATATGCTAAGAGTGTGCACACCAGAGCAAGGAAAAGGATGGGATGGATATTTGTCATTGGCTGAGTTTGTGTATAATAAAAGTTATAATTCCAGTATTAGAATAGCACCCTATGAAGCTTTGTATAATATGATATGTAAATTGCCTTTATGTTGGAATGAAGTGGAGGAGAAAAGGTTATTGGGGCTTGAGTTAGTGCAAAATACTTCTGAGCAAATATGGATAATTCAAGATAAAATGCGAACAGCTAAGAGTCAACAAAAAAGCTATTTTGATAGGAGAGCATGTATTCTTGAAAATTTCTCCTACTACCAGAATTGGCCGAGCAATGAAAGTTAAAAAACTAAGCCCGAGATATTTAAGACCTTATCAAATTCTAAATAGAATAGGGTCATCGGCGTATCAGATTACATTTCTTCTGTATTTGTCAAATCTACATAATGTGTTCTGGTGCGCACTATAGCAGATGCACCCAAATTAATACCTTACCTCAAAACTAACCTGTAGTAGTGGGAGTAAGGGTCGATCCCACAGAGACTGGAATTACCTTATGTGACTAAAAAGGGGGGAATTGATAATCGCAAGTTAAGTAAAGTAAACAATAATGAAGATAAATAAGCGAAAGTGATTAATGATAAAGATGTTGGTTTCGGTTGGTATCCACCGTCAAGGGATTACATTGATCATCGACAACATAATCAATCTGCAAATGAATATCTATCATTGGGGTTTTAACCCCGTTTCTCCTTAAGCCTAGCAAGTTAATGACAATCGCACTAATTAAACCCTAATCAACAAGCCATCTTTTAGGACATCGGTAAAATATAACTTGTTAACCGCATGAAGAACTAGAGAAACTGACAGAGCTAAACAAATATAAACACATCGGCTATATCTAATTTAGTCAATCATTCATCATAGGTTCAATGATTTATAATCCAAAACCCTCAAACCTATTTGCCTCACGAATAGCAGAATTAAAGACTTTGTTCAAAACACAATTCAGCGGTAGATTAAAACAGACGAAATACTAGTAGGCCTCCTAGCAAACATATGAATAATCATTAAGAACAAGAACAGATGAACAATCAATATTGAAAAAAAATTGAAATAATAACATCAGATCCACATCTCACAATATATAAAAATCCCTTGAGGTTTCAACTCACCTCAACCAACTAAAGAGAATTAGCCACGCAGGGCCATAAGATAAACAAAAGAAGAATTGAAGAATGTAGATGAAGAATTCGATGAAAGATTGGATGCCTTCTCTGGTTGCTTTCCTCTCTTTTTATAGACTTTCCCCTCCTTCTCGAAGTCAGAACGTATTCTAGGTTAAATTCCCATCCATTCCCCTCAATTTTGAGCGAAAACGACCTAAAATCGCAAAATCAGCAAGTCCCCTACAGTGCACGGGCGCCACGGCGCTTAAGTGGAGCGCCGCGGCGCTGCGGGGAATCAGGGACGGGGCGCCGCGGCACTACCTGCCAGCGCCGCGGCGGTCTACGTCGAACCTGATCGGGCGCCGCGGCGCGCTGTGTAGCGCTGCGGCGCTTCGGATTTCCTTATCGTGGTGCCGCTGCGCTCTCTTGTGAACGCCTTTACGCCCAGAATCTTCTGGATTTTGCCGAAGTTCCAAACATAAAAGTTGTAGCTCTATGTCTTTTCTTTCCATAGCCACTGAAATCACCTTAATCGGAGTCCTAATGATCGAGATATGCCTCAATTAGTGACAAAAGGTCAGGAATCAGCATTTTTCTATGATTTCCTCTTTATTTTTCTTTTCTTTTCTTCTTTATTATTCCTAAAACACAAAACACAACACTCAATCAATTCATATCTATTTTCTACTAAAATTAACTAAAAAGCTACTTAAAACATGTCAAAAACATGCTTATTTTATAGCATGTCAAATACCCCCACACTTACTCTTTTGCTTGTCCTCAAGCAAACATTGATTCATGTAAACAGAATTCAATATATGAATTGAGTGAATGGCTTACCAATATGCTGCCTCATAGTGAAAATTGTATGCTCTTGAAGAAATTTCAGAAAATTTCATGACCATGTGCAACATTTAATTCAAATGCAATTTATAATTTTATTCCCTAAAATCCATAGTGTGTGTGTGTCTTTGGATAATTTAATTTTGTTTTACCTAAATGAGCTTATATATCTCAGGAATTATAGCATGGCTCTCTATTTAAAATTTCCATAGGCTTATTTTTCATGCTACTCTCCACTAATGTAGGCTAAAACTACTTCTTAGGATCAAAAGGACTTAACTCAGCTTGTAATGTGGCTAGGCTATGGGGTGAGATAAAAGATATAATTTAAAGTTCAATCTCCCAACATCACATGATTAACTCTGATCTATTTGAGCTAATTCTCAAGATTGGGGAAGTTTTTCCCCCACACCTATTTCCTTGCTTCATTGCATTCTACTTTTCTTTGATTCTCTATTTCTTCCTTTTTCAATCACTGGATAGACTTTCGTTAGTCTTTTGAGAATATATATATATATATATATATATATATATATATATATATATATATATATATTCTTTGTTTCTTTTGTCCTTGCTCCACCCTTCCACCCTTTCATTAATGTAGATCTATAAAACAAATATTCAGAAATTAATCATGGAGTGAGTGAATCAGGTAGAAAAAAATAAAGGTATCAATCACAAAATTTGGTCTTGGCTGTTTTGTGGGTATAGAATAAAATGTTAATTAAGCTCAAAATAGAGGTTCTAAGGATATTCACTTGTTTGGGTTAAGCTTGAAAGGCTCAATCTCATAAAAAAAAATGCCTAAATCATCTCCTAATTGTTAGTATTAGCTTAGGATTTCGGGTCAAGTAGCATTTAAATAAGTTTTAGAAATTTAAATGAGATCATAAAATATTTTTTGAGTTATATAATCTTTTTCTAAGTAAAAGAAATTAAATATCCAAAATTACTGTGCAAAAGAATTTCAAGATTTTTAGAAAATAGGTAATCATAAATTGAAAAGAATTTAAAATTACACATAATTGTGACTTTCCTACATCTCCCAAGAGCAATAAGCAATTTAAACAGTTATATCATTGGCTATTGGTTCAGCTATCACAAACTTATAAATTTAAATTTTGTTCACATGCTCACCTCATGACAAGATTAAAAGTGCACATATCATAAAATGTATCAAAGTAGGAAAGTGTACAAGTGTATGATTTATTATACAGTCATCCAGCTGAATCATAAAGTGACCCCCCCACACTTAAAAACATACATTGTCCTCAATGTAAGAATATAAAAGAGAACATAAAAGGGACAAATAAAAACATAAGGAGGGGTTCAGTGAAACTTCCCTGACTAGTGATCACCATCCATCTCATCATGCTCAGGTGCAGGCCTAAAGGGTGGTGCAGGAGGTGCCGGGAAAGTAATCGGGAGGTTCAGGGCATGAGCTAACTGGCTAAAACACGCATGATGATGCTGTTCAATAGAGTGCTGATAGAGGGCCAGATCATTTATTTGATGACTCAGATACTCTGTGCGCTCCCATAAATCTTCAATGGTATGCTGGGATGGTGGTGGAGCTGAGCTGCTTCCCGGTTCCTCTGTAGGTATTGGCTGAATCCCTAGCTCCTCCTCTGCTGCTTCTTCATGGCCCTTGTATTTTTGGATGTCTACATAGGAAATAGGCTTCATCGGGTGAATGAGAGCCTCAGTAGAATCCCAGCTTACGCCCGCTTTCTGACATAGACCAGTAATTAAACTAGGGGCAAATAGGGATCCGCCTCTAGCACTGATACAGCCGAGCAACTGCCTATGAATAACCTTTCCTGCATGAATAGAAAGCCCTTTTAGTACTGCATAAAGCAAAATGGCCCTTTCCCGCCTGACTTGACTCATGTTGAGGCTGGGCATGAATCTGGCTGAGACGAAATAGTGCCATGCTTTAGCCACTTTATTCAGGTCAGCTCTAGCAAGGTATAACGGATGGCCATTGCTATCCAATTTCCAGGAGGCCTCCCTGTAGCATAGAGTGCAAATAACGTCGTCAAAGTCAATGTAAGATTGAAGAAGCGTCGTATATTCATCATCCTCAATATCCGGCAGGGAATAAAATTCATTAATAGCGTGCGGAGTGAATGGCACCATCTTGCCTCTAACCCTTGCTTGATGACATTCGTGAACTGTAGCATTGGAGTAGAACTCCTGAACTATGGGAATAACTCCTGGTTCTGGGTTCCTGCAAAAAATCTCCCAATGCCTATGGAGGATATTGTCTCTGTGAGGTAGCCCTTCGGTGATAAGAAATCCACGTTCTAGAACTATAGGTTTATGCACCACCACTTTGATGTGGTGTTGATAAATCGCTTTAGTCACAAAAGCTCCAGTGTCGAATGCTGGAAGGTCCTCAACTCTGTTCTTCCTCTTAGAGATGCCTAATTTGGAAGTTTTTGGGGCCATTGCACTTGGCAAACTCTCTGGGGCATTTTATCAAACACCTAGTGTGCACTCTTGAAAAATAGAGAGAATGGATGGTAGATTCGTAGCTTGAAGTCCCAATGCAGTAAAAACAAATAGCAAGGAAGTGTAGAGACCAACTTCAGCAGGAAAAACAACGTAAATTGTACCAAATGCAGTGCGATTGGTGGCTGGAAAGTGTGAGATCAAAATTGCTTGAGAACCTTAGAAAATTGCCATTGAATCCAAGCCAAAAGCTGAAAGAAGTGTATAATCCTGCAAAAGAAGATGCACAATCGTGTAATGTAAGCAAGAGAACGTAATAGGAGGTGGGTATGGTGGATTTGAGGCAAGAAAGTAGATGGGGAGGTGAAATAGATGCAAAAAAACGGAGAGAAAACCGAGAGGGTCGCGACCCTCTTATAGAGAGCGCCGCGACGCTCTCTGCTGCAACGCGGAGCGCCGCGACGCTCGCCCAGTCTGGGTGACGAGCGCCGCGGTGCATGTGCGCGTCCGCAGATAAGAAATTTTTTTTTTTTAGAAAATTAAACTATGAAAAGAAAAAATAAGAAGAAGAAGAAGAATGTTTGTTGGGTTGCCTCCCAACCAGCGCCTTTGTTTTACGTCGTTGGCTCGACATAAATCCAAAGAAAATCAATGAGGGTCTTGAAAAGTTATCCATTGTGCTTCCTCTTGCTGGAATCCTTCATAGTAAGGTTTAAGCCTATGCCCATTGACTTTGAAGATATGCTAGTTATCCATGCTCTTTATTTCAACTGCACCATGAGGGAAAATATCAGTAACAATAAATGGTCCCTCCCATCTAGAACGAAATTTACCTAGAAACAATCGGAGCCTAGAATTGTAGAGGAGGACTTTCTGTCCTTTGCTAAACTCCTTACGTGAAATCATACGATCGTGTAGGAGTTTAGTTTTGGCCTTATAAATATTTGTGTTTTCGTAGGCCTCGTTTCTAAGTTCCTCCAATTCCTGAAGTTGTAATTTCCTGCATTCTCCACTTTCTTCCACATTCATGTTAAATTTCTTTATAGACCAAAATGCTTTATGTTCCAATTCAACTGGAAGATGACAAGTTTTACCAAATACTAACCTGTATGGGGACATACCAATTGGGGTCTTATAGGCTGTCCTGTATGCCCATAGAGCATCATCTAATCTGAGACTCCAATCCCAGCGGTTGGGATTTATTGTCTTACTAATGATATTTTTGATTTCTCTGTTGGATACCTCAGCTTGCCCATTGGTCTGGGGGTGATATGCAGTTGACAATTTATGAGTGACATTATATTTCTTTAATAGGGCTTCAATAGTCCTATTGCAAAAATGTGTTCCCCTGTCACTTATCAAAGCTCTTGGAATCCCAAATCTTGAAAAGATATGAGATTTAATGAAATCTGCAACCACTTTAGAATCATCAGTCCTAGTGGGTTTAGCTTCTACCCACTTTGAGACATAATCCACAGCCAACAAAATATAATTATATCCAGCTGATAAAGGAAAAGGTCCCATGAAATCAATGCCCCAAACATCAAAAATTTCACAAAACAATATTGGTGTTTGAGGCATCTCATTTTTCCTGGAGATATTACCTGTTTTTTGACAGTTTGTACATGACTTACAAAAATGGTATGAATCTCTGAATATGGTAGGCCAGTAAAAACCGCAATCTAAAACTTTCTTTGCTGTCCTTTTTGCTCCAAAATGTCCACCACATGCATAAGAATGACAGAAGGTTAGAATGGATAAAACTTCAGAATTAGGAATACACCTTCTTATAATTTGATCTGAGCATTGCTTCCAAAGGTAAGGATCGTCCCATATGTAGTATTTAGCGTCACTCTTGATCCTATTTTTAGCTGCCCTAGTCAAAAGAGGAGGTAACTGATTAGTAGCCAGATAATTTACAATGTTTGCATACCATGGCATATGAATTGAAATTGAAAATAAATTTTCATTTGGGAATAATTCTTCAATTTTCAATTTTTTTTCCACATGTGTCAGGCGGCTTAAGTGATCTACTACACTGTTTTCAGACCCTTTCTTGTCTCTAATCTCTAAATCAAATTCTGTAAGTAGTAGCACCCATCTGATTATCCTAGGTTTAGCCTCCTTTTTCATCACCAAGTACCTCAAAGCTGCATGATCAGTAAAAACAATAATTTTAGTGCATATTAAATATGATCTAAATTTTTCTAATGCAAAGACTACAGCTAAGAGTTCTTTTTCAGTAGTGGTATAGTTCTTATGGGCATCATTCAGTATTCTAGAGGCATAATATATCACATGGGATGTGTTTCCAATCCTTTGGCCTAGTACTGCTCCAACTGTATGGTCACTGGCATCACACATAATTTCAAAAGGGATGTTCCAATCTGGTGCTTGGATGATTGGAGCTGAAATCAAGGACTCTTTTAATTTGTCAAAAGCTTCCCTGCATTCTCCATTAAATTCAAAAGAAACATCCTTCTGAAGCAATTTGCACATAGGTGCTGCTTTTTTAGAAAAGTCCTTTATGAATCTCCTATAAAAACCTGCATGGCCAAGAAAAGAACGAACTTCCCACACACAAGTGGGATAAGGTAGAGTTTGTATAATATTAATCTTTGCTTTATCTACTGCTATTCCTCTTTTTGAGACAACATGGCCTAAAACTATACCTTGTTCAACCATAAAATGACACTTTTTAGAATTTAAAACAAGGTTAGTTTCTTGACATCTTTTCAAAATTAGTGAAAGGTTATGCAAACAATCATCGAATGAATTCCCATAAACTGAAAAATCATCCATAAATACCTCAATAAATTTTTCAAGGTAATCTGAGAATATGCTAACCATACACCTTTGAAAAGTGGCAGGGGCATTACAAAGCCCAAATGGCATGCGCCTATATGCAAATGTCCCAAATGGACAAGTGAAGGTTGTCTTTTCCTGGTCTTCCGAAGCAATTGCAATCTGGAAATAGCCTGAATAACCATCAAGAAAATAGTAGTAAGGTTTACCAGATAATCTTTCAAGCATTTGATTAATAAAAGGTAAAGGAAAATGATCTTTTCGGGTTACAGAATTTAATTTTCTATAATCTATACAAACCCTCCACCCATTTTGAATCCGGGTGGGTACGAATTCCTCATTTTGATTTTTCACCACAGTTATTCCTGTTTTCTTGGGAACCACTTACACTGAGCTAACCCAATGACTGTCTGAATTAGGGTATATTACCCCAACCTCCAACAATTTAAGAATTTCTTTCTTCACTACATCCATCATATGTGGATTTAGCCTTCTTTGGGGCTGTCTAGATGGTTTAGCTCCTTCTTCCATCAATATTCTGTGCATACATGTAGAAGGGCTTATTCCCTTAAGATCAGCTATGGTCCAACCTATTGCAGTTTTGTGTTCTTTAAGAACTTGGATTGGCTTTGCCTCCTGATCATTTTCAAACTTGTTGGAGATAATAACAGGAAGTGTTTCTCCCTCTCCTAAGAATACATATTTGAGATGATCAGGGAGTGGTTTCAGTTCAGGAGTAGGAGCCTGCACCACAGAAGGTAAAAGAGAAGTATTAGAAATTGGTAATTCTATATAAGAAACATTACCTGTTGGTGGTTCTTCTGAAAAACCATTTAGTGCAGCCAGTTCCTCTTTCGTTTCTTCATCCAAGTCTATCTCACCATCATCCTCTTCTATGGATTTGCTCATAATCACATCCAATTTATCCTGTCCATCTAATTCAAATACATCATGTGCTAGGGAATCAAAGATATCTATAGAATAAACAGGAATATCATCACCTAGATGTTTCATGGCTTCATACATATTAAAATTTATTACTTCACCATCAAATTCCATAGTGAGTGTGCCATTGTGAACATCTATCTTTGTTTTTGAGGTTTTCAAAAATGGTCTCCCTAATAATATTGGGGATGTAAAATCCCCATTTTCCATGTTTAGAACATAAAAGTCTGCAGGGAAAACCAAATCATCTACCTATACCAAAACATCCTCAATTACTCCCTTAGGATATGCAGTGGACCTGTCAGCTAATTGAATAACCACATTAGTAGAGTTCAATGGTCCTAATTTCAAGGAAGCATATATAGAATATGGCATGACATTTATGAAAGCTCTTAAATCCAACATAGCTTTTTCAACATGAGTATCCCCAATTTTACATGGAATGGTAAACATACCTGGATCCTTGCATTTAGTGGGGAGTTTTGTTTGTATCATGGCAGATACGTTCTGACTCATTTGAACCTTTTCAAACCCCTTCAATTTTTGCTTTCTTTTTTTGAGTGCATAATTCTTTCAAGAACTTTGCATATCTTGGTACCTGCTTAATAGCATCTAGGAGGGGAATATTAACTTCACATTTTCTAAAGATATCATACAATTCAGAATTTTTCTCATTTAACCTATTCTCTTTAAGAGCTTCTGGAAAAGGAGGTACTACTTCACAATTTAAATTAGAATGAGGCTTACCTGTAGGTGCTTCCTTCTCCTTAATTGATGTTTTAGTTTTCTTTGGAGAAGAATGTGCGGGTGGACTTTCAATCTCCTTACCACTCCTTAAAACAATTGCACTAGCATTCTCTCTGGGGTTCACCACAGTTTGTGAAGGTAACTTATCTGAGTTTTGAGCATCCAAACGACTCACTGTGGTTGCTAACTGACCTACTTGCATTGTCAGATTCTGAATGCTAGCTCTTGTCTCTTGCTGAAATTGATGAGAGTTATGTACAAGAGTTTTCACAATGTCTTCCAACGGATTACTTACCTGTTGGTCCTGGGGTGCACTCCGTCTAGGATAATAGGATTGCTAATTTTGTTGAAAATTTTGTCCTGCAGGCCTATTTTGTGCATTCCCATATCTGAAATTGGGATGATCCTTCCATCCAGGATTGTATGTATTAGCATATGGATCATACCTCTTTGGTTGGCCAGGAAAACCTCCTACAGCATTCGCTTGTTCTGTGGACTCCTCTTAAAGTGTTGGACACATGTCAATTGGGTGCCCTGTGGCTGAGCATATTCCACATACTTTAACTTGCTGTAGTGTACCTGTAGCCATTTGACGCACAAGAGAAGTAAGTTCAGATATTTGATTCTGAAGAGAAGTAGTACTTACCTCCTGGGCATGTCTAATAGGAGGATCATGCCTAACGCCAAATTGTTCTGAATTGGCAGCCATATTTGATATCAGGATTCTGGCTGCCTCAGGAGTCTTATCTACTAGTGCTCCTCCACTAGCTGCATCTATCATGCTCCTATTTCCCTGCAAAAGAACTTTATAAAAATATTGGATTAGTAGCTGTTAACTAATTTGATGATGTTGGCAGCTTGCACAAAGTTTCTTAAACCTCTCCCAATATTCATAAAGGGTTTCACCATGCAATTGCCTAATGCCGCATATCTCTTACCTAATAGTAGCGGCTCTAGATGCAGGAAAATAACGTTCTAAAAATATTCTCTTCATCTCATTCCAAGTAGTGATAGTACCAGAAGGAAAATAATACAACCAATCTTTGGCTGAATCTTTTAAGGAAAAAGGAAAAGCCCTGAGTTTTATTTGTTCCTCAGTTACTCTAGGGGACTTCATACTGGTACATACTACATGGAACTCCTTCAGATGTTTATGCGGTTCTTCACCTGCAAGACCATGAAAACTTGGTAAGAGATGAATTAATCTAGATTTCAACTCAAAATTAACATTATCATCAAGATTAGGAAAAGTAATGAATCAGGGTTACTGATGCAAATCAGGAGCTGCAAGCTCCTTCAGAGTAGGGTGTCTGGCCATGATCACTTCCTCCTTATCCTGATCAATGTCTTCTTGAATTTCTCTTCGGTGCCTGTGTACAGATTTTCCAATATCTGGATTGAACTGTAAATTTCGAGAATTGGAAGAACGAGTTACAGGCATAAATCAAAAAAATCACAAAAAGTAATGACGCAGTCCCCGGCAACGACGCCAAAATTTGGTGCGCACTGTCGCAGATGCACCCAAATTAATACCTTACCTCAAAACTAACCTGTAGTAGTGGGAGTAAGGGTCGATCCCACAGAGACTGGAATTACCTTATGTGACTAAAAAGGGGGGAATTTATAATCGCAAGTTAAGTAAAGTAAACAATAATGAAGATAAATAAGCGAAAGTGATTAATGATAAAGACGTTGGTTTTGGTTGGTATCCACCGTCAAGGGATTACATTGATCATCGACAACATAATCAATCTGCAAATGAATATCTATCATTGGGGTTTTAACCCCGTTTCTCCTTAAGACTAGCAAATTAATGACAATCGCACTAATTAAACCCTAATCAACAAGCCATCTTTTAGCACATCGGTAAAATATAACTTGTTAACTGCATGAAGAACTAGAGAAACTGACAGAGCTAAACAAATATAAACACATCGGCTATATCTAATTTAGTCAATCATTCATCATAGGTTCAATGATTTATAATCCAAAACCCTCAAACCTATTTGCCTCACGAATCGCAGAATTAAAGACTTTGTTCAAAACACAATTCAGCGGTAGATTAAAACAGACGAAATACTAGTAGGCCTCCTAGCAAACATATGCATAATCATTAAGAACAAGAACAGATGAACAATCAATATTGAAAACAAATTGAAATAATAACATCAGATCCACATCTCACAATGTATAAAAATCCCTTGAGGTTTCAACTCACCTCAACCAACTAAAGAGAATTAGCCACGTAGGGCCATAAGATAAACAAAAGAAGAATTGAAGAATGTAGATGAAGAATTCGGTGAAAGATTGGATGCCTTCTCTGGTTGCTTTCCTCTCTTTTTATAGACTTTCCCCTCCTTCTCGAAGTCAGAACGTATTCTAGGTTAAATTGCTGTCCATTCCCTCAATTTTGAGTGAAAACGAACTAAAATCGCGAAATCAGCAAGTCCCCTATGGCGCACGGGCGCCGCGGCGCTTAAGTGGAGCATCGCGACGCTGCCGGGAATGAGGGACGGGGCGCCGCGGTGCTACCTGCCAGCGCCGCGGCGGTCTACGTCGAACCTGATCGAGCGCTGCGGCGCTCTGAATTTCCTTATCGTGGCGCCGCGATGCTCTCTTGTGAGCACTACGGCACCCAGAATCTTCTGAATTTTGCCAAAGTACTGAACATGAAAGTTGTACCTCTATGTCTCTTCTTTCTATAGCCGCTGAAATCACCTTAATCGGAATCCAAATGAGCGAGATAGGCCTCAATTAGTGACAAAAGGTCAGGAATCAGCATTTTTCTATGATTTCCTCTTTATTTTTCTCTTCTTTTCTTCTTTATTATTCCTAAAACACAAAACACAACACTCAATCAATTCATATCTATTTTCTACTAAAATTAACTAAAAAGCAACTTAAAACATGTCAAAAACATGCTTATTTTATAGCATGTCATGTTCTATGTTTCTCAACTTCAAAAGTATCTACAAGATCCGTCGTACACGATTCAAGAAGAAATAATAGCTGTAGACGAGAATCTAATCTACTGACTGAAGCCAATAGCAATTCTAGATAAAGACGTGAAAAAGTTGAGAAATAAAATCATTCCATTGGTGAAGGTAGGTTGGGAGGGTTTAACAATGTAAGAAGCCACCTAGGAAAGGGAAGATGACATGAGACAGAAATATCTACAACTATTTGAAGATAAGTATACCTTGAATTTTGAGGACATAAATTTTTTTAGGGAGGGAGGACTGTAACATCTCTGATTTTTCCTTACATTACTAATTGGAATATTCTACAGGGAGGGGAAAGCATTTTGGATCTCAAGGGAGGATTAAATTATTTTACAATTTTACTCAAGTCAAACAAGATCTTAGGATGGTTAAAATGGTATTTATGTAATTTCATTGAAATGACATTATTGTAAATTCCTTGAGATGGCATTTATGTAAATTCTTTAAGATGACAGTTTTGTAAATACTCTAGGATGGCAGTTTTGTAAATAATGAAGGATGGCAAAGTTGTAAATATCAGGAGGTAGGTAAGAAGAAATCTTGATAATTATGAGGCAGAGGGAGTGTCGATAAGAAAGAGAAAGAAAAGAAAGAGGAGGAAATGGAAGATGAGCAAAAGAAAGAGGAAGAAGAAAGAGAAGGAAGAGAAAAGGGAAATCAAGGTAAGTTTCTTGGTCATCTCTCTAATTTCATCATCTTTTCTTAAAAAATATCCTAATTCACAGTATGGATGTGGGATTTTTGTGCGGTAGGAATCCAGCACGCAAGTTTAAGGATTTGTTTGAGGTAGGTTTAACATATACTCATGAATTTTGTGCAAAATTATATATATACTTTTAGATGTGTTTAGATGTGCTTTTAGATAACATGTGGTTTATATATTTATATAGAATTATGTTTTGGTTGTTTAGACATGCATATGAGTGCATGGGATTACATAAAAGAAAAACAAAGGAGAAGTTAGACTAAGCTGAATTTTGGAGTAATTTGTGAAGCTTCTATTTTTGTAATTTGTGGGAAAATTTGGCAAGGCTTTTAAAGCAATGGTCAATATATTAATTGTAGATATATGTCTCACGGATCTATAGGCAGTGAAATCACTTAATTTGGAGTTCATATGAGAGAGATATGGCTAATTAATTAGCAGAGGTCAGAATCTATCTAAAATCCAGGATGGTAAAAATAAGTGTTTTAGATTCTAATTTTCTAGGAATAATAAATAAGGAATATAAAGAACTGATAAACATCATAGTTGTAGATATTTGTCTTAACTTTTCATAGGATTTGAAATCACCTCAATTGGAGTTCGTATGAGAGAGATATGGTTAAATCAGAGAGGAAATGTCACAGAACACGGCCAGGCCATGTTTTGGATTGCTTCAGCATAGGCAGGCCTTGCTCAGGGTTGTTTTTTAGCACATTTGAAGCATTTGTCAAGCATAGCTATGTCTTGGAACATGGTCAGGCCATGTTGGATGCTAAATTATCATATTTTTCATTGTTTCCTACTTGAAAATAGTCTTGTTTGTTGAAAGATTTTTGTGAAACATATGTCCAAGAAAAATATTGATTTTGGTATCACAAAACACCCTTTTCTTTATTTGATTCAAAATGAATCATATTGGATATTAGTATGTGATGAATGATTATTACTCATTGGGTATGAAAATGATGCATGTCATATTATGAATGTGATTGAATGGCAAGCGTAAAGCTCATGGCGAGTTACTTGATAATTATATATTGCATTTAATGAATATGCATTTATATGTATGGTTGAATATCGACAAGTTGTATGGCTTGAGACGATACTGAGTAGAGGACTCCCTGTTAGCTTGAGTGAGCCAAGGGAGGGCCACTCCAATAGGGTGGCAGTGGTAAAGTGAAGAGGCAGATGGGTTATGCATCAACTAAAGTGATGATTTTATCTTCAAATCTTAATATTTTCTATAGCTTATACAGCTGAACATAGCTTATGTTTTTCTCATTATATTTTATTTATGTTAAGTCTATTGGGAACCATTGTTCTCACTATTATTGTGGTGTTATGTTCAGATAAAAAAATGAGATACAGGAAGGAATGACATTACTGATAGAGATCTTGATATTAGCACCACCTCTTCACCCTTTGTGTTTCAAGGGTGGAGTGCTATATTGGGACTTTTATTTGTGTAATGAAATTTTGAATTGTATAATTATTACATGTGTGAGGTTTGTAATATATATATATATATACATATATATTGGGTTTATACATATGACATATTTAACATGCGAAAGTTGAATAAATAAATAAATAATAATAATAATAATAATAATAAAATAAAACTAAACCGGATTTTACACCTGTTAGATAAGGTATCAAGGTGCACAAAGGCTAACATCACCCACTCTTAGCAAACAATGTCTCAAATAGTATTCCTCCATAGAAATTATCATTTACACATATAACATATCATTTCAAACAGAGCTTTGAGTATATTACAAAATTTCAGTCTCAGTACAGCTCATCTGTCATAAACTTCCCAGTTAGGGTTCATCACATATACATGCCCTTTTTCCAAGGCAATCTTATAGTTTTAAAGATCAATACTATGTGCATGAAATATTAAATTTCTATATTGTTGAGAAATGTACGCAAAATCACATGTTTAATGGCTTTAAAATCATTATACAAAACCATACTCTTCTTGAACAATATGTTAGTTAGCAAATAAATCAGGAAATTTAATCCATTTCAGAGATATATAACAATATAAATAACTTGTAAACATAACTAATTATACATTTAAAGTTTAAGAAGAGTATAGAGTAAGTCATAGAAAGAATTATCTACTCACAAAACTAGTATTCTAAGTTGGATATGTAACAACTCCATTTATGTAATTGTAAAAAAAAATTCTTTTTTTTTATATTTGTAAAATTCCATGAAGTTATTACTACTTTAATTCTAACCAGTTAACTCGTAATAATAATCACTTTAACCAAGCATAATTGTTATTAACAGTGATACAATACTGAGTTTCCATACACACCATTATTTTACAAACTACACACTATTATTTTACAAACATTTGTACAAAGATACATATTAGCTCTAATCATCTATGTCGACAACTTCCAGGGACACTGGTGCGGTTGGCACCTCCACCGGAATCTCAGTCACATCTACGACAGATACATCTGAAATAACTGGTAGTTGCCCAAGGTAGGGCACCTCGATCCAACGTACATAAATAATAAGTGTCATAGAGAAAATCTGCATATTTATTCTTCTGAACATGATATGGAAATATAATGAGAATTAAATCCCAGTAAGTTCAACAATAAATCATAATTTACCATCAATATAGCTCATCATGTCATGTTTAGCTGTATAAACTACAGAAAATATCTTTGGTCACATGAATGCATTATATCTATGCACATAAGAATCATACAGTAATGATATGTATGATAGGATTAACTATTTTCAGAATATCATATGATGACCATCAACTTATTCTCATTTCAAGCTACCCCGGTCAGGGTGAATATCCTCTACTCTCCGGTACGGGCTTTTCTCGCTCCGTCCGACATGGCACACTTTCTCTATCTTTTCTCATTAACATGATCATAACTATTTGTAGGGCGTCCCCTACTAGTGCACCACACGGATTGCCATGTGACCGTGTTCATTTCTTTTCTTTTAACAATGATAGCCAAAAATATGCTTTCAATAACAAGTATGTTCATCAAAATATAACTATTACCATAAATCATTGGTAATCATGCCATGAACATAACCATTTCAAATATCACTTTATAAAATATTTCCATGTCAGAATTTTATACTTAAGATGGTAAGAAGTTCATACAATGGCAATGACTATGTCATATACTAGTCATTTATTATTTTCATTTATAAGATTCGTCTTCTTTTTTAAATATTAATTTCATCTCTTCATTTTCTTTATGCTTGGCCTTTAGTTAATTTCTTCTTATTTATATCATTTCTAACACATGTTTTTACAAATTTATAGAGCATTTTTCTCCAATTTGATTTCTACTATTACCCTATAGTTAAAGAGGTTCATCTAGGGTAGAAAAATGTTGAAGATAGGCTTCACCAGCTTCCAACACGGTTTGGCCATGTTTCAGGACATGGTCATGCTTTAAAAATACTTCAAATGTACTCAAAAACAGCCCCGAACACGGCGAGCCCGTGTTTGAAGCACCCAGAACACGTCCTGGCCGTGCTTTGTGACCTTTGCACACTAATCAAAGCATAACTCCCTCATTTTAACTCCGCTTGAGGTGATATTGGTGTCTATGGAAAGCTAAGACAATTATCTAAAACTACGATGTTAATCATATCAACAAAATAGTAATAAATCTTGGTGTTATTACTTCTTTAAATTCAATATTATTTCTTCTCGGGTAGGTTCTAACCTTTACTTACTAATCTGACTATATCTCCCACATAAGAATTCCAAATTAAGTGATTCCAGTGGCTAAACATCCGTTACACATAAATATATAATTCATATGATAACCATTTAATTTAATTCCTTATAGAATGTTCCCATAAATAAAAACACCGTAGCTATCCTAACATATTCTTCCCAGATTAACCATTTTCTGACCTTTGTTTACTAATCAGAACATATGTACCTCATATGAACTCTAAATTGAATGATTCTAGTGGCTAAAACTCCGTGACACATATATCTATCATTCATATGTTAACCATTTATTTTAATTCCTTATAAATTGTTCCCATAAATTAAAACACCGAAGCATAAAATTCTGCCACCCATAGCCATACCCATGCAGAACTATCTACACCAACCTAAGTATTCAAACATACATCACATGCAATATCAATATGTAACATGATATAGCAACATCCATGACCAATCATCAAAGTTCTAAGATCAAAATCTCATATAAATATTATAAGTTTCAAAAGTTTTCTTCAAAAAGAAATATTGTTAAACTTACCTAAGAATCTCCCTAGCTTACTTAGTGAATTGGTTTTCTTGTTTCCTCTTGAAAGAAGTAGCAAGATTCCTCCATTCCCTTAGCTTTTCTAGCAGCTTAGGTAAGAGAAGGAGGGTGAATTTTTAAACCTCAAGGATAAATAAGAAAAATGGACTCAAGTGGAGATTAAGGTAACTTACCTTGAGTACTTAGCCTTCTAAACTTCTCCTTCTTCTTCCTTCCTTTCTTCTCTTCTTTTTCTCTCCTTTTCTCACTGTACCTTGCTTCTATTTCTCTCTCTTCCTCACTTGGACGAAATTAAAATGTTGTAGGGATGGGTTTTGCTTATATAGACCACCAAATAATACACCTTTCATGATCGTGGGTCTACCTTATCACAATTAGGATACACTTTGTTGAATCTTTGGCAAACAAACAACTTATGTTCTTGTCTTCCTCTTCCTTAGTCAAGATATGCATAGGAAAAGCAGATTTGTATTTTGAAAATTATGATGATATGTTCTTAAGATAAGGGACAAGGTCCTTTTGATTTAGGGATTCATTTCCATTTTCTTTTGTCTTAAACAAGTATGATAGGTTTGCCTTGTTAGGTGGCAAATTTCTAGCCCTTGAATCTCCATTATTTGGTTGATATTATTTGTGTGGGATAGGAATGTTTTGTCCTAATGCCATGTATTATCATACCACTTGCTAAAATTATGAGTGTAGGATATAAATGTTTTTGTCCTAAAACCTTGTATTATCATGCCACTTGCCGAAATGATGAATGTAGAATCACACCACTTGCTAAATTTTTGTCTTAATTCCATGTAACCTAATCTTTATTATTATTACATTATTATATCATCACCTAATTTATTTTATTTTATTTTTCCTCTTGGATTTGGGTTTATTCCTACCCATTATGTGCTTATTCCTACCCATTTTCTTTGCTTTGGATAAAATTCTACCTTTCTTGGAGGGCTTGGTCACATTTTCATAATTTTTGTTTTATTTCTTGTTTAGGTTATCCAATGGGCTTGCTAGAAACTTATGTGAAGTGGAAAAACTCTACATGAAGTGTCCATAGGTAAAAGCCCAATGTATGGGTAAAGATTTTAAACTTAGTAACTCTAGTTCTTGAATTAGGAAAAATTATCCTAATCAAATGTTCTTGAAATTTTATGACCTTTACTTATTTCTAAATATTTATCTTCCTTATCCAAGAATTTTGCATCTCTTTAGTATGTTATTTCTAATTGCTTTTCCTATTAGGTTTTCCCTCTTTATTTGTTCTCTTAATGTTAGAAACATTTTCTATGCATATACATAAGGTGAAGAATTTCTAAGGATTATATTTCCTTAGATATCTAAAATATTGTCTAATAAATTTTATTTTCTTAATTAAATATTTTTGTACTTTTATCAATAAAAGAAACGAAATTAGGGATGTTACATTTCTCTCCCCCTAAAAGAACTTTTGTTCTCAAAATTTCAGAAATTACCTAATAAGAACAATTGCGGATATTTCTTCCTCATGACTTCTTCCAGCTCCTAAGTTGCTTCTTCCAGAGTCAAACCTTCCCAGAACACCTTAACAAGGGGAATGGTTTTATTTCTCAGTTGCTTCACGTCAGTGTCCAATATGGATGCTAGTACTAGCTGGTATGTCATGTTCTCCTTTATTTAGATTAGTTCATCCTGTATTACATGTGATGAATTTGGAAGATACTTCTGCAGCTGTGATACTTGGAAAACATTATGCAAGTTGGACAAATTAGGTGGGAGAGCAACTTGATATGCTGATGTCCCTACTTTCTTCAGAATTTGGTAGGGTCCCAAAAATCGCGGACTTAGCTTTCTTGTTTTGAGAGACCTACCAACTCCAGTAGTCGGGGAAAGTTTCAGAAATACATGGTCTCCTTCCTCAAACTCGAGAGGTCTATGTCTCTTATCGTAGTAACTCTTTTGCCAACTCTGAGCTGTAAGTATTTTGTCTCGTATCATCCTGATTTGTTCAGTGGTTTGTTGAACTACATCAGAACCCAACAAGTCCTTTTCTCCTACCTCAAACCAACATAGTGGAGATCAGCACTTCCTACCATATAAATCTTCGTAGGGGGCCATCTTAATACTGGAGTGATAACTATTATTATAAACAAACTCTACTAAAGGTAGGTACTTATCCCATCCTTTACCTTGCTCTATCACACAGGCCCTTAACATGTCTTCTAAGGTTTGAATGGTGCGTTCTGTCTGCCCATCAGTTTGAGGATGGTAGGTAGTATTGAACCGCAACTGAGTACCAAACGTTTCCTGCAACACCTTCCAAAAACTCGATATCAACCTCGGATCTCTATCAGAAATGATATTTAAGGAATTCCAAGCAGTCTAACTATTTCCTGGACGTACAATTGGGTTAATTTATCCAGTGAATAGTTAATTTTTATGGGCAAAAAGTGAGCAGATTTGGTTAATCTGTCAATTATTACCCAGATAGAGTCATGTCCCACTGAAGTCTTAGGTAATCCCACAAAAAAGTCCATTGAGATACTGTCCCATTTCCATTTAGGGATCTCAAGAGGTTGTAGAAATTCTGATGGCTTTTGATGCTCCACCTTCACCTTTTGACAAATGAGACATTTCACCATAAACTCAGCAATGTCCTTTTTCATCCCTGGCCACCAATACATCCTTTTTAAATCCTGGTATATTTTAGTGCATCCAGGATAGACTGTGTATTTACTTTGATGCGCTTCCTGCAGGATCTTATTCCTCAACTCTCGTTCTTGAGGGACACAAATCCTTCCCTGATACATGATTGCTTCATCTTCCATGACAGAAAAATTACCTTGGTCTTTATGATCCTGTAAGTATTGGTCGTGAGCTTGAGCCTCTTTGATATGGGCTCTAAGGTCACACCCTATACTTAAACCATTAATAACTAGATTCTTTGGAGTAAGAGTAGTAGCTAGCTTCAAATTTTGAAACTCCTCTAGCATCTGCATCTCATACAGCATCATCTGACCCATGTGCAGAGATTTTCGACTCAAGGCATTTGCTACAACATTGGCCTTTCCGGGATGATACTTTATCTCAAACTTGTAGTCATTGAGGAATTCTACTCATCTTCATTGCCTCATATTTAACTCCTTCTTATCAAAGAGGTATTTAAGACTCTTATGATCACAATATACTTCAAATGTTGCCCCGTACAAATAGTGTCACCAAATCATTAAGGTAAACACCATTGTCGTTAATTCAAGATCATGGGTTGGATAGTTTCCTTCGTGGGGTCTCAGTTGCCTAGAGGCGTAAGCAACTACTCTCTTATCTTGCATCAGCACACATCCTAGCCCTTTCTTTGAAGCATCACTATACACTTCAAAATGTCCTATGGGGTCTAGAATAATTAAAACAGGAGGAGTGGTCAGTCTTGTCTTCAGCTCCTGAAAACTAGCTTCACATTGATCAGTCCATTTGAAAGGACTTCCCTTCCTGGTCAATTTAGTTAATGGCAAGGCTATACAAAAAAAGTTTTGTATAAACCTTCTATAGTATCCTGCCAATCCCAGGAAACTTCTGATTTCCGAACCGTCTTTGGTCTCTCCCATTTAATCACTGCTTCCGTCTTGCTAGGATCTATGGCTACTCCTCTATTAGAGATGACATGTCCGAGAAACTTCACCTTTGACAGCCAAAATTCACACTTCTCCAATTTGGCATATAAATTTTTCTCTTTCAGCACTTGCAGCACAATTCAGAGATGTTGTTCATGTTCTTTCTCACTCTTAGAATATATCAAGATGTCATCAATGAACACTACAACAAATTGATCTAGGAAGGGTCGAAAAATGCGATTCATGTAATCCATGAAAATTGCAGGTGCATTTGTCAACCCGAAGGGCATTACGAGAAACTCATAGTGCCCATACCTAGTCCTGAAGGTAGTTTTTGGTACGTCCTTCTCCTTGATCCTAATCTGATGATATCCTGACCTCAAGTCAATTTTAGAAAAGATGGAGGCTCCCTTCAATTGATCCAATAAGTCCTCTATCCTAGGGAGAGGGTACTTATATTTGATAATCACCTTATTCAGCTGTTTGTAATCTATACATAGTCTCAAGCTCCCGTCTTTCTTCGTAACAAACAATACAGGAGCTCCCCAAGATGATACACTCGGTCTAATGAATTGCTTGTCTAATAGTTCCTCCAACTGTTTCTTGAGTTCTTGTAGTTCCTTCAAGGCCATTCGATATGGTACAATAGAGATAGGCCCTGTCCTAGGTAGGAGATCAATAGAGAACTCTATCTCTCTCTTGGGAGGTAAGCCTAGAATATCTGGTGGAAATACTTCAGGAAACTCATTGGCTATTGGGACTTCATCAAGCTTCGATTCGAATTCTAGGTTTGATAAATACAAGATAATGTATCCAAGTACTCCATTCTTCAACTCCCTATTAACTTGATTGGCATTTAGCATCAATAACTGAACTTCCTCTTTCGGAGTAGTAGGTAGAAATTCAACGGTCTTGTTACAACAATTCAACAAGACTTGATTTCTAGACATCCAGTCTAACCCTCGAATGACCTCAATACCTCTTAAAGGTAAACAAACAAGGTCTACAGAAAAAAATTTCTCCTGGATGGTGACTTGACAGTCTTTACATACAGAGGAAGTTAATACCTTTTCTCCTGTAGGGGTTATTACGGATAGCTCATAGGGAGTTTTAGAAATAGGAAACTGAAACTTCCTAATACATTCTTCTGATATAAATGAATGACTAGCACCAGAGTCAAATAACACCATAAGAGCAAATCCATAGATATAGCATGTACCTTGAATCATTTCAGAAGATTGAGCCGCTTCTTGGCTACTCAGGTTGAAAACCCTTCCTTTCACCTGAGGCCTCTGTTCTGGCTACTTCCCCACATTTTGTGGGCAGTTTCTCACAAAATGTCCCTTCTGTCCGCAATTGAAGCAGACATCTTGTCCCATGTAGTATGGCTGGTTGCCATGCATGCGTCCACACTTAGCGCACTTGACTGGGACGAGGTCTTGTTGAAAAGGTCTAGGACCCGCAGTCAATGGCCTCTTTCTAGCTCTATATCCACTTCTTCTAGTGTTCTTTCCAGGGTTAGGAAAATTTTTCTTCCTCTTCCATAGGTTTTACCTTTGCTTCTCGTCCTTTACTGCCCTTAAACTCTTTTCCAGGAGTCTGCATTTATTTATCATAGGTACAAACTCCCTGATCTCCATAGCTATAACAACATTCTTTATCTCCGGGTTTAGTCCCGCTTCAAACTCAACCGCCTTCCATGCTTCATCTGGGTTATATCGCATATAAGAGGAGAACTTAGCCAGCTCCTCGAACCTTATGATATACTGGTCCACAGTCATGCTGCCTTGCCTGAGTTGGAGAAATTCGATCTCTTTCTCTGCCCGTACAGTACTTGGAAAGTACTTTTCAAAAAAAATGTCCTTGAACACTTGTCAGGTGATCTGTCTTCCCTGATGAGCTAACCGTTCTCTAGCTCCATGCCACCAGTATTCTGCTTCATCCTTTAACATATATGCAGCAAAAATAATTTGCTGCTCTTCAGTACAACCCATCACTTCAAAGATTTTCTCGAATTCCCTTATCCACCTTTCAGCTACCATTGGGTCTTAGCCACCTTGGAAACAAGGTGGTCTAGTCCTCAGGAACTCGGATATGCCATTATCTTTTCCAGCCATCCAGTTGTTAGCACCATTCTCAACATTTGTGTTATTAGCATTCTGGAGATATTGTAAAATTTGGTTGGTGGTCATGACTTGGTCTCGAATTGCCGTGGCCAAGTTGTGCAGGGTTTCCTCTGTATTGGTTGCTGGATTCCTCCTTGTTGGTACCATTTCCTACTATGGCAAAACAAAGTTATGCTGCTATTGAGGTGATCAAGCCCAATAGTTAGTTCAAAAATATTTAATAGCAGTCATAACACCACCTCGGCACATAGATAGGAAACACTAGTAATTTCTTACCTATATGAATCACTGATCCCCTACACAGCACAACCACAACATACTCAAGACACTATAAGATCGATTAAGATAACCAACCACCCACTGGCCATCTAGAATAGACCTGCTCTGATACCAATTATGTAACAACTCCATTTCTGTAAATGTTAAAAAAAAAATTTCTTTTTTTTTTATATTTGTAAAATTCCATGAAGTTATTACTACTTTAATTCTAACCACTTAACTCATAATAATAATCACTTTAACCAAGCATAATTGTTATTAACAGTGATACAATACTAAGTTTCCATACACACCATTATTTTACAAACTACACACCATTATTTTACAAACATTTGTACAAAGATACATATTAACTCTAATCATCTATGTCGACTACTTCGGGAGACACTGGTGCGGGTGGCACCTCCACCAGAATCTCAGTCAGATTTACGACAGATACATCTGAAATAACTAGTAGTTGCCCAAGGTAGGGTACCTCGATCCAACGTACAGAAATAATAAGTGTCATAGAGAAAATATGCATATTTATTCGTCTGAACATGATATGGAAATATAGTGAGAATTAAATCCCAGTAAGTTCAACAATAAATCCTAATTTACCATCAATATAGCTCATCATGTCATGTTCAGCTGTATAAACTACAGAAAATATCTTTGGTCACATGAATGCATTATATCTATACACATAAGAATCATACAGTAATGATATGTATGACAGGATTAACTATTTTTCAGAATATCATATGATGACCATCAACTTATTCTCATTTTAAGCTACCCCGGCCAGGGTGAGTATCCTCTACTCTTCGGTACGGGGTTTTCTCGCTCCGTCAGACATGGCACACTTTCTCTTTCTTTTCTCATTAACATGATCACAACTATTTGTAGGGCGTCCCCTACTAGTGCACCACACGGATTGCCATGTGACCCTGCTCATTTCTTTTCATTTCACAATGATAGCCAAAAATATGCTTTCAATAACAAGTATGTTCATCAAAATTTAACTATTACCATAAATCATTGGTAATCATGCCATGAACATAACCATTTCAAATATCACTTTATAAAATATTTCCATGTCAGAATTTTATACTTAAGATGGTAAGAAGTTCATACAATGGCAATAGCTATGGCATATACTAGTCATTTATTATTTTCATTTATAAGATTCGTCTTCTTTTTTAAATATTAATTTCATCTCTTCATTTTCTTTATGCTTGGCCTTTAGTCAATTTCTTCTTATTTATATCATTTCTAACACATGTTCTTACAAATTTATAGAGCATTTTTCTCCAATTTGATTTCTACTATTACCCTATAGTTAAAGAGGTTCATCTGGGGTAGAAAAATGATGAAAATAGGCTTTCCCAGCTTCCAACACGGTCTGTCCAAGTTCCAGGACACGGCCATGCTTTAAAAATACTTCAAATGTACTCAAAAACAGCCCCGAACACGGCTAGCCCGTGTTTAAAGCACCCAGAACACAGCCTGGCCGTGCTATGTGACCTTTTCTCACTAATCAGAGCAAAACTCCCTTATTTTAACTACAATTGAGTTGATCTTGGTGTCTATGGAAATATAAGACAATTATCTAAACCTATTATGTTAATCATATCAGCAAACTAGTAATAAATCTTGGTGTTATTACTCCCTTAAATTCAATATTATTTCTTCTCGGGTAGGTTCTAACCTTTACTTACTAATTTGACTGTATCTCCCACATACGAATTCCAAATTAAGTGATTCCAGTGGCTAAACATCGTGACACATAAATATATAATTCATATGTTAACTATTTATTTCAATTCCTTGTAGAATGTTCCCAAAAATTAAAACACCGAAGCTATCCTAACATATTCTTCCCTGATTAACCATTTTCTAACCTTTGTTTACTAATCGGAACATATCTACCTCAGATGAACTCTAAATTGAATGATTCCAGTGGCTAAAACTCCATGACACATATATCTATCATTCATATGTTAACCATTTATTTTAATTCCTTATAGATTGTTCCCATAAATTAAAACACCAAAGCTTAAAATTCTGCCACCCATAGCCATACCCATGCAGAACTATCTACACCAACCTAAGTATTCAAACATACATCACATGCAAGATCAATATGTAACATGATATAGCAACATGCATGACCAATCATCAAAGTTCTAAGATCAAAATCTCATATAAATATTATAAGTTTCAAAAGTTTTCTTCAAAAAGAAATATTGTTAAACTTACCTAAGAATCTCCCTAGCTTACTTAGTGAATTGGTTTTCTTGTTTCCTCTTGAAAGAAGTAGCAAGATTCCTCCCTTCCCTTAGCTTTTCTAGCAGCTTAGGTAAGAGAAGGAGGGTGAATTTTTGAACCTCAATGATGAATAAGAAAAATGGACTCAAGTGGAGATTAAGGTAACTTACATTGAGTACTTAGCCTTCCATACTTCTCCTTCTTCTTCCTTCCTTTCTTCTCCTCTCTTTCTCTCCTTTCCTCACTCTACCTTGCTTCTATTTCTCTCTCTTCGTCACTTGGACGAAATTAAAATGTTGTAGGGATGGGTTTTGCTTATATATACCACCAAATAATACACCTTTCATGATCATGGGTCTACCTTATCACAATTAGGATACACTTTGTTGAATCTTTGGAAAACAAACAACTTATGTTCTTGTCTTCCTCTTACTTAGTCAAGATACACATAGGAAAAGGAGATTTGTATTTTGAAAATTATGATGATATGTTCTTAAGATAAGGGACAAGGTCCCTTTGATTTAGGGATTCATTTCCATTTTCTTTTGTCTTAAACAAGTCTGATAGGTTTGCCTTTTTAGGTGGCAAATTTCTAGCCCTTGAATCTCCATTATTTGGTTGATATTATTTGTGTGGGATAGGAATGTTTTGTCCTAATGCCATGTATTATCATACCACTTGCTAAAATTATGAGTGTAGGATATAGATGTTTTTGTCCTAAAGCCTTGTATTATCATGCCACTTGCCAAAATGATGAATGTAGAATCACACCACTTGCTAAATTTTTGTCTTAATGCCATGTAACCTAATCTTTATTACTATTACATTATTATATCATCACCTAATTTATTTTATTTTATTTTTCCTCTTGGATTTGGGCTTATTCCTACCCATTATGGACTTATTCCTACCCATTTTTTTTGCTTTGGATAAAATTCTACCTTTCTTGGAGGGCTTGGTCACATTGTCATAATTTTTGGGCTATTGATCCAATTACTATATCCTAATCCAAGTCTATGTTTTATTTCTTGCTTAGGTTATCCAATGGGCTTGCTAGAAACTTATGTGAAGTGGAAAAACTCTATATGAAGTGTCCATAGGTAAAAGCCCAATGTATGGGTAAAGATTTTAAACTTAGTAACTCTAGTTCTTGAATTAGGAAAAATTACCCTAATCCAATGTTCTTGAAATTTTATGACCTTTACTTGTTTCTAAATATTTATCTTCCTTATCCAAGAATTTTGCATCTCTTTAGTATGTTATTTCTAATTGTTTTTCCTATTAGGTTTTCCCTCTTTATTTGTTCTCTTAATGTTAGAAACATTTTCTATGCATATACATAAGGTGAAGAATTTCTAAGGATTATATTTCCTTAGATATCTAAAATATTGTCTAATAAATTTTATTTCCTTAATTAAATATTTTTGTGCTTTTATCAATAAAAGAAACGAAATTAGGGATGTTACAGGATAGACCAAAACATATTTTTCATGCCAAATCTGATCAAATAGACCTTAAAAACGAGTACGAAGAGTCTAAAAACATAGGTAATGACTCCAAAATCACAAAATTTGGCCTCCAAGAGCTTGGTCAATGCTGGTCAATTGTGGATTACTATTCACAATCGAAATTACTATTCACTGTCAAAATCACTATTCACAATGGGTGGATTTAATGTTCATAACGTACAAAAGTTGTCATATGGCAGCAAAATTTCATATCCTAAGGTTTTTTCCACCTCTTGAATCTATCTATGGTGTCTAATTTTAAATTTGAGAACTATAAGTAAGAGTTTTAGAACATACCCTCCTAGGGTTTCTCCTCCCTTTCTCAATAGATTTTTGACCAAATTTCCAGAAACCAATCGATTCAATTGTAGTCTTTGTTGTTCTGAATTTGTTGGTGGTGGTAGTGTTGAAATCCGAGGTCTAAAAGTGCTAGAAATCTAGAGAGAAATATAGGGCTTTTAGAGAGAGAAAATAGGGAGAGATAGAGGGTGTAGAAATTTCACGCTAGTTTTGCATATGGTTTCCTTTAAAAATCATCTAAGGGACCTATTATCAAAATTTCAATTTTTGAGGGGTGTCCTTACTATTTTTGTTATTTACATTTTGACCCCTAAACTTTTAGAAAATTATATTTTGACTGCAAAACTTAAATAATCATATTACCATCTAAACAATATGATAAATAAATACATTTCCAACGATATCCTCATTTATATGCATAATTTTTCTTTAATTTAGGGTTTTCCTTTATTTTAGGACTATTACATCAGTGGTTAACATTTATACAAAAGGTAACACAGATGCACAAAATTACATTAGTATAACATCAAAACCTAGAGTACAGAGGGTGGAGGAGGTGGTGCTGGCATCAGGGTTTGCACGAGGCATAGTCCTCCACTGGATCTCTGTAACAACCTTTATTTTTCTTTATTATTATACAATATTGAGTTCACATACACGCCATTAATCAAAACGTACATGCAACATATCAAACATATAGATAGTTACATCTTGTTTATTTTGGTTGACCAATTCCAGAGATACAGGTGCGGGTGGTTGCACCTTCACTGGGATCTAAGCCAACTCGACCACAAACATCTTATTTGATTCTGAGACTTGCCCAACATAAAGTAACTCGATCCAATGTGCACTAAAAGCCAGAGCTATAGAAAATCTGCATAACTAATTTTCTGAACATGATATGGAAATATAGTGCGAATTAAATCCCAGTAAATTCAACAATAAATCATCATCAATATAGCTCATCACATCATGTTCAGCTGTATAAACTATAGAAAATATCTTTGGTCACATGAATGCATTACATCTATGCACATAAGAATCATACAGTAATGATATGTATGATAGGATTAACTATTTTCAGAATATCATATGACGACCATCAACTTATTCTCAATTCAAGCTACCCCGGTCAGGGTGAGTATCCTCTACTCTCCGGTACGGGCTTTTCTTGCTCTGTCCGACATGACCCACTTTCTCTTTCTTTTCTCATTAACATGATCAGAACCGTTGGTAGGGCGTCCTCTACTGGTGCACCACACGGATTGCCATGTGACCGTGTTCATTTCTTTTCTTTTCACAATGATAGCCAAAAATATGCTTTCAATAACAAGTATGTTCATCAAAATTTAACTATTACCATAAATCATTGGTAATCATGCCATGAACATAACCATTTCAAATATCACTTTATAAAATATTTCCATGTCAGAATTTCACACTTAAGATGGTAAGAAGTTCATACAATAGCAATGGCTATGGCATATACTAGTCATTTATTATTTTCATTTATAAGATTAATCTTCTTTTTTTAAATATTAATTTTATTTCTTTATTTTCTTGATGCAGGTTTTCATCATATCTAACCTTTTCTTTATGCTTGGCCTTTAGTAATTTTCTTCTTATTTATATCATTTCCAACACATGTTCTTACAAATTTATAGAGCATTGTTCTCCAATTTGATTTCTACTATTACCCTACAGTTAAAAAGGTTCATCTAGGGTAGAAAAATGTTGAGAATAGGCTTAACCAACTTCCAACACGGTCTGGCCATGTTTCAGGACACGGCCATGCTTTAAAAATACTTTAAATGTACTAAAAAACAGCTCCGAACATGGCTAGCCCGTGCTTGAAGCACCCAGAACACGGTCTGGCCATTCTCTGTGACCTTTACTCACTAATCAGAGCATAACACCCTCATTTTAACTTCGATTGAGGTGATCTTGGTGTCTATAGAAATCTAAGACAATTATCTAAAACTATTATGTTAATCATATGAGCAAAATAGTAATAAATATTGCTTTTATTACTCCCTTAAATACAATATTATTTCTTCTAGGGTAGGTTCTAACCTTTACTTACTAATCTGACTATATCTCCCACATAAGAATTCCAAATTAAGTGATTCCAGTGGCTAAACATCCGTGACACATAAATATATAATTCATATGTTAACCATCTATTTTAATTCCTTATAGCATTTTCTCAGAAATTAAAACACCGAAGCTATCCTAACATATTCTTCCCTGATTAACCATTTTCTGACCTTTTTTTACTAATCGAAACATATCTACTTCATGAACTCTAAATTGAATGATTCTAGTGGCTAAAAATCCGTGACACACTTAGCTATAATTCTTATGTTAAGCATTTATTTAAATTCCATACAGATAATTCTCAGAAATTAAAATACAAAAACTATCCTAACATATTCTTCCCTGATGAACCATTTTCTGACCTTTGACTACTAATCAGACCATATCTACCTCATATGGACTCCAAATTGAATGATTCCAATGGCTAAAAATCCGCGACACATATATCTTTAATTCTTATGTTAACCATTTATTTTAATTCCTTATATATTGTTCCCAGAAATTAAAACACCGAAGCTTAAAATTCTGCCAACTATAGCCATACCCATGCAGAACTATCTACAGCAACCTAAGTATTCAAACATACATCACATGCAAGATCACTATGTAACATGATATAGAAACATCCATGACCAATCATCAAAGTTCTAAGATCAAAATCTCATATAAATATTATAAGTTTCAAAAGTTTTGTTCAAAAAGAAATATTGTTAAACTTACCTGGAGCACTTAGTCCCTTAAACTTCTCCTTCCTCTTTCTTCCTTTCTTCCTCTCCTTTCCTCACTCTACCTTGCTTCTATTTTCCCTCTCCCTAACTTGGACAAAATTCTAATGTTGTAAGGGTGGGTTGTCTTATATAAACTACCAAATAATTCACCTTTCATGATCATGGGTCTACTTTATCACAATTAGGATACACTTTGTTGAATTTTTGGAAAACAAACAACTTATGTTCTTGTCTTCCTCTTCGTTAGTCAAGATATGCATAGGAAAAGGAGATTTGTATTTTGAAAATTATGATGATATGTTCTTAAGATAAGGGACAAGGTCCCTTTGATTTAGGGATTCATTTCCATTTTCTTTTGTCTTAAACAAGTATGATAGGTTTGCCTTTTTAGGTGGAAAATTTCTAGCCCTTGAATCTCCATTATTTGGTTGATATTATTTGTGTGGGATAGGAATGTTTTGTCCTAATACCATGTATTATCATACCACTTGCTAAAATTATGAGTGTAGGATATAGATGTTTTTGTCCTAAAGCCTTGTATTATTATGCCACTTGCCCAAATGATGAATGTAGAATCACACCACTTGCTAAAGTTTTGTCTTAATGCCATGTAGCCTAATCTTTATTTTTATTACATTATTATATCATCACCTAATTTATTTTATTTTATTTTTCCTCTTGGATTTGGGCTTATTCCTACCCATTATGGGCTTATTCCTACCCATTTTCTTTGCTTTGGATAAAATTCTACCTTTCTTGGAGGGCTTGGTCACATTTCATAATTTTTGGGCTATTGGTCCAATTACTATATCCTAGTCCAAGTCTATGTTTTATTTCTTGCTTAGGTTATCCAATGGGCTTGCTAGAAACTTATATGAAGTGGAAAAACTCTACATGATGTGTCCATAGGTAAAAGCCCAATGTATTGGTAAATGTTTTAAACTTAGTAACTCTAGTTCTTGAATTAGGAAAAATTACCCTAATCCAATGTTCTTGAAATTTTAAGACCTTTACTTGTTTCTAAAAATTTATCTTCCTTATCCAAGAATTTGTATCTCTTTAGTTTGTTATTTCTAATTTATGTTTTTCCTATTAGGTTTTCCCTCTTTATTTGTTCTCTTAATGGTAGAAACATTTTCTATGCATATACATAAAATGAAGAATTTCTAAGGATTATATTTCCTTAGATATCTAAAATATTGTCTAATAAACTTTATTTCCTTAATTAAATTATCAATAAAAGAAACGAAATTAGGGATGTTACAATCTCTATGATTAAGTGCACAGAAAAAGTTTGCATACCATATGCTTTTATTTGAATATAGCAACGATAATAATGAGAATAGAAGTTCCCAAGAGGTTTAACATTAAATGTATCATATAATCAGTAAAAAAGATATCAATGTTATGTCCAGCTGTATAAGCTACAGAAAACACTTATCATTGATAACATGTATATATATGCATATACATCACTAACAGATGGCATTATAAAAACATGGTATATATAGATGCTCAATTGTCATAATTATAACATACTAAAACACTATCAATATCCCATGATAAAAGCATAATATTAAAAAATAGTATGATTTAACATGAACAACATATCCAAATCGTGCTGCAAGTGCTGAAAGAGAAAAAGTTGTATGCCAAATTGGAGAAGTGTGAATTTTGGCTATCAAAGGTAAATTTTCTCGGACGTATCATCTCTGATAGAGGGGTAGCCATAGATCCTAGCAAGACAGAAGCAGTGATTCAATGGGAGAGACCAAAGATAGTTACCGAAGTCAAAAGTTTCCTGGGTTTCGCAGGATACTACAGGAGGTTTATACAAAACTTCTCTCGTATAGCCTTTCCATTGACTAAATTGACTAGGAAGGGAAGTATTTTCAAATGGACTGATCAATGTGAAGCTAGTTTCCAGGAACTTAAGACAAGACTAACCACTCCTCCTATTTTAATTATTCCAGACCATACAGGACATTTTGAAGTGTATAGTGACGTTTCAAAGAAAGGGCTAGGGTGTGTGCTGATGCAAGATAAGAGAGTAGTTACTTACGCCTCTAGGCAACTGAGACCCGACGAAGGAAACTATCCAACCCATGATCTTGAATTGGCGGTAGTGGTGTTTGCCTTAAAGATTTGGCGACACTATTTGTACGGGGAAACCTTTAAAGTATATTATGATCATAAAAGTCTTAAATACCTCTTTGGTCAGAAGGAGTTAAATATGAGGCAACGAAGATGGGTAGAATTCCTCAATGACTACAAGTTTGAGATAAAGTATCATCCAGGAAAGGCGAATGTTATAGCAGATGCCTTAAGTCAAAAATCTCTGCACATGGGTCAGATGATGGTGTATAAGATGTAGATGCTAGAGGAGTTTCGAAATTTAAAGCTAGCTACTACGCTTACTCCAAAGAAGCTAATCATCAATGGGTTAAGTATAGAGTGTGACCTTAGAGCCCAGATTAAAGAGTCTCAAGGCCACGACTAATACTTACAGGATCATAATGATAAGGATGACTTTTCTATTTCAGAAGATGAAGTATTCATGTACTAGGGAAGGGTCTGTGTTCCTCAAGAACGAGAGTTGAAGACTAAGATCCTACAGGAAGCGCATCAGAGTAAATACTCAGTCCATCCTGGATCCACTAAAATGTACCAGGACTTAAAGAGGATGTATTGGTGTTTAAGGATGAAAAAGGGCATTGCTGAGTTTGTGGCGAAATGTCTAATTTGTTAGAAGGTGAAGGTAGAGAATCAAAAGCCAGCAAAATTTTTACAACCTCTTGAGATCCTTAAATGGAAATGGGATAGTATTTCAATGGACTTTGTCAAGGGCTTACCTAAGACTTCAGTTAGACATGACTCTATCTGGGTACTAGTTGACAGATTAACCAAATTTGCTCACTTTTTGCCCATAAAGATTAACTATTCATTAGACAAATTAGCCCTGTTGTACGTCCAGGAAATAATTAGACTACATGGGATTCCCTTAAATATTGTTTCAGATAGAGGTCTGAGGTTCACGTCAAGGTTTTGGAAGGCGTTGCAGGAAGCTTTTGGAACCCAGTTGCGGTTCAGTACTGCCTACCTCCTCAAACTGATGGACAGACAGAAGGAACCATTGAAACCCTAGAAGATATGTTGAGGGCCTGTGTGATAGAGCAAGGTAAAGGATGGGATAAATACCAATCTTTAGTAGAGTTTGCTTATAATAATAGCTATCACTCTAGTATTAATATGGCCCCCTACGAAGCTTTATACGGTAGGAAGTGCCAATCTCCACTATGTTGTTTTGAGGTAAGAGAAAAGAACTTGCTGGGTCTTGATCTAGTTCAACAAACCACTAAACAATTTAGAATGATACGAGATAAAATACTTACAGCTCAGAGTCGACAAAAGAGTTACTATGATAAGAGACATAGACCTCTAGAATTTGAGGAAGGAGACCATGTATTTCTGAAACTTTCTCTGACTACTGGAGTTGGTAGGTCTCTCAAAACTAGAAAGCTAAGTCTGTTATTTTTGGGACCCTACCAAATTCTAAAGAAAGTAGGGACATCAGTATATCAAGTTGCTTTCCCACCTAATTTGTCCAACTTGCATAATGTTTTCCATGTATCACAGCTCTTGAAGTATCTTCCAGACACCTCACATGTGATACGAGAAGAACCAATCCAAATAAAGGAGAACATGACATACCAGCTAGTACCAACATGTAACATCCTTAATTTCGTTTCATGTATTAATAAAAGTACAAAATTATTCAAAGTAACATCCCTAATTTCATTTCTTTTATTGATAAAGGTACATAAATATTTAATTAAGGAAATAAAATTTATTAGAAAGATATAATCCTTAGAAATTCTTCACCTTACGTGTATGCATAGAAATGTTCTAACATTAATGGAGTAGGTAAAGAGAGAAAACCTAAGAAAAAATTAGAAATAAATATCCTAAAGAAAGGTGAAATTCTTGGGTAAGGAAGATAAATTTTTGTGAAGTAAGTAAAGGTATTAAAATTTCAAGAAGATTGGATTTGGGTAATTTTTCCTAATTTAAGAGTTAAAGTTACTAAGTTTAGTATCTTCACCCATAAATTGGGCTTTCACTTATGGACACTTCATATAGAGTTTTTCCACTTCACATAAGTTTCTAGCAAGCCCATAGGATAACCTAAGCAAGAAATAAAACAAAGACTTAGATTAGGATATAGAAATTGGACCCATAGCCCAAAAAATTATGAAAATATGTCCAAGCACTCCAAGAAAGGTAGAATTTTATCCAAAGCAAAGGAAATGGGTAGGTATAAGCCTAAATCCAAGAGGAAAAATAAAATAAAATAAATTATGTGATAATATAATAAAGATTAGGTTACATGGCATATCATTTACTACCGTAGGTTGAAGAAGGGACCAATTTCAACTGAGAACTATGCTAGGCGGGTTGCTCAAAATCAAGAATTTAGTATCGTTGATAAGTACATTAGAAGCAGTAGTGGATGGGGAGAGTTCAGTCTGAGGAACTCATAATACTGCTGCCACAAATGATGACCCTTTAGTAGACTTGTCCTCATAGAACCTTGGTATTTTATGTTTTCTCTTTCAGCCTTATTGGAAATTAGATGTGATTTTCTTAAAAATATTTTCAAGAAATTTGCCCAGGTAATCGTGCAAATCATAACATAATCCATATTGCTTTACCTGCTTGTTGTCTCACTAGATTTTGGTGCAGTATCTTTTAAAAAATGATAACATATATAACAATTGAGGTACCTTGGAATACTGAATACTGGCACAGGTTCCTGAATGAATAAAAGTCTACTTTCTTTTTATTTTTTTTTGTTCAATTGTTGTGCTTTCTCACAAAAGGAGGGGGCTAAAGGAACTTCCTTTACTGTGTTGATTTGTACACAACTGCATCACTATTAACATTATAATGGTATTTGTATTAGTATAACGATGATCACTATTATGTATATATATAACTTTGTGTCTTGCTTATATTCTTAACCTTGGTGTGTAATTGTAATGTCACAATTCAGGGCTCAAGATTCAACAAATATTTGACTATCTAATTCTCATTGGAAAAGATTTAAACTTGTTGAAAAAATTAAGAACTTGACTATATTGTGATCCTTAATTCATATCCTATAAGGCCTATCTGCACTTTAAAAAAAAATTGTTACTCCTTATCTTTTTCTATGGTTTCACATTCTTTATCATGTCACCTTTTTTGGCCGATGAAAATATAGTAAGTAATATTTATAGTTTTATGTTCACTGTAATGGGCCTTACATAACTCATCTTGATGCTTTTTGTGTTAAGACCTCTATATGCCCTATCTATCTTGGCATGATTGATTCACTGTAAAATATGTTCTTGCAATATATACATGGCTGGTGGGAATGTAATTCTCTACCTAGATTAGTCACATCCGACTTGCTTCTGTTAACAATTTTGATACTTAGTGGCTGAAAGCACTGGATTTAGTAATTTTACAAGTATTGGAGACATAATTCAATAATACAATGCAGGGCTTATCTAAGAATGCCTAGGTCAAATGAGGGGTTTTGGCATTTTCAGCTTCCTTTAGATTTATGAGTAAATTACTTACTCCTCCTCTGAATAATTATCTTTATTACATGGCTTTCTTTTCTATTATGAAAATATATACAAACCTCCCTTAAAAATAAGAGTAAAGTATTCTTCATTTCTCTAATTAATGTTTTTATTATACTGCCCTTTTATTAAGAAAATACACAAGAAACTCCTTAAAAAGGCTTTAGGACCAAACATCTATATCCTACACTCATAATTTTAGCAAGTGGTATGATAATACAAGGCTTTAGGACAAAACATCTATATCCTACACTCATAATTTTAACAAATGGTTTGATAATACATGGCATTTGGACAGAACATTCATATCCCACACAAATAATTTCAACCAAATAATAGAGATTCAAGGGCTAGAAATTTGCCACCTAAAAAGTCAAACCTATCAAACTTGATTAAGACAAAAGAAAAAGGAAATGAATCCCTAAATCAAAGGGACCTTGTCCTTTATCTTAAAAGCATATTATCATAATTTTCAAAATACAAATCTCCTTTTGCTATGCATATCTTGACTAAGGAAGAGGAAGACAAGAACATAAGTTGTTTGTTTTCCAAAAATTCAACCAAGTGTATCCTAATTATGATAAGGTAGACCCATGATCATGAAAGTTGAATTATTTGGTGGTCTATTTAAGCAAAACCCACCCCTATAACATTTTAATTTTGTCCAAGTAAGGGAGAGGAAAAAATAGAAGCAAGGTAGAGTGAGGAAAGGAGAGAAAGAGAGGAGAAGAAAGGAAGGAAGAAGAAAGAGAAGTCTAGAAGGATAAGTACTCAAGGTAAGTTTAACAATATTTCTTTTTGAAGAAAAGATTTGAAACTTGTAATATTGATATGAGATTTTGATCTTAGAACTTTGATGATTGGTCATGGATGTTGCCATATCATGTTACATATTATATAAGTTTGAATACTTAGGCTAGTTTAGATAGTTCTACATAGGTATGGCTATGGGTGGCAAAATTTTAAGCTTTTGTTTTTAAAATTCTAGGAAGAATCGGTAAGGAATTAAAATAAATGGTTAACAAAAGAATTATAGATATATGTGTCATGGATTTTTAACCACTAGAATCACTCAATTTGGAGTGCATATGAGATAGATACGGTCTGATTAGTATGCAATGGTCAGAAAATGGTTAATCAGGGAAGAATATGTTAAGGTAGCTTCTGTGTGTTAATTTTAGGGAACATTTTGTAGTGAATTAAAATCAATGGTAAAAATAAGAATTATAGCTATATGTGTCACGGATTTGTAGCCTCTAGAATTACTCAATTTGGAGTCCATATGTGGTAGATATGGTCTGATTAGTATGCAGTGGTTAGAAATTGGTTAATCAGGGAAGAATATTTTAGGATAGCTTCTGTGTTTTAATTTCAAGGAACATTTTGTAGGGAATTAAAATAAATAGTTAACATAAACCTTATTTCTATATGTGTCATGGATTTTTAACCACTGAAATCACTTAATTTGAAATTCTTATGAGGAAGATATGGACAGATTAGTAGGTAGCGGTCATAACCTACCCAAGAAGAAATAACCTATACTTTAAGGGAGTAATATCACTATGATTTCTTAATAATTCATTCCACTGTTCAACATAATAGTTTTAGATAATTTTTTTATCTTTAAATTGACACCAAGATCACCTAAGTCAGAGTTAAATTTAGGGACTTATGCTCTGATTAGTAAGAGAAGTACAGATAGGATGAAAACCTGCATCAAGAAAATAAAGAAATAAAATTAATATTTAAAAAGAAGAAGAATCTTAAAAATGGAAATAATAAATGACTACTATATGCCATAGCCATTGCCATTGCATGAACTTCTTACCATCTTAAGTGTGAAATTTTGACATGGAAATATTTTATAAAGTGATATTTGAAATGGTTTTGTTCATGGCATGATTAGCAATGATTTTTGGCTATTATTGTGAAAAGAAAAGAAATGAGCATGGTCACATGACAAATCCGTGTGGTGCACCAGTAGGGGACGCCCTACCAACGGTTATAATTATGCTAATGAGAAAAGAAAGAGAAAGTGTGCCATGTCGGATGGAGCGAGAAAAGCCCGTACCAGAGAGTAGAAAATACTCACCTTGACTGGGGTAGAATTATATGAGAATAAATTGATAGTCATCATATAATATTCTGAAAATAGTTAATCCTGTTATACATGTCATTATTGTACAATTTTCATGTGCATAAATATAGTGCATTCATGTGACCAAAGATATTTGTTGTAGTTTATATAGCTGTACATGACGTGATGAGCTATATTGATGATGATTTATTGTTAAACTTACTGTGATTTAATTCTCACTATATTTCCATGTCATGTTCAGAAAATTAGTTATGCTGATTTTTCTATGGCTCTGACTTTTAGTGCACGTTGGACCGAGTTACTTTATGTTAGGCAAATCCCAGAATCAAATAAAATGTTTGTGATCGAGTTAGCTCAGATCCCGGTGAAGGTGCAACCACCCGCACCTGTATCTCCAGAATTGTTCAACCAGAATAAATAAGATGTAGTTATTTATGTGTTTGATATGTTGTACGTACGTTTTGATTAATGACGTGTATGTAAACTCTATGTTGTATAAATTAAAAAAAATTGTTACATAATTTGGAGTTGTTATATAATTGGTATCAGAGTAGGTCAATCCTAAATGACCAGTGGGTGGATGGTTATCTGAATCGATCTTATAGTGTCTTGAGTATGTTTATGGTTGTGCTGTGAAGGGGATCCTTGAATTTATATAGGTAAGAAAATACTAATGTTCCCTATCTATATGCCAAGGTGGTGTTATGACTGCTGTGAAATATTTTGAACTAACTAGCAGTATAACTTTGTTTTTGCCACAGTAGGAAATGGCACCACCAAGGAGGAATCCGACAAACAATGCAGAGGAAACCTTACACAACCTAGCCACGGCAACTCGAGACCAAGTCATGACCACTAACCAAATTCTACAATACCTCCAGAATGCTAATAACTGGAATGGTGTGAATGGTCCTAACAACTGGATGGTTGGAAATGATAACGGCATATCTGAGTTCCTAAGGACTAGACCACCTTGTTTTCAAAGCGGCTTTAACCCGATTTTAGCTAAAATATGGATAAGGGAGTTAGAGAAAATCTTTAAAGTGATGGGCTGTATTGAGGAGCAGTAAGTAATCTTTGCTGCATATATGCTAAAAGATGAAGCAGAATACTGGTGGCGTGGAGCTAGAGAACTTTTAGCTCACCAGGGAAGGCAGATCACTTGGCAGGTGTTCAAAGATACTTTTTTGGAAAAGTACTTTCCAAGTACTGTGCGAGTGGAGAAGAAGATTGAATTTCTCCAACTCAGCAAGGCAGCATGACCATAGACTAGTACATCACAAGATTTGAGGAGTTGTCTAAGTTCTCCTCTTATCTGCGATTTAACCCGAAGGGACTGAACCGGGACTGAACCATGGAAGGCAGCATGACCATGGAAGGCTGTTAAGTTCGAAGCGGGACTGAACCCGAAGATAAAGAATGCTGTTATAGCTATGGAGATCAGGGAGTTTGTACCTCTGATAAATAAATGTAGACTCTTGGAGAAGAGTTTGAGGGCAGTGGAGGATGACAAACAAAGACGAAACTTTTGGAAAATGAAGAATGGGCCACAAAATTCTGGCAGAAATGTCAGAGGAAAAGGACAGCGTACTGGTAAGAGGCCAATGACTGAGAGTCCTCGACCCTTCCAACAAGACCTCGCCCCAATCAAGTGCACTAAGTGCGGACGCATGCATGGTAACCGGCCATGCTACATGGGATTATATGTTTGTTTTAAATGTGGACAGAAGGGCCATTTTTCAAGGAGCTGCACATAAAATGTGGGGAACCAACTAGAACAGAGATCTTGGGTGAAAGGAAGGGTTTTCACCCTGAGCAGCGAAGAGGCAGCTCAATCTTCTGATATGATTCAAGGTACATGCTATATCTATGGATTTGCTCTTATGGTGTTGTTTGACTCTGGTGCTAGTCATCCATTTATATCGGAAGAATGTATTAGGAAGTTTCAGTTTACTCTTTCTGAAACTCCCTGTGAGCTATCTATAGTAACCCCCACAAGGGAATGGGTATTAACTTCCTCTGTATGTAAGGACTATCAAGTCACCATCTAAGAGAAAACTTTTTCTGTAGACCTCGTCTGTTTACCTTTAACAGGTATTGAGGTCATTCTAGGGTTAGACTGGATGTCTAGAAATTAGGTCTTGCTGAATTGTTGTAACAAGACCATTGAATTTCTACCTCTTACACCAAAAGAGGAGGTGCAGTTATTGATGCTTAATGCCAATCAAGTTAATAGGGAGTTGAAGAATGGAGTACTTGGATACATTCTCTTGTATTTATCAAACCTAGAAGTCGAATCAAAGCTTGATGAAATTCCAATAGCCAACAAGTTTCCTGAAGTATTTCCATAAGATATTCCAGGCTTACCTCCCAAGAGAGAGATAGAGTTCTCTATTGATGTTTTCTTATCTGGGACAGGGCCTATCTCTATTGCACCTTATAGAATGTCCTCGAAGGAACTACAAGAACTTAAGAAACAATTGGAGGAACTGTTAGACAAGCCGTTTGTTAGACCAAGTGTATCACCTTGGGAAGCTCCTGTATTGTTTGTTAAGAAGAAAGACGGAAGCCTTAGACTATGCATAGAATATAGACAACTAAATAAGGTGACTATCAAAAACAAGTATCCTCTCCCTAGGATAGATGACTTATTGGATCAACTAAAGGGAGCCTATATCTTTTCTAAGATTGACTTGAGGTCTGGATATAATCAGATTAGGATCAAGGAGGAGGATGTACCAAAAACTGCCTTCAGACTTAGGTATGGGCACTATGAGTTTCTCGTAATACCTTTCAGGTTGACAAATGCACCTGCAATTTTCATGGATTACATGAATCGCATTTTTCGACCCTACCTAGATCAATTTGTGGTAGTGTTCATTGATGACATCTTGATATATTCTAAGAGTGAGAAAGAACATGAACAACATCTCTGAATCGTGCTGCAAGTGCTGAAAGAGAAAAAGTTGTATGCCAAAATTGGAGAAGTGTGAATTTTGGATGTTAGAGGTAAACTTTCTTGGACATGTCATCTCTAATAGAGTGGTAGCCGTAGATCCTAGCAAGACAGAAGCAGTGATTCAGTGGGAGAGACCAAAGACAGTTGCAGAAGTCAGAAGTTTCCTAGGTTTAGCAAGACACTACAGGAGGTTTATACAAAACTTCTCTCGTATATCCTTGCCATTGACTAAATTGACCAGATAGGGAAGTCCTTTCAAATGGACTGATCAATGTGAAGCTAGTTTCCAGGAGCTTAAGACAAGACTGACCATTCCTCCTGTTTTAATTATTCCAGACCCTACAGGACATTTTGAAGTGTATAGTGACGCTTCAAAGAAAGGGCTAAGGTGTGTGCTGATGCAAGATAAGAGAGTAGTTGCCTACACCTCTAGGCAACTAAGACCCAACGAAGGAAACTATCCAACCCATGATCTTAAATTGACGGTAGTGGTGTTTGCCTTAAAGATTTGGCGACACTATTTGTACGGGGCAACCTTTGAAGTATATTGTGATCATAAGAGTCTTAAATACCTCTTTGATCAAAAAGAGTTAAATATGAGGCAACGAAGATGGGTAGAATTCCTCAATGACTACAAGTTTGAGATAAAGTATCATCCAGGAAAGACGAATGTTGTAGCAGATGCTTTGAGTCAAAAATCTCTACACAAGGGTCAGATGATGTTGTATAAGATGCAAATGCTAGAGGAGTTTAGAAATTTGAAGCTAGCCACTACTCTTACTCCAAAGAAGCTAATTATCCATGGGTTAAGTATAGAGTGTGACCTTAGAGCCCAGATTAAAGAGGCTCAAGGCCACAACCAATACTTACGGGATCATATTTAACTCCTTCTGATCAAAGAGGTATTTAAGACTCTTATGATCACAATATACTTCAAAGGTTGATAAATGGAAATGGGATAGTATTTCAATGGACTTTGTCATGGGCTTACCTAAGACTTCAGTTGGACATGACTCTATCTGGGTAATAGTTGATAAATTAACCAAATCTAGTCACTTTTTCCCCATAAAGATTAACAATTCACTGGACAAATTGGCCTTGTTGTACATCTAGGAAATAGTTAGACTACATGAGATTCCCTTAAATATCGTTTCAGATAGAGATCCGAAGTTTACATCAAGGATTTGGAAGGCGTTGCAGGAAGCTTTTGGAACCCAATTGCGGTTCAGTACTACCTAGCATTCTCAGGCTGATGGGCAGACAAAACAAACCATTCAAACCCTATAAGATATGTTGAGAGCCTGTGTGATAGAGCAAGGTAAAGGATGGGATAAATACCTACCTTTAGTGGAGTTTGCTTATAATATTAGCTATCACGCTAGTATTAAGATGTCCCCCTATGAAGCTTTATACAATAGAAAGTGCCGATCTCCACTATGTTGGTTTGAGTTAAGAGAAAAGAACTTGTTGGGTCCTGATCTAGTTCAACAAACCACTGAACAAATCAGGATTATATAAGATAAAATGCTCACAGCTCAGAGTCGGCAAAAGAGTTACTATGATAAGAGACATAGACCTCTGGAGTTTGAGGAAGGGGACCATGTATTCCTAAAACTTTCCCCAACCACTGGAGTTGGTAGGTAACTCAAGACCAAAAAGCTAAGTCTACGATTTTTGGGACCCTACCAAATTCTGAAGAAAGTAGGGACATCAGCATATCAAGTTTCTCTCTCACCTAATTTTTCCAACTTGCATAATGTTTTCCATGTATCACAGCTCTGGAAGTATCTTCCAGACTCCTCACATGTGATACGAGATTAACCAATCCAAATAAAGGAGAACAAGACATACCAGCTAGTACCAGCATCTATATTGGAGACTGACGTGAAGCAATTACAGAACAAAACTATTCCCCTGGTTAAGCTGTTATGGGAAGGTTTAACTCTAGAAGAAGCAACTTGGGAGCTAGAAGAACTCATGAGGAAGAAATATCCGAAATTATTCTTAGGTAATTTCTGAAATTTTGAGGACAAAATTTCTTTTAGGGGGAGAGAAATGTAACGTCCCTAATTTCATTTCATGTATTAATAAAAGTACAAAAGTATTCAAAGTAACATCCCTAATTTCGTTTCTTTTATTAATAAAGGTACATAAATATATAATTAAGGAAATAAAATTTATTAGAAAAATATAATCCTTAGAAATTCTTCACCTTACGTGTATGCATAGAAATGTTCTAACATTAATGGAATAGGTAAAGAGAGAAAACCTAAAAGGAAAAATTAGAAATAAATATACTAAAGAAAGGTGAAATTTTTGGGTAAGGAAGATAAATTTTTGTGCAGTAAGTAAAGGTATTAAAATTTCAAGAAGATTGGATTAGGGTAATTTTTCCTAATTTAAGAGTTAAAGTTAATCAGTTTAATATCTTCACCTATAAATTGGGCTTTCACTTATGGACACTTCATATAGAGTTTTTCCACTTCACATAAGTTTCTAGCAAGCCCATTGGATAACCTAAGTAAGAAATAAAACATAGACGTAGACTAGGATTTAGAAATTGGACCGATAGCCCAAAAAATTATGAAAATGTGTCTAAGTCCTGAAGAAAGGTAGAATTTTATCCAAAGCAAAGGAACTTCTTAACATCTTACATGTGAAATTTTGACATGGAAATATTTTATGAAGTGATATTTGAATTGGTTTTGTTCATGGCATGATTAGCTATGATTTTTGGCTATTATTGTGAAAAGAAAAGAAATGAGCATGGTCACATGGCAAATCCATGTAGTGCACCAGTAGGGGACGCCCTACCAACGGTTATGATTATGCTAATGAGAAAAGAAAGATAAAGTGTGCCATGTCGGACGGAGTGAGAAAAGCCCGAACTGGAGAACAGAAAATACTCACCTTGACCGTGGTAGCTTGATATGAGAATAAATTGATAGTCATCTTATGATATTCTGAAAATAGTTAATCCTGTCATACATGTCATTATTGTACGATTTTCATGTACATAAATATAATGCATTCATGTGACCAAAGATATTTGATTTAGTTTATAGAGCTGAACATGACGTGTTGAGCTATATTGATGATGATTTCTTGTTGAATTTACTAGGATTTAATTCTCACTATATTTCCATGTCATGTTCAGAAAATTAGTTATGCAGATTTTTCTATAGCTCTGGCTTTTAGTGCACGTTGGATCGAGTTACTTTAGGTTAGGTGATAAAGGGAAATTTTGAGTGCTTATTGGTTATATTTTATCCCCTAATTCATAGTAACTTGTGGATATTTCTATGCATTTATCTATACTTTGTTCTGGGTACTATTGTGGTTCATTTTGTGATTTCAGGAGAGCAAAAGAAGTTAAGAAGCAAGGAAAAGCAGTCATGGAAAGACCCTAAAAGACCTGGGATATGCTGAGGAGGTAGCAAGGAGGCTACACGTCAAAAATCATGAAGAAAGGAGCAACACAGCATGCAGCACGGCCTTCCCTGCTTGGTGGCATGCAACACGGCCAGACTGTGTTCTGGGCAGATGATGCAGCACTTCCCCAAATTCTAGCCCAAAACACGGCCAGGCTGTGTCCTGGAACACAGTCGTGCTTCGGGGACCGTACAGAGCGTTAAATTTAGGGTTTTGGCCACCCAAACAAAAGGAGAGGCTAGGGGATGCATAGTTGAGCAGGGAAGAACCGTAGGAAACACTAGAGAAACACTTTTTAGCCCTATGAAACATATTTAGATGAGGTTTTTACATAGTTCTTAGGGAGAATTGATGTTCTAGAGTAGATTTTACTACTTTGAAGTTGTAATTTAGCTACATTCATCTACACATCAGGTTCTATCTTTCTACTTCTACTTCTATCTCTTTACTTCTACTTCTACTTCTTCTTACTTCTGATTTGTATTGAACTACTATGAATTACTCAATGAATGTGAATTTGATTCCCATTTTTATTATGTGTGAGTAGATTCTATCTAGGGTTTCGGTAAACCCAATTGTGATACAATGATACTATGCCTATGATTTGAATTATGGAACCCTAATTGTAATTGGGACTAGATTAATATGGATTGACTATTGTATGCTTGAATTAGTTGATAGAATGCCTGATCACCAATATATCACGTATTAGGTATTTAATCGATGAACTGAAAGGTGAAGATTAAAACCGGAATCCAATAGTTAATTAGGGTTGTCTTAATCTCGAAAGTAGTTTAAGATACCCTAGGCCTGAATCAGTTAATGGGAACGAGAAAACCAATTAGTTGCATTCTATGGTTGGCATATAGCTTAATGGACCTAGGTTGAACTAAGAACCACAAAAGTAGGTAATTTGATTAACCTAGGTACGATTGGTAATGCTTGAAAGAGATTACTAATTATTTTAGGCTAAACCAACCCCAATGATCTAGACAATTGCAATTAGGAGTAAATAACAGTTGTTGAGTATCACAAGTGTGGTAAACCCTAACCCTAGGCTTAGCTTAATTGGTTACTTCGACTTGTTTAATTGCGATATTTTCCCATCAAATTATATCGATTTACATAGCACTTTTTGTGAGATTCTGGTAATTGGCATTGTTCTCTGTGGGACACGACCCATACTTGTCGGACTAGCTACAGCTACACCGTGCACTTGCGGTATTTAGAGAAATTCACCTAACATTGGGCAGATTCCAGAATCAAATAAAATGTTTGTGGTCGAGTTGGCTCAGATCCCGGTGAAGGCACAACCACCCGCACCTGTATTTCTGGAATTGGTCAACCAGAATAAATAAGATGTAGATATTTATGTGTTTGATATGTTGTACGTACGTTTTGATTAATGACGTGTATGTAAACTCTATGTTGTATAAATTAAAAAAAATTGTTACATAATTTGGAGTTGTGACATCTACAACTTTTATGGGGAACACATCTTCTAATTCGACACAAATCATGATATTCAGAACCATCCATTCAGAGCATCGAATTCCATCCATTTAAAGTCAAATTTTAGCACGAAACATATATTACATATGCTTTCAAACTTTCACTCTACATGGATAATCTCAAATATGCATCATGCATCATCAAAATATGAGATTTAAAATACTTTAGATCTTTAAAAAGACATGAAATTTCAATGAAAAATTAATGTTAAACCTACCAAAAACATAAAAATCCTTTCTATACTCAAAACCCTCCTTGGATTTCCTTATCTTTTGATCACTTCTCTTTCTTCTTTTCCCTATAATTTCTTGTACTTTCACCATAAAAAATCAATTCTTGAAGCATCTAAGATGAAGAGAAGAGTGGATTTTAGGCTTAGACATGCAAGAATCACCTTAGTTCTTCTCCTTGCTGCCTTTTTCTTTCTTCTTTCTCCCTCCTCTCTTTCTTCTTCTACTTTTCTTCCTCCTTTCTCCTTTTGGCCATCCCCCCTTTCTCTTCCCTCTTGGTCGACTTCTTCAAGAAGTCACCAAGAAAATAATAAAAGAAGGGGACCTTCTAGAAGCTCATATCTTTCTTCCAAATATATCCCTCAACTGAAAAATATTTACAAGTTTACCACTTCATTAAGTTGTGACTAACCCTTTAACTAAGGCCTTGTTTGACTTCCTTAAATTCCTGAAATGGTTTAATTCCTTTTTTAAGAAGATGCCAATGGGTTTTGGGGTCACACCCAAAACATATCTCTAGCTTAATTCTTGATGTTCGGTTCTAGCCCTAAGGAATTAGGGAAATTACAATTTCTCTACTTCTAGATTTCCTTTTTTCCATTTAGTTACTTTAAAATTTTCTAGGGTTTCTTCAATGTTCCATTCCATTATCTTTCCTTCCCTTCACCATTAAAAATTATTTCCTACTTAATAAAATTAGGGATGTTACACATAATAGCTAAACCGATTATCTACAAATAATCACAAAAGGAATTCAACAATTTAATTCAGCATCATTATATCATAAGTGGATTTCTCCAAATCCTATAATGGGATATACTAAGACATAATTAAAATAAAATCTAAAGACAATTTCATTAAATAAATCATAAAGGTTGAATACATTCAAATGAGAAAGAAGTAGAAGTATACGTAGAGATAAAGGTAGAAAGATAAAATCTGGTTTAAAGTAGAGATTGATCCGTAATATGTCACGCCCTAATTTAAGGGAACGTAATTGTCATGAGTAGCCGATAACTTTACCCTTATTTTATTACATACATGCTCCAAGTATATTCACATATTTTAATAATATCATACGTTTACAAGTTTTCAAATATAACTAAACATACACAACAAGTCTTTATACATATCTTACAGTAGAAGCAAGGATCCTACCTGTGGCGTTCAGAGCATACTTTAGATTACAAAAACATAATGATTTATATACTGTGAGCCCCACCTAGTTGATCACGTATCTGCATGACCAAACTCTATATTCTTATCTGAAAAAAAATGTAAATTTCTTATTGTGAGTTTGACAATTCAGTAAGTAGATGATACCTCTTATGACCTCTTAGGTCAACATATGGAAGTACTTATATTTTAAAATTTGTCACATAGAAAATATAGTTCGGAAGTACATTCATATGGGACATGAATTTCAAATATTCTCAAAACAAAGGATATTCAGATATCTAAAACCATATACTATACTATATGATCATTAAACAAATGTTATGCACCAAAATATTTCACATGAAAACATTAGAAGGATCCCATATTAGAACCAACATATCAGAGTTCAAGCCCTTTCATACTTTGGCGGTGTAGGATATGCCTGAACTCAGTATCTTAGTTAAGGTTTGCCCTATTACTATTCAAGATGACACACAAAGGGACTCTAATATGGGCATTTCCCTAAGCACACTGTAACAACTCCATTTTTTTTAATAACATTCAATTAAATTAACCAAGCATAATTAAGATTTATGGTATACACATAACACTGATACAATTCTAGGTTCACATACACATCATTAATTAAAACATTCATACAAAAATCAAACACATATATATCTACATCTTATTCATCCATATTGACTAGTTCTAGGGATATGGGTGCGAGTGGTTTCACCTTCATCGGGATCTTAACTAACTCGACCCAACATACGCTAAAAGCCGGTCATAAAGAATATCTGCATATTTAGTCTTCTGAGCATGATATTAAAATATAGTGAGAATTAAATTCTAGTAAGTTCAACAATAAATCATAATTATCGTCAATATAGCTCATCATGTCATGTTCATCTGTATAAGCTACAACAAATATCTTAGGTCACATGAATGTACTTTATCTATGCACATGAAAATCGTATAGTAATGACATGTATGGTAAGAATAACTATTTTTAGAATATCATATGATGGCTATCAACTTATTTTCATAACAAGCTACCTTGGTTAGGATGAGTACTTTCTACTCTCCAGTATAGACTTTTCTCGCACCGTCTGACATGGAACACTTTCTCTTTCTTTTCTCATTAGCATAATCATAGACGTGAGTAAGGCATCCCCTATAGGTGCACCACACGGACCGACATGTGACCGTGCTCGTCTCATTTCTTTTCTTTTCTTTTCACATTAATAGCCAAAAATATGATTTCAATCACAAGTGTGTTTATTATACTCACATGCCATAATTTATCATCAAAGCATAATCACTACAAAAAATCATTGATAAAATGCAATAATTTCATGATCATAACTATTTTTGAATATCACTTTATAAAATATTTTCATGTCAAAATTACACACTTAAGATGGTAAGAAGTTCATGCAATGGCAATGGCTAGGGCATACACTAGTTATTTATTATTTCCATTTATAAGATTCTTCTTTTGTTAAATATTATTTTCATCTTTTCATTTTTTTTATGCTTGGCCTCTAGTTACTTTCCTCCTACTTATATCATTTCCAACACATGTTCTCATAAATTTTATAGGGCATTCTTCTCCAATTTGGTTTATATTACTACTCTATAGTTAAAGAGGTTTATTTAGGGTAGAAAAATGTTAAAAATAAGTTTTACCAACTCCTAACATGACCTGGCCATGTTCTAGGACATGGTTATTCTTGAAAAATATTTTAAACGTACTTAAAAACAACCCTGAACATGGCCTACCTATACTGAAGCAACCTAGAACACAGCCTGACCATGTTTTGTGACGTTTCCTCACTTATTCAGCCATACCTCCCATATACGAACTCTAATTGAGGTGCTTCCAAAGCCACACTTATCTACAACTTTTATGTTTATTATTTTGTCAAATTCCTTATGAAATATTCTCAAAAAATAAAAAATAAAAATGCTTACATTTACCACCTTGGATTCTAGACTGATTCTGACCTCTACTAATTAATCATCCATATTTCCCTCATATGGCATCCAAATTGAGTGATTTTAGTGTAAAAAAATCTGGTACACATATATATACATTTTTTATGTTAACCATTTCTTTTAATTCCCAACATATTCTTCCCAAAATTCTAAAAACAAAAGCTTCCTTGGTTACTCCAAAATCCAATTTTCTTAGCCTAGCCTTTCCTAAAGTTCTAGTTCATCCTTTTATTAAGTCCTCTTCAATTTTTCTTCCAAATTTCCACCTAACCAAAGAATTATTCATTTCAACATTTAATTATATTTCCTACTTTATATAACATATTCCATCATCTACTTCAAAAGAAAAATAGATTCAAATCATGCATCGCTAAGGATGTTTCCTAATAGAAATTTCTCATGCTCTTCTAAATTTTTAAGGCCGTACTCATTTTATCAATCTAATCATTTTCCATCAATTTTTCACCACATTAAATATACATAGCATTAGGATAATAGCCTGACATTTTTTTCACCCATAACCATATCTATGTAGAACTTTTCACACAAATCGAAGTATTCAAAAAATCCATCACATTCAAGATCAACATGTAACATGATATAGCAACATTCATGGCCAATCATCAAAGTAGCAGATATTGTAAATTTCATCAAAGTTCTAATATCAAAATCCCATATAAATGTTATAAATTTCAAAGCTTTTCTTCAAAAAAAGATATTGTTAAACTTACCTAAAGATCTCCCTAACTCACTTAGTGAATTATTTTTCTTGTCTCCTCTTGAAGGAAACGAAAAGATTCCTCCCTTCCCTTAGCTTTTCCAGCAACTTAAATAAGAGGATGAGGGTGAGTTTTGAACCCCAAGGATGAAGAGAAAAGATAGATTCAAGTGGAGATTAAGCTAACTTACCTTGAGTACTTAGTCCTTTAGACTTCTTCTTCTTCTTCCTTCCTCTCTTCTTCTCTCTTTCTCTCCTTTCCTCACTCTACCTTGCTTCTATTTTTTCTCTCCCTCACTTGGATGAAATTATAATGTTATAAGGGTGGGTTTTGCTAAAATAAACTGTCAATTGGTTCACTTCTCATAATCATGGGTCTACCTTATCACTATTAGGATGCACTTGGTTTTTTTTAAGACAACTCATGTTCTTGTCTTCCTCTCCCTTAGTCAAGATATGCATAGCAAAAAGAGATTTGTATTTTGAAATTCATGATAAAATGTTCTTAAGACAAGGACGACGTCCGTTAGATTTAGGAATTCATTTCCTTTTTCTTTTGTCTCACTCAAGTATGATAGATTTTTCTTTCTAGGTGCCAAATTTTCAACCCTTGAGTCTCCCTTACTTAGGTGAAATTATTTATGTAGGATAAGGATGTTTTTTCATAATGCCATGTATTATTTCCTACTTGCCAAAATTATGAATGCAGGATATAGATGTTTTGTCCTAATGCCATGTGACCTAATCTTAATTATTATTACACTATTATTTCCTCACATGGTTTAATATTTTCCCTCTTGGATTTGGGCTCATTCTTGCCCATTTCCTTTGCTTTGGTTGAAATTCTACCTTTCATGGATGGCTTGGTCACATTTTCACGATTTTTGGGCTATCAGTCCAACTTCTATATCCTAATCCAAGTCTATGTTTTATCTCTTACTTGGGTTATCCAATTGGCTTGCTAGAAACTCGTGTGAAGTGGAAAAACTCTATATGAAGTGCCCATAGGTGAAAGCCGAATTTATGGGTGGAGATGTTAAACTTAGAAACTCTAGCGCTTGAATTAGGAAAAATTATCCTAATCCAATCTTCTTGAAGTTTTAACACCTTTATTTACTTCCAAAAATTTATCTTCCACACCTAAGAATTTCGCCTCTCTTTAGTATGTCATTTCTAATTTTCCTATTAAGTTTTCTCTTTTTACTTATTCCCTTAATGTTAGAAATATTTTCTATGCATACACATAAGGTGAAAATTTTCTAAGGCTTATATTTCCTTAGATATCTAAAAATTGTCTAATAAATTTTATTGCCTTAATTAAATATTTATGTACTTTTATTAATAAAATAAATGAAATTAGGGATGTTATACACACAGCAAGGGAGGGAAAATCACATATTATATAGTCGGCATTTCGCACAAATAGGAGGCACAGATAGGAGGCATCTCGTCACACGAGGCTAGCACCACCCCTAGTAGCTGAGTTATCAAAGTGCACCTGGGTTAGCATCACTTGTTGTTAGCAAACAATGTTTCAAATAGAATTTCGCCACACAAATCATTATTTACACAAATGTCATATCGTTCAAAATAGAGGTTTCAATATAAATTCAGAAATTTTAGTCTTAGTACAAATTCCTTTGTTATAAATGTTTCAATCATGGTAATCACATATACATGCCCTTTTACAAAGCAATCTTATAGCTTTACACAATAATGTCACGTGCACAACATATTTCCTTTACTATATTATGAGAAATACATTAAAAATCACATATTCAATTAGTTCAAAAATCTATTTTCAAAACCATACTCTTCTTGAACTATATGCTAAATTGCAAATAAAGCAGGTAATTTAATCCATTTCAGAGACATATAAAAGTAGAAATAACTTGTAAACAAAACTAATTATACATTTAAAGTTAAAGATGAGCATAGAGTAAGTCATACAAAGAATTATCTACTCATACGGTAAGGTTCCAAGTTAGACAACCTCAAAATACACTTTTCCAATTCAAATTTGACCAAATAAACCTTAAAAACGATTCCAGAGGGTCCAAAAACCTAAGAATTGACTCCGAAAGCTTAGTCAACTGATGGGGGTATTGTTCATGCTGGAAATACTATTCATATCAACTAGAAACACTATTCACGCCGACTAAAAAACTGTTTACACAATGTTTGGGCAGATAAAAAATTGTTCATAGTTACTGTTCACTGAAGAATAATTTGCAAAATTACAGCACCAAATCACGTTGTTTGACCATGAAATTTATCATACATTCAATACTCTATATCCTTAATAAAATTCCTAATTTGGAAGCTCAAAAAACCATAAAAAAAAATCCAACATTTTAGAAACATTACCTATTGCATTATTGTTCACAATTTTTCGATGATCTTTCAACGAAATTGATTGGTGGGTTTTGAAGCTCTTGTCGCCACGAGTCCAATGGTATCTCTAGCATCTCAAATAGATGTCTAGTTTGGGAGATATCTTAGAGAGAAGTTTGATTTTAGTGAGAGAAGGAGAAAGATAAAATTCTTCCTTCTCTGTCTGAGCCTCTCCTTCAAGCTTCCATCTCCCTTCTTTTTCTTTTTCTTTTTACATAATATTATTTAATAATTGAATATTTAAAATTTATTCTTTAATTATATACATATAATTATTGTTTTTCATCCTAAAGCATCCCAAAAATTTCTAAAAATTTATATTATTGCAAAAATTTAGATGCACTCTTAAATCATGACTTTTTTTATAAAAATTTTAATAAAAAAATCACAAAAAAATTTCTTTATGCATAATAAAAAGAAAGAATATTTCTAAAAATAAAACAAAAATTTATTATAGGCAAATATAATTATTTTAAGCAAAAAAAATTATTTTTATTAAAAGCATATTTGATTTTAGCAAAACATGCATAATCATTTAAAAAAATACTTCTTTATAGTAAAGTATTATGAGGAAGCTGAATAGTAAGTGAATAGTGAGTGAATAGTAACCTTCAACTTTTTCTCTCGATCTGGAGTGCTTATTGGCTTCCGATCTCAAAACTGAAGGTGTTATTGGATTCAAGACGAAGAATACTTCGGTTTTGACCGATCAATTTTTCAAATCAGTCGTTGAATCGCCGTAGATCTGAAGTAGAAAATCTCAGAAAAATGTAAATCATGCGTTGGTTTGAAATATAGTAATTTTCGACGGTAAATAGTAATTTTCGGAGGTGAATAGTATCCTTAGCGTTGACCTGGCTCCTAGAGGCCAAATTTAGCAAATTCGGAGTCATTTTCAAGTTTTTTGGACCTTCTGGACTCGATTTTGGGGTTTAGTTTACCGAATTCAGACTAGAAACGAGGATTTTAGGGCTGTCCAATCTGAAGCCCTTACACTGTGAGTAAATGATTTTTCCTTTGGCTTGTTTTTACTCTTCTTGAACTTTACATTGATAAATGATCATGATTACATGTTATTTATATTTTCATATGTTTATGAAATGGTTTGAAATATCTAAAATGGTTGAGATATGATATTTAGTTCAAGAAGAGTATGGCTTTTGAAATGAATGTTGAAACACATTGAACATATGATTTTTAAATGTATTTTACATTACATGGAAAAGTAAATATGTTATGCATGTGACATTGATTTATACAGTGATATGTTTGCCTCGGATATGGGCATGTATACATGATTCCCCTGAATGGGAAGTTTTGATAGATGAATATTTTGAGACTGAAAGTCTGTATCATATTGAGAATTTTATATTGGATTATATGGCATATGTGCATATGAAATTATGGTTTTAGGGAAGAATCCTATTGGAAACACTGTCTGCTAACAACAGGTGATGTTAGCCCTGGTACGCACCGTGATTGCCTCAGCTAGCAGCGGAGGTGGTGCTAGCCTCGTGTGAGGGCCAACACATGAGAGATTATATGTGAAGGAGAGTGGAATGCCTCCTATATATGGGCGAGATGCTAGTTATATGATGGCGAGATGCCAGTTATATGAGATGTTATTTGCCTTCCCTTGCTGTGTGCTTGGGAAAGACCTATACAGAGTCCCTTCGCGTGTCCTCTTGAATGGTAGTAGGGCAAACCTCAGCGGAATGCTGAGTTTAGGCAAATCCTATACCATCAAAGTACGGAAGGGGTCAAACTCTGGTATGGTAGTTCTGATACTGGATCCTCCAAATATTTTATGAGAAATATTTTGATGCATAACATGATTTGGTTAATGATTTTACAGTATTGAATATGATTTTGAACTTGATTTGAATATTGGTTATATAGTACCGCATATGGTTTGAAATTCCTGATTATGATTTTTGAATAGATTATATCTAAAAATACGGGTCCCACATGGATGTACTTCTGAAATGTAATTTTTGATAACATAAATTTTATTATATGAGTATATCCATATGTTGACCTAAGAGGTCATAGGAGGTATTATCTGCTCACTGAGTTGTAAAACTCACTACACGTGGTTGACATATTTTTCAGATAAAGACCCAGAGTTTGGTCCTGCAGCTTCTTGATCGACTAGGTGTCGTACTTCTATGGTGAGCTTAAATTGTTTCTTGGCTCTCTGTGTTTCAAAATGTAATTTAATTGTACTCTGGAGTTGCTCTGAACGCCACAGGTAGGATTCCTGCTTTTGTTGTACTCTGATGTATATGGTATTGATCTGTATATGGTATATGTATGGGAATACCTATATGTATCTGTTTCCTTATAAAGGACTGGAATTTTCATGTTTATGGGAATTATATGTTCATGGTACAAGTATTTCACATGCCTTAAAATTAGGGGCGTGACAAGTTGGTATCAGACCATTAGGTTTCCCTGTGGCTATCAGAGCAAAGAATTCTGTAGTAGGACTTTGAGTATGGGTATGTAACCATGGACATATTTATACTCATGGTGTTGCTGTGGAATTTTATAAGGTGTCATCATCTTCTTCCTTCAAACTCTTTTCCTTAGATATGTGATGTTTAAACGTCGATTCGTATATTCTAGACAGTGCTTCTTGAGTGGCCTACCAGTTCAGTTTTTGAACTAGTGTTGATGGACAATGATAAAAGAGAAACCTCTTGGGTATAAAGAAAAAGAATTAGTTAGAAATAAGAAGATTTCATCCAAACACAATGGTAATGGCATGTTCAGATGTTAAGAAGGTATGAACTGGTTGTTTGATTTGTTTATGTTAAATAATACGACGAATGGATAATTCAATATTGATAGTGGGTTATGATGTGATTGAGGTTGTTAACTCAAGATAACAGTTTGTAGTAATGTGAGTATTTTGAAAATAGATATAAATCTCTTTTTGGATAGATGAATTAGAACCTATGTATATAAATCGATTTGGCAAGCTATGGAGTAGATTGAATTTGAGAGCAGGGAATCTATGAAGATAATGTTCTCAATGATAGATTTTGTGATATAAAGAATTCGAAGATAGTATGGTTTTCAATAAATTATGTACAAGTATTACGAGAAAAGAAGTTTTGCCCATGAAAATTTAAAATTTGAGGTATGCAAGATGGGTAATTCATGTGAAGGACTCTTGGATAGACGTAAGATTGTCATGGTTGATTGTTCATACATGTCATAAGTATGTTAAACAAAAAATTCAAAATGGGTTAATCTTGTTTAAGTATTTTGAAGTGTGTTTTAACTGATATAGTATGAAAATGTCATCAATAGCATAAAAGTTAGTAAAAGAGTTGCAGGTAATGATCAATTAATGGAAGCATGTACCCTGTAATTTAATTTCAGTTTTAGCAGCTCATAAGTTATTACAGAAAGGGTGCCAAGGATATTTGACAGTAGTGGGAGATATTGATGTAAAGTATACTAATGTAGATCAAGTTCCAATGGTTAAATAATTTTTGATGTGTTTTCAGAAGAATTATCAGGATTATCCTAGAACGAGAAATAGAATTTGATATTGATTTACTTCCTAGAACCAACCAGTGTCTATACCCCCATATAGAATGACACTGGCTGAACTCATGAAATAGAAGGATCAGTTGTAAGATTTGTTAGACAAGGGATTTATACGCCTTAGTCCCCTCCTTGAGGTGCTTTAGACCTATATGTGAAAAGAAAGAGATTTTAGAGGAAATCCATATATCCATATATACAATTCATCCTGAGGTAACTAAAATGTATAAAGATCTAAAAGAAATTTATTAGTAGGACGGTTTGAAGAAAGATATAGTTGATTTTGTATCTCGATGTTTAACTTGTCAGCAGGTAAAAGTAGAATATCAAACGCCTGCAAGATTACAACATCAGATAGAGATACCTGAATAAAAATGGGAAAGAATAACTATAGATTTTGTTATAAGACACAATAATAGAAAAATGGGGTTTGACTTAATATGGGTGATCATTGATAGGTTCAAATTTGTCCTTGAATAAGATGGTAAGACTTCATAAGGTATTGATATCGGTTATATCTGATCGAGAACTATAGTTCACAGCTTGTTTTTGGAGAGCTTTTTAAGAAGTTTTGGACAGAAGTTTTACATATAACACTGTAAGTTTTCTAATAGGTGAGTGAGTAAATGACTATTTCGTTTGTCGAGATTGTGACTTGGGTGATGTTTGATATTTGGATATTATGTCATGAAAATATATGAATGTGTGAGAAGTGAATTGAAATGGGTAAGTAGCAGACATGATATGAATGATGAAAGTAAGATATGTTATGATTGTTTTAAGGATTGGCTAGTGATGGAAAAGTGTTATAAGAGGAGGATGTGAGCATATTGAGTTTATTTGAGGATAGATTAGACAAAATTAGGAAATTTGTGATATCAATTGGTTAGAAGTGATTAATGATGGAAATCTTGGAGGAAGATGGATATTAAACTAGTTATAATTTAAAATAGTGAGTTTGGACACCGAACTATATAATGATTTTTAGGTGAAAGGAATAGACAAATGATGGTCTTATGGTGCTTTGAGGAATGTAATAAAGTGAATTAGTGATATTGAAGTTCTTGAGGAAGAAAATATGGGAACTAGGATTTAAATTAATCTTTGAACTCTTAATCTGGAAATATGAAGAATATTCTAAGAATCATGTCCGAAAATAATGTAAGTGATCAAGATATTTGTGTTAAAGGTTTATATTATGCTAAATCGAATTTAGTATTTAAGATGTGAATTATGTTGAAATTGAGAATTTATGTATGAGTAATTGTTGGGAAAGATCTTTTTGAAATGATTGGATGAATTAAACGGTATTGATATAAGTTAGAATGAAGTGGTTTTAGATATGATAGAGGAAATGATTGAAATTTTTTTTAATAATGAATTTATTGGTATTAATAAGAGGGTATAAAGTTACTGTAATAAGGTAAGTTGGAATTGTTAGACATGTATCAATGGTACATAAACGTTATAAAAGGTTTAGTGGATTTATTGCTACGTATGTTTAACATATTGATTAATGGATTTAGGATAAAAATATATGATAGTTTAAGATGATAATATTCATGGGAAGATGTTGACATGTGAGAATTACGATGACTTGATAGAAATCTGAAATAAGAAAAGATAGTTATCCCATATGGATGTGAAGATGCTCTTTATTGAGTGTGCTCCTAATATGGACTTATAAATATATGCATGTGAGCTTGAGGATATAAAGGAATGACATACTCAATGGTTTAAGAGTTCCTTATATGTATATATATAATTTGTTAAGTACTTGTATAAAGTGAAATTGATTAGAAAAGAAATACCAGTAACTCAATACCGGTCAAAAGTTTATAAGGACCATGAAGGGTTGAACACTAGAAATTATCAGTTGGTAACCACATATTTTTGAAGGACTCACCAATAGAAAAGGTAATGAGGTTTGGAAAGAAGAAAGTACCTAACAGATTTTTCTCATGTTATCGGATTTCAAGAAATTCAACTGAATATAAACTTGGCCTAATTATGAAAAAAAAATCAATGATTATTGTTGATTGATAAGTGAAGAACTTATGGATGAAAGAAATCCATATAGTTAAGTTTATATGACAAAACCACTCAAGTGAGGAAGCCACCTGAGATGGCATACAGATGAGATATCCCCAATTATTCAAGTAATAAGGTTGGCAACTCCAAATTATCTTGTTTTTATTCCCGAGATGTGGTAGGATGGTGATGAAATTCGGGGACCAAATTTCTTTAAATGGGGAAGAATGTAATAACCGTGAAATTTAACGAAAATTCCAATTAAAGAAAATCTGGAATAAAAGAGAGAATTTTGAAAATAGAGATAAGAACTAGTAAAAATAAGTTTATTTATTACAAGGATTAAAGAAGTACAAAGAAAATATGATAATTTATGTTTTGGCGCGTAATTTTTATTTTTAAATGATAGTATTTTACTATAAGCAAATATATTTTTATTTGTTTAAAAATGATTATGTTTTGCTAAAAGTAAGTAGACTTTTAATTAAAATAATTATTGTGTTGCTTAAAATAATTATACCGGCTTCTAATGAATTTTTATTGTAATTTTAGAAATATTCTTTCTTTTAATATGAATAAAGATATATATTTCAAGATTTGTTTTATGGCGATTTTTATTAAGAAAAATCATGATTTAAGAGTTTAACCATATGTTTATGAGAATGTAAATTTTTAGAAATTTTTAGGATATTTTAGGATGAAAAACAGAATTTATATGAATTTATATAAAAGAAAATCATATTATTTAATTAATAATAATTATTATTATTATTTAAAAAAATAAATAAATAAAACGGGAAGGGGGCTTCCATAGAGACGATCGAATTCGAAAAATCAAGAAGCTGAATAGTATGTGAATCGTAACATTTAACTTTTTCTCTCGATCTGGAGTGCTTATTAGCTTCCGGTCTAAAAAATGAAGGTGTTATTGGATTTAGGACGAAGAATACTTTAGTTTTGACTGATCAATTTTTCAAATCAGTCGTTGAATCACTGTAGATCTGAAGTAGAAAATCTCAGAAAAAGGTAAATCATGCGTTGGTTTGAAATATCGTAATTTCCGGCAGTCAATAGTAATTTCCAACGGTGAATAGTACCCTTAGCGTTGACTGAGCTCCAAGAGGCCAAATTTAGCAAATTTGGAGTTATTTTCAAGGTTGTTGGACCTTCTGGACTCGATTTTGGGGTTTATTTTACTGAATTCGGACTAAAAACGAGTATTTTAGGGCCATCCAATCTGGAGCCCTTACACTGTGAGTAGATGATTCTTCTTTTGGCTTGTTTTTACTCTTCTTGAACTTTACATTGATAAATGATCATGATTACATGTTATTTATATTTTCATATGTTTATGAAATGGTTTGAACTATCTGAAATGGTTGAGATATGATATTTAGTTGAGGAAGAGTATGGCTTTTGAAATGAATGTTGAAACACATTGAACATATGATTTTTAAATATATTTCGCATTACATGGCAAAGTAAATATGTTATGCATGTGACATTGATTTATACAGTGATATGTTTGCCTCGGATATGGGCATGTATACATGATTCCCCTGAATGGGAAGTTTTGATAGATGAATATTCTGAGATTGAAAGTTCGTATCATATTGAAAATTGTATACTAGATTATATGGCATATGTGCATATGAAATTATGGTTTTAGGGAGGAATCATATTGGAAACACTGTCTGCTAACAGCAGGTAATGTTAGCCCTAGTGCGCACCTTGATTGCCTCAGCTAGCAGGGGAGGTGGTTCTAGCCTCGTGTGAGGGCCAACACATGAGAGATTATATGTGAAGGAGAGCGGAATGCCTCCTATATATGGGCGAGATGCCCGTTATATGATGGCGAGATGCCAGTTATATGAGATGTTATTTGCATTCCCTTGCTGTGTGCTTGGGAAAGACCCATACAGAGTCCCTTCGCGTGTCCTCTTGAATGGTAGTAGGGCAAAACTCAGCGGGATGCTGAGTTTAGACAAATCCTATACCACCAAAGTATGGAAGGGTTCAAACTCTGGTATGGTGGTTCTGATACTGGATCCTCCAAATATTTTATGAGAAATGTTTTGATGCATAACATGATTTGGTTAATGATTTTACAGTATTGAATATGATTTTAAACTTGATTTAAATATTGGTTATATAGTACCGAATATGGTTTGAAATTCCTGATTATGATTTTTGAACAGAGAATATCTGAAAATACAGGTCCCACATGGATGTACTTCTGAAATGTAATTTTTGATAACATAAATTTTATTATATGAGTATATCCATATGTTGACCTAAGAGGTCATAAGAGGTATTATCTGCTCACTGAGTTGTAAAACTCACTACACGTTGTTGACATATTTTTCAGATAAAGACCCAGAGTTTGGTCCTGCAGCTTGTTGATCGACTAGGTGTCGTACTTCTGTGCTGAGCCTAAATTGTTTCTTGACTCTCAGTGTTTCAAAATGTAATTTAATTGTACTCTAGAGTTGCTTTGAACGCCATAGGCAAGATTCTTACTTTTGCTGTACTCTGATGTATATGGCATTGATCTGTATATGGTATATGTATGGGAATACCTATATGTATCTGTTTTCTTGATAAAGGACTGGAATTTTCATGTTTATGGGAATTATATGTTCATGGTACAAGTATTTCACGTGCCTTAAAATGAGGGGCGTGACACATGGTCTACCAACTTACTTAGTTATGCATACTTGATATAAAGGATTTTTTTCCAAGTACGTTCTTTGGTAGATAAATCCTATCAAAATCTCCATTACTTTAACCTATTAACCACTTGAACATCATAATAATTAAGTTTCAAAGAAAAGAAATTAACACTCATTATAATAAGGAAAAAGAACCTTGCATTTACCGTCAATCATTAATCAAGGACGATGCAGCAGAAAAAGAGGAATACTTAATAAAGCATGTTGCCAAAATTGAAAGTCAGAAGTTTGGACAAAGCATTGAAAGAAAATTAAAATCGGTGGCTATAAATCTTGAAAAGCTGTAAACAAATCCTAGATGCTATTTCGGTAAAAATCAGTGGCCGCAAGTTTGGAATATTTGTGCCAAAATCTAATTCAAAGTTACTGTTATTCTATGGAAAAATAGCACATAGAAAAGAATTATTTTTGAGCTTATAAAAGTTTGTGAAGAACATAGAGCATGTTGTTAATTGGTAGGATACAGTTGGTTCCTTCAAAACAGATGTAATCAATCAACTGTAAAATAAACCAGTCCAAATTAAAAATTCTCAAAATAGCTAGTTGATTTAATGATATCTATAGTCGACTAGCAAGAACATTAGGAAAATAAGATAAATTATTTGATTGTCTGTCTTCAACAATTAATTGGTTTGCATTTTCACTCTTTTGTTTTTTTTACAATGACGCCTATCACCTACAACATCCCTACAAGAATTAAGACATCAATGCTTCATCAAGGAAAATAAGGGAAAAGAAAATATTTGGTGATACCTTAATCTTATTCTCTTTATATGCTTAATATGAGTCACAGTCACAACTACTATACATATGCATGCGTGCTATCATTTTAAAAATTCATCTTCAATTTAGCTGATATCCACCAGTCACTCACATAGCTGTTCTAATAATGCTCGACATATCTGCATAACTATTATAAATATGCCTTTCTCAGAGTTCTATAAATGCATACATTAGTATCTTTACCTTCATATTCCAAGTTAGGGTGAGTACAGTTATGGAGGGAACCGTATTCCGTCACTTTTGAAATATTTGTGTCTTTTGTGGTTTTAGTCCTAGAAAAGATGGAGAGTATATTAAAGCAGTGCAAAATCTGGGTATGGTGCTAACCAGGAGAAAAATTCATTTAGTCTATGGTGAAGGTAGCCGTGGATTAATAGGGTGCGTGTCTATAGCTACACATGTAGAAGGATGTCAAGTTCTAGGTATTATTTCTACAGCTCTAGCTATATCAAATATCATAGGAAAAACAATTGAGGAATTTAGGGTAACTTCCATGCATGAGCGCATGGCTAGAATGATGAGCAATGTTGATGCCTTCATCGCTTTACCAGGTGGTTTTGGTACTTTAGAGAAGATTTTCTAAATAGTCTCTTGGGCACAACTGAATATGCATCACAAATCGATAGATTTGTTAAATTTTAATAAGTTCTTTGATGGTTTGTTTTCTTTTCTTGATCAAGCCGTGGAACAAAATTATATCTCATACTTAGCATGAAGAATTCTCATCTTAGCTTCCAATACTGATGAGTTGATTGATACATTACAAGAATTTGTTTATGTACCTGATCTAACTATAGCTCAAATAGATTGGACGATAGACAACCGTAGAAAACACAAATTAGACTTGGATCTTCATCTTTAACTGTCATAGAGCGTAGCCATTACTGTACCACTTTTACTTTCTTAAGGTCTATTTGGATACCATCCTTGCTAAACATACTCCCTTAGAGTTTGTACAATTATCTTTAAATATTGCTTATGATCCTCTGAACTCTTGAAATATAGTAACATATCGTCAATAAATACAATAATAAATTGATCCAAGAATAGTTTAAGTACTATATTCATTAAGTCTATGAATGCAGTTAGGGTATGTGTTAAACCAAATGACATCACTAAAGCTCATAATGCTCATATCGAGTCCTGAAAGTAGTTTTCAAAATATCTCTTTTCCTTATCCTTAATTAATGATACTTAGATCTCAAATCAATTTTTGGAAAACATAAAGCACCCTGTAACTAGTCAAACAGATAATCTATACAAGGTAATGGGTATTTATTATGCATTGCTACCTTATTTTGTTGTCTATAATCTATGCACAATCACAATGATCCATCTTTCTTTTTTCACAAATAGAATAAGAACTCCCCAAGGAGAAGTACTAAGGCGTATAAATCCCTTGTCTAATAAATCTTACAACTAATTCTTTAATTTTTTGAGTTCAGATGTTGCCATTCTATATGGGGTATAGATACCAGTTGAGTTCTAGGAAATAAATCAATACCAAATTATATTTCTCATTTTGGGGGTAATCTAGGGAATTCTTCTGAGAACACATTAGGAAATTCCCTAACCACTGGAATTTAATCTACACTAATGTACTTTATATCAACATGTCTCACCACTGCCAAATATCCTTGGAACTTTTTTGTAATAACTTATGGGCTACTAAAGTAAAGATTAAATTATTGGGTACCTCACTACGGTCTCCTTGTATCAAGAAAGAAGATTTTCTAGGAATATTGAATTTAATTATCTTAGGATGACATTCTAAAATGGCATAACATGATGCCAACCAATTCATTCCCAGCATCACATCAAAGTCTACCATATCTAGATAACTAAGTAAAATGGAAATCAAATTCAGACATAGTCATATTTGGTATATGTCGCAATTCGTTAAATTCTTTGGCACGCCAATTCTTTTCAATTTCAAGCAGAAATTGACCCATAAATACATTTTATAATGCCACAAAATTGAATCAATCTTATACTAGGAAATTTAGCAAACTTGGAATAAAAAATAAATTAAAACCCTATAGAATCCCTCAATAACACCTGAAGCATAAATATGTCTGGTTTATATCCATACTAAAGGTCCTACTAAAGAATCCTTTGCTCCGATAGCCATAGGGAAACTTAATGCTCTGATACTAACTTGTCACGCCTCATTTTAAAGGAACATGATTGTCACGAGTAACCAATAACTTTACCCTTATTTTATTGCATACATGCTCCAAGTACATCACATATTTTAATAATATCATACGTTTACAAGTTTTCCAATATAACCAAATATACACAACAAGTATTTATACACATATTACAGCAGAAGAAGGGATCCTGCTTATGGCATTATGAGCATACTCTAGATTACAAATACATAATTATTTATACACTGTGAGCCTTGGAAGTAACATAAGCTCACCTAGAGAGTGTGACACCTAGTTGATCACGTATATGCAAGACCAAACTCTATATTCTTATCTAAAAAAAATGTAAATATCGTGTAGTGAGTTTGATAACTCAGTAAGGAGATAATACCTCCTATGACCTCTTAGGTCAGAATATGGATGTACTTATATTTTAAAATTTGTCACATAGAAAATATAGTTTGAAAGTACGTTCATATGGACCTACATTTCAAATATTCTCAAAACAAAGGATATTCAGATATTCAAAACCATATACTATACTGTATGATCATTAAACAAATGTTGTTATACATCAAAATATTTCACATGAAAATATTAGGAGGATCCCATATTAGAAGCACCATATCAGAGTTCAAGCGCTTCTGTACTTTGGTGGTGTAAGATTTGCCTAAACTTAGCATCTTAACTAAGGTTTGCCCTACCACCATTTAAGAGGACATGCGAAGGGACTCTAATATGAGCATTTACCTTAGCACATAGCAAGGGAGGACAAATCACATATCATATAGTCGGCATCTCGCCTAGAGAAGAGGCATTCTGCTTTCCTTCACATATCATATCCTGTGTGTTAGCCATCACATGAGGTTACCACCACCCCTACTAGCTGAGGTGACAAGGTGCACCAGGACTAACATCACCTGCTGTTAACAAACAGTGTTTCCAATAGGATTCCTCCACATAAATCATTATTTACAAAAATGTCATATCATTCAAAACAGAGGTTTTAGTATAAATTCAAAATTTTCAGTCTCAGTATAAATTCCTCATTCAGAAACTTTTCAATCGGGGTAATCACATATACATGCCCTTTTCCAAGGCAATCTTATAGCTTTACATATCAATGCCACGTGTACAATATATTTTCTTGACCATATTATGAGAAATATATTTAAAATCACATATTCAATGAGTTCAAAAATCTATTTTTAAAACCATACTCTTCTTGAAATATATGCCAGATTGCAAATAAATCAAGTAATTTAATCCATTTCAGAGATATATAAAATTATAAATAACTTGTAAATAGAACCAATTATACTTTTAAAGTTCAAGAAGAGTGTAACATCCCTAATTTCGTTTCTTTTATTGATAAAAGTACATAAATATTTAATTAAGGAAATAAAATTTATTAGACAATATTTTAGATAGCTAAGGAAATATAATCCTTAGAAATTCTTCACCTTATGTATATGCATAGAAAATATTTCTAACATTAAGAGAACAAATAAAGAGGGAAAACCTAATAGGAAAAACAATTAGAAATAACATACTAAAGAGATGCAAAATTCTTGGATAAGGAAGATAAATTTTTAGAAACAAGTAAAGGTCTTAAAATTTCAAGAACAATGGATTAGGGTAATTTTTCCTAATTTAAGAACTAGAGTTACTAAATTTAAAATCTTTACCCATACATTGGGCTTTTACCTATGGACACATCATATAGAGTTTTTCCACTTCACATAAGTTTCTAGCAAGCCCATTGGATAACCTAAGCAAGAAATAAAACATAGACTTGGACTAGGATATAGTAATTGGACCAATAGCTCAAAAATTATGAAAATGTGACCAAGCCCTCCAAGAAAGGTAGAATTTTATCCAAAGCAAAGAAAATGGGTAGGAATAAGCCCAAATCCAAGAGAAAAAATAAAATAAAATAAATTAGGTGATAATATAATAATGTAATAATAATAATAAAGATTAGGTTACATGGCATTAAGACAAAAATTTAGCAAGTGGTGTGATTCTACATTCATAATTTTGGCAAGTGGCATGATAATACAAGGCTTTAGGACAAAAACATCTATATCCTACACTCATAATTTTAGCAAGTGGTATGATAATACATGGCATTAGGACAAAACATTCCTATCCCACACAAATAATATCAACCAAATAATGGAGATTCAAGGGCTAGAAATTTGCCACCTAAAAAGGCAAACCTATCATACTTGTTTAAGACAAAAGAAAATGAAAATGAATCCCTAAATTAAAGGGACCTTGTCCCTTATCTTAAGAACATATCATCATAATTTTCAAAATAAAAATCTCCTTTTCCTATGCATATCTTGACTAATGAAGAGGAAGACAAGAACATAAGTTGTTTGTTTTTCAAAAAATTCAACAAAGTGTATCCTAATTGTGATAAGGTAGACCCATGATCATGAAAGGTGTATTATTTGGTGGTCTATTTAAGCAAAACCCACCCCTACAACATTTTAATTTTGTCCAAGTGAGGAAGAGAGAGAAATAGAAGCAAGGTAGAGTGAGGAAAGGAGAGAAAGAGAGGAGAAGAAAGGAAGGAAGAAGAAGGGGAAGTTTAGAAGGATAAGTACTCAAGGTAAGTTACCTTTAATCTCCACTTGAATCCATTTTTCTTCTTCATCCTTGAGGTTCAAAAATTCACCCTCCATCTCTTACCTAAGCTGCTAGAAAATCTAAGGGAAGGAAGGAATCTTGCGACTTCTTTCAAGAGGAAATAAGAAAACCAATTCACTAAGTAAGCTAGGGAGATTCTTAGGTAAGTTTAACAATATTTCTTTTTGAAGAAAACTTTTGAAACTTATAATATTTATATGAGATTTTGATCTTAGAACTTTGATGATTGGTCATGGATGTTGCTATATCATGTTACATATTGATCTTGCATGTGATGTATGTTTGAATACTTAGACTGGTATAGAAAGTTCTGCATAGGTATTGCTATGGGTGGCAAACATTTTTAGCTTTTGTGTTTTAATTTCTGGGAATTATCTGTATGGAACTAAAATAAATGGTTAACATAATAATTATAGCTATGTGTATCACGGATTTTTACCCACTAGAATCATTCAATTTGGAGTCCATATGAGGTAGATATGGTCCGATTAGTAAGTAAAGGTCAGAAAATGGTTCATCAGGGAAGAATATGTTAAGATAGCTTCTGTATTTTAATTTATAGGAATTATTTGTATGGAATTAAAATAAATAGCTAACATAAGAATTAAATATATATATATATATGTGTTACGAAATTTGTGCCACTGCAATCATTCAATTTAGAGTACATATAAGGCAGATATGGTCCGATTAGTAGTCAAACGTCAGAAAATGGTTCATCAGGGAAGAATATGTTAGGATAGCTTCATTATTTGAATTTCTGGGAATTATCTGTATGAGATTAAAATAAATGGTTAACATAACAATTATAGCTATGTGTGTCACGGATTTTTAACCACTGGAATAATTCAATTTGGAGTCAATAAGAGGTAGATATGGTCCGATTAGTAAGCAAAGGTCAGAAAATGGTTCATCAGGGAAGAATATGTTAGGATAGCTTCTGTATTTTAATTTCTGGGAATTATCTGTAGGGAATTAAAATAAATGGTTAACATAAGAATTAAAGATATATGTGTCACGGATTTGAATCCACTAGAATCATTCCATTTGGAGTCCATATAAGGTAGATATGATCCGATTAGTAGTCAAAGGTCCAAAAATGGTTCATAAGGGAAGAATATGTTAAGATAGCTTCTGTATTTTAATTTCTGGGAATTATTTGTATGGCATTAAAATAAATGGTTAACATAACAATTATAGCTATGTGTGTCACGAATTTACAGCTACTGGAATCATTCAATTTGGAGTCCATATGAGGTAGATATGGTTCGATTAGTAAGCAAAGGTCAGAAAATGGTTCATCAGGTAAGAATCTGTTAGGATAGCTTCTGTATTTTAATTTCTGGGAATTATCTATAGGGAATTAAAATAAATGGTTAACATAAGAATTAAATATATATGTGGCACGGATTGTTAGCCACTAGAATCATTCAATTTGGAGTCCATATAAGGTAGATATGATTCGATTAGTAGTCAAAGGTCAGAAAATAGTTCATCAGGGAAGAATATGTTAGGATAGTTTATGTATTTTAATTTCTAGAAATTATTTGTAGGGAATTAAAATAAATGGTTAACATAAGAATTATAGCTATGTGTGTCACAGATTTTAAACCTCTGGAATCAATCAATTGGGAGTCTGTATGAGGAAGATATGAGCCGATTAGTAGTCCAAGGTCAAAAAATGGTTCATCAGGGACGAATATGTTAGGATAGCTTCTATATTTTAATTTTTGGGAATTATCTGATTGGAATTAAAATAAATGGTTAACATAAGAATTATAGATATGTGTGTTATGGAGTTTTAGCCACTGGAATCACTCAATTTGGAGTCCATATGAGGTAGATATGGTTCGATTAGTAGGTAGAGGTCAGAACCTATCCAAGAAAAAATAACCTATACATTGAGGGAGTAATATCACCTTGAGTTCTTAATATTTTGCTATAATGTTTAACATAATTGTTTTAGATAATTGTTTTATCTTGAAATTGACTTGAAGATCACCTACATCGGAGTTCAAATGAGGGAGTTATGCTCTGATTAGTAAGAGAATGTTAGATATGATGAAAAGCTGTATCAAGAAAATAAAGAAATAAAATTAGTATTTAAAAAAGAAGACGAATCTTATAAATGACTAGTATATGCCATAGCCATTGCCATTGTATGAACTTCTTTCCATCTCAAGTGTGAAATTCTGACAAGGAAATATTTTATTAAGTGATATTTGAAATGGTTATGTTCATGGCATGATTACCAATGATTTATGGTAATAGTTATATTTTGATGAACATACTTGTTATTGAAAGCATATTTTTGGCTATCATTGTGAAAAGAAAAGAAATGAGCACGGTCACATGGCAATCCATGTGGTGCACCAGTAAGGGACGCCCTACCAACGGTTATGATTATGATTATGATTATGAGAAAAGAAAGAGAAAGTGTGCCATGTCGAACGGAGCGAGAAAATCCCGTACCGGAGAGTAGAGGATACTCACCCTGACCGGGGTAGCTTGAAATAAGAATAAGATGATAGCCATCATATGATATTCTAAAAATAGTTAATCCTGTCATACATATCATTACTGTATGATTCTTTTGTACATAGATATAATGCATTCATGTGACCAAAGATATTTTCTGTAGTTTATACAGCTGAATATGACGTGATGAGCTATATTGATGATGATTTATTGTTGAACTTACTGGGATTTAATTCTCACTATATTTCCATATCATGTTCAAAAAGGTAGTTATGCAGATTTTCTCAATGACACTTATTATTTCCGTACGTTAGATCGAGGTGCCCTACCTTGGGCAACTACCAGTTATATCATATGTATATGTAGTAGATGTGGCTGAGATTCCGGTAGAGGTGCCACCTGCACCAGTGTCCCTGGAGGTAGTCGACGTAGATGATTAGAGTTAATATGTATCTTTGTACAAATGTTTGTAAAATAATGGTGTGTAGTGTGTAAAATAATGGTGTGTATGGAAACTCAGTATTGTATCACTATTAATAACAATTATGCTTGATTAAAATGATTATTATTACAAGTTAAGTGGTTAGAATTAAAGCAGTAATAACTTCATGGAATTTTACAAATATAAAAAAAAATTTGTTACATTTACATAAATGGAGTTGTTACAAAGAGCATAGGGTAAGTCATAGAAAGAGTTATATACTCACAAGGTAAGGCTCCAGGTTGGATAGCCTCAAAATACACTTTTTTAATTTAAATTTGACCAAATAGACCTCGAAAACAAGTATGGAGGGTCCAAAAACCTAGGAAATAACTCCAAGAGCTTAGTCAACGCTGGTCAACTGATGGGGGTACTGTTTATGTTAAGCATGGCTGAACCATCTACAATAGGGGAGCGAATGCACAGGGAAGAAGCTTAGATAAAAGAATACATTCTCGCATCACCATTTTTGCAGAAAAATTGACTAGCGAGAAAAAGTGTTTGGACGAAGCCAAAAAGAGGTTAACCCACTTCATTCGCCAAGCGAATAATCTTCGCTTGGTAAGAACAACAAAAACCACCATCTCGCTCTTTCCTTTCTTTCGTGCTACCTTTTTCTTTCCAAGTGATAGAGTTGGGATGTATAATAACCTTCTTTTAGGATTCCCGAGAACAACTCCAAGGTCAATTAAGGTTGGTTGGAATCACTATTCACGCAGGCTAAAACAATGTTCATATACTGTTCCGGCACTGTTCACGGAGATTAAAATATTGTTCACAGTTACTGTTCATTGAATAACAATTTACAAAATTAGAGCACTAAATCACGTTGTTTGACCGTGAAAATTATCATACATCCAATACTTTATATCCTTAACAAAACTCCTAACTTGGAAGCTCGAAAACCTATAAAAAATGTAGCATTTTAGAAACATTACCTATTACGTTACTATTCACAATTTTTTGGTGAGCTTCCGGTGAACTTCCAACAAAATTGATCAGTGGATTTTGAAGCTCTTATTGCCACGAGTCCAACATCTCAAATGGATGTCTAGTTTTGGAGATATCTTAGAGAGAAGTTTAATTTTAGAGAGAGAAGGAGAAAGATGAAATTCTACCTTCTTTGTTCTAGCCTCTCCTTCACACTTCCATCTCTCTTCTTTTTCTTTTTTTACTTAATATTATTTAATAATTGAATATTTAAAATTTATTCTTTAATTATATACATACAATTATTGATTTTCATCCTAAAGCATCCCAAAATTTTCTAAAAATTTATATTATTGTAAAACTTTAGTTACACTCTTAAATCATGACTTTTCTTTATAAAAATTTTAATAAAACAAATCACAAAATAAACTATCTTTATGAATAATAAAAGAAAGAATATTTTTAAAAATAAAATAAAAATTTATTAAAGGAAAATATAATTATTTTAAGCAAAACAAAAATGATTTTAATTTAATGTATATTTTCTTTTAGCAAAACATGCATAATCATTTAAAAAAAATAATACTTGTTTATAGTAAAATACTATTATTTGAAAGCTATAGGATATTACATAATACAATCTTCAACTCATTGTATATCTTTTCTAAGAGCATAAAGAAAATCTAATTCTACCCAAAACTTAACCCTAAACTGTTTTAAGAGTGTCTAAAATGTAAAAGATAATAAAAGATACAAAAAGAGGTCAAGTCCCACTAGATATAGCTTGAAAAATACTAAAAAATACGATGATGTATGGTTCCATAGCACAATCATTCTTTGGGCTGGAATTTGGTGAAGTTGCATTTCTCTTGCATAGAACACAGCTTGGCTGTGTTTTGGGTGTCCTAAACACTGGCTGGCTATTTTAGGAGTTGCCATAGTCCATTTTTGCTCATTTCTTCCATGTTTCCTCCTTGCATCCTCCTCAACTTGTTCCAAGTGAAAATAACTCCTTAAATAAGCTTTCTCCCTTGATTTTGGGCTCTTTTGCTCTCCTAAAAAAGAAAAATAAAGCAAAGCAATATCCAGAACAAGCAAAATAAAATATAACCAAAATAGGAAAATAATCACAAGTTAATATTAAGTTATGGGATGGAAAGTAATGCATAAATACATAATTTTCCAATTTATCAAAGGGCATATTAAGGATATTAGTAGCAAGGCAAATATAAAGACCCTTAGTTTGATTTTTTTATCATTAATTTCTCTATATTTTACTGGACTAAAAAGTAGTATCCTCAGTTTTATTGCTTTGAAACTAATAGGTGGTAACTTTAGCTTTATTACTTTTACTTTTGTTAGATAGAAATGTATGCACTTATGGTTTGTTAGTTATCATATAAATATCTTAGATATTCATAGAAGATAGAGAGAAGAATTTTAATTCTTGAAGAAAAACCTGAAGGGCAAAATTGGAGTTTCGTAACTTCTTCGTGTTAAAATCGAGCATAAGAAAGTGAACTAAGGATACACTCTTGGTTGTGACCTTAAAACCCATTAGTATCTTTCTAAGAGGAAATTAAAGCATTTAGAGTAGATAAGAAAGCAAAACAAAGGCTAAACTAATGGATAGTTAGAATGTAATGGAATGAAAAATTAGTAAATAAGAGATAGTTTGGGGTTTAAGTTGGAAGCAGGGATGGCTTATTTACCAAGCCATCATTTTTTAAATAGTTTTAGGATGATTTGAAGGAAAAGTCAGCCAAGGGAGACAAAAGAGGGGGAAAGTCAGCCAAGGGAAGAGAAAAGAGGAGGGAAAACCGTGAGCTAAGAGAGAGGAAAGCTAGAAAGAGAAAGAAAGAATGAGGAAAGAGAAAGTAAGAGAAATAGAACCAAGGTGATCATTTATACATTTAACCCCCCCCTAAATCTTCTATTCTCTGCATGTTAGGCTTCTCAAAGTTAGGTTTTGATTGTGCAAAGTGCAAAAAATTAGTGAATAAAGAGGAGCTAGGTGAAGACCAAGAGGAACCAAGGAATTTCTTACTAGAAGATAGAATAAGTTAGATTTTTGGTAGGTTTGACATTAAACTCTCCTTGAAATTTTGTGATTCTTGGAAAGTGGAAGATATTTTGAGCTTTATATGTATTGATGATATGTGATATGGAATATTTGTGTGTGTGTTGTTTAATGGATCATGTAAAAGAAGAGTATGGATACTTATATAATACATGCTTGTGTGGAATGATTGGCTTAAAATGGGTGGAAAAGTGCTTGGAATGAATGTTCAAGGGCTACGTAAATAAATAAAGATTGAGGTTTTGATTGTACAATAATGGAATAAGGTGAAAGATGGATGACCATATGAATAGTAAATGACCATGTTGATGGGAAATAAAAGAAACAATTAATGAAGTACTGAGCCTAGATAATCATATATACACATGTATATGCTTAGTTAGAGAACTTGTATACATATTTGTAACAACTTCTTGGCTAAATTGGCACATAAAAGAGTAGATGGAATTGAACATAGACAATAGGAAATTTTCTCACCTAAAGCACGACTGTATCCCAGGACATGACCATGTTGTGCTTTATGCAGGTTTGAGGGTTTGCTTATATAGCATCAAGCACTACAGTGTCATAGGACATGACTAGGTCATGTTCGAGGCTGGTTTGATTTTGTCTAAATAGCATGTTGTACTAAATAAATGCCATCACCTGAATAGTAAGTAGTATAACCAAAGAAAAAAGAAAATGCATTGTAACCATCATTCCACAATATTAGTCCCATCATTTCTTGAAATGGTAAGCATAATAGGTCATATGGCTTTGAAACGGTATTGAATTGAGGATGCCCTATTAGCTTTGAGTGAGCCAAGGGGAAGTATGTCAACTCGGACAATGTAACAATGGTATATGAGCAACGGGTGGAAGAATGGCTTACATCACCTTATTACTGTGATAGAGAAAGATAATGAGTAAACAACTGTGATGTATGATGATTTGTTATACTAAAAATGTGATAATCAAGTATTTGTGAATAACATGTCCTTATCATGCTATCTATATATAGTATTCACTTGTTACAAATGGTTAACATTTTTTGTAGCATATACAGCTGGACATAACAATGTGATAACTATTTATTATGTGATATATTTAATGTTAAACCTATTGGGACTTTTGTTCTTATTATTTTGATTTGGTGTTATGTTCGGATAAAAGTAACTAAGATGATGGTTGTCTTATTATCCTTAATACTGGAGATAGAATGGGTAGACATACCTTACCTTGGCCAATTCTCCATTATACAAGATATAATAGTGGTGTACATCTTTTAAGATCCTAGTGAAAGTACCAGCTCCTCCACCTTTTGCACTCGAGGATTGATGTGTTGCACAGAGTCTAATGTTGTAATTATTGTAATGATGTGAGTTGATGTATTTTGAAGGAGTAATCGAGTACCCTCCTACTTTTTTGTATCACAACTAGTACCTAGGGTTACCTTTGTAAATACACTAACCATTGATGTAATTAATTGGTTCAGTAGTAATGAATATGCTTTGTCTTTGATCCATGTATATTATCTTATTCTCTTTTTTATATTATAATCCCACTATTAATTCCAAGGAACTAAAAAAAAGTGGCTCTGACACTGGAAATGTATGATAGACTTATGCTTGTCATTGATATAATACATGCTTGTTGAATGGTGACGAGAATGCTTAAATGCTTAATATTTCTTGAAAACATGGTAGAATTTCTAAAACCTTCTACTATGAGCTTATTATCAGCTAAGAAGTATGCCTATTTTGGAGGGGAGCTTTCCTAAACTAATCAATAAATCTCTTGGATGTGTTCTCTTTTTACTGTTTATCATCATAAAGAAAGGAGATCGATGACCCTATTGATGTGCCTTCAATGGTTTTGATGATAACAAACATATAGAAAGTATTTTTTAAGAAATAAACAAGTTTGGAGTAGATGCATCAAGCTTTCAAGAAAGTTCTTTAAAGGGATGCATCATGGCTTACATGGAATCAAGGTTAGAAGGTTGTCATATCCCTTAGGATTCCTTAATCTTGGTTTTTATGTAAAAGAAAAACTTAGAGAACACTTGAGTTCTTAAAATGATTTTGAAACTTTTAAGTATTGGTTTTTTAAGTTTTTTTGTTTTATAATTTGTAAAAATGCTCAAATCTATGTTTTTCAAAGCACTATCAAAGCCTATATGTTTATGCTAGAGTAATTTTGCAAATTAAGTGCCTAACAGGCCCCAGCAATGGCCTTAGATCCCTGCTAGCTTTTGGCTTTTGAAAAATAAGCATTAACAGGCACCCATAATAGCCAATGGACACCTATGTTGTTTTGTAAATTAAATATAACAACAAGCATATATAAAGATTAACAGACATCTAAACATTCAAGAAAACTTGTTTGGAGTGATTTTTGGTTTTTATCTTTTGTATAAAACTTGTTTTTTGGTTTTTGAAAGGCTTGTTTCAAAGTTTGAGAAAAAAAATATCAAACTAGTTTTCAATTCCATACTTTGGTGCAAAATTTTTAAACACAACTCACCCCTGCATAGGTGTGAATCATTCCTAGCACATACATTTATTTTTCATATCACTCTCTACTAATGTAGGCTAAGCACCACAATTAGGATGAATAGGGCAACCTTAAACTTGTAATGTGACTTAGGTTTAAGGTAGGATAAAGGATATTAATTTACGCTTAAATCACCCAAGAACATATGATTATTTTGAGTTCATTTCCTTGAGGTTCTCTAATTTAGGGGATTTTCCTCCAAAATTATTTCCTTCTCCCTTTTTATTAATAATTTTATTTCATTCATATTTTTATTTTTCATTCATCACTTTTTTTCTCCTTTTTTTCTTTTCAATTTTTCTCTTTTTCTCCTAATTCACATATTTCTTTTTACTTTTACATTGCAAACTACTTTATTTGTAGTTTTCTTCATTTTCTAATTTCATGTTCTACCCTTTCAGCCTTTGAAAATAGAGCTCTTAGTATAATTTTTAATAATAATCATGCATATAAATGTCATACCCCTAATTTTATGGCACGTGAAACACATAATTTACAAACATATATTTTTCATAACATGTATAATACGCTCTTTTACAGATAGGTATTCCCATGTATACACAATATATAAACCAAGTCTATAAACATCAAAGTACAGCAGAAGCAGGGATCCCGCTACAGTTCAGAGCATACTCTAGAGTATAAAGTAGGCTCACCCAGAGATCATGTCGTCTAGCTGGTCAACTATCTGAAGGGGAAGGACCAAACTCTATATTTTCATATAAAAAAAATGTAGAAATATCATGTAGTGAGTTTAACAGCTCAGTGAGTAGATAATACATCCTATGACCTCTTAGGTCAACATATGGATGTACTCATATTTTAAAATTTGTCACATAAAATATATAGTTTGAAAGTACATCCATATGGGACCCGCATTTCCAATATTCTCAAAATAAAGGATATTAAGATATCCAAAACCATATACTGTACTGTATGATCATTAAAGAAATGTTGTTATGCATCAAAATATTTTACATGAAAACATTAGAAGGACCCTATATCAAAATCACCATATCAGAGTTCAAACCCTTCCATACTGTGCTTGTATAGGATTTTCCTAAACTTAGCATCCCACTGAGGTTTGCCCTACCACCATTCAAGAAGACAGGCGAAGGGACTTTAATATGGGTATTTTCCAAGCACACAGCAAGGGAGGCAAGTCACATATCATATAGTCGGCATCTCGCCCAGATATGAGGCATCCCACTCTCCATCACATATCATATCCGATGTGTTGGCCGTCACATGAGGCGAGCACTACCCTTACTAGCTGAGGTATCAAGGTGCACCAATGCTAACATCACCTGGTGTTAGAAAACAATGTTAGAAAATAGTGTTAGAAAACAGTGTTAGAAAACAGTGTTTTCAATAGGATTCCACCACAGAAATTATCATTTACTCATATACCATATCATTCAATACAAATTTTTTAGTATAATACAAACTTTCAATCTTAGTACAGTTCATCTGTCATAAATTTTTCAATCAGGGTTTATCACATATAGATACCCTTTTTCAAGGCAATCATATAGCTTTACAAATCAATGCGACGTGCACAATATATTTCCTTTACCATATGATGAGAAATACATTTAAAATTACATATTCAATGAATTCAAAAATCTATTTTCAAAACCATAATCTTCTTGAACTATATACCAGATTGTAAACAATTCAGATAATTTAATACATTTCAAAAACATATAAAAATATAAATAACTTGTAAACGTAATCAATTATACATTTAAAGTTCAAGAAAAGCATATGGTAAGTCATAGAAAGAATTATCTACTCACAGGGTAAGGCTTCAGGTTGGACAGCACTATAATGCATTTTTTTCAATATATATTTGACTAAATAGACCTAAAAAACGAGTCTAGAGGGTCCAAAACCTAGGAAATGACTCCAGAATCGAAATATTTAGTCTTCGAGAGTTTGGTCAACACTGGTCAATTGTTGGGCACTATTTATAGTAAAAAAAACTATTCACCGTGCATAAATCATTACTCATACAAACTGAATTTATTGTTCACGGCGCACAAAAAGTTGTCAGATGGCAAAAAAATTCCCTATCTTAAAGTTTATCTAGCTCCTGAATCTATCTACGGTGTCAGTTTTTCAATTTAAGATCTCTAAATAGCAGTTTCAGAGTTTTTCTTTTTTGAAGATTTTCTACTTCTGATGTGTGACGATTCTACAACTAATTTGAAAAATTGTTCTGCTAAAATTGTAGTATTCTTCGTCTTGAATTCAATAGTACCCTCAGTTTTATGATCGAAAGCCTGTAGACACTTCAAATTTAAAGAGAAAAAATGATGATAGAGAAAACACTATTTATCACTATTCATTCGTTTTACGAAGATTTCTCTTTCTTCGCATCTCCCCCTCCCTCTTTTTATTTATTTTGTTTTTTACTTATTATTATTTAATAATTAAATATTTAAATTTTTTTCATATGTATAATAATATTATTTTTCATCCTAAAATATCTCAAAAATTTCTAAAAATTTACCTTATTGGAAAACTTTTGTTGTACTCTTAAATCATGACTTTTCTTGATAAAAATTTTAATAAAAGAAATCACAAAATAAATACCTTTATGCATAATAAAATAAATAATATTTCTAAAAATAATAATTATTTTAATTAAAAGTAGATTTACTTTTAATAAAACATAATCATTTTTTTAATATATATATATATATATATATATATATATATATATATATATATCTGTTTATAGCAAAGCATTATTATTTAAAAAAACAAATTATGGGATATTACATTCTTTCCCCCTTAAGAAATTCGATCCCCAAATTTCAACACATCCTACCACATGTAGGGAATAGAGTCAAAGCATAATTCGGAGTTACCAACTTTATTTCTCATATAATTGGGGATATCTTTTCTGTATATTATCTTTACTTTTTAGGAAATCTCTTCACTTGTGTGATTTTGTCATATAACCTTAACTATAAGGATTTCCTTCAACTCTAAGTTCTTCACTTGTCGATCAACTATAGACATCGATTTTTACTCATAATTAAGCCAAATTCTTGTCCAACTGAATTTCTTGGAGTTAGATAGCATGAGAAGAATCTGATAGGTACTTCCTTAGTATTAATGTAAGAAAGACTGTACCAACATCACTTAATCCTAATGGCAAAGTTATACGATATAAACTATGCATACTTTGTTCAAGATTTCGAAAGAGCCTATATACTAAATCTTAAATTTTTTCTTCTTTTCAAACCTCATTACCTCTTTCATGGGTGAGTCATTTAGGAAAATTTTATCACCAACTAATATTTTCTAGTGCTCAACATTCATGGTCCTTATAGACTTTTGGCCTGTATTGAGTTACTTGTATTCTTTTTTTAATCAATTTCACTTTATCAACGACATCTTACCATAATTCTGACTCCACTGAGTCATCTAACAAAAAATTTGTAACACCTCTTACATAAGGCTTTAAGTCATCCAATAACACTTTGTTATAGGCAAATTCTACTAAAAGATCTCCTTCCAAACTCGAAGACATACGCTTGAAGCATGCTCTCTAAATTAACATCATCAATTTAAGTTAGTCATATTTTATCTATTGCATGATATTCCAAATTAGATTCCAAAAGATTAACCTTATTCAACTCATCCACCCATTAGGAGACTTACGATATTTCATGTAAACCCTCAAATGGTGCCATTTATATATTGACCTGATAGTTACTGATATGGCAAGTTCAAGTAAGGACAAATAACTTCTAATATGCAAACATATCATTTAGATTTACTATCAACTATACTATAATCTAACAAAGATCCTTAGGCTTCTTGAATAACTCTCCTAAAACAATATATTCAATTCTTACTTGTTAACTCACCAAACAACGAAAAATATATCACTTGTATCTTCTTTTTACCATTATACTAATACCAATATTTCAAATCTTAGTATATCCCATCAATATTCAAAATTTATGGCTTTTTCTAAAATCTCCTTTCTCAATGTAACAACTCCATTTAAGTAAAAAAAAAATTTCTTTTTAAAAATACCATAAAGTTATTACCTCGTTACAACTTAACTCAAAATAACATTTATTTAATTTATACAATACAGAGTTTACATACATATCATTAATCAATAACATTCATACAAAAGTCTAACACATATATAATTACATCTTATTCATCCCTGTTGACCAGTTCTGGAGATACAGGTGCGGGCGGTTGCACCTTCACCGGGATCTTAGTCAACTCGACAATAGACACCATATATATTACTGGGATCAGCTCAAAATAGAGTAACTTGAACCAACATACGCTAAAATCTAGTGCCATAGAGAAAATCGGCATAATTATTCTTCTGAACATGACATAGAAATATCGTGAGAATTAAATCCCAGTAAGTTCAACAATAAATCATTATCAATAAAGCTCATCACATTATGTTCATCTGTATAAACTATAGAAAATATCGTTGGTCACATGAATGCACTATATCTATACACATGAGAATCGTACAATAATGACATGTATGACAGGATTAACTATTTTTAGAATATCATATGATGAATATCAATTTATTCTCATATCAAGCTACCCCGGTCAGGGTGAGTATTTTCTACCCTCCGATACAGGCTTTTCTGGCTCTGTCCGACATGGCCCACTTTCTCTTTCTTTTCTCATTAACATGATCATAACCATTGGTAGGGCGTCCCCTACTAGTGCACCACACGGATTGCCATGTGACCGTACTCATTTCTTTTTTTTTCATAATAATAGCCAAAAATATGATTTCAATAACAAGTATGTTCATCAAAATATAATTATTACCAAAACTCATTGGTAATCATGCCATGAACATAACCATTTCAAATATCACTTTATAAAATATTTCAATGTCAAAATTTAACACTTAAGATGGTAAGAAGTTCATACAATGGCAATGGCTATGGCATATACTAGTCATTTATTATTTTTATTTATAAGATTCTTCTTCTTTTTTAAATATTAATTTTATTTCTTTATTTTCTTGATGCAGGTTTTCTTTCTATCTAACCTTCTTTTACTAATCAGAGCATAACTCCCTCAATTTAACTCCGATATAGGTAATCTTGGTGTCAATTTAAAGAAAAATAATTATATAAAACTATTATGTTGAACAGGTTATAGATCTCCAATTGAAAATCTGACACTGTAGATAGATTCAAGAGCTAGATAAACCTTAGGATAGAAAATTTTTCAACTATCTAACAACTTTTTGTTCCTGGTGAATAGTGTTTTCCGGCGGTGAATAGTATTTTCCGGTGATGAATAATGTTTTTCGGTGGTGAATAGTGACCAATTTCTTTTAGTCATTTTTTAAGTCTTTAGACCCTCCAGACACGTTTTTTGAGGTCTAATTGGTCAAATTCGGATTGGAAAAGTACATTTTAGGGCTATCCAACCAGGAGCCCTACCTTGTGAGTAGATAATTGTTTCTATGACTTACTCCGTGCTCTTATTGAACTATGAATACATAATTGTTTATGTTTACAATTATTTATGCTATTATAAATTTCTGAAATGTGTTAAAATATTTATTTTGCTTACGAACTAGCACATAGTTCAAGAAGAGTATAGTTTTAGCAATGAATTTTGGAACTCATTGAATAGGTTTTTCTAAATGTATTTATGATTATTTGATGAAGTGAATATTATGTGCACGATGCATTGATTTGTAAAGCTATATACTTGTGAAAATGATTCTTGTCATATTATAAATGAGATTGAATGGAAAGCGTAAAGCTCATGGCGAGTTGCTTGATAATTTTACATGTATTTATATGTATGGATGAATATCGGCTAGTTGTATGGCTTGTGACGGTACCAAATATGGGACGCCCTATTAGCCTAAGTGAGCCGGGGGAGGGCCACTCAAACTGGGTGACAGTGGTAATGTGGGGGGGGGCAGGAGGGTGATGTACTCATATTCTCTGATCACTTATTGTGACCGTGGTCGAGGTCACTATGCATATAGCAAATGAGTTATATTTTCATTGCATTGACCAGATTGCCGAGTGAGGCAGGAGCATTAAATTGATGATTTTATCTCTAAATCATAATATTTTACTATAGCTTATACAGCTGAGTATAACAACATTTGTTTAATTATCATACCATGGTGCATATGGTTTTAGATATCTAAATATCCTTTGATTTGAGAATATTTGAAATACGGGTCCCATATGAATGTACTTCTGAACTGTACTTTCTATGTGACACATTTTAAAATATAAGTACATCCATATGCTGACCTAAGAGGTCATAAGAGGAATTATTTGCTCACTGAGTTGTCAAACTCACTACACGATATTTTCACATTTTTTTTAGATAAGAATATCAGAGTGTGATTCGACAGATAGGGGACATATTCTCTGGGTGAGTCTACGTCATTTCCAAGGCTCAGTTTTTGAATTATACCGTTGTTGTATTCTAGAGTGTGCTCTGATTGCTATAGGCAGGATCCCCGTTTCTACTGTTCTATGATGTTTATAGACTTGGTCTGTATATTGTGTATGCATGAGATATCCTATATGTATCTGTTCCCATGATAAAGAATTGAATTATGCATCTTTATGGAGAATAATTAAAAAAATATGTTTATTTTACGTAACGTAAATTGGGGGCGTTACAAGTTGGTATCAGAGGATTAGGTTTCCCTATGGCTAACAGAGCAAAGAATTCTGTAGTAGGACTTTGAATATGGGTATGTAACTACAAACATATTTATACTCACGGTGCTGTTGTGGAATTCTATAGGGTGTCATCATTTTTTTCCTTCTAACTCTTTTCCTTAGATATGCAAGGTTTAAACAACTATACATATGTCCTAGATGTTACCTTTTGTGTGTGGACTACTAGTGCAGCTTTTGAACTTGTTTTGACGAAAAGTGATAAAGAGAATCCTCTTGGGAAATTAGCTAAAAATAAGAAAATTCTATCCGAACACAAAGGGAATGGCTTGTTTGGATGTCAAGAAGGTTTGAATTGATTGTTTGATTTTCTTATGTGAAACAATATGACGAATGGCTAATAAAATATTGATGGTGGGTTATGATGTGATCGAGATTCTTAACTCCAAGATAATGATTTAAAATAAAGTGAGTGTTTTGAAAATAGATTTAAATCTCTTTTTGGATGGATGGGTTGTAATCTATATATATAAATGGATTTGGTAAGTTGTGGGTTGGATTGAATTTGAGAGCGGAGAATCTATGAAGATAATATTTTCAATTATATATTTTATTGATATAAGGAATTCGAAGACAATTTGGTTTTCAATAATACTATGTATAAGCATTATGATAAAGGAAGGCTTACTTATACAAATTTAAAATTTAAGGTATGAAAAATGGGTAATTCAGGTGAAGGGCTCATGGATAGACATAAGTTTTTCATGATTGATTGTTAAGATATTGCATAAGCATGTTAAAGAATAAAGTCACAATAGGTTGAATTTGTTTAAGTGTTTTAAAGTGCGATCTAGCTGATACAGTATGGAGATGTCATCAATAGCAGAAAATGTTAGTAAAGGAGTTGCAAGTAGTGAGCAATCATGGAAGCAAGTACCCAGTAATTTAGTTTCACCTTTAGTGATCATAAGTTATTACAAAAAAGGGGTGCTAAGGACATTTGGCAGTGGTGAGAGATGTTGATATAAAGTATACTAATGTAGACCAGGTTCCAGTAGTTAGGAAATTTCTTGATGTGTTTTCAGAAGAATTACAGATGAGTGAGTTTTATACTCATAAATTAAATATTTTCATCTTATCTTTTTGCCATAATTAAGCATAAATCTCCCTTACTTGTCTTTAGTTTTGTGTATTTCTTATAGATGGAGAGAAGCGTAGTAAATGGACTTAATTGGAGGAATAAGAGCTAAACTGTGGTTCTTTGGGAATGATGTCTATAAATCAAACAGATAAAACAAATTCATTAAGGATGGCTGAGTAAGGAGCATTATCATATTGACTCTTGAGACGTATCCTAATGAATATATGCACAAATGTATTCTTGATTTATGATCACTTTTCCAAAAGAACTAAAACATAAAGATTCAAGGCAAAGCACCCAATGTTGAGAATATGTTTGCTGGTTGCAGTCGAGCCCAACCTTGCTGTAGTACTTGGGCCATATCTCAAAACATACATATCCAATATGTATGAAATGTGGTAGGTGTGTATCTGACATAATTGGATACAACTTTTATGTTCAAGTGGTCAGAAAATTTGGACACTAAAAGGGCTAAAAATGGGCTAGAAGAGAATCTGTCTACTGCTATAGTCCAGCCCGACTTTGCTATAGTATTTTGACCATAAGTCACAAATTACGTATCTAATTTGTCCACGATGTTTCTTGACGGAAAGCTAACAAAATTTTCTACAACTTTCATGTTGAGCGAGTCAGCAAATTTGGTGGATTTCTTGACAATATTCAAGGTTCAATTTCGGTGCACATGATGGAATCCAAATTGTCAATTTTGTACAACTTCCTACCTAACAATTTTGACAATTACCACACCTACGACACCTAATTGTATCTATAATTAGAGGGCTTGAGGATTGAGTGAGGGAGCTTTTGGAGAGAGCTTGGGAAAGCTTTGTTGAAATTCTACATACTTGTAATGTTATTCTCTCTTTAGACATTTTGTATTTTTCATTTTCTTTTGTAATATTATCATGTTTCTTCATCTATCATTTTACTTTCTTGCTTTAATTATGGAGAACTAATCTCCTAATGCTAAGGTGAAAGGGTGAAACTCTTGGTAGGAGAATAATAATTCATTTAACTCTTGATTTTAATGTTTATATTTGATGTTGTATTTACCTCCTCCGTTTCTTATGTTATGTTTTACTGGCTGGCTGAGCCACCTATTTCTTCTTCTTATTTAATGGCTGGCTTTGCCGTCTACTTCTTATTTTTATTGTTCAAGGTTGGCTTTGCCGTCTATTCTATTTCATTTTATATTGTTATGTTAATTAGTTTTCTACCTCTTTCATTTTCTGCATAAGTTAATCTTGTAAAATGTGAATTTTGATATATTGTAGACAATCTTTGGCACAATAAATACTTGAATAAATCTTGATTTATTGTAGACAATATAATGATTGGCACAATTTATACTTGAGTCCATTTACAAGTTATCTTTTGCATCTTTGTGTTTTTAATCTTGTAAAGTGTAAACCTAGATACATTGTAGACAATTTTTGGCACAATAAATACTTGAATCAGTCTTGATTTATTATAGATAATATGATGATTGGCACAATGTACGCTTGAATCCATTTTACAAGAGTGTTTTATATATTAGTAATACAATAAAAAGGAGGTAAATATAATTCATGTATAAACAGAGATGAGTTTAAATTAACATATCTTCCGATTGGAAACTTATTCATGTAAGGATTCTAATTGAGTAATAAAAGAGTTAAATTTATCTTTATTTGAAATACCAAGAGTGGATCCCCTAACCTTAGCATGCTTCTTTACTTTGAATACATCTTCATTTAATTTCAGTATATTAGTTCTTTACATAATTTGTTCAATATTCCTCTCACAAAACAAGATATTGGCAACTAGGTTAGAAGTATTTATTTAGGATCTAAATTAAAATTTTCTCTCAATTGGCAATCCCTGTGGGATTGACCTTGCATACCACTAAATCTATACTCCAATAGATTCATTCACTTGCGAGCTTTAATTAAAACAACAACAATTACCTAGAGTACCCCGACTAGAATTTGATATTGATTTACTTTTTGGAACCCAACTAGTATCTATATCCCTATATAGAATGATATCGATTGAATTTTAAAAAAAAAAATAGTTACAAGACTTGTTAGATTAGGGATTTAAATGCCCTAGTACTTTTATTTAGAGTGCTCTATTTCTATCTGTGAAAAAGAAAGATTGATCACTATGACTATGCATAAATTATAGACAGTTGAATAAAGTGACAGTGTGGAATAAATACCTATTACCTCGTATAGATGATCTATTTGATCAGTTACAAGGTGCTCAATTTTTTTCAAAAATGGATTTGAGATATGAGTAACATTAATTAAGGATAAGAGAAGAGGATGTACGAAAATTTTCTTTTAGGACTCATTATGGGCATTATGAGTCCTTGGTTATATTATTTAGTTTGACAAATATCTTAACTGCATTCATAGATTTAATGAATAGTAATTAGATCATCCCTGGATCAACTTGTTATTATATTATTGATGATATACTAGAATATTTCCAAAGTTCAGAAGATCATAAGCAACATTCAAAGATAGTTTTACCAACTTTAAGGGAGTATGGTTGGTAAAGATAGTATCCAAGTAGACTCTAAGAAAGTAAAAGTAGTACAATAATAGCTACGTTTTACTATATCTAAAGATGAAGATCCAAATCCAATTTGCGCTTCCTGCGGTTGTCTGTCGTCCATTCTATTTGAGTCATAGTTGGTTCAGGTACATGAACATATGCTTGTAAAGCATCAATCAACTCCTCAGCATTTGAAGCCAAGATGAGAATTCGTCGTGCTGAGTGTGAGATGAACCTTTGTTCCACAGCATGATCAAGAAAAGACAACAAACCATCAAAGAAGTGGTTAACATTTAACAAACCTATCGGTTTGTGATGCATATTTATTTGTGCCCAAGAGACTATTTGAAAATTTTCTTCTAAAGTACCAAAACCCCCTGGTAAGGCAATGAAGGCATCAGCATTGCTTATCATTCTAGCCATGTGCTCATGCATGGAAGCTACCCTAAACTCTTCCCCAATTGTCTTTCCTATGATGTTAGATGCAGCTAGAGCTGTAGGAATAATACTTAAAACTTGGCATCCTCCTACATGGGCAGCTGTAGACACACACCCCATTAATCCACGGTTACCTCCACCATAGACTAAATGAATTTTTCTCCTAGCCAATACCATACCTAGGTTTTGTGCATCATTCACATACTCTCCATCTTTTCTAGGACTGGAACCACAAAAGACACAAATATTTCGAAATTGACAGAATGCAATTCCCTCCATACCTACACACACCCTAACTTTGAGTATGAGAAGAAAAAGATACTAATGTGTGTATTTATAGAACTCAGAGAAGGGCATACTTATGATAGATATACAAATAGGATAAGTATAATTAGAACAACTATATGAGTGATTAGTGGATATAAGTTAAATTGAAGGTGAAATTTTCAAAAATGACAGCAATCATGTATATGTACAGTAGTTGTGATAGTCGCTCATATTAGGCATATAAAGAGAATAAGGTTAAGATATCACTAGAAATTTATCTTTTCCTTGTTGTTCTTGATGAAGTATTGATGTCTTGATTCTTATAGGGAAGTTGTAAGTAATAGGTGTAATTGTAAAAAAAAAAGTGAAAATGCAAACAAGTTAGTTGTTGAAGAGGGACAATCAAATGATTTATTTTGTTTTCCCAATGTTCTTGCTAGTCGACTAGCTATTTTGAGAAATTTTAATTTAGACTGGTTATTTTACAGTTGATTGATTACATGTTACATCTATTTTGAAGCAATCAACTGCATCCTACCAGTTAACTACATATTTTTTGATTTTCACAGATTTTTATAAGCTCAGAAATGTTTTTTTTTCATGTGCTATCTTTACACCGAATACCAATAGATTTAAAATAGATTTTGGCACGTATATTCAAACCTTGCGGCCACCGATTTTTGCCGATATAACAGCTAGATTTTTGTTTACAGATTTTCAAGAATTACGGCCACCGATTTTAATTTTATTTCAATGCTTTGTTCAAATTTCTAACTTCCTATTTTGGCACCACGCTCTATTAAGTATTCCACATTTTTTGCTGCATTGTCCTACATTAATATTTGGTATTAAATGTAAGATTCTTTTTCCATATTATAAGGAAGGTTAATTTCTTTTCTTTGAAACTTAATTATTATGGTGTCCAATTGGTTAGTAGGTTAAAGTAATAGAGATTTTGAAAGGAGTAGACGGATGATGATCTTATGGTGTTTTGACGAATGTAATCAAGAGATTTAGTGGTGTTGAAGTTCTTGAGGAATAAAATATGAGAAAGAGGATTTAAATTAATCTTTGAACTCTTAATTTGGAAATATAGAGAATACTATGAGAAATGTAACATCCCGTAATTTTTAGATATTTTCCTTAGAAATTCTTCACCTTACATATATGCATAGAAATGTTCTAATATTAATGGAATAGGTAAAGAAAGAAAACCTAAGAGGAAATATTAGAAATAAACATGTTAAAGAAAGGTGAAATTCTTAGGTAAAGAAAGATAAATTTTTGTGAAGTAAGTAGAGGTCTTAAAATTTCAAGAAGATCGGATTAGGGTAATCTTTCTTAATTTAAGAGCAAAAGTTACTGAGTTTAGTATCTCCACCCGTAATTGGGCTTTAACCTATAGACACTTCATATAGAGTTTTTCTACTTCACATGAATTTTTAGCAAGCCAATAGGATAGGCCAAGGAAGAAATAAAACATAGACTTGGACTAGGATATAGAAATTGGACCAATAGCCCAAAAATCATGAAAATGTGACCAAGCCCATTATGAAAGGAAGAATTTTAACCAAAGTAAGGAAAATGGGCAAGAATGAGCCCAAACCCAAGAGGAAAAATAAAAATAAAAATAAAATTAAAGTGATGAAACATTAGTGTAATCAAGATTAAGTGACATGGCATTAAGACAAAAATTTAACAAGTGGTGTGATTCTACATTCATCATTTTGGCAAGTGGCATAATAATACAAGGCTTTAGGACAAAAACATCTATATCCTACATTCATAACTTTAGCAAGTGGGTAATAATACATAGCATTATGACAAAACATCATTATCCTACACAAATAATTTTAGTTAAGTAAGGAAAATTCAAGGGCTAGAAATTTGCCACTTAAAAAGGCAAATCTATCATACTTGATTAAGACAAAAGAAAAAGGAAATGAATCCCTAAATCAAAGGGATCTTGCCCAATATCTTAAGAACATATCATCATAATTTTCAAAATACAAATCTCTTTTTTCTATGCATATCTTGACTAAGGAAGAGGAAGACAAGAACATAAGTTGTTTGTTTTCCAAAAATTCAACAAAGTGTATCCTAATTGTGATAAGGTAGACCCATGATCATGAAAGGTAAATTATTTGGTGGTCTATATAAGAAAACCCACCCTTAAAACATTATAATTTCGTCCAAGTGAGGGAGAGCAAAAATAGAAGCAAGGTAGTGTGAGGAAAGGAGAGGAAGAAAGGAAGAAAGAGGAAGGAGAAGTCTAGGAGACTAAGTGCTCCAGGTAAGTTTAACAATATTTCTTTTTGAAGAAAATCTTTGAAACTCATAATATTTATATGAGATTTTGATCTTAGAACTTTGATGATTGGTCATGGATGTTGCTATATCATGTTACATATTGATCTTGCATATGATGTATGTTTGAATACTTAGGTTGGTGTAGATAGTTCTGCATGGGTATGGCTATGGTTGACAGAATTTTAAGCTTCGGTATTTTAATTTCTGGGAACAATCTATAAGGAATTAAAATAAATGGTTAACATAAGAATTAAAGATATATGTGTCGCGGATTTTTACCCACTGGAATCATTCCATTTGGAGTCCATATAAGGTAGCTATGGTCTGATTAGTAGTCAAAGGTCAGAAAATGAATCATCAGGGAAGAATATGTTAGGATAGCTTCGGTAATTTAATTTCTGGGAATTATTGGTAGGGAATTAAAATAAATGGTTAACATAAGAATTAAAGATATGTGTGTCACGGATTTTTAGCCACTGGAATCATTCAATTTGGAGTCCACATGTGGTAGATATGGTCCGATTAGTAAGCCAAGGTCAGAAAATGGTTCATCAGGGAAGATTATGTTAGGACAGCTGTAGTATTTTAATTTCTGGGAATTATCTGTATGGAATTAAAATAAATGGTTAACAAGAAAGTTATATATCTATGTCTCATGGAAATATACCCACTGGAATTATACAATTTGGAGTTCATATGAGGTAGATATGATCCGATTAGTTAGCAGAGGTCAGAAAATGTTTATTCAGGGAAGAGTATGTTATTAATGCTTTAGTTTTTGAATTTCTGGGAATATTATGTAGGGAATTAAAATAGCGCGCCAACATAACAATTATATATATATGGCTCATGGATTTTTACCAACTGGAATAACTCAATTTGGAGTTCCAATTTGGGAGATATGGTCTAATTAGTCAGTAAAGGTCAGAACCTATCCGAGAGGAACTATCCTGTACTTTGAGGGAGTAATATCACCTTCGTTTCTTAATTTTTCGCTACAATGTTCAACATAATAGTTTTAGATAATTTTTTTATCTTGAAATTGACACTAAGATCACCTACATCATAGTTAAATTGAGGGAGTTATGCTCTGATTAGTAAGAGAAGGTTAGATAGGATGAAAACCTGCATCAAGAAAAATAAAGGAATAAAATTAGTATTTAAAAAAGAAGATGAATCTTAATAAATGACTAGTATAGCCATAACCATTGCCATTGTATGAACTTCTTACCATCTTAAGTGTGAAATTTTGACATGGAAATATTTTATAAAGTGATATTTGAAATGGTTATGTTCATGGCATGATTACCAATGATTTATGGTAATACTTATATTTTGATGAACATACTTGTTATTGAAAGCATATTTTTGGCTATCATTGTGAAAAGAAAAGAAATAAGCACGGTCACATGGCAATCCGTGTGGTGCACCAGTAGGGGACGCCCTACCAACGGTTATGATCATGATAATGAGAAAAGAAAGAGAAAGTGGGCCATGTCGGACGGAGCGAGAAAAGCCCGTACCGGAGAGTAGAGGATACTCACCCTGACCGGGGTAGCTTGAAATGAGAATAAGTTGATGGCCATCATATGATATTTTGAAAATAGTTAATCCTGTCATACATATCATTACAGTATGATTCTTATGTGCATAGATATAATGCATTCATGTGACCAAAGATATTTTCTGTAGTTTATACAGCTGAACATGACGTGATGAGCTTTACTGATGATAATTTATTGTTGAACTTACTGGGATTTAATTCTCACTATATTTCCATATCATGTTCAGAAAATTAATTATGCAGCTTTTGTTGCTAAGGCTCTGGCTTTTAGTGCACATTGGATCGAGTTACTTTATGTTGGGCAGATTTCAGAATCAAATAAGTTGTTTGTGGTCGAGTTGGCTCAGATCCCGGTGAAGGTGCAACCACCCGCACCTGTATCTCCGGAATTGGTCAACCAAAATAAACAAGATGTAAATATCTGTATTTGATATGTTAAACGTTTGTTTTGATTAATGACATGTATGTGAACTCAATATTGTATAATAATAAAGGAAAAAAAAGAGGTTGTTACATAATTGGTATCAGAGGAGGTCGATCCTAGATGGCCAGTGGGTGGATGGTTATCTGAATCGATCTTATAGTGTCTTGAGTATGTTGTGGTTGTGCTGTGTAGGGAATCAGTGACTCATATAGGTAAGAAATTACTAGTGTTTCTTATCTATATGCCGAGGTGGTGTTATGACTGCTGTTAAATATTGTTTTGAAACTAACTATTGGGCTTGATCACCTCAATAGTAGCATAAATTTATTTTTTCCACAGTAGGAAATGGCACCACCAAGGCGGAATCCGGCAAACAATGCGGAGAAAATCTTGCACAACCTTGCCACAGCAATTCGAGAATTTGGTATTGATTTACTCCTTAGAACCCAACTAGTATCTATATCCCTATATAGAATGATATCGATTGAATTTAAAAAAAAAATTGTGATTTGTGAAAAGTGCATGTCTAAGGAAAGCTCTGGCAAGGAAAGACTTGGTACTTAAGCGTGTCCATTAGTGACCCACCTCTCTTTCCTGGGAACTTTTCTGGTGCGCTGTTTATAGACTACAATTACTATCCAGTTACCGAGATATTAGTGTGGAATTTTAACATGGAATTTACCCTAGTACTCATATAAAATTTCCAAGAAGTTTTGAAAGTGCCGGTTTTATTTGAAAAATCTTAGTATGCTCCGTGGTTGCAGTATTTCCACATCAGAAAAGAATTATTCTAGTTACTGGAAAAAAAAAATTTACAAGACTTGTTAGACAAGGGATTTAAATGCCCTAGTACTTTTATTTGGAGTGCTCTAGTTCTATTTGTGAAAAAGAAAGATGGATCACTATGACTATGCATAGATTGTAGACAGTTGAATAAGGTAACAATGTAGAATAGAAACCCATTAGCTCGTATAGATTACCTGTTTGACCAGTTATAAGGTGTTCAATATTTTTCCACAAATAGATTTGGGATATGAGTAACATTAATTAAGGATAAGAGAAGAGGATGTAGGACTTATTATGGGCATTATGAGTTCTTGGTGATGCATTTAATTGACAAACCTTTAGCTGCATTTATAAATTTAATGAATAGTAATTAGGTCATCCTTAGAACAATTTGTTATTATATATATGGTTGATATACTAGAATATTTCAAAAGTTCAGAGGATCATAAGCAACATTCAAAGATAGTTTTACCAACTCTAAAGGAGTATGGTTGGTGAATATGGTATACAAGTAGAGTCTAAGAAAGTAAAAGTAGTACAATAATAGCTACGTTTTACTACATTTAAAGATGAAGATCCAAATCCAATTTACGCTTCCTGCGGTTATCTGCCGTCCATTCTACTGGAGTAATAGTTAGATCAGGTACATGAACATAGGCTTGTAAAGCATCAATCAACTCCTCAACATTTGAAGCTGAGATGAGAATTTGTCGTGCTGAGTGTGAGATAAACCTCTGTTCCACAGCTTGATCTAGAAAAGATAACAAACCATCAAAGAAGTGATTAACATTTAACAAACCTATCGGTTTGTGATGCATATTTAGTTGTGCCCAAGAGACTATTTGGAAAATCTCCTCTAAAGTACCAAAACCACCTGGTAAGGCAATGAAGGCGTCAGCATTGCTCATCATTCTAGCCATGCGTTCATGCATGGAAACTACCCTATATTCTTCCCCAATTGTCTTCCCTATATTGCTGGATGTAGCTAGAGCTGTAGGAATAATACCTAGAACTTGGCATCCCCCTGCATGTGCAGCTGTAGCCACACACCCCATTAACCCACAGTTACCTCCACCATACACTAAATGAATTTTTCTCCTAGCCAGCACCATACCCAGATTTTGTGCTGCTTTAACATACTCCTCATCTTTTCCAGGACTGGAACCACAAAAGACACAGATATTTCGAAACTGACGGAATGCTGTTCCCTCCATAATTTCTATCACCTTAACTTTGAGAATAGACAAAGATACTAATGTAAGTATTTATAGAACTCAGAGAAAGGCATATTTATAATAGCTATGCGAATAGGCCGGGTATTATTAGAACAACTATGTGAGTGATTGGTGGATATCAACTAAATTAAAGGTAAATAAAAAAATAAAATAAAAAATTTCAAAAATGACGGCAAGCATGTATATGTACAGTAGTATGACTGTGACCCATATTAAGCACATAAAGAGTATAAGATAAGATATCACCAGAAATCTGTCTTTATCTTGTTGTCTTTGATGAAGCATTGATGTTTTGATTCTTGTAGAAAAGTTCTAGGTGATAGCCGTCAAAAAAAAAAAAAGTAAAAAAATAAAAATAAAAAATGCAATCAAATGATTTATTTTGTATTCTCAATGTTTTCGCCAGTCGACTATCAGTATTATTAAGTCAACTAGCTATTTTGAGAAATTTTAATTTGGACTGGTTAATTTATAGTTGATTAATTACATCTATTTTGAAGCAATCAACTGCATCCTACCAGTTAACTACATATTCTTTGATTTTCACAGACTTTTATAAGCTCAGAAATGTTTCTTTTTCCATGTGATATCTTTCCACCGAATACCAATAGATTTAAAGTAGATTCTAACACATATATTCAAAATTTGCGGCCACCGATTTTTGTTGAAATCATAGATAGATTTTGTTTACAGATTTTCAAGAATTGCGGCCACCGATTTTAATATTTTTCAATGCTTTGTCAAAACTTTTGACTTTCGCTTTTGGAACCATTCTCTATTATGCTTTTCGTCTGTTTCACTCATTAACGGTTGGCATTAAATGCAAGGTTATTTTCCCTCATTACAATTAAAGATAATTTCTTCCTTTGAAACTTGGTTGTTATGGTGTCTAAGTTGTTAATAGGTTAAAATAATGAAAGGTTTGAAAATAATGGACGGATGATGGTCTTATGGTGTTTTGACGAATGTAATCAAGAGAATTAGTGGTGTTGAAGTTCTCGAGGAATAAAATATAGGAAGTAGGATTTAAGTTAGTCTTTGAACTCTTAATTTGGAAATATAGAGAATATTCTGAGAACCATGTCCGGAAATAATGTAGGTTATCATGATATTTATGTTAAAGGATTATATCATGCTAAATTGAGTCTAGTATCTAGGATGTGAATTATGTTGGAATTGAGAATTCATGTATGAGTAATTGTTAGGAAAAAAAAAAACACAAATCTTCTTCAAATGATTGGGTGAATTAAATGGGATTGGCATAAGCTAGAATGAGGTGCTTTTGGATATGATAGAAGAAATAATTGAAATTTTTGACAATGAGTTTAATGGTGTTAATAAGCTTGTATAGAATTACTGTGATGAGGTAAGTTGGAATTATTAGACATGTGTCAATGGTACATAAACGTTATTAAAGGTTTGAAGGATTTATTGCTATGTATGTTTAACATATTGATTAAAGGATTTAAGGATAAAAATAGATGATAGATTAAGATGATGATATTCAGGGGATGATGTTGATATAAAAAAAAAACAATTTTGACTTGATATAAGTTTGGAATAAGAAAAGATAGTTACACAATATGAAGGTGTATATGTTCCTTTATATGTGTGTTTTCTAATATCGACCCATAGATATATTCATACGGGCTAGAGGATATCAATGGAAGAACTTATGATTGAAAGAAATCCTTATGGTTAAGTTATATGGCAAAATCACTCAAGTGATAGACATATTAAAAAGTAAAGATGTCATACAGAAAAGATATCTCTAATTATTTAGGTAATAAGCTTGGTAACTCTGAATAATGCCTTAATTTCATTCTCTACATGTGGTAGGATGGATTGAAATTCGGGGACCGAATTTCTTAAAGGGGGGAAAAATGTAACATCCCGTAATTTTTAGATATTTTCCTTAGAAATTCTTCACCTTACATATATGCATAGAAATGTTCTAATATTAATGGAATAGGTAAAGAAAGAAAACCTAAGAGGAAATATTAGAAATAAACATGTTAAAGAAAGGTGAAATTCTTAGGTAAAGAAAGATAAATTTTTGTGAAGTAAGTAGAGGTCTTAAAATTTCAAGAAGATCGGATTAGGGTAATCTTTCTTAATTTAAGAGCAAAAGTTACTGAGTTTAGTATCTCCACCCGTAATTGGGCTTTAACCTATAGACACTTCATATAGAGTTTTTCTACTTCACATGAATTTTTAGCAAGCCAATAGGATAGGCCAAGGAAGAAATAAAACATAGACTTGGACTAGGATATAGAAATTGGACCAATAGCCCAAAAATCATGAAAATGTGACCAAGCCCATTATGAAAGGAAGAATTTTAACCAAAGTAAGGAAAATGGGCAAGAATGAGCCCAAACCCAAGAGGAAAAATAAAAATAAAAATAAAATTAAAGTGATGAAACATTAGTGTAATCAAGATTAAGTGACATGGCATTAAGACAAAAATTTAACAAGTGGTGTGATTCTACATTCATCATTTTGGCAAGTGGCATAATAATACAAGGCTTTAGGACAAAAACATCTATATCCTACATTCATAACTTTAGCAAGTGGGTAATAATACATAGCATTATGACAAAACATCATTATCCTACACAAATAATTTTAGTTAAGTAAGGAAAATTCAAGGGCTAGAAATTTGCCACTTAAAAAGGCAAATCTATCATACTTGATTAAGACAAAAGAAAAAGGAAATGAATCCCTAAATCAAAGGGATCTTGCCCCATATCTTAAGAACATATCATCATAATTTTCAAAATACAAATCTCCTTTTTCTATGCATATCTTGACTAAGGAAGAGGAAGACAAGAACATAAGTTGTTTGTTTTCCAAAAATTCAACAAAGTGTATCCTAATTGTGATAAGGTAGACCCATGATCATGAAAGGTAAATTATTTGGTGGTCTATATAAGAAAACCCACCCTTAAAACATTATAATTTCGTCCAAGTGAGGGAGAGCAAAAATAGAAGCAAGGTAGTGTGAGGAAAGGAGAGGAAGAAAGGAAGAAAGAGGAAGGAGAAGTCTAGGAGACTAAGTGCTCCAGGTAAGTTTAACAATATTTCTTTTTGAAGAAAATCTTTGAAACTCATAATATTTATATGAGATTTTGATCTTAGAACTTTGATGATTGGTCATGGATGTTGCTATATCATGTTACATATTGATCTTGCATATGATGTATGTTTGAATACTTAGGTTGGTGTAGATAGTTCTGCATGGGTATGGCTATGGTTGACAGAATTTTAAGCTTCGGTATTTTAATTTCTGGGAACAATCTATAAGGAATTAAAATAAATGGTTAACATAAGAATTAAAGATATATGTGTCGCGGATTTTTACCCACTGGAATCATTCCATTTGGAGTCCATATAAGGTAGCTATGGTCTGATTAGTAGTCAAAGGTCAGAAAATGAATCATCAGGGAAGAATATGTTAGGATAGCTTCGGTAATTTAATTTCTGGGAATTATTGGTAGGGAATTAAAATAAATGGTTAACATAAGAATTAAAGATATGTGTGTCACGGATTTTTAGCCACTGGAATCATTCAATTTGGAGTCCACATGTGGTAGATATGGTCCGATTAGTAAGCCAAGGTCAGAAAATGGTTCATCAGGGAAGATTATGTTAGGACAGCTGTAGTATTTTAATTTCTGGGAATTATCTGTATGGAATTAAAATAAATGGTTAACAAGAAAGTTATATATCTATGTCTCATGGAAATATACCCACTGGAATTATACAATTTGGAGTTCATATGAGGTAGATATGATCCGATTAGTTAGCAGAGGTCAGAAAATGTTTATTCAGGGAAGAGTATGTTATTAATGCTTTAGTTTTTGAATTTCTGGGAATATTATGTAGGGAATTAAAATAGCGCGCCAACATAACAATTATATATATATGGCTCATGGATTTTTACCAACTGGAATAACTCAATTTGGAGTTCCAATTTGGGAGATATGGTCTAATTAGTCAGTAAAGGTCAGAACCTATCCGAGAGGAACTATCCTGTACTTTGAGGGAGTAATATCACCTTCGTTTCTTAATTTTTCGCTACAATGTTCAACATAATAGTTTTAGATAATTTTTTTATCTTGAAATTGACACTAAGATCACCTACATCATAGTTAAATTGAGGGAGTTATGCTCTGATTAGTAAGAGAAGGTTAGATAGGATGAAAACCTGCATCAAGAAAAATAAAGGAATAAAATTAGTATTTAAAAAAGAAGATGAATCTTAATAAATGACTAGTATAGCCATAACCATTGCCATTGTATGAACTTCTTACCATCTTAAGTGTGAAATTTTGACATGGAAATATTTTATAAAGTGATATTTGAAATGGTTATGTTCATGGCATGATTACCAATGATTTATGGTAATACTTATATTTTGATGAACATACTTGTTATTGAAAGCATATTTTTGGCTATCATTGTGAAAAGAAAAGAAATAAGCACGGTCACATGGCAATCCGTGTGGTGCACCAGTAGGGGACGCCCTACCAACGGTTATGATCATGATAATGAGAAAAGAAAGAGAAAGTGGGCCATGTCGGACGGAGCGAGAAAAGCCCGTACCGGAGAGTAGAGGATACTCACCCTGACCGGGGTAGCTTGAAATGAGAATAAGTTGATGGCCATCATATGATATTTTGAAAATAGTTAATCCTGTCATACATATCATTACAGTATGATTCTTATGTGCATAGATATAATGCATTCATGTGACCAAAGATATTTTCTGTAGTTTATACAGCTGAACATGACGTGATGAGCTTTACTGATGATAATTTATTGTTGAACTTACTGGGATTTAATTCTCACTATATTTCCATATCATGTTCAGAAAATTAATTATGCAGCTTTTGTTGCTAAGGCTCTGGCTTTTAGTGCACATTGGATCGAGTTACTTTATGTTGGGCAGATTTCAGAATCAAATAAGTTGTTTGTGGTCGAGTTGGCTCAGATCCCGGTGAAGGTGCAACCACCCGCACCTGTATCTCCGGAATTGGTCAACCAAAATAAACAAGATGTAAATATCTGTATTTGATATGTTAAACGTTTGTTTTGATTAATGACATGTATGTGAACTCAATATTGTATAATAATAAAGGAAAAAAAAGAGGTTGTTACAAGAATCATGTCTGAAAATAATGTAAGTTATTAAGATATTTGTGTTAAAGGTTTATATTATGCTAAATTGAGTGTAGTATCTAGGATGCGAATTATGTTGAAATTGAAAATTCATGTATGAGTAATTGTTGAGAAAAATCTTCTTGAAATGATTGGGTGAATTGTTGTTGTTTTAATTAAAACTCGCAAGTGCACGAATCTATTGGAGTATAGATTTAGTGGTATGCAAGGTCGATCCCACAGAGATTGCCAATTGGGAGAAAATTCTAATATAGATCCGAAATAAATACTTCTAACCTAGTTCCCGATGTCTCGTTTTGTGAGAGGAATATTGAACAAAATATGCAAAGAACTAATATACTGAAATTAAATGAAGATGTATTCAAGGTAAAGAAGCATGCTAAGGTTAGGAGATCCACTCTTGGTATATCGAATAAAAATAAATTTAACTCTTTCATTACTCAATTAGAATCTTTACACGAATAAAGTTCTAATCGGATGATATGTTAATTTAAGCTCGACTTTGTTTATACATGAATTATATTTACCTCCTTTCTAATAATTAAAACATTCTTGTAAAATGGATTCAAGCGTACATTGTGCCAATTACCATATTGTCTACAATAAATCAAGAGTGATTCAAGTATTTATTGTGCCAAAAATTGTCTACAATGTATCAAGGTTCACACTTTACAAGATTAAAAATACAAAGATGCAAAAGATAACTTGTAAATGGATTCAAGCATAAATTGTGCCAATCATTATATTGTCTACAATATATCAAACTTCACATTTTACAAGATTAACTTATGCAAAAAATGAAAGGTAGAAAATGAATTAACATAACAAAATAAAATAAAGTAGGTGGCAAAGCCAACCATGAAAATAATAAGAGATAAGCGGTCTAATAAAACCAGCCAATAACATAGCAAGAAATCGGCGGTATGATAAAACCAGCCATTAAGAAATAATTATGAGAAAAGACATAGGAAGGTAAATACAATATCAAATATAAACATTAAGATTAAGAGTTAGATAAATTATTATTCTCATACCAAGAGTTTCACCCTTTCACCTTAGCATTAGGAGATTAGTTCTCCATAATCAAGACAAGAAAGTGAAATGAAAGATGAAGAAACATGATAATATTACGAACGAAAATGAAAAATACAAGATGTCTAAAGAGAGAATAACATTACTAGTTCGTAGAATTCCAACAAAGCTTTCCCAAGCTCTATCCAAAGCTCTCCAAAAACTCAAAAAAACTCCCCAACTCACCCCTCAAGCCCTCTATTTATAGATACAATTAAGTGTGGTAGGTGTGGTAATTGTCAAAGTTGTTAGGTAGAAAGTTGTACAAAATTGACAATTTGGATTCCATCATGTGCACCGAAATTGAGCCTTGAATATCGTCTTGAAATCCGCCGAATTTGCTGACTCTCTCAACATCAAAGTTGTAGAAAATTTTGTTAGCTTTCCGTCAAGACAAATCATGGACAAATTGGATACGTAAGTTGTGACTTATGGTCAAAATACTAGAGCAAGGTCGGGCTGGACTGCAGCAGTAGAAAAATCCGTTTCTAGCCCATTTTTGGCCCTTCTAGTGTCTGAATTGTCTGACCACTTGAACATGAAAGATGTACCCAATTGTGGCAGCTACACACCTACCAAATTTCATACATATTGGATATGTATTTTCGGAGATATGGCCCAGGTACTACAGTAAGGTTGGGCTGGACTGCAACCAGCAAACATATTCTCAACATTGGGTGCTTTGCCTTGAATCTTTATATTTTAGTTCTTTTGGAAATGTGATCATAAATCAAGAATAAATTTGTCCATATATCCATTAGGATGCGTCTCAAGAGACAATATGATAATGCTCCTTACTCAGCCATCCTTAATGAATTTGCTTGATTTATAGACATCATTCCCAAAGAACCACAATTTAGCTCTGATTCCTCCAATTAAGTCCATTTTCTACTCTTCTCTCAATCTGTAAGAAAGAAACAAAACTAAAGGCAAGTAAGGGAGATTTATGCTTAATTATGGCAAAAGATAAGATAAAAATATTTAATTTATGAGTATAAAACTCACTCATCAAATACCCCCAGACTTAATCTTTTGCTTGTCCTCAAGTAAAACACACAAACTTCAAAATTCAAATTATGAGTGAGTGATGAATTGTTTTTGACTTACTAAGCATTCCTCAAGGATTTAAAATGTGCAACCAAGAAAGATATCAGAATCCTAAGGTTATGTAGAACTTTTATTCAAATAGAACATGTGGTTTTACCCTTGAATCCCAAGTGTGTGTGTGTAATAGTCTTATGACATTGGACTTTTTGCATTCAAATAAATTTATGTAATCAAATATTTAAAACAGATCTCTAGATATATGCATTTGAGACTCCATAAGCTTATTTTTCATGTCACTCTCCACTAATGTAGACTGAGCACAACATTTAAGATCATTAGGACTTTCATTAGGCTTGTAATGTATGGCACAGGTTAAAAGTGGATAAAATGATATGAATGAAAGCTCAATTCACTCTTCAACGTACATGATCATTTAAAACCTCCCAAATACTTTGGATATTATACTTTGAATTCTATCTCCAACCTTTTCATCATCCTTACATTTATTTGCTTATACTATTTTCTTTTTCTTTTTTTGAATATAAACACCCCCAAACTTATTTATTTAGGGAGTATTAACTTTCTTTCTTCTTCTTTTTTTCTTTTTTTTTTCTTTTCTCTTTTTTTTTTTAAACTTCTACCATCCACCCTTGAATCATAACTTTTCAAATGATCATTCCTGTGAGTGAAGGGTAAGAGTTAGACATATTTTTATTTAAAGGCTAGATAAAAATATAGGTGTTCAAGAAAAGATAAATATAGGCACAAAATAGGTTGCTACGGATAACAAAATGTATAGGTTGGTTTGAAAGGCTCAAACGATTCCAACAATGCCTAATTCATTTCTTAAATGGAGAGTAGTCTAGGATTTCGCCTCAAGTGACAATCAAATAAGTTCTAGAGTCTTATGAGATCAATTGACATATCTGAATCACACAAATCTTTTCTGAATAAACAATAAGTCAAATGTAAAAGATTAAGTGCACAAGATATTAGGATTCTCAAATAAAACACAAGTTACATTAGAGTTCAAGTTCACACATAATACTCAGAACTCATCAATTTTTCAAAGGTCACAAGCATTTTAAACCATTTTCATCATTGGTGCTAGCTTTGCCTAATCCCAAAACATCACTCAAATTTTTTTTTTTTTTAAAAGATGAAGAAACACAAAATAAACAATAAAGATTAAAAGAGATATTACCTGGAAGGAGATCTAAGAAAAGATGAACCTGCAACAAACTAAACAGAAAATAAAAAATTTATTTAAGCAAATAAAATGTGTTACAAATGAAGATCCAAGTCCAGTTTGCGCTTTCTACGGTGTTCTGTTGTCCAATCTATTTGAGCTATAACTGGATCAGGTACATGAACAAATGCTTGTAACGCATCAATCAGCTCGTCAGCATTTGAGGCCGAGATGAGAATCCGACGTGCTGAGTGCGAGATAAACCTTTGTTCTACAGCATGATCAAGAAAAGACAACAAACCATCAAAGAAATTGTTAACATTCAACAAACCTATGGGTTTATGGTGCATGTTTAGTTGTGCCCAAGAGACGACTTGAAAAATTTCCTCTAAAGTACCAAAACCACCAGGTAAGGCAATGAAGGCGTCAGCGTTGCACATCATTTTAGCAATTCGCTCGTGCATGGAGGATACCCTACATTCTTCTCTAATTGTTTTTCCTACTATGTTTGATGCTGCTAGAGCTGTAGGAATAATACCAAGAACTTGGCATCCTCCTAGATATGCAGATCCAGACACACTCCCCATCAACCCTCGACAACCTCCACCATACACTAAATGAATCTTTCTCTTGGCTAGTACTATACCCAAAGTTTGTGCTGCTTTTACATACTCTCCATTTTTCCCAGGACTAGAACCACAAAAGACACAAATATTTCGAAAGTGACGAACTGCGATTCCTTCCATATCTACACTCACCTTGACTTTGATTATGAGGATGAAGATAATAAGGTGCACATTTATAAGACTCAAATAAGGGCATACTTGTAATAGCTATGTGCATAGGCCGGGGGCATAGTTTTCATAGCTATAAGAGTAGGCCGAAAAATGTCAGCTAAATTAAATGTGAAAAATTCAAAAATGACGGCACGCATGTATATGTACAGTAGTTGTGATTGTGGCTCACATCTTCCTCTGGTTTTACGTCCAGTAACGGCTTAAACGCCCTCTATGGGTCGAGGATATGCTTCCCATCCAATTTTCTTATAAATTGGCAAACAGGGTCTTTTAACGTCAGATTCCCAAGACTGTACCGTTTATGTTCTTTTTTGAAATGGGGCCATAGACCGACAATACCGATATGCACAGATCCACTAGGATGTGTCTCAAGAGACGTTGGATGAAAGTCATCATCCAATGACTCCTTACTCAAGCCATCCTTAATGAACTTAATTTTGTCTTCCCGATTTACAGACACCCAACCCAAAGAACGGCAACGTTTGTTACAAGTTTCACGTCCACATTTGTAACAAACACCCATTCGTTTAGCTCTGCGCTTTTTAGCAAAACTACTTTTTCCTAAACCAGGCATGTAAGAGATGAAATCATTTGCAGATTCACCTGATAACCGTACCTTAGCTTCAATTAGCCAACGAATATCAGCAGGTATTCCCATTATCATCATTAACCTCAATCTTTCAACCCGTGCTTTGTAAATTTTTGTCAATGCATTGGGTGGAAGAGAAGGAAAATGATTTTTCAATTGTGCGAGAACGTCCTCCATTATCGACTCAAATTTTTTTTTTTTTTTTGTGAAAGAGGGGAAAAAAAACAGCAAGAGCAAGGAAACAATAGAAATTCAAAAGAAGATTACAATGAGAAAACCAATTAATGCAAGTTAAATAAAGAAAGATCTTACCTAGATAGCTTGCACGACAACCTTTAATAACAGAGGCGAATCAATCCTGGTAGATAGGATCACGCAAATGTGTCTCCTCTATCTCTGGGTTATGTAATTCAAAAAATGCTTTCAATCTTTGACCATTTACTTTAAACACATCACCGTTCTTGGGATTTTCGATCTCTACTGCACCATGTGGATAAACAGTACGAACAATGAATGGGCCTGTCCACCGAGAACGTAGTTTCCCTGGAAATAAGTGCAAACGAGAGTTATATAGAAGAACCTTTTGACCTACATTAAATGATTTTCTTAAAATGTTTGTCATGAAAAACTTTCATTCGATCCTTATACAAATTTGCACTTTCATATGCATCATTCCGTATTTCTTCCAATTCATTGAGTTGAAGCTTCCTGTGAGAACCTGCTTTGTCAAGAGCAAAGTTAAACTGTTTGATGGCCCAATAAGCTTTATGCTCTATTTCAACAGGTAAATGACAGGCCTTGCCATACACAAGCCGGTAAGGAGACATTCCAATAGGGGTTTTAAAAGCAGTACGATAAGCCCATAAAGCATCAGAAAGTTTCAAAGACCAATCTTTCCTATTTGGGTTAATCGTTTTTTCCAAAATGTTTTTAATTTCCCTATTTGAAATCTCAACTTGCCCACTAGTTTGTGGGTGGTATGGGGTTGCCACTTTGTGCGTGATGCCATATTTCTTCATTAAATGATCAAAATGCCTATTACAAAAATGTTTCCCCCCATCACTAATGATTGCTCGTGGTGTGCCAAACCTTGAGAAAATGTTTTCTTTCAAGAATTTCACCACAATCTTGTGATCATTTGCTTTACATGCAACAGCCTCGACCCATTTTGACACATAATCCACAACAACAAGGATGTATAAATTGCCAAAAGAATTAGGAAAAGGACCCATGAAATCAACTCCCCAGACATCGAATATCTCAACAATAAGAATGGGAGTCAGAGGCATCATGTTCCTGCGTGAAATACTACCCAATTTTTGGCAACGCTCACAAGAACTACAGTACAAATGGCAATCTTTGAACAATGATGGCCAATAAAAGCCACATTGCAAAACCTTTGCAGCAGTTTTTTTAGCACTAAAATGACCTCCACAAGCATGATCATGACAAAAATGAATAACACTAGATTGCTCACTCTCCGGAACACTCCTCCTAATGATTTGATCAGGACAATACTTAAACAAGTATGGATCTTCCCAAAAGAATTTTTTTACTTCAGCTAAAAATTTTGTCCGATCTTGCTTACTCCAATGTGTAGGTATTTGACCTGTGACAAGGTAATTAGCAATGTCAGCAAACCAAGGTAGCTGAGAAACGGACATGAGTTGCTCATCTGGAAATGAGTCTTTGATAGGTAAGTTATTTTCACCCGATTCAACTATCAGCCTGGACAAGTGATCAGCCACAACATTTTCAGATCCTTTCTTATCCCGAATTTCTAAATCAAATTCTTGTAACAGTAGTATCCATCTTATCAATCGGGCTTTAGCATCTTTCTTAGAAAGAAGATACTTAAGTGCAGCATGATCTGTAAAAATTACAACCTTAGATCCTAATAAATAAGATCTAAACTTGTCTAAAGCAAATACCACAGCTAGTAACTCTTTTTCTGTTGTAGAATAATTCAATTGAGCATCATTAAGAGTTTTACTAGCATAGTATATCACATATGGAAACTTATCAAGACACTGCCCCAAAACAGCTCCAATTGCATAATCAGAAGCATCACACATGATTTCAAAGGGAAGATTCCAATCAGGTGGTCTAATGATAGGTGCAGAGGTGAGTAAGAATTTGTGCTTTTCAAAAGCTTGACAGCACTCTTCATCAAAGATAAAAGAGGCATCTTTGGTAAGTAAATTACACAAAGGCCTAGAGATTTTGCTAAAATCTTTGATGAATCTGCGATAAAACCCTGCATGGCCTAAAAAAGAACGTACCTCTTTTACTGTCCGAGGAGGTGGAAGACTGGAAATCAGTTCAATTTTGGCTCTATCTACCTCAATACCTTGATGTGACACAACATGCCCCAAAACAATTCCCTTTTTAACCATAAAATGGCATTTTTCCCAGTTCAAAACAAGGTTCTTTTCTTTACACCTAATTAAGACTAATCTTAAATGGTGTAGACATTCCTCAAAACTAGACCCATGCACAGAAAAATCATCCATGAATACTTCCAGAAATCGCTCTACCATGTCAGAAAATATACTTATCATGCAACGCTGAAATGTTGCAGGTGCATTGCACAATCCAAATGGCATTCGACGATAGGCAAAGGTTCCAAAAGGACAAGTGAATGTAGTTTTCTCTTGATCCTCAGGTGCAATGGGAATTTGGTTATAACCAGAATATCCATCAAGAAAGCAGTAATATGCATGTCCAGCTAACCTTTCTAGCATTTGATCTATAAAAGGAAGTGGAAAATGGTCTTTCCTTGTAACAGCATTCAACTTACGGTAGTCAATGCAAACACGCCACCCAGTTTGTACTCTAGTGGGAATCAATTCATTATTCTCATTCTTGACTACAGTAATGCCAGATTTCTTAGGAACTACCTGAACAGGACTAACCCATGCACTATCAGAAATTAGGTAAATGACACCCACATCAAGAAGTTTAATCACTTCGGCTCTCACAACTTCTTTCATGTTTGGATTCAGTCGTCTTTGTGGATCTCTTGAGGTTTTGGCATTATCCTCCAAATGTATCCTGTGCATGCAAATTGATGGACTAATACCTTTAATGTCTGCTATTGTCCAACCTATGGCTTCACTATGTTCACTGAGGACTTTTATGAGTTCAACTTCCTGTTCTTTATCTAAATCAGATGCTACAATGACAGGCAAGGTTTCAGAAGGTCCTAGAAACACATATTTCAGAGAATCTGGTAAAGGTTTTAACTCTACCTGGGGAGGTTTCTCTATGGATGGCAATAAAATAGACTCAGAAGGTGTAAGTATCTCTGTTTTACCTTTCCATTTATTGGTATCCATTAGTGGAGTGGTCTCTAACAGGGAATTTACTTCACTGATCAAACAGTCCTCATCCAAATCCATGTTAAAGTGGGCCAAACATTTTTCCAAAGGGTCATCATCACAAGAACTTACAAATGAGTCATAGATTATACTCTCAATCATGCTGACCTCACGCACATCATCCATGTCCACAGGTTGATGAGAGACATTAAAAACATTTAATTCCACAGTCATATTTCCAAAAGATAAATTCAAAATTCCATTTCGACAATTAATAATTGCATTGGATGTTGCCAGAAATGGTCTACCCAAAATGACTGGAATTTGTGTCTCTGTATTCTCAACAGGTTCAGTGTCAAGAACAATGAAATCTACTGGAAAGTAGAATTTATCAACCTTAATGAGCACATCTTCTATGACACCTCTAGGGATTTTGGTGGACCTATCAGCTAACTGAAGGGTCACTGATGTAGGTTTCAGCTTTCCTAACCCAAGTTTCTCATACACAGAGTATGGCAGTAGATTCACACTTGCTCCTAGATCAAGTAAGGCTTTGTTAATCACATGGTCACCTATAATACAAGAAATTGTAGGACAACCTGGATCTTTGTACTTGACAGGAGTCTTTTGCTGAATTATAGAACTCACTTGTTCAGTCAAAAATGCCTTTTTTGGAACATTAGTTTTCCTTTTCACCGTACAAAGATCTTTCAGAAATTTTGAGTAAGCGGGTACTTGTTTGATAGCGTCCAAAAAAGGGATGTTAATGCTTACTTGCTTAAACACCTCTAAAATGTCACTATACTGAGTACCTTTCTTGACAGATGCAAGTCTTTGTGGGAAAGGAGCTTTGGGGGCATAAGAAGTCTGTTCACTTTTCTTTTCACTTGAGTCATTAGTTTGGGATTCATGTTAACTCTGTTCCTCATTTTCTGGCATGTGAACATGATTATCAATGACCTTTCTAGATCTAAGGGTTGTCACAGACTTTACTTCTTCCTTAGGATTTGCTGATGATCCTACTTCATATTGACCCTTAGGATTAGGAATAGGTTGACTGGGGAATTTTCCTTTTTCTCTCTCTCCTACAGCACTGGCTAATTGACCCAATTGTGTTTCAATCTTTGAAATGGACTGAGTATGAGATTGTAAAACTTGTTGGGTTGATTGCATGAATTGTTGTAGAGTATCTTCCAAAGAAGGTTTTCTTTGTTGAGATACCCCGAAAGGAGGAGCATGATGAGGAACTTGAGGGTATGAATTAGAAGGGGCAAATTGTTGCCCACTTTGATTCATTGCAGGTTGATTTTGCCTCCATGAGAAATTTGGATGATTCCTCCAATTTGGATTATATGTGGGTGCAAATGGGCTATCTGATGACTTCCCATAAGTTTGAAGAGAATTAGCTTGCTCAGAGAATGCCTCTTGGTAAGCTGGTATAGATGGACAAGATTGTGCAATGTGAGCTGTACTAGAACATAAGGCACATGCCTCTATCCTAGTATTGGTAGAAGGGTTTAAAGTGTGGCTTAAAGTTAAAGCTTCTAGCTTTCTAGTCAGGCTAGCTAAGGCAATTCTCACATCTGTATCATCACTCACTTCATAAAGTCCTCCCTTTTTTTGTGTTTGAGACTTTTTATCCCTGGGATCTATGCAGTTCCAATGCTGAGAATTTTCAGATAAAGATCCTAAGGATTCCCAAGCTTCCCTCTCATTCAATTGTAAAAATCTCCCACCATGCATGCTTTGGATCATTTGACGGTTTGATGAAGTTAAACCATCATAGAAATATTTCACCAATCTCCAAGTTTCAAAACCATGATGAGGACATTTCAGAAGAAGATCATTAAATCTTTCCCAACATTCAAAAAATTGTTCACCCTCTTTTTGACAAAAATCAGAAATTTCTCTCCTAAGGGCATCAGTTTTAGACATAGGGAAAAATTTTGCCATAAACTTATTTACTAATTGGTTCCAACTAGTTATAGTTCCTGTAGGAAGGGAGTTCAACCAGGCTTTAGCTTTATCTTTCAATGAAAATGGAAACATTCTAAGCCTGATTGATTCATCATTGAAATTCTGGAAGCGAAAAGTTGAGCAGATTTCAAGAAACTATTTAATGTGCATGTAGGGATCTTCTCTTTCCATACCATAAAATGATGGTAAAAGTTGGAGTATGGCCGGTTTGAGTTCAAAATGAGTTGTAGTAGTTTGGGGTAAAACTATGCAAGATGGAGTATTGGCTATGACAGGTGAGAAGTACTCCATAAGAGTTTTATTATGCACAACTTGTTCTTCCATTTTTAATGGTGATCTAGCAGAATCTAATGTCTCTATTGTACACTCAATGGTTAACCCTAAACTTTTCCTAACCAACCGATTATCTTTATCACATTTCCAAGCACACATAAACTAAAAAAATTGCTTCCTAATTATGAAAAAGTATCTAACTACACAACGGCTACAAAATGCAAATACCACAAAATTATACAAACTCTTTTTTTTTTCAAAGTGTTAGTAATAATGGGTAGTATTTAATCGGTAGACTCCCAGGAAAATATGGAGGAATCACAATGGTTTCTCTTAAAACCCATACTCCTTAGGCGCTTTTAGCCTTGTTGACAGAATCAACCAATTTTATACACCCAAATTACTACACCAATTTTCAGGAAACAATTCTAAAGAAAAATTTCTATACATAGAATAAACAAATGTTCTAACTTTAACTAGTGGAAGAAAAGTACTTACCTGGATCCAAATAGCTTTTCCGTCGCAATCCCCGGCAACGGCGCCAAAAACTTGTTGTTGTTTTAATTAAAACTCGCAAGTGCACGAATCTATTGGAGTATAGATTTAGTGGTATGCAAGGTCGATCCCACAGAGATTGCCAATTGGGAGAAAATTCTAATATAGATCCGAAATAAATACTTCTAACCTAGTTCCCGATGTCTCGTTTTGTGAGAGGAATATTGAACAAAATATGCAAAGAACTAATATACTGAAATTAAATGAAGATGTATTCAAGGTAAAGAAGCATGCTAAGGTTAGGAGATCCACTCTTGGTATATCGAATAAAAATAAATTTAACTCTTTTATTACTCAATTAGAATCTTTACACGAATAAAGTTCTAATCGGATGATATGTTAATTTAAGCTCGACTTTGTTTATACATGAATTATATTTACCTCCTTTCTAATAATTAAAACATTCTTGTAAAATGGATTCAAGCGTACATTGTGCCAATTACCATATTGTCTACAATAAATCAAGAGTGATTCAAGTATTTATTGTGCCAAAAATTGTCTACAATGTATCAAGGTTCACACTTTACAAGATTAAAAATACAAAGATGCAAAAGATAACTTGTAAATGGATTCAAGCATAAATTGTGCCAATCATTATATTGTCTACAATATATCAAACTTCACATTTTACAAGATTAACTTATGCAAAAAATGAAAGGTAGAAAATGAATTAACATAACAAAATAAAATAAAGTAGGTGGCAAAGCCAACCATGAAAATAATAAGAGATAAGCGGTCTAATAAAACCAGCCAATAACATAGCAAGAAATCGGCGGTATGATAAAACCAGCCATTAAGAAATAATTATGAGAAAAGACATAGGAAGGTAAATACAATATCAAATATAAACATTAAGATTAAGAGTTAGATAAATTATTATTCTCATACCAAGAGTTTCACCCTTTCACCTTAGCATTAGGAGATTAGTTCTCCATAATCAAGACAAGAAAGTGAAATGAAAGATGAAGAAACATGATAATATTACGAACGAAAATGAAAAATACAAGATGTCTAAAGAGAGAATAACATTACTAGTTCGTAGAATTCCAACAAAGCTTTCCCAAGCTCTATCCAAAGCTCTCCAAAAACTCAAAAAAACTCCCCAACTCACCCCTCAAGCCCTCTATTTATAGATACAATTAAGTGTGGTAGGTGTGGTAATTGTCAAAGTTGTTAGGTAGAAAGTTGTACAAAATTGACAATTTGGATTCCATCATGTGCACCGAAATTGAGCCTTGAATATTGTCTTGAAATCCGCCGAATTTGCTGCCTCTCTCAACATGAAAGTTGTAGAAAATTTTGTTAGCTTTCCGTCAAGACAAATCATGGACAAATTGGATACGTAAGTTGTGACTTATGGTCAAAATACTAGAGCAAGGTTGGGCTGGACTGCAGCAGTAGAAAAATCCGTTTCTAGCCCATTTTTGGCCCTTCTAGTGTCTGAATTGTCTGACCACTTGAACAAGAAAGATGTACCCAATTGTGGCAGCTACACACCTACCAAATTTCATACATATTGGATATGTATTTTCGGAGATATGGCCCAAGTACTACAGTAAGGTTGGGCTGGACTGCAACCAGCAAACATATTCTCAACATTGGGTGCTTTGCCTTGAATCTTTATATTTTAGTTCTTTTGGAAATGTGATCATAAATCAAGAATAAATTTGTCCATATATCCATTAGGATGCGTCTCAAGAGACAATATGATAATGCTCCTTACTCAGCCATCCTTAATGAATTTGCTTGATTTATAGACATCATTCCCAAAGAACCACAATTTAGCTCTGATTCCTCCAATTAAGTCCATTTTCTACTCTTCTCTCAATCTGTAAGAAAGACACAAAACTAAAGGCAAGTAAGGGAGATTTATGCTTAATTATGGCAAAAGATAAGATAAAAATATTTAATTTATGAGTATAAAACTCACTCATAATGAATTAAATGGGATTGACATAAGCTAAAATGAGGTGCTTTTGAATATGATAGAGAAAGGCTTGAAATTTTTTATAATGAATTTATTGGTGTTAATAAAAAGGGTATAGAGTTACTTTGATGAGGTAAGTTACAATTGTTAGACATGTTTCAATGGTACATAAACGTTAAAAAGGATTGGTGGATTTATTGCTACGTATGTTTAACATATTGATTAATGGACTTTAGGATAAAAATAGATGATAGATTCAGATGATGCTATTCATGGGATGATGTTGACATGTGAGAATCAAAGATGACTTGATAGAAGTCTGAAATAAGAAAAGATAGTTACCCCAATATGGATGTGAATATGTTCTTTTATGAGTGTGTTTTCTAATATCGATCCATAGATATATCCATGTGAGCTTGAGGATATAAAGTGAAATTGATTAGAAAAGGAATACAAATAATCCAACACAGGCCAAAAGTCTAAAGGAATCATGAATGTTGAGCACTAGAAATTATCAGTTGGTGACCACATATTTTTGAAAAAATCACCAATGAAAGAGGTAATGAGGTTTCGAAAGAAGTACATATTAGATTCTTCTTATGTTACCTAACTCCAAGAAATTCAATTGGACAAAAATTTGGCTTAACTATGGGTACAATTGATGTTTATTGTTGATCGACAAGTGAAGAACTTATGGATGAAAGAAATCCCTATGCTTAAATTATATGGTAAAATCACTCAAGTGAAGAGACATTTTAAAAATTAAAGATGATATACAGAAAAGATATCCCCAATTATTTGAGTAATAAGGTTGGTAACTCCGAATTATGCCTTGATTTCATTCCCTACATGTGGTAGAATGAGCTGAAATTCGGAGACCGAATTTCTTAAGGGGGGAAGAATGTAACATCCCATAATTTAATTTTAAATAATAATGTTTTTTAATAAAAAAAATATATTTTTATTTGTTTAAAAATGATTATGTTCTGCTAAAAGCAAGTATATTTTTAATTAAAATAATTATATTGGTCTTTAATAAATTTTGTTGTACTTTTAGAGATATTCTTTCTTTTATTATGTATAAAGATATTTATTTTATGATTTGTTTTATTAAGATTTTTATCAAGAAAAATCATGATTTAAGAGTTTAACTAAAGGTTTATGAGAATGAAAATTTTTAAAAATTTAAGATATTTTAGGATAAAAAATGGAATTTATATGAATATATAAAAAAGAAAATCCTATTATTCAATTATTAAATTATTATAAAAATAAATAAAAAAGAAGGAAAAAGGGGAGGGGAGACGAAAAACTGAAGGACGTCTGCAAATATATGAATAGCAGAGTGAATAGTGATGAATAGTAACATTCAATTTTTCTCTATATCTGAAATGCCTATTGGCTTCCGCTCTCCAAACTGAGGATACCACTGGATTTAAGACGGAGAATACTATGGTTTTGACCGATTAAATTTTCAAATCAGCCGTTGAATCGCCGTAGAACTGAAGTAGAAAATCTCAAAAAAAGGTAAACTCTGAAACTCTTATTTAGAGACCTCCAATTAAAAATCTGACACTGTAGACAGATTCAAGAGCTAGATAAACCTTAGGATAGAAATTTTTTTAGCTATCTGACAACTTTTTGTTCTTAGTGAATAGTATTTTTCTAGTGATGAATAGTATTTTCCGGTGGTGAATAGTGATCAAACTCTCGTAGTCATTTTTTAAGTCTTTGGACCATTCAGACACGTTTTTTGAGGTCTAATTGGTCAAATTCGGATTGGAAAAGTACATTTTACGAACTGGCACATAGTTCAAGAAGAGTATGGTTTTAGAAATGAATTTTGGAACTCATTGAATATGTGGTTCTAAATGTATTTATCATTATTTGATAAAGTGAATATTATGTGCACGATGCATTGATTTGTAAAGCTATATACTTGTGAAAATGATGCATGTCATATTATAAATGAGATTGAATGGCAAGCGTAAAGCTCATGGCGAGTTGCTTGATAATTTTACATGTATTTATATGTATAGATGAATATTGGCTGTATGGATTGTGACAGTACCAAATAAGTGATTCCATATTAGCCTGAGTGAGCCATGGGAGGGCCGTTACAACCAGGTGACAGTGGTAATGTAGGGGGGCAAGAGGGTGATGTACTCACATTCTCTGATCACTTATTGTGACTGTGGTCGAGGTCACTATGCATATAGCAAATGAGATATTTTCATTGCATTGACCAGATTGCCGAGTGAGGCACTAGCATTAAATTGATGATTTTATCTCTAAATCATAATATTTTACTATAGCTTATACAGCTGAGCATAACAACATTTGTGTAATGATCATACCATGGTGCATATGGTTTTAGATATCTGAATATCCTTTGATTTGAGAATATCTAAAATATGGGTCCCATATGAATGTATTTCTGAACTATATTTTCTATGTGACACATTTTAAAATATAAGTACATCCATATGCTGACCTAAGAGGTCATAGGATGAATTATTTGCTCACTGAGTTGTCAAACTCACTACACGATATGTTCACATTTTTTTTTAGATAAGAATATCAGAGTTTGATTCGACTAATAGGTGACATATTCTCTGGGTGAGTCTACATTGTTTCCAAGGCTCAGTTTTTGAATTATACCGTTGTTGTATTCTAGAGTGTGCTCTGAATGCTACAGGCAGGATCCTCGTTTCTGCTGTTCTATGATGTTTATAGACTTGGTCTGTATATTGTGTATACATGAGATATCCTATATGTATCTGTTCCCATGATAAAGAATTGAATTATGCATCTTTATGAAGAATAATTAAAAAATTAAAAAAAATGTTTATTTTACGTAACGTAAATTGAGGGTGTTACATTAAGTAGCTAGGGAAGCTCTTTATGCCTAGGCCAGGATACTACAAAATAAAAGGTAAAGGTATCTTATTAGAAATTGGTAACAAAATAGAAAGATCCTTACCTATTTGCTACATTTTATTGCTTCCTCTACTGTTATAATTTTCTCATGGAAATTGGCATTTAGGGTAGATTCCATAGCCACTTTATTAGTAGGCTTACTAATGTTAACTTCTAAGTCATCTTTTTTATTAAGTGCAAAATTTTCCTCTTCTTGCATTAATGATGCTAGAGCTAGACTTTCAATTTTTGAATTTTGAGCCTCTAGCCGACTGACTATTGTTGCTAGTTGGCCTATTTGATTTGTTAAGCTTTGGATGATGGCCCTTTCCTCTTGTTGAAATTTTTGATTGTTATGTGCAAGAGATTTAATAATTTCTTCTAAAGAACTACTTACTTGAGAATCCTTAGATGCAATATGTCTAGGATAATAGGCATATTCCATCTAGGATTATACATGTTTGAATAGGAATCATTCCTCCCTTGTGGTGGTCTGGGGAAACCATTAGCCATATTTACCTGCTCAAATTATTCTTCGTAAAACATTGGGTACCCATTAGAAGGATGCCCCATGACTGAATGATTTCCATAGCACTTCTCTCTTTGCATATTTTCTACGCATTGACGAACAAGAGAAGTTAAATTTGCAAGTTGCTGTTCAAGGGAAGAACTACACACCTCCCTAACATGTCTTAATGGAGAGCCTAACCTAGTGCCAAGTTGTTGAAAATTGGCTGCCATATTCATAGTTATAAAAAAAAAACAAAGAATTCACAAAAGGTAAATAGACATATTCCCTGGCAACAACCCCAAAATTTGGTGAATACTATTGTGGGTACACCAAATATAATAAATACTTTACCTTAAAATTAATTTGTAGTAGTAGGAGTAAGGGACGATCCCACAGAGACTGGACTTACTTTATGTGATTGAGAAAGAGGGGATTGATAATTACAAATAAAACAAAGTAAACAATAATGAAAGTAATTAAGAGAGTAATTAATAAGAGAGACGTTGGTGTAGGTTGATATCCACCATCAAGGGATGGCATTGATCATCGATAACATAATCAATCTTAAATTAAGTATCTACCATTGGGATTCTATCCCTGTTCCTCCTTAATTATAGTAATTGATTAAAATCACCCCAATTAAACACTAATTAATAAGCAATCATTTAACACAATGGTAAAGCATAACTCATTAACTACATGAACAACTAAAGAAACCGATAGAGCTAAACAAATGTAGACACATCGGCTATATCTAATTTAGTTGATCATTCATCATAGGGTTAATGATTTATAATCCAAAATCCTTAAGCCTATTTGTTTCATGAATATAGTAATAATTTTTTTGTTTAAAACCTAATTTAGCGGTATATTAAGACAAATAATAGACTAGTAGACCTCCTAGCAATTATATGAATAATCATAGAAAAGTATAGCAGATGAATAATCATTACTCAATTAACATTGACATAATAAACTCAATTCAACATCTCACAATGCATAAAAAGATTCTTAAGGTTTCAATCTTCTTCAACCAACAAAAAGTGACAAGCCACGCAGAGCCATAAGAAAACCTAGAGAAGAAGAAGAAGAAGAAACTTGAGAAATTAGTCATTGAATCCTTGGATGGATTAAATGGCTTGATTCTTGCTTTTCCTCTTATTTATAGATTGGGAGAGTCCTAAATAAAGTAAGATTTCTTGTAGTGTTGTTCTTACCTTTTGGGCTTCAATTGGGGTCGAGAAGCCCTAAAAATCACATTAAACACAGTGCTGCAATGGCGAGCACCGCGGTGGTACGAATAGGTCCTAGCAGCCAGGTACGTAATGTCGTGGTGCTCACTTATGGGCACCGAGACGCTGTTATTTTTTCAGAATTTGGAAAATTTGCAAACATTAAAGTTGTAGCCCTGTTTCTTAGCTTTTTATAGCCATTTGAATCACCTTACTCAGAGCTAAGATGGGGGAGATATAACCAAATTAGTGACCAAGGGTTAGGATTCATCCTACTGCATTGTGATTCTGAATTTCAAGTTCTGTAACGCTCTAAAATATCCAGAATTTGACAAAGTGCTCAACATCAAAGTTGTAGATAATTGTCTTATCTTCTTACAACAACTTGAAATATGTCAATTAAAGTTCATATGAGGGAGATATTGTCTAATTAGTTATGAAAGATCTAGAATTACTACAATTCAACATTTTTCATGAATTTTTTTTCTTTTTCTCCTCTTTTCTTCTTCCTTTTCTCCTATAACACAAAATACAAAAATAAGCTAATTCCTAATCATATTTTACTTAAATTGAACAAAAAGTAAGTTTAAAGGTATTAAAATCATGCTTAATTATGAACACATCAGCAAGCTTAACTTGTATACCCAGGGAAGTCTAATGAAAGATAATGGAACAATAAAATACAATTTAAGAATAATAGAATTTTAGTTTAGGAAATTTCCACTGGAAAATATCGCGAAGAAAAATAATCATAATTCAAGTTTTTAAAAATCTAAATAGTATGAAAATAGTAAATTTAGTAATGTTAAAGGGAGAAATTAAAAGAGAAGCTATAGCTAGTATTACCTACTTATAATACAAAGGTTCTGTCATTACCCTTTTTATAGATTAACTCCTCCTAATCGAAGTAGGAGTGTATCTAGGTCAAATTTTGGCCTATCGGGCTTCAATTGAAGTTGAAAAACCTTAAAAATTGCAAATTCAGTTACCTGGTGCAGTAGCAGGCGCCGTGGCATGCTACAGTGGCGCCACGGCTGATAAGAATCAAATTATTGCATTTTTGTTATGATTTAAATATTGATATTTGTGTGAAAATTGTGTTTATTTGATTATTTAATCCACAAATATCATTTCACGGGTATTCCGTGTTTAAAGTGCAATTTCAGGTAAATTCATAATTTTGGAGAAGTTTGGGACAAATTCCAATGACTGGGATTGAGTGAGACTCAAGAAAGGCAAGTTTCAAGGTTTGGAATTTTGGCCGCGGCGAGAATGCTGCAGCATTTTTCCCGAGAGCGCGCATTTGATAGCTTCAAATCTAGCCGCCGGTGAGATTATTTCACCGGCGGCCAAATGTATCTCGCCGCGGCGAGAATATGTTCGTCGGCGGCGAGGTTATTTTCCAGAAATCTCGCCGCGGCAAGAATACGTTCGCCGGCGGCGAGTTTCATCAGAAAACGCGTTTTCTATGACTTTTGTTCCAAAATTGCCCCCAAAACCCTAGATCTATAAAAACCATAAGGTATAGAGAGATGAGACGGCGAAATAGACAGAGAAGAGGTGTTTTTGGAGGAGAGGAAGCCATTTTGGAGAGAAAGTTTGGAGAATCTTAAAGGATCATCACCATTATTGCTGCCAAGTGTTCATCTCCATGAGTTCTTCATCTCTTCTCCTTAACTTGCTTTTTTTGTAGTTTATTCCGAATTTGTATTGATGTATTCAATTGAGATATTAGTTGTTCTTATTTCCATTATGAACTAATTTATTTTTGCTAAGGCTATGATGTAGTTGAATCAAGAAACTCTGATTTCTTTGGTTATGGTTAGATGAGTTCATTGCTTTCAAGTTGAGTATTTATTTCCATGCTTAATGCTTCTGAATTTCTGGCCAAGATTTAGATGATTTGTTGCATTATATTGAGACTCAGAGGAGATGTGTAATGAATGCTTCTTGTGATAAATACCATATGTTGAATGCGAGTGTGAGAACTAATGCATGATGTATGTGGTTATCCTAGAAATTCCATAGATCATAATGTGCTTGTTTGTGATTAAATCTTCATAGAAATATAGTTGATTATCATAGATAAATAATTCTAATATAACTCGAGAGAGAGTATTAGATAAGTTTGGGTATTTCAACCATCACTTTTAGCTTTGATTCTCATATAACATGAATTGAAATCGGATTGAATTGATTCAGCAAAATCAAATGCCTTAGCGTTTTTAATCATTTGTGAACAACATTCAATTGTGTTCTTTGCATTTATTTGTAAGTTAATTTGCCTCTTAAACAATTTCAACAATTTGGTTTTCAGATAAAATTAGGATTAGTCAATTTCGGTACTTAGTAACACCATTCCTTGTGGGTTCGATATCTGTACTTTTGTACACTTTATTACTTGAACGATTCGTACACTTGCGAAAATACGCATCAAGTTTTTGGCGCCGTTGCCGGGGAATGGTTTGATTATTAATATCGATACTACCTAATCTTAGTTTTAATTTGAAGTTAATTTGCTTTATCATTGTTTCAGTTTTATTTTTATTTTAAATTGAGTTTGTGAGTTGTGTTGAACATTTGTTCATTTAGAGTTGTTGCTGCTTGTTTGCATTATTTATTTTAGTCATTTCTTGTAAAATTTTCAGTTGTTTATTTTGCTCTTTTATTTTATTTATGATAAAAGAAAAAGGGGTAACTTTGTGTTGTGTGAGTGCTTGTTGATTTCCAGGTTGTAGTATTTTTTGTATGCGACGTGCAAGAAGCCTTAACCTTCTTCCATTTGATCCGGAAATTGATCGAACATATAGGCGTCTAAACAGAGAGAGAAGGCGTTCAACCTCAGCTCCTAATAGACAATCAGCCATGGATCCACAATTTGTTGAGGGAGGTGGAAATCGTAGAGCTTTAAGGGATTATGCTGCGTCTAATGTTGCTGGAACCACTTCGGGTATAAGGAGGCCAACTGTTCAAGCCAATAACTTTGAGATAAAACCATCCTTTATCCAAATGGTTCAATCAAATCAGTTTGGGGGCATGTCAAAGGATGATCCAAATGCACATATTGCTTACTTTCTGGAGGTGTGTGATCTTTACAAGATAAATGGTGTGTCTGAAGATGCCGTAAGATTAAGGGTTTTTCCTTTTTCACTTTGGGATAGAGCCAAGGAGTGGCTAAACTGATTACCACTGGGATCAATTACAACATGGAATGAGTTAGTTCAGAAGTTCTTGTCCAAGTTCTTTCCTCCTGCTAAGACGACAAAATTACGGAATGAAATCACATCTTTTACACAGTATGATCAAGAATCATCATATGAAGCTTGGGAGAGATTCAAAGAAATGTTGAGGAAGTGCCCACATCATGGTATACCGATTTGGCTGCAAGTCTCTACATTTTATAATGGGTTGGATTCAAACTATCGGGCAATGATTGATGCTGCATCTGGAAGGTCTTTAATGGGAAAAACACCAGAGGATGCTCATGAGTTGTTAGAGATTATGGCAGAAAACAACAATCAGTGGCATTCAGAGCAGGTAACTGCAAAAAGACTGGTAGGAGTGCATGAAATTGATTCAGTGAATGCTTTGCCAGCTCAAATTGCTGCTCTTTCAAGAAATATGGATTCTTTCTCATCCAAGTTTGAATCCAAACCAACTGCTGAATGTGATTTATGTGGTGGAAATCATGCTAGTATTAAGTGCCAAGTTGGAAATCCATTTGCTTCACCAAATGCTGAACAAGCCAATTATGTTTCAAATTTCCAAAGACCTCAACATATCCCATATTCAAACACCTACAATCCAGGTTGGAGGAATCATCCAAATTTGTCATAGGGAAATAACCAAGCGGGGTTCAAACCGTCATCATCTTCCTACCAACCCCAAGAGAAGAAACAAACAGATTTGGAAGGAATTTTGGGGAAGTTCATTAAGGAGTCAAGAACAAATTTCAGAAATCAAGAGGCAATCAACAGGGACATCCAAAACCAACTGGGGCAGCTTTCAAAGCAGATTGCAGAAAGATCTCAAGGATCATTGCCAAGTGACACAATAAATCTCAAGGAGCATGTAAAGGCTATCACATTGAGAAGTGGTAAAGAACTTGAATGGCAAAAGAAATCAGAGCAAAAGGTGGAAGAATATAAAGAAAAGCCGTCAACATCCCAAGATGTTCAACCTTCTCCAAATGCAAAATATGAGCCTCCTATCCCATATCCTCAAAGATTGCAGAAGAAAAAGCTTGATAATCAATTTGGTAAATTTCTGGAATTTTTTAAGAAATTGCATATTAACATTCCTTTTGCAGAGATGTTGGAACAAATGCCCAAGTATGCAAAATTCATGAAAGAAATTCTATCAAAGAAGAGGAAGCTGGGAGATTATGAAACTGTCATGTTAAATGAGGAGTGCAATGCAGTTCTTCAAAGAAAATTGCCGCAGAAAGTGAAAGACCCAGGTAGTTTTACTATACCTTGTACTATAGGAAGTTGCAATTTTGATAAAAGTCCTATGTGATTTAGGAGCAAGCATTAATTTGATGCCACTTTCTGTTTTCAGGAAACTAGGCCTGGGAGAAGTAAAGCCTACTTCAATTTCTCTACAATTAGCGGATAGATCGGTGAAATATCCTCAAGGGGTAATTGATGATGTTTTAATTAAAATTGACAAATTTATTTTTCCTGCAGATTTTATGGTGCTTGACATAGAGGAAGATAGAAAGATATCGTTGATATTAGGGAGACCGTTCCTTGCAACTGGAAGAACATTGATAGATGTTCAGCAAGGAAAACTCATTCTAAGGGTGCAAGATGAACAAGTGACTTTCGATGTTTTTAAAGCAATGAAATCTCCAAGTGAGATACATTCTTGTTTTCAAATTAACACCCTTGACAGGTTAATCTCAGAAACCTTTGAGGAGAGACATCCATTGCTACCAATAGAAGCTTGTCTTGTGAAATCTACATCAATTGAGGAGAAAGATGAGGGAGTGAGACAATATTCCGAATTACTTGCAGCACTTGATGAATACTTGTCCCATGATAAAAAATTCAAGGAGTTGGGAACAAATGAAACTCCAACCTCAGTGGTCAAGAAGGAAGCCAACAAGATTGAGCTAAAGCCACTATCATCCATTCTAAGGTAAAATAAAAAACCTACGTTCACTGCTGGTTTTCTTTCTTACATTGAGGACAATGTAAGGTTTTGGTTGGGGGTGTGATAAACGGTACATTTTTCTTAGTTTCATTTTTAATAGTTTTGTTTGTGTGTTTAATTGTGTTGTTTCATTTTTAGTAGTTTTGTTTGTGTGTTTAATTGTGTTGTTTCATTTTTAATAGTTTTGTTTGTGTGTTTAATTTTGATTTTCCATTTATCTTTCTGCATTTCAATTTAATTTCTTTTATTGTCTTATTTTAATTTTTTTTGTCTCATTTGCATTTTACTTGTTTTAATTTGCACGTTGATGATAATAATGTGATTGTGATAACACGTAGCTTTTAGAAGACATTAAATTTTGCTTCGGTTTAAAGATAATTTCAAAGGTTAATTTTACTTAGTTGGCGACTCTTTTGGTATGTGGTATGACTTGGTTGATTAGTCTAAATGCTTAGAGAAGTCTTATGTGCGAATTTTTCATGGACATTTTTGTGATATCAACAAACTCTAGAACTCATTTGAAAACCTCTTGAGGCGAAATAATTTGGAATTGCACTGTTTAGGATATTATATAGGCCATTTTTAGATCAATTGTGCCATTTTTAAGCCTAACCTTGTTATTCTTATATCACTAGTTACCTCTTTGTGCATATTTAAATATAATGTTAGCCTTATTTTTCTTTCTTTTTGCCTTATATAACCTACCTTTTATTTAGCCAAAATGTATATATATCATTCCTACCTTATTTGTTAAGAGCACTTAATTTTGAACACAAACTTTTCAAGAGCAATTGGAATAAGGATGGAATAAAAAAAATATCTTCCACATATATTGGAAGAAATTGGTTGGGTGTTATCTATTGTAAAAAAAAACAAAAGGCCTTCACACTCTAGTAAATAAAAGAGTGTTAGCGATGGATGTACTGAGGTGAATGATTGAGGAAAAATTTTGTTTATCTTTGGAAAAATGGGATATGATCGGAAGAAACAATGTGGGTTTAATGGTGTTACTCTTTTACTTAATTGGTTGTGTTTAATCTAATAAGTTCTCTTATTTGTATTTTGACACTTCCCATTTTTTTTCTTGACCAAATACCTAAGCCTAACATTACAAGCCTCATAAAGTCCTATTGATCCAAAATGGTGTATTTTTCCTTCATTAGTGGAGAGAGGTTTGAAAAGGGAGCCTATGGAGTTTGAGATTTCACCTTTTAGTTTGTGGATGTTGTGCATAATATTATCTAGGAATTATGGCTATTGGTTTGTGGTTTGATGGATGTTTAAGAGTCAATAACAAAAGTGACATTGGCATTTGAGATTTCTTAAAGCTTAGGTGACATTTAATTATTCTATGTGTTGTGTGTTATTTACAATTTTTGAAACATTTGTGCAAATTAATTGTTGTGTGATTTGATTATTTTGAGTTGTTGATAAGAGTCAAATTATTTCATTTTTGTTATGATTTAAATATTAATATTTGTGTGAAAATTGTGTTTATTTGATTATTTAATCCACAAATATCATTTCACGGGTATTTCGTGTTTAAAGTGCAATTTCAGGTAAATTCATAATTTTCGAGAAGTTTGGGACAAATTCCAATGACCGGGATTGAGTGAGACTCAAGAAAGGCAAGTTTCAAGGTTTGGAATTCTGGCCGCAGCGAGAATGCTACAGCATTTTTCCCGAGAGAGCGCATTTGACAGCTTTAAATCTGGCCGCCGGCAAGATTATTTCGCCGCCGGCCAAATGGGTTCGCCGCCGGCCAAATGTATCTCGCCGCCGGCCAAATGTATCTCGCCGCCGGCGAGAACTGCAGAGCAAAAATCTCGCCGCGGTGAGAATATGTTCACTGGCGGCGACGTTATTTTCTAGAAATCTCGCGGCGGCAAGAATACGTTCGCCGGCGGCGAGTTTCGTCAGAAAACGCGTTTTCTATGACTTTTGTTCCAAAATTGCCCCCAAAACCCTAGATCTATAAATACCATAAGGTACAGAGAGAGGGGACGGCGAAATAGATAGAGAAGAGGCATTTCTGGAGGAGAGGAAGTCATTTTGGAGAGAAAGCTTGGAGAATCTTGAAGGATCTTCACCATTGTTGTTGCCAAGTGTTCATCTCCAAGAGTTCTTCATCTCTTCTCCTTAACTTGCTTTTTCTGCAGTTTATTCCAAATTTGTATTGATGTATTCAATTGAGATATTAGTTGTTCTTATTTCCATTATGAACTAATTCATTTTTGCTAAGGCTATGATGTAGTTGAATCAAGAAACTCTGATTTCTTTGGTTATGGTTACATGAGTTCATTACTTTCAAGTTGAGTATTTATTTCCATGCTTAATGCTTCTAAATTTCTGGTCAAGATTTAGATGATTTGTTGCATTATATTGAGACCGAGAGGAGATGTGTAATGAATGCTTCTTGTGATAAATACCATATGTTGAATGCGAGTGTGAGAACTAATGCATGATGTATGTGGTTATCCTAGAAATTCCATAGATCATAATGTGCTTGTTTGTGATTAAATATTCATAGAAATATAGTTGATTATCATAGATAAGTAATTCTAATATAACTCGAGAGAGAGTGTTGTTGTTTTAATTAAAACTCGCAAGTGCACGAATCTATTGGAGTATAGATTTAGTGGTATGCAAGGTCGATCCCACAGAGTTTGCCAATTGAGAGAAAATTCTAATATAGATCCGAAATAAATACTTCTAACCTAGTTCCTGATGTCTTGTTTTATGAGAGGAGTATTGAACAAATTACACAAAGAAGTAATATACTGAAATTAAATGAAGATGTATTCAAAGTAAAGAAGCATGCTAAGGTTAAGGGATTCACTCTTGGTATATCGAAAAAAAAAATTTAACTCTTTTATTACTCAATTAGAATCTTTACACGAATAAAGTTCTAATCGGATGATATGTTAATTTAAGCTCAACTTTGTTTATACATTAATTATATTTACCTCCGTTCTAATAATTAAAACATTCTTGTAAAATGGATTCAAGCGTACATTGTGCCAATCACCATATTGTCTACAATAAATCAAGAGTGATTCAAGTATTTATTGTGCCAAAAATTGTCTACAATGTATCAAGGTTCACACTTTACAAGATTAAAAATACAAAGATGCAAAAGATAACTTGTAAATGGATTCAAGCATAAATTGTGCCAATCATTATATTGTCTACAATATATCAAAATTCACATTTTACAAGATTAACTTATGCAAAAAATGAAAGGTAGAAAATTAATTAACATAACAAAATAAAATGAAATAGAATAGGTGACAAAGCCAACCAATAGTAAAATAAAATAAAGTAGGTGGCAAAGCCAACCATGAAAATAATAAGAGATAGGCGGTCTAATAAAACCAGCCAATAACATAACAAGAAATCGGCGGTATGATAAAACCAGCCATTAAGAAATAATTATGAGAAAAGAAATAGGAAGGTAAATACAATATCAAAGATAAACATTAAGATTAAGAGTTAGATAAATTATTATTCTCATACTAAGAGTTTCACCCTTTCACCTTAGCATTAGGAGATTAGTTCTCCTTAATCAAGGTAAGAAAGTGAAATGAAAGATGAAGAAACATGATAATATTACGAAAGAAAATGAAAAATACAAGATATCTAAAGAGAGAATAACATTACAAGTTCGTAGAATTCTAACAAAGCTTTCCCAAGCTCTATCCAAAGCTCTCCAAAAACTCCTCAACTCACCCCTCAAGCCCTCTATTTATAGATACAATTAAGTGTGGTTGGTGTGGTAATTGTCAAAATTGTTAGGTAGGAAGTTGTACAAAGTTGACAATTTGAATTCCATCATGTGCACCGAAATTGATCCTTGAATATCGTCTTGAAAACCACCGAATTTTCTGATGTCATCAAAACGAAAGTTGTAGACAATTTCATTAGCTTTCCGTCAAGACAAATTGTGGACAAATTGGATACGTAATGTGTGAGTTATGGTCAAAATACTAGAGCAAAGTTGGGCTGGACTGCAGCAGTAGTCAGATTCTCTTCTAGCCCACTTTTGACCCTTTTAATATCCGTATTTTCTGACCACTTGAACATGAAAGTTGTACCCAATTGTGTCAGCTACACATCTACCAAATTGCATACATATTGGATATGTATTTTTAGAGATATGGCCCAAGTACTACAGCAAGGTTGGGCTGGACTGCAACCAGCAAACATATTCTCAACATTGGGTGCTTTGCCTTGAATCTTTATGTTTTAGTTCTTTTGGAAATGTGATCATAAATCAAGAATAAATTTTTGCATATATCCATTAGGATGCGTCTCAAGAGACAATATGATAATGCTCCTTACTCAGCCATCCTTAATGAATTTGTTTATCTGCTTAATTTATAGACATCATTTCCAAAGAACCACAATTTAACTCTGATTCCTCCAATTAAGTCCATTTTCTACTCTTCTCTCCATCTGTAAGAAAGACACAAAACTAAAGACAATTAAGGGAGATTTATGCTTAATTATGGCAAAAGATAAGATGAAAATATTTAATTTATGAGTATAAAATTCACTCATCAAATACCCCCACACTTAATCTTTTGCTTGTCCTCAAGCAAAACACACAAACTTCAAAATTCAAATGATGAGTGAGTGATGAATTGTTTTTGACTTACTAAGCATTCCTCAAGGATCTAAAATGTGTAACCAAGAAAGATATCAGAATTCTAAGGTTATGTAGAACTTTTATTCAAATACAACATATGGTTTACTCTTGAATCCCAAGTGTGTGTGTGTAGTAGTCTTATGACATTGGACTTTTTGCATTCAAATAAATTTATGTAATCAAATATTTAAAACAGATCTCTAGATATATGCATTTGAGACTCCATAAGCTTATTTTTCATGTCACTCTCCACTAATGTAGACTAATCCTAACATTTAAGATCATTAGGACTTTCATTAGGCTTGTAATGTATGGCACAGGTTAAAGGTGGATAAAATGATATGAATGAAAGCTCAACTCACTCTTCGACGTACATAATCATTTAAAGCCTCACAAATACTTTTGATATTATACTGTGAATTCTATCTCCAACCTTGTCATCATCCTTACATTTATTTGCTCATACTATTATTTTTTTTTTGAATATAAACACCCCCAAACTTATTTATTTAGGGAGTATTAACTTTTTTTTTTCTTCTTATTTTTTTTCCTTTTCTCTTTTTTTTTTAAACTTCTACCATCCACCCTTGAATCATAACTTTTCAAATGATCATGCCTGTGAGTGAAAGGTAAGAGTTTGACATATTTTTATTTAAAGGCTAGATAGAAATATAGGTGTTCAAGAAAGGATAGATATAAGCTCAAAATAGGTTGCTAGGGATATCATCATGTATAAGTTGGTTTGAAAGGCTCAAACGATTCCAAAAATGCCTAATTCATTTCTCAAATGGAGAGTAGTCTAGGATTTCGCCTTAAGTGACAATCGAATAAGTTCTAGAGTCTTATGAGATCAATTAACATATCTAAATCACATAAATTTTTTCTGAATAAACAATCAGTCAAATGTAAAAGATTAAGTGCACCAGATATTAGGATTCTCAAATAAAACATAAGTTACATTAGAGTTCAAGTTCACACATAACACCCAGAACTCATCAATTTTTCAAAGGTTACAAGCATTTTAAACCATTTTCATCATTGGTGCTAGCTTTGCCTAATCCCAAAACATCACTCAATTTTTTTTTTTGAAAGATGAAGAAACACAAAATAAACAATAAAAATTAAAAGAGATATTACCTGGAAAGAGATCTAAGAAAAGATGAACCTGCAACAAACTAAACAGAAAATAAAAATTTACTCAAGCAAATAAAAGGTATTACAAATGAAGATTTAAGTCCAGTTTGCGCTTTCTGCGGTGTTCTGTTGTTCACTTTATTTAAGCTATAACTGGATCAGGTACATGAACAAATGCTTGTAACGCATCAATCAGCTCATCACCATTTGAGGCCGAGATGAGAATCCGACGTGCTGAGTGCGAGATAAACCTTTGTTCTACAGCATGATCAAGAAAAGACAACAAACCATCAAAGAAATTGTTAACATTCAACAAACCTATGGGTTTATGGTGCATGTTCAGCTGTGCCCAAGAGACGATTTGAAAAATTTCCTCTAGAGTACCAAAACCTCCAGGTAAGGCAATGAAGGCGTCAGCGTTGCACATCATTTTAGCAATTCGTTCATGCATGGAGGATACCCTACATTCTTCCCCAATTGTTTTTCCTACTATGTTTGATGCAGCTAGAGCTGTAGGAATAATACCAAGAACTTGGCATCCTCCTAGATATGTAGATCCAGACACACTCCCCATTAACCCTCGACAACCTCCACCATACACTAAATGAATCTTTCTCTTGGCTAGTACCATACCCAAAGTGTGTGCTGCTTTTACATATTCTCCATTTTTCCCAGGACTAGAACCACAAAAGACACAAATATTACGAAAGTGACAAACTGCGATTCCTTCCATATCTGCACTCACCTTGACTTTGATTATGAGGATGAAGATAATAAGGTGCACATTTATAAGACTCAAATAAGGGCATACTTGTAATGGCTATGTGCATAGGCCGGGGGCATAATTTTCATAGCTATAAGAGTAGGCCGAAAAATGTCAGCTAAATTAAAGGTGAAAAATTCAAAAATGACGGCACGCATGTATATGTACAGTAGTTGTGATTGTGGCTCACATCTTCCTCTGGTTTTACGTCCAGTAATGGCTTAAATGCCCTCTATGGGTCGAGGATATGCTTCCCATCCAATTTTCTTATAAATTGACAAAAAGGGTCTTTTAACGTCATATTCCCAAGACTGTACCGTTTATGTTCTTTTTTGAAATGGGGCCATAAACCGACAATACCGATATGCACAGATCCACTAGGATGTGTCTCAAGAGACGTTGGATGAAAGTCATCATCCAATGACTCCTTACTCAAGCCATCCTTAATGAACTTAATTTTGTCTTCCCGATTTACAGACACCCAACCCAAAGAACGACAACGTTTGTTACAAGTTTCACGTCCACATTTGTAACAAACACCCATTCGCTTAGCTCTGCGCTTTTTAGCAAAACTACTTTTTCCTAAACCAGGCATGTAAGAGATGAAATCATTTGCAGATTCACCTGATAACCGTACCTTAGCTTCAATTAGCCAACGAATATCAGTAGGTAATCCCATGATCATCATTAACCTCAATCTTTCAACCCGTGCTTTGTAAATTTTTGTCAATGCATTGGGTGGAAGAGAAGGAAAATGATTTTTCAATTGTGCGAGAACGTCCTCCATTATCAACTCAATTTTTTTTTTTTGTGAAAGAGAGGAAAAAAAACAACAAGAGCATGGAAACAATAGAAATTCAAAAGAAGATTAAAATGAGAAAACCAATTAATGCAAGTTAAATAAAGAAAGATCTTACCTAGATAGCGTGCACGACAACCTTTAATAACAGAGGCGAATCAATCCTGGTAGATAGGATCATGCAAATGTGTCTCCTCTATCTCTGGGTTATGTAATTCAAAAAATGCTTTCAATCTTTGACCATTTACTTTAAACACATCACCGTTCTTGGGATTTTCGATCTCTACTGCACCATGTGGATAAACAGTACGAACAATGAATGGGCCTATCCACCGAGAACGTAGTTTCCCTGGAAATAAGTGCAAATGAGAGTTATATAGAAGGACCTTTTGACCTACATTAAATGATTTTCTTAAAATATGTTTGTCATGAAAAACTTTCATTCGATCCTTATACAACTTTGCACTTTCATATGCATCATTCCGTATTTCTTCCAATTCATTGAGTTGAAGCTTCCTGTGAGAACCTGCTTTGTTAAGAGCAAAGTTAAACTGTTTGATGGCCCAATAAGTTTTATGCTCTATTTCAACAGGTAAATGACAGGCCTTGCCATACACAAGCCGGTAAGGAGACATTCCAATAGGGGTTTTAAAAGCAGTACGATAAGCCCATAAAGCATCAGAAAGTTTCAAAGACCAATCTTTCCTATTTGGGTTAATCGTTTTTTCCAAAATGTTTTTAATTTCCCTATTTGAAATCTCAACTTGCCCACTAGTTTGTGGGTGGTATGGGGTTGCCACTTTGTGCGTGATGCCATATTTCTTCATCAAATGATCAAAATGCCTATTACAAAAATGTTTCCCCCCATCACTAATGATTGCTCGTGGTGTGCCAAACCTTGAGAAAATATTTTCTTTCAAGAATTTCACCACAATCTTGTGATCATTTGTTTTACATGCAACAGCCTCGACCCATTTTGACACATAATCCACAGCAACAAGGATGTATAAATTGCCAAAAGAATTAGGAAAAGGACCCATGAAATCAACTCCCCAGACATCGAATATCTCAATAATAAGAATGGGAGTCAGAGGCATCATGTTCCTGCGTGAGATACTACCCAATTTTTGGCAACGCTCACAAGAACTACAGTACAAATGGCAATCTTTGAACAATGATGGCCAATAAAAGCCACATTGCAAAACCTTTGCAGCAGTTTTTTTAGCACTCAAATGACCTCCACAAGCATGATCATGACAAAAATGAATAACACTAGATTGCTCACTCTCCGGAACACACCTCCTAATGATTTGATCAGGACAATACTTAAACAAGTATGGATCTTCCCAAAAGAATTTTTTTACTTCAGCTAAAATTTTTATCCGATCTTGCTTATTCCAATGTGTAGGTATTTGACCTGTGACAAGGTAATTAGCAATGTCAGCAAACCAAGGTAGCTGAGAAACGGACATGAGTTGCTCATCTGGAAATGAGTCTTTGATAGGCAAGTTATTTTCACCCGATTCAACTATCAGCCTGGACAAGTGATCAGCCACAACATTTTCAAATCCTTTCTTATCCCGAATTTCTAAATCAAATTCTTGTAACAGTAGTATCCATCTTATCAATCGGGCTTTAGCATCTTTCTTAGAAAGAAGATACTTAAGTGCAGCATGATCTGTAAAAATTACAACCTTAGATCCTAATAAATAAGATCTAAACTTGTCTAAAGCAAATACCACAGCTAGTAACTCTTTTTCTGTTGTAGAATAATTCAATTGAGCATCATTAAGAGTTTTACTAGCATAGTATATCACATATGGAAATTGATGAGTGAGTTTTATACTCATAAATTAAATATTTTCATCTTATCTTTTGCCATAATTAAGCATAAATCTCCCTTACTTGTCTTTAGTTTTGTGTCTTTCTTACAGATGGAGAGAAGAGTAGAAAATGGACTTAATTGGAGGAATCAGAGTTAAATTGTGGTTCTTTAGAAATGATGTCTATAAATCAAGCAGATAAAACAAATTCATTAAGGATGGCTGAGTAAGGAGCATTATCATATTGTCTCTTGAGACGCATCCTAATGGATATATGCACAAATTTATTCTTGATTTATGATCACATTTCCAAAAGAACTAAAACATAAAGATTCAAGGCAAAGCACCCAATGTTGAGAATATGTTTGCTGGTTGCAGTCCAGCCCAACCTTGCTGTAGTACTTGGGCCATATCTCTGAAAATACATATCCAATATGTATGAAATTTGGTAGGTGTGTAGCTAACATAATTGGGTACAACTTTCATGTTCAAGTAGTCAGAAAATACGGATATTAAAAGGGCCAAAAGTGGGCTAGAAGAGAATCTGACTACTGCTGTAGTGCAGCCGGACTTTGCTCTAGTATTTTGACCATAACTCCCACATTACGTATCCAATTTGTCCACAATTTGTCTTGACGGAAAGCTAATGAAATTTTCTACAACTTTCGTGTTGATGAAGTCAGAAAATTCGGTGGTTTTCAAGACGATATTCAAGTATCAATTTCGGTGCATATGATGGAATTCAAATTGTCAACTTTGTACAACTTCCTACCTAACAATTTTGACAATTACCACACCAACCACACTTAATTGTATCTATAAATAGAGGGCTTGAGGGGTGAGTTAAGAAGTTTTTGGAGAGCTTTGGATAGAGCTTGGGAAAGCTTTTTTGGAATTCTACGAACTTGTAATGTTATTCTCTCTTTAGACATCTTGTATTTTTCATTTTTCTTTCGTAATATTATCATGTTTCTTCATCTTTCATTTCACTTTCTTGCCTTGATTATGGAGAACTAATCTCCTAATGCTAAGGTGAAAGGGTGAAACTCTTGGTATGAGAATAATAATTTATCTAACTCTTAATCTTAATGTTTATCTTTGATATTGTATTTACCTTCCTATTTCTTTTCTCATAATTATTTCTTAATGGCTGGTTTTATCATACCGCCGATTTCTTGTTATGTTATTGGCTTGTTTTATTAGACCGCTTATTTTTTATTATTTTCATGGTTGGCTTTACCACCTACTTTATTTTATTTTACTATTGGTTGGCTTTGCCACCTATTCTATTTCATTTTATTTTGTTATGTTAATTAATTTTCTACCTTTCATTTTTTGCATAAGTTAATCTTGTAAAATGTGAGTTTTGATATATTGTAGACAATATAATGATTGGCACAATTTATGCTTGAATCCATTTACAAGTTATCTTTTGCATCTTTGTATTTTTAATCTTGTGAAGTGTGAACCTTGATACATTGTAGACAATTTTTGGCACAATAAATACTTGAATCACTCTTGATTTATTGTAGACAATATATTGATTGGCACAATGTACGCTTGAATCCATTTTACAAGAATGTTTTAATTACTAGAAAGGAGGTAAATATAATTCATGTATAAACAAAATTGAGCTTAAATTAACATATCATCCGATTAGAACTTTATTCGTGTAAAGATTCTAATTGAGTAATAAAAGAGTTAAATTTATTTTTATTCGATATACCAAGAGTGGATCCCCTAACCTTAGCATGCTTCTTTACCTTGAATACATCTTCATTTAATTTCAGTATATTAGTTCTTTGCGTATTTTGTTCAATATTCCTCTCACAAAACAAGACATCGGGAACTAGGTTAGAAGTATTTATTTTGGATCTATATTAGAATTTTCTCTCAATTGGCAATCTTTGTGGGATCGACCTTGCATACCACTAAATCTATACTCCAATAGATTCGTGCACTTGCGAGTTTTAATTAAAACAACAACAGAAATTTATCAAGACGCTGCCCCAAAACAGCTCCAATTGCATAATCAGAAGCATCACACATGATTTCAAAGGGAAGATTCCAATCAGGTGGTCTAATGATAGGTGCAGAGGTGAGTAAGAATTTGAGCTTTTCAAAAGCTTGATAGCACTCTTCATCAAAGATAAAAGAGGCATCTTTGGTAAGTAAATTACACAAAGGCCTAGAGATTTTGCTAAAATCTTTGATGAATCTGCGATAAAACCCTGCATGGCCTAAAAAAGAACGTACCTCTTTTACTGTCCGAGGAGGTGGAAGACTGGAAATCAGTTCAATTTTGGCTCTATCTACCTCAATACCTTGATGTGACACAACATGCCCCAAAACAATTCCCTTTTTAACCATAAAATGGCATTTTTCCCAGTTCAAAACAAGGTTCTTTTCTTTACACCTAATTAAGACTAATCTTAAATGGTGTAGACATTCCTCAAAACTAGACCCATGCACAAAAAAATCATCCATGAATACTTCCAGAAATCGCTCTACCATGTCAGAAAATATACTTATCATGCAACGCTGAAATGTAGCAGGTGCATTGCACAATCCAAATGGCATTCGACGATAGGTAAAGGTTCCGAAAGGACAAGTGAATGTAGTTTTCTCTTGATCCTCAGGTGCATTAGGAATTTGGTTATAACCAGAATATCCATCAAGAAAGCAGTAATATGCATGTCCAGCTAACCTTTCTAGCATTTGATCTATAAAAGGAAGTGGAAAATGGTCTTTCCTTGTAACAGCATTCAACTTACGGTAGTCAATGCAAACACACCACCCAGTTTGTACTCTAGTGGGAATCAATTCATTATTCTCATTCTTGACTACAGTAATGCTAGATTTCTTAGGAACTACCTGAACAGGACTAACCCATGCACTATCAGAAATTGGGTAAATGGCACCCACATCAAGAAGTTTAATCACTTCGGCTCTCACAACTTCTTTCATGTTTGGATTCAGACGTCTTTGTGGATCTCTTGAGGTTTTGGCATTATCCTCCAAATGTATCCTGTGCATGCAAATTGATGGACTAATACCTTTAATGTCTGCTATTGTCCAACCTATGGCATCACTATGTTCACTGAGGACTTTTATGAGTTCAACTTCCTGTTCCTTATCTAAATCAGATGCTACAATGACAGGCAAGGTTTCAGAAGGTCCTAGAAACACATATTTCAAAGAATCTGGTAAAGGTTTTAACTCTACCTGGGGAGGTTTCTCTATGGATGGCAATAAAATAGACTCAGAAGGTGTAAGTATCTCTGTTTTACCTTTCCATTTATTGGTATCCATTAATGGTGTGGTCTTTAACAAGGAATTTACTTCACTGATCAAACAGTCCTCATCCAAATACATGTTAAAGTAGGCCAAACATTTTTCCAAAGGGTCATCATCACAAGAACTTACAAATGAGTCATAGATTATACTCTCAATCATGCTGACCTCACGCACATCATCCATGTCCACAAGTTGATGAGAGACATTAAAAACATTTAATTCCACAATCATATTTCCAAAAGATAAATTCAAAATTCCATTTCGACAATTAATAATTGCATTGGATGTTGCCAGAAATGGTCTACCCAAAATGACTGGAATTTGTGTCTCTGTATTCTCAACAGGTTCAGTGTCAAGAAAAATGAAATCTACTGGAAAGTAGAATTTATCAACCTTAATGAGCACATCTTCTATGATACCTCTAGGGATTTTGGTGGACCTATCAGCTAACTGAAGGGTCACTGATGTAGGTTTCAGCTTTCCTAACCCAAGTTTCTCATACACAGAGTACGGCAATAGATTCACACTTGCTCCTAAATCAAGTAAGGCTCTGTTAATCACATGGTCACTTATAATACAAGAAATTGTAGGACAACCTGGATCTTTGTACTTGACAGGAGTCTTTTGCTGAATTATAGAACTCACTTGTTCAGTCAAAAATGCCTTTTTTGGAACATTAGTTTTCCTTTTCACCGTACAAAGATCTTTCAGAAATTTTGAGTAAGCGGGTACTTGTTTGATAGCATCCAAAAAAGGGATGTTAATGCTTACTTGCTTAAACACCTCTAAAATGTCACTATACTGAGTACCTTTCTTAACAGATGCAAGTCTTTGTGGGAAAGGAGCTTTGGGGGCATAAGAAGTCTGTTCACTTTTCTTTTCACTTGAGTCATTAGTTTGGGATTCATGTTAACTCTGTTCCTCATTTTCTGGCATGTGAACATGATTATCAATGACCTTTCTAGATCTAAGGGTTGTCACAGACTTTACTTCTTCCTTAGGAATTGCTGATGATCCTACTTCATATTGACCCTTAGGATTAGGAATAGGTTGACTGGGGAATTTTCCTTTTTCTCTCTCTCCTACAGCATTGGCTAATTGACCCAATTGTGTTTCAATCTTTGAAATGGACTGAGTGTGAGATTGTAAAACTTGTTGGGTTGATTGCATGAATTGCTGTAGAGTATCTGCCAAAGAAGGTTTTCTTTGTTGAGATACTCCGAAAGGAGGAGTATGATGAGGAACTTGAGGGTATGAATTAGAAGGGGCAAATTGTTGCCCACTTTGATTCATTGCAGGTTGATTTTTCCTCCATGAGAAATTTGGATGATTCCTCCAATTTGGATTATATGTGGGTGCAAATGGGCTATCTGATGACTTCCCATAAGTTTTAAGAGAATTAGCTTGCTCAGAGAATGCCTCTTGGTAAGCTGGTATAGATGGACAAGATTGTGCAATGTGAGATGTACTAGAACATAAGGCACATGCCTCTATCCTAGTATTGGTAGAAGGGTTTAAAGTGTGGCTTAAAGTTAAAGCTTCTACCTTTCTAGTTAGGCTAGCTAAGGCAATTCTCACATCTGTATCATCACTCACTTCATAAAGTCCTCCCTTTTTTTGTGTTTGAGACTTTTTATCCCTGGGATCTATGCAGTTCCAATGCTGAGAATTTTCAGATAAAGATCCTAAGGATTCCCAAGCTTCCCCCTCATTCAATTGTAAAAATCTTCCACCATGCATGCTTTGGATCATTTGACGGTTTGATGAAGTTAAACCATCATAGAAATATTTCACCAATCTCCAAGTTTCAAAACCATGATGAGGACATTTCAGAAGAAGATCATTAAATCTTTCCCAACATTCAAAAAATTGTTCACCCTCTTTTTGACAAAAATCAGAAATTTCTCTCCTAAGGGCATCAGTTTTAGACATAGGGAAAAATTTTGCCAGAAACTTATTTACTAATTGGTTCCAACTAGTTATAGTTCCTGTAGGAAGGGAGTTCAACCAAGCTTTAGCTTTATCTTTCAATGAAAATGGAAACATTCTAAGCCTGATTGATTCATCATTGAAATTCTGGAAGCGAAAAGTCGAGCAGATTTCAAGAAACTCTTTAATGTGCATGTAGGGATCTTCTCTTTCCATACCATAAAATGATGGTAAAAGTTGGAGTATGGCCGGTTTGAGTTCAAAATGAGTTGCAGTAGTTTGGGGTAAAACTATGCAAGATGGAGTATTGGCTATGACAGGTGAGAAGTACTCCATAAGAGTTTTATTATGCACAACTTGTTCTTCCATTTTTAATGGTGATCCAGCAGAATCTAATGTCTCTATTGTACACTCAATGGTTGACCCTAAACTTTTCCTAACCAACCGCTTATCTTTATCACATTTCCAAGCACACATAAACTAAAAAAATTGTTTCCTAATTCTGAAAAAGAATCTAACTACACAACGGCTACAACATGCAAATACCACAAAATAAAAATCACAAAATTATACAAACTCCTTTTTTTTTTTCAAAGTGTTAGTAATAATGGGTAGTATTTAATCGGTAGACTCCCAGGAAAATATGGAGGAATCACAATGATTTCTCTTCAAACCCATACTCCTTAGGCGCTTTTAGCCTTGTTGACAGAATCAACCAATTTTATACACCCAAATTACTACACCAATTTTCAAGAAACAATTCTAAAGAAAAATTTCTATACACAGAATAAACAAACGTTCTAACTATAACTAGTGGAAGAAAAGTACTTACCTGGATCCAAATAGCTTTTTCGTCGCAATCCCCGGCAACGGCGCCAAAAACTTGTTGTTGTTTTAATTAAAACTCGCAAGTGCACGAATCTATTGGAGTATAGATTTAGTGGTATGCAAGGTCGATCCCACAAAGATTGCCAATTGAGAGAAAATTCTAATATAGATTCGAAATAAATACTTCTAACCTAGTTCCTGATGTCTTGTTTTGTGAGAGGAGTATTGAACAAATTACACAAAGAAGTAATATACTGAAATTAAATGAAGATGTATTCAAGGTAAAGAAGCATGCTAAGGTTAGGGGATTCACTCTTGGTATATCGAAAAAAAAAATTTAACTCTTTTATTACTCAATTAGAATCTTTACACGAATAAAGTTCTAATCGGATGATATGTTAATTTAAGCTCAACTTTGTTTATACATTAATTATATTTACCTCCGTTCTAATAATTAAAACATTCTTGTAAAATGGATTCAAGCGTACATTGTGCCAATCACCATATTGTCTACAATAAATCAAGAGTGATTCAAGTATTTATTGTGCCAAAAATTGTCTACAATGTATCAAGGTTCACACTTTACAAGATTAAAAATACAAAGATGCAAAAGATAACTTGTAAATGGATTCAAGCATAAATTGTGCCAATCATTATATTGTCTACAATATATCAAAATTCACATTTTACAAGATTAACTTATGCAAAAAATGAAAGGTAGAAAATTAATTAACATAACAAAATAAAATGAAATAGAATAGGTGGCAAAGCCAACCAATAGTAAAATAAAATAAAGTAGGTGGTAAAGCCAACCATGAAAATAATAAGAGATAGGCGGTCTAATAAAACCAGCCAATAACATAACAAGAAATCGGCGGTATGATAAAACCAGCCATTAAGAAATAATTATGAGAAAAGAAATAGGAAGGTAAATACAATATCAAAGATAAACATTAAGATTAAGAGTTAGATAAATTATTATTCTCATACCAAGAGTTTCACCCTTTCACCTTAGCATTAGGAGATTAGTTCTCCATAATCAAGGCAAGAAAGTGAAATGAAAGATGAAGAAACATGATAATATTACGAAAGAAAATGAAAAATACAAGATATCTAAAGAGAGAATAACATTACAAGTTCGTAGAATTCCAACAAAGCTTTCCCAAGCTCTATCCAAAGCTCTCCAAAAACTCCTCAACTCACCCCTCAAGCCCTCTATTTATAGATACAATTAAGTGTGGTTGGTGTGGTAATTGTCAAAATTGTTAGGTAAGAAGTTGTACAAAGTTGACAATTTGAATTCCATCATGTGCACCGAAATTGATCCTTGAATATCGTCTTGAAAACCGCCGAATTTTCTGACTTCATCAACACGAAAGTTGTATACAATTTCATTAGCTTTCCGTCAAGACAAATTGTGGACAAATTGGATACGTACTGTGTGAGTTATGGTCAAAATACGAGAGCAAAGTCGGGCTGGACTGCAGCAGTAGTCATATTCTCTTCTAGCCCACTTTTGGCCCTTTTAATGTCCGTATTTTCTGACCACTTGAACATGAAAGTTGTACCCAATTGTGTCATCTACACACCTACCAAATTTCATACATATTGGATATGTATTTTCAGAGATATACCCTAAGTACTACAGCAAGGTTGGGCTGGACTGCAACCAGCAAACATATTCTCAACATTGGGTGCTTTGCCTTGAATCTTTATGTTTTAGTTCTTTTAGAAATGTGATCATAAATCAAGAATAAATTTGTGCATATATCCATTAGGATGCGTCTCAAGAGACAATATGATAATGCTCCTTACTCAGCCATCCTTAATGAATTTGTTTATCTGCTTGATTTATAGACATCATTTCCAAAGAACCACAATTTAACTCTGATTCCTCCAATTAAGTCCATTTTCTACTCTTCTCTCCATCTGTAAGAAAGACACAAAACTAAAGACAAGTAAGGGAGATTTATGCTTAATTATGGCAAAAGATAAGATGAAAATATTTAATTTATGAGTATAAAATTCACTCATCAGAGAGTATTAGATAAGTTTGGGTATTTCAACCATCACTTTTAGCTTTGATTATCATATAACATGAATTGAAATCGGATTGAATTAATTCAGTGAAATCAAATGCCTTATCATTTTTAATCATTTGTGAACAACATTCAATTGTGTTCTTTGCATTTATTTGTAAGTTAATTTGCCTCTTAAACAATTTCAACAATTTAGTTTTCAGATAAAATTAGGATTAGTCAATTTCAGTACTTAGTAACACCATTCCTTGTGGGTTCGATATCCGTACTTTGTACACTTTATTACTTGAACGATTCGTACACTTAAGAAAATACGCATCAGCGGCGCTCCAGAAATCGAGAGACGGGGCACCGCAGCGTTCTTGGGCCAACGCTGCGACGCTCATTCCTGGGTTTACACAGCACCGCGCCACCCAGAAAACTCTAGAATTTTCCAAAGTACCAAAAAAAAAAAGTTGTATCTCTATGTCTCTTCTTTTCATAGCCAATGGAATCACCTTAATCTGATCTAAATTGAAGGCGATATGACAAAATTAGTGACCAAAGGTCAAAATTCATCCTATTGCACTGTGATTCTGCTTTGCGAGCTTTGTAATGCAAGCGTTCAACATAAAAATTGTAGATGATTGTGTTATCGTTTCACAGCCACTTGAATAACTTTGATTGGAGTTCATAAGAGGGAGATATGCTCAAAATAATACTGAAAGGTCTGGAATCGCTGCAATTTAGCATTTTTCCATTACTTTCTTATCTTTTTATTCTCTTTTCTTCTTTCTTTGTTCCTACAACACACAAAAAAACTAAGCTAATTCCTAATTATATTTTACTTAAATCAAAATAAAAAGTAAGTTTAAAGGTATTAATATCATGCTTAATTAAGATCACATCAATTGCTAGGAGGCCCTCTAATATATTGTTTGTTTCAATCTACTACTAAATCATATTTTGAACAAATTTTTCATCACTATGATTTAAGAGGCAAATATAATTAATAATTGTATGATTATGAATTATTAACCTATGGTGAATTATTAACTCGCTTAGATATAGTCGATGTGTCTATATTGTTTAGCTCTATCAGTTTCTCTAATTCTTCATGCAATTTATAAGTTGAATTTTATTGATTGGCTAAGACTACTTGTTAATTAGGGTTATTGAGGTGACCTTCATAAACTAACTAAACCTAAGGAGGAACATGGATAATATTACAATAGTAGATACTTAATATATAATTGATTATATTGTCAACGATTAATGTGATTCCTTGATAGTGGATATCAATTAAAACCAACTCTTTCATCATTAACCACTCTCTTATTTTGTTATTTGCGATCATTTTCTTTTTATTTGTTAATTTATTTATAATACTCAAATCCTCTTCATTCTATTTCACAAAAGGTAATACCAGTTTTTGTGTGATAGACTCTTACTCCCATTGCTACATGTTGTATTAAGGTAAGGTATTAATTTGGTGTACCCACGACAGCATCTATCAAATTTTGACTGAATGATTATGATCCTATTTGAACTTCAATTACTCACTTAAAGATGGACTTCGCATCCCTCCACTCACTACCACTTCTTTTGTACTTCATCTCACATCTCTCCCCCTAATTCACACTTCATCACACCTATTGAGCTAAATATACTTCAATTTAACTAATCTAAGTGATTTTTCTTCTTATGTTTTAGGATTGATTAATCATCTACTTTAGCAAATTCACTTGGAAATCAATCAATTGCGCAAGAACTTTAATTCACCCATACCATCCTTTCCCCCCTTCATACTAGAGATTAAGGCACAAGTAGTAAGTTTCTTTCACATATTCTGGTGCAAGTGTGATCAAACTAAATTGGTTTTGGATTGCATACAATTAGGAGCCCAAATTGAAAGAGCATTTACATTTTTCTACCTTAGTCAAAGAGTGCACGCCAAGTGTTTAATAAAAAGTCCTAGGGAACTATGAACAAGTAGATACCTCTTAAGACTTTACAGCTAGCCCTCTCTAAGAGAAAACATTAATAAGAAGATTATCCCCTATTTGACAGGAGGGCATTTATGAGTGATGAATTCTATCAACACCACGTTAAAGTAGTAGTCCACAAAACCATCATTCAAGAAAAATGTTTCATTGTAACTACTGGATTATCCAATAGGGACAACATCCTCCAAAGGAATTGGCAAACATTCTGCAAGAACCCCAGGCTGGGAGTCATCCCAGTAATGCAAGAATTTTATTCCAATGCCATTATGCATGAACATCACATGGTATAGGTTAGAGGTAAACTGATGAAATACACCCCTTATGCAATCAATAAGTATTACTCCTTACCTAATATTGAAGAGGATGAATACTTTGTATTCCTCCAAATAGAGATTGATTATGAAGACATTTTCCATACTCTCTACCATAGAGAGGCATCTTGGAAACTAGATAACAGTGACCAACCTGTGTATTTTGCAAGGGCAAGTGTGATTAAAGTAGCTAAGGCTTAGCACTATTTTGTGGTAGCCAGAATTATGCCAAGATTGAACATCAATCAAGTTCAGTAAGACAAGGCCATCTTAATTTATGCCATACTCAAAAGCTTTTCAATTGATGCGGACAAGATTATACACAGACATATATTGCGATGCATTAATGCTAAAAGCAACTCATTCTTTGTCTCTAGCTTAAAAACTGCTCTACGTGGAAATACTATAGTAACGTGGGACTCCACATAAGCTCTCATCTAACCAATGAGACCTATTTTTTACATAGACATTCAAAAATACAAAGGACAAGATGAGGTAGTGGAAGATGAGCTAGACCTCTAGCCATTGGCTACAAAGGAACCTGGTAGTAATTCAGTCCCACCATAATCTCAGTACACCATTAATGATTTATGGGAGTGCACGAAGATTTTAAGCCATTAGATGAATGATATAGCACTCTACCAGCACTCCATTCCATAGCATAACACCAAATGCTTTAGCCAGCTCACCCACGCTCTAATATTCTATTCATCACCTGAATGTTGTGAGCATGTGATTATATTTCAATGTTTAATTTTTGATAGGCCAAACCAATAGCAAATGATATGATTACTTAAAAATTTCTTAGCTTTTGAAAATTGTAAAACACTCATAGTTATGTGTAATTTTAACTTTTTAATTTTTTTTTTAACATTTGAATCCTAAAGCCCTTTTTGTAAAACTAAATCAATTCCTAATTAAATTTGAACAAAAAGTAAATTAAAACGTGCTAAAAATTATGCTTAATTAATTGCATATCACCAAGGCAGGGGTGCAGTGGAACCCCAATGAAATAGTAGTGAACTCGATGAAGCTAATTACACATCGAGACATCTACAAATACAAACATGCAAAGGTCCCAACATTAGGCACAACCAAGCTACCTACTCTACCTATACTTGTATTTGAAGCACAAGGAGGCAGTGTTACTCCACATCGGCCACCCCACATTATCGAGGATTTATAAGAACGTATTAAGGCACTTAGGACAGACATGCATTAGATGGGGAACACACTAGGCCAATACATCCAAAACTACTTCACATCAATTGGTCATTATCAAGTTGAGTATCTAAACTAGCTATGACTAACCATGGGATCCCAGGTCATTTTCCCAAAAGCACCGCCAATCTAGCCTCCTCCCACATTTGGTACTTCAAAGGCATATGCTATAGAGGAGTAGATTGACAAAGAAGAATTTTAGTATAGGGGAGTTTTTGCATCTTATTCTTTTTATTTTAAATTTCCCTTTCATTTTATTTTATCTTTTATTGTATTTCATCTCACAATGGGGAAAATGTGAAGATTGAGTGTAAGGGAAGGAATTTACATTTTGTGGATGACTATATATGACTAAATGGATGAATGGACATGATGAAACTCCTTATTTTAGTTACATTACCTAAATTTTCACCAGTTGCATTTTATTGCATTAGCAAGTAGAGGCTATGTGTATATCTTCATATTATGATTTGAGTTGTCAAGTAATCTGAAAAGCTAGTTATGCGAATAAATTGAAAATTTTACCTCTCGAATTTAATAAAGGAAATTTACATTCATAGAATTTTTAGCTCTCTTACAATTTTTGTTATCACTTTTTAATCTTGAATTTTGATGCATATTAACTTTAAGAAATAAGCCAACTTGTCACTTAGAGAAAGTTTATGCATGAAAAAAAATATTGTTTGGCCATAAAAGGATTTTTAGAACTTATTCTAATGTACTTGAGGCAAAATTCTAGGTTTCTACTATGACTTTGGAAGCGATTTAAGCATCTTTGTGATATTGAGCCTTTCAAACCCACCTAATGACATTATTTTTCTATACCCTTTTTTTGAGCTTAATTGAATTTTGTTCTGAATAGAAGCTTATTTCCCCTATCTTTGCTACATTTGGTTTTCCACATTTATTTGAATACCTTCTTCACTCACCTACATGAATATGATTTGATGTATCACTTAGAGCTTCACTGTTACTAAAAGGCTAGAAGAGAGGAGTTAAGAAATAATCAAGAAAAAGTAAAAGGATTGGAATAAAGCAATGCATTAGTGATGATGAATGTATATTAGGATCTTGATCTGAATTAAGAAGAAATAGGAAAAAGTGAAGAACAAAATAAAAAAGTGGAGCAATTGAATCAAGGATTCAATAGAGAAGGCTGAAAATGGGAGTAGGGGAAATTCCCTCAAAAGAAAAAGGAAGCTCAAGGAAAGAAAAAGTAAATATAGTCATATGGTGCTTGGTGGAAAAGCTAAAAATAATTATCCTTTACCACACCCTATACCCTGGCCACATTACAAGTTAGAGAAATGTCTTATTGATCCATAGTATAGTTTACAACCTACACTAGTAGAGAGTAGCATGAGGAATAAGATTATTGAATTCCTACCTTAATATGTATTCTAAATTTTTTGCTATATAAACCTATCCGAGTGAAAAGGGAAGCTAATCAACTCAAGACTCACACACTGCCTCAAGTTTAGAAAGGAAGGTGTAAAGGTTGTATAAGAGTTGAGACACTTATGATTATGATTTTTCTTTAACTTAAATTCTTTTTACTAAGGCAAGAAACTTAGCAGTTTGACACTTATTGCATAATGATTGTTTAAAGCTTAATTTTCTAAAAGATTTTGACTTTTCTTAAGGAAAAAAAAGGGATTAAGTGTAGCGGTATAAAATAAGCACATATTTATATATGCATATGATGCTTTAATTTGGTGATTTATTTTATATTTGAGGAAATAATAGCAAGACACATGATTTATGATGTATAAGTATATTGCAATATTTAAAGAATATAGAAATTGCAAAAGAAGGAAGAAAATAGGAAGAATAGCTAAAGAGGAGAGGTATAAGATCTTATGTTAAACGTAAGCTTGTTCGTGTCATAACACAAAGAAATCCAAAAAAACATTCCAAATTCTATAAAAGGCTTCGCATCGCGATAAGATATTCTCTACATCGCAAAGCAAGGACATGTAGAATAGAATAATGAGAATTCTAATAGCATTTGCATTACGATAATGGATACATCGCATCACGACACAGATAAAGAGTTTTAGTTGATCACACATTCAAAAATGGTTGTGTCACTATAGGGAAACCCTAGGCGATGCAAGTATGATGATTGTTTTATAAATATAATACCAGAGGCAACAAAAGTCAATTAATTCATAGTTTTTCTTTTTCCTTTTCTCAGCATTCTACAATAGCCCTGTGTGGCTAAATACTTTTAGTTGGTTTAGGGATATTAAAACCTCAAAAATTCTATGCAATGTGAAACTCAAATTAAGAGCTAATTGTTCAATTCCTATTTGAGTATTAATTGTTTCTTTATTTTTCATCTCATGATTTCTTCAATTAATTACTAAAAGGCTTACTAGTATATTACTTAATTTAATTTATTGCTAAATCATAAATCAAAAAAAAAAATTGAGCACTATAGTTTAAGAGACAACTAAGATTACAGTTGTATGATTATGAAATGTTAATCTTAAAGGGAAAAATTAACTAAATTAAATACAACGAATTAGTTGTATTATTTAGCTTTACCAGTTTCTCTTGTTCTTAATGCAATTGCTAAGTTAAATTTTATTATTTGGTTTGCTCATCAATTAGGGTTGTTTGGGGCAATCATTATCAATCAACTAAACCTAAGGAGGGACAGTTGTAAGAGCCAGGTTTTTTTTGTACGTTCAGTTTTATCATATCTTATAATGCAAGAAAATTTCTTTAAACTTCATCAAGCCGCACAGGTAGATAACACACATTTATATCATCACTCCAAAGAGGATACATCAGTGTTAGGGTTATACAAGAGTAACACTAGGTACTACTCATGGCATCAAAGCAAAGAAGTATCAGGGATTACTCTTTCGAAAGATACACTGGGGTTACACTACACAATGTACATTCTACCAGCTAGGCCCTGATAAAAGGGAAATTTGAGTGTTTAATGGATATAGTTTATCCCCTAATTAGTAGTAAACTTGTGATTATTTCACTAAATTTGGTTATGCTTTGCTCTAGATACTAATTTGGTTTGTTTTATGTTTGTAGGAGAGCAAAAGAGGCCAAGAAGCAAAGGAAAACAATCATGAAAGGAGCCATATGGACTTGGAATATGCTAAGGAGGAAGTAAGGATGCAACACACCAAAAATTGACAAGAAAGGAGCATGGTAGCCCCCAACACAGCCATGCCGTGCTTGGTGTGCATGAAGCACGGCCAGGCCATGCTCTGTGCGAAAGACGCAGAAAATTCCCAAAATTCTGCCCAAAGCACGACCGTCCTTCGAGTCTGTACATCACGTGTTTTCTTAGGATTTTTGACAGCCAAATGATACATATGCATAAGGAAACACAGAGGAACACATTTAGACCCAAAGAGACATCTTAGACTCAGTTTTTAGGCTTAGAAAACACTCTTAGATTAGGTTTTTACTTGAATCATTGTTGAATTTATATTCTAGAGTAGGATTTACACTCATTGAAGGTTGTATTTCATCTTTACTTTTCTACAGATCAGGTTACATGGTGCGTACTGTCGCAGGTACATCCAAATTGATACCTTACCTTAAAACTAACTTGTAGTAGTGGGAGTAAGGGTCAATCCCATAGAGACTGGAATTACTTTATGTGATTAAGAAAGGGGGGATTGATAATTATAAATAAAACCAAGTAAACAATAATGAAAGTAAATAAGAGAGAGAGATTAATGATAAAGACGTTGGTTTTGGTTGATATCCACCGTCAAGGGTTTGCATTGATCATTGACAATATAATCAATCTGTAATTGAATATCTATCATTGGGTTTCTAACTCGGTTCCTCGTTAAGTCTAGTAAATTAATGACAATTGCACCAATTAAACCCTAATTAATAAGCAATCCTTTAGCACATCGGTAAAGCATAACTTATTAACTGCATGAAGAACTAGAGAAACTGACAGAGCTAAACAAATATAAAAACATCGTTTATATCTAATTTAGTTAATTACTCATCAAAGGTTCAATGATTTATAATCCAAAATCCTCAAACCTATTTGCCTCATGAATCAAAGAATTGAAGACTTTGTTCAAAATATAATTCAGCGGTAGATTAAGACATACAATATACTAGTAGGCCTCCCTAGCAATCATATGAATAATCATTGAGAAGAAGAACAGATAAATAATCAATACTCAATTCAAATTGAAATAATAAAATCAGTTCTACATCTCATAATGCATGAAGATCCCTTGAGGTTTCAATATACCTCAACCAACTAAAAGGAACTAGCCACACAGGGCTATAAGAAAATCAAAAGAAGAATTGAAGAATGTAACTAAGAACTTGGATAAAGGATTGAATGAATTACCTGCTTGCTTTCCTCCCTTTTCATAGATTAACTCATCCTAATCGAAGCAGGAGTGTTTCTAGCTCAAATTTTGGCCTATTAGGCTTCAATTGGAGTTGAAAAACCCTAAAAATCGTGAATTTAGCAACTTGGTGCGGCGGCGGGTGCCGCGGTGCTTTGGAAACCTTCTGACGGGGTGCCTAGGCTAGCTCTGGCGCACTCTGAATTCTGACGCTCGAGTGCCGTGGCGCCCGGTGCTTCTGGGCAACAAATGTTGCGGTGCACTAGGGAGTGCCGTGGCCCTCCGAACCTGCAATGATGCAGTGCCGCAGTGCTCTCTTGCGAGTACCGGGGTGCCTACAAAACTCCATAATTTGCTAGAGTGACAAACACAAAAGTTGTACTATATTGCTTCTTTCCATAGCTGCATGAATCACCTTAATCCAATCTAAATTGAAGGAGATATACTAAAATTAGTGACCAAAGGTCAGAATTCATCTTAGTGCACTATGATTCTGAATTGGAAGCTCTGCAACGTTATGAAATCTCCCGAATTTGACCAAGTTTTCAACATAAAAGTTGTAAAACATTGCGTTATCTTTTCACAGCCACTTGAATCACTTTGATTGTAGTTCATAAGAGGGAGATATGCTCAAAATAGTGCTAAAAGGTCTGAAATCGCTGCAATGTAGCATTTTTCCTTGAATTTCTTATCTTTTCTTCTTCCTTTGTTCCTACAACACAAAACACAAAACTAAGCTAATTCCTAATTATATTTTACTTAAATCAAACAAAAAGTAAGTTTAAAGGTATTAATATCATGGTTAATTAAGATCGCATCAAATACCCCCACACTCAACCTTTGGCTTGTCCTCAAGCAAAATAATCCCTAAAGACAAAAACACAACAATCAATAATGTAGTGAGTGTTAGGCTTACCAAATGTTTGCTTCATAACATAAAAATATACTCTAGAAAAATTTTGGACGGTCATAATCATGCACAAGATTAACACAAATGTAATATATTATTTTATCCTTCTGAATCCTTAGTGTGTGTGTGTGTTTTTAGGTCAATAAATTTTTTTTACTCGGATGAGTTTATATATCCCAAAATTTTGATTGTAGATCTCTAATTAGTTTAGGATTTCAATATGCTTATTCTTCATGCCACTCTCCACTAATGTAGGCCAAAACTACCTCTAGGATCAATAGGACTTTATTTAACTTGTAATGTGGCCAGAGTATAAGGTAAGATAAAAGATACAAATTTAGGTTCAATCACCTAGCACCACATGATTAAATCTGATCTCTTGAGCTTTTCTAAATTTGTGGTGATTTCTCCCCCCACACTCATTTTCTTATTTCAATTGAATTTAATCCATCCTTTTTCCTCAATTCTCTAATAATTTTTTTTTCACAGCATTTGGATTTTTCTTCTATTTCCTTTGCATATTTCTTTGTTTTTTTTTGCATAATTCTTTTCTTTTCCTTGCTCCACCCTTCCACCCTTTTTTTAAATAAAGCTCTACAAAACAAGTATTCAGAAAAATAATCATGGAGTGAGTGAATAGAATAAAAAATAAGGATATTCATACAAAATTTGGCTTTCGGCTCATTTGTGATTTTTAGAAGAAAAAGTTCATTAAGCTCAAAATAGAGGAACTAAGGATATTTCATTGTTTAGGTTAGGCTAGAAAGGCTCAATCTATCCAATAATGCCTAAATCATCTCCTAAATAATAGTATTAGCCTAAGATTTCGCCTCAAGTAACATTTGAATAAGTTCTAGAAATTTTAATGAGATCATAAAATAGTTGAGTTATATAATCTTTTTCTAAGTAAAAGACAAATTAAATATCCAAAATTACTGTACAAAGGAATTCCAGGATTTTTAGAAAATAGGTAATAATAAATTGAAAAGGAATTAAAATTACACATAATTATGATTTTCCTACGTCTCTCAAGAGCTATAAGCAATTTAAACAATTATATCATTGGCTATTGGTTCAGCTAACACAAACTCATAGATTGAGATAAAGTTCACATGCTCACCTTGTTTAATAACTAGAATAAAAGTGCAAAGATCATAGAAGCTTACTGTAGTACACATCAAAATAAATAGTGCACAAATATTAGTTATTATACAAGCATCCAACTGAATCAGAATGTGACCCCCCCACACTTAAGATTTTACATTGTCCTCAATGTAGAATCGAAAAGAATAAAATAAGAGAGACAAGTAATAAAAAAAGAGGAGGGTCCAGTGAAACTTCCCTGATTAGTTATCATCATCCATCTCATCCTGCTCAAGTGCAGGCCTAAAGGACGGCTCAGGAGATGCCGGGAATGCTATAGGAAGGTCCAAGGCATGGGCCAGCTGGCTAAAGAAAGCAGTGTTGTGCTGTGCTATGGAGTATTGGTAGAGAGCTAAGTCATTCATCTGATGAGTGAGAACCTCTGTTTGCTCCCATAGATCGTCAATAGTGTGCTGGGCTAGTGGTGGGGCTGAACTGCTACCAGGTCCCTCTGTAATTATAGGCTGAATGCCTAACTCATCTTCTGCTACTTCCTCATGTCCTTTATATTTCTGAATGTCTGCATAGGAAATAGGTTTCATTGGTTGAATGAGAGCCTCAATAGAATCCTAGCTGACTCCAGCCTTCCCATATAGACCAGTGATTAAACTGGGGGCAAAGAGGGATCCACTTCTAGAACGAATGTAGCCAAGTATTTGTCTGTGGATGAGTTTTCCCACGTCAATGGAAAAACCTTTAAGTATAGCAAAAATCAGAATGGCTTTGTCCCTCCTGACTTAACTCATATTCAAACTAGGCATGAATCATGCTACTACGAAATAGTACCAAGCTTTAACCACTTTATTCATGTCGGCCCTGGCAAAATACAGTGGTTGCCCATTGCTATCTAACTTCCAAGAAGCCCCTCTGAAGCAAAGAGTGGAGATAATCTCTTCAAAGTCGATGTCTGATTGGATGAAGGTAGAGTACTCATCATCTTCAATGTCAGGCAAAGAGTAGAATTCGTTGATAGCATGAGGATTAAAATTCACCATCTTGCCTCTAATCTGTGCTTTGTGGTGTTCATGAACTGTAGCATTGGAGTAAAACTCCTGTACCACGGAAATGACTCCTGGTTCGGGGCTCTTGCAAAAAATCTCTCAATGTCTGTGGAGGATATTGTCTCTAGGAGGAAATGTAACATCCTTTTTTTTATACAATATTGAGTTCACATACACGTCATTAATCAAAACGTACATGCAACATATCAAACACATAGATATTTACATCTTGTTTATTTTGGTTGACTAATTCCGGAGATACAGGTGCGGGTGGTTACACCTTCACCAGGATCTATGCCAACTCGATCACAAACATTTTATTTAGGATCTTCCCATCATAGAATAACTCGATCCAACATTCACTAAAAGCCAGAGCTATAGAAAATCTGCATAACTAATTTTCTGCACATGATATGGAAATATAGTGAGAATTAAATCCTAGTAAGTTCAACAATAAATCATCATCAATAAAGCTCATCACGTCATGTTCAACTGTATAAACTACAGAAAATATCTTTGGTCACATGAATGCATTATAACTACACACATAAGAATCATACTGTAATGATATGTATGACATGATTAACTATTTTCAAAATATCATATGATGGCCATCAACTTATTCTCATTTCAAAATACCCCGGTCAAGGTGAGTATCCTCTACTCTCCGGTACGGGCTTTTCTCGCTCCGTCCGACATGGCACATTTTCTCTTTCTTTTCTCATAATCATAATCATAACCGTTGGTAGGTCATCCCCTACTGGTGCACCACACGGATTTCCATGTGACTGTGCTCATTTCTTTTCTTTTCACAATGATAGCAAAAAATATGCTTTCAATAACCAGTATGTTCATCAAAATATAATTATTACCAAAAATCATTGGTAATCATGCCATGAACATAACCATTTCAAATATCACTTTATAAAATATTTTCATGTCAAAATTTCACACTTAAGATGGTAAGAAGTTCATACAATGGCAATGGCTATGGTTATACTAGTCATTTATTAAGATTCATCTTCTTTTTTAAATACTAATTTTATTTCTTTATTTTCTTGATGTAGGTTTTCATCCTATCTAACCTTCTCTTACTAATTAGAGCATAACTCCCTCAATTTAACTCTGATGTAGGTAATCTTGGTGTCACTTTCAAGATAAAACAATTATCTAAAACTATTATGTTGAACATTGTAGCGAAATATTAAGAAATCAAGGTGATATTACTCCCTAAATGTATAGGTTATTTCTTCTCGGATAGGTTCTGACCTCTACCTACTAATCAGATCATATCTACCTCATATGGACTCCAACTTGAGTGATTCCAGTGGATAAAATCTGTGACACACATATCTATAATTCTTATGTTAACCATTTATTTTAATTCCATATAGATAATTCCCAGAAATTAAAATACAGAAGCTGTCCTAACATATTCTTCCCTGATGAACCATTTTCTGACCTTTGACTACTAATAAGCTCATATCTTCCTCATATGGACTCCAAATTGAATGATTCCAGTGGCTAAAAATCCATGACACACATAGCTATAATTATTATGTTAACTATTTATTTTAATTCCATACAGATAATTCCCAGCAATTAAAATACAGAAGCTGTCCTAACAAAATCTTCCCTGATGAACCATTTTCTGACCTTTGACTACTAATCCGCTCATATCTTCCTCATATGGACTCGAAATTGAATGATTCCAGTGGCATAAAATCCATGACACACATAGTTATAATTTGTATGTTAACCATTTATTTTAATTCTATACAAATAATTCCCAGAAATTAAAATACAGAAGCTATCCTAACATATTCTTCCCTGATGAACCATTTTCTGATCTTTGACTACTAATGAGCTCATATCTTCCTCATATAGACTCCAAATTGAATGCTTCCAGTGCCTAAAAATCCATGACACACATAGTTATAATTCGTATGTTAACCATTTATTTTAATTCCATACAGATAATTCCCAGAAATTAAAATATAGAAGCTGTCCTAACATAATCTTCCCCGATGAACCATTTTCTGACCTTTGCTAACTAAACGGACCATATCTACATCATATGGACTCCAAATTGAATGATTCCTGTGGCTTAGAATCCATGACACATATTTCTATAATTATTATGTTAACCATTTGTTTTAATTCCATACAGATAATTCCCAGAAATTAAAATACAGAAGCTGTCCTAACATATTCTTCCCTGATGAACCATTTTCTGACATTTGACTACTAATAAGCTCATATCTTCCTCATATGGACTCCAAATTGAATGATTCCATCCAAGACACACATAGCTACAATTCTTATGTTAACCATTTATTTTAATTCCATACAGATAATTCCCAGAAATTAAAATACAGAAGCTGTCCTAACATAATCTTCCCTGATGAACCATTTTCTGACCTTTGCTAACTAAACGGACCATATCTACATCATATGGACTCCAAATTGAATGATTCCAGTGGTTTAAAATCCGTGACACATACAGATACAATTCTTATGTTCACCATGTATTTTGATTCTGTATAGATAATTCCCAGAAATTTAAATACCAAAGCTATCCTAACATATTCTTACCTGATGAACCATTTTCTGACCTTTGCTAACTAAACGGACCATATCTACATCATATGGACTCCAAATTGGATGATTTCAGTGGGTTAAAATCCGTGACACATGTAGCTACAATTCTTATGTTAACCATTTATTTTAATTCTGTATAGATAATTCCTAGAAATTAAAATACTGAAGTTATCCTAACATATTCTTACCTGATGAACCATTTTCTGACCTTTTCTAACTAAATGGACCATATCTACATCATATGGACTCCAAATTGAATGATTCCAGTGTCTAAATATCCGTGACACATATAGCTACAATTCTTATGTTAACCATTTATTTTAATTCTGTATAGATAATTTCCAGATATTAAAATACAGAAACTTAAAATTTTGCCACCCATAGCCATACATATGCAGAACTTTCTATACCGGCCTAAGTATTCAAACATACATCACATGCAAGATCAATATGTAACATGACATAGCAACATCATGACCAATCATAAAAGTTCTAAGATCAAAATCTTATATAAATATTATAAGTTTCAAAAGTTTTCTTCAAAAAAAAATATTGTTAAACTTACCTGGAGCACTTAGTCTCCTAGACTTCTCCTTCCTCTTTCTTCCTTTCTTCCTCTCCTTTCCTCACTCTACCTTGCTTCTATTTTTCCTCTCCCTCACTTGGACGAAATTCCATTGTTGTAAGGGTGGGATTTCTTATATAGACCACCAAATAATTCACCTTTCATGATCATCGGTCTACCTTATCACAATTAGGATACACTTTGTTGAATTTTTGGAAAACAAACAACTTATGTTCTTGTCTTCCTCTTCCTTAGTCAAGATATGCATAGGAAAAGGAGATTTGTATTTTGAAAATTATGATAATATGTTCTTAAGATATGGGACAAGGTCCCTTTGATTTAGGGATTCATTTACTTTTTCTTTTGTCTTAATCAATTATGATAGGTTGCCTTTTTAAGTGGCAAATTTCTAGCCCTTCAATCTCCATTATTTGGTTGAAGTTATTTATGTGGGATAGAGATGTTTTGTCTTAATGCTATGTCTTATCATACCACTTGCTAAAATTATGAGTGTAGGATATAGATGTTTTTGTCCTAAAGCCTTGTATTATTATGCCACTTGCCAAAATGATGAATGTAGAATCACACCACTTGCTAAATTTTTGTCTTAATGCCATATCACCTAATCTTGATTACACCATTATTTTATTTTTATTTTTATTTTTCCTCTTGGGTTTGGGCTCATTCTTGCCCATTTTCTTTACTTTGGTTAAAATTCTACCTTTCATAATGGGCTTGGTCACATTTTCATGATTTCTGGGCTACCGGTCCAATTTCTATATCCTAGTCCAAATCTATGTTTTATTTCTTCCTTGGGCTATCCTATTGGCTTGCTAAAAGTTCATGTGAAGTAGAAAAACTCTATATGAAGTGTCCATAGGTTAAAGCCCAATTACGGGTGGAGATACTAAACTTAGTAATTAAGAAAAATTACCCTAATCCGATCTTCTTGAAATTTTAAGACCTTTACTTCACAAAAATTTATCTTTCTTTACCTAAGAATTTCAACTTTCTTTAGCATGTTTATTTCTAATATTTCCTCTTAGGTTTTCTTTCTTTACCTATTCCATTAATATTAGAACATTTATATGCATATATGTAGGGTGAAGAATTTCTAAGAAAAATATCTAAAAATTACGGGTTGTTACAGGAAACTCAATGGTGACAATGAAACCCCTCTTAGGAATGATTGATTTATGAACCACCACCTTACTATGGTGTTGATAGACTTCTTTACTCACAAATGTTGTGCTATCAAATGCTGGAGGGTCCTCTGCTCCATTCTTCCTTTTCGAGAGGCCTAATTTGAAAGTTTTTGGGGCCATTGCACTTAGCAAATTCACTAGGGCGTTTTATCAAACACTTGGTGTGCACTCTCAAAAAATTGGGAGAATGGATGGTGGATTCTTAGCTGGAAGTCCCAATTTAGTGCAAACCAGTAGCAATTAAGTATGGAGATCAACTTCAGCAGGAGAAACAAAGCAAACCGTACCCAATTTAACTTCATTTGTGGCTGGAAAGTACAAGATCAAAATTGCTTTAGAACTTTAGAAAAGTGCCATTGAATCCAACCCAAAAGCTGAAAGAATTGTTGAATCCTCAAAAGAAGATGAAAAACCACTCAACTCAATCAAATAAACATAATGATAAGTTGCTAAGGGTGATTGGAGGCAGGAATTTGTATGTAGGGGTGAGGGTGATGCAAAACGCAGCTCTTTGGGATGAAGAGGTCCGTGGACCTCTTATAGAGAGTGCCGCGGCGCTCACCTAATCTGGGCGATAGGCGCCGCGACGCTTGTGCGTTCACAGTTTTGCCAATTTTTTTTTAAATTAAAGAGAAATTAAGCTATGAAACAAAAAAATAAGAAGAAGAATAATGGTTGTTGGGTTGCCTCCCAACCAACGCCTTTGTTTTACGTCGTTGGCTCGACATAAATTAAAAAAAATCAAAAAGGGTCTTGAAGAGTTGTCCATTGTGATTCTTCTTGCTGAAATCCTTCATATTATGGTTTAAGCCTATGCCCATTCCATCCTATTGCAGATTTGTAGTTTTGAATTGATTTTTCCTCTTGATTAGTTTCAAGCTTGCTGGAAATTTTATCGGGAGGTATTTCTATTTTCCCCAAAAATACATATTGGAGAGGATCAGGAAGAGTCTTCAATTCAGGAGTAGGAACCTGCACAACAAAAGGTAAAAGAGTGGTATCAGTAAGTGGTGATTCTATGTAAGCAACCTTACCTGCAGCTGAGTCCTCTTTTGTTTCTATATCCTGCTCTATCTCACCATTATCTTCCTCTATGGATTTGCTCACAATCACTTCCAGTTTATCCTTTCCATCTACTTCATATGTCAAAGAACTAATGACATTGATAGAATAAACAGGAATATCATCACTTGGGTGTTTCATGGTCTCATACATATTAAACTTTATTACTTCACCATCAAATTCCATAGTGAGTGTGCCATTGTGAACATCTATTTTAGTTTGAGAGGTTTTCAAAAATGGTCTCCCTAATAATATTGGAGAAGTAGGATCTCCATTTTCCATGTCAAATGCATAAAAATCCGCAGGGAAAACCAAATCATCTACCTGTACCAAGACATCCTCAATTACTCCTTTAGGATATGTATTAGACATGTCTGCTAGTTGAATTATCAAATTTGTTGAGTTAAAGGGCCCCAATTTTAAAGAAGTATATACAGAATATGGCATGACATTTATGGAAGCTCCTAAATCTAACATAGCCTGTTTAACACGAGTGTTCCCAATTTTGTATGGAATAGTAAACATACCTAGATCCTTGCATTTAGTGGAAAGTTTTGTTTGTATCATGGTAGATACATTCTGACTCATCTGTACCTTTTCAAATCCCTTCAAATTTTGTCTTCTCTTTTGAGTACATAGTTCTTTTAAGAACTTTGCATATCTTGGCACCTGTTTAATAGCATCTAGAAGGGGAATATTAACTTCACATTTTCTAAAGGTTTCATACAAATCAGAAGTCTTCTCATGTAACCTATTCTCTTTAAGAGCTTCTTGAAAAGGAGGCACTACTTCATAATTCAGAGTAGATAGAGACTTACCTGTAGATGCTTCTTTCTCCTTGTTTAATTTCTCTTGCTTTTTAGAGGAAGAAACGGATGGTAGACCTTCAGCTTCCTTACCATTCATTGAAATAATTGCACTGACATTTTCTCTAGGATTTACCACAGTTTGAGAAGGTAACTTACCTGAGTTTTGAGCATCCAATCGACTCACTGTGGTTACTAACTAACCTACTTGAGTTGTCAGGTTCTGAATGCTGGCTCTTGTCTCTTGCTGAAATTGATGAGAATTATGTACAAGAGTTTTCACAATATCTTCCAATGGATTACTTACCTGGTGATCCTAGGATGCATTTTGTCTAGGATAATAGGCTTGCTGATTTTGTTAAAAAATTTGTCCTGCAGGCCTATTTTGTGCATTCCCATATCTAAAATTGGGATGATCCTTCCATCTAGGATTGTATGTATTAGCATATGGATCATACCTTTTTGGTTGGACGAGAAAACCTCCTACAGCATTTGCTTGTTCTGTGGATTCCTCTTGAAGTGTAGGACACATGTCAGTTGGGTGCCCTGTGGCTGAACATATTCCACATACTTTAACTTGCTGTATTGTACCTGTAGCCATTTGGCGCACAAGAGAAGTAAGTTTAGATATTTGATTCTGAAGAGAAGTAGTACTTACCTCATGGGCATACCTAATAGGAGGATCATGCCTAATGGCAAATTGTTGGGAATTGGCAGCCATATTTAATATCAGGACTCTGGCTGCTTCAGGAGTCTTATCTACTAGTGCTCCTCCACTAGCTGCATCTATCATGCTCCTATCTCCATGCAAAAGACCTTCATAGAAATATTGGATTAGTAGCTGCTCACTAATTTGATGATGTGGGCAGCTTGCACAAAGCTTTTTAAACCTCTCCTAATATTCATAAAGTGTTTCTCCATGCAATTGCTTAATGCCGCATATTTCTTTCCTGATAGTAGCAGCCCTAGATGCAGGAAAATAACGTTCTAAAAACATTCTCTTCATCTCATTCCAAATAGTAATAGTACTAGAGGGCAAATAATACAACCAATCTTTGGCTGAATCTCTTAATGAAAAAGGAAAAGCCCTGAGTTTTATTTGTTCCTCAGTTACTCCAGGGAGCTTCATATTGGTACATACCACATGAAATTCCTTCAAATTTTTATGCCGGTTTTCACCTGCAAGACCATGAAAATTAGGTAAGAGATGAATTAATCGAGATTTCAACTCAAAATTAACATTGTCATCAAGATTAGGAAAAGTAATGCATAAGGGTTGCTGATGCAAATCTGGAGCTGCAAGATCCTTTAGAGTGGGGTGCCTCGCCATGATTACTTCCTCCTTTTCTTGATCAATGTCCACTTGAAGTTCTCTTCTGTGCCTATATACAGATTTTCCAATATCTGGATTGAACTTTAAATTTTGAGAATTAGAAGAACAAGTCACAGGCATAAATCAAAATAAAATCACAAAAAGTAATAGACGCAGTCCCCGGCAACTGCGCCAAAATTTAGTGCGTACTGTCGCAGGTACACCCAAATTGATACCTTACCTCAAAACTAACTTATAGTAGTGGGAGTAAGGGTCGATCCCACAGAGACTAGAATTACTTTATATGATTAAGAAAGGGGGGATTGATAATTGTAAATAAAACCAAGTAAACAACAATGAAAGTAAATAAGAGAGAGTGATTAATGATAAAGATGTTGGTTTCGGTTGATATCCATCGTTAAGGGTTTACATTGATCATTGACAATATAATCAATCTGTAATTGAATATATATCATTGGGTTTCTAACCCTGTTCCTCCTTAAGTCTAGTAAATTAATGACAATCACTCCAATTAAATCCTAATTAACAAGAAATCCTTTAGCACATCGGTAAAGCATAACTTATTAACCGCATGAAGAACTAGAGAAACTGACAGAGTTAAACAAATATAAACACATCGGTTATATCTAATTTATTTAATTACTCATCATATGTTCAATGATTTATAATCCAAAATCCTCAAACCTATTTGCCTCATGAATCACAGAATTGAATACTTTGTTCAAAACATAATTCAGCGGTAGATTAAGACACACAATATACTAGTAGGCCTCCCTAGCAATCATATGAATAATCATTGAGAAGAAGAGCAGATGAATAATCAATACTCAATTCAAATTGAAATAATAAAATCAAGTCTACATCTCACAATGCATGAAGATCCCTTGAGGTTTCAATCTACCTCAACCAACTAAAAAGAACTAGCCATGCAGGGCCATAAGAAAATCAAAAGAAGAATTGAAGAATGTAACTAAGAACTTGGATGAAGGACTGAATGAATTATCTGCTTGCTTTCCTCCCTTTTTGTAGATTAACTCTTCCTAATCGAAGCAGGAGAGTTTCTAGGTCAAATTTTGGCCTATTAGGCTTCAATTGGAGTTGAAAAACCCTAAAAATCGTGAATTCAGCGACCTGGTGCGACGCCGGATGCCGTGGCACACTATATGGGAGCCACGGCGCTCTGAAAAGCTTCTGACGGGGTGCCTAGGCTAGCTCTGGTGCAATCTAGATTCTGACGCTCGAGCACCGTGGCTCTGGACATCGGGTGCCGCGGCGTCCGATGCTTCTGGGCAACAAATGCCACGGCGCACTAGGGAGCGCCGTGGCCCTCTGAACCTGCAATGACGCAGCACTGCGGTGCCTAGAAAACTCCAGATTTTTCCAAAGTGATGAACATGAAAGTTGTAGCTCTATGTCACATCGTTCCATAGCCACATGAATCACCTTAATCCAACCTAAATTGGAGGAGATATACTAAAATTAGTTATCCAAAGTCAGAATTCATCTTACTGCACTGTGATTTTGATTTGCAAGCTCTGTAACGCTATGAAAACTCCCAAATTTGACCAAGTTTTCAACATAAAAGTTGTATAGGATTGCGTTATCGTTTCACAGCCACTTGAATCACTTTGATTGGAGTTCATAAGAGGGACATATACTTAAAACAGTGCTAAAAGGTCTGAAATCGCTGCAATGTAGCATTTTTCCATGAATTTCTTATCTTTTTCTTTTCTTTTCTTCTTCCTTTGTTCCTACAACACAAAACACAAAACTAAGCTAATTCCTAATTATATTTTACTTAAATCAAACAAAAAGTAAGTTTAAAGGTATTAATATCATGCTTAATTAAGATCACATCATTACATCTTTCTACTTGAATTCTTTACTTCTACTTCTACTTCTACTCCTTCTCTTTAGATTGTACTGAACTTGAATGGTTTACTTAATAGATATGAATTAGGTTTTTGTTTATATAATGTGTGAGTAGATTTGATCTAGGGTTTTGGTAAACCCACTTGTGATATGATGATACTATGTTTTTGAGTTGAATGTTGGAACCCTAATTGTGATTACTTCTAGGTTAATTAGGATTAATTATTATATGCATGATTGAGAGTTGGTAGAATGCCTGATCCCCAATCTATTACGTCTTAGGTATTTAATTGATGAACTGAAAGGTAAAAATTAATATCGGAACTTAATAGTTAATTAGTGATATCTTAACCACAAAAGTAGTTTAAGATTCTCTATGAATGAATCAATTAGTGGGTAGGAGAAAATCGATTAATTGACTTCCATGGTTGGCATAAAACTTAATGAACCTAGGTTAAACTAAGAACCACAAAAGTAGGCAATTGGATCAACTTAGGTACTATTAGTAATGCTTGAAAGAGGTTGCTAGTTAATTAAGGCTAAACCATCCCCAATTATCTAGATAATTGCAATCAGAGGTACAAATTGGATGTTGAATATCATAAGTGTGGTGAACCCTAACCCTAGGCTTTTATTAATTGAATTCCTTGTTAGTTTAATTGTGACAAACTTTCTATCGCATTACATCGATTTAGATAGCATATTTCATATCATTCTAGTAATTGACATTGTTTTATGTAGGATACGATCAGTACTCACTGGACTAGCTACAGTTACGCTGGCGCTTATGGTTAATTATAAAATAGACACAACAAGTTTTTGGAGCCATTGCTGGGGAACCAATCGTCAATATTAGATATCTGCGAAATAGCTAGGCTAGATCACTTTCTTTTATTTTTATTTTCTGCATAATTTTATCTTGCTAATTTTTGCTTCTTTTCTTCCTTTATAAGTGTATTTCAGTTTTATGCGAAGAGAACGTGAGTTCGTTGCTGAATTTGATCCGAAAATTGAACGCACACTACGAAGAATAAGAAAAAGACAACAACAAGAAAATTCAGCACCTATCATGGCAGAAAGAGATAATCGATCTCTCAAGGATTTTACCACCCTAGATACTCATGGCCTGAATCCCAGTATCGTAAGACCAGTTGTTGAGGCCAACAACTTTGAGCTGAAGCCTTCTCTTTTACAGATGGTTCCGCAGAATCAGTTTGGAGGGTCACCTACTGAAGACCCTAATCTCTACTTATCAGTATTTCTAGAATACTGTGACACCCTAAAGCTGAATGGAGTATCTTCTGATGCCATCAGATTGAGACTGTTCCCTTTCTCTCTGAAGGACAAGGCCCGTGCATGGTTGCATTCTCTTTCATCAAGGTCCATCACCACATGACAACAGCTTTCTTAAGCTTTCTTGGCCAAATACTTCCCACCGAGTAAGATGGCCCATTTTAGGAATCAGATCACTACTTTTGCTTAGAAAGATGGTGAGTCTTTATATGAGGCTTGGGAGAGATTTAAACAGCTCCTCAGAATATGCCCACACCATGGGTTCGAGAAGTGGCTCATAGTCCATACATTCTATAATGGACTAATCTACAGCACCCGTATGTCTATGGATGCTGCAGCTGGAGGAGCTTTGATGAATAAAACGGTTGATGAGGCATATGAGTTAATTGAAGATATGGCTCAAAATCACTACTCTTGGTCTAGTGAGAGGCAGCCAAGAAAACCAATAGGTATGTATGAAGTAGTTGCTTTTAATCATCTCACTTCTGAAATTGATGTATTATTTCAAAAGTTGGATAAATTAAGAATCAATGATGTTGGTTCCCCTTCATCATCTTCTGCATGTGAGATTTGTGGAGGTGTTGGTCATGTGGCTAATGAATGTCAGCTTGGAAACTTTTCACTTCAGGATTGTGAGTAGGAAAATTTTGTGAATAACTAAAGAAATAATCCCTACAGCAATACCTACAATCCAAGGCGGAGAAATCAACCAAATCTCTCATACAAGCCGAATACAAATCAGTAGCCTCATAATAATTTTAGGCAACCTCTTGGGTTTTAGAATCAGAGGCAATTCCATCCTCCTCCTCAACCAAAGTCAAATTTGGAGGCTCTAATGGAGAATTTCATCTCCACACAGAGTAAACAGAATGAAGAATTTAGATCCCAAAATCATTCAATGAATGAGGCTATAAAGGATTTGGCTTCTAAAGTTGAGTCACTTGCTACACATAATAAAATACTTGAAACTCAGATAGCACAACAAGCAAGTTCTTCAAATGGAAACTTTGGTAAATTCCCTGGCCAGCCTGAGAATCCAATAGAACATTGCAAGACTATCACTTTAAGAAGTGGTAAGAAATTGGGCGAGTCAATAGATAAAGGGGAAGATAAGGAGGAAGAATTGAGAGATATACCAGAAAAAAGCAACTGAAGAAGAAGAGCAAGTTAGTGAAAGGAAAGAGGTAGAAGAGCCTAAATATGTGGCTGATAACTCTAATTCATTAAAGTTTCTCTATGCTTTTCTAAGGATATTTACTATGCATTTTGATTCATTAGCATTCATGCTCTCTGATTTAATGGAATGTTTTGCCTCCCATGAATACAAGATCATCCATTTCTGTTTGCTATGACAAATCAGTATCCATGTGGCATTTAAGACAGCAAACCAAGGATGTTGGGTAGTCTTAGCCCTTTTTAATATGATGCATATGATGGGAAGACTAATTCTTTATGATATGGTGCAGGTGGCAAAGAGCCCGAGCTGTGCAGTAGGAGCAGCCACTACTTAGCAGGGGAAAGGAGCAACCAACTGACACAGCAGACTACTGGGTGGTACAGGAACTGCCTCCACTACTGGAAGTGGAGAGAAAGTTGTTGGTAGAGGTGTTGGCCGAAAAGCAAGATGAATGTCAGTAGACCAGTCAACTTTAATGGGACCATAAGGTTTGCCTATAAAAGGCAAAAAATAGAGTGCAGAAGGGGTACGCTGAGGGGACAAAAGCGAAAAATAGAAAGGGCAACCCAGAAAACCCTAACGGGAGTGGGCTGTGAGGAGTTACACTGACCTTGGATAAACCAACCTTGCATGGTGAAGCATTGGAAATTTTCATGGATGACTTCTCAATTTTCGGGGACTTCTTTGACTTATGTTTGGGAAACCTAGCTAAGGTCCTACAAAGATGTGAGGAAACAAACTTAGTGCTGAATTGGAAGAAGTGTCAATTCATGGTGAAGGAAGGGATTGTGCTGGGACACAAAGTCTCTCAAAATGGACTAGAGGTTGACAAAGCCAAGGTAGAAATCATAGAAAAGCTGCCTCCTCCCACCTCTGTCAAGGGCATTAGAAGCTTTCTTGGCCATGCAAAATTCTACAGGAGGTTCATCAAGAACTTCTCCATGTTAGCTAAACCTCTATACAATTTACTAGAGAAGGACATAATTTTTTGCTTTGATGAAACTTGCATGACAGCATTTTGTGACCTTAAGAAGAAATTGAGTACAACACCGGTTATTGTAGCATAAGACTGGACTTCTCCATTTGAACTAATGTGTGATGCAAGTGAAGCAGCATTGGGAACCGTCCTTGGGCAACATAGGAATAAAGTCTTTCATTCTATATATTATGCAAGCAAGACGCTACAAGGGGCCCAGCTAAACTACATAGTAACAGAGAAGGAGTTGCTTGCAGTGGTATTTGCCTTTGAGAAATTCAGACCATATTTGGTAGGAGCAAAAGTGATAGTGCACACGGACCATTCTGCCATCAAACACCTGATTAAGAAGAAGGATTCCAAGCCCAGGCTCATTCAATGGGTGCTCCTGCTCTAGGAATTCGATCTGGAGATGAGAGATAGAAAGGGAACTAAAAATCAAGTGGCAGACTATCTCTCCATACTGGAAGGGGACAGTGCAGAAGCAGAAGAAATTAATGAGAAATTCCCAGATGAACAAATCTTCCTCATGTCCCAAGCTGGTGTGCCATGGTATGCTGACCATGTAAACTACCTGGTGAGTGGCTTACTTCCACTGGATTTGACGTCACAGCAGAAGAAGAAATTTATGCATGATGTGAACTCATACTACTGAGATGAACTATACCTCTTCAAGCAGTGTGCTGATCAGATGATAAGAAGATGCATTCCCAACGAAGAGATGGAGCAAATCTTGCAGCAATGGCATGCTTCCCCCTATGGAGGTCACTTTAGAGGAGTAAGGACTGCAAACAAGGTACTACAGGCAGGGTTTTATTAGCCTTCTTTATTCAAGGACTCCCACTCCTTTGTAATGCAATGCGCCAGGTGCTAGAGGATAGGAAACATATCTAGAAGACATGAAATGCCACAGAACAACATCCTAGAAGTGGAATTATTCGATGTATGGTGAATAAATTTCATTAGCCCATTCCCTTCGAGTTTTGGGAACCAATACATTCTAGTAGCTGTTGACTATGTCTCGAAATGGGTGGAAGCAAGTGCATCTCAAACTAATGAGGCAAAGGTGGTAACTAGATTTCTGAAGAAGAACATCTTTACAAGGTTTGGAACCCCCAGAGCCATCATGAGTTATGGAGGAACCCATTTTTCAATAGGCAATTCAGAGCACTACTGGCCAAATATGGAGTAAGGCACAAGGTGGCAACACCTTATCATCCACAAACCAGTAGGCAGGCTAAAATCTCTAACAGAGAAATCAAGAGGATACTGGAGAAAACGGTTGGCCCAACTAGGAAGGATTGGTCCTCAAGGCCGGATGATGCATTATGGGCATATAGAACATCCTATAAAACACCACTGGGGATGTCACCATACAAGTTGGTGTTTGTTAAGGCTTGTCATCTGCCAGTAGAGTTAGAGCATCATGCATATTGGGCAGTGAAGAAGCTAAATTTGAATTTAGAAGCTGCTGGTAAGAAAAGGATGCTGCAGCTAAATGAGCTGGAGGAGTTCCGTGGTCAGGCTTATCAGAATGCCAAGCTGTACAAAGAGAAAGTAAAGCAATGGCATGATAAGAAGATACAACCAAGGGACTTCGAAGAAGGACAGAGAGTGTTGTTGTACAACTTCAAGCTAACCTTATTCCCTAGCCCCTTCTGCATTAGCAAGGTCTTCCTTTTTGGAATTGTTGAACTGGAAGAAGAAAAGGAAAGGAGGACATTCAAGGTTAACAGACAACGGATCAAGCACTACATGGGAGGTGATGTGGATCGCTAGCACACCTCAATCCATTTGCAAGAGGGATGAACAGGGAAGAAGTCAGGCTTAGACTCTAAAACAAGCGCTTATGGGAGGCAACCCATGTTTAAATTTATTGTTGTTTTATTTGATAGTTTATAGATAACTTAAATTATGAATCTAATATCAGTTGTGTTCATTTCACGGATGGGGAAAACATCAGTCTGCAGGTCAGTCTTCGCTTTGTTGCAATAAAACCATGTCAAAACCAGTTTTTACCACAAGACTTGCTGCAGCAAAATCATAGGGAAGCCTGTTTTTGCCATAAGAGTTGCTGCAGCAATGCATTCAGCCTTAAAGAAAGGAGTCTCCCTTCAAAAACAAAAGGGGAGTGGGAAAACTTTGAGAAACCCATAAGTCACGTACACCCCTCATTAAAACCAACCCAGCCTGGTGTACTCGACAACCTCTACAACTCTCTCAACCCCTTCACATTCCAAGAACTCTCTCATACTCTCAACCCCTGCACTTACCGGAGCCCTCTTTGCATGAAAGAAGACCTGCATTACTCAAAATCTCCACAAGCCAACAATGCCGAGGGTTAAGACTATGGCAAGGAAAGCGAAAAAAAATGCAGAAATTCACCTTCGAGGAGAGCAAGAGGTGCCACGATGAAGAGACCATTCAGCGAAATTTCTGCACAGAGAAAGGCTTTGCCTTCACCACGCTATAAGATCTGGGTTTGCCCATGTATATGGCAGCCGTAGTGAAGCAACGATGATGGGAGACCTTCGCCACCCACCCCAAGCCGGCCCTTAACCCTCTAGTGAGGGAGTTCTACGCCAATTTCCCTAAGAACTCCAAGGAATGGGTCAGAGTCAGGAAGACCCGGGTTTTATTCGACCAAGCTACAATCAACATAGCCTATAACTTACTTGACAAGGACGATGATTATGAAGAATAGTTAGAGTCCCTACAAGAACATGACTGGCAAGCAATGCTGGCCTGAGTATGTATCCCAGCCACCACCTGGGACAAATCCTCCCAAGGCGCTGCTACCATCAATCTTGCTTCCTTGGTGCTGGCAGCAAATGTGTGGTACCATTTTCTTAAGACTTGCCTGTTGCCCTCTACTCACAGGAAAACAGTGAGCAGAGATAGGGTGGAAATGGTCGATGCCATTATTGCAGGTAGGTTTATTAACGTGGGCAAGATCATCAACGAACAAATCCGAGTGCGTGCAAGTCACAAGAAAGGAAGCTTACTCTTCCCTTCCCTCATCACCCTGTTGTGCCAATGCAGTAGGGTGGCAATCTCAATCGACGAGGAGGCACTCAAGGGGGGTAACCCCATTTGCAGCATAACCATTGCTCAAATTATCCAAGAAAAACTTACTCCAGATCCACCTGCCACACAAGCACCATCACCCTCAACATACCTTGCTGCCTCCACCTCTACTCCTCACCTAGCTGACAAGACCCTCCACCTGCTTCTTCAACAGCAAACCACCATCTTGCAGCAACAATCTCTACTCCTCAAATGCCAACACACCTGTTAGTAGTACCAATAGCAGAGGGACATTGCCCTCTAGAAAACACTCGACCAAAATTTTAGGCAGTTTTTCCCCTTTCCAGACTTTCCCTCGGACCTCCTGCACTACACAGTTGGGCAAGAGCAGAGGACCCCAGAGCCTTAGTCTAAAGAGGGCCAAGAGTCCCAAGACTCTTCCCACAGGCTTGAGCAGCAGCCTTGCCCACCAAGGACTCATGAGGAAAAGGAGTCATCAAAGGATGATGAGCCACTTGCAAAGAAGGTAGCCACAATGCAGAAAGGGAAGGCCAAACTCTAGAGCTCACAAAGATCAACTCAACCGAGGATTGAGCTCTGTAGCGCCTCAAAGTCTTAAGGGGAGGCAAACCCATCAGGGTGCTGTAGCATCCCTGCCAGCACCCTCAGGGAGTCCCCTTACCTTCCATTTACCTTTTTCTATTTTTGTATTTTCACTTTTCTTTGCATGTTGCTGCTTCTGTTTTAGTACCTTGCCTCTTTATGGATTTTGCACTATCATCAAAAATGGGGACACTGCTCATCTTTAAGTTTGGGGGGGAGATGAAATAGCTTTCATAATTACTGTAGTGTTTGCTGTGGCATTTGCTATGCTGGGGATGTAATTAGTATAGCTTTAGTGTTTGTCGTGGCAATTGCTGTGTTTGACTGATTGAGTGCATTTCAATTTGTTAGTTCTGGTAAGAATTTCTGCTTGGTTGTGCTTGAATGTGAGTCTACGTCTGATAACTTTAGCAATTAGGGAGTTTTTACAATTACTTTTTTTTTACCTTAAAAAAGAAGAAGAAGTGAGATAAGTCTAGCATGTGTATTTCATGACCTGCTGTTAGCTCTAGAAAACTCTGTGAGGAAGTCTGAAACTTCACTGAAAGCCCAAATAGGGAATCTGCATGCCAACCCCACACAACTAGAACTTCTTTATTAATATAAGAACTATGGTCTGTGTTAGCAAGAGAAATCTGGTGAGTCTTTAGGAATTAGGCCTAAGTTCTTATAGTTAATATTGAGAGTCTCCTGCTGAATACAAAAAGGGGCATTGGCTATGGTCAGAAAGGTTTAAGTCTGGGGGAAAGAGAGGAGGAAGAGAGAAATATTGCCACTCCAATGCCTCTATTGTTCCTTAGTAACCAGGGGTATGCATGAGCCCCATGTGTACTTTTGCGTAAAATAGGGACATAGAGTTATGAGTAGGATTCTGCTTAAGGGTGATAATGCTGATCAATGACCCCTACTGGAATAATATATATATATATATATATATATATATATATATATATATATATATAAACAGAAGAGAAAGGAAAAATCAGTAAGCTACCCCATCTTAGTTTCCCTGGCTTTGCCCATGAAGTATGCCAACTTGTCCTAAGTAAGGAGACTCGATATATTAGTATGGGAACCATAGGACTGTGACTAATCTTGACCCAAGTGACTCTTGGTAAACTGTCCATATCACACACACAACTTCAAGGAAGGTTCTGGCTGAAATTGAGTAAGGCATGTAGTCCTCCCTATATGAAAATAACTCTGAGAGTTGAGGGTTAGCAGTAGGACCACATGAAACTATACACAGGAGTGAGGCTGGAGCTTAATAGAAGAGGTGTAGTGGGTAGAGTAAATTGCTTGAGGACAAGCAAACCTTTAAGTTTGGGGGGAATTGATAACTCTAATTCATTAGATTTTCTCTATGCTTTTCTAAGGATATTTACTATGCATTTTGATTCATTAGCATTCATGCCCCCTGATTTAATGGAATATTTTACCTCCCATGAATACAAGATCACCCATTTCTATTTGCTGTGACAAATCAGTATCCATGCGGCATTTAAGACGGCAAACTAAGGATGTTAGGTAGTCTTAGCCCTTTTTAATATGATTGATATGATAGGACTGATTCTTTATGATATGGTGCAGGTGGCAGAGAGCCCGAGCTGTGAAGCAAGAGCAGCCACTACTTAGCAGGGGAAAGAAGCAACCAGCTAACATAGCAGACTGCTAGGTGGTACAGGAACTGCCTCCACTATTAGAAGTGGAGAGAAAGCTGTTAGCAGAGGTGTTGGCCGAAAAGTAGGATGAATGTCAGCAGACCAGGCAATTTTAATGGGACCACAAGGTTTGCCTATAAAAGGTAGAAAACAGAGTGCAGAAGGGGTACGCTAAGGGGACAAAAGAGAAAAATAGAAACGGCAGCCCAGAAAACCCTAACGGGAGTGGGCTGTGAGGAGTTACGTTGTCCTTGGACAAACCAACCTTGCATGGTGAAGCATTGGAATGAGGAAAAGAACTACGGTTCTAGGATTCACTTTATCTCTCTTGTGTATTTTCATTGTTTAGCAGGAAACTGCATCTATCTTTTCATATAAGTCGTATCACTCTACACTACATTTTGGTATTTCTAATACTTGTAATCAGTTTAGTCATGAGGCTGGGCTAAATCTCTAGCGAGGGTTGTAGATGGGTTGTAATGGACTCATGCACATTTTAAGTTATCTATAGTTTTGCTGCAACATTGCTGTGACATTCAACTGTGTTTGTATTTCTTAACTTCTTCTGATAACTAAAATTTGATAGAGGAAGACAGAGGCTAGCATTTACCTGGGAGGGTGGTGGTGGCTGGAAAAGGAGTTGGACGTGTGACTGTCATTTTATCGAGGCTAGGTAAGCGAAAAATGTTATGCCCTTGAATATGCAATCAATAGTCAATATTTATTTTTACAATCAATTTCATATGCAAACAAGATTCTAAATCAATCCGTCTACTGCCGGCCATTGGTTGCAAGTCCTATAAATTTGACTATAAGCCTAGCCCTCTAGCAATGGCAATTACCAACCCCCCTATAACAATTTTTCTACACATGACATTACCTACTGATGTGTTCAAAACTAAGAATGATTTTCATACCTTTAAACTTACTTTTTTCTTTGATTTACGTAAAATATAATTAGAAATTAACTTAGTATTTTGTAATTTGTGTTGTAGGAGCAAAGGAAAATGAAAATAGGAGAAAAAGATAAGAAATTCATGAAAAATACTGAATTATAGTGATTCCAAACCTTTCGGTACTAATTAGATCATATCTTCCACATATGAGCTCCAATCGAAATGATTCAAGTGCCTTGGAAAATCTAAGAGAATAATATACGACTTTGTTGTTCACTTTGGTAAATTTATGAGAATTCATAGTGTTACAGAGCTAAAAAATCAGAATCAAGATGTAGCAAGATGAATGCTAACCTTTTGCCACGGATTCGGGTATATATCTCTCATATTAGCTTCGATTAAGATGATTCTAGCTGCTATGAAAAGCTAAGAGAAATATATACAACTTTGATGTTGACCATTTTCAAAAATTCTAAAAAAATAAAAGTGCCATGGCACCAGTAAATTAGCATTATGGCATTATGTAACTTGCTACTAGAGTTGTCCGTACCGCTGCATATTCTAATGCAACTCTTAAGGATTTTTTACCCCAATTAAAGCCCAAAACCCTTAGAACTGACCTAAAAGTAATCCAAATTCATTTAGGACTCTCCCAACCTATAAATAAGAGGGAAAGCAATCATCCAATCATCCAAGGATCTAAGGATCAAATCATCAAATTCTTAATCATCTTCTTCCCTTCTTCTATAGATTCTCTTATGCCCTTACACGAATTATTTACTTTTTGTTGGTTGAGGGAGATTGAAACCTCAAGGATCTTTTATGCATTGTAAGATTTGGATTTGAGTTTATTAGATCAATTTTTGCTAAGTATTGATTATTCATATGCTCTTCTTCTCCTTAATTATTCATATGATTTCTAGGAAGGCCTACTTGTATATTGTTTGTTTCAATATATTGTTGAACATATATTGAACAAATTTTTCATCAATGTGATAAAGAAGCAAATAGGACTAATAAATTTGGATTATGAATTACTAAACCTATGGTGAATGATTGACTAAATTAAATATAGCCCATGTATGTATATTGTTTTAGTTCTATCAGTTTCTCTAATTCTTCATGTAGTTAATAAGTTATACTTTATCGATGTGCTAAAGAATTACTTGTTATTTAGGGTTAATTGAGGTGATCGTCATCAATTACTAAACTTAAGGAGGAACAATAATAGAATCTCAATGATAGATACTCAATTTAAGATTGATTATGTTGTCAATGATCAATGTCATTCCTTGATGGTGGATATCAACCAAAACCAACGCTTTTATCATTAATCACTCTCATTTATTATTTGCAATAATTCACTTTTTACTTTATTAATTTAATTTTAGCATTTAAACCCCCATTTTTAATTCACAAAAGGTAATACTAGTCTCTATGGAATCCACCCTTACTCCTACTATTATAGGTTAATTTTGAGGTAAAGTATTTATTATAATTGGTGTACTTGCAACAATATCCATAACCTACCCTTTCCATTTGATGGATATGAAGGCCCCATTAATTTGCATCCCCATCACTTTTAGCCCTACCAAAAGGGGTATATGCCATAAGGCATTATAAATATCTAAAGTAAGGGTTGTAAATTGACAAGTATTTGAGATTGATGCATTATACTTCCCTCTACAGAAATTGAGTTCCAAAATTCTTGGGCATTAAAACCTTAGGGAACCACTTTAAGACCCCCAGGAAGTAGTCTACACAGTGCATTAAACCTGGCTAATTATAAATTGTAATCAATATCAAATAATCTAAATTAACGCATCCTTGATCAACATTGAGACCCCAAAATAGGATCTCGTTAACTGAACTGAAAAATTAGAATGTAGTTCTAGCAGAGGCTAAGTAACGGAGTCATATAAATGTTGCTCACCCAATCTTATCAACCAAATAGCACACATGAATAAGAAGGCCCAACCGATAATCGAGCACTTAGAATTTCCCTTTTTATCAATGTATTATATCGTGTATGTTGATTGTCATCAACGAACATAATACCATATTCATTCAATTAATGAGGGAGTTAGATCGATTGGTAGTCTCGTCCTCTACGAGGTTGGTGGAAATGGGAGGAAATTTGGCCAGTTCTTACTCTTTTTAGGGTCATTGATAATGATAAATAATAAATTTGAAAAAGAACCGAATAAACAAGTAGTAATTTAAAAAAAACACAGCCTAACTACACTTTAATGCCAGAACAAACAGCATAACAACAGGATAATAAAACTAGAATAAGTGGAGCAATGCAATAGCAAGGTCAATGCAAGTTTAGTCCTCATTTAACCAGATTATATAATCAATGTAACCAGGAATTTACTTAATGATCTAAGACCCAATTGCAAAGTCTAGAGAATCAGCAACACAACCATAGTAAAATGATACTAGAACAAAATAGAGAAGTGCAAGATTTCATTTTCGATTTAATTAGGAACAAAGGTTAGAACTACAACCACTACCAGAATAGTATGAATTCAAGCCTAAGAAAAGTATTGTAGCATCTAGTTTAACCAAGTCAAAATGTAAAAACTAGTAGATCCAAAACTCATGAAAACTAGAAAATTCCAGGCAATTTGTGGGTAAACAATAGAGTACTCTAACAAATCTTGATTAAGCCAAGAATAATGCACTAGTCAGATAAACCAGTCAATTCAACATAAAATCCAAGAAAAATCCAAACAAACTGACTAGTTCCAATTTAGAATTAGATAATGCAAGCACCAACTAGTTCCAAATTCAGTTAGAAAATTTCTAGGGAATAAAATGAAACAAAGAGGGAGACCATGATTATTTGATAGAAGGCCACTCATAGAGTAGATTGATGGTCTAAGGGAGAAAGGAATTGCTGGTAGAGGTAAAGAAGAGTTTGGATTACTCATGGGTTGTAGGGGAAAGAGAGATGATATAAGTTAAGGGAATGGTGGGGTGTGGTTCCTACGAAAAGGTGAGGGAGTGTAAGGAATCTTGGGTAAGGGGATGGAGGAAGAAAGAGACAGAAGAGTGAGGGAAGGGCTTGGTGAAGCTGGAGGCTGACGGAGAGAGTTGCATTTACGATAGGGGGAAGAAGATAATGGTAGGGTTTAGGTATCATATGAGGAGTAGGCATGAGTGATGGAGAGGCCGAGAGAGAGAGACAAAGGTTGTTGAGGCTAAGAAATGGAGAGAGGAAGGATGAGGGAAGAGCATGATAAGGGGGAAGAATCTCAGGTGAGGGGAAGATAGAAGAAGAACCAGTGGATAGATGGGTATAAGAAGGAGCTCAATTATTAGAGGGAGAAGAGAAAGCATAGCGATGGAATAGGTCTCAGAAGGGGGTACTATGATGGTTGATGGAGGAAGGATGAAAGGATAAAGAAGCTATTAGGGTCCTTAAGCTTTAGAGGTAGGTTATTCTAAATTAATGCACTGCACTCCTCTGTTAGTGCCACAATAGCATGCTCCTCAATCTTTCTCTTATTTGAAAGGATCTCCTTCAAGAATTTTGCATATGAGGGAATTTAAGAGACAACTTCCAAGAATATGATGTTAATGTCCATCTTTTTTAGCACATCTAAGAATTTCCTATATTACTTATCCAATCTAGGTTTAACTAATCTTTGGTGAAAAGGGACTAGTGGTTTGTATGGCTCAAGAGCCACATACTTAGACTTTTCTTCTTTCTTTTCCTTTCGTTTTTGTTCTTCCTCCTTTGCTTATTTATGCTCAGCTTGGGATTCCTCTTCCTTCTCCCATTTTTCCTCTAACTCACCCAATTGCTTACTACTCCTCAGGGTTATGTCATTGTAATGCTTTCTATGGTTTTCAATTTGGCTAGAAAGTCTGCCAAAGTTCCTATTTCATAGGCTAGCTTGTTATGCAATTTTTGTTTCCAACATCTTATTATGAGTAGCTAGTGAATCAACTTTTGAGGCTAATTCCTTTATAGTCTCATTTATTGAATGATTTTGGGCTTTGAATTCTTCATTCTCCTTAGACTGAGTTACTATAAAGTTTTCCATCAGAGACTCTAAATTGGACATTGGCTAGGTTAGAAGATCAAAGGACCCCGATTCTAAAATCCAAGTGGTTTCCTGAAATTGTTCTAAGAAGGCTAATTGGGATTGGCCTTATAGGAGAAGTTTGTATTGTTCCTCCAGCCTGGGTTGTAAGTGTTGCTAAAAGGATTGTTTCTCTTATTGTTTTCCACAAAATTCATCTACTCACAATCCTACTATGAAGGGTTTCCAAGCTGACATTCATTGGCAATATGGCCAACACATCCACAAATCTCATAAGTAGAAGAAGAAGCAACATCATGGATACTTAACTTATCAAGCTTCTAAAATAATGTATCACCCTTAGAAGACAGGTGATCAAGAGCATCTACCTCATACTTCTCAACTGGCTTCCTTGATGACTGCCTCTAACTTGACCAAGAATAGTAATTCTACACCATATCCTCTATCAGATCATAGGCCTTACAACAATCATATTCATCAGAGCTCCTCGTACTGCAACATTAATAGGTATGCGAGTATTAGCCTATTACAGAAGGTATGGACTATCAACCACTACTCTAACCCATGATGTAGGCACAATCTCAGGAGTTTCTTGAATCTTTCCCAAGCTTTATATAAGGATTCTCCATATCTCTGTACAAAAGTGGTAATTTGATTGTGCATGTGGGCTATCTTGCTTGGGGGAAAATACTTGCCAAGAAAAGCTTGTGAAAGTTTTTGCCAAATGGTGATTGATTTGGATGGAAGGGAATGCAGCCTCTAACAACTCTATTTTTTATAAATATATATTTGTAAAGTCACATGAAGTCATTACTTCTTTACTTCTAATTACTTAACCCATAATAACATTCAATTAATTTAACCAAGCATAATCAAAGTTTAAGGTCTACCATTAACACTGATACAATTTCGAGTTCACATACACATCATTAATCAAAACGTTCGTACAAAAGTCAACCACATAAATATCTACATCTTATTCATCCATGTTGACCAATTCTGGAGATTTGGGTGTGGGTGGTTGCACCTTCACCAGGATCTTAGCCAACTCGACCACAAACACCTTATTAATTTTTGGGATCTGCCCGAAATAGACTAACTCGATCCAACTTGCATTAAAAGCCAGAGCCATCAAAAAATCTGCATAATTAGTTTTTTGAACATGATATGGAAATATAGTAAGAATTAAATTCCAGTAGATTCATTCATAAATCATCATCATCATCAATATTGTTCGTCATGTCATGTTCATCTGTATAAGTTACAGCAAATATCTTAGGTCACATGAATGCACTTTATCTGTGCACATGAAAATCTTGTAGTAATGACAAGTATGGCATGAATAACTATTTTTAGAATATCATATGATGGCTATCAACTTATTTTCATATCAAGCTACCCCAGTTAGGGTAAGTACTTTCCACTCTCTGATACGAGCTTTCCTTGCTCCATCCAACATGACACACTTTCTCTTTCTTTTCTCATTAGCATAATCATAACCGTGAGTAAGGCGTCCCCAACTGGTGCACCACATAGACCACCATGTGACCGTGCTCATCTCGTTTCTTTTCTTTTCTTTTTACATTAATAGCCAAAAATATGATTTTAATAACAAGTATGTTCATATGCCATAATTTATCATCAAAGCATATTCACTTCCAAAGATCATTGGTAAAATACAATCATGTCATGAACATCATCATTTTCAAATATCAATTTATAAATTATTTTCAAGTCAAAATCACACACTTAAGATGCTAAGGAATTTATGCAATGGCTAGGGCATACACTAGTCATTTATTATTTTCATTTATAAGATTCTTCTTCTTTCCTAAATATTATTTTCATCTCTTCATTTTCTTTATGTTTGACCTCTAGTCACTTTCCTCCTACTTACATCATTTCCAAGATATGTTCTCACAAAGATTATAGGGCATTCTTCTTCAATTTGGTTTCTATTATTACTCTAAAATTAATTAAGTTCATTTAGGGCAAAAAAGTGTTAAAAATAAGTTTTACCATCTCCCAACACGGCCTAAACATGTCCTGTAACACGGCCTAGCCAGTTTCTCTAAAACAGCCATGCTCTAGGCTTCAAAAAGCCTTTTCCTACACCAAACATGGCCATGCTCTATGTTGTGTTGTCCCTTGATGCAGGTTTTCATCCAGCCTGACCTTCTCTCGATAATTAGAGCATACCTCCCACATTTTAACTCCCATTACAGTGATCTTGGTGTTCATTTAAAGCTAAGACAATCCTCTAAAAATCTTATGTTGAATTTTCTAGTGAAATCTTAAGGAATCTTGGTGTTATTGCTCCCTTAGTTTCAATGTTATTTCTTTTTGGGTAGGTTTTGACCTTTACATACTAATCTATTCATATCTCCCTCTTATGTACTCCAAATTGAGTGATTACAGAGGCTAAAAATTGATGAGACATGTATCTATATTTTTCATGTTAATCATTTCTTTTAATTCATAACAAATTTTCCCCAGAATTTCAAAAATAAAAGATTCCCTAATTACTCTAAAATCAAGTTTTCTTAGCCTAGCCTTTCCTAAAGTTCTAGTTCATCCTTTTATTAAGTCATCTTCCATTTTTCTTCCAAATTTCCACCTAACCATAGAATTACTGATATCAACATTTAGTTATATTTCTTACTTAATTTAACATATTCTATCATACGCTTCAAAAGAAAAATATAATCAAATCATGCATCACAAAGGGTGTTTCTCAATAGAAATTTCTTATGGTCTTCCCCTAGGTGTTTAAGGCCATACTTAATTTACCAACTTAACCATCTTCCATCCATTTTTACCACATCCCAATGTACATCACAGTAGCACAAAAAAATCTAAAAGTTCGCCACCGATATCCATGCCTAAGTAGAAACTTTCCATACTAACATATGAATTAAAACATCCGTCACATGCAAGTTCAACATGTAACATGATATAGCAACATCCATGGCCAATCATCAAAGTAGCAAAAATTGTAAATTTCATCAAAATTCTAGGATCAAAATCTCATATAAATGTTATAAATTTCAATGCTTTTTTTTCAAAAAGAGATATTGTTAAACCTACCTAAAGATCTCCCTAACTCACTTAGTGAATTCTTTTTCTTTTTTCCTCTTGAAGGAAGTGGTAAGATTCCTCCCTTCCCTTAGATTTTCCAGCAACCTAAATAAGAGAAGGAGGATGAGTTTTGAACCCCAAGGATGAGGAGAAAAGATGGATTCAAGTGGAGATTAAGCTAATTTACCTTGAGTATTTAGTCCTTTACACTTCTCCTTCTTCTTCATTTCCCTATTCTCCTTTCTTTCTCTCTTTTTCTCACTCTACCTTGCTTCTGTTTTTCCTTCTCCCTCACTTGGATGAAATTCTAATGTTAAAAGAGGTATTTTTGCTTAAATAAATTATCAAGTGGTCCTCCTCTCATAATCATGGATCTACCTTATCACAATTAGGATGCACTTGGTTACTTTTTGGGAGAAGACAAATCATGTTCTTGTCTTCCTCTCCCTTAGTCAAGATATGCATATCAAAAAGAGGATTTGTTATTTGAAAATTATGATAAAATTTTCTCAAGACAAGGGGCAAGGTCCCTTTGATTTAGAGATTTATTTTCTTTTTCTTTTGTTTCACTCAAGTATGATAGATTTGCCTTTCTATGTGGAAAATTTCCAGCCCTTGATTCTCCCTTGTTGAACTAAAATTATTTATATAGGATATGGATATTTTGTCATAATGTCATGTATTATTACCTACTATATCATCACATAGCTTGCTAAAATTATGAGTGTAGGATATAGATGTTTGTCATAATTTCATGTAATATTACCTATTATATTATAACATGGCTTGCTGAAATTATGAATGTAGGATATAGAAGTTTTATCTTAATACCATATGACCTAATCTTAATTATTATTACACTATTATTTCATCACATGATTCTTATTTTTCCTTCTTGGATTTGGGCTCATTCTTGCCCATTTCATTTGCTTTGACTGAAACTCTACCTCTCATGGAGGGCTTGGTCACATTTTCATGATTTTTGGGCTATCAGTCCAACTTCTATATCTTAGTCCAAGTTAATGTTATATTTGTAACATCCCTAATTTTGTTTTTTTATTAATAAAGGTACATAAATATTTAATTAAGGAAATAAAATTTATTAAACAATTTTTAGATATCAAAGGAAATATAAGCCTTAGAAATTCTTTACTTTATGTGTATGCATAGAACATGTTTCTAACATTAAGGAAATAGGTAAAAAGAGAAAACCTAATAGGAAAAATTAAAAATAACATATTAAAGAGAGGTGAAATTTGTAACATCCCCAATTTTATAATGGTGAAGGGAAGGAAAGAGAATGACAAGGAACATTGAAGAAACCCTAAAAAATTATAAAGTGGTCATATGGCAAAAAGAAAAACTAGAAGGGGAGAAAGTATAATACTTTAATTCTTTGGGGCTAGAATTGAACATCAAGAAATAAGTTAAAGATATGTTTTGGGTGTGACTCCAAAACCCATTGGAATTTTCCTAAAAGAGGAATTAAAGCCTTTTGGGAATTTGAGGTAGCCAAACAAGGCCTTAGTCAATGGGTTAGTCACAATCTAATGGAGTGGCAATCTTGTAATAGTTAGGTTTTTAGGGGCCATTAGTTAGGGAAGGAGTGGCTTGTTGGATAAGCTTGGATTAAAATAAGCTTGTTTTTCTTGACTTTGAGGAAAATTCGACCAAGCCAAGGGGGAAATATCCAATCCAAAGGGAGGCTGCGGCAAAGGGAGAAGAGAAAGAGAGAGACTAAGAGAAAAGAGAGAGAGGCAGTAAAGTGAAGATCTAAGGTGAGTCTTGCATGCTTAAGGCTTAATCCAATCTTATCTTCATCTTTGGATGCTTCATGAGGTGTTTTTCTATGGTGAAAGTGTAGGGATTTGTAGAGAAAGGAAGAAGGGGAAGTGATCCAAGAGAAGGAAACCCAAGGAGGGCTTGAGAATAGGAAGAATCTCTAGTTTTTGGTAGGTTTAACATTAATCTTTCCATGGAATTTCTTATATTTTGAATGATCAATAAGTGCTTCAAATATCCTATTTTGATGATGCATGATGCAAATTTGTGCTTAGTCATGTAAAGTAAAAGTTTGGATGCATAGATTATACATGTTTTTTCTGATTTTGGGCTTGAAAAGGGTGAAAATCGATGCTCTGAATGGTTGGTTCTGGGTGTTATGTTTTAAGTCGAATCTGGAAATATGTCTAACCTATGAGTTGTAGCCCTATTTCTTATATTTCTAATACCTCTGTAATCGCCTTGATTGGATTTAAAATGAAAGATATATTGCCTGATGAGTGGAGAAAGGTCAGATTTAACGCACAGAATCAAAATGTTGTTTTAAGACACCATTGTCACCTGATACTGTTTTTAATCTGTTAAAGTAGAAAACATGAAAGTTGTAGATGATTATCTTGGCTTTCTATGGACACTGAAATAACCTTAATTGGAGTTAAAATGAGAGATTTATAATATTTATAATGAAAGAAGGTCTGATTGGACAGAAATTTGGAGTGTAGGGAAACCCGAAGCACGATTGTGTTTGGTGACACGGCAAGGCCATGCTTTGGGGCTGTTTTGTGATTTTTCAGCATGGTTTGCATAGATTAAAGCACGACCATGCTTGGTGATACGGCCAGGCCATGCTTGAGGCTGGAATTGCTTTGTTTTGCATTTTGAAGGCTCTAAAGGAACTCTAATGAATGGATGATGTTAAGGGGAACTAATATACAAATGAATACCTTATTAATGATGCATTGTAGTGTGAATTCCATCTTTTTATTATGAGAAATTAAATCACATATTGCATATTGATAAGATGTATGTTTAATAGATGGATAAAAATACATATTAATGAGATATATGTAAGTAAATTGCATAGGAGATATATGTATGATGCATTGCAGTGTCAAATCCATTCTTATGTGATATATGTAAGTGAATTGCATATGAGATATATGTGCAATGTATGGATGAAATGCATGTTGATTTGATGACTATGCTAGTATATCAATGCATGAGGATTAGAAAATATGATGTATGACTTGTCACATAATGATAAATGTATTAATACAACAATAACAACTAAGCTTTTTCCCATTAGGTAGGGTTAGCTACCTGGATCAAACGACGCCATAGTGGCCTATCATGAATGAGATCAATAAATAGGCTATTAACTATTAAATAATTCTTAATAATTTTACCTATTGTTTTCTTTGGCCTTCCTCTACCTCTAACTATCGGATTATTCTCCATCTGATCTACTCTGCTCACTAGGGCTTCTGCAAGTCTTCTCCACACATAACCAAACCACCTTAAGCGAGATTCCACCATCTTCTCCACAATAGGTGCTACCCCAATCTTCTCTCTAATGCACTTATTTTTAATCATATCTCTTCTAGTGTGTCCACACATCCAACGCAACATTCTCATCTCTGCAACGTTGAGTTTATCTTCATGTTATTTTTTGACCACCCAACATTCAGTACCATACAATATAGCAGGTCTTATAGCCATACGGTAGAATTTTCCTTTAACTTTGAGCGGCACTTTTTTATCACAAATGACACTTGAAGCTTTCCTCCATTTCATCCATCCAGCATGAATCCTATGTCTTACGTCCTCCTTTACTTTGCTGTCATTTTGTATAATGGACTCAAGATATTTAAAACTTGTACAGACGATTAGTCACTATTGTTGGACCTCATGGTTATAGACGATTAGTCATTGAGGGTTGAGTTGTGGCTACAGACGATTAGTCACTGTTGTTGGACCTCATGGTTACAGACAATTAGTCATTGAGGGTAGAGATGTGGCTACAGACATTTAGTCATTATTGTTAGACCTCATGGCTATAGACGATTAGTCATTGAGGGTTGAGACGACAGACAATTAGTCATTAAGGGTTGAACTATGGCTACGGACGATTAGTCTTCATGCATAAAAGCACTGCATATGATATTTTAATTGTTGAGCATATGACTATACTTTGTTAATCATGCATTTGCAATTATTATGACTTTTATTACAAAGAGAAAAGGTTTTCGGTAGTTTATATAGCTAGACATAACACTGTGCTTTTTTTTAAATATGATGTTGTTAATGTTGAATGTAACATCCCTAATTTCGTTTCTTTTATTGATAAAAGTACATAAAAATTTAATTAAGGAAATAAAATTTATTAGACAATATTTTAAATATCTAAGGAAATATAATCGTTAGAAATTCTTCACCTTATGTATATGCATAGAAAATGTTTCTAACATTAAGAGAACAAATAAAGAGGGAAAACCTAATAGGAAAGAAATTAGAAATAACATACTAAAGAGATGCAAAATTCTTGGATAAGGAAGATAAATTTTTAGAAACAAGTAAAGGTCTTAAAATTTCAAGAACATTGAATTAGGGTAAATTCAAGAACTAGAGTTACTAAGTTTAAAATCTTTACCCATACATTGGGCTTTTACATATGGACACTTCATATAGAGTTTTTTCCACTTCACATAAGTTTCTAGCAAGCCATTGGATAACCTAAGCAAGAAATAAAACATAGACTTGGACTAGGATATAGTAATTGGACCAATAGCCCAAAAATTATGAAAATGTGACCAAGCTCTCCAAGAAAGGTAGAATTTTATCCAAAGCAAAGAAAATGGGTAGGAATAAGCCCATAATGGGTAGGAATAAGCCCAAATCCAAGAGGAAAAATAAAATAAAATAAATTAGGCGATGATATAATAATGTAATAATAAAGATTAGGTTACATGGCATTAAGACAAAAATTTAGCAAGTGGTGTGATTCTACATTCATCATTTTGGCAAGTGGCATGATAATACAAGGCTTTAGGACAAAAACATCTATATCCTACACGCATAATTCTAGCAAGTGGTATGAGAATACATGGCATTACGACAAAACATTCATATCCCACACAAATAATATCAACCAAATAATGAAGATTCAAGGGCTAGAAATTTGCCACCTTAAAAGGAAAACCTATCATACTTGTTTAAGACAAAAGAAAATGGAAAAGAATCCCCAAATCAAAGGGACCTTGTTCCTTATCTTAAGAACATATCATCATAATTTTCAAAATACAAATCTCCTTTTCCTATGCATATCTTGACTAAGGAAGAGGAAGACAAGAGCATAAGTTGTTTGTTTTCCAAAAATTCAACAAAGTGTATCCTAATTGTGATAAGGTAGACCCATGATCATGAAAGGTGAATTATTTGGTGGTCTATATAAGAAAAGTCTATATAAGAAAACCCACCCTTACAACATTATAATTTCATCCAAGTGAGGGAGAGGAAAAATAGAAGCAAGGTAGAGTGAGGAAAGGAGAGGAAGAAAGGAAGAAAGAGGAAGGAGAAGTCTAAGAATTATAGCTATGTGTGTCATGGAATTTTAGCCACTGGAATCATTCAATTTGGAGTCCATATGTGGTAGATATGGTCCGATTAGTAAGCAAAGGTCAGAAAATGGTTCATCAGGGAAGAATATGTTAGGACAGCTTCTGTATTTGAATTTTTGGAAATTATCTGTATGGAATTAAAATAAATGGTTACATAATAATTATAGCTATGTGTGTCATGGATTTTTAACCACTGGAATCATTCAATTTGGAGTCCATATGTGGTAGATATGGTCCGATTAGTAAGCAAAGGTCAGAAAATGGTTCATCAGGGAAGAATATGTTAGGATAGCTTCTGTATTTGAATTTCTGGGAATTATCTGTATGGAATTAAAATAAATGGTTAACATAATAATTATAGCTATGTGTGCCATGGATTTTTAGCCACGGGAATCATTCAATTTGGAGTCCCTATGTTGTAGATATGGTCCGATTAGTAAACAAAGGTCCGAAAATGGTTCATCAGGGAAGAATATGTTAGGACAGCTTATGTATTTTAATTTCTGGGAATTATCTGTATGGAATTAAAATAAATAGTTAACATAAAAATTATAGCCATGTGTGTCATGGATTTTTAGCCACTGGAATCATTCAATTTGGAGTCCATATGAGGAAGATATGAGCTTATTAGTAGTCAAAGGTCAGAAAATGGTTCATCAGGGAAGAATATGTTAGGACAGCTTCTGTATTTTAATTTTTGGGAATTATCTGTATGGCATTAAAATAAATAGTTAACATAAGAATTATAGATATGTGTGTAACGGATTTTTAGCCACTGGAATTACTAAATTTGGAGTCCATATGCGGTAGATATGGTCTGATTAGTTGGTAGAGGTCAGAACCTATCCGAGAAGAAATAACCTATAGATTTAGGGAGTAATATCACCTTGATTTCTTAATATTTCGCTACAATGTTCAACATAATAGTTTTAGATAATTGTTTTATCTTGAAATTGAAACCAAGATCACCTACATCAAAGTTAAATTGAGGGAGTTATGCTCTGATTAGTAAGAGAAGGTTAGATAGGATGAAAACCTGCATCAAGAAAATAAAGAAATAAAATTAGTATTTAAAAAAGAAGATGAATCTTAGTAAATGACTAGTATAGCCATAGCCATTGCCATTGTATGAACTTCTTACCATCTTAAGTGTGAAATTTTGACATGGAAATATTTTATAAAGTAATATTTGAAATGGTTATGTTCATGGCATGATTACCAATGATTTTTGGTAATAATTATATTTTGATGAACATACTTGTTATTGAAAGCATATTTTTGGCTATCATTGTGAAAAGAAAAGAAATGAGCACGGTCACATGGCAATCCGTGCGGTGCACCAGTAGGAGACGCCCTACCAACGGTTATGATTATGATTATGAGAAAAGAAAGAGAAAGTGTGCCATGTCGGACGGAGCGAGAAAAGCCCGTACCGGAGAGTAGAGGATACTCACCCTGACCGGGGTAGCTTGAAATGAGAATAAGTTGTTGCCCATCATATGATATTCTAAAAATAGTTACTCCTGTCATACATATTATTACTGTATGATTCTTATGTGCATAGATATAATGCATTCATGTGACCAAAGATATTTTCTGTAGTTTATACAGTTAAACATAATGTGATGAGCTATATTGATGATGATTTATTGTTTAACTTACTGGGATTTAATTCTCACTATATTTCCATATCATGTTTAAAAAATTAGTTATGCAGATTTTTCTGTAGCTCTGGCTTTTAGTGCACGTTGGATTGAGTACTTTATGTTGGGGAGATTCCAGAAGCAAATAAAATGTTTGTGGTCGAGTTGGCTTAGATCCCGGTGAAGGTGCAACCACCCACACCTGTATCTCCAGAATTAGTCAACCAGAATAAATAAGATGTAGATTTTTATGTGTTTGATATGTTGTACGTATGTTTTGATTAATGACATGTATGTGAACTCTGTATTGTATAGATTAAATAAATGTTATATTGAGTTAAATTGTAATGAGGTAATAACTTCATGGTATTTTTTTAAAAAAAATTTGATACTTAAATGGAGTTGTTACATAATTGGTATCAGAGGAGGTCGATCCTAGATGCCCAGTGGGTGGATGGTTATCTGAATCGATCTTATAGTGTCTTGAGTATGTTGTGGTTGTGTTGTGTAGTGGATCAGTGATTCATATAGGTAAGAAATTACTAGTGTTTCCTATTTATATGCTGAGGTGGTGTTATGACTGCTATTAAATATTTTTAAACTAACTATTGGGCTTGATCACCCAATAGCAGCATAACTTTGTTTTTTCCATAGTAGGAAATGGCACCACTAAGGAGGAATCCAGCAACCAATGCAGAGGAAACCTTGCACAACCTGGCCACGGCAATTCGAGACCAAGTCATGACCACCAACCAAATTTTACAATATCTCCAGAATGCTAATAACCCAAATGGTGAGAATGGTGCTAACAACCAGATGGATGGAAAAGATAATGGCATATCCGAGTTCCTGAGGACTAGACCACCTTGTTTCCAAGGTGGCTATGACCCAATGGTAGCCGAAAGGTGGATTAGGGAATTAGAGAAAATCTTTGAAGTGATGGGCTGTACTGAAGAGCAGTAAATTATTTTTGTTGCATATATGTTAAAGGATGAAGCAGAATACTGGTGGCGTGGAGCTAGAGAACTTTTAGCTCATCAGGGAAGATAGATCACCTGGCAAGTGTTCAAGGATATTTTTTTTGAAAAGTACTTTCCAAGTACTGTACGGGCAAAGAAAGAGATCAAATTTCTCCAACTCAGGCAAGGCAACATGACCGTGGACCAGTATATCGCAAGGTTCGAGGAGCTGTCTAAGTTCTCCTCTTATCTGTAATATAATCTAGATGAAAGCATGGAAGGCGGTTAAGTTTGAAGTGGGACTAACCCCGAAGATAAAGAATGCTGTTATAGCTATGGAGATCAGGGAGTTTGTACCTCTGATAAATAAATGCAGACTCTTGGAAAAGAGTTTAAAGGCAGTGGAGGACAAAAAGCAAAGGTGAAACCTATGGAAAAGGAAGAAAAATTTTCCCAACCCTGGAAAGAACGTGAGAAGAAGTGGATATGGAGCTGGTAAGAGGCCATTGATTGCGGGTCCTAGGCCTTTTCAACAACACCTCGCCTCAGTCAAGTGCGCTAAGTGCGGACACATGCATGGTAACCGGCCATGCTACATGGGACAAGATGTCTGCTTCAATTGCGAACAGAAGGGACATTTTGCAAAAAATTGCCCACAAAATGTAGGGAAGCAGCCAGAACAGAGGCCTCAGGTGAAAGGAAGGGTTTTCAGCTTGAGCGGCCAAGAGGCAGCCCAATCTTCTGAAATGATTCAAGGTACATGCTATATCTATGGATTTGCTCTTATGGTGTTATTTGACTCTGGTGCTAGTCATTCATTTATATCGGAAGAATGTATTAGGAAGTTTCAGTTCCCTATTTCTGAAACTCCCTATGAGCTATCCGTAGTAACCCCTACAGGGGAACGGGTATTAACTTCCTCTGTATGTAAGGACTGTCAAGTCACCATCTAGGAGAGAACTTTTTCTTGAGACCTCGTCTGTTTACCTTTAAGAGGTATTGAGGTCATTCTAGGGTTAGACTGGATGTCTAGAAATCGAGTCTTGTTGAATTGTTGTAACAAGACCGTTGAATTTCTACCTCCTACTTCAAAAGAGGAGGTCCAGTTATTGATGCTAAATGCCAATCAAGTTAATATGGAGTTGAAGAATGGAGTACTTGGATACATTCTCTGGTATTTATCAAACCTAGAAATCAAATCGAAGCTTGATGAAATCCCAATAGCCAACGAGTTTCCTGAAGTATTTCCATCAGATATTCCAGGCTTACCTCCCAAGAGAGAGATAGAGTTCTCTATTGATCTCCTACCTGGGATAGGGCCTATCTCTATTGCACCATATCGAATGGCCTCGAAGGAACTACAAGAACTAAAGAAGCAGTTTGAGGAACTATTAGACAAGCAATTCATTAGACCGAGTGTATCACCTTGGGGAGCTCCTGTATTATTTGTTAAGTAGAAAGACGGGAGCTTGAGACTATGCATAGATTACAAACAGCTAAATAAGGTGACCATAAAAAACAAGTACCCTCTCCCTAGGATAGATGACTTATTGGATCAATTGAAGAGTGCCTCCATTTTTTCTAAAATTGACTTGAGGTTAGGATATCATCAGATTAGGATTAAGGAGGAGGACGTACCAAAAACTGCCTTCAGGACTAGGTATGGGCACTATGAGTTTCTCGTAATGCCCTTCGGGTTGATGAATGCACCTACAATTTTCATGGATTGCATGAATCGCATTTTTTGACCCTACCTATATCAATTTGTTGTAGTGTTCATTGATGACATATTGATATACTCTAAGAGTGAGAAAGAACATGAACAACATCTCTGAATCGTGCTGCAAGTGCTGAAAGAGAAAAAGTTATATGCCAAATTGGAGAAGTGTGAATTTTGGCTGTCAGAGGTGAAGTTTCTCGGACATGTCATCTCTAATAGTGGGGTAGCCGTAGATCCTAGCAAGACAGAAGCAGTGATTCAGTGGGAGAGACCAAAGACGGTTACGGAAGTCAGAAGTTTCTTGGGTTTGGCAGGATACTACATGAGGTTTATACAAAAAATTTCTCGTATAGCCTTGCCATTGACTAAATTGACCAGGAAGGGAAGTCCTTTCAAATGGAATGATCAATATGAAGCTAGTTTTCAGGAACTTAAGACAAGACTGACCACTCCTCCAGTTTTAATTATTCTAGACCCCACAGGACATTTTGAAGTGTATAGTGATGCTTCAAAGAAAGGGCTAGGGTGTGTGCTAATGCAAGACAATAGAGTAGTTGATTGTGCCTCTAGACAACTGATACCCCACGAAGGAAACTATCCATCCCATGATCTTGAATTGGCGGTGGTGGTGTTTGCGTTAAAGATTTGGCGACATTACTTATACGGAGCAACCTTTGTAGTATATTGTGATCACAAGAGTCTTAAATATCTCTTTGATCGAAAGGAGTGAAATATGAGGCAACGAAGATGGGTGGAATTTCTCAATGACTACAAGTTTGAGATAAAGTATCATCTAGGAAAGGCGAATGTTATAGCTGATGCCTTAAGTCGAAAATCTGTACACATAGGCCAGATGATGTTGTATGAGATGCAAATGCTAGAGGAGTTTCAGAATTTGAAGTTGGACACTACTTTTTCCTCAAAGAAGCTAACCATTAATGGTTTAAGTATAGGGTGTGACCTTAGATCCCTGATCAAAGAGGCTCAAGCTCACGACCAATACTTACAGGATCATAAAGACCAAGGTAATTTTTCTGTCATGGAAGATGGAGCAATCATGTATCAGGGAAGGATTTGTGTCCCTCAAGAACGAGAGTTGAGGACTAAGATCCTGCAGGAAGCGCATGAGAGTAAATACACAGTCCATCCTGGATGCACTAAAATGTACCAGGATTTAAAAAGGATGTATTGGTGGCCAGGGATGAAAAAGGACATTGCCGAGTTTGTGGCGAAATGTCTCATTTGTCAAAAGGTGAAGGTGGAGCATCAAAAGCCAGCGGGATTTCTACAACCTCTTGAGATCCCTAAATGGAAATGAGATAGTATCTCGATGGACTTTGTTGTAGGTTTACTTAAGAATTCAGTGAGACATGACTCTATCTGGGTAATAGTTGACAGATTAACCAAATCTGCTCACTTTTTGCCCATAAAAATTAACTTTTCACTGGATAAATTGGCCCAATTGTACGTCTAGGACATAGTTAGACTCCATGGGATTCCCTTAAATATTGTTTCTGATAAAGATCCAAGGTTCACGTCGAGGTTTTGGAAGGCGTTGCAGGAAGTTTTTGGTACTCAGTTGCGGTTCAGTACTGCCTACCATCCTCAGACTGACGGGCAGATAGAACGAACCATTCAAACACTAGAAGATATGTTGAGGGCCTGTGTGATAGAGCAAGGTAAAGGATGGGATAAGTACCTACCTTTAGTAGAGTTTTCTTATAATAATAGCTATCACTCTAGTATTAAGATGGCCCTTTATGAAGCTTTATACGGTAGAAAGTGCCGATCTCCACTATGTTGGTTCGAGGTAGGAGAAAAGAACTTGTTGGGTCTTGATCTAGTTCAACAAACCACTAAACAAATCAGGATGATACGAAACAAAATACTTACAGCTCTGAGTCGGCAAAAGAGTTACTACGATAAGAGACATAGACCTCTAGAGTTTGAGGAAGGAGACCATGTATTTCTGAAACTTTCCCCAACTACTGGAGTTGGTAGGTCTCTCAAAACAAGAAAGCTAAGTCCGCGATTTTTGGGACCCTACCAAATTCTGAAGAAAGTAGGGACATCAGCATATCAAGTTGCTCTCCCACCTAATTTGTCCAACCTGCATAATGTTTTCCCTGTATCACAGCTACGGAAGTATCTTCCAGATTCATCACATGTAATACAGGATGAACCAATACAAATAAAGGAGAACATGACATACCAGCTAGTACCTGCATCCATATTGGACACTGACGTGAAGCAATTGAGAAATAAAACCATTCCCCTAGTTAAAGTGTTATGGGAAGGTTTGACTCCAGAAGAAGCAACTTGGAAGCTGGAAGAAGTCATGAGGAAGAAATATCCGCAATTGTTCTTATAAGGTAATTTCTAAAATTTTGAGGACAAAATTTCTTTTAGGGGGAGAGAAATGTAACATCCCTAATTTTGTTTCTTTTATTGATAAAAGTACATAAAAATTTAATTAAGGAAATAAAATTTATTAGACAATATTTTAAATATCTAAGGAAATAGAATCCTTAGAAATTCTTCACCTTATGTATATGCATAGAAAATGTTTCTAACATTAAGAGAACAAATAAAGAGGGAAAGCCTAATAGGAAAGAAATTAGAAATAACATACTAAAGAGATGCAAAATCCTTGGATAAGGAAGATAAATTTTTAGAAATAAGTAAAGGTCTTAAAATTTCAAGAACATTGAATTAGGGTAATTTTTCCTAATTCAAGAACTAGAGTTACTAAGTTTAAAATCTTTACCCATACATTGGGCTTTTACCTATGGACACTTCATATAGAGTTTTTTCCACTTCACATAAGTTTCTAGCAAGTCATTGGATAACCTAAGCAAGAAATAAAACGTAGACTTGGACTAGGATATAGTAATTGGACCAATAGTCCAAAAATTATGAAAATGTGACCAAGCCCTCTAAGAAAGGTAGAATTTTTTCCAAAGCAAAGAAAATGGGTAGGAATAAGCCCATAATGGGTAGGAATAAGCCCAAATCCAAGAGGAAAAATAAAATAAAATAAATTAGGTGATGATATAATAATGTAATAATAAAGATTAGGTTACATGGCATTAAGACAAAAATTTAGCAAGTGGTGTGATTCTACATTCATCATTTTGGCAAGTGGCATGATAATACAAGGCTTTAGGACAAAAACATCTTTATCCTACACTCATAATTCTAGCAAGTGGTATGAGAATACATGGCATTAGGACAAAACATTCATATCCAACACAAATAATATCAACCAAATAATGGAGATTCAAGGGCTAGAAATTTGCCACCTAAAAAGGCAAACCTATCATACTTGTTTAAGACAAAAGAAAATGGAAAAGAATCCCTAAATCAAAGGGACCTTGTCCCTTATCTTAAGAACATATCATCATAATTTTCAAAATACTAATCTCCTTTTCCTATGCATATCTTGACTAAGGAAGAGGAAGACAAGAACATAAGTTGTTTGTTTTCCAAAAATTCAACAAAGTGTATCCTAATTATGATAAGGTAGACCCATGATCATGAAAGGTAAATTATTTGGTGGTCTATATAAGAAAACCCACCCTTACAACATTAGAATTTCGTCCAAGTGAGGGAGAGAAAAAAATAAAAGCAAGGTAGAGTGAGGAAAGGAGAGGAAGAAAGGAAGAAAGGAAGAAAAAGGAAGGAGAAGTCTAGAAGACTAAGTGCTCCAAGTAAGTTTAATAATATTTCTTTTTAAAGAAAACTTTTGAATGTGATGTATGTTTGAATACTTAGGTTGGTGTAGATAGTTCTGTATGGTTATGGCTATGGGTGGCAGAATTTTAAGTTTCGGTGTTTTAATTTCTAGGAACAATCTATAAGGAATTAAAATAAATGGTTAACATCTGAATTATAGATATATGTGTCATGGATTTTAAGCCACTGGAATCATTCAATTTAGAGTTCATATGAGGAATATATGTTCTGATTAGTAAGCAAAGGTCAGAAAATGGTTCATCAGGGAAGAATATGTTAGGATAGCTTCTGTGTTTTAATTTTTGGAAATCTTCTGTAGGGAATTAAAATAAATGGTTAACATAAGAATTAAATATATATGTGCCACGGATTTTTATCCACTGGAATCATTCAATTTGGAGTCCATATGTGGTAGATATGGTCCGATTAGTAGTCAAAGGTCAGAAAATGGTTTATCAGGGAAGAATATGTTAGGACAGCTTCTGTATTTTAATGTCTGCGAATTATTTGTATAGAATTTGTAACAACCTCTTTTTTTCCTTTATTATTATACAATGTTGAGTTCACATACATGTCATTAATCAAAACATACGTACAACATATCAAACACATAGATATTTACATCTTGTTTATTATGGTTGACCAATTCTGGAGATACAGGTGCGGGTGGTTGCACCTTCACTGGGATCTGAGCCAACTTGACCACAAACATCTTATTTGATTCTGAATTCTGCCCAACATAAAGTAACTCGATCCAATGTGCACTAAAAGCGAGAGCCTTAGAAACAAAAGCTGCATAAATAATTTTCTCAACATGATATGGAAATATAGTGAGAATAAAATCCCAGTAAGTTCAACAATAAATCATCATCACTATAGCTCATCACGTCATGTTCAGCTGTATAAACTACAGAAAATATCTTTGGCCACATGAATGCATTATATCTATGCACATAAGAATCATACTGTAATGATATGTATAACAGGATTAACTATTTTCAAAATATCATATGATGGCCATCAACTTATTCTCATTTCAAGCTACCCCGGTCAGGGTGAGTATCCTCTACTCTCCGGTACGAACTTTTCTCGCTCCGTCTGACATGGCCCACTTTCTCTTTCTTTTCTCATTATCATGATCATAATCGTTGGTAGGGCGTCCCCTACTAGTGCACCACACGGATTGCCATGTGACCGTGCTCATTTCTTTTCTTTTCACAGTGATAGCCAAAAATATGCTTTCAATAACAAGTATGTTCATCAAAATATAATTATTACCAAAAATCATTGATAATCATGCCATGAACATAACCATTTCAAAAATCACTTTATAAAATATTTCCATGTCAAAATTTCACACTTAAGATGGTAAGAAGTTCATACAATGGCAATGGCTATGGCTATACTAGTCATTTATTAAGATTCATCTTCTTTTTTAAATACTAATTTTATTTCTTTATTTTCTTGATGCAGGTTTTCATCCTATCTAACCTTCTCTTACTAATCAAAGCATAACTCCCTCAATTGAACTCCGCTGTAGGTGATTTTAGTGTCAATTTCAAGATAAAACAATTATGTAAAACTATTATGTTGAACATTGTAGCAAAATATTAAGAATTCAAGGTGATATTACTCCCTAAATGTACAGGTTATTTCTTCTCGGATAGGTTCTAACCTCTACCTACTAATCTGACCATATCTACCTCATATGGACTCCAACTTGAGTAATTACAGTTGCTAAAAATCCGTGACACACATATATATAATTCTTATGTTAACCATTTATTTTAATTCCAAACAGATAATTCCCAAAAATTAAAATACAGAAGCTGTCCTAACATATTCTTCCCTGATAAACCATTTTCTGACCTTTGACTACTAATCAACTCATATCTTACTCATATGGACTCCAAATTGAATGATTCCAGTGGCTAAAAATCCATGACACACATAGCTAGAATTCTTATGTTAACCATTTATTTTAATTCCATACAGATAATTCCTAGAAATTAAAATACATAAGCTATCCTAACATATTCTTCCTAATTAACCATTTTCTGAACTTTGACTACTACTCAACTTATATCTTCCTCATATGGACTCTAAATTGAATGATTCCAGTGGCTACAAATCCATGACACACATAGCTATAATTCTTATGTTAACCATTTATTTTAATTCCATATAGATAAGTCCCAGAAATTAAAATACAGAAGCTGTCCTAACATATTCTTCCCTGAGGAACTATTTTCTGACATTTGCTTATTAATCGGACCATATCTACCTCATATGCACTCCAAATCGAATGATTCCAGTGGCTAAAAATCCATGAGAGACATATCTATAATTCATATGTTAACCACTTATTTTAATTCCTTATAGATTGTTCCCAGAAATTAAAACACCGAAACTAAAAATTCTGCCACCCATAGCCATAACCATGCAGAACTATCTATACCAACCTAAGTATTCAAACATACATCACATGCAAGATCAATATGTAACATGATATAGCAACATCCATGACCAATCATCAAAGTTCTAAGATCAAAATCTCATATAAATATTATAAGTTTCAAAAGTTTTCTTTAAAAAGAAATATTGTTAAACTTACTTGGAGCACTTAGTCTTCTAGACTTCTCCTTCCTCTTTCTTCCTTTCTTCCTCTCCTTTCCTCACTCTACCTTGCTTCTATTTTTTTCTCTCCCTCACTTGGACAAAATTATAATGTTGTAAGGGTGGGTTTTCTTATATAGACCACCAAACAATTCACCTTTCATGATCATGGGTCTATCTTATCACAATTAGGATACACTTTGTTGAATTTTTGAAAAACAAACAACTTATGTTCTTGTCTTCATCTTCCTTAGTCAAGATATGCATAGGAAAAGGAGATTTGTATTTTGAAAATTATGATAATATGTTCTTAAGATATGGGACAAGGTCCCTTTGATTTAGGGATTCATTTACTTTTTCTTTTGTCTTAATCAATTATGATAGGTTGCCTTTTTAAGTGGCAAATTTCTAGCCCTTCAATCTACATTATTTGGTTGAAATTATTTATGTGGGATAGAGATGTTTTGTCCTAATGCTATGTCTTATCATACCACTTGCTAAAATTATGAGTGTAGGATATAGATGTTTTTGTCCTAAAGCCTTGTATTATTATGCCACTTGCCAAAATGATGAATATAGAATCACACCACTTGCTAAATTTTTGTCTTAATGCCATGTCACCTAATCTTGATTACACCATTATTTCATCACTTTAATTTTATTTTTATTTTTATTTTTCCTCTTGGGTTTGGGCTCATTCTTGCCCATTTTCTTTACTTTGGTTAAAATTCTACCTTTCAAAATGGGCTTGGTCACATTTTCATGATTTTTGGGCTACCAGTCCAATTTCTATATCCTAGTCCAAGTCTATGTTTTATTTCTTCCTTGGGCTATCCTATTGGCTTGCTAAAAATTCATATGAAGTAGAAAAACTCTATATGAAGTGTCCATAGGTTAAAGCCCAATTATAGGTGGAGATACTAAACTTAGTAATTAAGAAAAATTACCATAATCCGATATTCTTCAAATTTTAAGACCTTTACTTACTTCACAAAAATTTATCTTTCTTTACCTAAGAATTTCACCTTTCTTTAGCATGTTTATTTCTAATATTTCCTCTTAGGTTTTCTTTCTTTACCTATTCCATTAATATTAGAACATTTCTATTCATATATGTAAGGTGAAGAATTTCTAAGAAAAATATCTAAAAATTATGGGATGTTATAGAATTAAAATAAATGGTTAACATATGAATTATAGCTATGTGTGTCATGGATTTTTATCCACTGGAATCATTCCATTTGGAGTCCATATGTGGTAGCTATGTTCCCATTAGTAAGCAAAGGTCAGAAAATGGTTCATCAGGGAAGAATACGTTAGGACAGCTTTTGTATTTTAATTTCTTGGAATTATCTGTATGGAATTAAAATAAATGGTTAACATAAGAATTATATCCATGTGTGTCATGGATTTTTAGCCACTGAAATCATTCAATTTGGAGTCCATATGGGGTAGATATGGTTCGATTAGTAAGCAAAGGTCAGAAAATGGTTCATCAGGGAAGAATATGTTAGGACAGCTTCTGTATTTTAATTTTTGGGAATTATTTGTATGGAATTAAAATAAATAGTTAACATAAGAATTATAGCTATGTGTGTCATGGATTTTTAGCCACTGGAATCATTCAATTTGGAGTCCATATGAGGAGGATATGAGCTTATTAGTAGTCAAAGGTCAAAAAATGGTTCATCAGGGAAGAATATGTTAGGACAGCTTCTGTATTTTAATTTTTGGGAATTATCTGTATGGCATTAAAATACATGGTTAACATAAGAATTATAGATATGTGTGTCACGGAGTTTTAGCCACTGGAATCACTCAAGTTGGAGTCCATATGAGGTAGATATGGTCCGATTAGTAGGTAGAGGTCAGAACCTATCTGAGAAGAAATAACCTATACATTTATGGAGTAATATCACCTTTATTTCTTAATATTTCGCTACAATGTTCAACATAATAGTTTTAGATAATTGTTTTATCTTGAAATTGACACCAAGATCGCCTACATCAGAGTTAAATTGAGGGAGTTATGCTCTAATTAGTAAGAGAAAGTTAGATAGAATGAAAACCTGCATCAAGAAAATAAAGAAATAAAATTAGTATTTAAAAAATAAGATGAATCTTAATAAATGACTAGTATAGCCATAGCCAATTCCATTGTATGAACTTCTTACCATTTAAGTGTGAAATTTTGACATGGAAATATTTTATAAAGTGATATTTGAAATGGTTATGTTCATGGCATGATTACCAATGATTTTTGGTAATAATTATATTTTGATGAACATACTTGTTATTGAAAGCATATTTTTGGCTATCATTGTGAAAAGAAAAGAAATGAGCACGGTCACATGGCAATTCGTGTGGTGCACCAGTAGGGGACGCCCTACCAACGGTTATGATTATGATTATGAGAAAAGAAAGAGAAAGTGTGCCATGTCGGACGGAGCGAGAAAAGCCCGTACCAGAAAGTAGAGGATACTCTCCCTGACCGGGGTAGCTTGAAATGAGAATAAGTTGTTGGCCATCATATGATATTCTAAAAATAGTTACTCCAGTCATACATATTATTACTGTATGATTCTTATGTGCATAGATATAATGCATTCATGTGACCAAAGATATTTTTTGTAGTTTATACAGCTGAACATGATGTGATAAGCTATATTGATGATGATTTATTGTTGAACTTACTGGAATTTAATTCTCACTATATTTTCATATCATGTTCAGAAAATTAGTTATGCAGATTTTTCTATAGCTCTGGCTTTTAGTACACGTTGGATCGAGTACTTTATGTTGGGGAGATTCCAGAAGCAAATAAAATATTTGTGGTCGAGTTGGCTTATATCCCGGTGAAGGTGCAACCACCCACACCTGTATCTCTGGAATTGGTCAACCAGAATAAATAAGATGTAGATTTTTATGTGTTTGATATGTTGTACGTATGTTTTGATTAATGACATGTATGTGAACTCTGTATTGTATAGATTAAATAAATGTTATATTGAGTTAAGTTGTAACGAGGTAATAACTTCATGGTATTTTAAAAAAAAAAATTGATACTTAAATGGAGTTGTTACATTGAACCTATTGAGACTCTATTCTCATTAATATTTGGTGTTATGTTCAGATAAAGGTAATTGAGACGCCAGAAGACTTCCTATCTTTTCTTGGGAGTTCCAAATGATGGAAATATTTTGGTTGGGTCAGTTGACCATTATGCAATTATTGTTCTGGAGATCCTGATGCCTGCACCACCTCCTCCACTCTTTATGCTAGGGGTGATGTGCGGTATAAGGTCAAATGTTAAGTTAATGTAATTATATGATTCATGTATAAATCATAACCACTGATGTGGCCTTTTTAGTATGATGATAATACAATATGATCTGCATTTATATGATTTGTATTATTTGATGTTGGAATGTGGTAATTGTATAAAAAACGGTTTTTACCAAATTCTTGGGTAAGGAAGATAAATTTTTGGGAAGTATGTAAAGGTCTTAAATTTTCAAGAAGATTGGATTAAGGTAATTTTTCCTAATTCAAGAGCTAGAGTTCCTAAGTTTAACATCTCCACCCATACATTTGGCCTTCACCTATGGACACTACATAGAGTTTATTTTTCCACTTCACATGAGTTTCTAGCAAGACAATTTGATAGCCTAAGCAAGAGATATAACATTGACTTAGACTAGGATATAGAAGTTGGACCGATAGCCCAAAAATCATGAAAATGTAACCAAGCCCTCCATGAAAGGTAGAATTTTAGCCAAAGCAAAGGAAATAGGCAAGAATGAGCCCAAATTCAAGAGGGAAAAATAAGAACCATGTGAGGAAATAGTAGTGTAATAATAATCAAGATTAGGTCACAAGGCATTAAGACAAAACATTTATATCCAACATTCATAATTTCAGCAAGTAGGTAATAATACATAGCATTAAGACAAAACATCTTTATTCTACATTCATCATTTCAACAAGTTGGTAATAATACATGGCATTATGAAAAAACATCATTGTCCTACACAAATAATTTCAGCCAAGCAAGGGAGACTCATGGGCTAAAAATTTTCCACATAGAAAAGAAAACCTATCATACTTAAGTGAGACAAAAAAATGGAAATGAATCCCTAAATCAAAGGGACCTTGTCCCTTGTCTTAAGAACAATTTATCATGATTTTCAAATACAAATCTCCTTTTGCTATGCATATCTTGACTAAGGGAGAATGATAACTCTAATTCATTAGAGTTATTGTTTTCTTTCCTCGGGTTTATTACTCTGCATTCTAGTTTATTAGTATTAATGCTCCTTAATTTAATAGTGTGTTTATATCTCCTAAATGTAACAACCTTTTTTTTTCTTTATTATTATACAATATTGAGTTCACATACACGTCATTAATCAAAACGTACATGTAACATATCAAACACATAGATATTTACATCTTGTTTATTTTGGTTGACCAAATCTGGAGATACAGGTGCGGGTGGTTGCACCTTCACCAGGATCTAAGCCAACTCAACCACAAACATCTTATTTGATTGTGAGATCTGCCCAACATAAAGTAACTCGATCCAATGTGCACTAAAAGCCAGAGCCATAGAAAAAGCTGCATAACTAATTTTCTGAACATGATATGGAAATATAGTGAGAATTAAATCCCAGTAAGTTCAACAATAAATCATCATCAATATAGCTCATCACGTCATATTCAGCTGTATAAACTACAGAAAATATCTTTGGCCACATGAATGCATTATATCTATGCACATAAGAATCATACAATAATGATATGTATGACAGGATTAACTATTTTCAGAATATCATATGATGGCCATCAACTTATTCTCATTTCAAGCTACCCCGGTCAGGGTGAGTATCCTCTACTCTCCGGTACGGGCTTTTCTCGCTCCGTCCGACATGGTCCACTTTCTCTTTCTTTTCTCATTAACATGATCATAACCGTTGGTAGGGCATCCCCTACTGGTGCACCACACGGATTGCCATGTGACCATGATCATTTCTTTTCTTTTCACAATGATAGCCAAAAATATGCTTTCAATAACAAGTATGTTCATCAAAATATAACTATTACCATAACTCATTGGTAATCATGCCATGAACATAACCATTTCAAATATCAATTTATAAAATATTTCCATGTCAGAATTTCACACTTAAGATGGTAAGAAGTTCATACAATGGCAATGGCTATGGCATATACTAGTCATTTATTATTTTCATTTATAAGATTCATCTTTTTTTAAAAATTTTAATTTCATCTCTTCATTTTCTTTATGCTTGGCCTTTAGTCAATTTCTTCTTATTTATATCATTTCTAACACATGTTCTTACAAATTTATAGAGCATTTTCCTCCAATTTGATTTCTACTATTACCCTATAGTTAATGAGGTTTATCTAGGGTAGAAAATGTTGAAAATAGGCTTCACCAACTTCCAACACGGTCTGACCATGTTCCAGGACATGGCCATGCTTTAAAAATACTTCAAATGTACTTAAAAACAGCCCCGAACACGGCTAACCCGTGCTTGAAGCACCCAAAACACGGCCTGGTCGTGTTCTGTGACCTTTGTTCACTAATCAAAGCGTAACTCCCTCATTTTAACTCAGATTGAGGTGATCTTGGTATCTATGGAAAGCTAAGACAATTATCTAAAACTATTATGTTAATCATATCAGCAAAATAGTAATAACGCTTGGTGTTATGAGTCCCTTAAATTCAATATTATTTCTTCTCGGGTAGGTTCTAAACTTTACTTACTAATCTGACTATATCTCCAACATAAGAATTCCAAATTAAGTGATTCCAGTGGCTAAACATCCGTGACACATAAATATATAATTCATATGTTAACCATTTATTTTAATTCCTTATATAATGTTCCTAGAAATTAAAACACCGAAGCTATCCTAACATATTCTTCCCTGATTAACCATTTTCAGACCTTTGTTTACTAATCGGAACATATTTACCTCATATGAACTCTAAATTGAATGATTCGAGTGGCTAAAAATCTTTGACACATATATCTTTAAGTCTTATGTTAACCATTTATTTTAATTCCCTACAGATAATTTCCAGAAATTAAAAAACATATGCTATCCTAACATATTCTTCCCTGACGAACCATTTTCTGACCCTTGATTACTAATCGGACCATATCTACCTCATATGGACTCCAAATTGAATGATTACAGTGGTTAAAAATCCGCGACACATACATCTTTAATTCTTATGTTAACAATTTATTTTAATTCCTTATAGATTGTTCCCGGAAATTAAAACAACGAAGCTTAAAATTCTGTCACCCAAAGCCATTCCCATGCAGAACTATTTACACCAACCTAAGTATTCAAACATGCATCACATGCAAGATCAATATGTAACATGATATAGCAACATCCATGACCAATCATCAAAGTTCTAAGATCAAAATCTCATATAAATATCATAAGTTTCAAAATTTTTGTTCAAAAAGAAATATTGTTAAACTTACCTGGAGCACTTAGTCCCCTAGACTTCTCCTTCCTCTTTCTTCCTTTCTTCCTCTCCTTTCCTCACTCTACCTTGCTTCTATTTTTCCTCTCCCTCACTTGGACGAAATTCTAATGTTGTAAGGGTGGGTTTTCTTATATAGACCACCAAATAATTCACCTTTCATGATCATGGGTCTATCTTATCACAATTAGGATACACTTTGTTGATTTTTTGGAAAACAAACAACTTATGTTCTTGTCTTCCTCTTCCTTAGTCAAGATATGCATAGGAAAAGGAGATTTGTATTTTGAAAATTATGATGATATGTTCTTAAGATAAGGGACAAGATCCCTTTGATTTAGGGATTCATTTCTATTTTCTTTTGTCTTAAACAAGTATGATAGGTTTGCCTTTTTAGGTGGCAAATTTATAGCCCTTGAATCTCCATTATTTGGTTAATATTATTTGTGTGGGATAGGAATGTTTTGTCCTAATTCCATATATTATCATACCACTTGCTAAAATTATGAGTGTAGGATATAGATGTTTTTGTCTTAAAACCTTGTATTATCATGCCACTTGCCAAAATGATGAATGTAGAATCACACCACTTGCTAAATTTTTGTCTTAATTCCATGTAACCTAATCTTTATTATTATTACATTATTATATCATCACCTAATTTATTTTATTTTATTTTTCCTCTTGGATTTGGGGTTATTCCTACCCATTATGGGCTTATTCCTACCCATTTTCTTTGCTTTGGATAAAATTCTACCTTTCTTGGAGGGCTTAGTCACATTTTTATAATTTTTGGACTATTGGTCCAATTACTATATCCTAGTCCAAGTCTATGTTTTATTTCTTGCTTAGGTTATCCAATGGGCTTGCTAGAAACTTATGTGAAGTGGAAAAACTCTATATGAAGTGTCCATAGGTAAAAGCCCAATTTATAGGTGGAGATACTAAACTTAGTAACTTTTACTCTTAAATTAGGAAAAATTACCCTAATCCAATCTTCTTGAAATTTTAAAACCTTTAATTCACAAAAATTTATCTTCCTTAGCTAAGAATTTCACCTTTGTTTAGCATGTTTATTTCTAATATTTCCTCTTAGGTTTTCTTTCTTTACCTATTCCATTAATATTAGAACATTTCTATGCATATATGTAAGGTGAAGAATTTATAAGGAAAATATTTAAAAATTACGAGATGTTACACTAAATATAAGAGCACCCATCACGCTTATTGAAAAATTTAGTGTGCATTCATGAAAATGGAGGTGGTAAACCGAGTTATGTTGGGAGATTTTCATCCTATTGATATTGAGTGCAAAATTGGAAATTGATTTTCATGTGATATAGTGCAGCTGGGCTGAGCACATGGCTTCTACAACAAGTGTAGCCTCCACTACCTAATGTGGAAGAAAGAGAACTCAGCTGCCACAACAGAGATGCAGAAATTGTCTCCACTACTAAACGTGGAGAAAAAAAGTGCTAGTAGAAGTGTAGGCCGAAAAGGAAAGGAAAGCTGAAAAAGGATCCACCTTACCAGGACCACAATGCTAGCTTATAAAAGGCTGTGCTGAGAAAAGAGAAACACCCAGAGCAGCCCCTAACCTCTTATGAGAATATGTAGAAGAGGGTAATATTTTTCTATTGGGAATCAATCAAGCAAGAGAAGCAGCTAGATGTGGGAGAAGAGGATCCTTCCCTAAAACTCCTCTTCCCTTCTGTGTTTTTGTTATTTTTTGCATTTCTTGTGTTTTTATTGTATTTCTTCCTTGCATCATGTTTGTCCTAATTCGTACAGTTGTAATTGACTTGGATATGATGCTGGGCTGAGCCTCTATCTAGGGTTGTAGACGGGTTGTTGTGAACTATTGGCGTATTTTTAGTAAATGACTGATATTGTTATAGCATTGCTTTTGATATTCAATATAGGAATAAATTTGAATGTTACGGGTTGGTAAAAGAAACCAATGCACAACCAATATAAGAATATATAGTTGTCCCATATAACCCAATAGTTTATAGCTTCAAGTGTAGTTCTTGGGGTTGGATTTATATAGGAATGTATGAAATAAACACTAAGAAGGGCAGGGAATGGTAGTCTAGAAAAAACATATTCAAAAAGTAAAAACTGGTTACTAGAGCGAATGCTACAACAAAAGCTAGAGCAAAATGAGTGCAAAAATTTATGGCAACCCTGAAGCAACCCTAGTTGACTTTATTATTTGATTTTTTTTTTAACTTAGCATGCCTCAAAATATCATTTCAGAGTTCCTTGTTTTGTTATAGTCTTACTTGTGCTTGAATCCAATCTACTTTGAGGTAATCAACAAATTTTATTACAACATTTTACGGGTCAAAGTTCTATAATAATTTCTAGTTATAATTCCTTGTGGGACGATACTCACTCATCACTATATTACTTGGTCACGATACGTGCACTTGCATATGGACATTGCATGTATATATTTTGCAACTAACAAGTTTTTTGGTGCCGTTGCCGGGGAATTGAAAACTAAAAAAATTATTAGTAGATTTTGACTATATGGAGGATTTTAATTCCTAAGGCATCCTAGTGTTGTTTTGGGTAGGTGAAATCAGTGCATGAGCAAGTCAGATAGGGAGCTACTACCATTAGATCATAAAATATAGAGGAATTTTCTAAGAAGGAGAGTACTGTTGGGACTACATCAAGTAGCAAAAATGGCCAACCCAAGAGGAGCAGACAACATGGATGACCGAGATAGAGTCCTAAATGCTTATGTTCAACCAAATCTAAATGGGTTGAACCCAAAAATAGTAAGGCCAAAAATTGAAGCTCTTCATTTTGAGCTCTAGCCAGTGATGTTTTAGATGTTACAAACTATAGGGAAATTTAGTGGAATGCCCACAGAGGATCCTCACCTTCACTTGAGAGTATTTATAGAAGTCACAAATGCATTAAAGATGAATGGGGTGACAAATAAAGTTTTAAAGCTCAAACTGTTCCTCTATTCCTTAAAAGATCAAGCAAGAGCGTGGCTGAATTCTCTACCACTTGATTCTATTGCCAATTGGAACGATTTAGCAGAGAAGTTCTTGTTCCAATACTTCCTACCTACCAAGAATGCAAGGTGGAGAAACGACATCATATCCTTCTAGCAACTAGATGAAGAGTCACTATATGACACCTCGGAGAGGTACAAAGAGTTGCTATAAAGATGCCCTCATCACGGGATCTCGTACTGCATCCAAATAGAGACCTTCTATAATGGTCTCAATGCTTAAACCAGGACCATAGTGGATGCAGTAGCTAATGAGGCACTTTTGTCCAAGACATACAATGAAGCTTATAAGTTGCTTGAAAGAATGGCTAGTAACAATTATCAATGACCTATGGACAAGGTTTCCACTGGAAAAAAACTTGCGGGTATGGATGAAGTGAGTGAAGTCACTTCTCTCACAGCCCAAATAACTTCATTAGTAAATGTTTTAAAAAACTAGCAGCTAAATCGCCTTAAGAAGCTAATGCAGCCCAGGAAATTGGAGTATCTTGCGTTCTATGCAATGGGCCTCATTTATTTGAAAGTTATCCTTCAATTTCGGAGTCAGTGTGTTACATAGGAAACATGAATCGCAGCAACAACCCTTATTCAAATACATACAACTTGGGTTGGAGACAACATCCTACTTTTTCTTAGAGTAACTATGTTGCTGGCCAGGGAAGCAATTCTGCTCCACGGAGACCACAAATTCCCCCAAGATTTCAGCAGCAAAAGCATCAACCTAATGAGATTCCAAATTCTTTGGAGTCCTTGCTTAAGGAGTACATGGCAAGAAATAATGATGTGATCCAAAGTCAAGCTGCATCATTAAGGAATCTAGATACCCAATTTGGGTAGATGGCCAATGAATTAAAAAATAGACCTCTAGGGACACTCCCAAGCAATACTAAAGTCCCTAGGAAAGATGAGAAGGAGCACTACAAAGCCATAGCTCTTAGGAGTGGAAAAGTAGTGGAAGCACCCCAAGCCAAGAGACAGGATAAAACAGATCCTACTGCATCTTTGGAGGAAGAAGAAAACAAACAGGGGCAAGCTAAGGAAACAAGTAAAGAAGAAGGAACCGCTAAATCAAATGTTGTAGCTTTGCCATAGAAAAATGTGCAGCGGCCCAAGCACCTCCACCATTCCCTCAAAGATTCTAAAAATTGCAACATGACCACCAATTCAGAAGGTTTCTGGATGTCCTCAAGCAGTTGCACATTAACATTCCCTTGGTGGAAGTATTAGAGAAAATGCCTAACTATGTCAAGTTCATAAAGGACATTTTAACTAAGAAAAAAAGATTTAGGGAATTTGAAATTGTTGCACTAATAAGAGAATGTAGTGTTGTGCTGCAAAATAAACTGCCACCCTCAAGGATCCAGGAAGTTTCACTATCCCATGCTCCATTGGAAACCAATACTTTGGCAAGGCTCTGTGTGATTTGGGTGCAAGATGCCTATGTCAATATTCAAGAAATTGTAGATTGGAGAAGCTAGGCCTACTATGGTTTCATTACAACTGGCAAACAAATCTACAGAATATCCATAAGGAAAAATTGAGGATTTCCTGGTTAAGGTGGATAAATTCATTTTCCTAATGGATTTTATAGTGCTGGATTATGAAGCAGATGCAGAGGTGCCAATCATTCTGGGTAGGCCATTCCTAGCTACTGGCCAAACTTTAATTGATGTGCAAAAATAGGAATTAAAAATGAGAGTACAAGATGAGAAGATTACGTTTAATGTGTTTCAGTCCATGAAGTTCCCAAACGAGGTGGAGGAATGCTCAGTTATCTCTATGATAGATACCTTAATATCTGAGCAATTTGAAAAGTGTTGTAGGGACCCATCACAAGTTGGGTGGCAGGATAGCTTAGATTCAGAAAGAGAAGATGAGGAAGAATGGGCCTAGATAGAAGCAAAACATGGCACTAGAAAGCAAAGATTGATGGTTGAGCCATTGGATATTTCCTCTCTGGAATTAAAGCTACCAAAGGCTTCAGTAGATGAATTGTAACAACTCCATTTAAGTATCAATTTTTTTTTAATACCAAGAAGTTATTACCTCGTTACAACTTAACTCAAAATAACATTTATTTAATTTATACAATACAGAGTTTACATACATGTCATTAATCAAAACATACGTACAACATATCAAACACATAAAAATCTACATCTTATTTATTCTGGTTGACCAATTCTGAAGATACAGGTGCAGGTGGTTGCACTTTCACCGGGATCTAAGCCAACTCAACCACAAAGATTTTATTTGCTTCTGGATCTGCCCAACATAAAGTACTTGATCCAACGTGCACTAAAAGCCAGAGCTATAGAAAAAAAATTTGCATAACTAATTTTCTGAACATGATATGGAAATATAGTGAAAATTAAATCCAAGTAAGTTCGACGATAAATCATCATCAATATAGCTCATCACGTCATGTTCAGCTATATAAACTACAACAAATATCTTTGGTCACATGAATGCATTATATATATGCACATGAGAATCGTACAATAATGACATGTATGACAGGATTAACTATTTTCAGAATATCATATGATGGCCATCAACTTATTCTCATTTCAAGCTACCCCGGTCAGGGTGAGTATCCTCTACTCTCCGGTACGGGCTTTTCTCGCTTCGTCTGACATGGCCCACTTTCTCTTTCTTTTCTCATTAACATGATCATAACTGTTGGTAAGGCATCCCCTACTGGTGCACCACATGGATTTCCATGTGATAACCAAAAATATGCTTTCAATAACAAGTATATTCATCAAAATATAACTATTGCCAAAAATAATTGGTAATCATGCCATGAACATAACCATTTCAAATATCACTTTATAAAATATTTTCGTGTCAAAATTTCACACTTAAGAAGGTAAGAAGTTCATACAATGGCAATGGCTATGGCATATACTAATCATTTATTATTTTCATATATAAGATTCTTCTTCTTTTTAAATATTTATTTTATCTCTTTATTTTCTTGATTCAGGTTTTCATCCTATCTAACCTTCTCTTACTAATCAGCGTATAACTCCCTCAATTTAACTCCGATGTAGGTGCTCTTGGTGTCAATTTCAATATAAAACAATTATCTAAAACTATTATGTTGAACAGTTTAGAAACATATTAAGAAATAAAGGTGATATTACTCCCTCAAAGTATAGGTTATTTCCTCTCGGATAGGTTCTGACCTTTACCTACAAATCTATACATATCTCCCTCATACAAATTACAAATTACGTTATTCCAGTGGCTATAAATCCGTGACACATATAGAAATAATTTTTATGTTAACCATTTATTTTAATTCCCTACAGAATATTCCCAGAAATTAAAAAACATAAGCTATCCTAACATATTCTTCCCCGATTAACCATTTTCTGACCATTGCTTACTAATCGAACCATTTCTACCTCATATGGACTCCAAATTGAGTGATTCCAGTGGGTAAAAATCCAGGACACATATGGCTAAAATTCTTATGTTAACCATTTATTTTAATTCCCTATATAATGTTCCCCAAAATTAAAATACAGAAGCTATCCTAACTTATTCTTCCTTGATTAACCAGTTTTTAACCATTGCTTACTAATTGGACCATATCTACCTCATATGGACTCCAAATTGAGTGATTCTAGTGGATAAAAATCCGTGATACACATATCTATAATTCTTATGTTAACCATTTATTTTAATTCCCTACATAATGTTCCCAGAAATTAAAACACATAAGTTATCCTAAAATATTCTTCCCTGATTAACCATTTTCTGACCTTTGCTTACTAATCAAACCATATCTACCTCCTATAGACTCCCAATTGAGTGATTCCAGTGGATAAAAATCCATGAGACATACATCTACATGTTTTATGTTAACTATTTATTTTAATTCCTTACCAATTCTTCCCAGAATTTTAAAAATCGAAGCACAAAAGTTTGCCACCCACAGCCATACCTATGCAGAACTATCTACACCAACCTAAGTATTCAATCATACATAATATGTAACATGATATAGCAACATCCATGACCAATCATTAAAGTTCTAAGATCAAAATCTAATATAAACATTACAAGTTTCAAAACTTTTCTTCAAAAAGAAATATTGTTAAACTTAACTTGAGCACTTAGTCCTCTAGATTTCTCCTTCCTCTTTCTTCCTTTCTTCCTCTCCCTTCCTCACTCTACCTTGCTTCTATTTTTCCTCTCCCTCACTTGGACAAAATTCCAATGTTATAAGGGTGGTTTCTACTTATATAGACTATCAAATAATTTACCTTTCATAATCATGGGTTGACCTTATCACAATTAGGATGCACTTGGTTGAATTTTTTGGAAAACAAACAACTTATGTTCTTGTCTTCCTCTTCCTTAGTTAAGATATGCATAGCAAAAGGAGATTTTTATTTTGAAAATTATGATAATATGTTTCTAAGATAAGGGACAAGGTCCCTTTGATTTGGGGATTCATTTCCTTTTTCTTTTGTCTTAATCAAGTATGATAGGTTTGCCTTTTTAGGTGGTAAATTTCTAGCCCTTTATTCTCCATTATTTGGTAGAAATTATTTGTGTGGGATAGAAATGTTTTGTCCTAATGCCATGTATTATTATACCACTTTCTAAAATTATGAGTGTAGGATATAGATATTTTTTCCTAAAGCCTTGTATTATCATACCACTTGCTAAAATTCTGAATGTAGGATATCACACCACTTGCTAAATTTTTGTCTTAATGCCATGTCACCTAATCTTGATTACACCATTATTTCATCACTTTACTTTTATTTTTATTTTTCCTCTTGGGTTTGGGCTCATTCTTGCCCATTTTCTTTACTTTGGTTAAAATTCTACCTTTTATAATGGGTTTTGTCACATTTTCATGATTTTTGGGCTACCGGTCCAATTTCTATATCCTAGTCCAAGTCTATGTTTTATTTCTTCATTGGGCTATCCTATTGGCTTGCTAAAAATATTTATGTGAAGTAGGAAAGCTATATATGATGTGTCCATAGGGGAAAGCCCAATTTATGGGTGGAGATACTAAACTTAGTAACTTTATCTCTTAAATTAAGAAAAATTACCCTAATCCGATCTTCTTGAAATTTTAAGACATTTACTTACTTCAAAAAAAGTTATCTTCCTTACCTAAGAATTTCACCTTTCTTTAGCATGTTTATTTCTAATATTTCCTCTTAGGTTTTCTTTCTTTACCTATTCCATTAATATTAGAACATTTCTATACATACACGTAAGGTGAAGAATTTCTAAGGATTATATTTCCTTAGATATCTAAAAATTGTTTAATAAATTTTATTTCCTGAATTAAATATTTATGTACCTTTATCAATAAAAGAAATGAAATTATGGATGTTACTTTGAATACTTTTGTACTTTCATTAATACATGAAACGAAATTAGGGATGTTACATGAATCATTAACCTTGGAGTTAAAGCCATTACCTACACATCTGAAATATGCATACTTGGGGTATGCAACAACTCTACTAGTAATCATTTGATATTAAGGGTATCAGTCCCTCATTCTATATGCATAAGATCCTATTAGAGAACAATGAGGAAGGGTCCATTGAAGCTCAATGTTGTTTCTATTTTATGATTAACCGCAAGAACACAGCGTAGCTTTAGCTAGTCCAACGAGTACGGGTCGTATCCCACAGAGAACAATATCAATTACTAGAATTATATGAAGTATGCTATCTAAATTGATGTGATTCGATAAAGAGTTTATCACAATTAAGTAAATTAAGAATTCAATTAACAAAAGCCTAGGGTTAGGGTTCACCACACTTATGATATTCAACATTCAACATGTACCTCTAATTGCAATTATCTAGGTTATTGGGGATGGTTTAGCCTTAATTAACTAGCAACCTCTTTCAAGCATTACTAATTGTACCTAGGTTAATCTAAATTCCTACTTTCGTGGTTCTTAGTTCAACCTAAGTCCACTAAGTTCTATGCCAACCATGGAATCGGTTTTCTCGTGCCCACAAATTGATTCATTCTTAGAGAACCTTAAACTACTTTCATGATTAAGATATCCCTAATTAACTATTAGGTTCCAGTATTAATCTTCACCTTTTAGTTCATCAATTAATATCCTAAGATATGATAAAATGTTGGCCAGACATTCATCAACTCATATTATCAATGCATAATAACTAATCCTAATTAACCATGGATAACACAATTAGGGTTCCAACAATTCACTTAGCACAATGTATCATCACATCATAAGTGGGTTTACCGAAACCCTAGATCAAATCTACTCAAGCATGATAGAAAGATAAATCAAAGGCATAATCTAATTCAATAAGTAAATCTATTCAATACAAACCAAGAGAAAGAGTAGAAGTAAAGATGAGTGTAGAGATAGAAAGATAGAACCTAGATGAAGAATGTAATGATGAAATGCAAACTTGAATTGCTGTAAATTCTACTCTAAGAACATGAATTAAACATTAATCTTACTCTAAACCTAATCTAATGGTGCTTCTTAAGCCTAAATCTGAGTAAAAGAAGGTCTGAATGCGTCTGGATGCCTTTGGCTGTGTTTCCCCATTAATATATATCACTTTGGCTACTCAAAACCCTAAAAAATACGGTGTGTATGGACACGAAGCACAGTCGTGTTCCAAAACACGGCCTGGCCATACTTCAGGCTGGAATCTGGAGCTTTTCTCTAATTTATGCATAGAGCATGGCTTGGCCGTGCTTCATGCTGCACTAAGCATGGCCTCTTCGTGCTTGAGGCTGCTAGGCTCTTTTCTTGCCAATTTCTTCAAGGTTGCCTCCTTATTTCTTCCTTATCTTGTTCCAAGTCCATATGGCACTTCTCATGAGTGTTTTCCTTTATTAGTAGGAAGGGGGAAGATGTTTTGAAATTTTAGAGAATAGAAAAGTGCAATGCAGGTAATTTTTCACTCAATCAGTGTGAACACAACAGATATATGAATAGACAATTACCAGATAGTCTTTATTCTTCTAAAGCTAAACTCAAATTTTTTTATTATATATATGCTTCTATTGTTACAATTGAATGTATGCATCAAATTGATTTTCAGACACTCAAGTAGGCCACCTCATCCTTTAGATCTCTCTATGTTGCCTTACCCTTATTTCTATTTTTGTCACTCAATTTCTTTTATTTCATTCTCAATTTTTTTCTTTTTCTTTTGTCTATTTTATTCATCATTTTTTTAATAGAAATATGCAATGAGTGCATTTTATGCTTCATCTCACTAGGGTAAAGGCATCTAGGTACTCATACTAAGGCCTCTTTGGTGCCTTAAAAGGGTACTCAGAGTGAAATCTTTTTGGGTTTCACATACCCTCATTTTTCACCTCTCCCTTCCTTCATACTCTCATAGTGTTAAATTCAGCAATTGCATACAATTCACAGCACAATAGAGAGATATTTTTCAAAAAAAATTAAAGGTTTAATCCTAGAAGAGTGAGAGACTAAAATTTAAACTACTTATTTCATATCCTATTGTGCATCACATGTTCATGAGCTAAAATCAACCTATATTACGCCAATCTATCTCTAAAATAGCAAACTATATAATGATACAATGAAATAAGAGATATTCAGCTTATAAAATCATAAGCCTAAAGTCTACTCCCTCATGCTTAAACTTGACATTGTCCTCAATGTCAATATCAATGAAAGTACAGGAAAAAGGGGATTAACTTACTTGCTTACTAGTCTTCTGAAGGAGGAGTTTGAGGGTTCTGACTTAGGTGCTAAGTGTCTACTCTTAATGAGATTTAACTAGCTAATCATAAATCAAAGCAGATAAGCCACAACCAAAGTTAATGTAAATTATATATCGGCCAATAGAGTGCAAGTCAGAATCAAAGCATTCTAAGGGCAATGCACTAATCAGAGAAATACTTTGTCCAAAAACTTAGGCAATGTAAAAATTAGAAAAATTTAGCACTCAATCAATCCAGAGGAGTAATCCAGTCCAACCATTAGGGAAATCCAATCCAGATAAAAAAAAGTGAGCATAAAGCAAAGGTTAAAATTAGACCTGGAGGGAAGCTATAATGGTGATGACAATAGCAAATGGCTCTTTTCCCTTTCTCTCTCTCTCTCTCTTTTATTTTTTTTACCTAGAACACGGTCGTGCTTGGCACTGGAATTCCAAAATTCCAGGATTTAGCCCGTGTTGAGTAACACGGGTGAGGAATGCTTTGGCTGGACTTGAGGCACGGCCATGTCCTGTGACATGGCTTGCCAGTGTTTGATGCTGGATCCTCCAATTCTTCAAAAATTGCTGCAGTTTTCAACCCTTTTCAATTTCCCTTGATTTTCATTCTTTAATTCAACTTTGGGCACATGGGAATAGACCTATAAATCATATGGAAACACTCATTAAACTATAACCTAAGAAATCAACTAAAATTAAAGATAAAAAATAAACTAAAAGCTAGAAAACAAAACAAAAAGAAACTTAAAAATTAAAATGTGGGTTGACTCCCACAAAACGCTTGTTTAAAGTCTTTAGCTCGACTCCCTTTTCATAATTTTCACTCAAGGAGGCTTTAAGAGAGTTTGAATAACTCTCTTTTTAATCCATTGCCTCTTAGTATAGTGCTTGAGGGTTTTCCTAATACCCTTCAAAGATCCTCTTGGCTTATTCTTTTCCTCCTTAGCTCCATTGAGGTCGGGAGGTGGCTTAGGTTCTAATTTTGGAGCTTGGATTTCCTTCTCAATAGCTTGCTTTTCTTTCCCCTGTTTATCATAAACAAAAGAACTTTCCACAGAGCATAACTCAAGTGGGCTAGAAGGAGGAAAATTCATGATATAATCATCCATATTTGGTTTAGGTAAACCAATCATACAACAAGATTCATTTAAAGATGGAGGGTTCACTGTATCATTCAAATTAAATTCTACTTTTTCATCCCCTACATTCAAAGAAAGCTTTCCATCTCTCACATTTATATTGGCACCAACCGTAGCTAGGAAAGGCCTTCCAACAATGATGGGAATTTTATCATCTTCCTCCATCTCTAAAATAATAAAATCAACCGGTATGAAAAATTTACCTACCTTTAGAGGACCATCCTCTAATATACCTACCAGATGCTTGATGGATCGATCAGCCAAATGAAGAGAAAGGGTGGTAGGCTTCAAGTCACCCATTTGAAGCTTCTTGCAAACCGAAAGAGGCATTAAACTTACGCTTACTCAAAGGTCACATAGAGCTATGTCAATCTTCATTTCTCCAATGGAACAAGGTATGGAAAAGCTTCTGAGATCCTTAAGCTTTTGAGGTAGTTTATTCTGAATTAAAGCATTGGATCCCTCTGTCAGTGCCACCACAACATGCTCTTCAAATTTCCTCTTGTTTAAGAGGATCTCTTTCAGGAACTTCGCATAGGATGGCATTTAAGAGATAGTTTCTAGGAATGGAATGTTAATATTCAACTTCTTCAAAACATCCAAAAATCTCCCAAATTGATTCTCTAACTTAGCCTTAACCAATCTTTGAGGAAAATGGATTGGTGACTTGTATGGTTCAAGAGCCACATATTTGGGCTTTTCTTCCTTTTTTTCCCTCTTCTTTTGGTTCCTCTTCTCTTTTCTTCTCAGATGCATCCTGAGGTTCATCTTCTTTTATCTCTCCTCTTCTCTCTAAATCAGCCAATTGTTTACTACTTCTTAGGGTAATGGCATTATAGTGCTCTCTAGGAATCTCAGTTTGGCCTGGAAGTCTACCAAAATTCCTGTTACATAGGTTTGCTTGTTGTGCTATCTAAGTTTCTAGCATCCTGCTATGGGTAGCAAACGAGTCTACCTTGGAGGCTAAATCTTTTATAGCCTCCTTCATAGAATAGTTATGGGCTCTAAATTCATCATTCTGCTTACTCTGTGTAATGATGAAATTCTCCATTAGAGCCTCCAAATTTGACTTTGGCTGAGGAGCTAGGTTGAATGGCCTCTGATTCTGAAAGCCAAGAGGTTGCCTAAAATTATTCTAAGGCTACTGATTTGCATTCGGCTTTTAAGAGAGATTCGGGTGATTCCTCCAACTTGGGTTATATGTGTTGCTGTACGAACTGTTTCTTTGATTATTGTTCACAAAACTAACCTGCTCACAATCTTGAGGTGTAGAGTTCCCAAGCTGGAATTCATTGGCAATATGACCAATGCATCAACATATCTCACGAATAGAAGATACTGAAGAGGAACCAACATTGTTGATGCTTAACTTATCGAATTTCTGAAACAAGGCATCAACTTTAGAAGTTAGTTGGTTAAATGCATCGACTTCATACATACCTGATGGATTTCTTAGCTGTCTCTCACTAGACAAAGAGTAGTGATTTTGAGTCATATCTTCAATCAGCTCATATGCCTTATCTATTATTTTATTCATCAAAGCTCCTCCAGCTACAGCATCCACAGACATTCGGGTGCTGTAAATCAGTCCATTGTAGAATGTATGGACTATCAGCCACTTCTCTAACCCATGGTGTGGGCATATTCTAAGGAGTTCTTTAAATCTCTCCTAAGCCTCATATAATGACTCCCCATCTTTCTGAGCAAAGGTAGTAATCTGATTTCTAAGATGGTCAGTCTTGCTTGGTAGGAAGTATTTGGCCAAGAAAGCTTAAGAAAGCTGCTGCCATATAGTGATAGACCCTGATAGAAGAGAATGCAACCATGGATAGGCTTTGTCCCTCAAAGAGAATGAGAACAACCTCAGTCTAATGGCATCAGAAGATACTTCATTCAGCTTTAAGGTGTCATAATATTCTAGAAATATTGATAAGTGGAGATTAGGGTCTTCAGTAGGTGACCCTCTAAATTGATTCTGTTGAATCATCTGCAAAAGAGAAGGCTTTAGCTCAAAGTTGTTAGTCTCAACAACTGGTCTTACGATACTCGAATTCAGGCCATGAGTATCCAGGGCAGTAAAATCCTTAAGAGATCAATTATCTCTCTCCGCCATGGTAGGTGCAGAATTTTCTTGCTGCTGTCTTCTTCTTATCCTTCGTAGTGTGCATTCAATTTCCAGATCAAAGTCAGCAACGAACTCATGTTCTCTTCGCATTAAAGAGTAACACACCTATAAAGGAAGAAAAGAGGCAACAATCAGCAAGATAAAATTATGCAGAAAAAAAAATTAAAAGAAAGTGATCTAGTCTAGCTATTTTGCAATATATCTAATATTGACTATTATTCTCCGACAATGGTGTCAAAAACTTGTTGTGTCTATTTTATGATTAACCGGAAGTGCACGGCGTAGCTGTAGCTAGTCTGACGAGTACGGGTCGTATCCCACAGAGAACAATATCAATTACTAGAATTATATGAAGTATGCTATCTAAATCGATGTGATTCGATAAAGAGTTTATCACAATTAAGTAAATTAAGAATTCAATTAACAAAAGCCTAGGGTTAGGGTTCACCACACTTATGATATTCAACATTTAACATGTACCTCTAATTGTAATTATCTAGGTTATTGGGGATGGTTTAGCCTTAATTAACTAGCAACCTCTTTCAAGTGTTACTAATCGTACCTAGGTTAATCGAATTGCCTACTTTCGTGGTTCTTAGTTCAACCTAAGTCCATTAAGTTCTATGCCAACCATGGAATACAACTAATTGGTTTTCTCGTGTCCTCTAATTGATTCATTCCTAGAGAATCTTAAACTACTTTCATGATTAAGATATCCCTAATTAACTATTAGGTTCTAGTATTAATCTTCACCTTTCAATTCATCAATTAATATCCTAAGACGTGATAAAATGTTGGCCAGACATTCATCAACTCATATAATCAATGCATAATAGCTAATCCTAATTAACCATAGATAACACAATTAGGGTTCCAACAATTCAATTAGCACAATGTATCATCACATCATAAGTGGGTTTACTAAAACCTTAGATCAAATCTACTCAAGCATGATAGAAAGATAAATCAAAAGCAGAATCCAATTTATTAACTAAATCTATTCAATACAAACCAAGAGAAAGAGTAGAAGTAGAGATGAGTGTAGAGATAGAAAGATAAAACTTGGATGAAGAATGTAATGATGAAATACAAACTTGAATTACTGTAAATTCTACTCTAAGAACATGAATTAAACATTAATCCTACTCTAAACCTAATCTAATGGTGTTTCCTAAGCCAAAAACTGAGTAAAAGAAGGTTTGAATGCATCTGGATGCCTTTGGCTGCATTTCCCCATCAATATATATCACTTTGGATACTCAAAACCTTAAAAAATACGATGTGTACGGACATGAAGCACTGACGTGTTCCAAGACACGGCCTGGCCATGCTTCAGGCTAGATTCTGGGGTTTTTCTCTAATTTCTGCACAAAGCATGGCCTGGTCGTGCTTTATGCTGCACCAAGCATGGCCTGGCAATGCTTGAGGATACCAAGCTCTTTTCTTACCAATTTCTTTAGGGTTGCCTCCTTACTTCTTCCTTATCTTGTTCTAAGTCCATATGGCACTTCTCATGAGTGTTTTCCCTTGCTTCTTGGCCTCTTTTGCTCACCTACAAACATAAAACAAACCAAAATAGTATCCAAAGAAAAGTATAACCAAAAGTAGGGAAATAACCACAAGTTTACTATGAATTAGAGGATAAAATATAATCCTTAGGTACTTAAATTTCCCTTTTATCACTCAACGAAGGCTCAATCCGATAATGAAGGAGGTGGTGAAGAAGGAAATCATAAAATGGTTAAATGCTGGAATTATTTACCATATATCAAACAACTCTTGGGTTAGTCCAGTCCAATGTGTTTTGAAAAAAAAGGGCATAATTGTAGTTGAGAACGAAAACAATGAGATGATCCCAACCAAGGTTATGACTGGTTAGAGAACTTGCATGAACTACAAGAAGCTAAACAAAAGCACTAGAAAGTACCATTTTCTATTACCATTCATTGACCAAATGTTAGACAAACTTGCTAGAAGGGAGTACCACTGCTTCCTGGATGGGTATTCAGGGTACAACCAGATTGCAATAGCACCTGTGGACTAGCACAAGACCACATTCACGTGCCCATATGGCACTTTTTCATTTCAGAGAATACCATTTAGGCTATGCAATACTCCAACTACTTTTCAAAGATGTATGTTGGCAATTTTCATCGAAATTGTAGAGCAATTTGTGGAGAATTTCATGGATGACTTTTCTATTTTTCGAAATTCTTTTAACTTGTGCTTGGGAAATCTAGCTAAAGTTTTTCAAAGGTGTGAGTTAACAAACCTTGTATTGAATTGAGAGAAGTTTCAATTCATAGTGAAAGAAGGAATTTTGTTGGGACACAAGGTTTTTCAAAATAGGCTAAAGGTTGATAAGGCCAAAGTAGATATGATCGAAAAGTTGCCTCCTCCCAAAGGTGTGAGTTGACAAACCTTGGGCGTGCAGGATTTTAGAGAAGGTTTATTAAGGATTTTTCCAAGATTGCTAAACCCCTATGCAATCTACGTGAGAAGGATAAAGCATTTTGCTTTGACGAAGATTGCATGAAAGCATTCTATGATCTTAAGGAGAAACTAAGTACAACCCCTGTTATTGTGGCACCTGATTGGGCTTCACCATTTGAGCTCATATGTGATGCAAGTGATGGAGATCTGGGAGCTGTTCTTGAGCAGCACAGGAACAAGGTGTTTCACTCCATATACTATGCTAATAAGACACTACAAGGGTCCTAACTTAACTACACCATAACAGAAAGCAGCTACTGGCTGTGGTGTTTGCTTTTGAAAAGTTTAGATCCTACTTAGCGGGCACAAACGTAATTGTGTATACTGACCACTCTACCATTAAGCACCTAGTCAAAAAGAAGGATTCAAAGCCTAGACTTATTCAATGGGCACTCCTACTACAAGAATTTGATCTAGAAATCAGAGATGGAAAGGGAGCTGAGAATCAGGTAGCTGACCGTACTTGAACAAGACAGAGAAAATACAGAGGAAATCAATGAGAAATTCCCATATGAGCAACTCTTTCTCATGTCCCAAGCTTGTATGCCATGGTATATTGATTAAGTGAATTATTCGGTGAGTGGATTGCTCCTACTAGATTTGACCTCACTGTAGAAAAAGAAATTTCTGCATGAAGTAAATTCTTACTACTGGGATGAACCATATCTCTTCAAGCAGTGTGCTGACCAGATGATTAGGAGATGCATTCTAAAGGAAGAAATGGAGCCTATCCTACAGCAATGCCATGCCTCACCCTATATAGGCCATTTTGGAGGGATTAGGACTGCAAACAAAGTGCTGCAAGCAGGGTTCTACTAGCCTTCCTTATTCAAGGACTCCCACTCTTTTGTGTTGCAATGCGATAGGTGCCAGAGAGTAGGGAATATATCCCACTCTTTTAGAAATGGAATTGTATGATGTATGGGGAATTGATTTCATGGGGCCATTCCCTTCGAGCTTTGGGAATCAATATATCCTGGTAGCTATTGATTATGTTTCAAAGTGTATAAAAGCAAGTGCTTTTCCAACTAATGATACAAAGGTGGGGTGACAAGGTTCTTTAAAAAGAACATTTTTACAAGATTTGGAACTCCTAGAGTAATCATCAATGATGAAGGATCTCACTTCTATAACAGGCAGTTTAGGGCATTGCTGGCCAAATATGGAGTTAAACAAAAAGTGGAAACACCATACCATCCCCAAACCAGTGGGCAATCTGAAATCTCAAACAGAGCAATCAAGAGGATCCTCGAAAAAACTATTGGACTAACTAGGAAAGACTGGTCCTCAAGATTGGATGATGCATTATAGGCTTATCGAACAGCCTACAAAACACCTATGGGGATGTCTCCATAGAAGTTAGCATTTGGCAATGCTTGTCATTTGCCGATGGAGCTAGAGCATCAGGCATACTGGGAAGTCAAGAATTTAATCCTAAATTTGGAGGTTGTTGGTGAAAAAAGGATGCTACAACTGAGCGAATTGGATGAATTTCATAGCTAGGATTATAAGAATGCTAAACTCTATAAGGAGAAGACAAAGCAATGGCATGACAAGAAAATACAGCCACAGAACTTTAAATTGGGACAGAAAGTATTATCGTTCAATTCCAAGCTGACTTTGTTCCCTGAAAAGCTAAAATCCCACTGGTTTGGTCCTTTCTGCATTAACAAGGTTTTTCCATTTGGAGCCATTGAACTGGAAGAAGAAAAATCAGGGAGAACATTCAAGGTTAATGGTCAAAGGATTAAGCACTACCTAGGAGGTGATGTGGAACACCAGCACACCTCAATCCAATTACAAAAAGGATAAAAAGGGAAGTAGTTAGGCTGTTGACTATAAAATAAGGGCTTATGGGAGGCAACCCATGCTTTTATAAATTCTCATTTTATTTATAGTTGCTAGGTAGCTTGAATTCTATTTTTGATATCATCTATGTTAACTTTTCAGGCTTATGGGAGCATCAAAGTTCAAACTTTGGTTTTTACAATTTTGCCACAAAAATGCTGTAGCAAGAGCATCTTCCTTGAAGCAAGGAATCATTGCTTGGCACAAAGATGTAGGACACTAGGTCATAGGGCTGAAAAGAAGAGGGAAAAAGCTGGGCTGAAGAAACAAAAAGGGTATGGGCACCCCAGTGCCTAAAAGAAGAAGAAAAAAAGGGGGGAGCCCAACAATTAGGGCCCGGTCATATAAAAAAAAGGGAAACGGGAAAACTCAAAGGAAACCATAAGTCATGACCCCTCCCTATTCTCCCTCAACCCACTTCTACGTGCACATCTACCTTCTGCATAGCCCTAAAAGCCTTTGTTGCCCTTGTTGCACTTGTAGTACCTTCATATTCTAAGCACTTTGTTGCAAAAGGTTAAACCATCATCTCAGAAAAACCTCCATCAACAAACAATGTCGAGAATGAAGACAATGGCAAGGAAGGTGAGCAAGAAAAAAAAATTCAACTCCGAGGAGAACCAGAGGATGCATGACGAGGAAACGATCCAAACGACATTCTGTGTAGAGAAAGGATTCACATTTACAAAGGATGAGGATTTGGGTATGCCAATGTACATTGCCACAATGGTGAAGCAGAAAGGATGGCAGGACTTCGCTAAACACCCCCAGTCTACCATTATCCTACTAGTGAGGTAGTTTTATGCGAACTTCCCAAAGGATGCTAAGGACTGGGTAAGGGTCAGGGAGACCCAGGTGCTAATCAACCTGATGTGATCTTAATTAAGCATGATATTAATACCTTTAAACTTACTTTTTTTTTGATTTAAGTAAAATATAATTAGGAATTAGCTTTTTTTTGTTTTGTGTTGTAGGAACAAAGGAAGAAGAAAAGAGAAGAAATTCATGGAAAAATGCTACATTCCAGCGATTCCAGACCTTTTAGCACTATTTTAAGTATATCTCCCTCTTAGCAACTCCAATCAAAGTGATTCTAGTGGCTGTAAAAAGATAACACAATCATCTATAACTTTTATGTTGAACACTTGGTCAAATTCAGGTTCTTTCATAGCGTTGTAGAGCTCGCCAATCAGAATCACAGTGCAACAGGATGAATTCTGAATTTTGGTCACTAATGTTGTCATATCTCCTTCAATTTAGATCAGATTAAGGTTCTTCTAGTGGCTATGGAAAGAAGAGACATGGAGTTACAACATTTGTGTTTTTCACTTTGGCAAATTCTAGAGTTTTCCAAGCGCCACGGTGCTGCGTCACCCCAACAATGAGCGTCGCGGCGTTGGCCCAAGAGCGTCGCAGCGCCCCATCTTTGGATTATCGGAGCGCCACGGCTCCCGCTGCTGCACCAGATAGCTGAATTCACGATTTTTAGGGTTTTTCAACTCCAATTGAAGCCTGATAGGCCGAAATTTGACCTAGAAACACTCCTACTTCGATTAGGAGGAGTTAATCTATAAAAATGGAGGAAAGCAAGCAAAAAATTCATTCAATCCTTCATCCAAGTTTTTAGTTACATTCTTCAATTCTTCTATAGATTTTCTTATGGCCCTGCGTGGCTAGTTCTTTTTAATTGGTTGAGGTAGATTGAAACCTCAAGGGATCTTCATGCATTGTGAGATATGGATTTGATTTTATTATTTCAATTTGAATTAAGTATTGATTATTCATCTGCTATTCTTCTCAATGATTATTCATATGATTGCTAGGGAGGCCTACTAGTATATTGTGTGTCTTAATCTACCGCTGAATTATGTTTTGAACAAAGTCTTCAATTCTGTGATTCGTCAGGCAAATAGGTTTGAGGATTTTGGATTATAAATCATTGAACTTATGATGAATAATTAACTAAATTAGATATAGCCGATGTGTTTATATCTGTTTAGCTCTGTCAGTTTCTCTAGTTCTTCATGCCGTTAATAAGTTATGCTTTACTGATGTGCTAAAGGATTGCTTGTTAATTAGGGTTTAATTGGTGCAATTTTCATTAATTTACTAAACTTAATGAGGAACAGGGTTAGAAACCCAATGATAGATGTTCAATTACAGATTAATTATGTTGTCAATGATCAATGTAATCCCTTGATGGTGGATATCAACCGAAATCAATGCCTTTCTCATTGATTACTCTCTTAATTATTTTCATTATTATTTACTTGGTTTCATTTACAACTATCAATCCACCATTTCTCAATCACATAAGGTAATACCAGTCTCTGTGGGATTGACTCTTACTCCCACTACTACAGGTTAGTTTTGAGGTAAGGTATCTATTTAGGTGTACCTGCGACAGTATGCACCAAATTTTGGTGTCGTTGCCAAGGACTACGTCTATTACTTTTTGTGATTTTATTTTGATTTATGCCTGTGACTTGTTCTTCTAATTCTCAAAATTTAGAGTTCAATCCAAATATTGAAAAATCTGTATACAGGCACAAAAGAGAACTTCAAGAGGACATTGATCAAGAAAAGGAGGAAGTAACCATGGCGAGGCACCCCACTCTGAAGGAGCTTGCAGCTCCAAATTTGCATCAGCAACCCTTATGCATTACTTTTCCTAATCTTGATGACAATTTTCATGGTCTTGCAAGTGAAGACCCACATAAACACTTGAAGGAATTCCATGTGGTATGTACCAGCATGAAGCCCCCTGGAGTAACTGAGGAACAAATAAAACTCAAGGCTTTTCCTTTTTCATTAAGAGATTCAGCCAAAGATTGGTTGTATTATTTACCCTCTGGTACTTTCACTACTTGGAATGAGATAAAGAGAATGTTTTTATAACGTTATTTTCCTGCATCTAGAGCCGCTACTATTAGGAAAGAAATATGCGGCATTAGGCAATTGCATGGAGAGGCACTTTATGAATATTGGGAGAGGTTTAAAAAGCTTTGTGCAAGCTGCCCACATCATCAAATTAGTGAGCAGCTACTAATCCAATATTTCTATGAAGGTCTTTTGTAGGGAGATAGGAGTAAGATAGATGCAACTAGTGGAGGAGCACTAGTAGATAAGACTCCTGAAGCAGCTAGAATCCTGATATCAAATATGGCTACTAATTCCCAACAATTTGGCATTAGACAGGATCCTCCTATTAGACATGCCCATGAGGTAAGTACTACTTCTCTTTAGAATCAGATATCTGAACTTACCTCTTTTGTGCGCCAAATGGCTTCAGGTACACCGCAGCAAGTTAAAGTCTGTGGAATATGTTCAACAACAGGGCACCCTATTGATATGTGCCCTACACTTCAAGAGGAATCCACATAACAAGTTAATGTTGCAAGAGGTTTTCTTGACTAACCAAAAAGGTATGATCCATATGCTAATACATATAATCCTGGATGGAAAGATCATCCAAATTTTAGGTATGGGAATGCGCAACATAGGCCTGCAGGACAAAATTTTCAGTATAACCAACATGCCTATTATCCTAAACAGAATGCTTCCCAAGATCACTAGGTAAGTAATCCATTGGAAGATATTGTGAAAACTCTTGTACATAATTCTCATCTATTTCAGCAAGAGACAAGAGCTAGCATTCAAAACCTGACAACTCAAGTAGGTCAATTAGCAACCACAGTGAGTCGACTGGATGCTCAAAATTCAGGTAAGTTACTTTCTCAAATTGTGGTAAATCCTAGAAAAAATGTCAGTGCAATTATTTCAATGAATGGTAAGGAAACTGAAGGTTTACCATCCCTTTCTTCTCCTAAAAAGCATGAGAAATTAAATAAGGAGAAAGAAGAATCTACAGGTAAGTCTCTATCTACTCCAAATTATGAAGTAATGCCTCCTTTTCCAGAAGCTCTTAAAGTGAATAGGCTAAATGAGAAAACTTCTGAATTGTATGACATCTTTAGAAAATGTGAAGTTAATCTCCCCCTTCTAGATACCATTAAACAGGTGCCAAGATATGCAAAGTTCTTGAAAGAGCTATGTACTAAAAAAGAAGGGCAAAAATTAAAGGATTTTGAAAAGGTTCATATGAGTCAGAATGTATCTGCTATGATACAAACAAAACTCCCTACTAAATGCAAGGATCCAGGTATGTTTACTATTCCATGCAAAATTGGGGGAACTAGCATTGAAAAGTCTATGTTAGATTTAGGAGTTTCCATCAATGTTATGTCATATTCTGTATATACATCTTTGAATTTGGGACCATTGAAATCTGCAAATTTGATAATTCAACTAGCAGACAGATCCACTGCATATCCTAAGGGAATAATTGAGGATATCTTGGTACAGGTAGATGATTTGGTGTTCCCTGTAGATTTTTATGTGCTTAACATGGACAATGGGGATTTTACTTCTCTAATATTATTAAGGAGACCATTCTTGAAAACCTCTAAAACCAAGATAGATGTTCACAATCGTACACTCACTATGGTATTTAATGGTGAAGTAATAAAATTCAATATGTATGAAGCCATGAAACACCCAGGTGATGATACTCATGTTTATTCCATTGATGTACTTGATTCTTTGGCATACGATGTGTTTGAATTAGATGAAAAGGATAAAATAGAGGAAAGTGTGAATAAATCTATAGCAAAAGGTGATGGTGAGACAGACTTAGATGAAGAAACAAAGGAGAAACTGGCTGCACTCAATGATTTTTCAAAAGAGCCACCAAAAGGTAAGATTGCTTATATGGAATTATCAAATTCTGATACTACTCTTGCACCTTCTGTTTTGCAAGACCGTGGATCAATTTTTCCATCTCTTCCTAATCACCTGAAATACTTGGAAGTAGGAGATGCATCACCTATTATAGTTGCAAAAATTTTAGGTGTTAAAAAAAAGAGGAATTAATGCATATTCTTCAGGAAGAAAGAAATGCCATTACAAAAACAATTGTAAACCTTAAAGGCATAGACCTGACTAAAAAGTTGCATCAAGTTCTAGAAATAAAAGGGGTTAGACCACTTAAAGGTAAGAAATCTCTCCCTTGGTTAGGACCACTTGTTATTACTAATGTGGCTTCTAGTTATGCAGTAGAATTTCAGGGATTGAATCAGCCCCACAAATTTAAAGTGAACATCAAAGAGCCTCCATGAACAAAGATAGGGATCTGGGTCGAGCCAACGACATTAAACAAAGGCACTTATTGGGAGACAACCCAACATAGTCAAAAAAAAAAAGAAAAAAAAGTGGAAAGCAGAAAATTCAAGATCTAGCAATGCAACACGCTCATTCTAACAAATTCAGGGAAGTTCACTTAACTCATATGTTTTTCTATATCTTTCCCTAATTCTTATCTTTCTTTTACATTGAGGACAATGTAAAGTTTGAGTGTGGAGGTGGAAGTTTATTTGTCTGAATCATTGTGACCCTTTTTATGAGCATCAATTTTTTGATTTTCACTATTAATGCACTTTTATTGTGTTTAGTAAGTTGAGTGATTGTGTGAACAACCAACAACCAATGATATGACTATCCAATTTTTTTTTAGCTCTTGAAAAATGTAAAAAAAAATTCATGATTGTGTGCAATTTTAGCCCTTTTGCAATTTATTACTTTTTACTTTAGAATCCTAAAATATGTTTGCACAATTGGGCATTAAATTTATCTTTTACTTAGAGAAGGTTTATATAATTCAAATATATTTCATGATCTCCACAGGATTCTAGAACTTATTTGAATACTGCTTGAGGCGAAATCTTAAGTTAATACTATTATTTAAGAGATGATTTAGGCATTATTGGATAGATTGAGCCTTTCAAGCCTAATCTAAACAATGAAATATCCTTAGTTCCTCTATTTTGAGCTTAATGAACTTTTTCTTCTAAAAACCACAAATGAGCCGAAAGCCACATTTTGTATGAATATCCTTATTTTTGATCCTATTCACTCACTCCATGATTATTTTTCTGAATACTTGTTTTGTAGAGCTTTATTTACTGAATGGTGGAAGGGTGGAGTAAGGAAAAGAAAAGAATTATGCAAAGAAAAAAAGAATTATGCAAAGAAGAGAGAAGAAAAATCCAAAGAGGATAAAAGCAAATTTTGTGGGTGAAAGAAAAAAAAAGTTGAGAACCAAGGAAAAGGATGGATTAAACTCAATTGAAACAAGAAAATGAGTGTGGGGGGAGAAATCACCCCAAATTTAGGAAAGCTCAAGAGATCAGATTTAATTATGTGGTGCTGGGTGATTGAGCCTAATTTTGTATCATTTATCTTACCTTATACCCTGGCCACATTATAAGCTAAATAAAGTTCTATTGATCCTAAAGGTAGTTTTGGCCTACATTAGTGGAGAGTGGCATGAAGAATAAGCATATGGAAATCCTAAACTAATTAGAGATCTACAATCAAAATTTTAGGATATATAAACTCATCCAGGTAAAAGAAAATTTATTGACCTAAAAACACACACACACTAGAGATTCAGAAGGATAAAATAATAGATTGCATTTGTGTTAATCTTGTGCATGATTATGACCTTCCAAAATTTTTCTAGAGTATATTTTTATGTTATGAGGCAAACATTTGGTAAGCCTAACACTTACTACATTATTGATTTTTGTTTTTCTTTTTTGTCTTTATGGATTATTTTGCTTGAGGACAAGCAAAAGGTTGAGTGTGGGGGTATTTGATGTGATCTTAATTAAGCATGATATTAATACCTTTAAACTTTTCATTTGATTTAAGTAAAATATAATTAGGAATTAGCTTAGTTTTTTGTTTTGTGTTGTAGGAACAAAGGAAGAAGAAAAGAGAAGAAAAAGATAAGAAATTCATGGAAAAATGCTACATTGTAGTGATTCCAGACCTTTCAGCACTGTTATGAGTATATCTCCCTCTTATTAACTCCAATAAAAGTGATTCAAGTGGCTGTGAAAATATAACACAATCATCTACAACTTTTATGTTGAACACTTGGTCAAATTCGGGAGATTTCATAGCGTTACAGACTCGCAAATTAGAATCACAGTGCAGTAGGATGAATTATGACCTTGTGTCACTAATGTTGTCATATCTCCTTCAATTTAGATCCGATTAAGGTGATTCCAGTGCGTATGGAAAGATGAGACATAGAGCTACAACCTTTGTGTTTGGAACTTTGGCAAATTTTGGAGTTAAAAACCCAATGATAGATATTCAATTACAGATTGATTATGTTTTCAATGATCAATACAATCCCTTGACGGTGGATATCAACCGAAACTAATGCCTTTCTCATTAATTACTCTCTTAATTATTTTCATTATTGTTTACTTGGTTTTATTTACAATTATCAATCCCCCCTTTCTCAATCACATAAGGTAATACTAATCTCTGTAGGATCGACCTTTACTCCCACTACTACAAGTTAATTTTGAGGTAAGGTATCAATTTGGGTGTACCTGCGACAGTATGCACCACGACGCCAGCACTATCAACAAAGCCTACAAGTTAAAAGACGAGGACGATGACTATAAGGATCATTTAGAGTCTCTGCAAGAAAAAGACTGGGAGGCAATGCTGGCAAGAGTATGTATACTAGGCATCACATGGGACAAATCTTCCCAAGGTGCTACAACCGTGAATAGAGCTTCCCTACTATCGACAGCTAAGGTGTGGTATCACTTCTTAAAGACCCGCATTTTTCCCTCTACTCATAGGCAAACTGTGAGCAGAGACTGGGTAGCTATGGTGGATGCCATACTCTCTGGGAGGGTTGTGACATCCCCGATTTTCTCTTATGTTACTAATTGAAATTTATTTCTTTCAGAGAGAAGAATGGATTTTGGACCTCATGGGAGGATTAAATTATTTTACTGAAGTCAAATAAGAAAGTAGGAATGGTTAAAATGGCATTTTAATTTATGTAATTTATGGGGATGGCATTAGTGTAATTATGGATGGTGGCAAGGGCATTTTAGAGATAAGGAGGTGGTAGGTAGCGGGTAAGAAGGGAAAAAAATAAAATAAAATAAAATAATAGAAGAAAAGAAGGGGAAGGGGGAATTGTCGGAGGGAAAGAGAAGAAAAAGAAAAGGAGAAGAAAAAAAAAAGAAAAGGAGAAAAAGAAAAGGGAAGAAGAGAAAAGGGGAAGAAGAAGAAGAGAAAGAAGAAGAAGAGAAAGAGGAAGAAGAAGAAGAAGGGAGAGGAAAGAGAAATCAAGGAATCAAGCATCGGTTTAAAGGAATTTGAGGTAGGTTTAACATTTATTTAATGAATTTTGTACAAGATTATAAATACATTTTTAGATTTATTTATATGTGATTTTGGATAACATGTGGTCTAGATATGTATGTGAAATTCTATTTTGGATGTTTGGACATGCATATGGGTGCATGGGATTATATAAAACAGAATCAAAAAGAGAAGATAAAGTAAGCTGAATTTCGGAATAATTAGGAAGCTTCGGTTTTTGAAATTTTGGGAAGATTCGATAAGGTTTTAAAGAAATGGTCAACATATGAATTGTAGATATATGCCTCAGGGATCTATAGGCTTTGGAATTACTTAAATTGGAGTTCATATGAGGGAGATATGGCTGATTAATTGAGCAGAGGTCAGAATTCAAGATAGTAAAATTTAGCGTTTTTATTTTAATTTTTTGAGAATAATCTGTAGCGAATCTGAAGAAATTATAAACACAAAAGTTGTAGATATTTGTCCTAGATTTCTATAGGATTTAAAATCACCTCAATCGGAGTTCGTATGAGGGAGACATTATTGAATAAGTGAAGAAAGATCACAGAACATGGCCAGGCCGTGTTCTGGGTTGCTTCAACACGGGTAGGCAGTGTTCGAGGCTGTTTTTAAGAATGTTTAAAGTGGTTTTCAAGCATGGCCGTGTTTCGAACATGGCCAGACCGTGTTGGGGGCTGGATTATCATACTTTTCACTATTTTATGCCTAAAAATAATCTTGTTTATTGTAATATTTTTAGGAAACATATATTCAAGAAAAATACTTTTAAAATGATTATTTTGGTATCACAAATTACTCTTTATCTTTATTGAATTGAAAATGAATCATATTGAATATTGATATGTGATGAATGATTATTAATCATTTGGTATAAAAATGATGCATCATATTATAAATGAAATTGAATGGCAAGCGTAAAGCTCATGGCGAGTTGCTTGATAATTTTACATTCTATTTTATGAATATGCATTAATATATATATATATATATATATATATATATATATATATATATATATATATATATATGTATTTATATGTATGAATGAATATCGACGGGTTGTATGGCTTGTGACGGTACCGAGTAGGGGACGCCCTATTAGCCTGAGTGAGCCAAGGGAGGGCCGCTCCAACCAGGTGTCAGTGGTAATGTGAGGAGGCAGGAGGGTGATGTACTCATATTCCCTGATCACTTATTGTGACTGTAGTTGATCGGTCACTATGCATATAGCAAATGAGTAAATTAAAAGCCGTGATAGGGCTGAGCATTAGAAAAAAAATGGACTTCTAGTGCATGTGTAGTATGATAATTATACATAAACAAAAATTATGATTTTATCTCAAAATTTTGATATTTTTCTGTAGCTTATACAGCTGAACGTAACTCTTGTTTTCTCATCATATTTTATTTATGTTAAATCTACTGGGAACCTTTGTTCTCACTATTATTTTGGTGTTATGTTCAGATAAAAAGAAATGAGTTGCAACACAAAATGACGTTACTGATGGAGATCTAGAAGTCAGCACCACCTCCTCACCCTTTGTAATTCAAGGGTGAAGTGCTATATAAAGACTCTTATTTATGTATTAAAATGTTGTATTGTATAAATATAACATGTATGAGGTTTGTAATAAATATGTGTGTATATATATTGTGTTTATACATATGGCGTATTTAACATGTGTATCGTAAAAAAAAAAAAATCGGACGTCGGTCGATCTTAGGCGACCATGAGGTGGGTGGTCATCTAAATTGACTTAAAGGAGTCTTGAATAGTTATGTGGAAACGTTGTGTAAGGTAGCAGATAAATACAGTAGGAAAGTACTAGTATTTCCTATTTATAATCTTGTGTAGTGTGATAACTACTGTAAAATTTTGAACTGCTGTTGAGCTTGATAACCTCAATAGTGACTAATATTTTGCTTTACTAATATAGTGAGTTATGGTACCACCAAGAAGGAATCTGCCAGGCAGCGCAGATGCTACCTTAAATAACATAGCCGTAGTTATTCAAGCTCAGGCAACTGCTACAAATCAGATTCTGCATCATCTTCAGAATATTAATAATAATGATGAGGTTAGGGGAGAAGAAAGAAATCGAAATGGGAATAAAACTGGAAATGGTAATGGATGGTTTGAATTTATGGGAACGCGACCTCCGTCTTTTGTGGGTGCATATGACCCAATAGTTGTTGAGAGATGGCTGATGGAACTCGAGAAGATTTTTGAAGTTCTAAATTGTTCTGATGAGAAAAAGGTCAATTTTAGGACATATATGCTGAAGGAATAAGCTGAATACTGGTGGAGAGGAGCCAAAGAGTTACTGGTACATCAAGACAGGGAAATTACATGGCACTTGTTCCGAGAGACTTTTCTGAACAAATATTTTCCCAGTAATGTGAGAGCTGAGAAAGAGATTGAGTTTCTTCAGTTTAGACAGGGAAATGGGACCATTGAGCACTATATTACCAAGTTTGAAGAACTGTCTAAGTTCTTAAGTACTTTGAAGAATAATCCAAATGAAGCTTGGAAGGCAATGAAGTTTGAATCAGGACTAAACCCGGAGCTTAGAAATGTTATGGTGGCATTAGAGATTCAGGAATATGCCTCGTTGGTAAACAAATGTCGGATGCTGGCAACAAGTCTAAAAGCAGTCGAGGATGAAAAGGAGAGGCGGACTCAGTGGAAGCGGAAGAGAGAGTTCCTAGTTATGGATAGAAATACCAGAGGGAAGAATATCATGAGAGGTAAACAACCAGCAACTGTGGAACCCAGACCTTTTATGAAAAATCCGGCAACGGGTCAGTGTGGAAAATGCGGGAAATTACATGGGTATAGACCATGTTATTTTGATTCAGTCACTTGCTACCAATGTGGACAAAAGGGGCACATGTCACGATATTGTCCACTGGGAAATGGGAAAGGTATTGCACGAACTCAACAAACGACAGGAAGAATTTTCACCTTGAGCGGTGCTGAAGCAAAGACAGCTCCTGATTTGATGCAAGGTACGTGCTGTATCAACAATTTGTCTCTGAATGTATTGTTTGATTCTGGCGCGAGCCATTCTTTCATAGCAATAGAATGTGTGGGGAAATTACAACACTCTATTTCGGAGTTACCATACGAGTTAGCGGTGGTGACACCTACAGGAGGAAAAATAATTACCTCCTTAGTGTGTTTGAATTGTCCTATTGTATTGAATGACAGATCCTTTGTAATGGATCTGATCTGTCTACCTCTGGATGGTATAGATATCATCTTGGGTAGGAATTGGTTAAGCCAGAACCGAGTCCTACTGAATTATTACAATAAGACTTTTGAGTTCCTCTTGGACCCACCGGAGGACCAAAAGTATAGCATTATTAGTGCTCACCGACTCTATAAGGAGATGAGGGATGCAGATCTGAAATGTGTTTTCTTGTATACCATCAACCCGAGTATTAAACGGGAACTGCTTGAGATTCCAGTAGTCCGTGAATTTCCAGAGGTTTTTCCCTCTGAAGTTTCTGAACCTCCACCGAACAGAGAAGTTGAATTTTCCATCAATCTAGCACCAGAGGCGAGGCCTATTTCTATCACTCCCTATAGAATGTCTCCTGTGGAACTACAAGAGCTGAAGAAGCAGATCGAAGAGCTGTTAGAAAAGAATTTTATCAGACCTAGCGTATCACCTTGGGGAGCGCCTGTATTGTTTGTAAAGAAGAAAGATGGCAGTTTGAGATTGTGTATTGATTACAGGCAATTGAATAAGGCGACTATTAAGAATAAGTATCCATTGCCCAGAATAGACGATCTATTAGATCAATTAAAAGGAGCTGATATTTTCTCTAAGAGACTTGAGGTCAGGATATCATCATATCGAAGTTAAAGAAAAAGACATTCCAAAAACAACTTTCAGAAATCGGTATGGACACTACGAATTTTTAGTCATGCCTTTTGGGGTCACAAATGCACATGCAGTCTTTATGGACTATATGAATAGCATTTTTAGACCCTACTTGGATCAATTCGTAGTAGTGTTCATAGATGATATTTTAATCTACTCTAAGAGTGAGGAAGAACACAACCAGCATCTCCGATTAGTACTTCAGGTCTTAAAGGAAAAGAAACTTTTCGCTAAGTTGGAAAAATGTGAATTTTGGCTGGAAGAAGTGAAGTTTTTGGGTCACTTAATTTCTAAAGATGGCGTGTCGGTGGATCCCAGTAAAACTGAAGCAATGCTGAAATGGGAGAGACCTAAAACTGTGACTGAAATTATAAGTTTCTTGGGTTTAGCGGGATATTACAGACGGTTTATACAGGGATTCTCTCAAATATCTTTGCCTTTGACTCGATTGACCAGAAAGGGAAGTCTCTTTCATTAGACTGAAGAATGCGAGAATAGTTTCCAAAAACTTAAAGTCAAATTGACTTCTTCACCTGTTCTAGTTGTTCCTAACCCTTCTGGATGCTTTGTAGTCTATACATATGCTTCCAAGAAAGGTTTAGGTTGTGTTTTGATGCAAGAAAGTAAAGTAGTTGCTTATGCATCTCGACAATTGAGACCGCATAAGGAGAACTATCCTACTCATGATTTAGAGTTGGCTGCAATAATTTTTGCCCTGAAGATGTGGAGACACTACTTGTATGGAGCTGTATTTGAAATATACAGTGATCACAAGAGTTTAAAGTATCTCTTTGACCAAAAAGAATTGAATATGAGACAAAGAAGGTAGATGGAATTCATTAATGATGTAGATATGATCTGAATAGTAAGAAAAGGTCAGAAAATGGTTAATTAGGGAAGAATATGTTAGGATAGCTTCTATGTTTTAATTTATCAGAACATTCTGTAGGTAATTAAAATAAATGGTTAACCTAAAAATTGTATCTATATGTGTCATGGATTTTTAGCCACTGGAATCATCCAATTTGAGTCCATATGAGGTAGATATCATCCTATTAGTAAGCAAAGGTCAAAAAATAGTTAATCAGGGAAGAATATGTTAGGATAGCTTATATGTTTTAATTTCTGAGACTATCTATAGGGAATTAAAATAATTGATTAACATAACAATTCTACCTATATGTCTAACGGAATTTTAGCCACTGGAATCACTCAATTTCGAATTCTTATGAGGGAGATATGGACAGATTAGTAAGTAGAGGTCAGAACTTACCCAAAAAGAAATAACCTGTACTTTGAAAGAGTAATATCACCATGATTTCATAATTATTAGCTAAACTACTCAACCTAATAGTTTTAGAAATTTTTCTATCTTTAAATTGACACCAAAATCAACTAAATCGGATTTAATTTGAGGCAGTTATGCTTTGATTAGTAAGAGAAGGTTAGATAGGATGAAAATCTGCATCAAGAAAATAAAGAAATAAAATTAATATTTAAAAAAAAAGAATCTTATAAATGAAAATAATAAATTAATGACTAGTATATACCATTGCCATTGCCATTGTATGAACTTCTTACCATCTTAAGTGTGAAAGTTTGACATGGAAATATTTTATAAAATAATATTTGAAATGGTTATGTTCATAGCATGATTATCAATGATTTTTGGTAATAATTATATTTTGATGAACATACTTGTTATTGAAAGCATATTTTTGGCTATTATTGTGAAAATAAAATAAACGAGCACGGTCACATGCCAATCCGTGTGGTGCACTAGTAGGGAACGCCCTATCAACAATTATGATTATGTTAATGAGAAAAGAAAGAGAAAGTGTGCCATGTCGGACGGAGCGAGAAAAGCCCGTACCGGAGAGTAGAAAATACTCACCTTGACCGGGGTAGCTTGATATGAGAATAAATTGATAGTCATCATATGATATTCTGAAAATAGTTAATCCTGTCATACATGTCATTACTGTACGATTTTTATGTGCATAGATATAGTGCATTCATGTGACCAAAGATATTTGTTGTAGTTTATACAGCTGAACATGACGTGATGAGCTATATTGATGATGATTTATTGTTGAACTTACTGGGATTTAATTCTCACTATATTTCCATGTCATGTTCAGAAAATTGGTTATGCAGATTTTTCTATGGCTCAGGCTTTTAGTGCACGTTGGATCGAGTTACTTTATGTTAGGCAGATCCCTGAATCAAATAATATTTTGTGGTTAAGTTGGCTCAGATCCCGGTGAAGGTGCAACCTCTTGCACCTGTATCTCCAGAATTGGTCAACCAGAATAAATAAGATGTAGTTATTTATGTATTTGATATGTGTACGTACGGTTTAATTAATGATGTGTATGTGAACTCAATATTGTATTAAAAAAAAGGTTGTTATAATACCTACTCTTATGAGCTTCAGCTAGGATACTATCTCTCAATTCCTTCACCTTAGGGACATACACCCGCTCTCCAAACTTGATAAACCCATCTTCAGAAATGGGAAATTCTTTAGACTTGCCTTGGGATATCTGTTCTTTAATGTCCTTCAAATATGGTTCAGAAACTTGAGCATCTTTAATTATATCCCTGAGATCATTTTGAATCCTCAATTCATTCATAAGGAGGCTACTAGGCATTGGAGAAATAGAGAGATTCAAATCTCTCATGCCCTCAATTAGGTCCTACTCCTTAAGCATCAATGATGCCATATGGAGGGATTTTCTGCTCAGGGCATCAGTAACCATGTTTGCCTTGCCCAGATGGTAATTAAGGGTGTAATCATAATCTTTTAGGAATTTCATCCATCTTCTTTGTCTCATATTGAACTCCTTATGGTCAAAAAGGTACTTAAGACTCTTGTGATGACTAAAACTTCAAACTTGACACCATACAAATGATCTCTCCAAATCTTAAGGGTAAACACTACAACTGCTAATTCTGGATCATGTGTGGGGTAGTTCTCCTGAGGAGGTTTAAGCTGCCAAGAAGCATAACTACTACTCTAATCTGTTGTATTAAAACACACCCTAAACCCTTCTTAGATGCCTTACTATATATTGTAAAGAGTTCACAAGGGTTAGGTATCACTAGCACTGGGGTGGAGGTTAGCCTAGCTTTCAATTCTTGAAAACTACTCTTACATTGACCATCCCACACAAATGGTTGGTCCTTCCTGGTTAACCTAGTTAGAGGCATGGCTATCTGAGAGAATACTTGGATAAATCTCCTATAATATCCTGCTAATCCTAGAAAGCTCCGTATTTCAGTAACTGTCTTTGGTCTTTCCTAATTAACCATTACTTTCAGTTTACTAGGGTCCACTGTTATCCCCTCCTTGAAGACAACATACCCTAAAAATCTCACCTCTGTTAGCCAAAATTCACACTTGCTAAGCTTGGCATACAATTTCCTATCCTTCAGGGTTTGTAACATTATTCGAAGGTGATTCTTATGTTCTTCAAGACTCTTAGAATAAATTAAGATGTCATATATGAAAATCACAACAAACTTATCCAGGTATAGCCTAAAAACCCTATTCATATAATCCATGAAAATAGTAGGGGCATTGGTTAACCCAAAAGGCATGACTAGGAACTCATAATGTCCGTATCGAGTTCGAAAAGCTGTCTTTGGGACATCTTCAGCCTTAATTCTCAACTTATGGTAACCTGACCTCAAATCTATCTTAGAGAAGACTAACGCTTCAGCTAATTGATCCAATAGGTCATCTATCCTAGGCAGTGGATGTTTATTCTTGATGGTCACTTTATTTAACTGCCTATAATCTATACATAACCTAAGGCTACCATCTTTCTTTTTAACAAACAAGACTTGTGCACCCCAGAGGGATACAATGGGTCTAATGAACCCCTTCTCTAAGAGTTCCTCTATCTATTTCTTAAGCTCAACTAGCTCTACAGGGGCAATCCTATAGGGAGCCTTAGATATGAGATCTATACCAGGCACTAAGTCAATGGAGAACTCTACTTCCCTATCAAGAGGGAGACTGATAAACTCCTTAGAGAATACTTCTGGGTAACCCCTAACAATAGGTATGTTTTCTATGTCCTCTTCTACTTCTACTTGCAAAGAAAACAAGACTAGGAACCCTTAACAACCCTTCTTAAGGTATCTCTCAACCTGGGTGGTGGATAGGTAAGAAGTTTTAGTTGAGTGTTTAAAAGTAGAACCACAAACAGGTAAGGAAACAAATTTTCTAGAACAATCTAGAATTGCATTATTAGCAGACAACCAATCCATTCTAAGAATAACATCAATATCAAACAGAGGAAGGCATACAAGTTCCAAAGTGGTACATCTATCATCAGATTACACAACACAATTAATACAAGCATAAGAAGTTATGACATAGATCCCAGTAGAGTGGAAACAAAAAGATCATATGGCAAAGTATCCGCAGTCAAACCCAGACTCTTAGCACAATCATATAAAATAAAAGAATGTGTAGCACTAGAATCAAACAATGCATTTGCAAGTAAGTTTCGAATCATTAACGTACCTTTGATCAAATTTAGAGACTGGCTAGCCTTCTGCTGGTAAAGAGCAAACGGGTTAGTTAAACGGAATTGATAAGAACTAGAATAATATGGTTTTAGAAATGAAAGTAAGAAAGGCTTGAGATTCATGGGAGGATGTAGACATGTGAGAATCAAAGACGACTTGATAGAAGTTTGGAATAAGAAAAGTTGGTTACCCTATATGAATGTCTATATATTCTTTTATGTGTATGGTTCCTAATAATATCAACTTATAGATATAAATATGCGAATTTGAGGATAGTTCAAATATTATTGAAGATGATCCATAATGGTTTGAGATTTTATTAGAATAGAGTTTATATATATATATATATATATATATATATATATATATATATATATATATATATATATATATATATATATATATATATATAATGTATTGGGTATATTTTTATCCCAATGGTGTGAAATGTTCTAACCGAAAAGTTTAATATCATGATCTCCCATAACATATCATACTTATACTATGAACACATATATGTGAATATTTATGTATAACGGAATCTCAAATAATATTTAATGTTGGCAACCCTAATGGACATTGAATTATTGAGCAATGATATATGATTATAAGACTGGAGAAATTGAAAAATGAGATATAATTACCAAAAATAAAATTTCTTTATTTACGTGAGCACATGGATATGTGTATGTACACTTTATAACTACAAATATGAGTTAAAAAATGAATGAAAGTGATATGACTAAATCCGATGATTATTGTATTTGACATACAACGACAAAGAAAGTAACCACTGTGGATATAATGATTATGATCATGTGATCACAATGGGCTATCACTAGATACTGAGTAAAATGATACTTTATTTCTAAAACCTGTAAACAATGAAATAAATAAATAAAATTAATAATAATTATATTAGATTCCTTTTCAGAAACACTATCAGCTAGCTGCAGAGATAACTAACATTGGTGCACCTTGTAACCCTAGCTAGCAAGGAAATTACTAGCCCCTTGTGGGAAAGAGCACATGAGGATTGGATTATGAATAAATATACTTTATTTCTAAGTCCAGTTTGCGCTTTCTGCGGTGTTCTGTTGTCCAATCTATTTGAGCTATAACTGGATCAGGTACATGAACAAATGCTTGTAACGCATCAATCAGCTCGTCAGCATTTGAGGCCGAGATGAGAATCCGACGTGCTGAGTGCGAAATAAACCTTTGTTCTACAGCATGATCAAGAAAAGACAACAAACCATCGAAGAAATTGTTAACATTCAACAAACCTATGGGTTTATGGTGCATGTTCAGTTGTGCCCAAGAGACGACTTGAAAAATTTCCTCTAGAGTACCAAAACCTCCAGGTAAGGCAATGAAGGCGTCAGCTTTGCATATCATTTTAGCAATTCGTTCATGCATGGAGGATACCCTACATTCTTCCCCAATTGTTTTTCCTACTATGTTTGATGTAGCTAGAGCTGTAGGAATAATACCAAGAACTTGGCATCCTCCTAGATATGCAAATCCAGACACACTCCCCATTAACCCTCGACAACCTCCACCATACACTAAATGAATCTTTCTCTTGGCTAGTACCATTCCCAAAGTTTGTGCTGCTTTTACATATTCTCCATTTTTCCCAGGACTAGAACCACAAAAGACACAAATATTTCGAAAGTGACGAACTGCGGTTCCTTCCATATCTGCACTCACCTTAACTTTGATTATGAAGATGAAGATAATGAGGTGCGCATTTATAAGACTCAAATAAGGGCATACTTGTAATAGCTATGTGAATAGGCCGATGGCATAATTTCAATAGCTATAAGAGTAGGCCGGCGAATGTCAGCTAAATTAAAGGTGAAAAATTCAAAAATGACAGCACGCATGCATATGTACAGTAGTTGTGATTCTGGCTCACATCTTCCTCTGGTTTTACGTCTAGTAACGGCTTAAACGCCCTCTATGGGTCGAGGATATGCTTCCCATCCAATTTTCTTATAAATTGACAAACAGGGTCTTTTAACGTCAGATTCCCAAGACTGTACCGTTTATGTTCTTTTTTGAAATGGGGCCATAGACCGACAATACCAATATGCACAGATCCACTAGGATGTGTCTCAAGAGACGTTGGATGAAAGTCATCATCCAATGACTCCTTACTCAAGCCATCCTTAATGAACTTAATTTTGTCTTCCCGATTTACAGACACCCAACCCAAAGAATGGCAACGTTTGTTGCAAGTTTCACGTCCACATTTGTGACAAACACCCATTCGTTTAGCTTTGCGCTTTTTAGCAAAACTGCTTTTTCCCAAACCAGGCATGTAAGAGATGAAATCATTTGCAGACTCACCTGTTAACCGTACCTTAGCTTCAATTAGCCAACGAATATCAACAGGTATTCCCATGATCATCATTAACCTCAATCTTTCAACCCGTGCTTTGTAAATTTTTGTCAATGCATTGGGTGGAAGTAAAGGAAAATGATTTTTCAATTGTGCGAGAATGTCCTCCATTATCAACTCGATTGTTCTTTTCTCTTTTCTTTTCTTTTTCTTTTTTGAAAAAGCAAAAGCAACAAAGGGAGGGAAAAAAATAGAAATTCAAAAGAAGATAACACTGAAGGGAAAAATTAATCCAAGTTAAATAAAGAAAGATCTTACCTAGATAACGTGCACGGTAACGTTTAACAACAGAAGCAGATCAATCCTTGTAGACAGGATCACGCAAAGGTGTCTCCTCTATCTCCGGATTTGGTAATTCCAAAAATGCTTCCAATCTTTGACCATTTACTTTAAACACATCACCGTTCTTGGGATTTTCAATCTTTACTGCACCATGTGGGTAAACAGTATGAACAACATATGGCAATGGAACTGACTCAAAAGGTGAGACTTTTTCTTTTTTGGCTTTCCATTTATCAGTATCCATTAGTGGAGTTGTCTTTAACAAAGAGTCTACTTCACGAACCAGATAATCCTCATTTTTATCCTTATCGAAATGAATCAAATATTTTTCTAGATGATTACTAAAGGAGTCTAAAAATGAATCAGCAATGGCACTTTCAATTAGGTTGACCTCACATAAATCATCCATGTCCACAGGTTGATGAGAGACATTAAAAACATTTAATTCCACAGTCATATTTCCAAAAGATAAATTCAAAATTCCATTTCGACAATTAATGATTGCATTGGATGTTGCCAGAAATGGTCTACCCAAAATGACTGGAATTTGTGTCTCTGTATTCTCAACAGGTTCAGTGTCAAGAACAATGAAATCTACTGGAAAGTAAAATTTATCAACCTTAATGAGCACATCCTCTATAACACCTCTAGGAATTTTTGTAGATCTATCAGCTAACTGAAGGGTCACTGGTGTAGGTTTCAGTTTTCCTAACCCAAGTTTCTCATACACAGAGTAAGGCAATAGATTCACACTTGCTCCTAGATCAAGTAAGGCTCAGTTAATCACATGGTCACCTATAATATAAGAAATTGTAAGACAACCTGGATCTTTGTACTTGACAGGAGCTTTTTGCTGAATTATAGAACTTACTTGTTCAGTCAAGAATGCCTTTTTTGGAACATTAGTTTTTCTTTTCACCGTGCAAAGATCTTTCAGGAATTTTGAGTAAGCAGGTACTTGTTTGATAGCATCAAGAAAAGGGATGTTAATGCTTACTTGCTTAAACACCTCTAAAATGTCACTATATTGAGTACCTTTCTTATTTGATGCAAGTCTTTGAGGGAAAGGAGCTTTGGGGGCATAAGAAATCTGTTCACTTTTCTTTTCACTTGAGTCATTGGTTGGAGACTCATGTTGACTCTGTTCCTCATTTTCTGGCATATGAACATGATTATCAATAACCTTTCCAGATCTAAGGGTTGTAACAGATTTTACTTCTTCCTTAGGTTTTGCTGATGATCCTACTTCAAATTGACCCTTAGGATTAGGAATAGGTTGACTGGGGAATTTTCCTTTTTCTCTCTCTCCTACAGCATTGGCTAATTGACCCAATTGTGTTTCAAGCTCTGAAATAGCTTGAGTGTGAGATTGCAGGACTTGTTGGGTCGATTGCATGAATTGTTGCAAGGTATCCTCCAAAGAAGGTTTTCTTTGTTGAGATACCCCGAAAGGAGGAGCATGTTGAGAAACGTGAGGGTATGAATTGGAAGAGGCAAATTGTTGCCCATTTTGATTCATTGCAGGTTGATTTTGCCTCCATGAAAAATTTGGATGATTCTTCCAATTTGGATTATATGTGGGTGCAAATGGATTATCTGATGATTTTCCATAAGACTGAAAAGAATTAGCTTGCTCAGAAAATGCTTCTTGGTAAGCTGGTATGGATGGACAAAATTGTGCAATGTGAGATGTACTAGAACATAAGGCACATGCCTCTATCCTAGTATTGGTAGAAGGGTTCAGAGTATGACTTAAAGTTAAAGCTTCTACCTTTCTAGTTAGGCTAGCTAAGGCAATTCTCACATCTGTGTCATCACTCACTTCGTAAATTCCTCCCTTTTTTTGTATTTGAGACTTCTTATCCCTGGGATCTATGCAGTTCCAATGCTGAGAATTTTCAGATAAAGATCCTAAGGATTCCCAAGCTTCCCCCTCATTCAATTGTAAAAATCTCCCACCATGCATGCTTTGGATCATTTGACGGTTTGATGAAGTTAAGCCATCATAGAAATATTTCACCAATCTCCAAGTTTCAAAACCATGATGAGGACATTTCAGAAGAAGATCATTAAATCTTTCCCAACATTCAAAAAATTGTTCACCCTCTTTTTGACAAAAATCAGAAATTTCTCTCCGATGGGCATCAGTTTTAGACATAGGGAAAACTTTTGCCAGAAACTTATTTACTAATTGGTTCCAACTAGTGATAGCTCCTATAGGAAGGCAGTTCAACCAGGATTTAGCTTTATCTTTCAATGAAAATGGAAACATTCTAAGCCTGATTGATTCATCATTAAAATTTTGGAAGCGAAATGTCGAGCAGATTTCAAGAAACTCTTTAATGTGCATGTATGGATCTTCTCTTTCCAAACCATAAAATGATGGTAAAAGTTGGAGTATGGATGGTTTGATTTCAAAATGAGTTGCATTAGTTTGTGGCAAAACTATGCAAGATAGAGTATTGGCTAGGACAGGTGAGAAGTACTCCATAAGAGTTTTATTATGCACAACTTGCTCTTCCATTTTTAATGGTGATCCAGCAGAATCTAATGTCTCTATTGTACAATCAATGGTTAACCCTAAACTTTTCCTAACCAACCGCTTATCTTTATCACGTTTTCAAGCACGCATAAACTAAAAAAATGCTTTCTAATTAAAAAAAAAGAATCTAACTACACAACGGCACCAAAATGCAAATACCACAAAAAAAATCACAAAATTATACAAACTCTTTTTTTTTTCAAAGTGTTAGTAATAATGGGTAGTATTTAATCGGTAGACTTCCCAGGAAAATATGGAGAAATCACAATGGTTTCACTTAAAACCCATATTCCTTAGGTACTTTTAGCCTTGTTGACAGAATCCACCAATTTTATACAACCAAATTACTACACCAATTTTTAAGAAACAATTCTAAAGAATTTCTATACACAGAATAAACAAATGTTCTAAGTATAACTAGTGGAAGAAAAGTACTTACCTGGATCCAAATAGCTTTTCCGTCGCAATCCCCGGCAACGGCGCCAAAAACTTGTTGTTGTTTTAATTAAAACTTGCAAGTGCACGAATCTATTGGAGTATAGATTTAGTGGTATGCAAGGTCGATCCCACAGAGATTGCCAATTAAGAGAAAATTCTAATATAGATCCGAAATAAATACTTCTAACCTAGTTCCTGATGTCTTGTTTTGTGAGAGGAGTATTGAACAAATTACACAAAGAAGTAATATACTGAAATTAAATGAAGATGTATTCAAAGTAAAGAAGCATGCTAAGGTTAGGGGATCCACTCTTGGTATATCGAATAAAAATAAATTTAACTCTTTTATTACTCAATTAGAATCTTTACACGAATAAAGTTCTAATCGGATGATATGTTAATTTAAGCTCAACTTTGTTTATACATGAATTATATTTACCTCCTTTCTAATAATTAAAACATTCTTGTAAAATGGATTCAAGCGTACATTGTGCCAATCACCATATTGTCTACAATAAATCAAGAGTGATTCAAGTATTTATTGTGCCAAAAATTGTCTACAATGTATCAAGGTTCATACTTTACAAGATTAAAAATACAAAGATGCAAAAGATAACTTGTAAATGGATTCAAGCATAAATTGTGCCAATCATTATATTGTCTACAATATATCAAAATTCACATTTTACAAGATTAACTTATGCAAAAAATGAAAGGTAGAAAATTAATTAACATAACAAAATAAAATGAAATAGAATAGGTGACAAAGCCAACCAATAGTAAAATAAAATAAAGTAGGTGGCAAAGCCAACCATGAAAATAATAAGAGATAGGCGGTCTAATAAAACCAGCCAATAACATAACAAGAAATCGGCGGTATGATAAAACCAGCCATTAAGAAATAATTATGAGAAAAGAAATAGGAAGGTAAATACAATATCAAAGATAAACATTAAGATTAAGAGTTAGATAAATTATTATTCTCATACCAAGAGTTTCACCCTTTCACCTTAACATTAGGAGATTAGTTCTCCATAATCAAGGCAAGAAAGTGAAATGAAAGATGAAGAAACATGATAATATTACGAAAGAAAATGAAAAATATAAGATGTCTAAAGAGAGAATAACATTACAAGTTCGTATAATTCCAACAAAGCTTTCCCAAGCTCTATCCAAAGCTCTCCAAAAACTCCTCAACACACCCCTCAAGCCCTCTATTTATAGATACAATTAAGTGTGGTTGGTGTGGTAATTTTCAAAATTGTTAGGTAGGAAGTTGTACAAAGTTGACAATTTGAATTCCATCATGTGCACCGAAATTGATCCTTGAATATCATCTTGAAAACCGTCGAATTTTCTGACTTCATCAACACGAAAGTTGTAGACAATTTCATTAGCTTTCCGTCAAGACAAATTGTGGACAAATTGGATACGTAATGTGTGAGTTATGGTCAAAATACTAGAGCAAAGTCGGGCTAGAATGCAGCAGTAGTCAGATTCTCTTCTAGCCCACTTTTGGCCCTTTTAATGTCCGTATTTTCTGACCACTTGAACATGAAAGTTGTACCGAATTGTGTTAGCTACACACCTACCAAATTTCATGCATATTGGATATGTATTTTCAGAGATATGGCCCAAGTACTACAGCAAGGTTGGGCTGGACTGCAACCAGCAAACATATTCTCAACATTGGGTGCTTTGCCTTGAATCTTTATGTTTTAGTTCTTTTGGAAATGTGATCATAAATCAAGAATAAATTTGTGCATATATCCATTAGGATGCGTCTCAAGAGACAATATGATAATGCTCCTTACTCAGCCATCCTTAATGAATTTGTTTATCTGCTTGATTTATAGACATCATTTCTAAAGAACCACAATTTAACTCTGATTCCTCCAATTAAATCCATTTTCTACTCTTCTCTCCATCTGTAAGAAAGACACAAAACTAAAGACAAGTAAGGGAGATTTATGCTTAATTATGGCAAAAGATAAGATGAAAATATTTAATTTATGAGTATAAAATTCACTCATCAAATACCCCCACACTTAATCTTTTACTTGTCCTCAAGCAAAACACACAAACTTCAAAATTCAAATGATGAGTGAGTGATGAATTGTTTTTGACTTACTAAGCATTCCTCAAGGATCTAAAATGTGCAACCAAGAAAGATATCAGAATTCTAAGGTTATGTAGAACTTTTATTCAAATACAACATATGGTTTACTCTTGAATCCCAAGTGTGTGTGTGTAATAGTCTTATAACATTGGACTTTTTGCATTCAAATAAATTTATGTAATCAAATATTTAAAACAGATCTCTAGATATATGCATTTGAGACTCCATAAGCTTATTTTTCATGTCACTCTCCACTAATGTAGACTAATCATAACATTTAAGATCATTAGGACTTTCATTAGGCTTGTAATGTATGGCACAGGTTAAAGGTGGATAAAATGATATGAATGAAAGCTTAACTCACTCTTCGACGTACATAATCATTTAAAGCCTCCCAAATACTTTTGATATTATACTGTGAATTCTATCTCCAACGTTTTCATCATCCTTACATTTATTTGCTCATACTATTTTTTTTTAATATAAACACCCCCAAACTTATTTATTTAGGGAGTATTAACTTTCTTTCTTCTTCTTTTTCTTCTTTTTTTCTTCTTTTTTTTCTCTTTTTTTTTAAACTTCTACCATCCACCCTTGAATCATAACTTTTCAAATGATCATGCCTGTGAGTGAAAGGTAAGAGTTAGACATATTATTATTTAAAGGCTAGATAGAAATATAGGTGTTCAAGAAAGGATAAATATAAGCTCAAAATAGGTTGCTAGGGATATCATCATGTATAGGTTGGTTTGAAAGGCTCAAACGATTCCAAAAATGCCTAATTCATTTCTTAAATGGAGAGTAGTCTAGGATTTCGCCTCAAGTGACAATCGAATAAGTTCTAGAGTCTTATGAGATCAATTAACATATCTAAATCACATAAATCTTTTCTGAATAAACAATCAGTCAAATGTAAAAGATTAAGTTCACCAGACATTAGGATTCTCAAATAAAACATAAGTTACATTGTGACAAACTCTCCATTAAATTACATCGATTTAGATAGCATATTTTGCATCATTCTAGTAATTGACATTGTTCTCTATGGGATACGACCTATACTTGTCGGACTAACTATAGCTACGCCGTGCACTTGCGGTTAATTATAAAATAGACACAACAAGTTTTTGGCGCCGTTGACGAGGAACAATAGTCAATATTAGATATTTTGTGAAATAGCTAGACTATATCACTTTCTTTTTATTTTTCTACATAATTTTCTTTTGCTTATTTTTGTTCCATTTTCTTCCTTCATAGGTGTGTAGCTATTTTATGCGAAGAGGCCACGAACTTTTTGCTAAATTTGACCCAGAGATTAAGCACATCGTACGGAGAAGAAGAATAATACAGCAACAAGAGAATTCTGAACCTACCATGGCGGAGAGAGATAACCGATCTCTTAAGGATTTTACCACCCTAAATACTCATGGCCTGAATCCGAGTATCGTCAGACCAGTTGTTGAGGCCAACAACTTTGAGTTGAAGCCTTCTCTTTTGTAGATGGTTCAATAGAATCAATTTGGAAGGTCACCTACTAAAGACCCAAATCTTCATCTTTCAGTCTTTCTGGAGTATTGTGACACTTTGAAGCTAAATGGAGTATCCTCAGATGCCATTAGACTGAGATTGTTCCCATTTTCTCTAAGGGATAAGACATGTGCATGGTTGCATTCCCTTCCATTAGGGTCCATCACTACATGGCAGCAGCTTTCTCAAGCTTTCTTGGCCAAATACTTCCCACCAAGCAAGATTGTCCATCTTAGAAATCAAATTACTACCTTTTCTCAGAAAGATGGGGAGTCATTATATAAGGCTTGGGAGAGATTCAAAGAACTCCTCAGAATATGCCTACACCATGGCTTGGAGAAGTGGCTGATAGTCCATATATTCTACAATGGACTGATTTACAGCACCCGAATGTCTGTGGATGCTGCAGCTGGAGGAGCTTTGATGAATAAAATTGTAGATGAGGCATATGAGCTGATTGAAGAGATGGCTCAAAATCACTACTCTTGGTCTAGTGAGAGGCAGCCAAGAAAACCATCAGGTACGTTTGAAGTTGATGCATTTAACCATCTAACTTCTAAAGTTAATGCCTTATTTCAAAAATTAGATAAGTTAAGCATCAACAATGTTAGTTCCTCTTCATCATCTTCTGTTTGTGAGATATGTGGATGCATTAGTCATATGGCCAATGAATGCCAGCTTGGGAACTCTACACCTCAGGATTGTGAGCAGGTAAGTTTTGTGAACAACAATCAAAGAAATAGTCTGTATAGCAACACATATAACCCAGGTTGAAGGAATCACCCGAATCTCTCTTACAAGCTGAATGCAAATCAGTAGCCTCAGAATAATTTTAGGCAACCTCCTGGGTTCCAAAATCAGAGGCCATTCAATCCTCCACCTCAGCCTAAGCCAAATTTTGAGACTCTGATGGAAATTTTAATCACCACATAGAATAAACAAAATAATGAATTCAAAGCCCAACACCACCACTCAATGAATGAGGCCATAAAGGATTTAGCCTCTAAAATTGATTCACTTGCTACTTATAGCAAGATGTTGGAAACTCAGATAGCATAACAGGCGAGCCATTCTAATAGGAACTTTGGCAGACTTATAGGTCAGACTGAGAATCCTAGGGAGCACTGTAATGCCATTACCCTAAGAAGTGGTAAACAATTGGCTAAATCAGAGAGAAGAGGAGAGGTAAAAGAAGATGATCCTCAAGCTACATCTAAGAAGAGAAGAGAAAAGGAACAAATAGAAGAGGAAAAGAAGGAAGAAGAGTCTAAATATGTGGCTCCTGCACCTTACAAGCCACCAATCCCTTTTCCTCAAAGATTGGTGAAGGCTAAGTTAGAGAAGCAGTTTGGGAGGTTTCTGGATGTTTTGAAGAAGTTAAATATCAATATCCCATTCCTAGAAGCCATCTCTCAAATTCCTTCCTATGCAAAGTTTCTGAAAGAGATCCTCTCAAATAATAGGAAAATTGAAGAACATGTTGTTGTGGCACTAACAGAGGGATCCAGTGCTTTAATTCAGAATAAACTACCTCAAAAGCTTAAGGATCCCAGAAGCTTTTCCATACCTTGTTCCATTAGAGAAATGAAGATTGACAGAGCTCTATGTGACCTTAAAGCAAGTGTGAGTCTCATGCCTCTTTCGGTTTACAAGAGACTTCAAATAGGTGACTTGAAGCCTACCACTCTATCACTTCATTTGGTTGGCTGATCTATGAAGCATTCGGTAGGTATTTTAGAGGATGTTCTTCTAAAGGTAGGTAAATTTTTCATACCAATTGATTTTGTTATTTTAGAGATGGAGGAAGATGACAAAATCCCTATCATTCTTGGAAGGCCTTTCCTAGCTACCTTTGGAGCCAATATAAATATGAGAGATGGAAAGCTTTCTTTGAATGTAAGGTGATGAGTGAGTTTTATACTCATAAATTAAATATTTTCATCTTATCTTTTTGCCATAATTAAGCATAAATCTCCCTTACTTGTCTTTAGTTTGTGTATTGGAGGAATTGGAGCTAAATTGTGGTTCTTTGGGAATGATGTCTATAAATCAAGCATATAAAACAAATTCATTAAGGATGGCTGAGTAACGAGCATTATCATATTGACTCTTGAGACACATCCTAATGGATATATTCACAAATTTATTCTTGATTTATGATTACATTTTCAAAACAACTAAAACATAAGGATTCAAGGCAAAGCACCCAATGTTGAGAATATATTTGTTGTTTGTAGTCCAGCCCAACTTTGCTACAGTACTTGGGCCATATCTCCGAAAATACATATCCAATTTGTATACAAGTTGGTAGGTGTGTATCTGACACAATTGGGTACAACTTTCATGTTCAAGTGGTCAGAAAATTCAGGCATTAAAAGGGCCAAAAGTGGGCTAGAAAAGAATCTGACTACTGGTGCAGTCCAGCCCGACTTTGCTCTAGTATTTTGACCATAAGTCACAAATTACGTATCCAATTTGTCCACAATTTGTCTTGACGGAAAGCTAATGAACTTGTCTACAACTTTCATGTTGATGGAGTCAGCAAATTCGACGGATTTCAAGAAGATATTCAAGGATAAATTTCGGTGCACATGATGGAACCCAAATTGTCAACTTTGTACAACTTCCTACCTAAAAATTTTGACAATTACCACACCTACCACACTTAATTGTATCTATAAATAGAGGGATTGAGGGGTGAGTTAGAGAGCTTTGGCAAGCTTTTAGAGAGAACTTTTGGAGAGAGTTTTTGGGGAGAGAGCTTGGGAAAGCTTTGTTGGAATTCTACATATTTGTAATGTTATTTTCTCTTTAAACATTTTGTATTTTTCATTTTATTTCATAATATTATCATGTTTCTTCATCTATCATTTTACTTTCTTGATTTAATTATGGAGAACTAATCTCCTAATGCTAAGGTGAAAGGGTAAAACTCTTGGTAGGAGAATAATAATTCATTTAACTCTTAATTTTAATGTTTATATTTGATGTTGTATTTACCTCCTCCTTTTCTTATGTTATGTTTTACTAGCTGGCTGAGCCACATATTTCTTCTTCTTGTTTAATGGCTGGCTTTGTCGTCTACTTCTTATTTTTATTGTTCAAGGTTGGCTTTACCACCCATTCTATTTCATTTTATTTTGTTATGTTAAATAGTTTTCTACCTCTTTCATTTTCTGCATAAGTTAATTTTGTAAAATGTGATTTTTGATATATTGTAGACAATCTTTGGCACAATAAATGCTTGAATCAATCTTGATTTATTGTAGACAATATAATGATTGGCACAATTTATGCTTGAATCCATTTACAAGTTATCTTTTGCATCTTTGTATTTTTAATCTTGTAAAGTGTGAACCTTGATACATTGTAGACAATTTTTGGCACAATAAATACTTGAATCAGTCTTTATTTATTGTAGACAATATGCTGATTGGCACAATGTACGCTTGAATCCATTTTACAATAGTGTTTTATATATTAGTAATACAATAAAAAGGAGGTAAATATAATTCATGTATAAACAAAGTTGAGCTTGAATTAACATATCATCCGATTAGAACTTCATTCGTGTAAGGATTCTAATTGAGTAACAAAAGAGTTAAATTTATTTTTATTCGATATTCCAAGAGTGGATCCCCTAACCTTAGCATGCTTCTTTACTTTGAATACATCTTCATTTAATTTCAGTATATTAGTTCTTTGCATACTTTGTTCAATATTTCTCTCACAAAACAAGACATTGGCAACTAGGTTAGAAGTATTTATTTCGGATCTAAATTAGAATTTTCTCTCAATTGGCAATCCCTATAGGATCGACCTTGCATACCACTAAATCTATACTCCAATAGATTCGTGCACTTGCGAGTTTTAATTAAAACAACAACAAGTTTTTGGCGCCGTTGCTGAGGGTTGCGACGAAAAAGCTATTTGGATCCATATAAGTACTTTTCTTCCACTAGTTATAGTTAGAACATTTTTTTATTTTGTGTATAGAAATTTTTCTTTAGAATTGTTTCTTAAAAATTGGTGTAGTAATTTAGGTGTATAAAATTGGTGGATTCTGTCAACAAGGCTAAAAGTGCCTAAAGAGTATGGGTTTTAAGTGAAACCATAGGGATTCCTCCATATTTTCCTGGGAAGTCTACCAATTAAATACTACCCATTATTACTAACACTTTGAAAAAAAAGAGTTTGTATAATTTTGTGATTTTTTTTTGTGGTATTTGCATTTTGTAGTCATTGTGTAGTTAGATTCTTTTTCATAATTAGGAAGCAACTTTTTTTAGTTTATGCGTGCTTGGAAACGTGATAAAGATAAGCGGTTGATTAGGAAAAGTTTAGAGTCAACCATAGATTGTACAATAGAGACATTAGATTCTGCTAGATCACCATTAAAAATGGAAGAACAAGTTGTGCATAATAAAACTCTTACGGAGTACTTCTCACCTGTCATAGCCAATACTCAATCTTGCATAGTTTTACCACAAACTATTACAACTCATTTTGAACTCAAACCAGCCATACTCCAACTTTTACCATCATTTTATGGTATGGAAAGAGAAGATCCATACATGCACATTAAAGAGTTTCTTGAAATCTGCTCGACTTTTCACTTCCAAAATTTTAATGATGAATCAATCAAGCTTAGAATGTTTCCATTTTCATTGAAAGATAAAGCTAAAGTCTGGTTGAACTCCCTTCCTATAGGAACTGTTACTAGTTGGAACCAATTAGTAAATAAGTTTCTGGCAAAAAAATTTCCAATGTCTAAAACAGATGCCCTTAAGAGAGAAATTTCTGATTTTTGTCAAAAAGAGGGTGAACAATTTTTTGAATGTTGGGAAAGATTTAATGATCTTCTTTTGAAATGTCCTCATCATGGTTTTGAAACTTGAAGATTGGTGAAATATTTCTATGATAGTCTAACTTCATCGAACCATCAAATGATCCAAAGCATGCATGGTGGGAGATTTTTGCAATTAAATGAGGGGGAAGCTTGGGAATCCTTAGGATCTTTATCTGAAAATTCTTAGCATTGGAACTGCATAGATCCCAGGGATAAGAAGTCTCAAATACAAAAAAAGGGAGGAATTTACGAAGTGAGTGATAACATAGATGTGAGAATTGCCTTAGCTAGCCTGACTAGAAAGGTAGAAGCTTTAACTTTAAGCCACACTCTGAACCCTTCTACCAATACTAGGATAAAGACATGTGTCTTATGTTCTAGTACATCTCACATTGCACAATTTTGTCCATCCATACCAGCTTACCAAGAAGCATTTGCTGAGCTAGCTAATTCTCTTCAGTCTTACAGAAAATCATCAGGTAGTCCATTTGCACCCACATATAATCCAAATTGGAGGAATCATCCAAATTTTTCATGGAGGCAAAATCAACCTGTAATGAATCAAGGTGGGCAACAATTTGCCCCTCCCAATTCATACCCTCAAGTTTCTCAACATTCTCCTCCTTTCGGGGTACCACAACAAAGAAAGCCTTCTTTGGACGATACCTTGCAACAGTTCATGCAATCAACCCAACAAGTTCTGCAATCTCACACTCAAGTTATTTCAAAGCCTGAAACACAATTAGGTTAATTAGACAGTGCTGTAGGAGAAAGAGAAAAAGGAAAATTCCCCAGTCAACCTATTCGTAATCCTAAGGATCAATTTGAAGTAGGATCATCAACAAATCCTAAGGAAGAAGTAAAGTCTGTAACAACCCTTAGATCTGGAAAGGTTATTGATAATCATGTTCATATGCCAGAAAATGAGGAACAAAGTCAACATGAATCCCAAACCAATGACTTAAGTGAAAAGAAAAGTGAACAGATTTCTTATGCCCCCAAAGCTCCTTTCCCTCAAAGACTTGCATCAAATAAGAAAGGTACTCAATATAGTGACATTTTAGAGGTGTTTAAGCAAGTAAGCATTAACATCCCTTTTCTTGACGCTATCAAACAAGTACTTGCTTACTCAAAATTCCTGAAAGATCTTTCCACAGTGAAAAGAAAAACTAATGTTCCAAAAAAGGCATTCTTGACTGAACAAGTAAGTTCTATAATTCAACAAAAAAACTCCTATCAAGTACAAAGATCCTGGTTGTCCTACAATTTCTTGTGTGATAGGAGACCATGTGATCAACCGAGCCTTACTTGATCTAGGAGCAAGTGTGAATCTGCTGCCTTACTCTGTGTATGAGAAACTTGGGTTAGAAAAACTGAAACCTACACCAATGACCCTTCAGATAGCTCATAGGTCCACAAAAATTTCTAGAGGTGTCATAGAGGATGTGCTTATTAAGGTTGATAAATTCTACTTTCCAGTAGATTTCATTGTTCTTGACACTGAACCTGTTGAGAATACAGAGACACAAATTCCAGTCATTTTGGGTAGACCATTTCTGGTAATATCCAATGCAATCATTAATTGTCGAAATGGAATTTTGAATTTATCTTTTGGAAATATGACTGTGGAACTAAATGTTTTTAATGTCTCTCATCAACGTGTGGACATGGATGATTTATGTGAGGTCAACCTTATTGAAATTGCCATTTATGATTCATTTTTAGACTCCTTTAGTCATGCTCATCTAGAAAAATATTTGACTCATTTCAATAAGGATAAAGATGAGGATTATTTGGTTCGTTAAGTAGACTCTTTGTTAGAGACAACTCCACTAATGGATACTGATAAATGGAAAGCCAAAAAAGAAAAGTCTCACCTTTTGAGTCAATTCCACTGCCATCTGTTGTTCATACTGTTTACCCACGTGGTGCAGTAAAGATTGAAAATCCCAAGAACGGTGATGTGTTTAAAGTAAATCGTCAAAGATTGGAAGCATTTTGGAATTACCAAATCCGGAGATAGAGGAGACACCTTTGCATGATCCTGTCTACAAGGATTGATTTGCTTCTATTGTTAAAAGTTACCGTGCACGTTATCTAGGTAAGTTCTTTCTTTATTTAACTTGCATTAATTTTCCCCTTCAGTGTTATCTTCTTTTGAATTTCTATTGTTTTCCCTCCCTTTGTTGCTTTTTCTTTTTCAAAAAAAAAAAGAAAAAAAATTTCGATAATGGAGGACATTCTCACACAATTGAAAAATCATTTTCCTTCTCTTCCACCCAATGCATTGACAAAAATTTACAAAGCACGGGCTGAAAGATTGAGGTTAATGATGATCATGAGAATACTTGCTGATGTTCATTGGCTAATCGAAGCTAAGGTATGGTTATCAGGTGAGTCTACAAATGATTTCATCTCTTACATGCCTGGTTTAGGAAAAAGCATTTTTGCTAAAAAGCGCAGAGCTAAACGAATGGCGGTTTGTTACAAATGTGGATGTGAAACTTGTAACAAACGTTGCCGTTCTTTGGGTTGGGTGTCTGTAAATCGAGAAGACAAAATTAAGTTCATTAAGGATGGCTTGAGTAAGGAGTCATTGGATGATGACTTTCATCCAACGTCTCTTGAGACACATCCTAGTGGATTTGTGCATATCGGTATTGTCGGTTTATGGTCTCATTTCAAAAAAGAACATAAACGGTACAATCTTGGGAATCTGACATTAAAAGACCCTGTTTGCCAATTTATAAGAAAATTGGATGGGAAGTATATCCTCGACCCATAGAGGGTGTTTAAGCCGTTACTGGATGAAAAAGCAAAGGAAGATGTGAGCCACAATCACAACTACTGTACATATGCATGCGTGCCGTCATTTTTGAATTTTTCACCTTTAATTTAGCTGACATTTTTCGACCTACTCTTATAGCTATTGAAATTATACCACCGACTTATTCACATAGCTATTACAAGTTTGCCCTTATTTGAGTCTTATAAATGCGCACCTCATTATCTTCATCTTCATAATCAAAGTTAAGGTGAGTGCAGATATGGAATGAACCACAGTTCGTCACTTTTGAAATATTTGTGTCTTTTGTGGTTCCAGTCCTGGGAAAAATGGAGAGTATGTAAAAGCAGCACAAACTTTGGGTATGGTACTAGCCAGGAGAAAGATTCATTTAGTTTATAGTGGAGGTTGTCGAGGGTTAATGGGGAGTGTGTCTGGATCTACATATCTAGGAGGATGCCAAGTTCTTGGTATTATTCCTACAGCTCTAGCTGCATCAAACATTGTAGGAAAAACAATTGCGAAAGAATGTAGGATATCCTCCATGCATGAACGAATTGCTAAAATGATGTGCAACGCTGACGCCTTCATTACCTTACCTAGAGGTTTTGGTACTCTAGAGGAAATTTTCTAAGTCGTCTTTTGGGCACAACTGAACATGCACCATAAACCCATAGGTTTGTTGAATGTTAACAATTTCTTTGATGGTTTGTTGTCTTTTCTTGATCATGCTGTAGAACAAAGGTTTATCTCGCACTCAGTGTAACAACCTCTTTTTTTTTCCTTTATTATTATACAATATTGAGTTCACATACATGTCATTAATCAAAACAGACGTATAACATATCAAACACATAGATATTTACATCTTGTTTATTTTGGTTGACCAATTCCGGAGATACAGGTGCGGGTGGTTGCACCTTCACCGGGATCTGAGCCAACTCGACCACAAACATCTTATTTAATTTTGAAATCTGCCCAACATAAAGTAACTCGATCCAATGTGCACTAAAAGCCAGAGCCTTAGAAACAAAAGCTGCATAAATAATTTTCTGAACATGATATGGAAATATAGTGAGAATTAAATCCCAGTAAGTTCAACAATAAATTATCATCAGTAAAGCTCATTACGTCATGTTCAGCTGTATAAACTACAGAAAAATATCTTTAGTCACATGAATGCATTATATCTATGCACATAAGAATCATACTGTAATGATATGTATGACAGGATTAACTATTTTCAAAATATCATATGATGGCCATCAACTTATTCTCATTACAAGCTACCCCGGTCAGGGTGAGTATCCTCTACTCTCCGATACGGGCTTTTCTCGCTCCGTCTGACATGGCCCACTTTCTCTTTCTTTTCTCATTATCATGATCATAACCGTTGGTAGGGCGTCCCCTACTGGTACACCACACGGATTGCCATGTGACCGTGCTCATTTCTTTTCTTTTCACAATGATAGCCAAAAATATGCTTTCAAAAACAAGTATGTTCATCAAAATATAACTATTACCATAAATCATTGGTAATCATGCCATGAACATAACCATTTCAAATATCACTTTATAAAATATTTCCATGTCAAAATTTCACACTTAAGATGGTAAGAAGTTCTTACAATGGCAATGGCTATGGCTATACTAGTCATTTATTAAGATTCATCTTCTTTTTTAAATACTAATTTTATTTCTTTATTTTCTTGATGCAGGTTTTCATCATATCTAACCTTCTCTTACTAATCAGAGCATAACTCCCTCAATTTAACTCTGATGTAGGTGATCTTGGTGTCCATTTCAAGATAAAAAAATTATCTAAAACTATTATGTTGAACATTATAGCAAAAAATTAAGAAACGAAGGTGATATTACTCCCTCAAAGTACAGGATAGTTCCTCTCGAATAGGTTCTGACCTTTACTGACTAATTAAACCATATCTCCCAAATTGGAACTCCAAATTGAGTTATTCCAGTTGTTAAAAATCCATGAGCCATATATTTATAATTGTTATGTTGGCGCGCTATTTTAATTCCCTACAGAATATTCCCAGAAATTCAAAAACTAAAGCATTAATAACATACTCTTCCCTGAATAAACACTTTCTGACCTCTGCTTACTAATCAGATCATATCTACCTCATATGAACTCCAAATTGCATAATTCCAGTGGGTATATTTCCATGAGACATAGATATATAACTTTCATGTTAATCATTTATTTTAATTCCATACAGATAATTCCCAGAAATTAAAATACAGAAGATGCCCTAACATATTCTTCCCTGATGAACCATTTTCTGACCTTTGACTACTAATTAGCTCATAAATTCCTCATATAGACTCCAAATTGAATGATTCTAGTGTCTAAACATCCATGACACACATATCTATAATTCTTATGTTAACCATGTATTTTAATTCCATACCAATAATTCCCAGAAATTAAAATACAAAAGCTGTCCTAACATAATCTTCCCTGATGAACCATTTTCTGACCTTGGCTTACTAATCGGACCATATCTACCACATTTGGACTCCAAATTGAATGATTCCAGTGGCTAAAAATCCATGACACACATATATTTAATTCTTATGTTAACGATTTATTTTAATTCCCTACCAATAATTCCCAGAAATTAAATTACCGAAGCTATCCTAACATATTCTTCCCTGATGATTCATTTTCTGACCTTTGACTACTAATCAGACCATAGCTATCTCATATGGACTCCAAATGGAATGATTCTAGTGGGTGAAAATTCGTGACACATATATATTTAATTCTTATGTTAACCATTTATTTTAATTCCTTATAGATTTTTCCCAGAAATTAAAATACCGAAGCTTAAAATTCTATCAACCATAGCCATACCCATGCAGAACTATCTACACCAACCTAAGTATTCAAACATACATCACATGCAAGCTCAATATGTAACATGATATAGCAACATCCATGACCAATCATCAAAGTTCTAAGATCAAAATCTCATATAAATATTATAAGTTTCAAAAGTTTTCTTCAAAAAGAAATATTGTTAAACTTACCTGGAGCACTTAGTCCCCTAGACTTCTCCTTCCTCTTTCTTCCTTTCTTCCTCTCCTTTCCTCACACTACCTTGCTTCTATTTTTGCTCTCCCTCACTTGGACGAAATTCTAATGTTGTAAGGGTGGGTTTTCTTATATAGACCACCAAATAATTCACCTTTCATGATCATGGGTCTACCTTATCACAATTAGGATACACTTTGTTGAATTTTTGGAAAACAAACAACTTATGTTCTTGTCTCCTCTTCCTTAGTCAAGATATGCATAGAAAAAGGAGATTTGTATTTTGAAAATTATGAGGATATGTTCTCAAGATATGGGGCAAGATCCCTTTGATTTAGGGATTCATTTCCTTTTTCTTTTGTCTTAATCAAGTATGATAGATTTGCCTTTTTAAGTGGCAAATTTCTAGCCCTTGAATTTTCCTTACTTAACTAAAATTATTTGTGTAGGATAATGATGTTTTGTCATAATGCTATGTATTATTACCCACTTGCTAAAGTTATGAATGTAGGATATAGATGTTTTTGTCCTAAAGCCTTGTATTATTATGCCACTTGCCAAAATGATGAATGTAGAATCACACCACTTGCTAAATTTTTGTCTTAATGCCATGTCACTTTATCTTGATTACACCAATATTTCATCACTTTAATTTTATTTTTCCTCTTGGGTTTGGGCTCATTCTTGCCCATTTTCCTTACTTTGGTTAAAATTCTACCTTTCATAATGGGCTTGGTCACATTTTCATGATTTTTGGGCTACCGGTCCAACTTCTATATCCTAGTCCAAGTCTATGTTTTATTTCTTCCTTGGGCTATCCTATTGGCTTGCTAAAAATTCATGTGAAGTAGAAAAACTCTATATGAAGTGTCTATAGGTTAAAGCCCAATTACAGGTGGAGATACTAAACTTAGTAACTTTTGCTCTTAAATTAAGAAAAATTACCATAATCCGATCTTCTTGAAATTTTAAGACCTTTACTTACTTCACAAAAATTTATCTTTCTTTACCTAAGAATTTCACCTTTCTTTAACATGTTTATTTCTAATATTTCCTCTTAGGTTTTCTTTCTTTACCTATTCCATTAATATTAGAACATTTCTATGCATATATGTAAGGTGAAGAATTTCTAAGGAAAATATCTAAAAAATTACGGGATGTTACACTCAGCACGTCGGATTCTCATCTTGGCCTCAAATGCTGACGAGCTGATAAATGCGTTACAAGCATTTGTTCATGTACCTGATCCTGTTATAGATCAAATAGATTGGACAACAGAAAATGGCAGAAAGCACAAACTGGACTTGAATCTTCATTTGTAACACCTTTTACTTGCTTGAATAAATTTTTATTTTCTATTTAGTTTGCTGCAGGTTCATCTTTTCTTATATCTCCTTCCAGGTAATATCTCTTTTAATCTTTATTGTTTATTTTGAGTTTCTTCATCTAAAAACAAAAAAAAAATTGAGTGATGTTTTGGGATTAGGCAAAACTAGCACCAATGATGAAAATGGTTTAAAATGCTTGTAACCTTTGAAAAATTGATGAGTCCTGAGTGTTATGTGTGAACTTGAACTTTAATGTAACTTATGTTTTATTTGAGAATCCTAATATCTTGTGCACTTAATCTTTTACATTTGACTGATTGTTTATTCAGAAAAGATTTATGTGATTCAGATATGTTAATTGATCTCATAAGACTCTAGAACTTATTTAATTGTCACTTGAGGCGAAATCCTAGACTACTCTCCATTTAAGAAATGAATTAGCCATTGTTGGAATCGTTTCAGCCTTTCAAACCAACCTATACATTATGCTATCCCTAGCAACCTATTTTGAGCCTATATTCATCTTTTTTTGAACACCTATATTATTATCTAGCCTTTTAAAAAAATATTTCTAACTCTTACCTTTCACTCATAGGAATGATCATTTGAAAAGCTATGGTTCAGGGGTGGATGGTAGAAGTTTAAAAAAAAGAGAGAAAAAAAAGAGAAAAATAAAGTTAATACTCCCTAAATAAATAAGTTTGGGGGTGTTTATATTCAAAAAAAAATAGTATGAGCAAATAAATATAAGGATGATGAAAAGGTTGGAGATAGAATTCACAGTATAATATCAAAAGTATTTAGGAGGCTTTAAATGATCATGTACGTTGAAGAGTGAATTGAGCTTTCATTCATACCATTTTATCCACCTTTAACCTATGCCATACATTACAAGCCTAATGCAAGTCCTAATTATCTTAAATGTTATGGTTAGTCTACATTAGTGGAGAGTGACATGAAAAATAAGCTTATGGAGTCTCAAATGCATATATCTAGAGATCTATTTTAAATATTTGATTACATAAATTTATTTGAATGCAAAAAGTCTAATGTCATAAGACTACTACACACACACACTTGGGATTCAAGAGTAAACCATATGTTGCATTTGAATAAAAGTTCTGCATAACCTTGGGATTCTGATATTTTCCTTGGTTGCACATTTTAGATCCTTGAGGAATTCTTAGTAAGTCAAAAATAACTCATCACTCATTCATCTTTTAAATTTTGAAGTTTTTGTGTTTTGCTTGAGGACAATCAAAAGATTAAGTTTGCGGGTATTTGATGAGTGAGTTTTATACTCATAAATTAAATATTTTCATCTTATCTTTTTGCCATAATTAAGCATAAATCTCCCTTACTTGTCTTTAGTTTGTGAATTTCTTACAGATGGAGATAAGAGTAGAAAATGGACTTACTTGGAGGAATTGGAGCTAAATTGTGGTTCTTTGAGAATGATGTCTATAAATCAAGCATATAAAACAAATTTATTAAGGATGGGTGAGTAAGGAGCATTATCATATTGACTCTTGAGACGCATCCTAATGGATATATTCACAAATTTATTCTTGATTTATGATTACATTTTCAAAACAACTAAAACATAAGGATTCAAGGCAAAGCACCCAATGTTGAGAATATATTTGCTGTTTGCAGTCCAGGCCAACCTTGCTACAGTACTTGGGACATATCTTTGAAAATACAAATCCAATTTGTATGCAATTTGAAAGATGTGTAGCTGACACAATTGAGTACAACTTTTATGTTCAAGTGGTCAGAAAATTCGGACATTAAAAGGGCCAAAAGTGGGCTAGAAAAGAATCTGACTACTACTGCAGTCCAGCCTGACTTGGCTCTAGTATTTTGACCATAATTCACAAATTACGAATCTAATTTGTCCACAATTTGTCTTGACGGATAGCTAATGAACTTTTCTACAACTTTTGTCTTGATGGAGTTAGCAAATTCGGCGGATTTCAAGGGGATATTCAAGGATCAATTTCGGTGCACATCATGGAACCCAAATTGTCAACTTTGTACAACTTCCTACCTAACAATTTTGACAATTACCACACCTACCACACTTAATTGTATCTATAAATAGAGGGCTTGAGGGGTGAGTTAGAGAGCTTTGGCAAGCTTTTGGAGAGAACTTTTGGAGAGAGTTCTTGGGGAGAGAGCTTGGAAAAGCTTTGTTGGAATTCTATATATTTGTAATGTTATTCTCTCTTTAGATATTTTGTATTTTTCATTTTCTTTCATAATATTATCATGTTTCTTCATCTATCATTTTACTTTCTTGATTTAATTATGGAGAACTAATCTCCTAATGCTAAGGTGAAAGGGTGAAACTCTTGGTAGGAGAATAATAATTCATTTAACTCTTGATTTTAATGTTTATATTTGATGTTGTATTTACCTCCTCCTTTTCTTATGTTATGTTTTACTGGCTGGCTGAGCCACCTATTTCTTCTTCTTGTTTAATGGCTAGCTTTTCCGTCTACTTCTTATTTTTATTGTTCAAGGTTGGCTTTGCCACCCATTCTATTTCATTTTATTTTGTTATGTTAATTAGTTTTCTACCTCTTTCATTTTCTGCATAAGTTAATTTTGTAAAATGTGAATTTTGATATATTGTAGACAATCTTTGGCACAATAAATGCTTGAATCCATCTTGATTTATTGTAGACAATATAATGATTGGCACAATTTATGCTTGAATCCATTTACAAGTTATCTTTTGCATCTTTGTATTTTAAATCATGTAAAGTGTGAACCTTTATACATTGTAGACAATTTTTGGCACAATAAATACTTGAATCAGTCTTAATTTATTGTAGACAATATGATGATTGGCACAATGTACGCTTGAATCCATTTTACAATAGAGTTTTATATATTAGTAATACAATAAAAAGGAGGTAAATATAATTCATGTATAAACAAAGTTGAGCTTGAATTAACATATCATCTTATTAGAACTTCATTCGTGTAAGGATTCTAATTGAGTAACAAAAGAGTTAAATTTATTTTTATTCGATATATCAAGAGTGGATCCCCTAACCTTAGCATGCTTCTTTACTTTGAGTACATCTTCATTTAATTTCAGTATATTAGTTCTTTGCATACTTTGTTCAATATTTCTCTCACAAAACAAGACATTGGCAACTAAGTTAGAAGTATTTATTTCGGATCTAAATTAGAATTTTCTCTCAATTGGCAATCCCTGTGGGATCGACCTTGCATACCACTAAATCTATACTCTAATAGATTCGTGTACTTGCGAGTTTTAATTAAAACAACAACATAAGGGATGAAAAAGAAGAATTTAATTTGAATGATGCCCTCAAAACCCCCATCTCTAAATGAATCTTGTTGTATGATTAGCTTACCTAAACCTAATATGAATGATAAGGTCATGAATTTTTCTCCTTCTAATATACTTGAGTTTTGCTCTGTGGAAAGTTCTTGTGTTTATGTTAAACAGGGAGAAGAAAAAAAGGTTGTTAAGGAGGCAATCCAAGCTCCAAAAGTAGAACCTAAGCCACCTCCTCTCAACCTCAATAGAGCTAAGGAGGAAAGGAATGAGCCAAGAGGATCCTTGAAAGAAATTGGGTAAAGCCTCAAGCAACATAATAAAAGGCAATGGATAGCAAAGAGAGTTATTCAAACTCTTTTCAAGCCTCCTTGAGTGGAAAGCATGCCAAAGAGTCAAGCTAATGACTTTAAACAAGTGCTTTGTGGGAGTCAACCCACTTTTTAATTTTTAAAAATTTCTTTTTATTTTGTTTTCTTGCTTTTAGTTTTGTTTTTTATCTTTAATTTTAGTTGACTTCTTAGGTATAGTTTAATGAGTGTTTCCATATGATTTTTAGGTCCATTCCCATGTGCCCAAAGCTAAATTAAAGAATGAAAATCAAAGGAAATTAAAAGGGATCAGAAAACTGCACTAACTTTCGAAGAATTGGAGGATCCAGAAGCAAACACGGGCTAGCCATGTCACAGGACACAGCTGTGCCCCACGTCAAGCCCAAGCACACCTTGGCCGTGTTGCTCAACACGGGCTATTTTCCAAAAAATTCCAAATCCAGCCAACAACACGGGCTAGCCGTGTCACAGGACACAGTCATGGTGCAGTCCCAGTCCAAGCACCCCCTCCCCATGTTGACTAACACGGGCACAATCCTGGAATTTTGGAATTCCAGTGCCAAGCACGGCCGTGTTCCAGGTAAAAAGAGAGAGAGAAAGGGAAAAAAGCCATATGCTATTGTCATCACCATTATAAATTCCCTCCAGGTCTAATTTTAACCTTTGCTTTATGCTTAATTTGTTTTACTTGGATTGGATTTCCCTAATGGTTGGACTGGATTACTCCTCTAGATTGATTGAGTGCTAAATTTTTCTACTTTTTGCATTGCCTAAGTTGTTGGACAAAGTATTTCTCTGATTAGTGCATTGCCCTTAAAATGCTTCAATTCTGACCTACACTCTGTTGCCTGATATATAATTTACATTAATTTAGGTTGTGGCTTATCTACTTTGATTTATGATTAGTTGAGTAAATCTCATTGAGAGTAGATACTTTGCATGATAAAAATTGACTTACCCTATATTTGCTATTTTCCTTGAACTAAACTGAAAATTCCATGCTCCTTAATTTTGAAACCTATTGACCATGCTTTGAGCCCCAATTTCAAAATGCTAAACTGCCTAAATCTGACCTACCTATTGCGGATGAAAGCATGGTACAATTGGCACTTCAGCGAGAACCCACCTCCAACTCTTGTAGAAGACCATTAAGCAAGTAAGTTACTTCTCCTTTTGCCTATACGTTCAGTTATTACTGACATTGAGGACAATGTCAAGTTTAAGCATGGGGGAGTAGATTTAGGCTTGTGGTTTTCTCTGATTAGTTATTATTGGCTGAATATCTCATGTTGCACTACAAAATCACATAGTTTACTATTTTAAAGATAGATTGATATAATATAGGTTGATTTTAGCTCATGAAAATGTGATGCACAATAAGATATGAAATAGGTAGTTTAAATTTTAGTCTCTCTCTTCTAGCATTAAAATTCTAATTTTTTTTAAATATCTCCCCTATTGTACTTTGAATTGTATGTCTTTATTGAATTTTAACACTATGAGAGTGTGAAGGATGGGAGAGGTGAAAAATGAGGGAATATAACACCCAAAACGTTTTCACTCTGAGTGCCCCTTCAAGGCACCAAAAAGGCCCTAGTATGAGTACTTAGCTGCCTTTACCCTAGTGAGATGGAGCATAAAATGCACTCACGGCATATTTCTATAAAAGAAAAAAAAGATGAATGAAATAGACAAAAGAAAAGGAAAAAGAAATTATGAGAAATAAAAAAAAATTGAGTGAGAAAAATAGAAATAAGGGTAAGGCAACATAGAGAGATCTAAAGGATAAGGTGGCCTACTTAATTGTCGGGAAACCAATAAGATACATAAATTCAATGGTACCAATAGAAGCAGAAATATAATAGGAGAACTTTGGTTTAGTTTTAGAAGAATAGCGACTATATGATAAATGTCTATTCATATATCTATTGAGTGCACACTGATTGAGTGAAAAATTCCTGTATTGTATTTTTCTATCTTTTAGAATTTGATTGCATGTTCCCCCTTCCTTCTGATATGACATGTTATTTGCTTGAGGACAAGCAAAGGTTTAAGCATGGGGGAGTTGATAAAGGGAAAATTTGAGTGTTTAATGGTTATATTTTATCCCCTAATTAGTAGTAAACTTGTGATTATTTCCCCGCATTTGGTTATGCTTTGCTCTGGATACTGCTTTGGTTTATTTTATGTTTATAGGAGAGCAAAAGAGGCCAAGAAGTAAGGGAAAACACCCATGAAAAGTGCCATATGGATTTGGAACATGCTAAGGAGAAAGCAAGGAGGCAACACACCAAAAATTGACAAGAAAGGAGCATGGCATCCCCCAACACGGCCAGGCCATGCTTGGTGAGCTTGAAGCACGGCAAAGCCGTGCTCTGTGCAAAAGATGTAGAAAACTCCTAAAATCCAGCTCGAAGCACAGCCAGGCCGTGTCCTGGAACACAGTCGTGCTTTGGGTCCGTATAGCACATGCTTTTTAGGGTTTTGGGCAGCCAAGTTGATAAATATGCATAGGGAAATGTAAAGGAACAGATCCAGACGTATTCGAACCTTCTTTTACTCAGTTTTAGGCTTAGGAATCACCATTAGATGAGGTTTAGAGTAGGATTAATGTTGAATTCATGTTCTTAGAGTAGAATTTACAGCAATTCAAGTTTGTATTTCATAATTACATTCTTCATCCAGGTTTTTATCTTTTTATCTCTACACTCATCTCTACTGTTACTCTTTCTCTTGGTTTGTATTGAATAGATTTACCTAATTAATTGGATTATACTTTTGATTTATCTTTCTATCATGCTTGTGTAGATTTGATCTAGGGTTTCGGTAAACCCACTTATGATTTGATGATACATTGTGATAATTGAATTGTTGGAACCATAATTGTGTTTTTCATGGTTAATTAGGATTACCTATTATGCATTGATTATATGAGTTGATGAATGTCTGGCCAACGTTTTATCACGTCTTAGGATATTAATTGATGAACTTAAAGGTGAAGATTAATACTAGAACCTAATAGTTAATTAGGGATATCTTAATCACGAAAGTAGTTTAAGGTTCTCTAGGAATGAATCAATTAATGGGCACGAGAAAACTAATTAATTGTATTCCATGGTTGGCATAGAGATTAATGGACTTAGGTTGAACTAAGAACCACAAAAGTATGCAATTGGATTAACCTAGGTACAATTAGTAACGCTTGAAAGAGGTTGCTAGTTAATTAAGGCTAAACCATCCCCAATAACCTAGATAATTGCAATTAAAGGTACATGCTAAATGTTGAATATCATAAGTGTGGTGAACCCTAACCCTAGGCTTTTGTTAATTGAATCCTTAATTTACTTAATTGTGACAAACTCTCCATTAAATTACATCGATTTAGATAGCATATTTTGCATCATCCTAGTAATTGACATTGTTCTCTGTGGGATACGACCCGTACTCGTCGGACTAGCTACAGCTATGTCGTGCGCTTGCGATTAATTATAAAATAGACACAACATCTTATTGGAAAGGTCAGGGACCTGCAGTCAATGGCCTCTTACCAGCTCCATATCCACTTCTCTTCACATTTTTGCCAAGGATGGGGAAACTTTTCTTCTTCTTACATAGGTTTTGCCTTAACTTCTCGTCCTCCATTGCCCTTAAACTCTTCTCCAGAAGGCTATCCCCACATTCCTGATTTCTGGGTTCAGTCTTGCTTCAAACTTAACAGCCTTCCATGCTTCATCAGGGATAAACCTCAGGTAAGAGGAAAACTTAAACAACTCCTCGAACTTAGCGATGTATTGATCTACTGACATATTACCCTGTCTAAGTTAGAGAAATTTGATCTTCTTCTTAGCCCGTACAGTACTTGCAAAGTACTTCTCCAAGAAAATAACCTTAAACACTTGCTAAGTGATCTGCCTCCTCTGGTGAGTTAGCAGCTCTCTGGCCCCTCACCACCAACACTCAGCTTCATTCTTCAGTATATATGCAGTAAAGATAAACAGTTGTTCATTAGTGCAGCCCATCACCTCAAAGATCTTCTTCAATTCCCTTATCCACCTTTCGGCTACCGTTGGGTCATAGCCACCTTAGAAAGAAGGTGGTCTGGTTCTGAGGAACTCAGATAGGCCATTATCATTTCCATTCATCCAGTTGTTTGCATTATTTTCTCCATTCAGGTTGTTATTGTTCTGGAGATGTTACAGAATTTGATTGGTGGTTGTGACTTAGTCTCGAATTGCTGTAGCCAAGGTATGCAAGGTTTCTTTCACATTGTTTATAGGGTTCCTCCTCAGTGGTGCCATATCCTACTTTACTGTGGCAAAAATAGAGTTATACTGCTATTGAGGTGATCATGCCCAATAGTTAGTTCAAAAATATTTACAGTAGTCATAACACCATCTCGGCATATAGATAGGAGACATTAGTAATTTTTTACCTATATGAAATCACAAATCCCCTACACAACATAACCACAAACATACTCAAGACATTATAAGATTGATTCAGATAACCATCCACCCACTGGCTATCTAAGATCGACCTACTCTGATACCAATTATTCAACAACTCCATTTTTTAAAACATATATATATTTGTAAAGTCCCATGAAGTCATTACCTCTTTACTTCTAATTACTTAACTCATAATAACATTCAATTAATTTAACCAAGCATAATCAAGGTTTAAGGTCTACCATTAACATTGATATAATTCTGAGTTCACATACACATCATTAATTAAAACATTCGTACAAAAATCAAACACATAAATATCTACATCTTATTCATCCATGTTGACCAATTCTGAAGATACGAGTGCGGGTGGTTACACCTTCATCGAGATCTTAGCCAACTGGACCATAAACACCTTATTAATTTCTAGGATCAGCCCAACTTATAGTAACTTAATCCAACGTGCACTAAAAGCCAGAACCATATAAAAATCTGAATAACTAGTTTTTTGAACATGAAATAGAAATATAGTGAGAATTAAATCTCAGTAGGTTTAACAATAAATCATAATCATCATCAATATAGCTCATCATGTCATGTTCATCTATATAAGCTACAGCAAATACCATTGCTTACATGAATGCACTTTATCTATGCATATGAAAGTCGTACAGTAATAACATGTATGGCATGAATAACTATTTTTAGAATATCATATGATGGCTATCAACTTATTTTTATATCAAGCTACCCCGGTCAGGGTGAGTACTTTCTACTTTTTGGTATGGGCTTTTCTCACTTCATCCGACATGGCACACTTTCTCTTTCTTTTCTCATTAACATAATAATAGACATGAGTAGGGTGTCCCCAACAGATGCACCACATGGACCACCATGTGACCGTGCTCATCTATTTTCTTTTCTTTTCTTTTCACGTTAATAGCCAAAAATATGATTTCAATAACAAGTATGTTCATTATACTCACATGCCATAATTTATCATCAAATCATAATCACTACCAAAAATCATTGGTAAAATGCAATCATGTCATGATCATAACCATTTTTGAATATCTCTTTATGAAATATTTTCATGTCAAAATTACACACTTAAAATGGTAAGGAGTTCATGCAATGGCAATGGCTAGGGTATACATTAATTATTTATTATTTCCATTTATAAGATTCTTTTTCTTTTCTAAATATTATTTTCATCTTGTCATTTTCTTTATGGTTGACCTCTAGTTACTTTCCTCCTACTTATATCATTTTCATCACATTTTCTCACAAATTTTATAGGGCATTCTTCTCCAATTTGCTTTCTATTATTACCCTATAATTAAATAGGTTCATTTAGGGTAGAAAAATGTTAAAAATAAGCTCTACAAGCTCCCAACACGACTTTTTCATGTTTCAAGATACGACCATGCTTGAAAACTACTTCAAACATACTCAAAAACATGAACACGGCCTACCTATGCTGAAGCAACTTAGAACACGTCATGGCCGTGTTCTGTGACCTTTCGTCACTTATTCAACCGTATCTCCCTCATACGAACTATAATTGAGGTGATTTGAAATCCTATAAAAAGATAAGACACTTATCTATAAATTTCATGTTTATCATTTCTTCATATTCCTTACGAATTCTTCTTAGAAAATCGAAAACAAAAACTCTTACATTTACCACCCTGGATTTTATACTGATTCTGACCTCTACTCATTAATCAGACATAACTCCCTCATATGGACTCCAAATTAAGTGATTTTAGAGCTTATAGATATGTGAGTCTATATTTATTATGTTAAAAATTTCCTTTAATTCACTACAGATGTTGCCCAAACATTCAAACATAGAAGCATACTTAATAGATTCTTCCTTGGTTAGCTAGTTTATGACCACTGTTTACTAATCTAACCATATCTTCCTAATATGGATTCTAAATTGAATGATTCCAGTGACTAAAAATTCTTGAGACATATATATATATATATATATATATATATATATATATATATATATATTTCATGTTAACTATTTATTTTAGTTCCCTATAGATATTTTCCAAAAATTCAAACACAAAATGTTACCTAACAGATTCTTCGTTGGTTAACCATTTTCTGACCACTGCTTACTAATCGGACCACATCTTCCCCATTTGAACTTCAAATTAGGTGATTCTAGTGGCTTAAAATCTGTGATACATATATCTACATTTTCATGTTAGCCATTTCTTTTAAGTTCTAACCTATTCTTCCCATAATTTCAAAAATAGAAGCTTCCCTGGTTACTCCAAAATCCAGTTTTCTTAGCCTAGCCTTTCCTAAAGTTCTAGTTCATCCTTTTATTAATTCATCTTCCATTTTTCTTCCAAATTTCCATCTATCCATAGAATTACTCATCTCAACATTTAATTATATTTCTTACTTAATTTAACATATTCCATTATCCACTTTAAAAGAAAAATAGAATCAAATCATTCATCACTAAGGGTGTTTCTCAACAGAAATTTCTCATGGTAGTTAACTCTAATTCAGTAGAGTTATTGTATGCTTTTCTCATGCTTATTACTCTGTATTTTGGCTGATTTAGTATTAATTCCCCTTGATTTGATATTGTGTTTGTATCTCCTGAATATGAGAACACCTATCGCGCTTGATTGTAAAATTTAGTATGCATTGCAGGACAAAGGGGCTGCAAATCGAATTATGCTGGGCGTTTCTTTAGCTGGATAATGTTTAGTGTATGCTTGGGAGCTGATGTTGTATGGTACGCTGTAGGTGGCCTGGGCACTTTGCTGCTGTAGCAGGTGCTGCTCCCATTACCCAGCGTGGAAGAAGGAGCACTCGGCTGCCATAATAGAAGTTGTCTCTACTATTGTAGGTGGAGGAAAAGGTACTAATAGAAGTGTAGGCCAAAAAGGAAAAAGCTAAAAAGGAGCCACACCACTGGGACCACAGTCCTAGCTTATAAAAGGCTACAAGGAGAATAGAAAAAGATATGTACGCATAGAAATACACACACACAGGGATACAGAGTAAAAAAAAGATACGCAGAGCAGCCCCTAATTTTTTAGGGGAACATACAGAAGAGGGGGATACTATTCCATTGGGAACCCATCGGGCAAGGGTGGTAGACACTGTTGGCTGGGCTAGACAAAGGAGCATCTGGACGTGGGAGAAAAGGATACTTCCATAGAACTCTTATTTCCTTTCGTCCTTCTGTTATGTTTGCTATCTCTGTTTCTACTGTATTTTCCTCCTTGCATTATGGTTGTTCTAATGTTTTTAGTTGTAATTAACTTGGATATGATGCTAGGCTAAGCCTCCAATTAGGTTTACATATGGGTTGTTGTGACCTTTAAGCATATTTTCAATAAATGAATAACTCTGTTGTAGTATTGCTTTTGATATTCAAATTGATCATTGCATTTCTTAAATTTCTACGGTTGAATGACCCTTAATAGTAGAATGTTGGAACTGACATTTAACTTGGAAGGGTAAATGGAGGTTAGACTAATTTTGAATGTTACAGGTTGGTGAAAAACCAAAGCACAACTAATATAAGAATATATAGTTGTCCCGTATGGCCCAATAGTTTCAAAGCATCAAGTGTAGTCCTCGAGGTTGGATTTATATAGGAATGTATGAAACTAACCTTAAGAATGACAGGGAATGGTAGTCTGAAAGGAACCCATTCAAAATGTAAAATTAGTCACCAGAGCAATTGTTGCAGGAAAGTTAGAGCAAACAAGTGTAAGAGTTCATGACAACCCTGAACCAATCCAAGTTGTCATTATTATCTTATTTTCTTCTGTTAACTTAGCGTGTCACGAAATATCATTTCAAAGTTCCTTATTTTGTTCTTATCTTATTTTGTCCTTGAATCCAATTTTTCCTTACTACCAACATTTTTCCTACAGCATTCACGGGTCAATCTACTATAAGTGATTCCTGGTTACAATTCCTCGTGGGACGATACTCACTCATCACTGTATTACTTATTTGCGATACGTGCACTTGCGTGTTACATTGTTTATATTGTGTATATATATTCCAAAGCAACAATGGTCTTCCCCTAGGTGTTTAAGGTCATACTTATTTTACAACCCTAAGCAGCTTCCATCCATTTTTACCATATTCAAATATACATAACAACAGCAGAAAAGCCCTAGATTTTTGCCACCCATAGCCATATCTATGCAGAACTTTCCATACTAACCGAAGTATTCAAAACATTCATCACATGTAAGATCAACATGTAACATGATATAACATCCATGGCCAATCATCAAAGCAGCCAATATTGTAAATTTAATCAAAATTCTAAGATCAAAATCCCATATAAATGTTACAATTTTCAAAACTTTTCTTCAAAAAGAGATATTGCTAAACCTACCTAAAGATTTCCCTAGCTCACTTAGTGAATTCTTTTTCTTGTTTTCACTTGAAGTAAATAGCAAGATTCCTCCCTTCCCTTAGCTTTTCTAGCAGCTTAAATAAGAGAAGGAGGGTGAGTTTTAAACCACAAGGATGAAGAGAAAAGATGGATTCAAGTGGAGATTAAGCTAATTTACCTTGAGTACTTAGTCCTCTAGACTTCTCCTTCTTCTTCCTTCTTCTCTTTTCCTCTCTTTCTCTCCTTTCCTCACTCTACCTTGCTTTTGTTTTTTCTCTCCCTTACTTGGACGAAATTATAATACTATAAGGGTGTATTTTACTTAAATAAACTATCAAGTTGTTCACCTCTTATAATCATGGGTTTACCTTATCACAATTAGGATGCACTTGGTTGTTTTTTTGGGGAAAGACAACTCATGTTATTGTCTTCCTCTCCCTTAGTTAAGATATACATAGCAAAAGGAGATTTGTATTTAAAAATCATGATAAAATGTTCTTAAAACAAAGGACAAGGTCCCTTTGATTTAGGGATTCATTTCCTTTTTCTTTTGTCTCATTCAAGTATGATAGGTTTGCCATTCTATATGACAAATTTTCAGCACTTGTGTCTCCCTTGCTTGGCTAAAATTATTTGTGTAAGATAGGGATGTTTTGTCATAATGCCATGTATTATTACCTACTTTCTAAAATTATGAATGTAGGATATAGATGTTTTGTCCTAATGCCATGTATTCTTACCTACTTGCTGAAATTATAAATGTAGGATATAAATGTTTTGTCTTAATACTATGTGACCTAATCTTTATTATTATTACACTACTATTTTCTCACATGGTTCTTATTTTTCCCTCTTGGATTTGGGCTCATTCTTACCCATTTCCTTTGCTTTGGCTAAAATTCTACCCTTTATGGAGGGCTTGGTCACATTTTCATGATTTTTGGGCTATCGGTCTAACTTCTATATCCTAGTCCAAGTCTATGTTTTATCTCTTGCTTAGGCTATCCAATTTGCTTGCTAGAAACTCATGTGAAGTGGAAAAAAACTATATATGAAGTGTCCATAGGTGAAAACCCAATGTATGGGTGGAGAGGTTAAACTTAAGAACTCTACCTCTTGAATTAGGAAAAATTACCCTAATCTAATATTCTTGAAATTTTAAGACCTTTACTTACTTCCGAAAAATTTATCTTCCTTACCCAAAATTTTTGCCTCTCTTTAGTATTTTATTTCTAATTTGTCTTATTAGATTTTCTCTCTTTATTTATTCCATTAATGTTAGAAATATTTTCTATGCGTACACATAAGGTGAAGAATTTCTAAAGCTTATATTTCCTTAATTAAATATTTATAAACCTTTATTAATAAAAAAATGAAATTAGGGATATTACAATAAGTGTGTTGTATTGTGTCTGTTGATTATCATCAGCTAACACAATACCATATTGATTTATTTGGTGAGGAATTTATGTAGGTCTAAGGCCTCGTCCACCACAAGGTTGTTGGGATTGAGAGGTTTGAGCTCTATTTGGAGTTTAAAAAAGGATGAATAGTCATAAAATTCAACAGCCCAACAGTACTAGACTTTAATAATGCAAATCAAGCAATTCCAGAACAATGCAAGTCCTAGCAAATTTGAGAGGATAACCAAAGTAAACTAGAAAATTCCACTTAAAATAAGACCCAAATGCAAAGAGCAGATGATCAAAAAATTAGATAAAGTAATTATCAGTCCCATCAATTTTATGTAGAGTAATAGAATAACCCAGCAAAGCCAAGCAACCTAAGATTAAATGCACTAGTTAGAGAATCCAACACACACAAATAAAAAAATTTCAGGCATATAGAGAATTCAATCCTAAACAAGGTAATCTAAATTAGGAACACAGTTAGAGATCCAAACAGCGATATATTATGTCGATGCAAATTCCCGTTTTAGATTTAAGATAGCAATGTCAATGGAATCACATAATAGAAATAGGATTTGCATCACACAAAAATAGCAATGTAATGTACCAGACAAGGTAATCCAACCTAAACTAATAATTTCTAGGATCCAAATTCAGAAAATTTTCCAAATTCAAGAAAATAAGATCAAAAAATTTAAGCACAAAGTACAAATTCAGCGAGAGAATTTATAGGAAATCAAAAATAGAAGGAAAGAGAGAGTAAGAGTACTTAGAGGGAGACTATGATGGATGGAGGTAGCAGAGGTGTAGGGCAACTATGGGACAGTAGGGGAAGGCAAAAAACTAGTAGCAAGGCGCGATGGAGGTGTTTAAAGGTGAGGGTGAGTAGGTGCTAGTATGGGGGAAAAGGCAGCAAGGCACGGTGGACTAGAGCTCGGTGGGAGGAGAAAATTGTAGAGTATGAGACATAGTGGGACACAAGTGTGTTTAAGGCTTTAAATCCCTATATCCCCTATCCTTTCCCTATGCTCTCCCTCACCCAGTCATTCCCTACCTGTGTTCTTCCATTTGAGCCTCCAGCGTTACCATCCTCAAACACCACCTACAATGGCAGACCATAATAATCGTTCTCTAAAAGATTTTACCACCCTAGATACCTAAGGCCTGAACCCCAGTATAAGTAAGGTAGCAAGGCACAATGGACTAGAGCTTAGTGGGAGGAGAAAATTGCAGAGTATGAGATGTAGTAGCGCACAGGTGTGTTTAGGGCTTTAAATCCCTATATCCCCTTTCCTTTCCTCGTGCTCTCCCTCACCCTTTCCTTACCCATGTTTTGCCATTTGAGCCTCTATCTTCACCATCCTCAAACACCACTACAATGGTAGACCACAATAATCATTCTTTAAAATATTTTACTACCATAGATACCCAAGGCATGAACCCTAGTATAATTAAGCCAGTAGTGAAAGCAAATAACTTTGAGCTGAAACCGTCACTTTTATAAATGGTCCAACATAACCAATTTAAAGGTTCCCTTAATGAAGATCTAAACCTCCACCTCTTAGTGTTCTTGGAGTATTGTGACATGTTAAAGCTCAATGGAGTTTCATCCTTCGCTTAAGGTTATTTCCATTCTCTTTGCAAGACAAGGCCCAAGCATGGTTACATTCCTTTCAATATGAATCAATCATTACTTGGTAACAGTTATCACAAGCTTTTCTAGCCTAGTACTTTCCTCTAAGTAAGATAGCCTATATGTATAATCAGATTACTCTTTTTCTTCAAAAGGATAGGGATCTTTATATGAAGCATAGGAAAGATTTAAGGAACTCTTCATATTGTGTCCACATCATAGCACTGTAACTAGAAGAGCTTTGATGAATAAAACTGTTGATGAGGCTTATAAGCTGATTAAATATATAATTCAGAATCACTGCTCTTGATTTAGTGTGAGGCAACCATAAAGGAAACCGACAGGTATGTATAAAGTTGATACTTTTAATCATCTATCTTCTAAGGTTAATGCATTCTTTCAAAAGCTTGATAAATTAAGTATCAACTATGTTGGTTGTTCTTTTGCCTCTTTTACTAGTAAGATTTGTGGATGTGTCGGCCATGTTGCTAATGATTGCCAACTTAGGAAACCCTATACCGTAGGATTGTGAACAGATGAATTTTGTTAGTAATAATCAAAGTAACACTTATAACCTAAGCTAGAGGAACCATCCCAACTTATCTTATAAGGCCAATGCTAATCAGCCTCTTCAAAATAATTTTAGACAACCGCTTGGATTTTAGAATCAAAGGCCTTTTAATCCACCACCTCAGCCAAAGTCCAATCTAGAAGCTCTGATACAAAATTTCATAATAACTCAGTCCAAGCAGAATGAGGAATTCAGAGCTCAAAATAATTTAATGAATGAGGCTATAAAATACTTAGCCTCTAAAGTTGATTTTACTAGCTACTTAAAATAAGATGTTGAAGACACAAATAGCACAACAAACTAGCTCATCAAATAGGCACTTTGGCAGACTTCTTAGCCAAACTGAGAATCCCAAAGAGCATTGCAATGCTAACCAAAAACTTATTTACTATGTTTAAATAAATACCACAAGTGCCTGGCATAGCTGCAGCTAGTTTGACAAGCATGGGTCGTGTCCTACAAAGACCAATGTATCAACTACTAGAATATTACAAAGCAAACTATCTGAATCAATAGTATTCAAGAGAAATATGGAATAACAATTTGCAAGTGATGAAAGTAAATAAATGATTGAATTCAATTATAAAAAGACCTAGGATTATAGTTTACTACACTTATGATATTCAACAATCAATATAAGTATTTCCAATTGCAATTATTTGAGATATCAGGGATAGTTGAGCCTAAGCTTATTAATAGCTTCTTTCAAGGTCTAATAATAGTACCTAAGTTGATCTAATTGCCTACTTTCGTAGTTTAGGTTAACTTAATCCCTTTAAGATTTGTGCCAACCAATTTATTCACATCCTAGAGGATCTTAAACAAATTTCTTAATTAAAATACCCCTAATTAAAGATTAGGTTCCAGCAATAAATTTTAACTTTCAGTTCATCAGCTATTTACCTAAGATGTGATAAGATGATGGCCAAGCATTTGTCAACATATATATGCATAATAATCAAACCGATTATCCACAAATAATCATAAGTGGAATTCAACAATTCAATTCAATACATCATAAGTAGGTTTCCCCAAATCCTAGAATAAAATCTACTCACACATAATTAAATCAAAAACCAAACTCAGTTTCATTAAATAAATCCTGAATGTTCAATACAATCTGTGCTAAAAGAAAAAAAGAAGAAGATATAGATAGAGAGATGAAACCAGTGCAAAATAATGGAGATGAATCTAAGATACAATGCTCAATCCACGTAAAATCTAGGCTAAAAATATAAGGAAACTAAAATTCTACTAAAAAACCTAGCCTAGAGAGTTTGGAATGTCTTTTTCTCTTTAGAAAGTCGAGTTCCCCTTAATATATAACATCTTGCCTACATAAAACGTAAAAAAAACACAGATATGCATGGACCTGAAGCATGGTCTTATCCCAAGACATGGCTTGGCCATGCTTTGGGATGTTTTTGGAGAAGCTCATGTAGTTTTAACCTCTAACATGGCCAAGTCGTGTTTTGTGCCTCTAAACATGGCCAGGCTGTGTTCCATGTTTGAACCTGTAACATCCCTAATTTCGTTTCTTTTATTGATAAAAGTACATAAAAATTTAATTAAGGAAATAAAATTTATTAGACAATATTTTAAATATCTAAGGAAATATAATCCTTAGAAATTCTTCACCTTATGTATATGCATAGAAAGTGTTTCTAACATTAAGAGAACAAATAAAGAGGGAAAACCTAATAGGAAAAATAATTAGAAATAACATACTAAAGAGATGCAAAATTCTTGGATAAGGAAGATAAATTTTTAGAAACAAGTAAAAGTCATAAAATTTCAAGAACATTGGATTAGGGTAATTTTTCCTAATTCAAGAACTAGAGTTACTAAGTTTAAAATCTTTACCCATACATTCGGCTTTTACCTATGGACACTTCATATAGAGTTTTTCCACTTCACTTAAGTTTCTAGCAAGCCCATTGGATAACCTAAGCAAGAAATAAAACATAGACTTGGACTAGGATATAGTAATTGGACCAATAGCCCAAAAATTATAAAAATGTGACCAATCCCTACAAGAAACGTAGAATTTTATCCAAAGCAAAGAAAATGGGTAGGAATAAGCCCATAATGGGTAGGAATAAGCCCAAAACCAAGAGGAAAAATAAAATAAAATAAATTAGGTGATGATATAATAATGTAATAATAAAGATTAGGTTACATGGTATTAAGACAAAAATTTAGCAAGTAGTGTGATTCTACATTCATCATTTTGGCAAGTGGCATGATAATACAAGGCTTTAGGACAAAAACATCTATATCCTAAACTCATAATTCTAGCAAGTGGTATGATAATACATGGCATTAGGACAAAACATTCCTATCCCACACAAATAATATCAACCAAATAATGGAGATTCAAGGGCTAGAAATTTGCCACCTAAAAAGGCAAACCTATCATACTTGTTTAAGACAAAAGAAAATGAAAATGAATCACTAAATCAAAGGCACCTTGTCCCTTATCTTAAGAACATATCATCATAATTTTCAAAATACAAATCTCCTTTTTCTATGCATATCTTGACTAAGGAAGAGGAAGACAACAACATAAGTTGTTTGTTTTCCAAAAATTCAACAAAGTGTATCCAAATTGTGATAAGGTAGACCCATGATCATGAAAGGTGAATTATTTGGTGGTCTATATAAGAAAACCCACCCTTACAACATTATAATTTTGTCCAAGTTAGAGAGAGGAAAAATAGAAGCAAGGTAGAGTGAGGAAAGGAGGGGAAGAAAGGAAGAAAGAGAAAGGAGAAGTCTAGGGGACTAAGTGCTCCAGGTAAGTTTAACAATATTTCTTTTTGAAGAAAACTTTTGAAACTTATAATATTTATATGAGATATTGATCTTAGAACTTTTATGATTGGTCATGATGTTGCTATATCATGTTACATATTGATCTTGCATGTGATGTATGTTTGAATACTTAGGTTGGTGTAGATAGTTCTGCATGGGTATGGCTATGGTTGGCAGAATTTTTAGCTTCGGTGTTTTACTTTTTGAGAACAATTTATAAGGAATTAAAATAAATGGTTAACATAAGAATTATAGATATATGTGTCACGGATTTTTAGCCACTGGAATCATTCAATTTGAAGTCCATATGAGGTAGATAAGGTCTGATTAGTAGTCAAAGGTCAGAAAATGGTTCATCAGGGAAGAATATGTTAGGATAGTTTTGGTATTTTACTTTCTGGGAGTTATATGTATGGAATTAAAATAAATGGTTAACATAATAATTATAGCTATGTGTGTCATGGATTTTTATCCACTGGAATCATTCAATTTGGAGTCCATATGTGGTAGATATGGTCTGATTAGTAAGAAAAGGTCAGAAAATGGTTCATCAAGGAAGAATATGTTAAGATAGCTTCTGTGTTTTAATTTCTAGGAATTATCTGTAGGGAATTAAAATAAATGGTTAACATAAGAATTATAGATATGTGTGTCATGGATTTCAAGCCACTAGAATCATTCAATTTGGAGTCCATATGAAGAAGATATGAGCTGATTAGTAGTCAAAGGTTAGAAAATGGTTCATCAGGGAAGATTATGTTAGGACAACTTCTGTATTTTAATTTCTGGGAATTATCTGTATCGAATTAAAATAAATGGTTAACATAAGAAATATAGCTATGTGTGTCATGGATTTTTAGCCACTAGAATCATTCAATTTGGAGTCCATATGAGGAAGATATGAGCTTATTAGTAGTCAAAGGTCAGAAAATGGTTCATCAGGGAAGAATATGTTAGGACAGCTTCTGTATTTTAATTTTTGGAAATTATCTGTATGGAATTAAAATAAATGGTTAACATAAGAATTATAGATATGTGTGTCACGGAGTTTTAGCCACTGAAATCACTCAAGTTGGAGTCAATATGAGGTAGATATGGTCCGATTAGTAGGTAGAGGTCAGAACCTATCCAAGAAGAAATAACCTATACATTTAGGGTGTATCACCTTGATTTCTTAATATTTCGCTACATTGGTCAACATAATAGTTTTAGATAATTGTTTTATCTTGAAATTGACACCAACATCACCTACATCAGAGTTAAATTGAGGGAGTTATGCTCTGATTAGTAAGAGAAGGTTAGATAGGATGAAAACCTGCATCAAGAAAATAAAGAAATAAAATTAGTATTTAAAAAAGAAGATGAATCTTAATAAATGACTAGTATAGCCATAGCCATTGTCATTGTATGGACTTCTTACCATCTTAAGTGTGAAATTCTGACAGGAAATATTTTATAAAGTGATAATTGAAATGGTTATGTTCATGGCATGATTACCAATGATTTATGGTAATAGTTATATTTTGATGAACATATTTGTTATTGAAAGCATATTTTTGGCTATCATTGTGAAAAAAAAGAAGAAATGAGCACGGTCACATGGCAATCCGTGTGGTGCACCAGTAGGGGAAGCCCTACCAACGGTTATGATTATGATTATGAGAAAAGAATGAGAAAGTGTGCCATGTCGGACGGAGTGAGAAAAGCCCGTACCGGAGAGTAGAGGATACTCACCCTGACCGGGGTAGCTTGAAATGAGAATAAGTTGATGGCCATCATATGATATTCTAAAAATAGTTAATCCTGTCATACATATCATTACTGTATGATTCTTATATGCATAGATATAATGCATTCATGTGACCAAAGATATTTTCTGTAGTTTATATAGCTAAACATGATGTGATGAGCTATGATGATTTATTGTTGAACTTACTGGAATTTAATTCTCACTATATTTCCATATCATGTTCAGAAAATTAGTTATGCAGCTTTTTTCTATGGCTCTGGCTTTTAGTGCACATTGGATCGAGTTGCTTTATCTTGGGCAGATCTCAGAATCAAATAAGATGTTTGTGGTCGAGTTACCTCAGATCCCGGTGAAGGTGCAACCACCCACACCTGTATCTCCGGAATTGGTCAACCAAAATAAACAAGATGTAAATATCTATGTGTTTGATATGTTGCATGTACGTTTTGATTAATGACGTGTATGTGAACTCAATATTGTATAATAATAAAGAAAAAAAAGGTTGTTACAGAACCTACTTGTAGCCTTCAAAACCAGTCCAAAAAATAGCTAGGCCATACACAAACATGCTTCAAATCCATACAACTTTATGTTTTTTAGGTTTTATGCAACCAAGATGTTATATATTGAGGGGGAACACAACTGTCTGAGGAAAGGAAGACATTTTAGACACTCTAGGGCTATTTTTTTTAGTATAGTTTGAGTTTATTTACACTTTAGATTAAAATTTACATTGGATTCAAATATTGTATATCTGATTTATCTCCATTGTTCAGCATCGATTTCAACTCTCTATCTCTATCTTCTCTTTTCTCTTAGTACAAATTGTATTAAACATTCATGGTTTATTTAATGACATTAAGTTTGGTTTTTAATTCAATTATGTATGAGTAGATTCTATTCTAGGATTTGAAGAAATCCATTTATGATGTATTGAATTGAATTGTTGAATTCCCTTTGTGGTTGTTTGAGGATAATCGGCTTGACTATTATGCATGTATGTGTTGATAAGTCCCTGGCCATCATCTTATCACGTCTTAGGTAAATATCTGATGAACTAAAAGGTGAAAGTTATTACTAGAACCTAGTAGTTAATTTGGGATATTTTAATAACAAAAGTAGTTTAAGATCCTCTAGGAATTGAATTAATTGGTTAGCACATAACTTAAAGGGCTTAAGTTAACTTAAACCACGAAAGTATGTAATTAGATTAACTTAGGTACTGTTATTAGACCTTGAAAGAGGCTAGTAATGAGTTTAGGCTAAACCATCCCCGATACCTTAAATAATTGCAATTGGAAGTATTTGTCTTGGTTGAATATCATAAGTGCGATGAACCCTAGTCTTAGGTACTTTTATAATTGAATTCAATCATCTATTTACTTTAATTACTTACGAATTGCTATTCCATAATTCTCTCAAATTATATTGATTCATATGGTTCATAAAACTCTAGTAGTTGATTCATTGGTCTCTGTGAGACACGACTGAGCTTGCCAAACTAGCTACAGCTACGTTGTGCACTTATAATATTTATTTAAACACGATAAACAAGTTTTTTGGCACCATTGTCGAGGACCAACTGTGTCAATATTAGTCTATTTTGCGAAATAACTAGACTGAATCTTATTTTTATTTTACTTTGCTAATTTTATCTCTTGTTTTCTTTTGTTGGTGTGTTGTCCTTTTATGCGAAGAGACCATGAACATCTTGCTGACTTCCATCCTAAGATTGAAAGAACATTGTGTAGAAGAAGGGAGCAAGATCAAACACTACCTACAATGGCTGACCATAATAACCATTCTCTAAAAGATTTTACCACCCCAAATACCTAAGGCCTAAACCCCAATATAGTTAGGCCATCAGTGGAAGCGTATAATTTTAAGCTAAAACCATCACTTTTGTAGATGGTCTAACATAACCAATTTGGAGGTTCCCCTACTAAAGATCCAAACCTACACCTCTTAGTGTTCTTAGAGTATTGTGACACATTAAAGCTTAATGGAGTTTCATCATATGCCATTTTAAGGTTGTTTCTATTCTATTTGAGGGACAAAGCTCGAGCATGGTTACATTATCTTTTATCCGGATCAATCACTACTTGGCAACAGCTTTCACAAGCTTTTCTGACCAAGTACTTTCTCCTAAGTAAGATAGTCGACCTGCATAATTAGATTACTACTTTTGTGTAGAAGGATAAGGTATCTTTATATGAAGCATGGGAAAGATTTAAGGAAGCTAATAGTCCATAACTTCTACAATAGACTAATCTATAGCCTTAGGCACTGTTTGAGAAAAATATTTTATAAACTATACGCTACTTAAAGTAGCGTATAGCTTTTAAGTTTTCAACTAGTTTAAATTACTCAAATAAGCTTGTTTACCAAACACCTCTAATTTTGTCAAACAAACTTATAAGCTAGTCAAATAAGCTCTAAACTAACTTATTTGACTTGCTAAACACACTCTTAATGAATAAAACTATTGATAAGGTCTATGATCTCATTAAAGATATGACATAGAACCATTACTCTTAGTCTAATGAGAGGTAGTCATTAAGAAAATTGACAGGCATGTATGAATTTATTGCTTTTGACCATTTATCTTTTAAGGTTGATACACTATTTTAGAAGCTTGATAAATTAAGTATCAATAATGTTGGTTCTCCTTCTACCTCATCCACTTGTAAGATTTACAGATGTGTTTGCCATGTTGCCAATGATTGTCAGTTTGGGATCCCTACATAGCAAAATTGTGAGCAAATGAATTTTGTTAATAACAATAAGAGAAACAATCATTTTAACAACACTTACAATCCAAGCTGGGGGAACTATCCCAACTTCTTATATAAGGCCAATGCCAATTAGCCTCCTGAGAATAATTTCAAACAACCACCTAGATTCCACAATCAGAGGTCTTTTAATCCACCACCCTAGCCAATGTCCAATTTGGAAGCTCTGATAGAAAATTTCATAGTAACTCAGTTAAAGCAGAATGAGGAATTCAGAGGTTAAAACCATTCAATGAACAAGGCCATAAAAGACTTAGCTCTAAAGTTGATTCGTTAGCTACTCAAAATAAGATGCTAGAGACATAAAAAGTAGAGTAAGCTAGCTTTTCAAACATGAACTTTGGCAAACTTCTTAGCCAAACTAAGAACCCCAAAGAGCATTGACAAGCTATAATTGGGAAATAATTGAGTTTTTTATTTTATGTTTTAAGAATAATAAATAGGAATTAATTGAGTTTTTTATTTTATGTTTTAAGAATAATAAAGAAGAAAAGAAGAAGAAAATAGAGAGAAAATATGAAAAAATGCTAATTTTTCAAACCTCCGTCACTAAATGAGGCATATATCTTTCATTTGAACTCCGATTAAGGTGATTCTAGTAGTTATGGAAAGAAAAGACATAGAAATACTACTTTTGTGTGCGGCACTTTGGCAAAATCCAAAATTTTATGGGCACCGTGGCATTCGTAAGAGAGTGCCATGTTAATGCTTATTTGGAGCATCGCGGCACTGAGCTACCCAGAACCATAGCACCGCGGCGCTGGACCCATGTGTTGTGGCTCCCAACTCTAAAGAAGACCAAGTAACGTGGTGCCCAACGAAATTAGAGATGTTACATCGAATAAAGCAAGAAAAGCCCATACCAAAGAGTAAAAAGTACTCACCCTGACCAGGGTAGTTTGATATGAAAATAAGTTGATAGGCATCATATGATATTCTAAAAATAGTTATTCATGTCATTACTGCACGATTTTCATGTGCATAGATAAAGTGCATTCATGTGACTTAAGACATTTGTTGTAGCTCATACAGATGAACATGATATGCTGAGCAATATTGATGACGATTATGATTTATTATTGAACCTACTGATATTTAATTCTCACTATATTTCCATATCATATTCAGAAAACTAGATATGCAGATTTTCTCTATGGCTCTGGCTTTTAGTGAACATTGGATCGAGTTACTCTATTTTGGGCAAATGCCAGTAATTAATAAGGTTTTTATGGTTGAGTTGGTTAAGATCCCAGTGAAGGTGTAACCATCCACACTCGTATATTCGGAATTGGTCAACATGGATGAATAAGATGTAGATATATATATGATTGACTTTTGTACGAACATTTTGATTAATAATGTGTATGTGAACTTAGAATTGTATCAGTATTAATGGTAGACCTTAAACCTTAATTATGCTTAGTTAAATTAATTGAATGTTATTATGATTTAAGTAGTTAGAAATAAAGGGGTAATGACTTCATGGGACTTTACAAATATATAAAAAAAATATGGAGTTGTTACATATTGTCTGTCTTAATCTACTGTTAAATTATGTTTTGAACAAAGTTTTCGTTACTGTATTCATGAGGCAAATAGGTTTAAGGATTTTGGATTATAAATCATTGAACTTATGATGAATAATTGATTGAATTAGATATAGTTGATGTGTTTATATTTGTTTAACTTTATTAGTTTCTCTAGTTCTTCGTGCAGTTAATAAGTTATGCTTTATCGATGTGTTAAAGAATTGCTTATTAATTAGGGTTTAATTGAGGCGATTGCTGTTTTTTTTTCTTTATATGAATTGTCCATAGGTGAAAGCCCAATTTATGGGTGGAGATACTAAACTTAGTAACTTTTACTCTTAAATTAGGAAAAATTACCCTAATCCAATCTTCTTGAAATTTTAAGACCTTTACTTCACAAAAATTTATCTTCCTTACCTAAGAATTTCACCTTTCTTTAGCATGTTTATTTCTAATATTTCCTCTTAGATTTTTTTTCTTTACCTATTCCATTAATATTAGAACATTTCTATGCATATATGTAAGGTGAAAAATTTATAAGGAAAATATCTAAAAATTACGGGATGTTACAATTGCATTAATTACTAGACTTAAAGAGGAACAAGGTTAGAATCCCAATGATAGATATTTAAATTAAAATTGATTATGTTGTCGATGATCAATGCAATCCTTTGACGGTAGATATCAATCAAAACCAACGCTTTTATCATTAATAAATCTCATTTTTTATTACTGGCATTCTCTTTTACCTTGTTTTACTTTTGTTCATCCAACCCATTTTTTCAATCACATAAAGAAATTCTAGTCTTTATGGGATTTATCTTTACTCCCATGACTACAGTTAGTTGAAAGGTAAGGTATCAATTTAGGTGTACTTGCGACTAATACGCACCAGGGACCACGCAAAGGACGGGCTTTAGAAGATCCAAAAAGGTCAAGACAACCCTTGACATGGCTAGGCTATATTTTGTGCCTTCAAACATAGCCAGGCCGTGTTTTATGTTTTGAACTTGCATGTAGCCTTAAAAACTAGCTTGAAGTATGGCCAGGACCTGTCCTAGGACACGTCCATGCTTTAGGTTTGTACAAATTCGTGTTTTTTAGGTTTTATGCAGCTAAGATGTTATATATTGAGGGGAACATGACTTTCTGAGGAAAGGAAGACATTCTAGACACCTTAGGGCTAGTTTTTTTAGTAGACTTTGAGTTTATTTACACTTTAGACTAGAATTTACATTGGATTCAAAGATTGTATCTTTGATTTATCTCCATTGTTCAGCATCGGTTTCATCTCTCTATCTTTATCTTCTCTTTTCTCTTTAGTACGAATTGTATTGAACATTCATGGTTTATTTAATGAAAGTGAGTTTAGTTTTTAATTCAATGTGTGAGTAGATTCTATTTTAGGATTTGGAAAAACCAACTTATAATGTATTGAATTGAATTGTTGAATTCCCTTTGTGGTTTGTTTGAGGATAATCTGTTTAACTATTATGCATGTATGTGTTAATATGTGCCTGGCCATCATATTATTACATCTTAGGTAAATAGTTAATGAACTGAAATGTGAAAGTTATTGCTGAAACCTAATAGTTAATTAAATGTATTTAAATCACATAAGTAGTTTAAGATCCTTTAAGAATTGAATCAATTAGTTGACACATAAGTTAAAGGGTTTAAGTTAACCTAAACCACGAAAGTAGGCAATTAGATTAACTTAAGTACTATTATTAGACCTTGAAAGAGGCTAGTAATGAGCTTAGGTTAAACCATCCTCGATATATCAAATAATTGCAATTGGAAGTATTTGTCTTGGTTGAATATCATAAGTACGGTGAACCCTAGTCTTAGGTCTTTTTATAATTGAATTCAATAATCTATTTACTTTAATTGCCTGTGAATTATGTAACATCCCGTAATTTTTAGATATTTTTCTTAGAAATTCTTCACCTTATATATATGCATAGAAATGTTCTAATATTAATGGAATAGGTAAAGAAAGAAAACCTAAGAGGAAATATTATAAATAAACATGCCAAAGAAAGGTGAAATTCTTAGGTAAGGAAAGATAAATTTTTATGAAGTAAGTAAAGGTCTTAAAATTTCAAGAAGATCGGATTAGGGTAATTTTTCTTAATTTAAGAGCAAAAATTACTAAGTTTAGTATCTCCACCCGTAATTGGGCTTTAACCTATGGACACTTCATATAGAGTTTTTCTACTTCACATGAATTTTTAGCAAGCCAATAGGATAGCCCAAGGAAGAAATAAAACATAGACTTGGACTAGAATATAGAAATTGGACCGGTAGCCCAAAAATCATAAAAATCTGACCAAGCCCATTATAAAAGGAAGAATTTTAACCAAAGTAAAGAAAATGGGCAAGAATGAGCCCAAACCCAAGAGAAAAAATAAAAATAAAATTAAAGTGATGAAATAATGGTGTAATCAAGATTAGGTGACATGGCATTAAGACAAAAATTTAGCAAGTGGTGTGATTCTACATTCATCATTTTGGCAAGTGGCATAATAATACAAGGCTTTAGGACAAAAACATCTATATCCTACACTCATAATTTTAGCAAGTGGTATGATAAGACATAGCATTAGGACAAAACATCTCTATCCCACATAAATAATTTCAACCAAATAATGGAGATTGAAGGGTTAGAAGTTTGCCACTTAAAAAGGCAACCTATCATAATTGATTAAGACAAAAGAAAAAGTAAATGAATCCCTAAATCAAAGAGACCTTGTCCCATATCTTAAGAACATATTATCATAATTTTCAAAATACAAATCAACTTTTCCTATGCAAATCTTGACTAAGGAAGAGGAAGACGAGAACATAAGTTGTTTGTTTTTCAAAAATTCAATAAAGTGTATCCTAATTGTGATAAGGTAGACACATGATCATGAAAGGAGAATTATTTGGTGGTCTATATAAGAAAACTCACCCTTACAACATTAGAATTTCGTCCAAGTGAGGGAGAGGAAAAATAGAAGCAAGGTAGAGTGAAGAAAGGAGAGGAAGAAAGGAAGAAAGAGGAAGGAGAAGTCTAGGAGACTAAGTGCTCCAAGTAAGTTTAACAATATTTCTTTTTGAAGAAAACTTTTGAAACTTATAATATTTATATGAGATTTTGATTTTAGAACTTTTATGATTGGTCATGAATGTTGCTATATCATGTTACATATTGATCTTGCATGTGATGTATGTTTGAATACTTAGGTTGGTGTAGATAGTTCTGTATGGGTATGGCTATGGTTGGCAGAATTTTAAGCTTCGGTATTTTAATTTCTGGAAATTATCTGTAGGGAATTAAAATAAATGGTTAACATAAGAATTATAGCTATGTCTGTCATGGATTTTTAGCCACTAGAATCATTCAATTTGGAGTCCATATGTGGTAGATATGGTCCGATTAGTAAGCAAAGGTCAGAAAATGGTTCATCAGGAAAGAATATGTTAGGATAGCTTCTGTGTTTTAATTTCTGGGAATTATCTGTAGGGAATTAAAATAAATGGTTAACATAAGAATTAAATATATATGTGTCACGAATTTGTAGCTACTGGAATCATTCATTTTGGAGTCCATATGAGGTAAATATGGTCCAATTAGTAGTCAAAGGTCAGAAAATGGTTCATCAGTTAAGAATATGTTAGGATAGCTTCTATATTTTAATTTTTGGGAATTATCTATATGGAATTAAAATACATGGTTAACATAAGAATTATAGCTATGTGTGTCATGTATTTTTATCCACTAGAATCATTCAATTTGGAGTCCATATGTGGTAGATATGGTCCAATTAGTAAGCAAAGGTCAGAAAATAGTTCATCAGGGAAAATTATGTTAGGATAGCTTTTGTATTTTAATTTCTGGGTATTATCTATAAGGAATTAAAATAAATGGTTAACATAAGAATTATAGCTATGTGTGTCATGGATTTTTAGAAATAGGAATCATTCAATTTCGAGTCCATATGAAGAAGATATGAGCTTATTAGTAGTCAGAGGTCAGAAAATGGTTCATCAAGGAAGAATATGTTAGGATAGCTTCGGTGTTTTAATTTCTGGAAATTATTTGTAGGGAATTAAAATAATGGTTAACATAAGAATTAAAGATATATGTGTCATGGATTTGTAGCCACTGGAATCATTCAATTTGGAGTCCATATGAGGTAGATATGGTCTGATTACTAGTCAAAGGTCAGAAAATGGTTCATCAGGGAAGAATATGTTAGGACAGCTTCTGTATTTTAATTTTTGGGAATTATCTATATGGAATTAAAATAAATGGTTAACATAAGAATTATAGATATTTGTGTCATGGATTTTAAGCCACTGGAATCATTCAATTTGGAGTCCATATGAGGAAGATATGAGCTGATTAGTAGTCAAAGGTCAGAAAATGGTTCTTCAGGGAAGAATATGTTAGGGTAGCTTCTATATTTTAATTTCTGGGAATTATTTGTATAGAATTAAAATAAATGGTTAACATAAGAATTATAGTTATGTGTGTCATGGATTTTAAGCCACTGGAATCATTCAATTTGGAGTCCATATGAGGAAGATATGAGTTGATTAGTAGTCAAAGGTCAGAAAATGGTTCATCAGGGAAGATTATGTTAGGACAACTTCTGTATTTTAATTGCTGGGAATTATCTGTATGGAATTAAAATAAATGGTTAACATAAGAATTATAGCTATGTTTGTCATGGATTTTAGCCACTGGAAGCATTCAATTTAGAGTCCATATGAGGAAGATATGAGCTTATTAGTAGTCAAAGGTCAGAAAATGGTTCATCAGGGAAGAATATGTTAGGACAGCTTCTGTATTTTAATTTTTGGGAATTATCTATATGGAATTAAAATAAATGGTTAACATAAAAATTATAGATATGTGTGTCACGGAGTTTTAGCCACTAGAATCACTCAAGTTGGAGTCCATATGAGGTAGATATGGTCCGATTAGTTGGTAAAGGTCAGAACCTATCCGAGAAGAAATAACCTATACATTTAGGGAGTGATATCACCTTGATTTATTAATATTTCGCTACAATGTTCAACATAATAGTTTTAGATAATTGTTTTATCTTGAAATTGACACCAAGATCACCTATATCAAAGTTAAATTGAGGGAGTTATGCTCTGATTAGTAAGAGAAGGTTAGATAGGATGAAAACCTGCATCAAGAAAATAAAGAAATAAAATTAGTATTTTAAAAAGAAGATAAATCTTAATAATTGACTAGTATAGCCATAGCCATTGCCATTGTATGAACTTCTTACCATCTTAAGTGTGAAATTCTAACATGAAAATATTTTATAAAGTGATATTTGAAATGGTTATGTTCATGGCATGATTACCAATGATTTATGGTAATAGTTATATTTTGATGAACATACTTGTTATTGAAAGCATATTTTTGGCTGTCATTGTGAAAAGAAAAGAAATGAGCACGGTCACATGGCAATCCGTGTGGTGCACCAGTAGGGGACGCCCTATCAACGGTTATGATCATGTTAATGAGAAAAGGAAGAGAAAGTGGGCCATGTCAGACGGAGCGAGAAAAGCCCGTACCGGAGAGTAGAGAATACTTACCCTGACTGGGGTAGCTTGAAATGAGAATAAGTTGATGGGCATCATATGATATTTTGAAAATAGTTAATCCTGTCATACATATTATTACAGTATGATTCTTATGTGCATAGATATAATGCATTCATGTGACCAAAGATATTTTCTATAGTTTATACAGCTGAACATGACGTAATGGGCTATATTGATGATGATTTATTGTTGAACTTACTAGGATTTAATTCTCACTATATTTCCATATCATGTTCAGAAAATTAGTTATGCAGCTTTTTTCTATGACTCTGGCTTTTAGTGTACATTAAATCGAGTTACTTTATGTTGGGCAGATCTCAGAATCAAATAAGATGTTTGTGGTCGAGTTGGTTCAGATCCCGGTGAAGGTGCAACCACCCGCACCTGTATCTCCGGAATTGGTCAACCAAAATAAACAAGATGTAAATATCTATGTGTTTGATATGTTGTATGTACGCTTTGATTAATGACATGTATGTGAACTCAATATTGTATAATAATAAAAAAATAAAAAAAGGTTGTTACAAATTACTATTCCATACTTGGTGGGTACTATCGCGAGTATACAAAATATAATACCTTACCTCTCAAACTAACCAGTAGTAGTGGGAGTAAATGTTGATACCACATAAATTGGTGTTACCTTTTGTGAGTCAAAAGGGGTTTGATTAATGAAAGTAAAATAATAAAGTAAAAGATAATGATTGCAAATAAGAGTGATTAATTATAAAAGTGTTGGTTTCGATTGATATCCACCATCAAAGAATCGCATTGATCATTGATAACATAATTAATCTTTGATCGAATATCTATCATTGGGATTCTATCATTGTTCTTCCTTAAGTTTAGTAATTAATGAAAGTTGCCTCAATTAACCCTAATTAACAAGTAATCTTTTAGCACATCGATGAAGTATAACATATTAATCGCATAAAAAATTAGAAAAACTGATAGAGTTAAAACAACATAGACACATCAGCTATATTTAATTTAGTCAATTATTTACCATAGGTTTAATAACTTATGATCCTAAATTATTAATCATATTTGCCTCTTAAATCATAATAATGAAAACTTTGTTCAAAATATGATTTAACAGTAGATTAAGACAAATAATATATTAATAGGCTTCCTAGCAATCATATGAATGATCATGGAGAAGAAGAGTAGATGAATAATTAACACTCTATTAAGATTAAACTAATTAAAATTAAATCCAAATCTCACAATGCATAAAAGATCCTTAAGGTTTCAATCTTCCTCAACCAATAAAAAGAAAACTAGCTATGTAAGGCCATAAGAAAACATAAGAGAAGAGAAGAAGAAGAAACTTGAAAAATAAGTTATTTGATCATTGGTCCCCGGATGATTTGATGATTGTTTTATCTCTTATTTATAGATTAGGAGAGTCCTAAATAAAATAAGATTGTTTCTAGGTTTGTTCCTGGACTTTTGGGCTTTAATTGGGATAAAAAAACCCTACAAATCGTGTAAAAATCTGCAACAGTAAGGACAACTTCAATAGCAAGTTATGTAATGCTGCGACGCTCACTTTTGGGCACCATGGCGCTAATATTTCTTCAGAATCTAGAAAAATGGTCAATATAAAAGTTGTATCCTTATCTCTTAACTTTCCATAACCACTAAAATTATTGTAATCAGAGATAATATGTGGGAGATATACCCTAATCAGTGACTAAAGGTCAGGATTCATTCTATTACACTGTAATTTTGACTTTTGAGCCTTGTAATGCTTTGAATTCTCTCGAATTTGACAAAGTGCTCGACATAAAAGTTGTAGATTATTATCTTATATTTTTATAAGCACTTAAATCACTTTGATTGAAATTCATATATGTAAGATATGGTTTAATTAGTGTCAAAAGATCTAGAATCACTACAATTCAACATTTTTTCATAATTTTTTTATATATCTTTTTTTCCTTTTTTCTTCTTCCTTTGTTCCTACAACACAAAACACAAACAAAATAATAATTTCTAATCATATTTTACTTCAATCAAACATAAAGTAAGTTTAAAGATATTAAAATCATACTTAATTATGGACACATTAATACTTCTGTTAAATTCTATTGATTCAAATAGTTTATTTCATAAAATTCTAAAAGTTGATACATTAGTTTATGTGAGATATGACTTGTATTTGTTGGACTAACTATAGCTACGTCGTGTAGTTACGAAATTTATTTAAATACAATAAACATGTGGTATTTGTGTTGTGGTGTAAATTATTGTTTTAATCCTTCGAAGATGAACTATTTCTTAATTTGATCATCTCTCAATGTAGTTCTTAAAAAAATTATTTTACTATCAAAATATTTTTTATATTAACTTCTGTGATTATTTACTTGACTTAATGTTGTATGAAAATATTGACCTAACTAAATTGCGTTAAATAAGCAACTATAATTAAAAAAATTAATGTAAAAATTATTTTAATATTAGAATAATTTTTAAAATATTAAATTAAAAGGAGTGAATATTGAAACTTCAAATAATTCACTCAATGACTTGTAGGTCAATCCCGATACTGACCCGACAACAGCATCCATCAACGTAATCCGAATCAAAGTCTGGGCACCCGCATTTTGAATGTGACCAAAAAAAAAAAAAATTTGCCTTCGAGGTTGGCATCGATCATCGCGGAAACAGAGAATTTCCCCCTCTGCGTGAATATTCTATAGACAGGGATTTAATCGATACTCCCAGTATCAGCAGTAGCAAGCGACACAAGCGACTATGGCTTGCATAGTAAATTTCCCGGCACTAACTAAACCAAATCAGCCTCGTGCTTCTTCTCTCTTGCCCTTTCCCTGCTCTTCAAACTTCTCCAAGTCTCTCACTTCCCAACTGTCCTTCGTTTCCTCCTTTGATTCTGGCTTTACCCTCCTTTGCAGTGAAACCTCAACCAGATTTCGTTTCAAGAAAGCTCCGATGCCAAACGCGGCAAGCTCCGTGGTATGCCTTGCAGATTTATAAGTATCGGGGTTCTTTTTTTTTTTTTTTTTTCTTTTGGAAGCCCCTTTTGTGGGTCTTATCTAAGTTAAGGGGATGTACGTATATATGTTTTTAAATGTGGGTATACTTCCTACTTCATTTGAGAAATGTTTGTGGAATGCAGAATGAGTTCTGGGTTCATGTGCAATGATTAAATTAATCGGGAAAAACATTGTAAAGTGAAATTTGAGGTTTAAATTTTAAACCCTTTATTATGATAAATTCTCAGATGGTTCAGCTAAATTGTTAACCCCAGACATTTTGTTTATGCTAATATTTCCTCCATAGGCATGATGTTAAGTTGGCAATTTTGGGGGGTTCTTTGTATGTTTTATCAGACAAAGAAGAAATAAGGACTCATAGAAGAGCAAATAGAAGAATTAGCACTTCCAATATGGCTGTCTTTTCTGGAGCTCACCATCTTTGTAAATATGGCAGATTGTGGCATCTGTTAAACCTGAGCCGCTCAAGATTATGATTTGTGGGGCACCTGCGTCTGGTAAAGGAACACAATGCGAGTTTATCATCAAGAAAGTAATCAATTTACCTTTGCTAATAGTACACTTCTTACTCTCATTAGACATAACACACACTGGTTTGCGTATGTGCACATGTGCAATTTTAAATCATTAAATGGTTTTCTCTCTAGATTTTTTATTTGTATTTTTTGTTGCTAAACTAAACTGCTGGGGAGTTTTCTTTCTATATTTCTGCAAAGATGGCCATTAATTTGTCTTAATTATTTGGAATATTTGATCTAATGAAAACTCTGCATTTTATATTGATGGAAAAATTAAAAAGAAGGAGGAAAGAGAAGCAAATGAAAACATCTATATATGTACTAATCTCTCGGTAAACTTTCAGCTATTCAAAGTGTTAGAATGTAATGTACATAGTAAGAGTAGGTTTAGTTTCTTAGTCCTACATTGCTTAATTTGTTTATTGTACAGCTTACACCTTTTTATAAATAGAGTACATCAGAAGTCTAGTTATGCATTCCAGTAGTTCTCTCTCTCTTTAATTTCTACATGGTATCATATATTGAGGAGAGAGAAAACTAGTTTTCCGTCGTCACAGATTTTTTCAGTGGCTGAGTAGCTCACTGTGTTCTTTTTAGATGACTGGAAAATTTCTCCAGAAAACCCCTTCTGGTTTGTTGATCCTCCAATCAGAGACAGAGGTCTGATCTGCTCTGTGACAGTTTTTGATGAATGAAAGGCTCTTTTACACACCTCTGCATGTCGTTGCACCAGATCTGTTCTGTTGTCCATGCACTGATGTGTGAGGGCGTATGAGCCACCCTATACTGTTGCAGTTTCAGGTGCTCTGGCCAGACAATGCTGCCTTCCACATTTTTCAGCCTCCATTCTCTGTTTCCAGCCCTGGGTCCTCTCCTAGCTTTTTGTAGCATTTTGGGACGTATTCAAGCTAGTCTTCTGCTGTTTCTAGTATTCTGAGACATCTCCTAGGTCTATTTAAGGCTATCTTAGGGCTTCCTTCCATCCAAATTTCAGTTTTTCTTCTCCTACCAAGTTTGGTATTTTTTCTTTGGTTATTATTGCATCTCCCATTATTACTTCTGAAAAATTAGTTGGAAGTGCAAATTATTTGTCTTGATTATCTACTATTGATTTGTGTATCATAGGACAAGTAGAAAGAAACCGATGTGGTTGATGCTGATCAACCCAAGTGGATATAGGTTGATGCCCAATTGCATAGTCTTTTAGGGTATACCCTCTCTCCTAAACTACTTATTTTTAAACCATATCTGACTTGCTACAAATTATGGACAAGATATTTGTCATTTTCATAACATTGTGTCTAAAATGTGTAACTTGAAGCAACAAGATATGGATTTGGAAACCTTTCTTGGTTGGATTGAAGCCCATAAAGAGGAGTTTAATACCTTTTTGTCCACTGCCATTAGTATTAAGGAGCTTGATGCACAGGAAGACAAATTTTTCATGGTTCTTACTTTGGTCAGCCTTTGTTCTAATTAGGGCTCAGTTCGAGATCATATTCTGTCTAGTCTCATTGTTCTGTCCATGGAGGATGCCTTTGTACAGTTATTGCGTATGTCGCCTTCACTCGAGTTACCAGCTTCTCCATTTGATGTATCCCTTAGTAATTCTACTGTTTTGGCTTCTCAATCTTTGGATAAGGGAGGCTGTGGAGGAGGCAATCATAAATGAGTACAATGCACATATTGCAATAAGATTGGGCACACCAAAGATTGCTGCTATGCTCTTCATGGATGACCACCATGTATTGCAAATTTTTATCACAGTACTACTAGTGAACCTCACTCTAATTCATCTAAGGGTCAATCTTCTCTAAGTATAACTTTATCTGGTGCTGATTATGATTATTTATAGTATCAAGCTGCTTAACAATTCACAGTTGTATTTGTGGCCAAAACTGGTAATTCTGTTGTTTGCTTTACGCCATCATCCTCTCCTAGACCATGGATTCTTGATTTCAATGCCTTTGATTGTATATTTAGTAGAAATTTTTTTTCTCTAGTCTTATACATCCCCCTCGCACTGTTACTTTATCTGGACAAACTTGCCTTCTTGCTTCTTTGCCTTGAGACTGTTCTTTATGGATCTCACCAACTCTTCTTCATAATCTTTCGGAACACTCTAGTCTTTCAAAACTCCAAGTGAAAGGTTCTTGCATTGCCTTTTTTAAAGTCTTTAGATTGTGAGTCATGTTAACTCAATAAACTTAACTAGGCTTTGATTTCTATGAGTGTCAATAGTTGGGCAATGACTCTTTTTGAACTTGTTCACTCTGATGTTAGGAGATTTAGTCCCTTCTCTTTTGTCTTTTCAAACATACTAGTGTCACCCACATCCGATCCTCTTGTCCAATCAGTTATAGCAACTGATGACTCACATTCTATTCCAATACCTTTATGTTCCCTAGAACTACCTCCAAATGATAATCTCCCTCTTACACTTTGAAAAGTTATTCGTTCTACTCAAAATCCTCTGCCTATTTATAATATCTTAAACTTTCATTGTTTATCTTCACCCTATTGTGCTTTTGTATCCTCTATGTTGTTTGTTTTTGTGCCTAAAACTACTAGTGAGGTTCTTTTACATCCTAGGTGGCACTAGCCTATGGTTGATGAGATGAATACTCTCAATTCCATTCTATTGGTACTTGAAATTTAATTCCCCTTCCATCTACTATGACCATTGTTAGTTGTCTTTGGGTGTACATTGTGAAGATTGGCCTAGATGGACAGATTGATCGCCTTAAAGCATGCTTTGTTGCTAAAGGCTACTTTCAGATCTTTGGTTTGGACTATGGTGACACATTCTCCTCGATGGCTAAGATTGCTTTAGTTTGCTTACTTCTTTCTATGGATGCCATGTAACATTTGTCTCTTTATCAGTTGGATATTAAAATGCCTTCATTCCCGGTGAGTTTGCTGAGGAGGTGTATATGGAGGAACCTATTGGGTTTGTTGCTCAAGAGGAGTGTGGGTTAGTATGTAGATTATGTTGCTCTTTGTATGGCCTAAAACAGTCTCTTTGAGCATAGTTTAGCAGATTCAACATGGTTGTTTAGAAATTTGAATTGACTCAGAGTGAGTCAGATCATTCAGTTTTCTATTGACATACTTCTCATGGTGTTTCATTTACTCGGTGGTCTATATAGACGACATAGTTATAACAGGCAATAAACAAGATGGCATTCAATCATTGAAGAATCATCTCTTTGATCACTTCTAGACTAAAGATTTGAGGAAAATTGAGTATTTTCAGGCATTTCACAAAGAAAGTATGCAAATGATATTTTAGAAGAAATTAGTATCATAGACTATAGGATGGTTGACACACTTATGGATTTAAATGTTAAATTATTATCTAGATAGTGGGAGCCTTTGACAAATCTGGGTAGATATCAAAAACTTGTTGGAAAATTAAACTATCTTACAATTACACTACTGGATATTTCATTTGTATTATGGTTATTCAATTTTTACAATCTTTGTGGGACAGTCATTGGGATGCTGTGATTTGCACTCTTAGATATCGCAAGAGAGTGCCAAGACAAGGATGTTATATGAAGATAGGAGTCACACTCAAGTGATTGATTATGATGCCTCTTGGATAGGATCTCCATCAGACAAGCATTTTACTTCTGGATATTGTGTTCTTATTGGAGGGAATTTGGATTTATGAAAAAGTAAGAAGCAAGATGTTGTTGCTAGATGTAGTGTTGAAGTTGAGTATCATACTTATTTGGTTGAAACAATTACTTCAGGAGTTGAAATTTGGCAAGGTCACTTAGATGTAGCTGATTTGGAATAATCTAGCTATCCCAAACAGAGCCTGCTAATCTTGTTTTTTAATAGAGGACCAAGCATATAGAGATTGATTATCATTTTGTTAGAGATCAAATTTTGTCTAGTTGTATTACTTTGAGTTTTATCTACTCTAGTGATGAACTAGCTAAAATATTCACTAAATCCCTTGGAGTTCCTAAGATTAAGTATATATGTAACAAGTTTGGTGCATATGACTTTGTTAGAATTAATATAAATAGATTATGAATAATTTAGAATTATGTGTGACTAGAGAGTATTAGTCATATCCCTTGATTTAGGGGATTGTAGTAACAGTCATATCCTTTAATTAGCAGATCATAATTATGTTTGTAATTAATAGTTTGTTTGTAATTTTTCTTATAAATATTAGGGACTAATGTAGGCCTTTCTCACAGACTACATTTTACAATTATGTTTTTCTCCTTTCCATTCTTTGACTTAACATGGTATCAGAGTCTTGAGAAAAACAAAAATCAGTGGTCCTTTTCTTCTCTATCACTTTCCTATTTTCTTCAACGAATAAGAAAAGAAAATCAATGTGAGTGTTGCGCTGCAGAGAGCTGCGAAGCCTCTTCCAAAGACGCCATTGACCTAGCCAAGGTACTAGACCACCAAAGACAGGTGCATCCGGCCAGTCTTCACCGCCGACGATCATCCAACTAGTTCTCACCGTCGATGGTCATTCGGCATCCCTCCGGCCACCGCAGGTTCAAGTTTTTCCTCTGCCCCATTGTTGGTCTACTTCTCAACCACACCAAAAAGTGCTGAAATTCATCCTAGCTATAACATCTCCGATTTTAATAAATGAAAAATAATTCTCAATAGTGAAAGGAATGAAAGAGAATGAAATGGAACATTGAAGAAATCTTAGAAAATTGATAAAGTGACTAAATGGCAAAAAGGGAAACTAGAAGGGGAGAAAGTGTAATATTCTACTTCCTTGGGGCTAGAACCGAATGTCAAGAAGTGAGTTAAAGATATGTTTTGGATGTGACTCTAAAGCCTATTAGTATCTTCTTAAAAGAGGAATTAAAGCATTTGGAGATTTGGAGGAAGCTAAACAAAGCCTTAGTCAAGGATCTAGTTGGAATGTAATGGAGTGGCATTCTTGTAATAGTTAGGAAAATGAGTGGCAAAGGATAAGAAGGAGCAAACTTCTAGAAGCTAGCTATTAAAATAAGCTTTTTGCTACTTGGAGAGGAAGTCGACCAAGGGAAATATCCAAGGGGAGGCTGTGGCCAAGGGAGAAGAGAAAGAGATAGGAACCAAAAGGAGAAGGAGAGAGAAAGACAGTAAGGAGAAGTTTTGAGGTGAGTTTTGCATGTCCAAGTCTAAATCCACTCTCATCTTGGATCTTGGATGCTTCAAGAGCTGATTTCCTATGGTGAAAGTGCAAGATTTTGTAGGGAAAGCAAGAGAGAGAAGTGATCAAAAGAGAAGGAAATTCAAGGAGGGTTTGAGAATATAAAGGATCTCTAGTTTTTCATAGGTTTAACATTAATCTTTTTATGGAATTTCATATATTTTGAATGATCTAAAAGGGTTTCAAATATTTTATTTTGATGATGCATGATGCATATTTATGCTTAGCCATGAAGAGTGAGAGTTTGGATGCATAGATCATACATGTGTTTGCTCTTTTGACACTGCACTCGAACTATACAGCGAGTTGCTTCCGGGCAACGACCTAGCCATAATACGTTTGTTAAAATTTTGTAAAGTGATAATGCACGTGAATATTTTTCTACTTCTTTTCAAAATTTTATGACTGTATAGAGTATGCTTCATCAATCTTTTTATGCTTACACACCACAACAGAATAGTGTAGTTGAATGCAAGAATTGTCATTTAATTGAGAGAGCTCGCACTTTGTTACTTCATAACCATGTTCTTTTTTTTTTTTGGAGTGATACAATTCTTACAGCCTACTGCATAATCAATAGTATGCAGCTCAAAGGTCAGGTCCTTCATTCTCTCATATTCTCAAGTCAGCCATTGTATCATCTCTCTCCTTATGTCTTTAGATGTATTTGTTTTGTTCATAATCATATCCCAAGTTGTGATAAGCTCGCTGTTAAGTTTTTTATATCCTTTTTGGGTTATTCTAGATTGCAAAAATAGTACGAGTGTTACTCTCTTTTAACTCGTCAATTCTTTGTGTCTGTAGATGTTACTTTTTTTTAGCAGTCTTCTTATTGCTCACCATCTAATTTTGTTGATTAGTCTATTGTTATTGATGCTCTTCCTCTTTCCTGTTCCAATTCTTCCATTTTCCTTTGCCAGATAGTTTATTTTCATCTCCACAATCAACTTCACCCCTTTAGGTTTAACATCGTCGTATACTCACCTACACTTCTACAGGCCCCATAGATTTTTTGATGATTCACCCCTAACTCCAACTTCAGAACCTACTTCGAACTTGTCTCCTGCTAATGGTTTTTTTATTGCTGTTCGAAAAGATATTCGCTCTTCTTATAATTCCATCATGTTTACAATTTTGTGAGTTACCATCGGTTATCATTTCTCTATTATACTTTTGTGTCGTTTTTGTCTTCTATTTCTATTCCTCAGATTACACATGAAGCTTTATCTCACCCTAAATGGTGACAAACAATGGTTGATAAAATGATTGTATTATAGTCGTATGGTATTTAAGAATTGACACATCTACCTTCTGGAAAGTCTCTTGTTAGTTGTCATTGAGTTCATATAGTTAAAGTTTGGCTTGATGGTACTGTTGATTGTCTTAAAACTCGTCTAGTTGCCAAAAATTATTTACAGATTTTTGAGTTAGATTATGATGATACCTTCTCTTCGGTAGCAAAAATGGCTTCTATTCGGCTAATGATATCCATTGATGCCATATGACATTTGCCTCTTTATCAACTTAATATTAAGAATGCCTTCTTTCATGGAAATCTTGAGGAGGAAGTGTATAGGAGCAACTACTTGATTTTGTTGCTTAGAGAGAGTTTGGACTAGTATGTAGACTGCGATGGTCTATTTACGGTTTGAAACAATCTTTTCGAAATTGGTTCAGCTGATTTAGTAGTGAGGTCAATTATTTAGTTTTTTATGCACATTGGTCCTCTAGTGGTTGCATTTATTTAATTGTCTGTGTGGACGATGTCGTCATCATAGAGAATGATCAAGAAGGGATTTCCCAACTCAAACAATATCTTCTCAAGAATTTTTCAAACTAAAGACCTAGGGCAATTGAAATATTTCCTAGTGATTGAGGTGGCACAATCTAGTACTAGTATTGTAATATCTCAAAAGAAATGCAGCATGTCTTAGATCTTGTAAAAAAGACAAGTATGTTGGATTGTAAATTAGTTGCAAGTTCGATAGATTCAAATGCTATACTTTTACCTGGAAAGGGGAAGCCTTTATTTGCTCCTAGTTGGTACAAGAAACTGATGAAAAAATTAAACATTTCATGATCACTCGACCAGATGTTTTCTTTGCATTATAAATCAATTCTTACAATTTTCACACACAAGTCGCTGGAATGTAGTGATACACATTCTAAGATATATTAAGAGTGCTCCTGAAATAAGACTATTGTATGATTTATGAAAATCATCAACATGCTTGAATAACTGGATATGGAGGTGCAGATTGGGTAAGATCCCCCTCATATCGATGATCCACCACAGGCTATTATGTGTTTGTTGGAGGAAATATGGTATTTTGGAAAAGTAAGAAAGAAGAAGTGATGGTTAGATCTAATGCAGAGCCTGAATATCAGGCTATGGCCCTAACTATGTGCGAGCTAGTATGGATTAGACAATTGCTTCAAGACAAATAACACTCATTTGTGACAATCAAGGTACTTTACACATTGCCTCTAATTTCGTATTTCATGAGCGGATTAAGCATATAAAAGTTGATTGCCATTTTATTAGAGAGAAGATTTTGTCAGTGACCCTTGCCACAGGTTTTATTAATTTTAATGATCAATTAGCTGATATTTTCACCAAATCCCTGAAAAGTCTACGAATAAACTATATTTGTAACAAGTTTGGTGCATATGATCCATATGCTCCGGCTTAAGGGGGAGTATTAGAATTTATGTAAATAGATTATGAATAAATTAGAATTGTGTGATTAGGGAGTATTAGTTATATCTCTTGATTTAGAAGATTGTAGTAACAATCATATCCTTGATTAAAGGATCGTAATTATGTTTGTAATTAATGGTTTGTCTATAATTTTTTTTTCTATAATTATTTGGGATTAATGTATTTGGCACATGCTACTGCCAGTCAGACACGGGTTCTTGTTGATTCACCTCCAAACAAGCCACCTTTTGCATGGTGCCTATATATAATGAGCTGCTTATTCATGATTGGAGGCCACCAATTCATTTATGGTTCCCTTCAAAGTAATAACAGCTATATTCTCCCAGCCTATATTCGTATAGCCGGTCTCAAGCCCGGATAAAAGAGGAGGGTTGTGTTAGGCGTGCGACAGCCAACGTAAAACTTTGTCGTAACCGCATGAACATGGACAAATGAAGCAATAGTGTTAAAGCTAGGTCGTTGCCCGGAAGCAATGCGCTAAATGGCTCGCGTGCAGTGACAAAAGAGCAAGGGCCGCTGTATCGGCGCCCGGATGCAGTGAAAAATAAGCAAGGGTTCTCACACTTTAATGAACGGGTGTGGACAAAGAAGTTAGTTCATGAGGGTAGGATCCGTTTTGGAACTTGGAATGTAGGCACACTCACAGGAAAATCAATGGAAATAGTTGATACCATGATTAGGAGAAGGATCAATATCATGTGTCTACAAGAAACTAAATGGGTAGGAGAAAAGGCAAAAGAATTAGATTCTTCAGGTTTTAAACTTTGGTACACCGGCAAAACAAGAACTAGTAATGGTGTAGGTATAATAGTTGATAAGGAGTGGAAAAACGGTGTCGTAGATGTGAAAAGATTAGGAGATAGGATTATAGCTTTAAAGATTATAGTTGAGCGGGACACTTTTAATGTGTTTAATGTATATGCACCCCAAGTTGGATTAGAGGAGCATCACAAGAGAACTTTTTGGGAGGATTTAGAAAGTTTGATTCAAGAAATACCTCTGGGAGAAAAGATTTTCCTAGGAGGGGATTTGAATGGTCATGTAGGGAGGGAATCGAAAGGATACGAGGGTATATATGGAGGTTTTGGATTAGGAGATGCGAACGAAGAGGGTAAAACTATCTTGGATTTTTCTTTAGCCTATACTTTTACCATAGCAAATACTTGCTTTAGAAAGCGGATTGAACATCTTATCACATACAAGAGTGGAGGAGCAAGTACTCAAATAGATTATTTCTTGGTAAGGAAATCAGATAGAAAGTTCTGCACAAATTGTAAAGTCATACTCGGTGAGAGCTTGGCTACCCAACACAGAGTTTTAGTTTTGGACGTACGAGTTATGAGAAGAGTAGAAAGAAAGAGTAAGAAAACAATTCCTAGAATTAGGTGGTGGTCTTTGAAAAATGAGCAACAACGGAATTTTCAAAGAAGAGTGGAGGAAGAAAGGCTTTGAGAGGTCCAAGGAAATGCTAATGATATGTGGGACGAGATGGTCAAAAGGATTAGGAATATAGCAAGAGAGACACTAGGAGGTGCAAGATAGGATTAAGTTTAAAAGAGAGTGTTATAAGGAGTGGCACTTATGTAAAGAAAAGGCAAATTGGGATAAATATAAAGCGGCTAAGAAAGACGCTAAGAAGGCTGTGAGTGAAGCAAGAATTAGAGCTTTTGAGGGATTATATCAATCTTTAGGATCTAAGGAGGGAGAAAGAAAAATTTACAAGCTTGCGAAGGGTAGGGAAAGAAAGACAAGAGACCTAGATCAAGTGAAATGTATTAAAGATGAAGATGGTAATGTTTTGGTAAGAGAGCATGATATCCAAGCACAATGGAGGAGTTACTTTCAAGGACTTTTTAATGAATGGCATGAGTTGACCTACAATTCTGACAGACTTAATACTGCAGAAGAAGACCGTAATTATACTTTTTATCGTAGAATCCAAGAGTTTGAAATAGAGAGAGCTCTAAAGAGAATGGATAATGGCAAAGCAGTAGGACCTGATAATATACCTATTGAGGTGTGGAAAAGTTTAGGAAAGAAGGGTATAAGTTGGCTCACTAAGTTGTTTAATGTGATAATGAAATCTAAGAAAATGCCGGATGAATGGAGGAGAAGTACTTTAATCCCTATATATAAAAATAAAGGAGACATACAGAATTGTTTCAACTATCGGGGGATTAAACTCATGAGCCACACTATGAAGTTATGGGAGAAGATCATTGAGCATAGATTAAGACAAGAGACTCAAGTTACAGAGAACCAGTTTGGATTTATGCTAGGAAGGTCAACTATGGAAGCAATTTATTTACTACGGAGATTGATGGAAAGGTATCAAAGCAGACGGAAAAATTTGCATATGGTTTTTATTGATGTGGAAAAGGTATATGACAGAGTGTTAAGAGAGATCTTATGGAAAGCTTTAGAAAAGAAAGGAGTACGTATTGCGTACATTCGAGCAATCAAAGACATGTACGACGGGATAACGACTCACGTGAGAACATAAAATGGGGATACAAAGGATTTTCCCACAACTATTGGACTACATCAAGGGTCGTTTCTGAGTCCGTATTTTTTTAACTTGATTTTGGACGCAGTTACTGAACATATACAAGAGTTGGGGTCTCAATGCATGATTTTTGCAGATGATATAGTCTTAGTTGGTGAATCGAAAGAAGAAATAAATATGAAGTTAGAGTCATGGAGACAAGTTTTAAAAACAGAAACCGACAAGTAGAAATAAAACAGAATATATGGAATGTATTTTTAGTAAGAGACGAACAAATACAAATGTAGACGTGAAACTTGGAGACTATATATTAAAACAAGTTACAAGTTTTAAATATCTTGGTTCCATTATACAAAATGACGGTGAAGTAAAGGAGGACGTAAATCACATGATTCAAACTGGATGGATGAAATGGAGGAAAGCTTCGAGTGTTATTTGTGATAAAAAAGTGCCGCTCAAAGTTAAAGGAAAATTCTACCGTACGGCTATAAGACCTACTATATTGTATGGTACGGAATGTTGGGCCGTTAAAAGACAACATGAAGATAAACTCAACGTTGCAGAGATAAGAATGTTGCGTTGGATGTGTGGACACACCAGAAGAGATATGATTAGAAATGAGTGCATTAGAGAGAAAGTAGGGATAGCACCTATTGTGGAGAAGATGGTTGAATCCCGCTTAAGGTGGTTTGTCCATGTGTGGAGAAGACCTGCAGAAACCCTAGTGAGAAGAGTTGATCGGATGGAGAATAGTCCAATAATTAAAGGTAGAGGGAGGCCAAAGAAAACAATAAGTGAAACTATTAAAAACGATTTAATAGTTAATAACTTATCTATTCATCTCATCCATGATAGGCCACTATGGCGCCGTTTGATCCATGTAGCCGACTCCACCTAGTGGGAAAAGGCTTAGTTGTTGTTGTATTTGGGATTAATGTAGTTTTACAATTCTATTTTTCTCCTTTCTTTTCTCTGACCTAACAGACTTGTATTCTTCAACTTGAGGGAGATTGTTATAATACTGCATAGTAAGAGTAGGCTTAATTTCTTAGTCCCACATTGCTTATTTTGTTTATTGTACAGCATATGCTTAGAGAGCTTCTAATCTTGTTTTTTATTAGAAGACCAAGCATATAGAGATTGATTATCATTTTGTTAGAGAGCAAATTTTGTCTAGCTGTATTACTATGCATATTAATTGAATATGCACGATTTACGTTGTGAATCGACCGCGTCGCTTCGATTCGTATGGTCACCGATACAAATTGGTGGCCAAATCGTCGGAAGACCAGAATTAGTGCAATTCCAGCAAGAATCGGTACAATTCCAGCAAGAATCGTTAAATCGTTCGATTATGCTATTTCAGATGTCCATCTTGCAATGGATTTGCAGTTTCTGGCATTGATTCTTTCGTCTTTGCTTGCTTGTGTTTGCGCTTGCGCCTATGTCTGTGTCTTTGTTTGCCTACATCTTGGTCGCCTTCATCTTCCTCCTCTTCGTCTTCGTTGTTTGTGTTCTACTTATTTTTTGGAAACTACACCCAAAGAAAATATAGCGTTCCCGCTGTGTTTTCTTTGGGTATAGCATTTTGTATAATATATTATATTATATTATATAAAATATATTATTATATTATATTATATAATTTTAAATTTTAAATTTATACAAACTCAATCTAATATATCAAGATTAATATATTATTTTAAACATTTTAATTATATTATTTATATTTTATAATATGTATTTAAAATTATTTTATAATATATCTGTGAATCTTACAATTCGATATGATTTACGATTGACGATTCAAAAATAAGCTATCCGATTCACGATTTGAATTTTGAATTGATTACTATGTTACTATGAGCTTTATCAACTCAAGTGATCAACTGGCTGAAATATTCACTAAGTCCTTTAGAGGCAGATTAAGTATATATGTAACAAGTTTAGTGCCTAGGATTTATATGCTTCAACTTGAGGGAGAGTGTTGGAATGCAAGGTAATTGGTAAGTGTAGGCTTAGTTTCTTAGTCCCACATTGCTTATTTTGTTTATTGTACAGCTTATGCTTTTTTATAAATAGAGTACAGCATAAGGCCTGTTACTTAAGCATTCCAAAAGTTTGTCTACATGAATGATATACTGTAAAAGATTGATCATTATAACTTTTTATATTGAAGACCCATTATTAATATTTTGAAGTCTCTTAGTGAACTCAATTGTGCCAACTCTCTTTGTCATCGTACTTCCAGATTTAGACTGACAGAAAATAGCAATTTTCAAGCCAATGACTTACTTGGTAGAAGGTTGTGCCCAACAGGTCACTTGAGTTTATTATGTTTGTACATGAAATAAAACTGTTATGGCAAATCCATCATTTTGCTCTAGTTCATTTGTTCTAGAGGACAAGAATGATATGCCTTCTCAGCAGTTACAAAGAAATAGTTGGATTGATTGTAAGTTGGTTTAATGAGTCCTCTATACCAATTTTTTTGGGTTTGGATTTGATTTTGGAAATGGCAATTTTTCCATTTTCCCATGCTGAACAAATTATCATTGGCCAAGAAATGAAAACTTTTAGTGGTTTATCTTTGCTAATGGACTATATTAATTGCTGTAACAATAAATAAATAATATTATCTAATCCAGTAACAAATTTTCTTGGTATATTTATTGAAGACAATGACTTTTGAAAGAGTCTAAATATAAGCTTTTGCTTACATTCGCAAACGCCAGCTTAACTGTTTTGGAGTTTGTGTGTGTGTGTGTGATTTATTCTTGTTATCTTCATTCCTTGTCCTGTGTCTTAGATTTGAACTCGAAGTTTCACATCGCCAACTACTGATGTATTGACATGTTATATAAATTTTCACTGACACTATTGAAAGTCTGTTTAGGACATTCATCCTAATTGTGCCTTTGCCTTACTCCTGCTCTCTTATCAGTTTCCCTATGCTTGGCTGTCTACTTTTGTTTTTCAGATATGAAAAAGGTTACTGACTATGTGTGAAGTCTCTTATTTATGGTTTTCCTTGAAAAATCAGATTGAATCAAGTACTCCTCATATATGCAGTATGGTTTGGTACATGTTGCTGCTGGAGATTTACTTAGGGCTGAAATTGCAACAGGAAGTGAAAATGGAAGAAGAGCAAAAGAATATATGGAGAAAGGACAATTGGTCCCAGATGAAATAGTTGTCATGGTAGGGACAGAAACTCTCATAAAAATAATTTTGGTCATGTTCGTGATATCTTGACATTCATACTGTAGATGGTCAAGGAGCGTCTCTTGAAGCCAGATTCTAAAAAGAATGGCTGGCTTTTGGATGGATATCCCAGAAGCTTATCACAGGCTACTGCACTCAAGGAACTTGGGTTTGAACCTGATCGTTTTATTCTTCTAGAGGTAAGATTTTTTGTTTTAACTAGTGAAATCTGTAATCCTTGTAAAAATGTTCATCTCTATGTAAACTAAGAATGATACTTCGCAACTCTGATTTAATTATAATTTTCTCCATGCGTAAAATGTTTATCCAGGCCAGCATCCGTGTACATAAAAATAGTATTAAAAAAGAAGTCCAGATGATTCCATCAGTTTTGTGATCATGCCACTCGTTCCATCCCCAACTGAAGTCATGCGTCCTTGCCAGTATAAGGCAACTAATGCCAAAGAAAACCAAGAACCACAATGCTAAGTGACAGTGAAGTAGAAGTTGGTTAAGTATTTACATCTATTTTACTTTCACATAAGACATTTAACATACAATGATCACAAAATTTAAAAAGAAAGGAATCAAGAAAAATAAAACAAAAGAGAAAAATATTCTGTTCAAGGACCACGGCACTTCCAAATAGTTTATCACAAATTTACCTGCTCTTCTTAAAGGGTGCCTGATAATGACAGAGAATAAATATTTATAATTTAATTTTCATTTTATCTCATCTGCTTTCGCTATACAACCCTCCATATATGTCATTATGTGGATAAAGGTCTCCATTGAATTGACCTCCCAATCCTTATCTGACATTATAAATTGATAAGAAGTCTTTTGGCTTGTTATTTTCCCTTCTAAGAAAACTTGAGTTTGATCTGTGTTGCCAAGTCCTTACAATTAACCTGGTAGATAGCTTACAGTTTCCTAAATTATTATTTAACCTAACAATAGCTGTAAAGCATCGCAATATAAAGCTCAGTACTACACTTTTGAAGTGTGCACACAATTTATCAGTGTATTTTAATGAGATAGTAGTAAATCTTACTGATAAGATTAGAAGTTGCAAGGTGTTAAAAAGGAAAAGAAATAATTTTGTGCACTAATAGTAGTACTCAATGAAACTTCATGATCAGGAAGCAAATGTGACGTTGGAACCCTTCAACAACACCTTCCATTTGGACTGACTTTACAGCCTTGGTATTTGTTTAATGCGTCTATCAGACTGTTGTGTCACTTTGCTGGTGACCCCCTTGACTGCTATAACACCAGCAGCCAGCAATCGTAAATGCAAGCCAAAATGTCAAAATATCAATGCTTTTGTTATAAAGTTTTGCTTGAATTTTCAGGTCTCTGAAGATATTCTAGTGGAGAGAGTAGTTGGACGGAGATTAGATCCTGTTACTGGAAAGATATATCACTTGAAGTATTCTCCCCCAGAAACTAAGGAAATTGCAGCAAGGCTTACCCAACGTTTTGATGATACTGAAGAGAAGGCATGAATATGTTACTATACGAAAGTCTCATGCTTTGTTTCCATGGCAATCACAATTGCTCTCTTAAAAGATACTTCTTTTTTATTACATATAGTTTCTAAGCTTTTTGCGTTTTACTTGTAGTAAATTACAAAGTCAAATATGCCTTACTAAAAGTTTTCATTTACATTCTTGTTTGGTTTGACTTAGGTAAAGTTACGATTGCACACCCATCATCAAAATGTGGAGTCAGTCCTTTCAATATATGAAGAAATAACCATTAAGGTGTGTCATATAACCTCTTCTCTCTCTCTCTCTCTCAAACAAACACACAAACACTGACATACATGCAGACACAACGGCACAACAGATCCCTGTATGTAAGTATGCTCGAATACATGCACAAGTATTTTCCATAGATTTAGCATATTGTCATGAAGGTACCGAATGTTTGAGTGATTGATTGCTTGTGTGAGCTTCAATTTGTAGGTGATGTTGGCAAAAATGGATTTAGGTGTGAGAACCCTTTTTTTTTTGTCCCTAGGAATTAATATTAGAAAAATAGTATAAGTAGGATGGGCATCAAACATTACACATCTCATTAATATCATACCAAAAGGTTACATCAATGGTTAGTGTATGTACAAGGGTAGCCTTGGGTACATGTGGTAGCAAAACAGTAGAGTACCTAGTTACCCTTCCAAAAATACATCAAGACCTACTTCTATCTCAAAGAAGATATCTAATATGATGGTAAACTGGTCCAAATAGGGTATATCTACCTATTGGATCTCTAGGATCAGAGACAAGAAGATTGCCGGCATCTCAATTACCTTTATTTGAACATAACACCAAAACAATATAATGAAAACAAAAGTTCCAATAGGTTTAACATTAGAAAGGCATCATACAAAGTAATCTTCATAGTGTTATGTCTAGATATATAAACTACAGAAAATGTCAACCTTTTGTAATAGAGGCATGGTGTACATGGACAGCATATTAAGATAGGTTATGTACAGATGTTTGATAATCACATTCATAAAAATACATCATATGCGGTGACTGTTGATTCATCATTCATCTCTATTTTGTTCCAATAGGTTTAACATTAAAAAGGCATCATACAAAGTAATATTCATAGTGTTATGTCTAAATGTATAAATTACAGAAAATATCAATATTTTATAATAGAGACATGGTGTACATGGACAGTATATTAAGATAGGTTATGTACAGATGTTTGATAATCACATTCATAGTATAACAATACATCATATGCAGTGACGGTTGATTCATCATTCATCTCTATTTAAGTAACAGGGTAATATGAGCCATTCGGTCCTACTACTCACATACCATTGTTACAATCATCCAGCATTGTCTCAATAACAGGATAATGTGAGGCATTCCTCCTGCTGTTCACATACCACTCTTACACTGTCGAAGTACCCATACTCCCTCTAAGTACACTTAAGGCTAATAGGGCGTCCTCTATTTGATACTATCTCCAAACCATATGACCTGCCTAGTCACCTTGCTATTGCAAAGGTCATCTCGAAAGTGTATAAATATATACATTAATCTCATTACTCATTCCCAGCCACATGTATAACATCATTCCCTTTATTATCATCACATTAGGGATATGCGTCAATTAATTTCATTACTTCATTCCATCATCATGCATTGATTTCATAGAGCATCTATCATCATATCATCTTGTCATCATGCATTGTTGCGAGACTACATATATGTATTGTGCTTACCATGATAAGAAGGAATGAGACTAGTGTTATGGAATGAAGATACATGTCTTATTCTTTAAATTAGCATGACTATTTATCCTCCAAGTGATGACATTTATTGAATGTAATCTATTATTTAACTAGGGCCAAAACAGCATTGAACATAGCTTACCCATGTCCTATGACACGGCTGTGTTTGGGGATGCGTAGCTAAACCTTTAAACCCATGCCGAGCACGATCGTGTTTCAAGTGCGAAATTCCCCTTTTGTTTTTACTCACTTCCAACCATTCTTTAATGTCCTCAATTAACCAAAGAAGTGGTGCATGTATGTATACAAGTCTTCTAATTGCACATATGTACATGTATATATGGTTATTTACACTTACTATTTCATCAATTATTCCTTTCACTCATAGTAATCGAAAATGCACGATTCACGTTCTGAATCGTGCATTTCGGTTCGATTCACATGGCCACTGATACAGATCGGTGGCCAAATCGTGCCAGAACATGAATCGGTGCTGAAATCGCACAGATCGGTGTGATTCCGGTAAGAATCGCAGAATCAGACAATTCTGCGATTCCGCAACCAAGCTTCATGTTGCGCAGCCATGGCTGCTGCGCGACTCACTGTTCATCTTCTCTGCGAGCTTTTGTGTGTGCATGTGTGTGTGTTTTTTTTTTTGGTAAACTGAAGCCAGAAGCTGCGATTGGGTTGGGTCTCCTTGTAGCTTTAATTTTTTGTTCAGCAACCTCCGTAGATGTTTTATTTTAGTGAAGTCTTTTATTATTTAATTTAATAATATTTTTTAAAATTATAAAAATAATTTTTTCTACAAATAATTTTAATTCTAATTAAACATAAATAAATAAATATTAAATAAATTTTTTCTCTTCACAATTTAAAATTTATTTATATTTATTTAATTTTTTAGATAAAAATTTATAATTTTAGACTAATTATGTTTTTTTAAAATTTATGGTTAATTATTTTTAAAATTATTAAAATAAATATATTATTTTAAATATTTTATTTATATTATTTATTTATTTATATTTTATATTATATTTTTTAAATTAATTTTTAATATGTTCATGGATCTTACGATTCGATACGATTTACGATTCAAAAATAAACTATCCGATTCACGATTTAAATTACGATTTGATTACTATGCTTTCACTACTAACTATGAACCCATTTACTATTCAAATAGTCATATACTATTCATATGGTCACGCTTCTTCCATATTTATGACATCTCATCTCCATTATTAAATCTATCTTTTTCCTATCAATATGATCAATAATCATTCATTTCAAGCACTTGACCTCATCCATTTTAAGTCAAATACTCTATACATATACATATATTCATAGTCACCCTTGCTTTTCTCTTGCCTTAACAATTACAAGCACACAATCATTCCTCATCGCGAGACATCAAAACATGGAGAGTTTAAAACATATTCTACTTCCCAAAGATCACACAATATCAAGAAAAATTTAATGTTAAATCTACCGAGTTATCTATTTTATCCTATCAACTATCAAGGGTCCTTGAAGCTCTTCTTCTTGGCCAACTTCTTCTTCCTCTTTCACAAAAATATGCATTTTTTACTGTAAAAACTAAGTTTTGAGAAGCTTAGAATGAAGAGAAGAGAAGGTTAAGGAGCTTAGATACACAGAAAATCACCTTCGTTCCTTCCCTAAGTCTTTCTCTTCTCTTTCTTCTTCTTCTTTCCTCTTTTTTTCTTCTCCCCTTGGCCGATCCCTTCTCCTTCTTCCTCCCTTGGTTGACTTCTCCTTGAAGTCACCCCAAAAATATTATAAAAATTTGCTCTAGAAGCCATTTGCCCCAAACAACTATATCCTCCAACTATCTCATATTTACTAGTTTGCCACTCCATTACATTCTAACCATCTATTGTTTTGGGCCTTGTTTGGCTTTCTCAGTTTCTTCAAATGATTTTAATTTTCTCTTGGTAAGATGTTAATAGGTTTTAGGGTCACAACCAAAAACATATCTCTAGTTTATTCATTGATGCCCGATTCTAACCCTAAAGGGTTAGGAAATTCTAATTTTTCCCTTCTAGTTTTTATTCAATAATAAAAGTTATTCTGTTTATCCCCTATGGATATTTACTTAGGGAATGATAAAATCAACTCATTTTGTCTCACCTTATGGAATTATCTTAACAACAGTTTTCCTTTTTGCTATCCAGGCCACTCCATTGTTTCAGGACGTTTATTAATTTTCTAGGGCTTTTCTTCGTATCTTATTTCATTCTCTTTCTTTCCTTTCATTATTAAAGTTATTATGCCATTTATTGAAAATGAAAAACCAAGGGATGTTACAGTAGGTGTGTCTGAGGCCATTTTATATGATGCCTTTTGCATTCTCATAGATCCAGATGAAATTTATGATGTGGGAATGATGAGATTCTACAGTTTTTCCTTTTTTCTGCCCACAGCAATATGAAATGGAAATATTTGAAGTTTCTGCTGTTATGAAGTAATAGCCATAGCATGCAAGTAACTGTTCACGAGGGCAGTAACAGTACTATTATGGGACTTCCGCAAAAGTACATCTGGCCTAGTAGTAATAGGGTGAAAGGTCAGGGTGAAGGTCGATGGGAAACTAAGTTACTTATAGATGATGTTGGATGATTTATTGCTGACAATGGAGTTTCAAACTTGTGCTAGTGGTAACACTGACACTAGTGAACCATTGACAGATGGTGGGTGTGACCTCATTGCTTGGAATAGAGAGACTACTATAAATGTGTTGGGGCTTGCATTTAGAACGAAGATACTGAGGGCAACAAAAAGGTTGTCTTATCAGTTTATATCCTATTTGGACTTATTCCAAACACCCCCACAGGATTCAATATCTACCTGTGTACTTTCTTTTATCTTGTTCAGATGTTTAAAAAAATAAGGAAAATGAAAATGAGGGGTAATTAGTGAGCCCCCATTTTGGGAGGAGTTCGGAGGGTTACTTATTATCTTTCTTTCTTCTTTGCTAGAAAACCTCTAGACAAGGGAGAGGGTATAACCTTACCTTTCAAAATTTTCTCTCCTTGTTACCCTCAATCCAAACATAGCCTTAAGATATGCTTGGTAGAGGAGGTGTCAAATGAGAAGAAGGAAAATAGAGAACGCAATGAAAATGGAGATGGTTTGAAACTTTTTAGTTTTCACTTTTTGTTATTTAACGAACTAAAGATGGGGAAAACAACAAAAAATAAAATATTTTTCCATTAAGTAGGGTTGGTTACATAGATCATATGCCGCCAAAATGTCTTATTGTAAATGAGATCAATATTAATTGTTAAATTCTTCTTAAGAAGTTGGGAAAACTATTTCTAAAATATTTTCGACCATAATGCTTGGCATGGGTGAAACAAGAGGGTGAAATTTTTTTTCGTTTATAAATTATAATTACTGTTATGATCTCCATTGTTAATATTTCTAAGTAAAGTATAATGCCAAATTAGTACATAGCTGTACACTTTTTGGACCCTTAAATTGGTAGATTTCTTTAAATCTTCCTTTCGGCCACTAGGAATTGATTTACTTGAGGATATTATATATAATGGTGACCTAAAGAAAAGGACTAGGAGGAAATCCACCCTAGGAAGCCATGCCTGGCTAGCATTACCGCCTCGAACCTGGTTAGATGGTAGCCTTTGCTTAACCTGACCTCAGGACCTAAGCACTTGGTTTGCTTTTAACCACTATTTAGATCTATAATTTATTCTGTGTCAGCCAAATCCTCAAATAGGCTCCATTCTTCAACTTTTAGAACTTCATAGGTGTAGGGATAGTTGAAAACTGTTGCATGGATAAATATACGAGTGTCATATGCTGTATAATATGATGAGGATACAGTTTTAATTTTAAAAAAATTGGATACGAGTGTGTGTGGGGCATACGCATAAGCACACAACACATATAAAAAAAAATAATTGATGTTAAAATTACTAAAATTTTATATTTATATGTTCATTCCAAAAACTATGAAAAAAATTTAAACATTTATGTCTGTTTTGGAGCCATTTCAGTATGTTTAAGAATCTAAGCTGAAATGTTTCTGAGAAGTTTAAAATCAATCACGGGTATGTATTTTTGATTATCAAACACAGACATATCCAATTCAGGTAAAACACAAAAAGGCACCTGAACATGTGAGGACAGTGTCTAGCTCTATCCACACACAAACTACTAAAAAAACTATTTCTATCATAAAAAACTATAGGAAATCCACCCTCTCCCCCTCTTTCATTTCTTTTTTCCTTTCCTTTTTTATTTTTTTGGTAAAACAGACTTTTGGTATCCTCATTAAAACTGAATGATTCTATCTGGTCATTGATGTTGAAATATTTCTGTTGATTGATAGCTATTTCCTTTGACTTGATGCTTGATTATGACGGCTATCTGGTTTTTTCTTTCGGGTTTAAATAATATCCAACTCTTTCAAAGGCAAAAATGTAGGAAATATATATAGTTGATTTGGCTCTGTTTTTATATGATATATTGTCTTCAGATTAATGGAAACGTCTCCAAGGAGGAAGTATTTGCCCAAATTGATAATGCACTAACAAATTTTCTGGAGCAGAGGAAGGCCGCTTCAGGATCTCTGGCAGCATAGACAAAAAATGGACTATTTGCTAGGAATGGTGGCTTTAAGCAACGTTATAAAGAGCCTTCACGAACAGTAAAACCCATTTTCTCGACTTAATAAGTTGCCTAAACATTGACCTGTTCAAAATGTTTAACTTTCATCTTCCATTCATGAGCCCTTCTCTCTGGCAAAGCAACGTGAAATGTTTATTGTAATACGTTCAGTAAATGATCTCTTTAAGATGGCTATTATAGGGTCATCTTGTCAATGGAGGATTTAGTGAGGTGTTATTTGCTGGTTCATGTTATACCCTGATATCTGCGTTCGTTGCCCTTCTTTTTGTGTATTTGACTTGGAAATCCATGTATTTTATATTCTCTCACTTTGATATTTATTGTGATATGACGGATACAAAGTTCAACTGCAAAATGCCAAAGTATATTAGCCGTGAATGAAATAAGATTATTCCTCTTGCCATGCTATTTTTTTTTTTTTGGTTTAAAATGCTCGTTTATTTTTCTTTGATCTTTAGTCAAAAAAGAAATTTTATAAATAAGGAAGATTAAAAAAAAAAGCTGAGTGGAGGATGAAGTAGGATATTTTACATATGAATATAAATACTTAAAATTTAATTAAATATATCAATTCATTTTATAAATATAATTTACATTTACTTGTTTTTGCAGATTTAGTAATTAGATCTTAAGTCAAATACTTTTTTCTGGACAAGTATGAAGACGCAAACGCAACAAGACGGGGAGGGGACTTCCCTTCTATCCAAGGAGGAAGAGGATAACTTCCAAAGAAGCTGTAAGAAAATCAAGGCTAACGAATCAACGGATGAGAGCATGGATGACGAAATGGGGGAGATTGCTGAGACAAAAATAATGCAACATAAAGACACAAAAGTTCCTATTGGAAAAACTCTCACAGCCATTACAAGGCATGCACAGGAGAACATTAACATACATTGCCAGATACCACTTATCTCCGAATCGGAGCAGGATCCTAAGCCGAATCCAATCAATCTGGTGGATGAACCAACAAATCCTTGAAAAAATAGCAAGGAAACTGGGAACTTATCCTATAAGGATAGACTCTTGGAATTTAACGGAGTTGCTAATAACCCCATCACGGAGGAGGATTCAGAGGATAACTGGTCAGAGGAGGATTCTGACTCTGAAGGAATGGAAGAGGAGGCCTTGCATGAGGAGACATCATACCCAACCATTGAAATTTCTCCAGAAGAACGTCACAATTACTACAGACCATGGAGGAAATGCCTAATCATTAAGTTACTGGGAAGGAAAGTGGGTCATAGGTATCTGAAAGATCGAATAACAAAAATGTGGCACCCTACTGGAGAACTCAAGCTGATTGACATAGGGTATGAATATTACCTAACCACCTTCACCAATCATGAGGATTATAGCTTCGCCTTACATGAAGGACCATGGATGATAGCTGATCACTACCTTGTGGTCCAGCGTTGGAGACCAAACTTCAGATCTCAAGAGGATAATTTTAGGAAAATCGCTATATGGGTTAGGATTCCATGGCTGCCTATAGAGTATTATAACAGTCATTTCCTCTGGAAAGTTGGAGATAGAATAGGTAAAACACTAAAAATTGATTCACATACTCTAAGAAATATGAATGCAGATACAGGTAAACAACCCAGTGTGGAAAGAGGTAAATTTGCGAGATTGTGTGTGGAGATAGACTTACGGATGAAATTTGTTTCAAAATTCAAACTCCGGAAACACTTCTTTAACATTGAATATGAGGGGATACACTTGATTTGCTTCAGATGCGGGAAGTATGGTCACCATAAGGAACTGTGCCCGTTGAACAAGAGTGAATGTCAAGACGGAGCCCAATCACCAGATAACCTTGTCATCCCTGGTAATATCAACACATAGAATCAGGGAAGGATGTCCAATGGAGAACTAAACGAAGACGAGGCCTTCGGACTATGGATGCTAGTTAGGAGGCCGGAAAGAAGGATTACCGGCAAACAGACGACGATGGCAATAGGTGCCGTTAGAAGTCTCGATAAGAGAGCCACAGTCACAGGGGGAGTCAAATCAAAGGCTAACACTAGGATCCATCTGACCTCTAGGTTTGAAGCCCTAGAGCAACTGACAGACGAATTCACAGTGACATCCCAGCAGACGAAATCACACGCTAAAGAAATCCGGTCTTCTGAGGGGAGCGCAGAACCTATTTGTGTGAAAGAAGCTTCTGCTTCCGAGGTCAGAGCTAGGAATAAACCTATAGGTAAGGAAAACAAGGGCTTGGGCCTCCAAAGCCCAAAGCTGAAAAAGAAGATGGTATACCTGAGTGGAAGCCAAAACAAATTTGCTTATGGGGCCAAGCCCACAATACACACGGATCCAAAGCACCATAGGCTGAGGAATGATAAAGGAAAAGGGCCCAACAATCTTAGGCCCGTTTTCCTAGACCTTGACCCTACTGTAAGTCAGGAGAAGGAAGCCCATTTGCGTGACAGAGCCCTATTTACGGGATCACCTTTCGGACAAGGGATCCTCTTGGACACAGAAATAAGGAAGGAGAAGTTGGGAGACCATCACCCTGCTGACGGGAGTAAGGTTCAGGATACAGGGGAGCAAAATAAACCCCCAAATCCCTCTTCCATTCATACCCAAACAGTGCATGAGTTTCCTTTGACACAGGAACATGGTAAGGAAAGGTTGGAAGGTCTGGGCGATGCAAGAAGCCATAACATTTTGTTGTAGGATGGCCGATCCACAAACATTACTCTATTTCCTTATGAATATGTTCTCTTGGAATTGTAGAGGGGCGGGAACAAGATACTTCCCAAACCTAATTAAGGATTTGATTAGAATTCACAAATTGAGTATAGTAGATTTGTTTGAAACTAAAGTGAGTGGTGCTAAAACTGAAGCCATTATCAGAAGAATTGGGTGGTCGAGAAGCAGTATCGTGGAGGCAAAAGGGCTTGCTGGTGGAATATGGGTGTTATGGGATCCAGACCAGGTGGATATCAACACCATTAAGACACATAGGCAAGTCATCCACACGGAAATTAATTTCAAGAATGCAAAGTCCTCAAGCCACATTACCTTCATTTATGGCAGCCCCTAGCCTTGGAAGAGAAGAATTTTGTGGAATGAACTGAAAGAGATTGATATCCCACAGAACTCACCTTGGCTTCTTTTAGGGGATTTCAATGCGTACAAATACCCCAGTGAAAAGGAAGGCAGCACTTTTCATAATTGGAGTTCCTTGAAGGATTTTAACAATTTCTTCTCAAATTGAGAACTCATGGATTTGGAGATTAAAGGCCCAAAATACACATGGGAGAGGGGAATGGTAAAGGAGAGAATTGACCAGGCCATAAGCAATCTTGAATGGCAGATGACTTACCCGGAATCTGTGGTTTTCCACCTACCAGCTCTTAAATCTGATCACAGGGCCCTCTGTGTGTCTATGAACTCGGGTATGCCTCCAAAGGCCTCTGAGAAACCTTTCAGATTCCAGTCAGCTTGGTTACTGGATGATTCCTTCCCAAATGTTGTGAAGGAGGCCTAGAAGGGGGATCGAAATTGGAGGGAAGTTGCAGGCCAGTTCAAAAAGAAAGTTTCCTCATGGAATCAGAAGGTCTTTGGCAATGTTTTTGAGAAAAAGAGAGAGATAGTGAGAAGGCTATCTGGGATTGACAAATCTCTAAGCACCAAGGCCAATTTCTTCCTACAAGATTTGAAAACAAACTTATGGGAGGAATACAAATCCATCCTACTCAAAGAGGAAGCGATTTGGCAGCAAAATTCCTGATACAATTGGCTTAAGTTAGGTGATAAGAATACAAGATTCTTTCATACCTCCACCCTAATCAGAAGGAAAAAGAACAGAATCCAGGCCCTTAGGAATAATTTAGGGGAGTGGGAGTATGATAGAGATAAGCTCAAAGATGTGACTATTGAATTCTTTCAAGATCTCTTTAAGCAGGATGACTCACCCTTTACACCTGCACTGCTGGAAGGCAGATTTCCTAAGATTGAAGAAGATGAATTGACCTCCTTACAAAACCCGATCATAGAGGAGGAGATCAAAAGAGTGGTTTTTAGCATGTGAGCCTTAAAATCACCTGGACCAGATGGCTTACATGCACTGTTTTTTCAAAGTCAATGGGACACAGTAGGAACATCAGTGTGCAGAATTATCAAGAACATCTACCAGAACCCCGATATGGTCAGAGATATAAACCAATTTTTACTAGTCCTCATTCCCAAGGTGGATAGCCCAGAAAGCTTGAAGGAGTTCTGACCTATAGCCTTGTGCAATGTCTTATTCAAGATACTAACTAAAACCATTGCCAATAGGTTGAAACCTATGATGTGTAAGTGGATTGGTCTGTACCAAAGCAGTTTTATCCCTAAAAGAAACATCAACGATAATGTGATCATCACACAAGAGGTTATACACTCCATGAGAAGGAAAAAAGGGAAGAAAGGATTGATGGCTATTAAGATCGATTTAGAAAAAGTCTATGATAGGATCAGATGAGATTTTTTAGAGGATACTTTGAAAGATGTTGGGTTGGGGAATCATTGGATCAACCTCATCATGTGTTGCACAACCATGAGCTTAATGAGCGTGCTCTGGAACAGGGAGGCTACAAAATCTTTTAAGATGAGCAGAGGAATTAGGCAGGGAGACCCACTCTCTCCTTACCTCTTTGTTCTATGTATAGAAAGATTGGCTCACTGTATTGATTGGACAGTAGAGAACAATAGGTGGAAACCCATTAGGTTATCAAGAAATGGCCCCCCAATATCCCTCCTATTTTTTGTTGACGATCTTATTCTCTTTGCAGAGGCGGATTTGGAGCAGTGCAGTGTTATAAGGCAGTGCCTGAAAGCTTTTTGCAGCAGCTCAGGACAATTGATAAATGAAAGAAAATCCAAGTGCTTCTTCTCTCAGAACATTAACCATACAAGGACTGAACAGTATAGCAGGGAATTAGGATTTCAACCCATAGGAGATCTGGGGAATTATCTGGGAATGCCCCTGATACACAGGAGAGTCAGCAAGGCTACTTTTAGTCACATAGCAGACAGGGTCAAGAGAAGGTTAAGAAATTGGAAATCAGCCACACTAAATCTTGCGGGATGGACCACCCTTCTAAATTCGGTAGTTAGCAACCTCCCTTACTACTCAATGAACACTGCTTACTTACCCCTGGGACTTTGCGATGAGTTGGAAAAGTTAAGCAGAAATTTCCTATGAGGGGACAACGATGGAACCAGGAAGCTACATATGATGAGTTGGGGTAAAGTTTGCAGACTAAAAAATGAAGGAGGTCTGGGAATTAGAAGACTTGAGAAATGAATGAGGCTTTTTTAATGAAAGTTACATGGGGGGATTCTCAACAACCTGGATGACTTATGGGTGAAAATTCTCAAAGCCAAATACAAATGCACAGTTAACACCTCTCCTGAAGTCAAAGGGCTGCAGAGGGATTGCTCCAACCTTTGGAGGGGAGTGACGAAGGTCTTGGATGCAGTTCAGCAAGGAATATAATGGAAGATGGGAAATGGAAATACTATCAAGTTATGGCTAGATGATTGGATCCCTGATTGTGGCAAACTTATACTGCAAAGCGTGGAACCCATACCAGAAGACAACCTAAAGTATTCTGTTGCAGACATGGTGACAGAATCAGGAGGATGGAGATGGGATAGAATTAACCCATTCATACTGCCGGAAATAAGAACTATCATTGAATCCTCGTCCACCCCCAAGGCAGATCTTGGAGAGGATTCCTTTAGATGGAAATATAGCAACGATGGCCAATTCACGATTAAATCTGTCTATCTAGCCAGGATAGGAAATCCTCTATTGAGACAGAACCTTTGGAGGAAAATATGGCGCTGGCCGAGACCTCAAAAGATCAGAACGATCCTTTGGCTGATTGGACAAAATAGTCTAATGACAAATGAATTAAGACTCAATCGACACATCGATTCAACCGGAGTATGCAAGATTTGTGGGAAGGAGCAGCAAAGTACGATGCACTGCATAATGGATTGTGAGCACGCCAAGAATCTTTGGCTAAGACTAGTTCACTCGGGAAGCTGGAATAGTTTCTTCAGTGGAAACCCACAGGAATGGCTCGATAGGAATCTAACCAAAAATTGGGGAAGGGAAGAGAACAAACTAATAAACTGGAAGACTCTTTTCGGGATCACCATCTGGAACATCTGGATTCGCAGATGTGAACTTATCTTCCAACCTGAGAACAACAGATCAGGAGATCTCTACTTTACTTGCCTATTCAGAGCAAGAGAATGCTTGAAATCGATGGAGGCATGCTCACATATACAAGGGGGATTTGGTACAGACAAAGACATAGGCTGGAGTCCACCCAACCACAATCGAGTGAAATTCAACGTTGATGGAGCCGTGGGTAGAGCGAATCAAGCATCCTGTGGAGGAGTCTTGAGAAATGCTTTGGGTGGATGGATCTATAGTTTCACAAGGAAATTACACCAGTGTAGCATTATCAGGGCTGAATTGTGGGCAATCCTCACAGCTCTAAGCCTGGCTTGGAACTTGGGCGTTAGAGACATGGAGGTAGAATCAGATTCAGCAATTGCAGTTGATCTCTATAAGAGTATCGGCACTATCTCACACCAGTGTGCAGATTTAGTTGAGCACATTAAGTGTCTGCTATCCAAGAATTGGGAAGTGAAGATTTCACATGTTTTCTGAGAGGAAAACAAAGCAGTGGACTGGATGGCCCATAAGGCCAATAGGCTTCAACTGGATTCCCAGTCGTTTGAGAATTCGCCAGAGGGAATAGGCCCATTTGCTTTTAGATGACCTGAAGGGTAGGCCTACCCAAAGGTTTTGCTTTATGTAGTCCAATGGACTCCTTTTGTTGTACCAAAAAAAAATAATACTTTTTTCTTTTTATTTGGCTACAACAAATGCTTTTTGCTTTTTATTTGGCGACAACCAAGTCGTCCAAGCTTTGGCCAATAATAACATACAAGATGTCCAAAATTTGGAGTCTTACGGTTTTTTTTCCTTTCAATTTAAACATTAAACTAAAACTTCAAATTTCAACGTTAAATTTTAACCCAAAACCCCAAGTCTTTTTAGTGTAATGCATTTTTTTTTAACAAAAATATAAAATCTTAACCATTCTTATTTTAGATTAAATATACCGTTGATCTCTTTCTTTGTTATTGTAAATGTTGAGTTAGTTCTCCAATTTAAAATGAGACAATGATGCTCTTTTATTTATTAAAAATTACAACTAAATTCTTTATTCAAACCATTATTTTTTTGATAGACAATGCTAAAGCAAAAGTTCAACCATCAATGTGACTTGTTTCTTTTTTCAAGCACAAATTATTTGCACTTCAACAATTGAAATCATGTTTTATTTACTTAATATAACTCTTATAAACAATTTCTCCAACTATTATTAGACATAATTTCAATCATTTAGGTGTTATTCAAATAGCCCAAATGAAAAAAATAAGCCGCATTTTTGCATTTATGTTAATATTTTTTGTTTAAAAAATAATGAATTATAAATGGAGTTAAAAAATAACAAAATTCTAAACCTTAAACCCTAATATAAAATCTTAACTTTTTAAAATTAATTTTTAACCTATTTTATTTTAATGCATGAATTTTTAACCCCTAACCAATTAACCCATTCTATTTTAATGAATATTTTCTCAAACTTTAACCTAAAGTCCTAGTCTTTTTTTATTTTAGTGCATATTTTTTAAACCCTATCCTAAAATCTTAACCTTATTTTAATACATATATTTTTAAACCTTAACCTAGAACCTTAACCCCTTTTATTTTAATGCATATTCTTCTAAACCTTACTTAAATCTTAACTCTTTATTTTAATGAATATTTTATTAATCTCTAACCTAAAACCCTAACCCTTTTTATTTTAATGCATGTTATTTTTTAAACAATATCCTTAATTTTTAACTACTTTTATTTTAAAACTTTTGGTTAGCCTTTTAAAAAATATGCATTATTTACCAAAAAAATTACATTAAATTAAAACGGGTCAGAGTTATAAGTTAGAGTTTTAAAAAATTATGCATCAAATGAGTAAGAGTGTGTATATGTGTATATTTATGTTGGTCAATGTTTAAATTAGTAAAAAAAAAAAAAGAATTATACTATCTTCCAATCTATAAATCCAACATCCAAATTGACAGATATAGACCTTCCATTTTTTCTTCCTTACTAATAATTTTGACCAAAATGCTCTTTGATTAATTTATATTTTTCAATTTCATTTTAATACCTCAACTAAAAATCTCCTATCTTAAAAAAAAAATATAACTTATACCCTAAGCTATAATTAAAATTAAATAAAAACATAAAAAAAGAATTACTCTTAAAACCTTAAATCCTAAAACATTAAACCCTAAAATTATAAATCATAAACACTAAACTTAAAATCTTAAAACCTTATAACCCTAATGTTAAACTATAAATTCAACCTTAAATTATAAACTCCTAAATTTCAAAACCTCAATGTCAAAACACAAATACCAAAAGTTCAAAACTCAAATCTCAAAACTTAGAACCCAAATCCTAAATGTCAAAGCCCAATTACTAAATCTCTAAACCCATAAAATCCAAACAGCAAAACTCCAAAAGTCTAAACAATGAACTCTAAATCTTAACCAAAAAACATCAAACTCTAAACACTTAAACCTAAGCACCAAGACCCTAAATTCCAAACACATAACCCCAACAAATAAACTTATGAATTCTAAGTCCCAAATCTTCAAACCCAAAACTCTAAATCTTAAAATTTAGACCCTAACCCCTCAACATCAAGCTCTCAACCCTAAACCCAAACCCGAAATTCATAACAATAAACTGTAAACATTAAATCTCAAACCCTAAAAATTAGTTTTAAAAACAAATTTTCCATATATGCTTTTCTACTTTTTAGTTTTTAAAATAAATTACCCAAACAAGTTTTTTTTGTTTCTTCATTCTTGAAAACTATTTTTGAAATCTATTTCATAATTTTTTTTAAAAAATAAGAAATAAAAAAAAACCAAATACGCCTATATATTCGAACATGCATGGTTCTGGTGCGCACTGTCGCAGGTGCATCCAAATTAGTACCTTACCTCAAAACTAACCTGTAGTAGTGGGAGTAAGGGTCGATCCCACAGAGACTGGAATTACCTTATGTGATAAAAAGGGGGGAATTGATAATCGCAAATCAAGTAAAGTAAACAATAATAAAAATAAATAAGCGAAAGTGATTAATGATAAAGACGTTGGTTTCGGTTGGTATCCACCGTCAAGGGATTACATTGATCATCGATAACATAATCAATCTGTAAATGAACATCTATCATTGGGGTTTTAACCCTGTTTCTCCTTAAGCCTAGCAAATTAATGACAATCGCACTAATAAAACCCTAATCAACAAGCCATCTTTTAGCACATCGGTAAAATATAACTTGTTAACCGTATGAAGAATTAGAGAAACTGACAGAACTAAAAAAATATAAACACATAGGCTATATCTAATTTAGTCAATCATTCATCATAGGTTCAATGATTTATAATCCAAAACCCTCAAACCTATATGCCTCACGAATCGCAGAATTAAAAACTTTGTTCAAAACATAATTCAGCTGTAGATTAAAACAGACAAAATACTAGTAGGCCTCCTAGCAATGATATGAATAATCATTAAAAATAAGAACAGATGAACAATCAATATTCAAAACAAATTGAAATAATAACATCAGATCCACATCTCACAATGTATAAAAATCCCTTGAGGTTTCAACTCACCTCAACCAACTAAAGAGAATTAGCCACGCAGGGCCATAAGATAAACAAAAGAAGAATTGAAGAATGTAGATGAAGAATTTGCTGAAAGATCGGATCCCTTCTCTGGTTGCTTTCTTCTCTTTTTATAGACTTTCCCCTCCTAATTGAAGTCAGAACGTATTTTAGGTCAAATTCCCGTCCATTCCCTTCAATTTTGAGCGAAAACGACCTAAAATCGTGAAATCAGCACATCCCCCACGACGCACGGGCGCCGCGGCGCTACGGAGTTCTTGCCATGGGGTGCCGCAGCGCGCTGGGTTGAGTGCCGCGGCGCTCGCTCCTGGAAAGCACGGCGCCGTGGCGCGATGGTTAGTGCCGCGGCGCTTCGGATTGTCTTATCGTGACGCCGCGGCGCCCAGAATCTTCTGGATTTTGCTGAAGTACCAAACATGAAAGTTGTAGCTCTATGTCTTTTCTTTCCATAGCCGCTGAAATCACCTTAATCGGAGTTCAAATGAGTGAGATATGCATCAATTAGTGACACAAGGTCAGAAATCAGCATTTTTATATGATTTTCTCTCTATTTTCCTCTTCATTTCTTCTTTATTATTCCTAAAACACAAAACACAACACTCAGTTAATTCATACCTATTTTTTACTAAAATTAAATAAAAAGCAACTTAAAACATGTCAAAAACATGCTTATTTTATAGCATGTCAAATACCCCCACATTTACTCTTTTGCTTGTCCTCAAGCAAACATTGATTCATGTAAACAGAATTCAATATATGAAATGAGTGAATGGCTTACCAATATGCTGCCTCATAGTGAAAATTGTATGCTCTTGAAGAAATTTCAGAAAATTTCATGACCATGTGCAACATTTAATTCAAATGCAATTTATAATTTTATTCCCTAAAATCCATTGTGTGTGTGTGTCTTTGGATAATTTAATTTTCTTTTACCTAAATGAGCTTATATATCTCAGGAATTATAGCATGGCTCTCTATTTAAAATTTCCATAGGCTTATTTTTCATGCTACTCTCCACTAATGTAGACTAAAACTACTTCTTAGGATCAATAGGACTTAACTCAGCTTGTAATGTGGCTAGGCTATGGGGTGAGATAAAAGATATAATTTAAAGCTCAATCTTCCAACATCACATGATTAACTCTGATCTATTTGAGCTAATTCTCAAGATTGGGGAAGTTTTTCCCCCACACTTATTTCCTTACTTCTCTGCATTCTATTTTTCTTTGATTCTCTATTTCTTCCTTTTTCAATCACTGGATAGACTTTCAGTAGTCTTTTGAGAATATATATATATATATATATATATATATATATATATATATATATATATATATATATATAAAATTTTTTTTTTCTTTCTTTTGTCCTTGCTCCACCCTTCCACCCTTTCATTAATGTAGATCTATAAAACAAATATTCAGAAATTAATCATGGAGTGAGTGAATCAGGTAAAAAAAATAAAGGTATCAATCAAAAAATTTGGTCTTGGCTGTTTTGTGGGTATAGAATAAAATGTTAATTAAGCTCAAAATAGAGGTTCTAAGGATATTCACTTGTTTGGGTTAAGCTTGAAAGGCTCAATCTCATCAAAAAAATGCCTAAATCATCTCCTAATTGTTAGTATTAGCCTAGAATTTCGCCTCAAGTAGCATTTAAATAAGTTCTAGAAATTTAAAAGAGATCATAAAATATTTTTGAGTTATATAATCTTTTTCTAAGTAAAAGAAAAATTAAATATCCAAAATTACTGTGCAAAAGAATTTCAGGATTTTTAGAAAATAGGTAATCATAAATTGAAAAGAATTTAAAATTACACATAATTATGACTTTCCTACATCTCTCAAGAGCTATAAGCAATTTAAACAGTTATATCATTGGCTATCGGTTCAGCTATCACAAACTCATAAATTGAAATTTTGTTCACATGCTCACCTCATGACAAGATTAAAAATGCACATATCATAAAATTATAGTTATGCATCAAAGTAGGAAAGTGCACAAGTGTATGATTTATTATACAGTCATCCAGCTGAATCATAAAGTGACCCCCCACACTTAAAAACATACATTGTCCCCTATGTAAGAAAATAGAAGAGAATATAAAAGGGACAAATAATAACATAAGGAGGGGTTTAGTGAAACTTCCCTGATTTTGTTTGGGGTGGCATGAGCGTGTTGCATTATTAGACCTTGAATTTCGCCAATTTTTAGCTTTTTTTTTAAATGTTGGGTTGCCTCCCAATAAGCGCCTTTGTTTAATGTCATTGGCTCGACCCAGCTCCCTATCTTTGTTCATGGAGGCTCTTTGATGTTAATTTTAAATTTCTGGGACTGATTCAATCCTTGAAATTCAACTGCATAACCAGAAGCCACATTAGTAATAACAAGTGGTCCTAACCAAGGGAGATATTTCTTACCTTTAAGGGGTCTAACCCCTTTGATTTCTAGAACTTGATGCAACTCTACAGTCGGGTCTATGCCTTTAAGGTTTGCAATTGTTCTTATAATGGCATTTGTTTCTTTCTGAAGAATATGCATAAATTCTTCTTCTTTTTTAACACCCAAATTCTTGGCAACTAAAATAGGTGATGCATCTCCTACTTCCAAGTATTTCAAGTGATTGGGAAGAGGTGACAGATTTGACCCAGGATCCTGCAAAATAGAAGGTGCATTTGCATTAGAATTTGGTGCTGAGGTAAAGGGGTCCTTACCTGTTTGCTGTACTTTTGGAGCTTCTACATTATTCTCCTGCAAGTGAACACTCAAGGCTGATTGCTCAACCTTTGTCTCTGAAGGCTTAACATCCTGTGCTATAGAATCTACCATATTAATAGCATAGGCAGTGAGATCTTTCATGGCATTGCAGTTACTGAATTTCATAATTTTTCCTTCAAATTCCATTGTCAGTGTGCCACTATGAACATCTATTATGGCCTTGGATGTTTTTAAGAATGGTCTCCCTAACAAAATTGGAGTTGTTTGATCACCACTCTCCATGTTAAGTACATAAAAATCAGCAGGAAAAATTAGATCACCAACTTGTACCAAAACATCCTCAACCACACCCTCGGGGAGGGTGTTAGATTTGTCAGCCAATTGTATTATAACACTAGTTTCTTTCAGAGGTCCTAGTGCTAAAGATGCATAGATAGAGTATGGCATGACATTAATAGATGCTCCTAGATCTACCATTGCCTTATCAAATGTATTGTAGCCTATAGAGCAGGGAATAGAAAACATACCTGGGTCCTTGCATTTTGTAGGGAGTTTTCTCTGAATAATTGCAGAAACATGTTCACCTACTTTTACTTTCTCAGCTCCTTTCAACTTCTGATTTCTCTGTTGGGTGTGTAATTCCCTTAAGAAATTGGCATAGTGAGGTTCCTGACTGATTACATCCAAAAGAGGAAGATTTACCTCATGCTTTCTAAAGATATCATATAGTTCAGAAGTTCTTTCATTCATCCTATTTTCCTTCAAAGCTTCAGGAAAGGGAGGTTTAGATTTATATTCAGAGAAAGGTTCAGACTTACCTTTTGGATGCTTACCTACCATGGTTGCATCATTCTTGTCTTCCTCTTGCTCAGTTGGTGCATGTAACTCTTGCATTGGGGTCTTAACTTCTTCATCACCTTGTAGTATGATTGCACTAACATTTTCCCTTGGGTTTACCACAGTTTGTGAAGGTAACTTACCTGAGTTTTGAGCATCCAAACGACTCACTGTGGTTGCTAACTGACCTACTTGCGTTGTCAGATTCTGAATGCTAGCTCTTGTCTCTTGCTAAAATTGATGAGAGTTATGTACAAGAGTTTTCACAATGTCTTCCAATGGATTACTTACCAGATGATCCTGGGATGCATTCTGTCTAGGATAATAAGCCTGTTGGTTTTGTTGAAAATTTTGTCCTGCAGGCCTATTTTGTGCATTCCCATACCTAAAATTTGGATGATCCTTCCATCCAGAATTGTATGTATTAGAATAAGGATCATACCTATTTGATTGGCCAGGAAAACCTCCTATAGCATTCGCTTGTTCTGTGGATTCTTCTTGAAATGTAGGGCACATATCAGTAGGGTGCCCTATCGCTGAACATATTCCACAGACTTTAACTTGCTGCAGTGTACCTGTAGCCATTTGGCGCACAAGAGAAGTAAGTTCAGATATTTGATTTTGAAGAGAAGTAGTACTTACCTCATGGGCATGCCTAATAGGAGGATCATGCCTAATGCCAAATTGTTGTGAATTGACAGCCATATTTGATATCAGGGCTTTGGCTGCTTCAGGAGTTTTATCTACTAGTGCTCCTCCACTAGCTGCATCTATCATGCTCCTATCTCCCTGCAAAAGACCTTTATAAAAATATTGGATTAGTAGCTGCTCACTAATCTGATGATGTGGGCAGCTTGCACAAAGTTTCTTAAACCTTTCCCAATATTCATAAAGTGTTTCACCATGCAATTGCCTAATGCCGCATATTTCTTTCCTAATAGTAGCGGCTCTAGATGCAGGAAAATAACTCTCTAAAAACATTCTCTTCATCTCATTCCAAGTAGTGATAGTACCAGAAGGCAAATAATACAACCAATCTTTGGCTGAATCTTTTAAGGAAAAAGGAAAAGCCCTGAGTTTTATTTGTTCCTCAGTTACTCCAGGGGGCTTCATACTGGTACATACTACATGTAACTCCTTCAGATGTTTATGCAGGTCTTCACCTGCAAGACCATGAAAACTTGGTAAGAGATGAATTAATCCAGATTTCAACTCAAAATTAACATTATCATCAAGATTAGGAAAAGTAATGCATAAGGGTTGCTGATGCAAATCAGGAGCTGCAAGCTCCTTCAGAGTGGGATGCCTGGCCATGATCACTTCCTCTGTATCCTGATCAATGTCTTCTTGAATTTCTCTTTTGTGCCTGTATACAGATTTTCCAATATCTGGATTGAACTGTAAATCTCGAGAATTAGAAGAACGAGTTACAGGCATAAATAAAAAAAAATCACAAAAAGTAATGATGCAGTTCCCCGGCAACGAAGCCAAAATTTGGTGCGCACTGTCGCAGGTGCACCCAAATTAATACCTTACCTCAAAACTAACCTGTAGTAGTGGGAGTAAGGGTCGATCCCACAGAGACTGAAATTACCTTATGTGATAAAAAGGGGGGAATTGATAATCGCAAATTAAGTAAAGTAAACAATAATGAAAATAAATAAGCAAAAGTGATTAATGATAAAGACGTTGGTTCCGGTTGATATCCACCGTCAAGGGATTACATTGATCATCGACAACATAATCAATCTATAAATGAACATCTATCATTGGGGTTTTAACCCTGTTTCTCCTTAAGCCTAGCAAATTAATGACAATCACACTAATAAAACCCTAATCAACAAGCCATCTTTTAGCATATCGGTAAAATATAACTTGTTAACCGCATGAAGAACTAGAGAAACTGACAGAACTAAACAAATATAAACACATCGGCTATATCTAATTTAGTCAATCATTCATCATAGGTTCAATGATTTATAATCCAAAACCCTCAAACCTATTTGCCTCACGAATCGCAGAATTAAAAACTTTGTTCAAAACACAATTCAGATGTAGATTAAAACAGACAAAATACTAGTAGGCCTCCTAGCAATCATATGAATAATCATTAAAAATAAGAACAGATGAGCAATCAATATTCAAAACAAATTGAAATAATAACATCAGATCCACATCTCACAATGTATAAAAATCCCTTGAGGTTTCAACTCACCTCAACCAACTAAAGAGAATTAGCCACGCAGGGCCATAAGATAAACAAAAGAAGAATTGAAGAATGTAGATGAAGAATTCGGTGAAAGATCGGATCCCTTCTCTGGTTGCTTTCCTCTCTTTTTATAGAATTTCCCCTCCTAATTGAAGTCAGAACGTATTTTAGGTCAAATTCCCGTCCATTCCCTTCAATTTTGAGCGAAAACGACCTAAAATCGCGAAATCAGCACATCCCCCACGACGCACAGGCGCCGCGGCGCTTAAGTAGAGTGCCGCGGCGCTACGGAGTTCTTGCCACGGGGTGCCGCGGCGCGCTGGGTTGAGCGTCGCGGCGCTTGCTCCTAGAAAGCATGGCGCTGCTTCGGATTGTCTTATCGTGGCACCGCGGCGCCCAGAATCTTTTGGATTTTGCCGAAGTGTCGAACATGAAAGTTGTAGCTCTATGTCTCTTCTTTTCATAGCCGCTGAAATCACCTTAATCGGAGTCCCAATGAGTGAGATATTCATCAATTAGTGACACAAGGTCAGAAATCAGCATTTTTCTATGATTTTCTCTCTTTTTTCCTCTTCATTTCTTCTTTATTATTCCTAAAACACAAAACACAAGACTCAGTTAATTCATACCTATTTTCTACTAAAATTAAATAAAAAGCAACTTAAAAAATGTCAAAAACATGCTTATTTTATAGCATGTCAGTTCGCAAATAAAAGAAATTGATGGGTGGAAGTTTATCTCATGAATTTCTAACTGCTTGCTAAGGTTTAAGCTCTCACATGGTGATACTCAAATCATTTCCCAAATATCCTATCAATGCATATTCACAAGCAAAAAGGAATAGAAATTAGAATCACGTCAGCCATAATCAATTAATAACTTGAAATATAATTTCAATTAGCCTTTTTTTTAGGCTAAATTCAAATCCAAACAAGAAACATGTTTATTTTCCTTTACTAAAGAAGGAATGTTCTCTTTTGCATTGGCTACAAAAGGATGAGGGAGAATTATTTTATGAATTAAAAGGAACCCCCTTTACCTAAATCAATCAATCCAATGTTACCTTAAAAAACACAAGCTAAACAAATTTGTTCTTTATCCTCGTAACTTTCAACAAGCATTGAACATAATATGACTTAGGACCTTGATTTTATCTTTAGAAGAGAATGTAGAGGACCAAGGGCATAGCAACCCATGAACCTACACACTATACTCAAATACAAACCTAAAACTATAAATCATAAACTCAACTTAAAACCTTGAAACCCTAATTTTAATCCTTAAATTATAAACCTCAAAACTTCTAAACCTCAATCTCAAAACGCAAACACCAAAAATTAAAAACCAAACCACAAAGCACAAAACCGAAAATCCAAACCCAAACTCTAAATGTCAAAGCCCAATTACTAAAACCCTAAACTAACAAACTCTAAACACCAAAAGTCTAAACATCAAACTCTAAATTTTAATCTAAAAATCTCAAACCCTAAATACCTAAACCCAAATACCAAGACCCTAAATCCCAAACACACAACCCCAAATAATAAACTTATAAAGCTCAAAATCTTTAAATCCTAAATTTTAAATTTCAAACTTTAGACTCTCAACACCTCAACCCTAAATCCAAACCCGAAATCTATAACAATAAATCGCAAACCCTAAACCCTAAAAATTTGTTTTAAAAACTAATCTTCAAAATATGTTTTTCTACTTTTTAGTTTTTAAAATAAATTATCCAAACAAGTTTTTTTGGTTTCTTCATTCTTGAAAACTGTTTTCAAAATCTATTTCAGAAAAAAATTAAAAAAAGAAGAAGAAATAAAAAACAAAACGAAATAGGCCCATATATTTTAACATGCAGGTTAGCAAATAAAAGAAATTGATCATTGGAAGTTTATCTCACAAATTTCTAGCTGCTTGCTAAGGTTTAAACTCTCACATGGTGATACTCAAAGCATTTCCCAAATATTCTGTCAATGCATATTCACAAGCTAAAAGGAAGAGAAATTCAAATCACGTTAGAAATAATCAATTAATGACTTGAAATGTAATTTCAATTAACCTATTTTTGTGTGGCTAAATTCAAATCCAAACAATAAACATGTTTATTTTCTTTTACTAAAGAAGGAACGTTCTCTTTGGTATTGGCTACAAAAGGATGAGGGAGAATCATTTTATGAATTAAATGGAACCCAATTTACCTAAATCAAGCAACCTAATGTTACTTTTAAAAAACACAAACTAAACAAATTTGTTCTTTATCCTCGTAACTTTCAACAAGCATTGAACATAATATGACTTAGGACCAAGATTTCATCTTTCAAAGAGAATGTGGAGGACCACGACCATAGTAGGCCCGTGAATCTGCACACTATACTCAAATAAAATTCTAAAACTATAAATCATAAACTTTAAATTTAAAAGCTTAAAACCTTATAACATTATAACCTTAGTGTTAAACCCTAAATTATAAACCTCCAAACTTCAAAACCTCAATCTCAAAACACAAACACCAAAAGTCAAAAACCACAAACCTCAAAACCTAGAACCCAAACCCTAAACGTCAAAGCTCAATTACTAAAACCCTAAACCCGCAAACTCCAAACACCAAAAGTATAAACATCAAACTCTAAATCCTAATCTAAAAACCTCAAACTCTAAACACCTAAACCCAAAAATCGAGACCCCAAATTTGAAACACAAAACCTCAACCAATAAACTTATGAATCCTAAGTCTTAAATCTTCAAACCCCAAACTCTAAATCTCAAACCCTTGACCCTTGACCCTCAACCCCAAACCCTAAAAACTAAATCCAATCCTGAAATCGATAACGATAAACCATAAACACTAAATCGTAAACCCTGAACCCTAAAAACTTGTTTTAAAAATAAAACTTCCAAATATGCTTTTCTACTTTTTAGTCTTGAAAATAAATTATCCAAACAATTTTTTTTTCTTCATTCTTCAAAACTGTTCTCAAAATGTATTTCATAACACAATTTTAAAAAATAAGAAATAAAAAATAGAACCAAATAGGCCCGTATATTCTAACATGCATAGTTCACAAATAAAAGAAATGGATCGTTGGAAGTTTATTTCATGAATTTCTAGCTGCTTGCTAAGGTTTAAGCTCTCACATGGTGATACTCAAAGCATTTCCCAAATATTTTGTCAATGCATATTCACAAGCAAAAAGGAATGTAAATTAGAATCATGTAAGAAAGAATCAACTAATGACTTGAAATGTAATTTCAATTAACCTTCTCTTTTTGTGGCTAAATTCAAATCTAAACAAGAAACATGTTTATTTTCTTTTACTATAGAAGTAATGTTCTATTTTGTATTGGCTATAAAAGGATGGGGGAGAATCATTTTATGAATTAAAAGGAACCCCCTTTACCTAAATCAATCAGCCCAATGTTAACTTAAAAAACAAATTTGTTCTTTATCTTTGTAACTTTCAACAAGCATTGAACATAATATGACTTAGGACCTTGATTTTATCTTTCAAAGAGAATGTGGAGGACCACGAGCATAGTAGGCCCATGAACCTGCACACTATACTCAAATACAACCCTAAAATTTAAATCATAAACTCTAAACTTAAAAGCCTAAAACCTTATAACCCTAATGTTAAACCTCCAAACGTCAAAATCTCAATCTCAAAACACAAACACCAAAAGTCAAAAACCACAAACCACAAAACCTAGAATCCAAAACTTAAACGTTAAAGCCCAAATACTAAAACCCTAAAACCACAAACTCCAAGCACTAAAACCTTAAAAGTCTAAACATCAAACTCTAAATCCTAATCTAAAAACTTCAAACCATAAACACCTGAAAACAAAAACCAAGACCCCAAATCCCAAACACACAACCCCAACCAATAAACTTATGAATCCTAAGCCTCAAATCTTCAAACCCCAACCTCTAAATCCAAAACCCTAGACCCTTAACCCCTCAACTCCAAATCTTAAACCCTAAACCCAAATCCGAAATCCATAACAATAAACAGTAAACACTAAATACAAACCCTAAACCCTAAAAACTTGTATTAAAAACAAATCTTCCAAAATTGCTTTTCTACTTTTTAGTTTTTAAAGTAAATTATCCAAAAAAGTTTTTTTTTGTTCCTTCATTCTTCAAAACTATTTTCAAAATCTATTTCATAAAACAATTTTAAAAAAATAAGTAATAAAAAAAAGAACAAAATAGGCCCATATATTCTAACATGCATGGTTCGAAAATAAAAGAAATTGATCGTTGAAAGTTTATCTCATGAATTTCTAGTTGCTTGCTAAGGTTTTAGCTATCACATGGTGATACTCAAAGCATTTCCCAAATATTTTGTCAATGCATATTCACAAGTAAAAATGAACGTAAATTAGAATCACATTAGAAATAATCAATTAATGACTTGAAATGTAATTTCAATGAACCTTCTTTTTTTTTGTTGCTAAATTCAAATCCAAACAAGAAACATGTTTATTTTCTTTTACTAAGGAAGGAACATTATCTTTTGTATTGGCTACAAATGGATGGGGGAGACTCATTTTATGAATTAAAAGGAACCTCCTTTACCTAAATCAATCAAACCAATGTTACCTTAAAAAACACAAAATAAACAAATTTGTTTTTTATCCTCGTAACATTCAACAAGCATTGAACTTAATTAGACTTAGGACCTTGATTTTATCTTTCAAAGAGAATGTGGAGGACCATGAGCATAGCAGACCTAGCCCATGAATTTGTACACTATACTCAAATACAACCCTACAACTTTAAATCATAAACTCTAAACTTAAACGCCAAAAAACTTATAACCTTAACGTTAAACCCTAAATTCAACGCTAAGTTATTAACCCCTACATTTCAAAACCTCAACCTCAAAACACAAACACCAAAAGTCCAAAAGCTAAACCCCAAAACGTAGAACTCAAATCCTAAATGTCAAAGCCCAATTACTGAAACCTGAAACCCACAAACTCCAAACACCAAAACTCCAAAAGTCTAAACACCAAACTCTAAATCCTAAGCTAAAAACGTCAAACCCTAAACACCAAAACCCAAACACAAAGACCCCAATTCTAAAAAATAACCCCAACCAATAAACTTCTAAGTCCTAATCTCCAAATATTTAAACCCTAAACTCTTAAATCTCAAACCATAGACACCATCCCCTTAACCCTAAACCCAAACCCTCAATCCATAACAAAAAATGTAAACACCAAATCTCATACCCTAAACCCTAAAAACTTGTTTCAAAAATAAATATTCCTATTATGCTTTTCTAATTTTTAGTTTTTAAATAATTTATCCAAACATGTTTTTTTGTTTCATCATTCTTCAAAACTGTTTTCAAAATCTATTTAAAAATTTAGTTTTAAAAAAATAAGAAATCAAAAAAATAACTAAAGAGGCCCATATATTCTAACATGCATGGTTCGTAAATAAAAGAAATTGATCGTTGGAAGTTTATCTCATGAATTTTTAGCTGCTTGATAAGGTTTAAGCTCTCACATGGTGATACTTAAAGCATTTCCCAAATATTCTATCAATACATTTTCATAAGCAATAACAAACGAAAATTAGAATTGCGTCAGAAATAATTAATTAATAAACTGAAATGTAATTTCAACTAAGCTTCTTTTTTTTAGCTAAATACAAATCCAAACAAGAAATATGTTTATTTTATTTTATTAAAGAAGAAACATTCTCTTTTGTATTGGCTACAAAAGGATGAGGGAGAATCATTTTATGAATTAAAAGGAACCTCTTTTACCTAAATCAATCAACCTAATGTTGCCGAAAAAGACACAAACTAAACAAATTTGGTCTTTATCCTCGTAACATTCAACAAGCGTTGAACATAATTTGACTTTGGACCTTAGTTTATCTTTCAAAGAGAATGTTGAGGACCATGAGCATAGCAGGCTCATGAACCTATACACTATACTCAAATACGACCCTAAAACTATAAATCATAAACTCTAAACTTAAAAGTCTAAAACCTTATAACGCTAATGATAAACCATAAATTCAACCCTAAGTTATAAACCCCAAAACTTCAAAACCTTAATCTCAAAACACAAACACCAAAAGTCCAAAACACAAAACTCCAAACCTAGAACCCAAACCCTAAACGTCAAAACCCAATTACTAAAACCGTAAACCCACAAAGTCCAAACACCAAAACACTAAAAGTCTAAACATCAAACTCTAAATCCTAAGCTAAAAAACTCAAACCCTAAACAACAAGACCCTAAATCTGAAACACACAACGCCAACTAATTAACTTTTGAATCTGAAGCCCCAAATCTTTAAACACTAAACTCTAAATCTTAAATCCTAAATTCCAACCCCTCAACCCTAAACCCAAACCCGATCTCAAAACCTAAATCCTAAAAACTTGTTTTAAAAACAAATCTTCCAAATATGTGTTTCTACGTTTTAGTTTTTAAAATAAATTATCCAATTTTTTTTTGTTTCTTCATTCTTCAAAACTGTTCTTGAAAGCCATTTCATAAAACTATTTTGAAAAAAATCAGAAATAAAAAATAGAACTAAATAGGGCCATATATTCTAACATGTATGGTTCTTAAATAAATGATCGTTGGAAGTTTTTCTCATGAATTTCTAGCTACTTGTTAAGGTTTAAGCTCTCACATGGTGACACTCAAAGCATTTCTAAAATATTCTATCAATGCATATTCACAAGCAAAAAGGAAGGAAAATTAGAATCACATAAGAAATAATCAATTAATAACTTGAAATATAATTTCAATTAACCTTCTTTTTTTCTTTGGCTTAATACATATCCAAACAAGAAACATGTTTATTTTCTTTTACTAAAGAAGGAGCGTTCTCTTTTGTATTAGCTATAAAAGGATGAGAGAGAATCATTTTATGAATTAGAAGGAACCCCCTTTACCTAAATTAATCAACCCAATGTTACCTAAAAAAACACAAACTAAAAAAATTTGGTCTTTATCCTTGTATCATTCAACAAGCTTTGAACAAAATTTGACTTAGGGCCTTGATTTTATCTTTCAAAGAGAATGTGGAGGACCATGAGCATAGTAGACCCATGAACCTACACACTATACTCAAATACAACCCTAAAAATAGGAATCATAAACCCTAAACTTAAAAGCCTAAAACCTTATAACCCTAATGTTAAACCCTAAATTCAACCCTAAGTTATAAACCCCAAAACTTCAAAACCTCAATCTAAAAAACAAAAACCAGAAGTCCAAAACCTAAACCTCAAAACCTTGAACCGAATCCCTGAACGTCAAATCCCAAATACTAAAACTCTAAATCGACAAACTCCAAACACCAAAACTCCAAAATTCTAAACACCAAACTCTATATCCTAAGTTTAAAACCTCAAACCCTAAGCACCTAAACCCAAACACCAAGACTGTAAATCCCAGACACACAACCCTAACAAATAAACTTCTGAATCCTTAGCTCCAATTCTTTAGACCCCAAAGTCTAAATCTCCAACCCTTAACCCCAACCCCTCAACCCCAAACTCTTAATCCTAAACCCAAACCTGAAATCCATGACAATAAACCGTAAACACCAAATCTCAAACCCTAAGCCCTAAAAACTTATTTTAAAAATAAATCTTCCAAATATGCATATCTACTTTTTAGTTTTAAAAATAAATTATCCAAACAAGTTCTTTTTGTTTCTTTATTCTTCAAAACTATTTTTGAAATCTATTTCATTAAACAATTTAAAAAAAATAAGAAATAAAAAAAGAATCAAATAGGCCCATATATTCTAACATGCATGGTTGTTAAATAAAAGAAATTGATCGTTGAAAGTTTATCTCATGAGTTTCTAGTTGCTTGCTAAGGTTTAAGCTCTCACATGGTGATACTCAAAGCATTTCCCAAATATTCTATGAATGCATATTCACAAGCAAAAATGAACGAAAATTATAATCTCATCAGAAATAATCAATTAATGACTAGTGAAATTTCAATTAACCTTATTTTTTTACGGCTAAATACAAATCCAAATAAGAAACATGTTTATTTTCTTTTACTAAAGAAGGAACATTCTCTTTTGTATTGGCTACAAAAGGATGAGGGAGAATCATTTTATGAATTGAAAGGAACCACCTTTACCTAAATCAATCACCCCAATGTTACCTAAAGAAACACAAACTAAACAAATTTGGTCTTTATCCTTGTAACATTCAACAGGCATTGAACATAATTTGACTTAGGACCTTGATTTTATCTTTCAAAGAGAATGTGGAGGACCATAAGCATAGCAGGCCCATGAACCTGTACACGATACTCAAACATAAAAGTATTTGAAGCCAAAGTGTCAAGAATTAAAACCAGAATTTTTGTCATTGAAAACAAACCTTGTTTCCAAAACAAAAATAATTTAATTCCTAGAAGGATTACAATGGGTAGAGCCATAAAACAATAAGTAAGACCAAATTTCTATCTTTAAGAGAAAAGTAGAGCAAAGGAATCCAAGTAACAAGAACCAACATTTACCATTTGTCAGAACAATGCATTAGTTGGATTTTGAAAATGATAGATAACTACTAATCCATTTCTCAACAAAATAAGGGCATAATAGAATATAGTCATGTGTGACTTCTCCCCAATCCAAAAGAGATCAAAAAAATCAATGCAAGCATATGTTGATTCATAAACTGAGTAAAACAATAGGCAATCTCTCAATGAACAAGCCAAGTCATGAATTTATGTTTGACTCGTAAGAAAAAAGCAACCACTTTTAAGGAAAGCAAAACAATAGTAGTGCATGAAAAGAAAAGAAACTTGGGGACTCTTGACCCAAACTTGAGTTAAGAAAGCGCCATTAGATTATAAGACAATAACCTTAAACAATGCAAGGCATTCTTAACATCCCAAATCATGTTCAAATGACAAACTAATCTTGAAATGGTAAGTCAGCATAAATTAGGTTGAAGGCATCTAAGAATCAAAATCCAATCAAGATATATATATATATATATATATATATATATATATATATATATATATATATATATATATATATATATATATATATATATATATCTGTGTGTGTGTGTGTGTGTATATAAAGTAACTAGTCACAAATGGAATTTAGCCTAATCAGAGATCAATTGATGAACAAAGAGATTAAGTACTTCATCTCCCAAATAATGCCCAAAAAAATTTGATTTGCATCCTGAAATCAAAATATAAATGATACCATCATTAATTCTTATTTTAAGTTAAATTGGACCAAACGAAACATCAAAGATAAAAATCAACCAAATAATCTACCTAGCATGGATCAAAATGGAAGGCTACCAACTAAGAATAATGTCAAAATCAAACAATATCACAATTGGTGATTAAGCAAATCTCACCAAACTCATGAATTGTGAAGAAAAAAATGCAAGAGTAAACACAAGCATGTTTAATTTATATTGTTTAAGATCCAACAATACAAAACAGTCTATGAAAATCATATAAAAATAAACACATGCCCCAAACAGAATGCCATGCCATGAACACAGTGGGAACACATATGAAATACCACACTATATCATAAACAAAAGGTGCATCACAAATAGAATATTGCATTATGATTCAATCCCACCAAGAATTTACTGTAGACTAAAATAACATAGCTCCAAAGTGATAAACCAAAATGATGTCAAACCACATTTTGACAAGACAACACACAATCATAGCCATCCATCAGTAGATAAAGGGGAATTTTAACCACAGCACTGAGCCATTATGCCACTGGAACTCTAAAAAACATGAAGCTACATATCATATTTATCATCACTTATTAACAACATAGTCAAACCAATTAGCTATCACAATACAATTTGAAGTTAATGGCATCCAGAATCAAGACCAAACAGTGTGAAATTGATGTGATTAAATAAAAAAGAACTCCTCTAAAACTCGAAATAGAAACACCTAAACATATTCACGAATTTTTTTTTCAAGCCTAAAGGACCGTTGCAACTCAAAGTTTCATTCTAACACAACATCTAAAAAGAAACAATATAGTACCAAAGTCATCCAAAACATGAATTTAGATGCTCAAATTGTGATTCAAAATATGATAACATAATTTCACCAATATGAAACAAAGATTCTAACTGTGACTTCGCTTCACCGCCATTTTTACAAGAAAAGAACCTTGAAGAAATAGAACTAGGCAAGAAATTATTCCAAGAACCAGAGTAGACTACAACATAGTATCTATATAAGGAAATCTAAAAACAGGAATCATAATCACTATATCTAGTGGCGAGCAAAAAATTCAGAACCCAAAACAAAACCAATCATAATATTAAATGCTAAAATGAAATGCAACAGATGAATCAAGACAAAAAATAAAGGCACAAAGAAAAATATAAAACATCCACAATTAAAAATAAATGATGAATCAAGACCGCATAATAAACAAGATGAGCATTGTAACATTCTCATTTTTGTTTACTAAAAGCTTGTCAATATTCCTTTAAAAGAGTGAAGAAAAGGGAAAATATGAAAAAGAAGTGATGGAAATTTTAAGAGACATATTAAAGGAAATATACACTAGAAGTTGCTGATAAAATGTATAAGCACCAAAATTAGCATAAATGAGTACGAAAACAGAGGAAAATTAGTAGGAGTTATTTGTGGAATTAAATATGTGTGAGTTGAAATAGTGAGAGGGAAACAATTTTCAAGAGCAAGCATACAAGTCTTGAAATTGTTTTGAAATAAATTAAAGTAGCATTAAGAGAAATTTTTTAGGTAACCAAGTGTGAAATTAAAAAAAAAGTTAAGTAAATTAATATAATTAAGAGCTTAAACCTTATTAATTTTTATGATATTAAAAGATTAAAGAATATAGAGAATTCAAATTGTCCAAATAAAGCATTAGAAATATTTAGGGGACACCTTATAGGGCAATTAATCATTACCTCCCTAAGTAGCTAGAGACACCTCATTAGGGCTATTTTAATGAGGGAAAATGTTGGAAGAATTTTGGCTAGCAGAAGAGAGAAAGAAAATCAGAGTGGAGTGAAGAAGAAGAAAGGAAAAAAGAAAAGGAAAGATAGAAAAGTGAAGAGAAAAGTTGGTGTTCAAGGTGAGATCTTGTTTCTCTACCTCTTTCCCTTCATTCTCTTTCATTTTAGAGACTCTAAACTCATATCCTCGACTATGGAGATGTGCTAGAATAGTGAGAAGAAGGAAGACAAGATCACGCCATAACCAAGGGTGGAAGGAAAAGCTAGGTGGAACTAGTTACGCAAGTTGTAGAAAGCTATCTTAGGTCGGTTTAACAATGAATTTTATAAGAAAATACTCTGAAATTTCTATGGTTTAAATGGGGTTTCTAACGTAGGACTTCAAAGAAATTTTCTAATTTTGAGTATTCTTGATGATGGCCATGGGTGAGTATATCTAGATACATATAAATCATGTATTGGTGCTTGTAAATATGCTTTGATTGGTCTTTAATTTTTGCATGGTATGGCCGAAGGATAATGCAATTTTGGCCTAGAATTTGATGTTGTATTCTTATGTGATGATGAATAATTGAAATAGAAGAAATGTTAGAGAGAATTAGAGGCAAGTTTGGAAGCTATAATCCTAGAGGCTAAAGGAAGGGTGCTCTCGGGTTTTAGGGTTCTCAAGGACCTTAATTGGAATTTTTAGGTATGATGAGGATGAAGGGTTAACATATAATGAATTAAATGGAAATAAGGTAATAAATGGAAGAGAACAAGAAATTTTGGGTACTAAAGATTTTGGATGGCCGAATGCTTGAGGTAAGTATTTAAAAGCAACCGTGATCAATTTTTGGTGTAAGGGACGATGGAAAACTTGATTATAAAATGAAATGAATCAATTCATAAAGGAAATGGAGTTAAGGGTTATGAACATGAAGAACAATGAACAAAAATAGTAATGGAAATGTAGTTGAGATGCCTAAATTGTATCATATATCTAGGCTAATATTGGAGGAAAATTAGTGTAGGAAATGGAAAGTATGTTAAGTGATCTTCCTACAATCTTATTGATATTTCATAAACATGTATTAATAAGGAAAGAATGAGAATTGAAAGGTACCTAAAGGAGGTTATAAACATTGATGGAAGAACTTCAAATTACCAAATGAATAGTAACATGTGCCAAATGAATACTAACTTCTCTACTTAATAGTATTAGAATAGGTGAATTGCTAATTGAATGTCTATGTTGATAATCAAGAAAGAATAACATTTTGAAGGTTAATTAAGGTAAGACCAATAAACATGAAGTTAGTAAATTTAAATTAGTGGCACAGTGGTTAAAGTATACTGTGATCATAAAAGTCTAAAATATCTTTTTGATCAGTAAGAGTTGAACATGAGGCAGAGAAGGTGGATAGAATTCATTGATGATTATAAATTTGAACTATCACTTGGAAAAACCAAATGTGGTAGCAAATGTGCTAAATAGAAAATCTCTGCATTTGAGCCATATGCTAGTGAAGGAGATGAGTTTGATCGAGGAATTCAGGAATTTAAGGTTGTCAGTAGTAACTACTCCTAAAAGTTTTCTTATTTGTGAGTTATGGGTGGAATGTGATCTAAAAGCATAAATTAAGGAAGCGCAAGCACAAGATCCATTTCTTCAAAGTTGACATGACTCTTCGGGCTTCACAAAGTCAGGGGATGGGATCAACCTCTACTAAGGAAGAATGTGTGTATCGCAAAGAGAAGAAATAAGGGTAAATATTTTGGAAGAAGTTCATCAAAGTAAATATGCTATCCATCTGGGAACCACAAAGAAGTATCAGGATCTAAAGAGGTCCTATTGGTGGCCAAGAATGAAGAAGGATATAACAGAATATGTAGCAAGGTGCCTAACTTGAAAGAAAGTCAAAATTAAACATTAGAGTCCTTTTGGAATGCTACAATCCTTGGAGATTCCCGAGTGGAAATATGATAGCATTGCTATGGACTTTGTTGCTGGTTTATTTAGGACTTAAGTAGGTCATGACGCCATTTGGGTAATAGTGGATAGATTGACCAAATCTCTACACTTTTTACCCATAAGGATTAACTACTCACTGGATAAGCTGGCACTCCTATACGTGAAGGGGATTGTTCAACTCCATGGGGTCCCCAGCAATATCATTTCAGACTGGGACCCCATATTTACCTCCAAATTTTAGAAGCTCTATAGGAAGCTTTTGGGACTAAATTACGATTCAATACTTCTTATTATCTACAAATGGATGATCAAACTGAAAGAACAATACAAATGTTGGAAGATATCTTACGAGCCTGCACCTTAGAATAAGGAAAAGAATGGGATAAGTATATACCTCTAGTGGAATTCGCTTGTAATAACAGCTACCACACGAGCATTAGAATTGCATCGTATGAAGCTTTGTATGGTAGAAAATATAAGTCACCTCTGTGTTGGTATGAAGTGGGTGAGAGGAAGTTGTTAGGTCCTGAGTTAGTTCAGTGTACTACAGAGCAAATACGAATTATTCAAGATAGGATGCGAATTGCCCAAAGTCGGCTGAAAAGCTATTATCACTAAAGGAAGAAGCCTTTGCATTTTCAAGAAGGAGAACACATGTTTTTAAAGATTTCTCTAACTACTGGGATTGGTCAAGCCATGAAAGTCAAGAAATTAAGCCCATGTTATATAGGACCTTATTAGATACTTAAGGAAATTGGGCCTTCGACATATCAAATATATTTACCCCCAAGATTGTCAAACTTGCACAATGTGTTTCATATCTCTCAACTTCAGAAGTATTTGTCAAACCTGTCGCTTGTAATTTAGGAGGAAGGAGTAACGATAAAAGAAAACTTGACTTTTCAACCAAACTCGATTGTAATCTTGGAAAAAAGTGTAAAACAACTACGACATAAAACTATTCCGTTGGTAAAGTTGATGTGGCGAGGGCTATTTGAGAAGGAAACTACATGGGAGAGGGAGGAGGGTATGAGGCATTCTCATCCACAACTCTTTGAGGACAATTAAATCTTGAATTTTGAGGATAAATTTTCTTTTAAGGTAGGGAGAAATGTAACACCTCAGATTTTCTATTAATTATCTTTACAAAATAAAATGTTGAGAAGGGTTAAAAAGGATTAAATGGAGCATTTGTAGAGAAATAATTATGAATATTAAATAAGGGAATTCTCATTTTTGGAGGAAAGATCTAAGGGTGGAATAGTAATTTGTTTGCTGGCAGGACTAGAAATGGGCAGCAATAAGAGGGATAAGGAACCATGAAGAGAGTTGCACAAAATGTCATTGGAATATGCCTCAAATGAAGTTTAAACACTTGGTGAAATTCCTTACAGCCAAACAAAGCCTTACCTAATGACATAGTTCAATTGTAATGGCATGACATGATTGTAATTTTGGGAGAAATGAGGGGCTTGGTTAAGGGGGAAGAAGAAGCTTCTCCAAGAAGTCTCATTTTTATTATTATTTAGCTTAACTTGATGAGGAAGTTGCCAGCTTCAAGGGAGAGAGAGACCATCCATGGCAAAGAGAAAAAAGGAGGAACAAAGAAAAAGAAAAGAAAAGAGAGAGAAAGAGAAAAAGAAAAGGAGAGAGAAAGCTGAAATAGGAAGGGAAAAGAGGTGAGTTAACTCTTTTGATCTTGAATCTTTGGAAATAATGATGGAGGGAATTTTTTTTGCAACTTGAGGTTGAAGGAAGAAAGAGGGAGTTTAGCAACCGAGTGAGAGAAAGAGTATTCTTGGTGATATAGAGTAAGATTAACACCCTTCTATGGATTTTCTTGATTAAATGACTTTGTGTGTTTTTTATGTGTATTAATGGAAGCGTGATAGTAGAGTAGATGAGAGAATTGATGAAGCTTTTATAGTGTTGGTCGTTGACTTTCATAACTATGCATGATGTAGTAATGGTAAGGAATTGTTGTAGATGAATTTTGAGTTTATTCCATGACTTTTGGGGGGATATGTGTAGCTTTTAATTTGGATCTTTATGCCTAAGATGTATGATTGGTTGTTTTTTGGTTTGATGGTTGGCTTGGGGAGGAAAATAAGAATTTTTGGGCTTTTCGTACCTAGAGCATAGCCGTGCTTTAGGTTGGTTGGGACAAATCTGGTGCAAAGCATAGGTGCAACACTGCCGTGCTTCGTGACACGGCCACACCGTGCGTTGGGTTGGATTGAGATAACACGAGTTTTGTAATGCGAAGCATGGGCACAAAACACGGGCATTAAACATGGCCGTGCTTCATTATACAACTAGGCCGTGCTTTATGCTGTTTTGCCTATTTTGTTTTCTTTTTGAATTTTAACTAAGAACCAATGTCTATGAGACTATAATTAGAGTTTCATGAGCTATAAATTAGAGTAAAATTAAATGGTTTGCTTGATTGTGTAATGTCCTTCTTGAATAAACTATAAGTGCATGAAAGTAAGAAATGAATGGTGGATGAATGCTACATGTAAATGCCATAAACCATTGTTACATACAACCAAAGAGGGTAATTGGTATATGCATACTATGGGATGGTACAAATGCATAATTTTGTTCATACTACTTTTATGTGGTGGATTGCATATAGCATGCCTAAGAGTAATGGTTGAATCATACTCTTGGTGTTAATGATGTGTGTTCCTTGCTGAGAAAAATGGTTGGAAACGATGTTAAAAGACATGTGCTGGTCAAGAGGACCCTCTCCGAAGCAAGGTGGCTTGGCAACAGGTGTCATTATACTATGTTGAGGCGACTAATGGTCAGAATGATCCTCTTTGAAGCAAGGTGGCCTGGCAATGGGTATGACTTTGCTGTGTTGGGGAGACTGACAATTCTAGGATGACCTTTACTGACCAAGGTGACCTAGTGACATGCGGCACCTTATGAATGTAAGGCGACTGAAGGGTTGTGGCTTGGATACGGTACCAAGATAGAGGAAGCCTTAGAGCCTAGAGTGGTCAATGTGGGAAGGACTGCTCCGACCAAGGAACTTAGTAGTGGATAAGTAACTGGAGGTGGGAATGGCTCACACTGTAACATCCCTAATTTTGTTTCTTTTATTGATAAAAGTACATAAATAGTTAATTAAGGAAATAAAATTTATTAGACAATATTTTAGATATCTAAGGAAATATAATCCTTAGAAATTCTTCATCTTATGTATATGCATAGAAAATGTTTCTAACATTAAGAGAACAAATAAAGAGGAAAAACCTAATAGGAAAAAAATTAGAAATAACATACTAAAGAGATGCAAAATTCTTGGATAAGGAAGATAAATTTTTAGAAACAAGTAAAGGTCTTAAAATTTCAAGAACATTGGATTAGGGTAATTTTTCCTAATTCAAGAACTAGAGTTACTAAGTTTAATATCTTTACCCACACATTGGGCTTTTACCTATGGACACTTCATATAGAGTTTTTTCACTTCACATAAGTTTCTAGCAAGCCCATTGGATAACCTAAGCAAGAAATAAAACATAGACTTGGACTAGGATATAGTAATTGGACCAATAGCCCAAAAATTATGAAAATGTGACCAAGCCCTCCAAGAAAGGTAGAATTTTATCCAAAGCAAAGAAAATGGGTAGGAATAAGCCCAAATCCAAGAGGAAAAATAAAATAAAATAAATTAGGTGATGATATAATAATGTAATAATAATAAAGATTAGGTTACATGGCATTAAGACAAAAATTTAGCAAGTGGTGTGATTCTACATTCATCATTTTGGCAAGTGGCATGATAATACAAGGCTTTAGGACAAAAACATCTATATTCTACACTCATAATTTTAGCAAGTGGTATGATAATACATGGCATTAGGACAAAACATTCCTATCCCACACAAATAATATCAACCAAATAATGGAGATTCAAGGGCTAGAAATTTGCCACCTAAAAAGGCAAACCTATCATACTTGTTTAAGACAAAAGAAAATGGAAATGAATCCCTAAATCAAAGGGACCTTGTCCCTTATCTTAAGAACATATCATCATAATTTTCAAAATACAAATCTCCTTTTCCTATGCATATCTTGACTAAGGAAGAGGAAGACAAGAACATAAGTTGTTTGTTTTTAAAAAATTCAATAAAGTGTATCCTAATTGTGATAAGGTAGACCCATGATCATGAAAGTTGTATTATTTGGTGGTCTATTTAAACAAAACCCACCCCTACAACATTGTAATTTCGTCCAAGTGAGGAAGAGAGAGAAATAAAAGCAAGGTAGAGTGAGGAAAGGAGAGAAAGAGAGGAGAAGAAAGGAAGGAAGAAGAAAGAGAAGTTTAGAAGGCTAAGTACTCAAGGTAAGTTACCTTAATCTCCACTTGAATCTATTTTTCTTCTTCATCCTTGAGGTTCAAAAACTCACCCTCCTTCTCTTACCTAAGCTGCTAGAAAAGCTAAGGGAAGGGAGGAATCTTGCTACTTTTTTTAAGAGGAAACAAGAAAACCAATTCACTAAGTGAGCTAGGGAGATTCTTAGGTAAGTTTAACAATATTTCTTTCTGAAGAAAACTTTTGAAACTTACAATATTTATATGAGATTTTGATCTTAGAACTTTGATGATTGGTCATGGATGTTGCTATATCATGTTACATATTGATCTTGCATGTGATGTATGTTTGAATACTTAGATTGGTATAGAAAGTTCTGCATAGGTATGGCTATGGGTGGCAAAATTTTTAGCTTCTGTGTTTTAATTTCTGGGAATTATCTGTAGTGAATTAAAATATATGGTTAACATAAGAATTATATCTATGTGTGTCATGGATTTTTAGCCACTAGAATCATTCAATTTGTAGTCCATATGAGGTAGATATGGTCCGATTATTAAGCAAAGGTCAGAAAATGGTTCATCAGGGAAGAATATGTTAGGATAGCTTCTGTATTTTAATTTCTGGGAATTATCTGTATAGAATTAAAATAAATGATTAACATAAGAATTATAGATATGTGTGTCATGGATTTGTATCCACTGTAATCATTCAATTTGGAGTCAATATGAGGAAGATATGAGCCGATTAGTAGTCAAAGGTCAGAAAATGGTTCATAAGGGAATAATATGTTAGGATAGCTTCTGTATTTTAATTTCTGGGAATTATCTATATGGAATTAAAATATATGGTTAACATAAGAATTATATCTATGTGTGTCACAGATTTTTAGCCACTAGAAGCATTCAATTTGGAGTCTATATGAGGAAGATATGAGCCGATTAGTAGTCAAAGGTCAGAAAATGGTTCATCAGGGAAGAATATGTTAGGATAGCTTCTGTATTTTAATTTTTGGGAATTATCTGTATGGAATTAAAATAAATGGTTAACATACGAATTATATATATATGTGTCACGGATTTGTGGCCACTAGAATCACTCAAGTTGGAGTCCATATGAGGTAGATATGGTCCGATTAGTAGGTAGAGATCAGAACCTATCCGAGAAGAAATAACCTGTACATTGAGGGAGTAATATCACCTTTACTTTTTAATATTTCGCTACAATGTTCAACATAATAGTTTTAGATAATTGTTTTATCTTGAAATTGACACTAAGATCACCTACATTGGAGTTCAATTGATGGAGTTATGTTCTGAGTAGTAAGAGAATGTTAGATATGATGAAAACCTGCATCAAGAAAATAAAGAAATAAAATTAATATTTAAAAAAGAAGACGAATCTTATAAATAACTATTATATGCCATAGCCATTGCCATTGTATGAACTTCTTACCATCTTAAGTGTAAAATTCTGACATGAAAATTTTTTATAAAGTGATATTTGAAATGGTTATGTTAATGGGATGATTACCAATGATTTATGGTAATAGTTATATTTTGATGAACATACTTGTTATTGAAAGCATATTTTTGGCTACCATTGTGAAAAGAAAAGAAATGAGCACGGTCACATGGCAATCCGTGTGGTGTACCAGTAGAGGACGCCCTACCAACGTTTATGATTATGACTATGAGAAAAGAAAGAGAAAGTGTGCCATGTCGGACAGAGCGAGAAAAGCCTGTACCGGAGAGTAGAGGATACTCACCCTGATTGGGGTTGCTTGAAATGAGAATAAGTTGATGGCCATCATATGATATTCTGAAAATAGTTAATCCTGTCATAAATATCATTACTGTATGATTCTTATGTGCATAGATATAATGCATTCATGTGACCAAAGAAATTTTTTGTAGTTTATACAGCTGAACATGACATGATGAACTATATTGATGGTAAATTATGATTTATTGTTGAACCTACTGGGATTTAATTCTCACTATATTTCCATATCATGTTCAGAAGAATAATTATGGAGATTTTCTCAATGACACTTATTATTTCCGTACGTTGGATCGAGGTGCCCTACCTTGGGCAACTACCAGTTATATCAGATGTATCTGTAGTAGATGTGACTGAGATTCTGGTGGAGGTGCCACCCACACCAGTGTCCTCGGAAGTAGTCGACCTAGATGATTAGAGCTAATATGTATCTTTGTACAAATGTTTGTAAAATAATGGTGTGTAGTTTGTAAAATAATGGTGTGTATGGAAACTCAATATTGTATCACTGTTAATAACAATTATGCTTGGTTAAAGTGATTATTATTACGAGTTAAGTGGTTAGAATTAAAGTAGTAATAACTTCATGGAATTTTACAAATATAAAAAAAATACATTTACATAAATGGAGTTGTTACACACACCACCCTGTGGTTAGTTAAATTGAGAATCATAGATGATGAGCCACTATGAGAAAATGTACAAGTACACTGTCAATATTTAATTCATTACGATTATGTGATATTGATGCATAACCTGTATAAAGATTACATGTGTGAATTGTACGTCTTTGTATCTTTACTGTGCAAAAAGAGAAAATTTTTTCTGTAGTTTATATAGCTGAACATAATACATGAGTTTTCTGTTATATTCCTAATTATTGGATGTTGACCTTACTGGGATTTCATATCTCACTATGTTGTGGTGTTATGTTCAGATCTCTGACATGTCATTTGTCATCCTGACCCTTCCGATAGAGCTGTAGATGGTGGATGTCCACTACTTAGGACAATTCACGGTCGTCGTGAACTTGTTGGTGATCAACATGGTGGAAGTACCTGCACCGGGGCCACTTCCTCCACCAGCTGTATCCCAGGGGAGATGGATACGGGAGAATATATATATATATATATATATATATATATATATATATATATATATATTGTAAATAGGCTAACCCATTGTTTTGATGTAACCATACAGTACTTCACCTTTTGAGTATATGACTAGTACCTAGGGTTACACATGTATATACAAGCTAATCCTTGATGTGTGGTAGACACGTATATATATATATATATATATATATATATATAAGATGCATATATTTTGGATGATTGCTTGTTTAATGTGTTATTTGCCTTACCAAAAAACAACTTGATTACCTTTTCAAAAATACGCCAATTTACATAGCTATAGTAAGTACAACATCGGGTTCTATATAATAAATCACCCCTCAGGTGCAAAGGGTGGATGAGGTGATGCCGGTATAGGAATTTCAAAGACGTTCACCACTATGATGTATGATTCAATGGTAAACTAGGCCAAATAGGGTATATCTACCCATTGGATATCCAGGATCAGAGATAAGATTTCCAGGTTCTCAATTTTCTTTATTTGAACATAACACCAAAATGAAATAATGAGAAGAAAAGTCCCAATAGGCTCAACATTAAAAATACACCATGTACAATAATTATCATAGTGTTTTGTCCAACTATATAAGCTATAGAAAACATCAACCTTTTGTAACAGAGGCATCATATACTGAGATAGCTTGATAAAACATGTTATGCACAAAAATGGTAATCACATTTGTAGTATAAAAATACATCATACGTAGTGGCTATTTATTCATTATTCATCTCTATCTCAGTAACTGGGTAATGTGAGTCATTCTCTCACCTGCTACTCACACACCACTATTACATGGTCGGAGTGGCCATATTCCCCCTTAGCGCACTCAAGGTTAATAAGGCATCTCCTACTCGGTATAGTCTTAAGCCATATGACCTGCCTTGTCACCTTACTTTTACATCTTGATAATTCCCTGGTCACTTTGCTATTGCAAAGGTCATCCCAAATATATATATATATATATATATATATATATATATATATATATATATATATATATATATATATATATATATATATATATATATATATATATATATATATCATCCTCATTTCTCATTTCCAGTCACATGAATAACATCATTTCCTTTATCATAATCACAATAGGGATATGCCTAAAGTAACCTCATCTTGTTATTTAATCATCATGCATGGATGCCATATTACCTCTATCATCATATCATCTAGTCATCATGCAATGATGCAATAATCATATATATATTGTAATATCACCGATTTTTCCTTATGTTACTAATTGGAATTTATTTCTTTTAGAGAGGAGAAAGCATATTGGATCTCAAGGGAGGATTAAATTATTTTACAATTTTACTCAAATCAAACAAGATCTTAGGATGGTTAAAATGGCATTTATGTAATTTAATTGAAATGGTATTTATGTAATTTCATTACAATGGCATTTATATAATTTCATTGAGATGGCATTTATGTAAATTCCTTGAGATGACAATTTTGTAAATACTCTAGGATGGCAGTTTTGTAATTAATGGAGGATGACTTTTTTGTAATTAATGGAGGATGGAAAAATTGTAATTTAGGGGTGGTAGGTAGGAAAAATATTGATAAATTAAGAGGGATAAGGGGAATGTGTCGGCAAGGATTTTTGGCAAGGAAAGAGGAAGAAAAGAAAGAGGAGGAAAAGAAAGAAGAAGAAAAAGAAGAGAAAGAGGAAGAAGAAGGAAAAGGAAAATGAAGAGGAAAGGGAAATTAAGGTAAATTTCTTGGTTGTCTCTCTAATTTCATCGTCATTTCTTAAGAAATATCTTAATTCACTGTATGAATGTAGGATTTTATTTTGTGTGGAAGGAATCAAGCACGCAAGTTTAAGGATTTTTCTGAGGTAGGCTTAACATCCACTCATGAATTTTGTATAAAATTATATATATATATATATATATACTTTTTAGATGTGATTTTGGATAACATGTGATTTGGATATTTATATAGAATTCTGTTTTGGATGTTTGGACATGCATATGGGTGTATGAGATTATATAAAAGAATATCAAACAAGAAGTTAGATTAAGCTAAATTTCAGAATAATTGGGAAGCTTCTATTTTTGGAATTATGGGAAAATTCAGCAAGGCTTTTAAAGAAATGGTCAACATATAAATTATAGATATATGTCTCACGGATTTATAGGTTTTAAAATTACTTAATTTGGAGACCATATGAGGGAGATATGACTGATTAATTGAGCAGAGGTCGGAATCCAGGATAGTAAAAATAAACGTTTTTGTTTTAATTTTCTGGAAATAATCCGTAAGGAATCGGAAGAAATGATAAACACTAAAGTTGTATATAATTGTTTTAGGTTGTTATAGGCTTGAAATCACCTCAATCAGAGTTCATATGAAGGACACATGGTTGAATAAGTGAGAAAAGGTTCCAGGACAGGTCCAGGCCGTGTTCTGGGTTATTTCAGCACGGGTAGGCCGTGTTAGGGGTTAGATTCTCATATTTTTCACTATTTTCTACCTAAAAATAGTTTTTTTTTGTTGAAATATTTTTAGGAAAAAAATGTCCAAGAAAAATACCTTTATAATGATGATTTTGGTATCATAAATTACCCTTTTCTTTATTTGATTCAAAATTAATTATATTGGACATTTGGTATGTGATGAATGATTATTAATTATTGGATAGGAAAATGATACATGTCATATTATAAATGAGATTGAATGGTAAGCGTAGAGCTCATGGCGAGTTGTTTGATATTTATATATTGCATTTGATGAATATGCATTTATATATATATATATATATATATATATATATATATATATGTATGTATTTATATGTATTTATATGTATAGATGAATATCGACGAGTTGTATGGCTTGAAATGGTACCGAGTAGGGGACACCCTATTAGCCTGAGTGAGCCAAGGGAGGGCCGCTCCAATAGGGTTATAGTGGTAATGTGAGGGGGTAGGAGGGTGATGTACTCACATTCCCTAATCAATTATTGTGACTGTAGTCGATCGGTCACTATGCGTATAGCAAATAAGTAAATTAAAAGTCGTGATATGGCTAAACATTATAAAAAAATGGATTTTTAGTGCATATATAGTATGATAATTATGTATAAACAAAAGTTATGATTTTATCTCAAAATATTGATATTTCTCTATAGCTTATACAGCTGAACATCACTCCTGTTTTCTCATCATATTTTATTTATGTTAAGTCTTCTGGGTGCCTTTGTTCTCACTATTATTATGGTGTTATGTTCAGATAAAAAGAAATGAGAAATGACATGGAATGGCATTACAAATGAAGATCTCGAAGTCAGCACCACCTCGTCACCCTTTGTGTTTCAAGGTTGGAGTGCTGAATAGGAACTCTCGTTTATGTACTGAAATGTTGTATTGTATAATTATTACATGTGTGAGGTTTGTAACTTATATATATATATATTAAAAAAAAGTAATTAAATAAAAACAAAAGAAAATCAGATCCTATAAAGTTGTTATAATAATAATAATAAATGAAAGTAAAAACTAGACGTTACAAAGTTGGTATTAGTGCGGTCGATCTTAGGCAACCATGGGGTGGGTGGTCACCTAGATTGACTTAAAGGAGTCTTGAATAGTTATATGGAAACGTTGTGTAAGGTAGCGAATAAATTCAGTAGGAAAGTACTAGTACTTCTTATTTATAGTCTTGTGTGAAGTGATAACTATTGTAAAATTTTGAACTACTGTTGCGTTTGATCACCTCAATAGTGACTAATATTTTGCTTTACTAATACAGTGAGTTATGGTACCACCAAGAAGGAATCTGCCAGGCAGCACAGATGCTATCTTAAATAACATAGCCGCAGTTATTCAAGCTCAAGCAGCTGCTATGAATCAGATTCTGCAGCACCTTCAAAATATTAATAATAATGACAAAGCTAATGGAAATGAAGGAAACCGAAATAGAAATAGAACTGTGAATGGTAATGGATGGTCTGAATTTATGGGAATGTGGCCTCCGTCTTTTGTGGGTGCATATGACTCCATAGTTGCTGAGAGATGGCTGACAGAACTTGAGAAGATTTTTGAAGTTCTAAATTGTTCTGATGAGCAGAAGGTCAATTTTGGGACATATATGCTAAAGGAAGAAGCTGAATACTGGTGGAGAGGAGCCAAAGAGTTACTGGTACATCAAGACAGGGAAATTACATGGCACTTATTTCGAGGGACTTTTCTAAACAAATATTTTTCCAATAATGTGAGAGCTGAGAAAGAGATTGAGTTTCTTCAGCTTAGATAGGGAAATGGGACCATTGAGCATTATATTACCAAGTTTGGAGAACTGTCTAAGTTCTCAAGTACTCTAAAGAATAATCCAGATGAAGCTTGAAAGGCAGTGAAGTTTGAATTAGGACTGAACTCGGAGCTTAGGAATGCTATGATGGCATTAGAGATTCGGGAATATGCCACGTTGGTAAATAAATGTCGGATGCTAGTGACAAGTTTAAAAGCAGTAGAGAATGAAAGGGAGAGGCAGACTCAGTGGAAGCGGAAGAGAGAGTTCCCAGTTATGGATAGAAATACCAGAGGGAAGAATATCATGAGAGGTAAACAACCAACACTTAACAAACCTAGACCGTTTCTGAAAAAGTCAACAATGGGTCAGTGTAGGAAATACGGAAAATTCCATGGGGATAAACCATGTTATTTTGATTCAGTTACTTGCTACCAATGTGGATAGAAAGGGCACATGGTGTAATAACCGTAAAATTTAATGAAAATTCCAATTAAAGAAAATTTGGAATAAAAGAGAGAATTTTGAAAATGAGGATAAGAACCGTAGAAAATATATATATTTACTACATGAGTTAAAGAAGTACAAAGAAAATATAAGAATTTACGTTTTGGGGCGTAATTTTTATTTTTAAATGATAGTATTTTGTTATAAAAAATAATAATTTTATTTGTTTAAAAATGATTATGTCTTGCTAAAAGTAAGTAGACTTTTACGTAAAATAATTATTGTTTTGTTTAAAATAATTATATTGGCCTCCACTAAATTTTTGTTTTATTTTTAGAAATATTCTTTCTTTTAATATGTATAAAGATATTTATTTTGATATTTGTTTTATTAAGATTTTTATCAAGAACAATTATCATTTAAGAGTTCGACTAAAGTTTTATGAGAATGTAAATGTTTAGAAATTTTTGGGATATTTTAGGGTGAAAACGGAATTTATATGAATATAAATGAAATAAAATAAAAACAAATCTAAATATTTAATTATTAAATAATAATAATTATTATTATAAAAAAAAATAAAAGAAGAAACCAGGGGTGGGGGGAGAGAACAGAGATAGAACCCGAGGAAGAAGCATTACAAATTTGATGAATAGTGAGAGTGAATAGTGATGAATAGTAATATTCAATTTTCTCTCTAGATCTGGAGTGCCTAATGGTTTCCGATCTCCAAACTGAGGGTACCACTGGATTCAGGACGGAGAATACTACGATTTTGACTGATCAATTTTTCAAATCAATTGTTGAATCGCCATAAATTTAAAGTAGAAAATATCAGAAAAAGGTAAACTCTGAAACTCTTACTTAGAGACCTCCAATTGAAATTCTGACACAATAGATGGATTCAAGAGCTATATAAGCCTTAGGATATGAATATTTTCGGCCATCTGACAGTTTTTTGTTCCTCGTGAATAGTAATTTTCGGCGAGTGAATAGTATTTTCCAGGGGTGAATAGTGATTTTGCCACCGTGAACAGTACCAAGCTCTCGGAGTCATTTTCTAAGTTTTTGGACCCTCCGGATACGTTTTTGAGGTTTATTTGATCAAATTGAGATTGAAAAAGTATATTTTAGAGCAATCCAATCGAGGACCCTGACTCTGTGAGTAGATGATTCTTCTATGACTTGCCTGTACTCTTCTTGAACTTTAAATTGATAAATGAGTATGCTTACAAGTTATTTATATTTTTATATGTTCCTGGAATGGTTTAGAATATATGAAACGATTACAATATGATATCTGGTTCAAGAAGAGTGACTTTTGAAATGAATTTTAAAACACATTGAACATGTGATTTTTAAATGTATTTCTCATTATATGGCAAAGGAATAATGTTATGCATATGATATTGTTTTATACAGAGATATGTTTGCCTCGGATATGGGCATGTATACATGATTCCCTTGATTGAGAAGTTTTGACAGAGGAATATATTGAGAATGAAAATGATGCATTATAATAGTACCTCTGTTTTGATTAATATGGATTATATGAAATTATGGTTTTATGGAGGAATCCTATTGAAAATAATGTCTGCTAACAGCAAGTCATGTTAGCCCTGGTGCATCTTGATTGCCTCAGCTAGCAGGGGGTGGTGCTAGCCTCGTGTGAGGGCCAACACACGGGAGATGACATGTGAAAGAGAGTGGAATGTCTTCTATATGAGTGAGATGCCAGTTATATTAGATGTGATTTGCCTTCCCCTACTGTGTGCTTGGGAAATACCCATATAGAGTCCCTTCGCGTGTCCTCTTGAATGGTAGTAGGGAAAACCTCAGCGGGATGCTGAGTTTAGGCAAATCCTATACCACCAAAGTACAGAAGGGGTTAAACTCTGACATGGTGGTTCTGATATGGGATCCTCCAAATGTTTTCATAAGAATTATGTTGATGCATACTATGATATTATTATCGTTTTACAGCATTACTTATGAAATGAATAAGAATATGAATTTGAACAGAGATTATTTCAAATGTAGGTCCCATATGAATGTACCTCTGAATTGTGATTTTCAACGTAAAAAGTTTTAAAATAAAGAGTACATCCATATGTTGACCTAAGAGGTCATAGAAGGTATTATCTACTCACTGAGTTGTAAAACTCACTACATGTGGTTGATATATTTTTCAGATAAAGACCCAGAGTTTGGTTCTGCGGCTTCTTGATCGACTAGGTGTCGTACTTCCGTGATGAGCCTAAAATATTATTAATTGTGGCATTGGCATGTATAATTAGATCTATTGAAAACTTGCAAACGTATGATATTTTCTTGTTATGTCATAATATGAAGTTGATTGCAGACGAAATAAAGTTATTGTACAGCAGTGTTATTCGCGTTCCTAAAGTAGGGGCGTGACAAGTTGGTATCAGAGCATTAGGTTTCCCTGTGGCTATCAGAGCAAAGGATTCTTTAGTAGGACCTTTAGTATCGATATGAGCCGGACATATTTATACTTCAGGTGCTGCTAAGGGATTCTATAGGATATTAACTTCCTTCTTATTCCAAGTGTGCTTAAATTCCTAGTATAAGGTTTGAATAAATATTATAGTATCTTAAAGAGGTGTTTTATTCTGTATAGTAAATGGTGCTGCCAAGAACTAGAGTGGTCACTAGAGAAAAAGTTGTAGATCGTGCACCCTCTATTGAAGAGTCTGCACAATCTACAATTTCAATACAAAGAGGTCGTGGTAGAGGCTGACCTAGAGGAAGAGGTAGAGGTAGAGGGCGTGCATGGAGTATGAGGACCCCAAGACAAGATGAACAGGCCCATGTATCTGATAGAGCTCCTGAGGAAAGAGTAGAACCCCTATGGAGCCACATGATAGAACCGCTGATATGATTGTTGGTATACATAGGAGTTTAGAGACATTGGTTGGATTTATAGTGGAACAGGGTAGAAGGGAAGGCCAGCTAGCAGAAAATGCTCCTAAAGGACAAGAATTGGGAAGAACAGCTGAGCAGGAGGATAAGCTTATAGGAATTGAGGTGTCATTACTGTAATTCCTTAAGTTGAAACCTTCGAATTTTTCTGGGTCAGATGTTCAGGAAGACCCACAGATATTTATTGATGCTGTGGAATAAGTCTTCGGAGCCTTGGGGTGCTCTTGTCGAAGATTTTTTGAATTAGTGTCTTTTCAACTATCTGATGTGGCCCAAGTTTGGTTTGAGACATTTGTACAAGGAAGGGTAATTATTTTACCATCAATGGAGTGGAAAGAATTTAAGGAAGCCTTTATGAATTGCTTTCTACCAATGAGTGAAAGAGACAAGAGGGCCAGAGAGTTTGAGGAAGTAAGACAAACACCGAACATGACAGTTTCTGAATACGATATTCATTTTACCCAGTTGTCCAGATATGCACCATATCTGGTCCCTACTGAAAAAGATAGAATTAAGAGGTTTGTTTCGGGATTGATACACCCATTGTTTAAATCGGTGGGCCCTCAGATGATTCATTTTTCAACTTATTCAGCAGCTATGGAATGTGCTAGAATGATGGAAGCACGGGAGCAAGCAGATACTGAAAGTTTAAAAAGAAGAAAAAGAGAGCGAGATAGTAATGCTCAAACAAGTTATAATTCTAATGTCAGAGGATCAAGATATCCATAGCGCTTCACTCAAACAGGAACTGGTAGTTCTAATCAGACCTTAGTGAATATCAACAAGAAAAGAATGAATCAAAGAGATATAAGACCTATTAGCCAACAAGATTCAAGATCAATTCCATTATGTCCTATTTGTGGCACGCCTCATATTGGACAGTGTCGTAGATAAATTGGTGCATGTTTTACGTATAGACAAATGGGTCATTTGACGAGGAATTTCCCACAACTACAAAATTTTAGTCAAGCATCGGTACAACCAGCTTCACCTCCTACATCTGTGCCAACACGACCAAATAGAGCAACTTTAGTTCAAGCAAGTAGTTGTGGTACTGGTAGAGGATCAGGAAGTCGAGGTCGAGAATCAGCTCGAGTTTTTGCTCTGACACGACATGATGCTCAGGCTTCAAATGGAGTCATGACAGGTACATTACCCGTATGTTCTCATAGAGCATATATCCTGTTCTATCCTGGTTCTACTCAATTTTATATATCGCCATGTTTTGCTAAGAAATTGGATAGAGATCCTGCTAGTTTACATTGTTCTTTCATGGTTGCTACTCCAATGGGAGAATTACTATTAGTAAATAATATGTATAAATCATGTGAGATTTCGATAGAAGGCAAGGAGACTCTTGTAGATTTGATAGTTCTAAATATGGTAGACTTTGATGTGATTCTAGGAATGGATTAGTTGTCATCATGTCATGCCATTCTAGACTGTCACCATAAGGTGATTAAGTTTAATGTCCTTGGAGAATCTTCCTTTATGATACAAGGAGATCGTAGTGAGGAGACTAGTAATTTAATTTCAGTTTTAACAGCTCATAAGCTATTACAAAAAGGATGCCAGGGGTATTTAGGAATAGTCAAAGATGTTGATATGAAGTATACCAGTGTAGAGTAGGTTCTAGTGGTTAGAGAATTCCCTGATGTGTTTCTTGAGGAATTGCCAGGATTACCACCAGACCGAGAGATTGAGTTTGGTATTGATATCATCCCTGAAACACAACCAATATCCATACCTCCTTATAGGATGGCACCAGTAGAACTTAAGGAATTAAAGGATCAACTGTAAGATTTATTAGATAAAGGTTTTATTCGACCTAGTACATCTCCCTAGGGTGCTCTTGTTCTCTTTGTGAAGAAAAAGAATGGATACCTACGCCTATGTATTGACTATAAGCAGTTGAACAAAGTGACTATTTGAAACAAATATCCCTTACCCAGAATAGATGATTTTTTTGACCAGTTACAGGGTGCCTAAGGTTTTTCAAAAATTGATCTGAGATCTGGGTATCATCAATTAAGGATAAGAGAAGAGGATATTGCAAAAATTGCTTTTAGAACTCGGTATGGGCACTACGAGTTTTTAGTAATGCCATTTGGTTTAACAAATGCCCCAGCTACATTTATGGATTTAATGAATAGGGTGTTCAAACCTTGTTTGGATCAATTCGTCATTGTATTAATAGATGATATCTTGGTATACTCAAGAAGTTTAGAAGAGCATGTGCGGCATTTAAGAATAGCATTGTAAACCCTGAGGGAACACCAGCTGTATGCTAAGTTTTCAAAATGTGAATTTTGGCTTAGTAGAGTTACCTTCCTAGGGCATGTGATTACTAAGGATGGTATTCAAGTTGATCCTAAAAAGATAGAAGTAGTGCAAAAATGGCCACGCCCCACGACGGTTACAGAGATTCATAGTTTTCTTGGTTTAACAGGCTATTACCGCAGATTCGTTAAGGATTTTTCAAAGATAGCTGCTCCTTTGACAAGGTTGACAAGAAAGGGAATAAAGTTTTACTGGTTAGATGAATATGAAAGAAGCTTTCAAAAACTCAAAGAATGTTTGACTACAGCGCCAGTATTGGCTATTCCTTCAGGTACTGGAGGATATATGGTATACTGTGATGCTTCGAGAATTAGATTAGGATGTATGTTGATGTAAAATGGTCGAGTCATTGCATATGCATCTAGACAACTTAAACCACATGAGTAAAACTATCCGACTCATGATTTGGAAATGGAAGCAGTAGTTTTTGCTCTTAAAATTTAGAGGCATTATTTGTATGGTAAGACATGTGAAATTTATATAGATCATAAAAGTCTCAAATATATTTTCCAACAAAAAAATATTAATTTAAGATAAAGACGATGGATGGAATTACTTAAAGATTATGATTGCACAATACTATACCATCCAGGTAAGGCCAATGTTGTGGCTGATGCATTAAGTAGGAAGTCTATAAGTAGTATGGCACATATCACAATGGTAAGAAGGCCATTGGTTAAAGAAATGCATAAGCTGGAAAGTGATGGAATAGTAATGGAAGTGAAGGAACCTAGAACATTATTAGCCCATATGCAATTTCAATCATTTTTGATCGAGCAGGTGAAAAAGGCACAGAAAGAGGATACCTACTTGTGCAAGAAAATTGAAGAAGTGAAGAATGGTGGTGAAGTTGAATTTACTGTAGACTCTGAGGGAATTCTAAGATTTGGCAAGCGGTTATGTGTACCTAATAAAGAAGAACTTAAGAAAGAAATTTTAGAGGAGGCCCATAGATCTATATATACAATTCATCCTGGAATAACTAAAATGTATCAGGATCTAAAAGAAATTTATTGGTGGGAAGGTATGAAGAAAGATATAGTGGATTACGTGTCTCGATGTTTAACCTGTCAGCAGGTGAAAGCAGAACATCAAAGGCCTGCAGGACTACATCAGCAGATAGAGATACCTGAATGGAAATGGGAAAGAATAACTATGGATTTTGTTACGGGGTTACCGAAAACACCAAAAGATTTTGATTCAATATGGGTGATCATTGATAGGTTGACTAAGTCAGCACATTTCCTACCAGTGAAAACCACATACAATGTAGCTTAATATGCAAGATTATATTTGAGTGAAATAGTGAGGCTTCATGGAGTGCCAATATCAATAATTTTTGATCGAGAACCACAATTCACAGCTCATTTCTAGAGAGCTTTCCAAGAAGCTTTGGGCACAAAATTGAATCTCAGTACTGCATTTCATCCTCAAACAGATGGGCAATTTGAGTGCACCATTCAAATATTGGAAGACATGCTTCAGGCTTGTGTTTTAGATTTTTAGGGTAGTTGGGAAAGATTTATGCCTTTAACTGAATTTGCTTATAACAATAGCTATCAAGCCAGTATACAAATGGCTCTTTTTGAGGCACTATATGGTAGGTGTTACCATTCCCCGATTGGATGGTTTGAGATGGGCGAAGCAAAGGTTTTAGGGCCTGATATAGTACAAGATGCATTGGTAGATGCATTGGTCAAGGTAAAAATAATTAAGGAAAGGTTGTTAGTAGCTTAGAGTAGATAGAAAGCCTATGTTGTTAATAGACGTTGCCCATTGGAATTTGCCAGAGGTGAACATATTTTTCTTAAAATATCTCCTATGAAGGGAGTAGTGGGATTTGGGAAGAATGGGAAATTAAGTCCACGGTATATAGGACCATTTGAAATTCTTGATAGGATCGGTCCGATAGCTTATCGTTTGGCTTTACCTCCTTAATTGGGTAATGTCCATCCAGTATTTCATGTGTCTATGCTACGAAAATATTTACCGAATCCTACACATGTTATACAGTGTTCACAGATTCAGTTATAGGAAGATTTAACCTATGAGGAACAACCGGTAGCTTTAGTGGACAGACAAGTAAAGAAGTTGCGATCAAAAGAAATACCTACAGTGAAGGTGATATGGAAAAATTACTCTTCTGCGGAAGTTACTTGGGAAAGAAAGAAGGATATACGCACTGGATATCCGCATTTGTTTGAACAATGATGTTAGTATTTATCTGCAATTATGGTGAAGAAATTTAGGGACTGAATTTCTTTAAGGGGGGAAGAATGTAATAATCGTAAAATTTAACGAAAATTCCAATTAAAGAAAATTTAGAATAAAAGAGAGAATTTGGAAAATGGGGATAAGAACCGTAGAAAATATGTATATTTACTACATGAGTTAAAGAAGTACAAAGAAAATATAAGAATTTATGTTTTGGAGCGTAATTTTTATTTTTAAAAGATAGTATTTTGTTATAAACAAATATATTTTTATTTGTTTAAAAATGATTATGTCTTGCTAAAAGTAAGTAGACTTTTACGTAAAATAATTATTGTTTTGTTTAAAATAATTATATTGGTCTCTAATAAATTTTTGTTTTATTTTTAGAAATATTCTTTCTTTTAATATGTATAAAGATATTTATTTTGATATTTATTTTATTAATATTTTTATCAAGAAAAATCATGACTTAAGAGTTCGACTAAAATTTTATGAGAATGTAAATTTTTAGAAATTTTTGGGATATTTTAGGGTGAAAAACGGTATTTATATGAATATATATGAAATAAAATAAAAAAAATCTAAATATTTAATTATTAAAGAATTATTATTATTATTATAAAAAAACAATAAAAGAGTAAACCGGTGGGGAGACAATGGAGATAGAACCCGAGGAAGAAGCATTACAAATTTCATGAATAGCGAGAGTGAATAGCGATAAATAGTAACCTTCAATTTTCTCTCTATATCTGGAGTGCCTAATGGCTTCCAATCTCTAAACTGAGGGTACCACAGGATTTAGGACGGAGAATACTACGATTTTGATCGATCAATTTTTCAAATCACCCGTTGAATCACCGTAGATCTGAAGTAGAAAATCTCAGAAAAAGGTAAACTCTAAAACTCTTACTTAGAGACCTCCAATTGAAATTCTAACACCGTGGATGGATTCAGGAGTTAGATAAACCTTAGGATATGAATATTTTCGACCATCTGACAGCTTTTTGTTCGTTGTGAATAGTGATTTTCGGCAGGTGAATACTGATTTCCGCTCGTGTGAATAGTATTTTTCGATGGTGAATAGTGATTTCCCGTGCATGAATAGTATTTTTCTATTGTGAACAGTGCCAAGCTCCTGGAGTCATTTTCTAAGTTTTTAGACCCTCCGAATATGTTTTTGAGGTTTATTTGATCAAATTGAGATTGCAAAAGTATATTTTAGAGCTGTCCAATCTAGGGCCCTTACCCTGTGAGTAGATGATTCTTCTATGACTTTCCTTTACTTTTCTTGAACTTTAAATTGATAAATGAGTATGTTTACAAGTTATTTATTCTTTTATATGTTCCTGAAATGGTTTAGAATATCTGAAACGATTGTAATATGATATCTGGTTCAAGAAAAATGACTTTAGAAATGAATTTTGAAACACAATGAACATGTGATTTTTAAATTTATTTTCTCATTATATGGCAAAGGAAATATGTTATGCATATGATATTGTTTTATACAGAGATATATTTGCCTCGGATATGGGCATGTATACACGATTCCCTTGATTGGGAAGTTTTGACCGAGGAATATACTGAAAATGAAAATGCTGCATTATAATAGTACCTCTGTTTTGATTAATATGGATTATATGAGATTATGGTTTTATGGAGGAATCCTATTGGAAATACTGTCTGCTAACAGAGGTCATGTTAGTCCTGGTGCACCTTGATTGCCTCAGCTAGCAGGGGGTGGTGCTAGCCTCGTGTGAGGGCCAACACACGGGAGATGACATGTGAACGAGAGCGAAATACCTTCTATATGGGCAAGATGCCAGTTATATGAGATGCGATTTGCCTTCCCTTACTGTGTGCTTGGGAAATACCCATATAGAGTCCCTTCGCGTGTCCTCTTGAATGGTAATAGGGCAAACCTCAGCGGGATGCTGAGTTTAGGCAAATCCTATACCACCAAAGTACGGAAGGGGTTAAACTCTGACATGGTGGTTTTGATATGGGATCCTCCAAATGTTTTCATAAGAATTATATTGATGCATACTACGATATTATTATCGTTTTACAGCATTACTTATGAAATGAATATGAATTTGAAGAGAGATTATTTGAAATGCGGGTTCCATATGAATGTGCCTCTGAATTGTGATTTTCAACATACAAAGTTTTAAAATAAAGAGTACATCCATATGTTGACCTAAGAGGTCATAGAAGGTATTATCTGCTCACTGAGTTGTAAAACTCACTACACGTGGTTGATATATTTTTCAGATAAAGACCCAGAGTTTGGTCCTGCGGCTTCTTGATCGACTAGGTGTCGTACTTCCGTGGTGAGCGTAAATTGTTTCTGGGCTCTTAGTGTTTAAATTGTATTATAAATGTACTCTAGAGTTGCTCTGAACGTCACAGGCAGGATCTTTGCTTCCGTTGTAATATTGTTAATTGTGGCATTGGCATGTATAATTAGATCTATTGGAAACTTGCAAACGTATTATATTATCTTGTTATGTCATAATATGAAGTTAATTGCAAATGAATAAAGATAAAGTTATTGGACAGTAGTGTTATTCGCGTTCCTAAAGTAGAGGCGTGACACATGGCACGATATTGTCGACTGGGAAATGGGAAAGGTATTGGACGAACTCAACAAATGATAGGAAGAGTTTTCACTTTGAGCGTTGCTGAAGAAAAATTACCCCCTGATTTGATGCAAGGTACGTGCAATATCAACAATCTGCCTCTGATTGTATTGTTTAATTGTGGTGCGAGCCATTCTTTCATAGCATTAGAATGTGTAGAGAAGTTACAACACTCTATTGCAGAGTTACCATACGAGTTAGTGGTGGTGACCCCTACAGGAGGAAAAATATTTACCTCCTCAGTGTGTTTAAATTGTCCCGTTGTATTGAGTGACAGATCCTTTGTAGTGGATCTGATCTGTCTACCTTTGGATGGTATAGATGTCATATTGGGAATGGATTGGTTAAGTCAAAATCGAGTCATCCTAGATTGTTGCAATAAGACTTTTGTTCCTCTCGGACCCACCAGAGGACCAAAAGTATAGCTTTATTAGTGCTCACCGACTCTATAAGGAGATAAGGGATGCGGATCTGAAATTTGTTTTCCTATATACTATTAACCTAAGTATAAAACGGGAACTGCTTGAGATTCCAATAGTCCGTGAATTTTTAGAGGTTTTTCCCTTTGAGATTTTTAAACCTCCATAGAAGAGAAAAGTGGAATTTTTCATCGATCTAGCACCAGAGGCGAGGCCTATTTCTATCATTCCCGATAGAATGTCTCCTGTGGAACTGCAAGAGCTTAAGAAGAAAATCAAAGAGCTATTAGAAAAGAACTTTATTAGACCTAGCGTATCACCTTGGGGAGCACCTGTATTGTTTGTAAAGAAGAAAGATGGCAGTTTGAGATTGTGCATTGATTACATGCAATTGAATAAGGCGACCATTAAGAATAAGTATCCATTGCCCAGAATAGACGATCTTTTAGATCAATTAAAGGGAGCTACTATTTTCTCTAAGATAGACTTGAGGTCAGGATATCATCAGATCAGAGTTAAAGAAGAAGACATTCCAAAAATAGCTTTCAGAACTCGGTATGGACACTATGAATTTGTAGTCATGCCTTTTGGGGTCACAAATGCACCTACAGTCTTTATGGACTATATGAATCGCATTTTTAGACCCTACTTGGATCAATTCATAGTAGTGTTCATAGATGATATTTTAATCTACTCTAAGAGCAAGGAAGAACATAACCAGCATCTCCAATTAGTACTTTAGGTCTTGAAAGAAAAGAAATTTTCGCTAAGTTAGAAAAATGTGAATTTTGGCTGGAAGAAGTAAATTTTTTGGGTTACGTAATTTCTAAAGATGGTGTGTCGGTGGATCTTAGTAAAACTGAAGCAGTGCTGAAATGGAAGAGGCCAAAAACTGTGATTGAAATTAAAAGTTTCTTGGGTTTAGCAAGATATTACAGAAGGTTTATATAGGGATTTTCTCAAATAACTTTGCCTTTGACTCGATTGACCAGAAAAGAAAGTCCATTTAATTAGACTGAGGAATGCAAGAATAATTTTCAAGAGCTTAAACTCAAATTGACTTTTCCACCTGTTCTAGTTGTTCCTAACCCTTCTGATAATTTGTAGTCTATACGGATGCTTCTAAGAAAGGTGTAGGTTGTGTTTTGATGTAAGAAAGCAGAGTAGTTGCTTATGCGTCTCGACAATTGAGACCGCATGAAGAGAACTATCCTACTCATGATTTAGAGTTGGCTGCAATAGTTTTTGCCTTGAAGATGTGGAGACACTACTTATATGGAGCTGTATTTGAAATATATAGTGACCAGAGTTTAAAGTATCTCTTTGACTAAAAAGAATTGAATATGAGGCAAAGAAGGTTGATGGAATTCATTAATGATTACAAATTTGAATTAAAGTATCACCTAGGGAAGGCAAATGTAGTAGCTGATGCGTTGAGCTGGAAGTCGTTGCATTTAAGTCAAATACTGATAAAAGAAATGAAGCTAATTGAAGAATTTAGAAATTTGAAATTATCAGTTATGACTGTCCCTGGAAGTCTGATTGTTAGTGAATTAAGAATTGAAAGTCATTTGAAGACTCAGATTAAGGAAGCATAGATACATGATTAATTTTTACAAGATTGAAGAGAGCAGCCTGACTTTACAATGTCAGAGGATATAATTATTATGTATCGGGGTAGAACATGTATACCACATGGAGAGAATTTGAAGGCTAAGATTCTGGAAGAAGCTCATCAAAGTAAGTATACAATCTATCCAGGATATACAAAAATGTATCAAGATTTGAAAAGATTATATTGGTGGCCAGGAATAAAGAGAGACATTGCTAAATACGTGTCTTAAGTTTCTGGTTTGTCAAAAGGTGAAGATAGAACATCAAAAACCTTATGGGACGTTACAACCTTTAGAAATCCCTGAGTGGAAATGGAATAGTATATCTATAGATTTTATTGTCGGATTACCTAAGACTCAGATAGGTCATGATGCGATATGGGTAATAGTAAATAGACTGACGAAATTTGTGCACTTTCTACCCATTAAAAAAAATTACTCGTTGAATAAGTTGGCCCAATTGTATATGAAAGAAATTGTATGGTTGCATGGAATTTCAAATAGTATCATTTCGGATCGAGATCCCCGATTTACTTAGGTTTTGGAGAGCGCTACAAGAAGCTTTTAGCACTCATTTGTGTTTTAGTACTGCATATCATCCTCAAACAGACGGTCAAACGGAGAGAACTATACAAACTCTAGAGGATATGCGAAGAGCGTGCGTGCTAGAGCAAGGAAAAGGATTGGATGGATATCTGTCACTGGCTGAGTTTGCATATAATAATAGTTATCATTCCAGTATTGGAATGGCACCTTATGAAGCTTTGTATGGTAGGAGATGTAAATCTCTTTTATGTTGGAATGAAGTGGGGGAGAAAAGGTTATTTGGGCCCGAGTTAGTGCAACATACTTTTGAGCAAATACAAATAATTTGGGATAGAATACGAACAGCTCTGAGTCGTCAAAAGTGCTATTTCGATAGAAGAAGGAAACTGTTACAATTCTAAGAAGGGGAGCATATGTTCTTAAAAATTTCTCCTACTATCGAAATTGGCCGAGCAATGAAATTAAGAAATTAAGTCCGAGATATTTAGGACTTTATCAAATGTTGAAAAGGATAGGGTCATCAGCGTATCAGATTGCACTTCCTCTGCATTTGTCAAATCTGCATGATGTGTTCCATGTTTCTCAACTTCGAAAGTATCTACCAGATCTGTCACACATAATTCAAGAAGAAATAATAGCTATAGACGAGAATCTAACCTACCGACCGAGGCCAATAGTAATTCTGGATAAAGACGTGAAACAGTTGAGAAATAAAACCATTCTATTGGTGAAAGTAAGTTGGGAGAGTTTAACAATGGAAGAAGCCACTTGGGAAAGGGAAGACGTCATGAGACAGAAACATCCACAACTGTTTGAAGACAGGTATACCTTGAATTTTGAGGACAAAATTCTTTTTAGGGGGGAGAACTGTAACATCCCCGATTTTTTCTTATGTTACTAATTGGAATTTATTTCTTTCAGAGAGGAGAAAACATATTGGATCTCAAGCGACGATTAAATTATTTTACAATTTTACTCAAATCAAACAATATCTTACGATGGTTAAAATGACATTGATGTAATTTAATTGAAATGATATTTATGTAATTTCAATAAAATGACATTTATGTAATTTCATTGAGATGGCATTTATGTAAATTCCTTGAGATTGCAGTTTTGTAAATACTCTAGGATGGCAGTTTTGTAATTAATGGAGGATGGACTTTTTGTAATTTAGGGGTGGTAGGTAGGAAAAATAATGATAAATTAAGAGGGAGAAGGGGAAAGTGTCGGCAAGGAAAGAGGAAGAAAAGAAAGAGGAGGAAAAGAAAGAAGAAGAAAAAGAAGAGAAAGAGGAAGAAAGAAAAGGAAAAGGAAGAGGAAAGGAAAATTAAGGTAAATTTCTTGGTCATCTCTCTAATTTCATTGTCATTTCTTAAGGAATATCCTAATTCACGGTATGGATGTAGGATTTTATTTTATGTGGAAGGAATCAAGAACACAAGTTTAAGGATTTATCTGAGGTAGGCTTAACATCCACTCATGAATTTTGTATGAAATTATATATATATATATATATATATATATATATATATATATATATATATATATATATACCTTTTAGATGTGATTTTGGATAACATGTGGTCTGGATATTTATATGGAATTCTGTTTTGGATGTTTGGACATGCATATAGGTGCATGGATTTTATAAAAGAAAATCAAAGGAGAAGTTAGATTAAGCTGAATTTCGGAATAATTGGGAAGCTTCTGTTTTTAGAGTTCTGTGAAAATTAAGCAAGTATTTTAAAGAAACTGTCAAAAATTGTAGATATATGTCTCATGGATCTATAGGATTTAGAATTACTTAATTTGGAGACCATATGAGGGAGATATGGCTGATTAATTTAGTAGAGGTCGGAATCCAGGATAGTAAAAATAAGTGTTTATGTTTTAATTTTCTAGGACTAATTCGCAAAGAATCTGAAGAAATGATAAACATGAAAGTTGTAGATAATTGTCTTAGATTTTTATATGCTTTGAAATCACCTAAATTGGAGTTTGTATGAGGGAGATATGGTTGAATAAGTGAGAAAAGGTCCCAGAACATGTCCAGGCCTTGTTCTGGGTTACTTCAGCACAGGTAGGCCGTGTTAGGGGTTGAATTATCATATTTTTCACTGTTTTATACCTAAAAATAGTTTTGTTTCTTGAAAGATTTTAAGGAAACAAATGTCCAAGAAAAATACCTTTATAATGAGATGGTACCGAGTAGGGGACGCCCTATTAGCCTGAGTGTGCCAAAGGAGGGCCGCTCCAACGGGTGACAATGGTAATGTGAGGGGGCAGGAGGGTGATGTACTCATATTTCCTGATCACTTATTGTGATTGTAGTCGATCGGTCACTATGCGTATAGCAAATAAGTAAATTAAAAGCCGTGATATGGCTGAACATTATAAAAAAATGGATTTTTAGTGCATATATAGTATGATAATTATGTATAAACAAAAGTTATAATTTTATCTCAAAATCTTGATATTTCTCTGTAGCTTATACAACTGAACATAACTCCTATTTTCTCATCATATTTTATTTATGTTAAGTCTACTAGGAACCTCTGTTCTCACTATTATTATGATGTTATATTTAGATAAAAAGAAATAAGAAATGACGTGGAATGGCGTTACAAATGAAGATCTTGAAGTCAGCACCACCTCGTCACCCTTTGTGTTTCAAGGGTGGAGTGCTGAATAGGAACTCTCATTTATGTACTGAAATGTTGTATTGTATAATTATTACATGTGTGAGGTTTGTAACTTATATATATATATTGAAAAAAAAGTAAATAAATAAAAACAAAAGTAAATCGGATCCTATAAAATTGCTATAATAATAATAATAATAATAATAATAATAAATGAAAGTAAAAACCAGACGTTACATGTATCATGCTTACTATGATAAGAAAGGATGAGACTAGTGTTATGGAATGAAAATACATGACCTTATTCTTTAATTTAGTATCATTGTTTACCCCTCAAGTGATGACATTTATTGAGTATATTCTATTATTTAACTAGGGTTAGAACAGCCTCGAACATGGTCTGCTCGTGTCCTGTGACACAATTCTCCTTGGGGCTATAAAACCAAGCCCTCAAACCCACGCAAAGCATGACATTGCGGTGTCCTGGGACATAATTGTGCTTTAGGTGCAAAATTCCTCTCTTATTTTTGCTTAATTCCAAAAACTCTTTAATGTCCCTAATTAGTCAAAGAGGTGATACATGCATGTATACAAGTCCTCTAATTGATCATGTGTATATGTGTATGCGGTTATTTAAACTTATTATTTCATCAATTACTCTATTCATTACCCATCCATAAAGACATTTACTATTCATATGGTCATGATTCTTTCATGTTTATGTCTTGAACCTCCCTTTTACCTACTCATATTGCCATCACTCATTCATTCCAAGTACTTGTCTCCATCTAATTCAAGAAAAAATACTCTATACAAATATTGGTGCGTACTGTCACGAGCACACCAAATATAATAAATATCTTACCTCAAAACTAACCTGTAGTAGTGGGAGTAAGGGTCGATTCCATAGAGACTGGTATTACCTTTTGTCAAATAGAAAGGGGTATGAATAATGAAAGCAAAATAACAAAATAAAAGAGAGTAATTAATAATAAAAGCGTTGGTTTCTATTGATATCCAACATCAAGAAATTGTATTGATCATTGACAACATAATCAATCTTTAATTGAACATCTATCATTGTCTATCCATATTCCTCCTTAAGTTTAATAATTAATGACAATCACCTCAATTAACCCTAATTAACAAGTAATCCTTTAGCACATCGATAAAGTATAACTTATTAACCACATGAAGAACTAGAAAAGCTGATAGAGCTAAACAAATATAGACACATTGACTATATTTAATTTAGTCAATCATTCACCATAGGTTTAATAATTTATAATAAAAAATTATTAATCCTATTTGCCTCTTGAATCATAATAATGAAAAATTTGTTCAAAACATAGTTCAGCAGTAGATTGAAATAATGAAATCACTAGTGTGCACCTTAGATATCAATTGAAACAATCATGAGAATAAGAATGGATGAATAATCAATACTTAATTAAAATTGACATAATAAACTCAATTCAACATCTTACAATGCAAAAAATATCCTTAAGGACTCAATCTTCCTCAACCAACAAAAATAAACTAGCCACGCAGGGCTATAAGAAAACCTAAAGAAGAAGAAGAAGAAGAAGAAGAAACTAGAGAAATTGCTCCTTGAATCCCTTTGATGGATTGGATGCCTCCTTTGATGCTTGTTTTCCCTCTTGTTTATAGGTTAGGAGAGTCCTAAATGAATTAGGATTGATTATAGGGTTGATAATGAGTTTCTGAGCTTCATTTGGAGTCAAAATAACATAAAAATTGTGCTTTTATTTTATTTTTTGTAGCGGCTACGGGGACCATGTAAGCCTTTGGTAGCATCATGACGCTCAAAATTATGGGCATTGGGCCCCGCAGCGTTACCTGCTGAGGGTGCCAACACCGCAGTGCTATGATTTCTTCAGAATCTAGAAAAGTTGTCAACATAAAAGTTGTAGACCCATCTCTATCTTCCTAAAGCCGCTGGATCACCTTAATCGGAGCTAAAATGAAGGATATATACCCAAATGATTGACCAAAGGTCAGGATTCATCTACTGCACTGCAATTTTAACTTTTAAGCTCTATAACACTATGAAATATCTCAAATTTGATAAAGTGATCAACATACCAGTTGTAGATACTTGTCTTATAGTTTTATAACCATTTTAAGGACTTCGATTGAAGGTCATATGAGGGAGATATGGTCTAATTATTGCTGAAAGGTATGGAATTGCTGCAATTAAGCATTTTTCCATGAATTTCTTTTCTTTTTCTCTTCTTTTCTTCTTCCTTTGCTCCTACAACACAAAACACAAAACTAAGCTAATTCTGAATCATATTTTAATTAAAACAAACAAAACTTAAGTTCAAAGATATTAAAATTATACTTAATTATGAACACATCAAATATCTCCACACTTAACCTTTTGCTTGTCCTCAAGTAAAATAATCCCTAACGATGAAAACAAAAGTCAACATATGTAATGCGTGTTAGGCTTACCAAACGTTTGCTTTATAACATGAAAATATACTTAAGAAAAATTTTGAAAGGTCATAACCATGCATAAGATTAACTCAAAAGCAACCCATTATTTTATTTTCTTGAATCCCAAGTGTGTGTGTATTTTTTGGGTCAATAAATTTTCTTTTCCCCAAATGAGCTTATATATGCCAAAATTTTCAGTGGGGATCTCTAATTTGTTTAGGATTTCCATAGGCATATTTGTAACAACTCCATTTTTTTACATATATATACATACATATTTATTTCTAAAATTCCATGAAGTCAATACCTCTTGACTTTTAACTATTTAACTTAGAATAACATTCAATTAAATTAACCAAACAAAATTAAGGTTTTTGAAATACCATTAACACTTATACAATTCTGGGTTCACATACACATTATTAATCAAAACATCTGTACAAAAGTCAAACACATATAAGTCTACATTTTATTCATCCATATTGACCAATTCCGGAGATGCGGGTGCGGGTGGTTGCACCTTCACCAATATCTTAGCCAATTCGACCCAACAAATGCTAACAGTCGATCATAGAGAATACCTACATAACTTAGTTTTCTGAACATGATATGAAAATATAGTGAGAATTAAATCTCAGTAGGTTCAACAATAAATCATAATCATCATCAATAATGCTTGTCACATCATTTTCATTTGTATAAGCTAGAACAATTTTTTTAGGTCACATGAAAGGACTTATCTAAGCACATGAAAATCGTACAGTAATGACATGTATGGCATAAATAACTATTTTCAAAATATCATATGATGGCTATCAACTTATTTTCTTATCAAGCTACCTAGGTTAGGGTGAGTACTTTTTAATCTCCAAAATGGGGTTTTCTTTCTGGACGAAATGGCACACTTTCTCTTTTTGTTTTTTCATTAACATAATCATAGCTGTTGGTAGGGCATTCCCTTCTGGTGCACCACATGGACCACCATGTGACCATGCTTATTTATTTTCACATTACTAGCCAAAATTATGATTTCAATAACAAGTATGTTCATTACATTCACATGCCATAATTTTTCATCAAAATATAATCATTACCAAAATCGTTGGTAATCATGCCATGAACATAATCATTTCAAATATCACTTTAAAATATTTCCATGTCAAAATAACACACTTAAGATGGTAAGGAGTTCATGCAATCACAATGGTTATGGCATACACCAGTCATTTATTATTTTAATTTATAAAATTCTTCTTCTTTTTTAAATATTATTTTTATCTCTCACTAAACAAAGCATAACACTCTCACTTTAAATCCAATTGAGGTGATCTTAGAGGCAATTGAAAGATAAGACAATCCTCTAAAACCCTTTTGTTTAACATTTTAGTGAAATCTTAAGTAATTGTTGTGTTATTACTCCCTCAAATTCAATATTATTTCTTCTCAGGTAGCTTCATACCTCTACTTACAAATTTAATCATATCTCCCTCATACGAACTCCAATTGAGGTGATTCCAAAGCCTATAAAAACTAAAATGGTAACATTTACCACCCAGGTTTCTAGACTGATTCTGACATTTACTCATTAATCAGCCATATCTCCCTCATATGGACTTCAAATTAAATGATTTTAGAGCCTATAGATCCGTGATTCATATATATATATATATATATATATATATTATGGTAATAATTTCCTTTAATTTGTTATAAATTTTGCCCAAAAATTTAAACACAGAACCAAACTTAATAGATTTTACCCTGGTTAACCATTTTCTGAAAACTGCTTACATATCGGGCAATATCTCCCTCATTTAGACTCCAAATTGAGTGATTCCAGTAGCAAAAAATCTGTAAGATATAGATCTACATTTTTCATGTTAACCATTTCTTTTAATTCCTAATCTATTCTTCCTAAAATTTCAAAAATAGAAGCTTCCCTAGTTACTCCAAAATCTAGTTTCCTAACCAGACCTTTCTTAAGGTTTTAGTTCATCACTATATTACATCCTCTTCCATTTTCTTCCTAATTTACATATAATCCTACTCCATCAAATTTTCAACACATTCAAATATACAAAATAGCAGCATGAAATTCATAAAATGTTTACCAATCATAGCCATACATATGCAGAACTTTCCACACCAACCGAAATGTTCAAAATATCCATCATATGCAAAATAACATGTAACATGATATAGCAACATCCATGACCAATCATCAAAGTAGAAAATATTGTAAATTTCATCAAATTTCTAAGATCAAAATCCCATATAAATGTTACAAATTCTAAAGATTTTCTTCAAAAAGAGATCTTGTTAAACCTACCTAAAGATCTCCTTAGTTCACTTAGTGAATTCTTTTTCTTGTTTCCTCTTGAAAGAAGTAGCAAGATTCCTTCCTTCCTTTTGCTTTTCTAGTAGCTTAAATAAGAGAAGGAGGGTGAGTTTTGAACCCCAAGAATGAAGAGAAAAGATGGATTCAAGTGGAGATTAAACTAACTTACCTTGAGTACTTAGTCTTCTAGAGTTCTCATTCTTCTTCCTTCCTTTCTTCTCTTTTCTTTCTCTCCATTCCTCACTCTACCTTGCTTCTATTTTTTTTCTCTCCCTCACTTGGACAAAATTATAATGTTATAAGGGTGGGTTTTGCTTAAATAAACTATCAAGTGGTTCACCTTTAATGATCATGGGTCTACCTTATCACAATCAGGATGCACTTGGTTGTTTTTTGTGGAAAGACAACTCATGTTCTTGTCTTCCTCTCCATTAGTCAAGATATGCAGAGCAAAAAGAGATTTGTATTTTGAAAATTATGATAAAATGTTTTTAAGACCAGGGACAAGGTCCCTTTGATTTAGGGATTCATTTCCTTTTTCTTTTATCTCAATCAAGTATGATAGGTTTGGCTTTCTAAGTGACAAATTTTCTACCCTTGAATCTCCTTTGCTTGGCTGAAATTATTTGTGTAGGATAAGGATGTTTTGTCATAATGCTATGAATTATTATCCACTTGTTGAAATTATGAATGTAGGATATAGATGTTTTGTCCTAATGCCGTATATTATTACCTACTTGTTGAAATTATGAAAGTAGGATATGGATGTTTTGTCCTAATGCCATGTGACCTAATCTTGATTATTATTTCACTACTATTTTGTCACATGATTCTTATTTGTTTCTCTCTTGGATTTGGGTTCATTCTTACCCATTTTCTTTGCTTTGTCTAAAATTCTACCTTTCATGGAGGGCTTGGTCACAATTTTATAATTTTTGGGCTATCGGTCCAACTTCTATACTCTAGTCCAAGTCTATACTTTATTTCTTGCTTGGGCTATCCAATTGGCTTGTAAGAAACTTATGTGAAGTGGAAAAACTCTATATGAAGTGTCCATAGGTGAAAACCTAATGTCTGTGTAGAGATGTTAAACTTAGGAACTCTAACTCTTTAATTAGGAAAAATTACCCTAATCCAATCTTTTTGAAATTTTAAAAACTTTACTTACTTGACAAAAATTTATCTTCCTTACCAAAGAATTTTTCCTCTCTTTAGTATGTTATTTCTAATTTTTCCTATTAGGTTTTCTCTCTTTACCTATTCCCTTAATGTTCGAAACATTTTCTATGCGTACACATAAGTTGAAGAATTTCTAAGGATTTTATTTCCTTAGATATCTAAAAAGTATCTAATAAATTTTATTTCCTTAATTAAATATTCATGTACCTTTATTAATAAATGAAACAAAATTAAGGATGTTACATTTCTCTCCCCCTAAAAGAAATTTTGTCCTCAAAATTTTAGAAAGTACCTAATAAGAACAATTGCGGATATTTCTTCCCCATGACTTCTTCTAGCTCCCATGTTGCTTCTTCTGAAGTCAAACCTTCCCATAACAACTTAACCAGGGGAACGATCTTATTCCTCAATTGCTTCACGTCGGTGTCAAATATGGATGCCGGTACTTGTTGGTAAGTTATGTTCTCATTTATTTGGATTGGTTCATCCCGTATTACATGTGATGAATCTAGAAGATACTTCTAGAGCTATGATACATGGAAAACAAAATGCAAGTTGAACAAATTAAGTGGGAGGGCAACTTGATATTCTAACGTTCCCACTTTCTACAAAAATCCCAGACTTATCTTTCTGGTTTTGAGAGACCTACCAACTCCATTAGTCGGGAAAAGTTTCAGAAATACATGGTCTCCTTCCGTAAACTCTAGAAGTCTATGTCTCTTATCGTAGTAACTCTTTTGCCTACTCTGAACTGTAAGTATTTTGTCTTGTATCATCCTGATTTGTTCAGTGGTTTGTTGAACTAGATCAGGACCTAGTAAGTTCTCTTCTCCTACCTTAAACCAATATAGTGGAGATCTGCACTTCCTACAGTATAAAGCTTCGTAGAGGGCCATATTAAAATTGGAGTGATAACTATTATTATAAGCAAACTCCACTAAAGGTAGGTACTTATCCCATCATTTACCTGGCTCTATCACACATGCCATTAACATATCTTCTAGGGTTTGAATGGTTCATTCTGTCTGCCTATCAGTCTGAGGATGGTAGGAAATACTAAACCATAACTTGGTTCCAAAAGCTTCTTGCAACACCTTCCAAAACCTCGACGTAAACCTTGGATCTCTATCAGAAACAATATTTAAGGAAATTGCATGCAGTCTAACTATTTTCTTGATGTACAATTAGGCCAATTTGTCTAGTGAATAGTTAATTTCTATGGGTAGAAAGGAAGCAGATTTGGTTAGTTTGTCAACTATTTTCCAGATAGAGTGATATGCAATTGAAGTCTTAGGTAAGCCCACCACAAAGTCTATCAAAATACTATCCCATTTCCATTTAGGGATCTCAAGAGGTTGTAGAAATCCCGCTGGCTTTTAATGCTTTACCTTCAACTTTTGACAAATTAAACATTTTGCCACAAACTCAGCAATGTTTATTTTCATCCCTAGCCAACAGTACATTTTCATTAAGTCTTGATACATTTTAGTAGGTTCAAGATGAATTGTGTACTTACTCTGATGTGCATCTTGCAAGATCTTAGTCCTTAACTCTTGTTCCTGAAAGACACAAATCCTTCCCTGATACATGATTGCTCCATCTTGCAAGACATTTTGAAGCGTGGTGGGCATATAACCTGATGAGTGAGTTTTATAACCATGAATTGAATGCTTTCATTTTAATTCATTGTCATGTTTAAGAATTTATTTTTCATATTTATCTTTAGTTTTATGCATCTTCTACAGATGGAGAAAAAAATAGAAAATTGACTCAATTGGAGAAATCAAAGCTAAATTATGGTTTTTTGGGAATTATGTTTATAGATCAAGCGGTAAAAATGAATTCATTATGGATGGCTGAGTAAGGAGCATTATCTTTTTGACTCTTGAGACGCATCCTAATGGATATATTTAATCTTGATTTATGACCATATAAGATTCAAGGAACCTCAAATGTGGAAAATCTGTGTGCTATTTGTTTTTCTGCCCGACCTTACTCCATAATTTTAATCATAAATAATAAATTACATATCCAATATATGTGAAATTTTGTAAGTGAATAGATGACACAGTTTTATACAACTTTTATGTTTACGTGATCAGCTAATTTGGAAGGTAAAAGGTTGAAAATTGGGCTAGAAGAAAATCTACTTGCTGTTGCAATCTAGCCCAACCTTGCTGTAGTATTTGGGCTGTATCCCATACAATACGTAGTCAATGTACACGAAATTTGGTAGGTAGATAGCCGACACAATTACCTACAACGTTTCTTTTCACATGGGTGGGAAATTCTACGGCTATCAAGGAGGAATAGCATGATCACTTTCGGTGGACATAGTGGAATCCAACCTGCCAACTTTAGTGCAACTTGCTTAGTCACTTACCTCATTAGTTGTATCTATAAATAGAGGGGTTTTGTGAGCTAAAGGGAGGTCGAAAATTAGCTGAAGAGAGTATAGTTTTGAGACCATAAATTTCAGTTTTTAGTATTGTAATTTTCTTATTTCTTTAGCTACTTTGTTATCCTTTCATAATATCATCATGCTTGTTCATCTTCGCTTTTGCTTTCTTAATTTGAATATGGAGAACTAATCTCCTTATGCTAAGGTAAAGGGTAAAACTCTTGTTGTGAGAATAATAATTAATCTAACTCTTAGTCTTAATGTTTATCTTTGATTTGGTATTTACCTTCTTATTTCTTTTCTCATGTTACTTCTTAATGGCTCGTTTTATCAGACTGCTGATTTCTTATTATTTTTATTGGCTGGTTTTACTAAACTGCCTATTTCTTGTTATATTATGTTAGTGTGCTTAGTTTCTTTCTTCTTATCTCTTGTTATCTTATTGGCTGGTTCTATCAAACCGCCTATCTCTTAGTATGTTTATGGTTGGCCTTGCCACCTATCTCTTGTTATGTTTCTTCCTCGTATCTCTTTTCATTCTAATCTTGTAAGGTGTGAACCTTGATACATTGTAGACAATTCTTGGCATAATAAATTCTTGAATCAATCTTGATTTATTGTAGACAATATAGTAATTGGCACAATGTATACTTGAATCCATTTTACAAGCATGTATTAACGGTGTAAAAGGAGGTAAATATAATTCATGTATAAACAAAAGTGAGCTCAAAGTAATACATTTTTTGATTGGAACCTTATTCATGTGAGAATTCCAATTGAGTGATAAAAGAGTTAAATTTATCATTACTCATACCAGGAGTGGATTCCCTAATCTTAGCATTCTTTTACCTTGAATACATTTCAATTTAATTTGAGTACATCAATTCCCTGCACACTTGATTTAATATTCTCCTCACAAAACAAATATTTTGACAACTAGGTTAGAGTCATTTATTTGGATTCAAATTAGAGTTTCCTATCAATTGGAAATCCTCGTGGGATCGACCTTGCATACCATTAAATCTGTACTCCAACAAATTCGTGCGCTTGCGAGTTTAATTAAAACAACAAGTTTTTGGTGCCATTGCCGGGGATTGCAATGGAAAAGCTAAGTAGATCCAGGTAAGTATAATTCTTCCACTAGTTATAGTTTATAATTTTTTTTCTTTGTATAGAAATTTTTCTTTGTTAAGAAAAAAAAGAAATTTTTTTTGTTTAATTTCTATATTGTATTCTCATTTTGTTTGTAATTATATTGTGTGCCATTAGAAACACTTGTTTATAGTTTTTATTTTAGTTTATGCATGCTTGGAAATGTGATAAATATCAGCGTTTGGTTAGAAAAAGTTTAGGATCACCCATTCATTTTAACATTGAAACATTAGACTTTGTTGGGACACCATCAAAAATGGAAGAACAAGTTGTACACGAGAAAACCCTTATGAAATATTTCTCACCTGTCATAGCTAGTACTCCATCTTGTATAGTGTTACCACAAACTAATGCAACTCACTTTGAGCTTAAATCAGCCATAATTCAACTATTGCCATCATTTTACGGATTAGAGAAAGAAGACCCATACATGCATATTAAAGAGTTTTTGGAAATTTTCTCGACATTCCGGTTTCAAAATTTCAATGATGAGTCAATCAGACTTAGAATGTTTCCATTTTCATTAAAAAATAAAGCTAAAGCCTGGTTGAATTCTCTTCCTACAGGAACTATTACTGGTTGGAATCAATTAGTAAATAAGTTTCTGGCCAAATTTTTTCCCATGTCTAAAACTGATGCCCTTAGGAGAGAAATCTCTGATTTTTTTCAAAAAGAGGGTGAACAATTTTTTGAGTGTTGGGAAAGATTTAATGACCTTCTTTTAAAGTGTCCTCATCATGGTTTTGAAACTTGGAGACTCGTAAAATATTTTTATGATGGTTTGACTCCATCAAACCGTCAAATGATTCAAAGTATGCATGGTGAAAAATTTCTATAGTTAAATGAGGCTGAAGCTTGGGCATCCTTAGAGTCTCTATCTGAAAACTCTCAACATTGGAATTGCATTCATCCAAAGGATAGAAAGTCTCAAACCACAAAGAGAGGAGGAATTTATGAAGTAAGTAATGATACAGATGTGAGAGCTACCTTGGCCAATCTTACTAGAAAGGTAGAAGCTTTAAATTTAAGCCATACTCTGAACTCTTCTACCAATACTAGGAATGAAGCATGTGCTTTATGTTCTAGTACATCTCACATTGCACAATCTTGTCCATCCATACCAGCTTACCAAGAAGCATTCTCTGAGTAGGTTAATTCCCTTCAGTCTTATGGAAAATCATCAGATAGTCCATTTGCACCAACATATAACCCAAATTGGAGAAATCATCCAAATTTTTCATGGAGACAAAATTAGCCTTCAATGAGTCAAAGTGGGCAACAATTGGCCCCTCCCAATTCGTACCCTCAAGTTCCTCAACATACTCCTCCTTTTGGGGTATCACAACAAAGAAAACCTTCTTTCGAGGATACCTTGCAACAGTTCATGCAGTCGACCCAACAAGTTTTGCAATCTCACACTCAAGCTATTTCAAAGCTTGAAACACAATTGGGTAAAATAGCTAATGTTGTAGGAGAGAGAGAAAAAGGAAAATTTCCCAGTCAACCTGTTCCTAATCCTAAGGGTCAATTTGAAGTAGGATCATCAAAAAATCCTAATGAAGAAGTAAAGTCTGTAACAATCTTTAGATTTGAAAAAGTCATTGATAATCATGTTCACATGCCAGAAAATGAGGAATAGAGTCAACATGAAGCCCAAAATAATGACTCAAGTAAAAAGAAAAGTGAACAAACTCCTTGTGCCCCCAAAGCTCCTTTCCCGCAAAGACTTGCGGCAAATAAGAAAGGTACTCAGTATAGTGACATTTTAGGTGTTTAAGCAAGTAAGCATTAACATCCCTTTTTTGGACACTATCAAACAAGTACCCGCTTACTCAAAATTCTTGAAAGATCTTTGCACGGTGAAAAGGAAAACCAATGTTCCAAAAAAGGCATTCTTAACTGAACAAGTAAGCTCTATAATTCAACAAAAAACTCCCATCAAGTACAAAGATCCTGGTTCTCTTACAATTTCTTATGTTATAGGTGACCATGTGATTAACCGAGCCTTACTTGATCTAGGAGCAAGTGTGAATCTGCTGCCTTACTCTGTGTATGGGAAACTTAGGTTAGGAAAACTGAAACCTACACCAGTGACCCTTCAATTAGCTGATAGGTCCACAAAGATTCCTAGAGGTGTCATAGAGGATGTGCTCATTAAGGTTGATAAATTCTACTTTCCAGTAGATTTCATTGTTCTTGACACTGAACCTGTTAAGAATACAGAGACACAAATTCCAGTCATTTTGGGTAGATCATTTCTGGCAACATCCAATGCAATCATTAATTGTCGAAATGGAATTTTGAATTTATCTTTTGGAAATATGACTGTGGAATTAAATGTTTTTAATATATCTCGTCAACCTGTGGACATGGATGATTTATGTGAAGTCGACCTGATTGAAAGTTCCATTTATGATTCATTTTTAGACTCCTTTAGTAATGATCATCTAGAAAAATATTTGATTCATTTCGATAAGGATAAAGATGAAGATTATCTAGTTCGTGAAGTAGACTCTTTGTTAGAGACAACTCCACTAATGTATACTGATCAATGGAAAGCCAAAAAAGAAAAAGTTTCACCTTTTGAGTCAGTTCCATTGCCATATATTGTTCATGCTGTTTACCCACATGGTGCAGTAAAGATTGAAAATTTCAAGAACGGTGATGTGTTTAAAGTAAATAGTCAAAGATAGAAAGCATTTTTGGAATTACCAAACTCGGAGATAGAGGAGCTACCTTTGCGTGATCCTGTCTATCAGGATTGATTTGCTTCTGTTGTTAAAGGTTGCCGTGCATGCTATCTAGGTAAGATCGTTCTTTATTTAACTTGCATTAATTTTTTCCTTCAGTGTTATCTTCTTTTGAATTTCTATTGTTTTCCCTACCTTTTTGCTTTTGTTCTTTCAAAAAAAAGAGAGAAAAGAAAAATTGAGTCAAGAATGGAGGACATTCTCTCAAGATTGAAAAATCATTTTCCTTCTCTTCCACCCAATGCATTGAGAAAAATTTACAAAGCACGGGTTGCAAGATTAAGGGTGTTGATGAACATGAGGATGTCTGCTGATATTCGTTCACTAATTGAAGCTAAGGTACAGTTATCAGGTGAGTCTGCAAATAATTTCATCTCTTACATGCCTGGTTTGGGGAAAAGAAGTTTTGCTAAAAAGCGCAGAGCTAAATGAATGGGTGTGTGTTACAAATGTGGACGTGAAACTTGCAACAGACATTGTTGTTCTTTGGGTTGGGTATCTGTAAATCGGAAAGACAAAATTAAGTTCATTAAGGATGGTTTAAGTAAGGAGTCATTAGATGATGACTTTCATCCAACGTCTCTTGAGACACATCCTTGTAACATCCCTAATTTTGTTTCTTTTATTGATAAAAGTACATAAATATTTAATTAAGGAAATAAAATTTATTAGACAATATTTTAGATATCTAAGGAAATATAATCCTTAGAAATTCTTCACCTTATGTATATGCATAGAAAATGTTTCTAACATTAAGAGAACAAATAAAGAGGGAAAACCTAATAGAAAAAACAATTAGAAATAACATACTAAAGAGATGCAAAATTCTTGGATAAGGAAGATAAATTTTTAGAAACAAGTAAAGGTCATAAAATTTCAAGAACATTGGATTAGGGTAATTTTTCCTAATTCAAGAACTAGAGTTACTAAGTTTAAAATCTTTACCCATACATTGGGCTTTTACCTATGGACACTTCATATAGAGTTTTTCCACTTCACATAAGTTTTTAGCAAGCCCATTGGATAACCTAAGCAATAAATAAAACATAGACTTGGACTAAGATATAGTAATTGGACCAATAGCCCAAAAATTATGAAAATGTGACCAAGCCCTCCAAGAAAGGTAGAATTTTATCCAAAGCAAAGAAAATGGGTAGGAATAAGCCCAAATCCAAGAGGAAAAATAAAATAAAATAAATTAGGTGATGATATAATAATGTAATAATAATAAAGATTAGGTTACATGGCATTAAGATAAAAATTTAGCAAGTGGTGTGATTCTACATTCATCATTTTGGCAAGTGGCATGATAATACAAGGCTTTAGGACAAAAACATCTATATCCTACACTCATAATTTTAGCAAGTGGTATGATAATACATGGCATTTGGACAAAACATTTATATCCCAAACAAATAATATCAACCAAATAATGGAGATTCAAGGGCTAGAAATTTGCCACCTAAAAAGGCAAACCTATCATACTTGTTTAAGACAAAAGAAAATGGAAATGAATCCCTAAATCAAAGAGACCTTGTCCATGGTCTTAAGAACATATTATCATAATTTTCAAAATACAAATCTCCTTTTCCTATGCATATCTTGACTAAGGAAGAGGAAGACAAGAACATAAGTTGTTTGTTTTCGAAAAATTCAACCAAGTGTAATCTAATTGTGATAAGGTAGACCCATGATCAAGAAAGGTGAATTATTTGGTGGTCTATATAAGAAAACCCACCCTTACAACATTATAATTTCGTCCAAGTGAGGGAGAGGAAAAATAGAAGCAAGGTAGAGTGAGGAAAGGAGAGGAAGAAAGGAAGAAAGAGGAAGGAGAAGTCTAGGGTACTAAGTGCTCCAGGTAAGTTTAATAATATTTCTTTTTGAAGAAAACTTTTGAAACTTATAATATTTATATGAGCTTTTGATCTTAGAACTTTGATGATTGGTCATGATGTTGCTATATCATGTTACATATTGATCTTGCATGTGATGTATATTTGAATACTTAGACTGGAATAGAAAGTTCTGCATAGGTATGGCTGTGGGTGTCAAAACATTTATCTTCTGTGTTTTAATTTATTGGAATTATCTGTAGGGAATTAAAATAAATGGTTAACATAAGAATTAAAGATACATGTGTCGCGGAGTTTTAGCCACTGGAATTAGTCAATTTGGAGTCCATATGAGGTAGATATCGTCCGATTAGAAAGAAAAGGTCTGAAAATGGTTCATCAGGGAAGAATATATTAGGATGGCTTCGGTGTTTTAATTTTTGGGAATTATATTTAGGGAATTAAAATAAATGGTTAACATAAGAAATAAATATATATGTGTCACGGAATTTTAGCCACTGGAATTATTGAATTTGGAGTCCATATGAGGTAGATATGGTCTGATTAGTAAGTAAAGGTCAGAAAATGGTTCATCAGGGAAGAATATGTTAGGATGGCTTCTGTGTTTTAATTTCTGTAAATTATTTGTAGGGAATTAAAATAAATGGTTAACATAAGAATTAAAGATATATGTGTAACGGAGTTTTATCCACTGTAATTATGCAATTTGGAGTCTATATGAGGTAGATATGGTCCGATTAGTAAGCAAAGGTCAGAAAATGGTTCATCAGGGAAGAATATGTTAGGATAGCTTATGTGTTTTAATTTCTGGGAAATATATATAGTGAATTACAATAATTGGTTAACATAAGAATTAAATATATATGTTTCACGGATTTTTACCCACTGGAATTATTCAATTTGGAGTCCATATGAGGTAGATATGGTCCGATTAGTAGTCAAAGGTCAGAAAATGGTTCATCAGGGAAGAATATGTTAGGATAGCATCAGTATTTTAATTTTTGGGAATTATCTGTATAGAATTAAAATAAATGGTTAACATAAGAATTATAACTATGTGTGTCACGGATTTGTAGCCATTGGAATCATGCCATTTGGAGTCCATATGAGGAAGATATGAGCTAATTAGTAGTCAAAGGTAAGAAAATGGTTCATCAGGGAAGAATTGGTTAGGATAACTTCTGTATTTTAATTTTTGGGAATTATCTGTATGGCATTAAAATAAATGGTTAACATATGAATTATAGATATTTGTGTTACAGATTTTTAGCCACTGGAATCACTCAATTTGGAGTCCATATGAGGTTGATATGGTCTGATTAGTAGGTAGAGGTCAGAACCTATCCGTGAAGAAAAAACCTGTACATTGAGAGAGTTATATCACCTTGATTTCTTAATATTTCGCTATAATGTTCAACATAATAGTTTTAGATAATTGTTTTATCTTGAAAGTGACAGTAAGATCACCTACATCAGAGTTCAAATGAGGGAGTTATGCTCTGATTAGTAAGAGAATGTTAGATATGATGAAAACCTGCATCAAGAAAAATAAAGAAATAAAATTAATATTTAAAAAGGAAGACGAATCTTATAAATGACTAGTATATTGCATAGTCATTGCCATTTTATGAACTTCTTACCATCTTAATTATAAAATTCTGACATGGAAATATTTTATAAAGTGAAATTTGAAATGGTTATGTTCATGGCATGATTACCAATGATTTATGGTAATAGTTATATTTTGATGAACATATTTGTTATTGAAAGCATATTTTTGGCTAACATTGTGAAAAGAAAAGAAATGAGCACAGTCACATGGCAATCCGTGTGGTGCACCAGTAGGGGACGTCCTACCAATGGTTATGATTTTGATTATGAGAAAAGAAAGAGAAATTATGCCATGTCGGACGGAGCGAGAAAAGCCCATTCCGGAGGGTAGATGATACTCACCCTGATCGGGGTAGCTTAAAATGAGAATAAGTTGATGGCCCCATCATATGATATTCTACAAATAGTTAATCCTGTCATACATATCATTACTGTATGATTCTTATGTGCATAGATATAATGCATTCATGTGACCAATGAGATTTTCTGTAGTTTATACGGCTGAACATGACGTGATGAGCTATATTGACCAGATCCCAGACTCAAATAAAATGTTTGTGGTCGAGTTGGCTTAGATCCCAGTGAAGTTGCAACCACCCGCACCTGTATCTCCGGAATTGGTCAACCAGAATAAATAAGATGTAGATTTTTTATGTGTTTGATATGTTGTACGTATGTTTTGATTAATGACATGTATGTGAACTCTGTATTGTATAAATTAAATAAATGTTATATTGAGTTAAGTTGTAACGAGATAATAACTTCATGGTATTTAAAAAAAATTGATACTAAAATGGAGTTATTACATAATTGGTATCAGAGCAGGTCGATCCTGGATGGCCAGTGGGTGGATGGTTATCTGAATCGATCTTATAGTGTCTTGAGTAAGTTGTGGTTGTGCTGTGTAGGGGATCAGTGATTCATATAGGTAAGAAATTACTAGTGTTTCCTATCTATATGCCGAGGTGGTGTTATGACTTCTATTAAATATTTTTGAACTAACTATTGGGCTTATCACCTCAATAGCAGCATAACTTTGTTTTTGCCATAGTAGGAAATGGCACCACCAAGGAGGAATCCAGCAATCAATGCAGAGGAAACCCTGCACAACCTGGCCACGGAAATTCGAGACCAAGTCATGACCACCAACCAAATTTTACAATATCTCCATAATGCTAATAACCCAAATGGTGAGAATGGTGCTAACAATCGGATGGCTGGAAAAGATAATGGCATATCCGAGTTCTTGAGGACTAGACCACCTTGTTTCCAAGGTGGCTATGACCCAACAGTAGCCGAAAGGTGGATAAGGGAATTAGAGAAAATCTTTGAAGTGATGGGCTATATTGAGGAGCAGCAAGTTATTTTTGCTGCATATATGTTAAAGTATGAAGCAGAATACTAGTGGCGTGGAGCTAGAGAACTTTTAGCTCATCAGGGAAGACAGATCACCTGGCAAGTGTTCAAGGACATTTTTTTTGAAAAGTACTTTCCAAGTACTGTACAGGTAGAGAAAGAGATCGAATTTCTCCAACTCAAGCAAGGCAGCATGACTGTGGACCAGTATATTGCAAGGTTCGAGGATCTGTCTAAGTTCTCCTCTTATCTGTGATATAACCTAGATGAAGCATGCAAGGCGGTTAAGTTTGAAGCGGGACTAAACCCGAAGATAAAGAATGCTGTTATAGCTATGGAGATCAGGAAGTTTGTACCTCTGATAAATAAATACAGACTCCTGGAAAAGAGTTTAAGGGTAGTGGAGGTCGAAAAGCAATGGCGAAACCTGTGGAAGAGGAAGAAAAACTTTCCCAACCCTGGAAAGAACATGAGAAGAAGTGGATATGGAGCTGGTAAGAGGCCATTGACTGTGGGTCCTAGACCTTTCAACAAGACCTCGCCCCAGTCAAGTGCGCTAAGTGCGGACGCATACATGGTAATCGGCCATGCTACATAGGATAAGATGTCTGCTTCAATTGCGGACAGAAGGGTCATTTTGCGAGAAACTACCCACAGAATGTGGGGAAGCAGCCAGAACAGAGGCCTCAAGTGAAAGGAAGGGTTTTCAACCTGAGCGGCCAAGAGGCTGCTCAATCTTCTAAATTGATTCAAGGTACATGCTATATCTATGGATTTGCTCTTATGGTGTTATTTCACTTTGGTGCTAGTCATTCATTTATATCAGAAGAATGTATTAGGAAGTTTTAGTTTCTTATTTCTAAAACTCCCTATGAGCTATCTGTAGTAACCCCTACAAGAGAAAGGGTATTAACTTCCTCTATATGTAAAGACTGCCAAGTCACCATCCAGGAGAAAACTTTTTCTGTAGACCTCGTCTGTTTACCTTTAAGAGGTATTGAGGTCATTCTAGGGTTAGACTGGATGTCTAGAAATCGAGTCTTATTGAATTGTTGTAACAAGACCGTTGAATTTCTACCTCCTACTCCGAAAGAGGAGGTCCAGTTATTGATGCTAAATGCCAATCAAGTTAATAGGGAGTTGAAGAATGGAGTACTTGGATACATTCTCTTGTATTTATCAAACCTAGAAGTTGAATCGAAGCTTGATGAAATCCCAATAGCCAACGAGTTTCTTGAAGTATTTCCATCAGATATTCCAGGCTTACCTCCCAAGAGAGAGATAGAGTTCTCTATTGATCTCTTACCTGGGACAGGGTCTATCTCTATTGCACCATATAGAATGGCCTCGAAGGAACTACAGGAACTCAAGAAACAGTTGGAGGAAATATTAGATAAGTAATTCATTAGACCGAGTGTATCACCTTGGGGAGCTCCTGTATTGTTTGTTAAGAAGAAAGACAGGAGCTTGAAACTATACATAGATTACAGACAGCTGAATAAGGTGACTATAAAAAACAAGTACCCTCTCCCTAGGATAGATGACTTATTGGATCAATTAAAGGGAGCCTCCATCTTTTCTAAAATTGACTTATGGTCAGGATATCATCAGATTAGGATCAAGGAGGAGGACGTACCAAAAACTGCCTTTAAGACTAGGTATGGGCACTATGAGTTTCTCGTAATGCCCTTCGGGTTGACGAATGCACCTGCAATTTTCATGGATTACATGAATCGCCTTTTTCGACCCTACCTAGATCAATTTGTTGTAGTGTTCATTGATGACATCTTGATATATTCTAAGAGTGAGAAAGAACATGAACAACATCTCCGAATCGTGCTGCAAGTGCTGAAAGAGAAAAAGTTATATGCCAAATTGGAGAAGTGTGAATTTTGGCTATTAGAGGTGAAGTTTCTCGGACATGTCATCTCTAATAGAGGGGTAGCCGTAGATCCTAGTAAGATGGAAGCAGTGATTAAGTGGGAGAGACCAAAGACGGTTACGGAAATCAGAAGTTTCCTTGGTTTGGCAGGATACTACAGAAGGTTTATACAAAACTTCTCTCGTATAGCCTTTCATTTGACTAAATTGACCAGGAAGGGAAGTCCTTTCAAATGGACTGATCAATGTGAAGCTAGTTTTCAGGAGCTGAAGACAAGACTGACCACTCCTATTTTAATTATTCCAGACCCCACAGGATATTTTGAAGTTTATAGTGACGCTTCAAAGAAAGGGCTAGGATGTGTGCTGATGCAAGATAAGAGAGTAGTTGCTTACGCCTCTAGGCAACTGAGACCCCACGAAGGAAAATATCCAACCCATGATCTTGAATTAGCGGCAGTAGTGTTTGCCTTAAAGATTGGGCGACACTATTTTTACGGGGCAACCTTTGAAGTATATTGTGATCATAAGAGTCTTAAATACCTCTTTGATCAAAAGGAGTTAAATATGAGGCAACGAAGATGGGTAGAATTCCTCAATGACTAGAAGTATGAGATAAAGTATCATCTCAGAAAGGTGAATGTTGTAGCAGATGCCTTGAGTCAAAAATCTCTGCACATGGGTCAGATGATGGTGTATGAGATGCAGATGCTAGAGGAGTTTTCGAAATTTGAAGCTAGCCACTACTCTTACTCCAAAGAACCTAGTCATTAATGGTTTAAGTATAGGGTGTGACCTTAGAGCCCGGATCAAAGAGGCTCAAGCTCACGGCCAATACTTACAGGATCATAAAGACCAAGGTAATTTTTCTGTCATGGAAGATGGAGCAATCATGTATTAGGGAAGGATTTGTGTCCCTCAAGAACGAGAGTTAAGGACTAAGATCCTACAGGAAGCGCATCAGAGTAAATACACAGTCCATCCTGGATGCACTAAAATGTACTAGGATTTAAAAGGGATGTATTGGTGGCCAGGGATGAAAAAGGACATTGCTGAGTTTGTGGCGAAATGTCTCATTTGTGAAATGTTAAAGGTGGAGCATCAAAAGCCAGCGGGATTTCTACAACCTCTTGAGATCCCTAAATGGAAATGGGACAGTATCTTAATGGACTTTGTTGTGGGATTACCTAAGACTTTAGTGGGACATGACTCTATCTGGGTAATAATTGACAGATTAACCAAATCTGCTTACTTTTTGCCCATAAAAATTAACTATTCACTGGATAAATTATCCCAATTGTACGTCCAGGAAATAGTTAGACTGCATGGAATTCTCTTAAATATCGTTTCTGATAGAGATCTGAGGTTCACATCGAGGTTTTGGAAGGCGTTGCAGGAAGCTTTTCGTACTCAGTTGCGGTTCAGTACTACCTACCATCCTCAGATTGATGGGTAGATAGAACGCACCATTCAAACCTTAGAAGATATGTTGAGGGCCTGTGTGATAGAGCAATGTAAAGGATGGGATAAGTACCTACCTTTAGTAGAGTTTGCTTATAATAATAGTTATCACTCTAGTATTAAGATGCCCCCTTTGAAGCTTTATACTGTAGAAAGTGCCGATCTCCACTATGTTGGTTTGAGGTAGGAGAAAAGAACTTGTTGGGTCCTGATCTAATTCAACAAACCATTGAACAAATCAGGATGATACGAGACAAAATACTTACAGCTCAAAGTCGGCAAAAGAGTTACTACGATAAGAGACATAGGCCTCTAGAGTTTGAGGTAGGAGACCATGTATTTCTGAAACTTTTCTCGACTACTGGAGTTGGTAGGTTTCTCAAAACAGGAAAATTAAGTCCGCGATTTTTGGGACTCTACCAAATTCTGAAGAAAGTAGGGACATCAGCATATCAAGTTACTCTCCCACCTAATTTGTCCAACTTGCATAATGTTTTCCACGTATCACAGCAGCGGAAGTATCTTCCAGATTCATCACATGTAATACAAGTTGAACCAATCCAAATAAAGGAGAACATGACATACCAGCTAGTACCTGCATCCATATTGGACACTGACGTGAAGCAACAGAGAAATAAAACCATTCCCCTTGTTAAGGTGTTATGGGAACGTTTGACTCTGGAAGAAGCAACTTGGGAGCAGGAAGAAGTCACGAGGAAGAAATATCCACAATTGTTCTTATTAGGTAATTTCTGAAATTTTGAGGACAAAATTTCTTTTAGGGGGAGAGAAATGTAAGATCCCTAATTTTGTTTCTTTTATTGATAAAAGTACATAAATATTTAATTAAGGAAATAAAATTTATTAGACAATATTTTAGATATCTAAGGAAATATAATCCTTAGAAATTCTTCACCTTACGTATATGCATAGAAAATGTTTCTAATATTAAGAGAACAAATAAAGAGGGAAAACCTAATAGGAAAAAAAATTAGAAATAACATACTAAAGAGATGCAAAATTCTTGGATAAGGAAGATAAATTTTTAGAAACAAGTAAAGGTCATAAAATTTCAAGAACATTGGATTAGGGTAATTTTTCCTAATTCAAGAACTAGAGTTACTAAGTTTAAAATCTTTACCCATACATTGGTCTTTTACCTATGGACACTTCATATAGAGTTTTTCCACTTCACATAAGTTTCTAGCAAGCCCATTGGATAACCTAAGCAAGAAATAAAACATAGACTTGGACTAGGATATAGTAATTGGAACAATAGCCCAAAAATTATGAAAATGTGACCAAGCCCTCCAAGAAAGGTAGAATTTTATCCAAAGCAAAGAAAATGGGTAGGAATAAGCCCAAATCCAAGAGGAAAAATAAAATAAAATAAATTAGGTGATGATATAATAATGTAATAATAATAAAGATTAGGTTATAAGGCATTAAGACAAAAATTTAGCAAGTGGTGTGATTCTACATTCATAATTTTGGCAAGTGGCATGATAATACAAGGCTTTAGGATAAAAACATCTATATCCTACACTCATAATTTTAGCAAGTGGTATGATAATACATGGCATTTGGACAAAACATTCATATCCCACACAAATAATATCAACCAAATAATGAAGATTCAAGGGCTAGAAATATGCCACCTAAAAAGGCAAACCTATCATACTTGTTTAAGACAAAAGAAAATGGAAATGAATCCCTAAATCAAAGGGACCTTGTCCCATATCTTACGAACATATTATCATAATTTTCAAAATACAAATCTCCTTTTCCTATGCATATCTTGATTAAGGAAGAGGAAGAAAAGAACATAAGTTGTTTGTTTTCGAAAAATTCAACCAAGTGTAATCTAATTGTGATAAGGTAGACCCATGGTCATGAAAGGTGAATTATTTGGTGGTCTATGTAAGAAAACCCAACCTTACAACATTATAATTTCGTCCAAGTGAGGGAGAAGAAAAATAGAAGCAAGGTAGAGTGAGGAAAGGAGAGGAAGAAAGGAAGAAAGAGGAAGGAGAAGTCTAGGGGACTAAGTGCTCCAGGTAAGTTTAACAATATTTCTTTTTGAAGAAAACTTTTGAAACTTATAATGTTTATATGAGATTTTGATCTTAGAACTTTGATTATTGGTCATGATGTTGCTATATCATGTTACATATTGATCTTGCATGTGATGTATGTTTGAATACATAGACTGGTATAGAAAGTTCTGCATAGGTATAGCTATGGGTGGCAAAATTTTTATCTTCTATGTTTAAATTTTTGGGAATTATCTGTAGGAAATTAAAATAAATGGTCAACAAAAGAATTAAAGATATATGTGTCACAGATTTTTAGCCACAAGAATTATTCAATTTGGAGTCCATATGAGGTAGATATGGTCCGATTAGTTAGCAAAGATCAGAAAATGGTTCATCAGGGAAGAATATGTTAGGATTGCTTCTATGTTTTAATTTCTGGGAATTATATGTAGGGAATTAAAATAAATGGTTAACATAAGAATTAAAGATATATGTGTCACGGATTTTTATCCACTGGAATTATTCAATTTGGAGTCCATATGAGGAAGATATGGTCTGATTTGTAACCAAAGGTCAGAAAATGGTTTATCAGGGAAGAATATGTTAGGATAGCTTCTGTGTTTTAATTTTTGGAAATTATTTGTAGGGAATTAAAATAACTAGTTTGCATACGAATTAAAGATATATGTGTCACAGATTTTTAGCCACTGGAATTATTCAATTTGGAGTCTATATGAGTTAGATATGGTCCGATTAGTAAGCAAAGGTCAGAAAATGGTTCATCAGGGAAGAATATGTTAGGATACCTTCTGTGTTTTAATTGTTGGGAAATATATGTAGGGAATTACAATAAATGGTTAACATAAGAATTAAAGATATATGTGTAACGGATGTTTATCCACTGGAAGTATTCAATTTGGAGTCCATATGAGGTAGATATGGTCCGATTAGTAAACAAAGGTCAGAAAATGGTTCATCAGGGAAGAATATGTTAGGAGAGCTTCTGTATTTTAATATCTGAGAATTATCTATAGGGAATTAAAATAAATGGTTAACATAGGAATTAAAGATATATGTGTCACGGATTTGTTTCCACTGGAATCATTCAATGTGGAGTCCATATGAGATAGATATTATCCGATTAGTAGTCAAAGGTCAAAAAATAGTTCATCAGGGAAGAATATGTTAGGATAGCTTCTGTATTTTAATTTCTGAGAATTATCTGTATGGAATTAAAATAAATGGTTAGCATAAGAATTATATCTATATGTGTCCCGGATTTGTATCCACTGGAATCATTCAATTTGGAGTCCATATGAGGAAGATATGAGCTGATTAGTAGTCAAAGGTCAGACAATGATTCATCAGGGAAGAATATGTTAGGATAGCTTCTGTATTTTAATTTTTGGGAATTATCTGTATGGAATGAAAATAAATGGTTAACATAAGAATTATATATATGTGTGTAACGGTGTTTTAGCCACTGGAATCACTCAATTTGGAGTCTATATGAGGTAGATATGGTCTGAGTAGTAGGTAGAGGTCAGAACCTATCCAAGAAGAAATAACCTGTACATTGAGGGAGTAATATCACCTTGATTTCTTAATATTGCACTATAATGTTCAACATAATAGTTTTAGATAATTGTTTTATTTTGAAATTGACACCAATATCACCTACATCGGAGTTCAAATGAGGGAGTTATGCTCTGATGAGTAAGAGAAGGTTAGATGTGATGAACACCTGCATCAAGAAAAATAAAGAAATAAAATTAATATTTAAAAAAGAAGACGAATCTTATAAATGACTAGTATATGCCATAGTCATTACCATTTTATGAACTTTTTGCCATCTTAAGTATAAAATTCTGACATGAAAATATTTTATAAAGTGATATTTGAAATGGTTATGTTCATGGCATGATTACCAATGATTTATGGTAATAGTTATATTTTGATGAATATACTTGTTATTGAAAGCATATATTTGGCTATCATTGTGAAAAGAAAAGAAATGAGCACGGTCACATGGCAATCCGTGTGGTGCACAAGTAGGGGACGCCCTACCAACGGTTATGATTTTGATTATGAGAAAAGAAAGAGAAATTGTACCATGTCGGACAGAGCGAGAAAAGCTCGTTCCGGAGAGTAGATGATACTCACCCTGACTGGGGTAGCTTGAAATGTGAATAAGTTGATGGCCATTATATGATATTCTAAAAATAGTTAATCCTATCATACATATCATTACTGTATGATTCTTATGTGCATAGATATAATACATTCATGTGACCAATGATATTTTCTGTAGTTTATACAGCTGAACATGACGTGATGAGCTATATTGATGATGATTTATTGTTGAACTTACTGGGATTTAATTCTCACTATATTTCCATATCATGTTCAGAAAATTAGTTATGCATATTTTTCTATAGCTCTGGCTTTTAGTGCACGTTGGATCAAGTACTTTATATTGAGCAAATCCCAGAAGCAAATAAAATATTTGTGGTCGAGTTGGCTTAGATCCCGGTGATGGTGCAACTACCCGCATCTGTATCTCCGGAATTGGTCAACCAGAATAAATAAGATGTAGATTTTTTATGTGTTTGATATGTTATACGTATGTTTTGATTAATGACATGTATGTGCACTCTGTATTGTATAAATTAAATAAATGTTATATTGAGTTAAGTTGTAAAGAGGTAATAACTTTATGGTATTTTAAAAAAATTGATACTAAAATGGAGTTGTTACAATCCTAGTGGATCTGTGCATATCGGTATTGTCGGTTTATGGCCTCATTTCAAGAAAGAACATAAACGGTACAGTCTTTGGAATCTGAGGTTTAAAGACCCTGTTTGCCAATTTATAAGAAAATTGGATGGGAAGCATATCCTCGACCCATAGAGGGCATTTAAGCTGTTATTGGACGTAAAACCAGAGGAAGATGTGAGCCACAATCCCAACTACTGTACATATGCATGTGTGCCATCATTTTTGAATTTTTTCCCTTTAATTTAGCTGACATTTTTCGGCCTACTCTTATAGCTATTGAAATTATGCCCCCGGCCTAATCAGATAGCTATTACAAGTATGCCATTGTTTGAGTCTTATAAATGCACACCTCATTATCTTCATTTGTAACACCTTTTACTTGCTTGAATAAAATTTTATTTTCTGTTTAGTTTGCTGCAGGTTCATCTTTTCTTTAATCTCCTTTTAGGTAATATCTCTTTCAATCTTTGTTGTCTGTTTTGTGTTTGTTCATCTTTCAAAAATTTTTTTTTTTTGAGTGATGTTTTGGAATTTGGTAAAACTAACACCAATGATGAAAATGGTTTAAGTGCCTGTAACCATTGAAAAATAGCTGAGTTCTGAGTATTATGTATGAACTTAAATTCTATTGCAACGTATGTTTTACCTGAAAATCTCAAATATCTTGAGCACTTAATCTTTTACATTTGACTTATTGTTTATTTAGAAAAGATTTATGTGATTCCAATATAACAAGTGATTTCATAAGACTCTAGAACTTATTTAATTTTCACTTGAGGTGAAATCCTAGACTATTCTCTATTTAAGAAATGAATTAGGCATTGTTGGAATCGTTTGAGCCTTTCAGACTAACCTATTCATTATACTATCTCTAGTAACCCATTTTGAGCCTATGCTTCTCATTTCTTATACACCTATATTATTCTCTAGCCCTTAAAAAAATGTTTCTAACTCTTACCTTTCAAAAATGATCATTTGAAAAGCTATGGTTCATGGATGGATGGATGGAGTTTAAAAAAATATTATTATATAGAACTCCTTAAATAAATAGGTTTGGGGGTTTATGTTCAAAAAAAAAGAGAAAAAAAAGAAGAAAAAAAATGTAGTATGAGTAGATAATGTAAGTATGAGAATAAGGTTGGAGATAGAATCTACATGATAGTATCAAAAGAATTTGGAAAGACCCAAATGATCATGTATGTTGAATTAAGCGTTCATTAATATCCTTTTTATCTACCTTTAACCTATGCCATACATTACAAGCCTAATGAAAGTCCTAATGATCTTAAATGTTATGATTAGTCTACATTAGTGGAAAGTGACATGAAAAATAAGCTTATGGAGTCTTACAAGCATATATCTGGAGATTTACTTTAAATATTTAATTACATAAATTTATTTGAATGCAAAAAGTCCAATGTCAAAGGATTACCACACACACACTTTAGATTCAAGAGTAAACTATACGTTGCATTTGAATTGAAGTTTTACATAACCTTGGATCTTGGTATTTTCTTTGGTTGCACATTTTAAATCCTTGAGGAATTTTTAGTAAATCAAATACAACTCATCACTCATCTTTTGAATTTTGAAATTTGTGTATTTTGCTTGAGGACAAGCAAAGGATTGAGTTTGGGGGTACTTGATGAGTGAGTTTTATAACCATGAATTGAATACTTTTATTTTAATTCTTTGTCATGTTTAAGCACTTATTTTTTGTATTTATCTTTAGTTTTATACATCTTCTACAGATGGAGAAAAAAATAGAAAATTGACTCAATTAGAGAAATCAAAGCTAAATTATGGTTTTTTGGGAATTATGTTTATAGATCAAGCGGTAAAAATGAATTCATTAAGGATGGCTGAGTAAGGAGCATTATCTTTTTGACTCTTGAGATGCATCCTAATGGATATATTTAATCTTGATTTTTGACCATATAAGATTCAAGGAACCTCAAATGTGGAAAATCTGTGTGCTGTTTGTTTTTCTGCCCGACCTTACTCCAGAATGTTAATCATAAATAATAAATTATATATCCAATATATGTGAAATTTGGTAAGTGAATAGATGACATAGTTTTATACAACTTTTATGTTTATGTGATTAGCTAATTTGGAAGGTAAAAGGGCGAAAATTGGGCTAGAAAAAATCTTCTTGCTGTTGCAGTCCAGCCTAACCTTGCTGTAGTATTTGGGACATATCCCATAAAATACATAGTCAATGTACACTAAATTTAGTAGGTAGATAGCCGACACAATTACCTACAACTTTTCTTTTCACATGGGTAGAACATTCGGTGGCTATCAAGGAGGAATATCATGATCACTTTTGGTGGACATAGTGGAATCCAACCTGCCAACTTTAGTGCAACTTGCTTTGTCACTTACCTCATTAGTTGTATCTATAAATAGAGGGGTCTTGTGAGCTAAAGGGAGGTCAAAAATTATCTGAAGAGAGTGTAGTTTTGAGACCATAAATTTCAGTTTTTAGTATTGTAATGTTCTTATTTCTTTAGATACTTTGTTATCTTTTCATAATATCATCATGCTTGTTCATCTTTGTTTTTGCTTTCTTAATTTGAATATGGAGAACTAATCTCCTTATGCTAAGGTAAAGGGTGAAACTCTTGGTGTGAGAATAATAATTAATATAACTCTTAATCTTAATGTTTATCTTTGATATTGTATTTACCTTCTTATTTCTTTTCTCATGCTACTTCTTAATGGCTGGTTTTATCAGACCGCTGATTTCTTATTATTTTTATTGGCTGGTTTTACTAAACCGCCTATTTCTTGTTATATTATGTTAGTGTGCTTAGTTTCTTTCTTCTTATCTCTTGTTATCTTATTGGCTGGTTCTATCAAACCGCCTATCTCTTAGTATGTTTATGGTTGGCCTTGCCACTTATCTCTTGTTATGTTTCTTCCTCGTACCTCTTTTCATTCTAAACTTGTAAGGTGTGAACCTTGATACATTGTAGACAATTCTTGGCACAATAAATTCTTGAATCAATCTTGATTTATTGTAGACAATATAATAATTGGCACAATGTATACTTGAATCCATTTTACAAGCATGTATTAACGGTGTAAAAGGAGGTAAATATAATTCATGTATAAACAAAAGTGAGCTCAAAGTAATACATTTTTTGATTGGAACCTTATTCATGTGAGAATTCCAATTGAGTGATAAAAGAGTTAAATTTATCATTACTCATACCAAGAGTGGATCCCCTAACCTTAGTATTCTTTTACCTTGAATACATTTCAATTTAATTTGAGCACATCAATTCCCTGCACACTTGATTTAATATTCTCCTCACAAAACAAATATTTTGACAACTAGGTTAGAGTCATTTATTTGGATTCAAATTAGAGTTTCCTATCAATTGGCAATCCTCGTGGGATCGACCTTGCATACCATTAAATCTGTACTCCAACAAATTCGTGCGCTTGCAAGTTTAATTAAAACAACAACATAACCCATAGGTCCTAGGATCGAAACCTGGCTCTGATACGAATATACATATATACATACATACATATATATATATATATATATATATATATATATTTCTAAAATTCCATGAAGTCATTACCTCTTTACTTCTAACTATTTAACTCATAATAACATTCAATTAAATTAACCAAACATAATTAATGTTTATGAAATACCATTAACACTTATATAATTTTAGGTTTACATACATATTATTAAGCAAAACATATGTACAAAAATCAAACATGTATAAGTCTACATTTTATTCATCTATATTGACTAGTTTCGAAGTTATGGGTGTGGGTGGTTGCGCTTTCACCGAGATCTTTGCCAACTCGACCCAACGTACGCTAAAAGCCAGTCATAGAGAATATCTGCATAACTTAGTTTTCCGAACATGATATGGAAATATAGTGATAATTAAATCCCAGTAGGTTCAAAAATAAGTCATAATTATTATCAATATAGCTCATTAGGTCATGTTCATCTGTATAAGCTATAGCAAATATCTTAGGTCACATGAATGCACTTTATCTATGCACATGAAAATCATACAGTAATGACATGTATGGCATGAATAACTATTTTCAAAATATCATATGATAGCTATCAACTTATTTTCATATTAAACTACCCCGATCAAGTTGAGTACTTTCTACTCTCCAGAACGGACTTTTCTCGCTCCGTCCAACATTACACACTTTCTCTTTCTTTTCTCATTAACATAATCATAATCGTTGGTAGGACGTTCCCTACTCGTGCACCACACTGACCACCATGTGATTATGCTCATTTCTTTTCTTTTCACATTAATAGCCAAAAATATGATTTCAATAATAAGTATGTTCATTATACTTACATGCCATAATTTTTTATCAAAATATAATCATTACCAAAAATCATTGGTAAACATGCTATGAACATAATTGTTTCAAATATCACTTTATAAAATATTTCCATGTCAAAATTAAACAGTTAAGATGATATGGAGTTCATGCAATGGCAATGGCTATGGCATTTATTAATTTCATTTACAAGATTCTTCTTTTTTTAAAGCCTATAAAAAGTTAAGACACTTATATATAACTTTCATTTTTATCATTTCTTCAGATTCTTTACTAATTACTCCCAGAAAATCAAAAACAAAAAGCGCTTACATTTACCACTCTGGATTCTAGACCAATTTTGACCTTTACTCATTAATCAGCCATATCTCCCTCATATAGACTCCAAATTAAGTGATTTCAAAGCCTATAGATCCATGACACACAGACACACACACAGATATATTTATATTATGATAAAAATTACCTTTAATTTCTTATAGATTTTTCCCAAAAATTCAAACACAGAAGCATACTTAACAAATTCTTCCCTGGTTAGCTAGTTTCTGACCTCTACTTACTAATCTGACCATAACTCCCTCATAGTAATTCCAGTTTTAATGATTCCAGTGGCAAAAAAATTGTTAGACATATATCTATATTTATCATGTTAAGCATTTCTTTCAATTCCGTACAGATTTATCCCAGAAATTCAAACACAGAAGTATACCTAACATATTCTTCCCTAATTAACCATTTCCTGAACACTGCGTACTAATTGGGCAATATCTCCCTCCTTTGGCAATATTCTTCCATAGTTAACCATTTTCTAACTATAACATATTCCAGTGGCTAAAAATCCGTTAGACATGTATCTACATTTTTCATGTTAACAATTTCTTTTAATTCTTAACCAATTCTTCCCATAATTTCAAAAACAGAAGCTTACCTAGTTACTCTGAAATCCTGTTTTCTAACCAAACATTTTCTAAGTTTTAGTTCATCATTATATTACATCCTTTTCCTTTCCCTTTCTAATTTACATATAATCATATTCCATCAATTTTTCACCAAATTCAAATATACAAAATAGTGGCATAAAAATCATAAAATGTTTACCACCCATAGCCATACCCATGCAGAACTTTCCTCACCAACCGAAATGTTCAAAATATCCATCATATGCAAAATAACATGTAAAATGATATAGCAACATCCATGAACAATCATCAAAGTAGCAAATATTATAAATTTTATCAAATTTCTAAGATCAAAATCCCATATAAATGTTTCAAATTTCAAAGCTTTTCTTCAAAAAGAGATATTGATGAACCTACCTAAAGATCTCCCTAGTTCACTTATTGAATTCTTTTTCTTGTTTCATCTTGAAGGAAGTAGAAAGATTCTTCCCTTCCCTTAGCTTTTCTAGCTGCTTAAATAAGAGAAGGTGTAACATCCCTAATTTCGTTTCTTTTATTGATAAAAGTACATAAATATTATTAGACAATATTTTAGATATCTAAGGAAATATAATCCTTAGAAATTCTTCACCTTATGTATATGCATAGAAAATGTTTCTAACATTAAGATAACAAATAAAGAGGGAAAACCTAATAGGAAAAAAAAATTAGAAATAACATACTAAAGTGATGCAAAATTCTTGCATAAGGAAGGTCAATTTTTAGAAACAAGTAAAGGTCTTAAATTTTCAAGAACATTGGATTAGGGAAATTTTTCCTAATTCAAGAACTAGAGTTACTAAGTTTAAAATCTTTACCCATACATTGGGCTTTTACCTATGGACACTTCATATAGAGTTTTTCCACTTCACATAAGTTTCTAGCAAGCCCATTGGATAACCTAAGCAAGAAATAAAACATAGACTTGGACTAGGATATAGTAATTGGACCAATAGCCCAAAAATTATGAAAATGTGACAAAGCCCTCCAAGAAAGGTAGAATTTTATCCAAAGCAAAGAAAATGGGTAGGAATAAGCCCAAATCCAAGAGGAAAAATAAAATAAAATAAATTAGTTGATGATATAATAATGTAATAATAATAAAGATTAGGTTACATGGCATTAAGACAAAAATTTAGCAAGTGGTGTGATTCTAAATTCATAATTTTGGCAAGTGGCATGATAATACAAGGCTTTAGGATAAAAACATCTATATCCTACACTCATAATTTTAGCAAGTGGTATGATAATACATGGCATTAGGACAAAAGATTCCTATCCCACACAAATAATATCAACCAAATAATGGAGATTCAAGGGCTAGAAATTTGCCACCTAAGAAGGCAAACCTATCATACTTGTTTAAGACAAAAGAAAATAGAAATGAATCCCTAAATCAAAGGGACCTTGTCCCTTATCTTAAGAACATATCATCATAATTTTCAAAATACAAATCTCCTTTTCCTATGCATATCTTGACAAAGGAAGAGGAAGACAAGAACATAAGTTGTTTTTTTTTCCAAAAATTCAACAAAGTGTATCCTAATTGTGATAAGTTAGACCCATGATCATGAAAGTTGTATTATTAGGTGGTCTATTTAATCAAAACCTACCCCTACAACATTTTAATTTCGTCCAAGTGAGGAAGAGAGAGAAATAGAAGCAAGGTAGAGTGAGAAAAGGAGAGAAAGAGAGGAGAAGAAAGGAAGGAAGAAGAAGGAGAAGTTTAGAAGGATAAGTACTCAAGGTGAGTTACCTTAATCTCCACTTGAATCCATTTTTCTTTTTCATCCTTGAGGTTCTAAAATTCACCCTCCTTCTCTTCCCTAAGCTGCTAGAAAAGCTAAGGGAAGGGAGGAATCTTGCTACTTCTTTCATGAGGAAACAAGAAAACTAATTCACTAAGTAAGCTAGGGAAATTCTTAGGTAAGTTTAACAATATTTCTTTTTGGAGAAAACTTTTGAAACTTATAGTATTTATATGAGATTTTGATCTTAGAACTTTGATGATTGGTCATGGATGTTACTATATCATGTTACATATTGATCTTGCATGTGATGTATGTTTGAATACTTAGGTTGGTGTAGATAGTTCTGCATGGGTATGGCTATGGGTGGCAGAATTTTTAGCTTTTGTATTTTAATTTCTGGGAACATTATATAGGGAATCTAAACAAATGGTTAACATAACAAATGTAGATTTATGTCTCACGGATTTTTAGCCACTAAAATCATTCCATTTAGAGTACATATGAGGTAGATATGGTTCGATTAGTAAAAAAATGTCAGAAAATGGTTAATTAGGGAAGAATATGTTTAGATAGCTTCGGTGTTTAAATTTCTGGGAACAATCTATAAGGAATTAAAATAAATGATTAACATATGAATTATAGATATATGTGTCACGGATTTTATCCACTGGAATTATTCGATTTAGAGTTCATATGAGGTAGATATGTTTCGATTAGTAAACAAAGGTCAGAAAATGGTTAATCAGGGAAGAATATGTTAGGATAGTTTCGGTGTTTTAATTTCTGGGGAAATTATATAAGGAATTAAAATAAATGGTTAACATATTAATTATATATTTATGTGTCACGGATGTGTAGCCACTGGAATCACTTAATTTGGAATTCTTATGTGGTAGATATAGTAAGAGTAGTAAGTAAAGGTTAGAACCTACCAGAGAAGAAATAATATTGAATTTAAGGGAGTAATAACACCAAGATTTGTTACTATTTTGCTAATATGATTAACAAAATAGTTTTAGATAATTGCCTCAGCTTTCCATAAACACCAAGATCACCTCAATCTGAGTTAAAATGAGGTAGTTATGCTCTTATTAGTGGGCAAAGGTCATGGAACACGGCCAGGCCGTGTTCTGGGTGCTTCAAGCACGGGTTAGCCGTGTTCGGGGCTGTTTTTGAGTACATTTGAAGTATTTTTAAAGCATGGCCGTGTCCTAGAACATGGCCAGACCGTGTTGGAAGCTGGTGAAGCCTATTTTCAACATTTTTCTACCTTAGATGAACTTCTTTAACTATAAGGTAATAGTAGAAATCAAATTGGAGAAAAATGCTCTATAAATTTGTAAGAACGTATGTTAGAAATTATATAAATAAGAAGAAAATGACTAAACGCCAAGCATAAAGAAAATGAAGAGATGAAATTAATATTTAAAAAAGAAGACGAATCTTATAAATGAAAATAATAAATGACATGAAAATATTTTATAAAGTAATATTTGAAATGGTTATGTTCATGGCATGATTACCAATGATTTATGGTAATAGTTATATTTTGATGAACATACTTGTTATTGAAAGCATATTTTTGGCTATCATTGTGAAAAGAAAAGAAAAGAGCACGGTTACATGGCAATCCGTGTGGTGCACCAGTAGGGGACGCCCTACCAATAGTTTTGATCATGTTAATGAGAAAAGAAAGAGAAAGTGGGCCATGTCAGACGGAGTGAGAAAAGCCCGTATCGGAGAGTAGAAAATACTCACCATGACCGGGGTAGCTTGAAATGAGAATAAATTGATAGTCATCATATGATATTCTGAAAATAGTTAATCCTGTCATACATATCATTACTATATGATTCTTATGTTCATTGTAACATCCCTAATTTCGTTTCTTTTATTGATAAAGGTACATAAAAAATTTAATTAAGGAAATAAAATTTATTAGACAATATTTTAGATATCTAAGGAAATATAGTCCTTAGAAATTCTTCACCTTATGTATATGCATAGAAAATGTTTCTAACATTAAGAGAACAAATAAAGAAGGAAAACCTAATAGGAAAGAAATTAGAAATAACATAATAAAGAGATGCAAAATTCTTGGATAAGGAAGATAAATTTTTAGAAACAAGTAAAGGTCTTAAAATTTCAAGAACATTGAATTAGGGTAATTTTTCCTAATTCAAGAACTAGAGTTACTATGTTTAAAATCTTTACCCATACATTGGGCTTTTACCTATGGACACTTCATATAGAGTTTTTCCACTTCACATAAGTTTCTAGCAAGCCATTGGATAACCTAAGCAAGAAATAAAACATAGACTTGGACTAGGATATAGTAATTGGACCAATAGCCCAAAAATTATGAAAATGTGACAAAGCCCTCCAAGAAAGGTAGAATTTTATCCAAAGCAAAGGAAATGGGTAGGAATAAGCCCATAATGGGTAGAAATAAGCCATAATCCAAGAGAAAAAATAAAATAAAATAAATTAGATGATGATACGATAATAATAATAAAGATTAGGTTACATGGCATTAAGACAAAAATTTAGCAAGTAGTGTGATTCTACATTCATCATTTAGGCAAGTGGCATGATAATACAAGGCTTTAGGACAAAAACATCTATATCCTACACTCATAATTTTAGCAAGTGGTATGATAATACATGGCATTAGGACAAAACTTTCCTATCCCACACAAATACTATCAACCAAATAATGGAGATTCAAGGGCTAGAAATTTGCCACCTAGAAAGGAAAACCTATCATACTTGTTTAAGACAAAAGAAAATGGAAAAGAATCCCTAAATCAAAGGGACCTTGTCCCTTATCTTAAAAACATATCATCATAATTTTCAAAATACAAATCTCCTTTTTCTATGCATATCTTGACTAAGGAAGAGGAAGACAAGAACATAAGTTGTTTGTTTTCCAAAAATTCAACAAAGTGTATCCTAATTGTTACAAGGTAGTCCCATGATCATGAAAGTTGAATTATTTGGTGGTCTATATAAGAAAACCCACCCTTATAACATTATAATTTCGTCCAATTAAGGGAGAGGAAAAATAGAAGCAAGGTAGAGTGAGGAAAGGAGAGGAAGAAAGGAAGAAAGAGAAAGGAGAAGTCTAGGGGACTAAGTGCTCCAGGTAAGTTTAACAATATTTCTTTTTGAAGAAAACTTTTGAAACTTATAATATTTTATATGAGATTTTGATCTTAGAACATTGATGATTGGTCATGTATGTTGTTATATCATGTTACATATTGATCTTGCATGTGATGTATGTTTGAATACTTAGGTTGGTGTAGATAGTTCTGCATGGGTATGGCTATGGGTGGAAGAATTTTAAGTTTCTGTGTTTTAATTTCTGGGAATTATCTGAAGGCAATTAAAATAAATGTTTAACATAAGAATTAAAGATATATGTGTCACGGATTTTTAGCCACTGGAATCATTCAATTTGGAGTCCATATGAGGTAGATATGGTCCGATTAGTATGCAAAGGTCAGAAAATGGTTTATCAGGGAAGAATATGTTAGGATAGCTTTGGTATTTTAATTTCTGGGAATTATCTGAAGGAAATTAAAATAAATGTTTAACATAAGAATTAAAGATATAAGTGTGTCATGGATTTTTAGCCATTGGAATCATTCAATTTGGAGTCCATATGAAGAAGATATGAACTGATTAGTAGTCAAAGGTCAGAAAATGGTTCATCAGGGAAGAGTATGTCAGGACAGCTTTTGTATTTTAATTTCTGGGAATTATTTGTATGGAATTAAAATAAATGGTTAACATAAGAATTATAGATATGTGTGTCACGGATATTTAGCCACTGGAATTACTCAAGTTGGAGTCCATATGAGGTAGATATGGTCTGATTAGTAGGTAGAGGTCAGAACCTATCCGAGAAGAAATAACCTGTACATTTATGGAGTAATATCACATTGATTTCTTAATATTTCGCTACAATGTTCATCATAATAGTTTTAGATAATTGTTTTATCTTGAAATTGACACTAAGATCACCTACATCGGAGTTCAATTGAGGGAGTTATGCTCTGATTAGTAAGAGAAGGTTAGATATGATGAAAACCTACATCAAGAAAATAAAGAAATAAAATTAATATTTAAAAAAAGAAGACGAATCTTATAAATGACTAGTATATGCCATAGCCATTGCCATTGTATGAACTTCTTACCATCTTATGTGTAAAATTCTGACATGAAAATATTTTATAAAGTGATATTTGAAATGGTTATGTTCATGGCATGATTACCAATGATTTATGGTAATAGTTATATTTTGATGAACATACTTGTTATTGAAAGCATATTTTTGGCTATCATTGTGAAAAGAAATGAATTAAGCACGGTCACATGGCAATCCGTGTGGTGCACCTATAGGGGACGCCCTACCAACGGTTATGATCATGTTAATGATAAAAGAAAGAGAAAGTGGGCCATGTCAGACAGAGTGAGAAAAGCCCGTACCGGAGAGTAGAGGATACTCACCCTGACCGGGGTAGCTTGAAATGAGAATAAGTTGATGGCCATTATATGATATTTTAAAAATAGTTAATCCTGTCATACATATCATTACAATATGATTCTTATGTGCATAGATATAATGCATTATGTGACCAAAGATATTTTCTGTAGTTTATACAGCTGAACATGATGTGATGAGCTATAATGATGATGATTTATTGTTGAACTTACTGGGATTTAATTCTCACTATATTTCCATATCATGTTTAGAAAATTAGTTACGCAGATTTTTTTCTATAGCTCTGGCTTTTAGTGCACGTTGGATCAAGTACTTTATGTTAGGCAGATCCCAGAAGCAAATAAAATATTTGTGGTCGAGTTGGCTTAGATCCCGGTGACGGTGCAACCACCCGCACCTGTATCTCCGGAATTGGTCAACCAGAATAAATAAGATGTAGATTTTTATGTGTTTGGTATGTTGTACGTATGGTTTGGTTAATGACATGTATGTGAACTCTGTATTGTATAAATTAAATAAATGTTATATTGAGTTAAGTTGTAACGAGGTAATAACTTCATGGTATTTTAAAAAAAAGAAGGTTGTTACATGCATATATATAATGCATTCATGTGACCAAAGATATTTTCTGTAGTTTGTAAAATAATGGTGTGTAGTTTGTAAAATGTATCTTTGTACAAATGTTTGTAAAATAATGGTATGTAGTTTGTAAAATAATGGTGTATGGAAACTCAGTATTGTATCACTATTAATAACAATTATGTTTGGTTAAATTGATTATTATTACGAGTTAATTGGTTAGAATTAAAGTAGTAATAACTTCATGGAATTTTACAAATATATAAAAAAAAAATTTGTTACATTTACATAAATGGAGTTGTTACAAAAGGAGGGTGAGTTTTTGAACCCTAAGGATGAAAAGAAAAGATGGATTCAAGTGGAAATTAAGCTAACTTACCTTGAGTACTTAATGCTCTAGAATTCTCCTTCATTTTCCTTCCTTTCTTCTCCTCTCTTTCTCCTCTTTCCTCACTCTACATTGCTTCTATTTTTTCTCTCCCTCACTTGGATGAAATTATAATGTTATAAAGTTGGATTTTGCTTAAATAAACTATCAAGTTTTCACTTTTCATGATCATGGGTCTACCTTATCACAATTTGTTGCACTTAGTTATTTTTTGGGAAAAGACAACTCATGTTCTTTTCTTCCTCTCCCTTTGATTTAGGGTTTCATTTGCTTTTTCTTTTGTCTCAGACAAGTATGATAGGTTTGCCTTTCTAAGTGACAAATTTTTAACCCTTTAGTCTCCCTTGCTTGGTTGAAATTATTTATGTAAGATAAGGATGTTTTGTCATAATGCTATGAATTATTACCCACTTGTTGAAATTATGAATATAGAATATAGATATTTTTTCCTAATGCCATGTATTATTACCTACTTGTTGAAATTATGAATGTAGGATATAGATGTTTTGTCTTAATGCCATGTGTAACAACTCCATTTATGTAAATGTAAATTTTTTTTTATATTTGTAAAATTCCATGAAGTTATTACTACTTTAATTCTAACCACTTAACTCGTAATAATAATAATCACTTTAACCAAACATAATTGTTATTAACAGTGATACAATACTGAGTTTCCATACACACTATTATTTTACAAACTACACATCATTATTTTACAAACATTTGTACAAAGATACATATTAGCTCTAATCATCTATGTCGACTACTACCGGGGACACTGGTGCGGGTGGCACGTCCACCGGAATCTCAGTCACATCTACGACAGATACATCTGAAATAACTGGAAGTTGCCCAAGGTAGGGCACCTCGATCCAACGTACATAAATAATAAGTGTCATAGAGAAAATCTGTATATTTATTCTTCTGAACATGATATGGAAATACAGTGAGAATTAAATCCCAGTAAGTTCAACAATAAATCATAATTTACCGTCAATATAGTTCATCATGTCATGTTCAGCTGTATAAACTACAGAAAATATCTTTGGTCACATGAATGCATTATATCTATGCACATAAGAATCATACAATAATGATATGTATGACATGATTAACTATTTTTAGAATATCATATGATGGCCATTAACTTATTCTCATTTCAAGCTACCCCGGTCAGGGTGAGTATCTTCTACTCTCCGGTACAGGCTTTTTCTCGCTCCGTCCGACATGGCCCACTTTCTCTTTCTTTTCTCATGAAAATGATCATAACCGTTGGTAGGGCGTCCCCTACTGGTGCATCACACGGATTTCCATGTGACCGTGCTCGTTTCTTTTCTTTTCACAATGATAGCCAAAAATATGCTTTCAATAACAAGTATGTTCATCAAAATATAACTATTACCATAAATCATTGGTAATCATGCCATGAACATAACCATTTCAAATATCACTTTATAAAATATTTCCATGTCAGAATTTCACACTTAAGATGGTAAGAAGTTCATACAATAGCAATGGCTATGGCATATACTAGTCATTTATTATTTTCATTTATAAGATTCGTCTTCTTTTTTAAATATTAATTTTATTTCTTTATTTTCTTGATGTAGTTTTTCATCATATCTAACCTTCTCTTTATGCTTGGCCTTTAGTAATTTTCTTCTTATTTATATCATTTCCAACACATGTTCTTACAAATTTATAGAGCATTGTTCTCCAATTTGATTTCTACTATTACCCTATAGTTAAAGAGGTTCATCTAGGGTAGAAAAATGTTGAAAATAGGCTTAACCAGGTTCCAACACGGTTTGGCCATGTTCTAGGATACGGCCATGCTTTAAAAATACTTCAAGTGTACTCAAAAACAGCCTCGAACATGGCTAGCCCGTGCTTGAAGCACCCAGAACACAGCCTGGCCATGCTCTGTGACCTTTGCTCACTAATCAAAGCATAACTCCCTCATTGTAACTTCGATTGAGGTGATCTTGGTGTCTATGGAAAGATACGACAATTATCTAAAACTATTATGTTAATCATATCAGCAAAATAATAATAACTCTTGGTGTTATTACTCTCTTAATTTCAATATTATTTCTTCTCGGGTAGGTTCTAACCTTTACTTACTAATCTGACTATATCTCCCACATACGAATTCTAAATTAAGTGATTCTAGTGGATAAACATCTGTGAAACATAAATATATAATTCATATGTTAACCATTTATTTTAATTCCTTATAGAATTTTCCCAGAAATTAAAACACCGAAGCTATCCTAACATATTCTTCCCTGATTAACCATTTTCTGACCTTTGTTTTCTAATCGGAATATATTTACCTCATATGAACTCTAAATTGAATGATTCCAGTGGCTAAAAATACGTGACATACATAGATATAATTCTTATGTTAACCATTTATTTTAATTCCATATAGATAATTCCCAGAAATTAAAATACAGAAGCTATCATAACATATTCTTCCCTGATTAACAATTTTCTGACCTTTGTTTACTAATCGGAACATATCTACCTCATATGAACTCTAAATTGAATGATTCTAATGGCTAGAAATCCATGACATACATAGCTATAATTCTTATGTTAAACATTTATTTTAATTCCATACAAATAATTCCTAGAAATTAAAATACAGAAGCTTAAAATTTTGCCACCTATAGCCATATCTATGTAGAACTATCTACACCAACCTAAGTATTCAAACATACATCACATGCAAGATCAATATGTAACATGATATAGCAACATCCATGACCAATCATCAAAGTTCTAAGATCAAAATCTCATATAAATATTATAAGTTTCAAAGGTTTATTTCAAAAAGAAATATTGTTAAACTTACCTAAGAATCTCCCTAGCTTACTTAGTGAATTGGTTTTCTTGTTTCCTCATGAAAGAAGTAGCAAGATTCCTTCCTTCCCTTAGCTTTTCTAGCAGCTTAGGTAAGAGAAGGAGGGTGAATTATTGAACCTCAAGGATGAAGAAGAAAAATGGACTCAAGTGGAGATTAAGGTAACTTACCTTGAGTACATAGCCTTCTAAACTTCTCCTTCTTCTTCCTTCCTTTCTTCTCCTCTCTTTCTCTCCTTTCCTCACTCTACCTTGCTTCTATTTCTCTCTCTTCCTCACTTGGATGAAATTAAAATGTTGTAGGGGTGGGTTTTGCTTATATAGACCACCAAATAATACACCTTTCATGATCATGGGTCTACCTTATCACAATTAGGATACACTTTGTTAAATTTTTGGAAAACAAACAACTTATGTTCTTGTCTTCCTCTTCCTTAGTCAAGATATGCATAGGAAAAGGAGATTTGTATTTTGAAAATTATGATGATATGTTCTTAAGATAAGGGACAAGGTCCCTTTGATTTAGGGATTAATTTCCATTTTCTTTTTTCTTAAACAAGTATGATAGGTTTGCCTTTTTAGGTGGCAAATTTCTAGCCCTAGAATCTCCATTATTTGGTTGATATTATTTGTGTGGGATAGGAATGTTTTGTCCTAATACCATGTATTATCATACCACTTGCTAAAATTATGAGTGTAGGATATAGATGTTTTTGTCCTAATGCCTTGTATTATCATGCCACTTGCCAAAATGATGAATGTAGAATCACACCACTTGTTAAATTTTTGTCTTAATGCCATGTAACCTAATCTTTATTATTATTACATTATTATATCATAACCTAATTTATTTTATTTTATTTTTCCTCTTGGATTTGGGCTTATTCCTACCTATTTTCTTTGCTTTGGATAAAATTCTACCTTTCTTGGAGGGCTTGGTCACATTTTCATAATTTTTGTGCTATTGGTCCAATTACTATATTCTAGTCCAAGTATATGTTTTATTTCTTGCTTAGGTTATCTAATGGGCTTGCTAGAAACTTATGTGAAGTGGAAAAACTCTATTTAAAGTGTCCATAGGTAAAAGCCCAATGTATGGGTAAAGATTTTAAACTTAGTAACTCTAGTTCTTGAATTAGGAAAAATTACCCTAATCCAATGTTCTTGAAAATTTAAGACCTTTTCTTGTTTCTAAAAATTTATCTTCCTTATCCAAGAATTTTGCATCTCTTTAGTATGTTCTTTCTAATTTTTTCTTATTAGGTTTTCCCTCTTTATTTGTTCTTTTAATGTTAGAAACATTTTCTATGCATATACATAAGGTGAAGAATTTCGAAGGATTATATTTCCTTAGATATCTAAAATATTGTCTAATAAACTTTATTTCCTTAATTATCAATAAAAGAAATGAAATTAGGGATGTTACACCATGTGACTTAATCTTGATTATTATTACACTACTATTTTCTCACATGATTCTTATTTTTCCTTCTTGGATTTGGGCTCATTGTTACTCATTTCCTTTGTATTGGCTGAAATTCTACCTTTCATGAAGAACTTGGTCACATTTTCATGATTTTTGGACTATCGGTCCAATTTCTATATCTTAGTCCAAGTCTATGTTTTATTTCTTGCTTGGGCTATCCTATTGGCTTGCTAGAAATTCATGTGAGGTTGAAAAAATTTATATGAAGTGTCCATAGGTGAAAGCCTAATTTATCGGTCCAATTTCTTTATCTTAGTAACTCTAACTCTTGAATTAGGAAAAATTACTCGATTCCAATCTTCTTAAAATTTTAAGACCTTTACTTACTTGACAAAAATTTATCTTCGTTACTCAAGAATTTTGCCTTTCTTTAGTATGTTATTTCTAATTTTTCCTATTAGGTTTTCTTTCTTTACCTATTCCCTGAATGTTAGAAACATTTTCTATGCATACACATAAGTTGAAGAATTTCTAAGGATTATATTTCCTTAGATATCTAAAAATTGTGTAATAAATTTTATTTCCTTAATTAAATGTTTACGTACCTTTATTAATAAAAGAAACAAAATTAGGGATGCTACATTTCTCTCCTCTTAAAAGAAATTTTGTCCTCAATTTCAGAAATTACCTAATATGAACAATTTCGGATATTTCTTCCTAATGACTTCTTCATGCTTCCAAGTTGCTTCTTTCAAAGTCAAACCTTCCCATAACACCTTGACCAGGGGAATGGTATTATTCCTCAATTGCTTCACGTAGGTGTCCAATATGGATGCCAGTACTAGTTGGTATGTTATTTTCTCTTTTATTTGGATTAATTTATCCCGTATTACATGTGATGAATCTGGAAGATACATTTAGAGCTGTGATACATTGAAAACATTATGCATATTGGACAAATTAGGTGGGAGGGCAACTTGATATGTTGACGTCCCCTCTTTCTTCAAAATTTGGTAGGGTCCAAAATATAGCGGACTTAACTTTTTGGTTTTGAGAGACCTACCAACTCCAGTAGTTGGGGAAAGTTTCAGAAATATATGGTCTCCTTTGTAACATCCCGTAATTTTTAGATATTTTCCTTAGAAATTCTTCACCTTACATATATGCATAGAAATTGTCTAATATTAATGGAATAGGTAAAGAAAGAAAACCTAAGAGGAAATATTAGAAATAAACATGCTAAAGAAAGGTGAAATTCTTAGGTAAAGAAAGATAAATTTTTGTGAAGTAAGTAAATGTCTTAAAATTTCAAGAAGATCGAATTAGGGTAATTTTTCTTAATTTAAGAGCAAAAGTTACTAAGTTTAGTATCTCCACCCAAAAATTGGGCTTTTACCTATGGACACTTCATATAGAGTTTTTCCATTTCACATAAGTTTCTAGTAAGCCCATTGGATAACCTAAGCAAGAAATAAAACATAGACTTGGACTAGGATATAGTAATTGGACCAATAGCCCAAAAATTACGAAATGTGACCAAGCCCTCCAAGAAAGGTAGAATTTTATCCACAGCAAAGAAAATGGGTAGGAATAAGCCCATAATGGGTAGGAATAAGCCCAAATCCAAGAGGAAAAATAAAATAAAATAAATTAGGTGATGATATAATAATGTAATAATAATAAAGATTAGGTTACATGGCATTAAGACAAAAATTTAGCAAGTGGTGTGATTCTACATTCATCATTTTGGCAAGTGGCATAATAATACAAGGCTTTAAGACAAAAACATCTATATCCTACACTCATAATTTTAGCAAGTGGTATGATAATACATGGTATTAGGACAAAACATTCCTATCCCACACAAATAATATCAACCAAATAATGGAGATTCAAGGTCTAGAAATTTGCCACCTAAAAAGGCAAACCTATCATACTTGTTTAAGACAAAAGAAAATGGAAATGAATCCCTAAATCAAAGGGACCTTGTCCCTTATCTTAAGAACATATCATCATAATTTTCAAAATACAAATCTCCTTTTCCTATGCATATCTTGACTAAGGAAGAGGAAGACAAGAACATAAGTTGTTTGTTTTCCAAAAATTCAACAAAGTGTATCCTAATTGTGATAAGGTAGACCCATGATCATGAAAGGTGAATTATTTGGTGGTCTATATAAGAAAACCCACCCTTACAACATTAGAATTTCGTCCAAGTCAGGGAGAGGGAAAATAGAAGCAAGGTAGAGTGAGGAAAGGAGAGGAAGAAAGGAAGAAAGACGAAGGAGAAGTTTAGGGGACTAAGTGCTCCAGGTAAGTTTAACAATATTTCTTTTTGAAGAAAACTTTTGAAACTTATAATATTTATATGAGATTTTGATCTTAGAACTTTGATGATTGGTCATGGATGTTGCTATATCATGTTACATATTGATCTTGCATGTGATGTATGTTTGAATACTTAGGTTGGTGTAGATAGTTCTGCATGGTTATGGCTATGGGTGGCAAAATTTTTAGCTTCGGTGTTTTAATTTTTTGGACACATCTATAAGGAATTAAAATACATGGTTAACATATGAATTATAGATATTTGTGTCACAGATTTATAGCCACTGGAATCATTCAATTTTGAGTCCATATGAGGTAGATATGGCTGATTAGTAGTCAAAGGTTAGAAAATGGTTAATCAGGGAAGAATATGTTAGGATAGCTTCGGTGTTTTAATTTTTGGGATCATTATATACGGAATTGAAATAAATTGTTAACATATGAATTATAGAAATATGTGTCATGGATATTTAACCACTGGAATCACATAATTTGGAATTCGTATGAGGGAGATATGGACAGATTAGTAGGTAGAAGTCAGAACCTACCTGAGAAGAAATAACCTGCAGTTTGAGAGAGTAATATCACCATGATATCTTAATATTTCGTTCCACTGTTCAAAATAATAGTTTTAGATAATTGTCTTAGATTTCTATAGACACCAAGATCGCCTTAATCGGAGTTAAAATAAGGGAGTTATGCTCTGATTAGTGAGCAAAGGTCACAGAGCACGGCAGGCCGTGTTCTGGGTGCTTCAAGCACGGGCTAGCCATGTTCGGGGCTGTTTTTGAGTACATTTGAAGTATTTTTAAAGCATGGCCAAACCTTGTTGGAAGCTGGTTAAGCCTATTTTCAACATTTTTCTACCCTAGATGAACCTCTTTAACTCTAGGGTAATAGTAGTAATCAAATTGGAAAACAATGCTCTATAAATTTGTAAGAACATGTGTTGGAAATGATATAAATAAGAAGAAAATTACTAAAGGCCAAGCATAAAGAGAAGGTTAGATATAATGAAAAACTGCATCAAGAAAATAAAGAAATAAAATTAATATTTAAAAAAGAAGACGAATCTTATAAATAAAATTAATAAATGACTAGTATATGCCATAGCCATTGCCATTGTATGAACTTCTTACCATCTTAAGTGTAAAATTCTGACATGGAAATATTTTATAAAGTGATATTTGAAATGGTTATGTTCATGGCATGATTACCAATGATTTATGGTAATAGTTATATTTTGATGAACATACTTGTTATTGAAAGCATATTTTTGGCTATTATTGTGAAAATAAATGAAATGAGCACGGTCACATGGCAATTCGTGTGGTGCACCAGTAGGGGACACCCTACCAACGGTTATGATCATGTTAATGAGAAAAGAAAGAGAAAGTGGGCCATGTCGGACGGAGCGAGAAAAAGCCCGTACTGGAGAGTAGAGGATACTCACCCTGACCGGGGTAGCTTGAAATGAGAATAAGTTGATGGCCATCATATGATAGTCTAAAAATAGTTAATCCTGTCATACATATCATTACTGTATGATTCTTATGTGCATAGATGTAATGCATTCATGTGACCAAAGATATTTTCTGTAGTTTATACAGCTGAACATGATGTGATGAGCTTTATTGATGATGATTTATTGTTGAACTTACTGGGATTTAATTCTCACTATATTTTCATATCATGTTCAGAAAATTAGTTATGCAGATTTTCTATAGCTCTGCCTTTTAGTGTCCATTGGATCGAGTTACTTTATGTTGGGCAGATCTCAGAATCAAATAAGATGTTTATGGTCGAGTTGGCTCAGATCCCGGTGAAGGTGCAACCACCCGCACCTATATCTCCAAAATTGGTCAATCAAAATAAGCAAGATGTAAATATCTATGTGTTTGATATGTTGCATGTACGTTTTGATTAATGACGTGTATGTGAACTCAATATTGTATAATAATAAAGAAAAAAAATGGTTGTTACATCATTCTCCAAACTCCAAAGGTCTATGTCTCTTATGATAGCAACTCTTTTGCCTACTCTAAGCTATAAGTATTTTGTCTCGTATCATCCTGATTTATTCAGTGGTTTGTTGCACTAGATTAGGACCCAGCAAATTCTTTTCTCCTACCTCAAACCAACATAGTGGAGATCGACAATTCCTATCGTATAAATCTTCATAGAGGGCCATCTTAATACTAGAGTGATAGCTATTATTATAAGAAAACTTCACTAAAGGTAGGTACTTATCCCATCATTTACCTTGCTATATCACACAAGCCCTTAACATATCTTCTAGGGTTTGAATGGTTCGTTCTGTCTGCCCGTCAGTTTGAGGATGGTAGGCAATATTGAACCGTAACTAGGTTCCAAAAACTTCCTACAACGCCTTCTATAGCCTCAACGTGAACCTTGGATCTCTATCAATAACAATATTTAAGGGAATTCTATGCAGTCTAGCTATTTCCTGGATGTACAATTGGGCCAATTTGTCTAGTGAATAGCTAATTTTTTTGTGCAAAAAGTGAGCAGATTTGGTTAATCTGTCAATTATTACCCAGATAAAGTCATATACAATTGAAGTCTTAGGTAAACCCACCACAAAGTCCATCAAAATATTGTCATATTTTCATTTAGGGATCTCAAGAGGTTGTAGAAATCCCGCTAGATTTTGATGCTCCACCTTTACCTTCTGAGAAATTAGATATTTTGCCACAAACTCAGCAATATCCCTTTTCATCCCTGGCTAGCAATACATCCTCTTTAAATTTTAGAACATTTTAGTGGATCTAGAATGGACTGTGTATTTACTCTGATGCGCTTCCGGCAGGATCTTAGTCCTCAACTCTCGTTCTTGAGGAACACATACCCTTCCTTGATACATGATTACTCCATCTTCTGAGACAGAAAAATCATCCTGATCATTATGTAACAACTTCATTTTTAAAACATATATATACATATATACACACACACACACACACACACAGATATATATATATATATATATATATATATATATATATATATATATATATATATATATATATATCTACAATTCCATGAAGTTATTAACTCTTTGATGATGGAGTCCAGATGAGGAAGATATTGCCTGATTTTTAAGCAGTGGTCAGAAAATGGTTAACCAGGCAAGAATCTGTTAGGTATACTTTGGTGTTTGAATTTTTGAGATAAATATGTAGGAAATTAAAAGAAATGAGCAACAGGATAAATATAGATATATATCTCATGAATTGTTAGCCACTGGAATCATTCAAATTGGAATCACTATGAGGGAGATATGGTCAGATTAGTAAGTAGAGGTCAGAAACTAGCTAACTAGGGAAAAATTTGGTAAGTATGCTTCTGTGTTTGAATTTCTAGGACAAATATGTAGGGAATTAAAGGCAATTGTTAACATAATAAATATAGATATATGCATCTCGTATCTATAGGATCTGAAATCACTTAATTTGGATTCCATAGGAGGGAGATACGGTTGATTAATTAGTAAAGGTTAGAACCAGTCTAGAATCCAGGGTGGTAAATGTAAGTGTTTTATTTTTCGATTTTTTAGATTAATTAGTAAGGAATTTGAAGACATAATAAACAGGAAAGTTGTATATAAGTTTCTTACCTATTTATAGGCTTTGGAATCACCTCAATTGGAGTTCGTATGAGAGAGATATAGTCAGATTAGTAAGTACAGGTCTGAACCTACCTGAGAAGAAATAACATTGAATTTGAGGGAGTAGTAACATGACAATTACTTAAGATTTCACTAAAATGTTCAATATAAGGGTTTCAGAGGATTGTCTTATCTTTTAATTGACACCAAGATCACCTGAATTGGATTTAAAATGAGGGTGTCATGCTCTATTTAGTGAGAGAGAAAAATAATATTTAAAAAGAAGAAGAATCTTATAAATAAAAATAATAAATAACTAGTGTATGCCATAGCCATTGCCATTGCATGAACTCCTTACCATCTTAAGTGTGTAATTTTGACATCAAAATATTTTATACAGTGATTTTTGAAACGATTATGTTCATGGCATGATTACCAATAATTTTTGGTAATGATTATGGAATTATGACAAAACATCCTTATCCTATACAAATAATTTCAGCTAAGCAAAGGAGACTTAAGGTTTGGAAATTTGCTACCTAGAAAGGCAAACCTATCATACTTGATTAAGACAAAAGAAAAAGGAAATGAATCCCTAAATCAAAGGGACCTTGTCCCTTTTCTTAAGAACATTTTATCATAATTTTCAAAATACAAATCTCCTTTTGCTATGCATATCTTGACTAAGGGAGAGGAAGACAAAAACATGAGATGTCTTTCCCCAAAAAACAATCGGGTGTATCCTAATTGTGACAAGGTAGACCCATGATTATGAAAGGTGAACCACTTGATAGTTTATTTAAGCAAAACCCAACTTTATAACATTATAATTTCATTCAAGTGAGGGAGAAGAAAAGCATAAGTAAGGTAGAATGAGGAAAGGAGAGAAAGAGAGGAGAAGAGAGGAAGGAAGAGGAAAGGAGAAGTCTAGAGAACTAAGTACTCAAGGTAAGTTAGCTTAATCTTTACTTGAATCCATCTTTTCTCTTCATCCTTAAGGTTCAAAACTCTCCCTCCTTCTCTTATTTAAGCTGCTAGAAAAGCTAAGGGAAGGGAGGAATCTTGCTACTTCCTTCAAAAGGACACAAGAAAACGAATTCACTAACTAAGCTAGAAAGAACTTTAGGTAGGTTTAACAATATCTCTTTTTGAAGAAAAGCTTTAAAATTTGTAACATTTATATGGAATTTTGATTTTAGAACTTTGATTAAATTTACAATATTTGTTACTTTGATGACTGGTCATGGATGTTGCTATATCATGTTACATGTTATCATGCATATGATGAATGTTTTGAACATTTCAGTTTGTGTGGAAAGTTTTGCATAGGTATGGCTGTGGGTGGCAAAATTTTAGAATTTTTATGCTGCTATTTTGTATATTTGACTGTGGTGAAAAATGTAACATCCCTAATCTTGTTTCATTTATTAATAAAGGTACATAAATTTTTAATGTAACATCCCTAAGTTCATTTCCTTTATTAATAAAGGTAAATAAATATTTAATTAAGGAAATAAAATTTATTAGAAAATTTTTAGATATCTAAAGAAATAGAATCCTTAGAAATTCTTCACCTTATGTGTATTCATAAAAAATGTTTCTAACATTAAGGAAATAGTTAAAGAAAGAAAATCTAATAGGAAAAATTAGAAATAACATACTAAAGAGAGGTGAAATTCTTTGGTAAGAAAGATAAATTTTTGTGAAGTAAGTAAAGGTCTTAAATTTTCAAGAATATTGGATTAAGGTAATTTTTCCTAATTCAAGAGTTAGAGTTCCTAATTTTAACATCTCCACCCATACATTGGGCTTTCAACTATGGGCACTTCATATAGAGTTTTTCCATTTCACATAAGTTTCTAGTAAGCCAATTGGATAGCCCAAGCAAAAAATAAAACATAGACTTGGATTAAAATATAGAAGTTGGACTGGTTGCCCAAAAATTATGAAAATGTGACCAAGCCCTCCATGAAAGGTAGAAATTTAGCCAGAGCAAAGGAAATGGGTAAGAATGAGACCAAATCCAAGAGGGATAAAAATAAGAATCATGTGAGGAAATAGTAGTGCAATAATAATCAGGATTAAGTCACATGGCATTAAGACAAAATATTTATATCCTACATTCATAATTTCAACAAGTGGGTAATAATACATAGCATTATGACAAAACACCCTTATCCTACACAAATAATTTCAGCCAAGCAAGGGAGATTAAAGGGATGAAAATTTACCACTTAGAAAGGCAAACCTATCATACTTGATTAAGAAAAAAGAAAAAGGAAATGAATCCCTAAATCTAAGGGACCTTGTCCCTTGTCTTAAGAAAATTTTATTATAATTTTCAAAATAAAAATCTCTTTTTGCTATGCATATCTTGACTAATGGAGATGAAGACAAGAAGATGAGTTGTCTTTCCAAAAAAAAACAACCAAGTGCATCCTAATTGTGATAAGGTAGACCTATGATCATGAAAGGTGAACCACTTGATAGTTTATTTAAGCAAAACCCATCCTTATAACATTATAATTTCATCCAAGTGAGGGAGAGAAAAAATAGAAGCAAGGTAGAGTGAGGAAAGGAGAGAAAGAAAGGAGAAGAAAGGAAGGAAGGAGAAAGTCTAGATGACTAAGTACTCAAGGTAAGTTAGCTTAATCTCCACTTGAATCCATCTTTTCTCTTCATCCTAGGGGTTCAAAAACTTACCTTCCTTCTCTTATTTAAGCTACTAGAAAAGCTAATGAAATGGAGGAATCTTGCTACTTCCTTCAAGTGGAAACAAGAAAAAGAATTCACTAAATGAGTTAGGGAGACTTTTAGGTAGGTTTAACAATATCTCCTTTTAAAGAAAAGCTTTGAAATTTGTAACATTTATATGGGATTTTGATCTTAGAACTTTGATTAAATTTACATTATTTGTTACTTTGATGATTGGTCATAGATGTTGCTATATCATGTTGTATGTTATCTTACATATAATGGATGTTTTGAACATTTGGTTTGTGTAGAAAGTTCTGCATAGGTATGGCTTTGGGTGGCAAAATGTTAGGATTTTTATGCTACTATTTTGTATATTTGAATGTGGTGAAAAATTGATGGAAGATGATTAGATGTAAATTTTGAAGAAAAGGGAAGAGGACACAATAAAATGATGAACTAAAACCTTAGGAAAGGTTTAGTTAGGAAACTGGATTTTGGAGTAACTAAGGAAGCTTTTGTTTTTGAAATTTTGGGAAGAATCAATTAAGAATTAAAAGAAAAAGTTAACATGAAAAATGTAGATATATGTCTCACGGATTTTAAACCACTGGAATCAATTAATTTGGAGTTCATTTGATGGAGATATATTCTGATTACTAAGCAGTGGTCAAAAAATAGTTAACCAAGGAAGAATATGTTAGGTAAGCTTCTATTTTTGAATTTCTGGGAAACATCTATAAGGAACTAAAATAAATAGTTAACAAGAAAAATATGTATATATGTCTTAAGAATTTTTAGCCACTAGAATCATTCAATTTGGAATCCATATTAGGAAGATACAATCAGATTAGTAAGCAGTGGTCAAAAACTAACTAACCAAGGAAGAATCTGTTAAGTATGCTAAAATCAGACCAATTATGTAACAACTCCATTTTTTTTACATATATATATATATATATATATATTTCTAAAATTCCATGAAGTCATTACCTTTTTACTTTTAACTATTTAACTCATAATAACATTCAAATAAATTAACCAAACATAATTAAAGTTTCTAAAATACCATTAACACTTATACAATTCTGGGTTCACATACAAACGCTAAAAGCCGGTCATAGAGAATATCTACATAACTTAGTTTTCTAAACATGATATGGAAATATAGTGAGATTTACATCCCAGTAGGTCTAACAATAAATTATAATCATCATCAATAATTATTGTCACATCATGTTCATCTATATATGCTACAACAATTATTTTTGGTCACATGAATGCACTTATCTAAGCACATGAAAATCATACAGAAATGACATGTATGGCACGAATAACTATTTTTAAAATATTATATGATGGATATCAACTTATTTCCATATCAAGCTACCTCAATTAGGGTGAGCACTTTCTACTTTCTGAAACGAGATTTTCTTGGTCTATCTGACCTAGCACACTTTCTCTTTTTTTTATTAACATAATCATAGCCGTTGGTAGGGCATCCCCTACTGGTGCACCATATAAATCTCCATGTGACCATGCTAATTTCTTTTTTTTCACATTAATAGCCAAAAATATGATTTCAATAACATGTATGTTCATTATACTCACATGCCATAATTTTTCATCAAAATATAATCATTATCAAAAATCATTGGTAATCATGCCATGAACATAATCATTTCAAATATCACTTTAAAATATTTTCATGTCAAAATTACAAACTTAAGATGGTAAGGAGTTCATGCAATGGCAATGGCTATGGCATACACTAGTTATTTATTCATTTATAAGATTCATCTTCTTTTTTAAATATTATTTTTCTCTCTCACTAAACAGAGCATAACACCCTCATTTTAAATCCGATTGAGGTGATCTTGGTGTCAATTGAAAGATAAGACAATCCTATAAAACCCTTATGTTAAACATTTTAGTGAAATCTTAGGAATTGTGGTGTTACTACTGCCTCAAATTCAATGTTATTTCATCTGGGGTAGGTTTAGACCTCTACTTACTAATCTGACCATATCTCTCTCATACGAACTCTAATTAAGGTGATTCCAAAGCATATAGAAATCTAAGAATATTATATATAACTTTCATGTTTATCGTTTCTTCAGATTCCTTACTAATTACACCCAAAATATTAAAAACAAAAACTCTTACATTTACCACCATGGTTTCTAGACTGATTCTGACCTTTAGTAATTAATTAGACATATCCCCCTCATATGGACTCCGAATTAAGTGATTTTAGAGCCTATATATCCGTGATACATATATCTATATTTATTATGTTAACAATTTCCTTTAATTCCCTACAGAGTTTTCCCAGAAATTCAAAAATAGAAGCATACTTAACAGATTCTTCTCTAGTTAACCATTTTTTGACCACTACTTACAAATCGGACAATATATCCCTCATCTAGACTCCACATTAAGTGATTCCAGTGGATAAAAATCCGTGAGATATAGATCTACATTTTTCATGTTAACCATTTCTTTTAATTCTTAACCAATTCTACCCAGAATTTTAACAACAGAAGCTTCCCTGGTTACTCCGAAATCTAATTTCCTAACCACACCTTTTCTAAGGTTTTAGTTCATCATTATATTACATCCTCTTCCTTTTTCTTCCTAATTTACATATAATAATATTCCATCAACTTTTCACCATTCAAATATACAAAATAGCAGGATAAAAATCATACAATTTTTACCACCCATAGCCATACCTATGCAGAACTTTCCACACCAACCGAAATGTTCAAAATATCCATCATATGCAAAATAACATGTAACATGATATAGCAACATCCATGACCAATCATCAAAGTAGCAAATATTGTAAATTTCATCAAAGTTCTAAGATCAAAATCCCATATAAATGTTACAAATTTCATAACTTTTCTTCAAAAAGAGATATTGTTAAACCTACCTAAAGATATCCCTAGCTCACTTAGTGAATTCTTTTTCTTATTTCCTCTTGAAAGAAGTAGCAAGATTCCTTCCTTCCCTTTGCTTTTCTAGCAGCTTAAATAAAAGGAGGGGGACTTTTGTAACATCCTAAACTTTTAATAAAGTTAGATAAATTTAAGGATGAATAGAAGATACTTATATCAAGTGATTAAGATGCTTAGTTATATGATTATAAGGCAAGCATAAGATAAGTAACATAATTAATGTTGAATCACATAAATAAAAATTCTTAGGATCATAATGGATGGAGAGAGGACACAAATACATTTTTTTTTAGACATTACTAGTCTATGATTAATGATCAATTAAGACATATATGAACAAGGATTAAAATATATAGTTGATGATAGTAAAAATCTTTCTAAAATGTGGTATCATTTCATGGTTAGAAGTAATATAAATAAAATATTTTTGGAGCATAAATTAGAGGAACATGATACAAATATATTCCTTAGGATGCTACTAATTTAGGATTAGGAAAATAATAAGGAAGAAGCATTATGTGATGCTATATAAATATATGTATACATATTTCCTCTCACCTCCACCATACACATTATTATATATATATTTGGACATGCAAAAGGAGGAGCTTTACGTAGGTATATATATATATATGCATTTATCTCATTTACACCATGCATAGCATAATAGATATAGCCACCCATGCATGCATGGTATTGAAACAAAAACAAGCAGCCTTGGTAGGTTAAAAAGCATGCATACACGTAGGAATGGAAACAAGCTGAAATGTGCACCAAAACCAGCAGAATATTATGCATCAACATGCAGCAGAAAAACGTCCAACTCTTGCTCCATAAACTAGGCAGCAACACATCCACATGGCAGCAGAACAACAGGCCACCATGTCCAGCAGAATGCATGCCATGTTTGCTCCATTATACAGCAGAGTTGGCGCCACATGCAAGCAGAAGAAGTGACCCACAAAGCCAGAAAAATCAGCTCCACATCAAGCAGCAAAAACACACTGACATGGCAGAATATTCACACCCACTTTTGCTCCACAAGGACAAGCAGAAACACACACTTTCTGCTGCAGTTTCACGTCAGGAAAACAGAGGGTATCTTGCAGCAGTTTGGGTTGGCAGCCTAGGTCCCTTACGTGTAAAACAAGAGCCAACCTTTAAGAATATTATAACATAGTTACACATGCATGCAACCCACGTGGAGAGCAGCAGCATCACCTACTCCCCTGCCCTGCAAAATCCTAGTAGCTCCAGAAACCTTTAGCATCCAGCAACCTGCATCTCTGGTGCAGCAGAAGATGCCTGAATTTTCCTCACGCTAGCAAGGGAAAGGAGGGAGAGAAGAGGTCCAAAACCAGAAGAGGTCCAAAACCAGAAGAGGAAGAGGAAGGAAGGGGGAGAGGGTATTCAGCAAGAAGAAGAAGGTTGAGAGAGGAAGAAGAGAGTGGAAAAAACCAGAGAAAAGAATGGAGAGTTTCCTTCCCTCAACATAAGGCAGTGAGAGTGAGAGTTATTGCTGAGGTTTGAAGCCTTCATCAACCCATATTTGGTGCAAGAAACATGGCTAACTTGCAAAGGAAACCAAGAGGAGAAGGAAGCTGCAAATTGAGAGCCATAGGAGTAGGTTTACATAAGGTAAGTCTGCCTTCTTCTAAAAATCCGATTTTGAGTTAGTAGGTTAAATTTTGGGGGCCTGCATGGAGGATTTATGTATCACATATGAATATGTGTTCAAAAGAAGTTGTAGTTCTATGTCTTAGCTTTCCATAGCATTTTGAATCACATAAATCGGACGTAAAATGAGAGAGTTATAGTTCATGGAGTGATGAGAGGTCAAAATCAGGTATGGAATCTAGACTGGTGAAGAATAGCTTCGGTTTTCGAATTTCTGGGACTAATCAATAAGGAATATGAAGTTGTGGGTAAAATGAAAGTTGTAGATATATGTCTCACCGTTACATAGAAACTGGAATCACAAAATTTGGAGTCTATATGAGTGAGTTATGGTCTGATTAGTGAGTAAAGGTCATAGAGCATAGAAGAGTTAGGTTGAGAAAATAGAAACCTTTTTGCACCCAAAAATATTGGCTTAGTAAATTTAGTAAATGACCTTTAAATTTTCTAATATTTGGTGATAATAGTGGTCAAATACTATTAATCAATTCTGGAATTTTTCATGATTTTTGAGAACCTACAACTAGGTCTTTTGCAATTAAAACGGTGTTGAGGACAATTTGCTGGACAGCTTAGACTGTCGATGGAAAGAAAATATTTTGAAGGGGTTAGATGTTGAAATTTCGTATTATAATTTTATGACATGTTAAAGGAATCCCAATTAATGATCCTACCAAATTTTAGAAAATTCTGGGTAGGTTAAGACACATAATAAAATGTAGCAATTTGGTAGTCTGAAAATGAGGCAGAACAGACCATAACCGGGGACAGCCTTAATACTTGGGTTATTTTATGTGTGAAAAGAATTAGGTTTTATTTGAAATTTTTATGGTGATTATATAACATATCTAGAATTCTTCATATAAAATATCATGAATTTAGAAGTAGTTTTACTAATCCAAATGGTTGCAAAACAGAACCAAAATGGAACCGAAACTAAATTGCACTGTCCTGGGTATGGAGGTAGTTTTTGGAGTAGAATGGAAGAGTTAAGGGCTGAGAAAATTAAGAAATAAAATAAACATGTAAAGGTTCCTCCATACAAAATTTTAGAAGTTTTAGAGGAGTTTTGTCATATTTAATAGCAACCCCAAATCTCAGCAAAATCATAGTCTTGTTTTGAAGAGCAGAAGCTTTTAAACTAGAGATTTATGACTTTAGGTATTAATATGCATGCATTAACTAAGAACTCTTATATGTTTTAGTTTGAGTTGCTGGTAGTAACATTGGCAGCCCTGGAAAGGAAGTGATTATGCTGGAAATGAGGTAGCTAGCTCTTCCTTAAAACACTCTTTATGTTTATGAACTTGAATTTATCAAATTTCACTGGTTGCCTGACTTTTACGTTATGATAAATGATGGTCTAAAGATATGTTATGTATGCATTCTCGGGAATTAAGGGGGTGCACAAAAGGGTGCCAAGTAAGCCCCATTTCCCTCACGATTGGCCAATAATAGGAGATGCATAGCCCTTTGCAGGTATGGCCATATTTACTGCACTGGGTAAGTAGACCATGATGTTATGGGTCCATGTGACCAAGATGCCGTATGATAATGCCGTATGATGAATGTATGGTCAGTGCTTATGTTTCAGTGAAATAATTTGAGATGTTTTAAGGAATGGAATGTGCACTATTTTTCTAAAAACTTTGCTAGCTATTGAGATTATCATCTCACTTTTTATGTCCACATAATCACATTCCAGGTACTCCAGCAAGAGGTGAGCAACAGGAGTCTCAAGGTTGACTCATATGATCATGATTGTATTTTCCTTGGTTGTGTACCATTTATGTGGGATAGCCTAGATGGGTGCCAAATCCCTTTTAGACAGCTGATAATATGATGTAATATAAGTTATGGGTTGTACCCCTTTTCTTTATGGCATGAGATCCTTTATGATGTAAGTAATGCACATCATGCCTAGCTAGTTGTCTATCAGGAAATGAGACTTGAAAATAATTAGAATAGCTCGAAGTACTTGTATGCTTTCCCAAGAATCAAATGGCACAATGTAAGTTAATAGGTTAATGTATGGGTAGGTGGTCATTGCCAAGAATTTATGGAGTATAAGGAACAATTTACGATTTATATTTTGGAGGTGTTACATTTGTTGGTATCAGAGAACATTTTATGATTTAGATAAAAAAAATAGCACTAGTTTTCGGGGTACTACAACTTTTGAACCTTAAGGTTGAAGAGAAAAGATGGATTCAAGTGGAGATTAAACTAACTTACCTTGAGTACTTAGTACTCTAGACTTCTCCTTCTTCTTCCTTCCTTTGTTTTCCTCTCTTTCTCTCCTTTCCACACTCTACCTTGCTTTTATTTTTTGTTTTCTCTCCATCACTTGGATCAAATTATAATGTTATAAGGGTGAGTTTTGCTTAAATAAACTATCAAGTGGTTCACCTTTCATGATCATGGGTCTACCTTATCATAATTAGGATGCACTTGGTTGTTTTTTGCGGAAAGACAACTCATATTCTTGTCTTCCTCTGCATTAGTCAAGATATGCATAGTAAAGGAGATTTGTATTTTGAAAATTATGATAAAATGTTCTTAAGACAAGGGACATGGTCCCTTTTATTTAGGGATTCATTTCCTTTTTCTTTTTTCTTAATCAAGTGTGATAGGTTTCCCTTTCTATGTGGCAAATTTTTAGCCCTTGAATCTCCCTTACTTGGCTGAAATTATTTGTGTGGGATAAGGATGTTTTTCATAATACTATGTATTATTACCCACTTATTGAAATTATGAATGTAGGATATAGATGTTTTGTCTTAATGCCATGTATTATTACCTACTTGTTGAAATTATGAATGTAGAATATAGATGTTTTGTCCTAATGTCATGTGACCTAATCTTGATTATTATTACACTACTATTTCCTCACATGATTCTTATTTTTTTCCCTCTTGGATTTGGGCTTATTCTTATCCATTTCTTTTTCTTTGGCTAAAATTCTACCTTTCATGGAGGGCTTGGTCACATTTTCATAATTTTTGTGTTATCGGTCCAAATTTTATATTCTAGTCTAAGTCTATGTTTTATTTCTTGTTTGGGCTATCCAATTAGCTTGTTAGAAGCTTATGTGAAGTGAAAAAACTCTATATGAAGTATCCATAGGTGAAAGTCCAATGTATGGTTGGAGATGTTAAACTTAGGAACTTTAACTCTTGAATTAGAAAAAATTACCCTATTATAATCTTCTTTAAATTTTAATACATTTACTTACTTCACAAAAATTTATCTTCCTTACCAAATAATTTCGCCTCTCTTTATCCAATTTTTCCTATTAGGTTTTCTCTCTTTACCTATTCCCTTAATGTTAGAAACATTTTCTAAGCATACACATATAGTGAAGAATTTGTAAGGATCATATTTCCTTAGATATCTAAAAATTATCTAATAAATTTTATTTCGTTAATTGAATATTTAAATACCTTTATTAATAAAATAAACGAAATAAGAGATGTTACATTAAATATTTATGTACCTTTATTAATAAATTAAATGAAATTAGGGATGTTACAATATTCTTCTTGCCACTATCCACTAATGTAGGCCAAAACTACCTCTAGGATCAATAGGGCTTTACTTAGCTTGTAATCTAGCCAGGGTATAAGGTATGATAAAGGATACAAATTTAGGCTCAATCACCCAACACCACATGATTGATCTCTTGAGCTTTTTCAAGTTTTGGGAGGATTTTTCCCCCACACTCATTTTCTTGCTTTAATTGAATTTAATTCATTCTTTTCATTGGTTCTCTATTTCTTTTCTTTCACCCATAGCATATGCTTTCATCCTTTCTTTTGAATTTTTCTTTTCTTTACTTGCTCCTCCCTGCCACCCTTTTGTTAATAAAGCTTTAACACACACTTATTTAGAAAAAATAATAATCATGGAAAGAGTGAATAGGGTAAAAAATAAGGATATTTATACAAAATTTGGCTTTCGGTTCATTTGTGGATATAGAAAAAAAAAAGTTCATTAAGCTCAAAATAAAGGAACTAAGGATATTTCGCTGCTTAGGTTAGGCTTGAAAGGCTCAATCTATAAGATAATGCATAAACCATCTCTTAATTAATAGTATTAGCCTAGAATTTTGCCTTAAGTAGCATTCAAATAAGTTCTTGAGTCCTATTGAGATCATAAAATATTTTTGGGCTATATAAGCCTTTTCTAAGTAAATGAAAAATTAAATGCCCAAAGTTATTGTGCAAAAACATTTCAAGATTCTAAGTAAAAAATAATAAATTACAAAAGGGTTAAAATTGCACACAACCATGAATTTTATACATTTTTCAGGAGCTAAAAAATATTTGGATAATCATATCATTGGCTATTGGTTGTGCCTACCAACACAAAATATAAATTGAAACACTCATACAATCACTCAACTTGCTAAATGTAATAACAATGCAATAATAGTGTAAATCAGAAAATTAATGCTCAAAATAGGGTCCCAATTCTTCAAACAATTATACTTTCACCCCTACACTCAAACTTTACATTATCCTCAATGTAAAATAAGGATAAAAATAGAGAAGGATATATGAAAACATGAGTTAAGTGAACTTCCCTAAATTTGTTTGGGGTGAAATGAACGTGTTGCATTATTGGACCCTGAATTTTTTTGATTTCCATCTCTCTTTTTTAAGACTATGTTGGGTCTCCTCCCAATAAGCGCCTTTGTTTAATGTCGTTGGCTCGACTCAAAGCCCCTTATGTCATTCATGGAGGATCCTTGATATCTACTTTAATTTGAAATTTCTTGAACTGATTCGAGCCTTAAAGTTCTACTACATGACAAGCAACACATTAGTAATGACAAGGGGTCCAAATCGAGGGAGAGATTTCTTTCCTTTACAGGGTCTAACCCCTTTGATCTCTAAAGCTTGATGCAAATCTACAGTTGGGTCTATGCCTTTTAGGTTTGCATTTGTTTTTGCAATGGAATTTCTTTTTTCCTCAAGAATATGCATTAATAACTCCTTTTTTTAGCACCTAGATTTGTGGTGTAACGACTATTTTTTTTCTAGGTGATTACGCATTAGACCAACATTTTACCAAAAGATATGAATCTTGTATTTATATACATACAGAAGTTACATACATCAAAGATTAGTAGTGTAACAACTTTATTATTATTATTATTATTATTATTATACAATATAGAGTTCACATACACATCATTAATCAAAACGTACGTATAACATATCAAACACATAAATATTTACATCTTATTTATTCTGGTTGACCAATTCTGGAGAGATACAGGTGCGGGTGGTTGTACCTTCACTGGGATCTGAGCCAATTCGACCACAAACATTTTATTTGTTTCTAGGATCTGCCCATCAATGAGTAACTCGATCCAACGTGCACTAAAAGCCAGAGCCATAGAAAAATCTGCATAACTAATTTTCTGAACATGACATAGAAATATAGTGAGAATTAAATCCCAATAAATTCAACAATAAATCATTATCAATATAGCTCATCACGTCATGTTCATCTGTATAAACTACAACAAATATCTTTGGTCACATGAATGCACATGAAAATCGTACAATAATGACATGTATGGCATAATTAACTATTTTCAAAATATCATATGATAGGTATCAACATATTCTCTTTCTTTTCTCATTATCATTATCATAGCTGTTGGTAGGGCATCCCCTACTGGTGCACCACACAGATTGCCATATGACTGTGCTCATTTCTTTTCTTTTCACAATAATAGCCAAAATATGATTTCAATAACAAGTATGTTCATCAAAATATAATTATTACCAAAAATCATTAGTATTCATGTCATGAACATAACCATTTCAATCATCACTTTATAAAATATTTCTATGTCAAAAGTTCACACTTAAGATGGTAAGAAATTCATGCAATGAAAATAGCTATGGCATATACTAGTCATTTATAATTTTCATTTATAAGATTCTTCTTCTTTTTTAAATATTATTTTTATTTCATTATTTTCTTGATGCAGGTTTTCATCCTATTTGACATTCTCTTACTAACCAAAGCATAACTCCCCCATTTTAACACAGATTTAGTTGATCTTGGTGTCAATTTAAAGATAAAACAATTATCTAAAACAATTATTTTGAATAGTTTAGTAAAAGATTAAGGAATCATGGTGATATTACTCTCTCAAAATACAGTTGATTTCTTCTCGAGTAGGTTCTGACCTCTACTTACTAATATATCCATATCTCCCTCACAAGAATTCTAAATTGAGTGATTCTAGTGGCTAAACATCCATGACACATATAGCTATAATTTTTATTTTAATCATTTATTTTAATTCCCTACAGAATGTTCCCAAAAATTAAAACACAAAAGCTATCCTAACATATTCTTCCCTGATTAACCATTTTCTGATCACTGCTTACTAATCAGACCATATCTACCTCATATAGACTCCAAATTGAGTGATTCCAGTGGTGAAAATCTGTGAGACATAGATACAAATTTTTCATGTTAACCATTTGTTTAAATTCTAGTCCGTATTGTTGCAAGTACACCCAAATTTATACCTTACCTCAAAACTAACCTGTAGTAGTGTGAGTAAGGGTCGATCCCACAGAAACTGGTATTACCTTATGTGACTAGAAAAAGTGGGAATTGATAATCGCTAATTAAGTAAAGTAAACAATAATGAAAATAATTAAGAGAGTAATTAATGAGAAAGGCGTTGGTTTTGGTTGATATTCACCGTCAAGGGATTGCATTGATCATTGACAACATAATCAATCTATAATTGAATATCTATCATTGGGTTTCTAACCCTGTTCCTCCTTAAGTCTAGTAAATTAATGACAATCGTACCAATTAAACCTTAATTAACAAGCAATCCTTTAGCACATCGGTAAAGCATAGCTTATTTATTGCATGAAAAACTAGAGAAACTGACAGAGCTAAACAAATATAAACACATCGGCTATATCTAATTTAGTTAATTATTCATCATGGGTTCAATGATTTATAATCCAAAATCCTCAAATCTATTTGCCTTATGAATCACAGAATTGAAGACTTTGTTCAAAACATAATTCAGCGGTAGATTAAGACAAACAATATACTAGTAGGCCTCCCTAGCAATCATATGAATAATCATTGAGAAGAAGAGCAGATGAATAATCAATACCCAATTAAAATTGAAATAATAAAATCAAATCCATATCTCACAATGCATGTAGATCCCTTGAGGTTTCAATCTACCTCAATCTATTAAAAAGAACTAGCCACGCAGGGCCATAAGAAAAACAAAAGAAGAATTGAAGAATGTAACTAAGAACTTGGATGATTGAGTAAATCAATTCTCTGATTGCTTTCCTCCCTTTTTATAGATTAACTCCTCCTAATCGAAGTAGGAGTGTATCTAGGTCGAATCATAACCCATCGGGCTTCAATTGGAGTAAAAAAGACCTAAAATTCGTGAATTTGGCAAATTGATGCGGCTGCGAGCGCTGCGTCACCCAGCAAACGCTAGAATTTGCCAAAGTGCCAAATACAAAAGTTGTAGCTCTATTTCTCTTCTTTCTATAGCCACTGGAATAACCTTAGTATGATCTAAATTGATGGAGATATGACAAAATTAGTGATCAAAGGTTAGAATTCATCTTGCTGCACTGTGATTCTGATTTGCGAGCTCTGTAACACTATGAAATCTCCCGAAGTTGACCAAGTTTTCAACATAGAAGTTGTAGATGATTGTGTTATCTTTTAACAACTTCAATCACTTTGATTGGAGTTCATAAGAGGGATATATGCTCAACATAGTGTTGAAAGGTCTGGAATCGCTGCAATGTAGCATTTTCCATGAATTTCTTGTCTTTTTCTTCTCTTTTGTTCTTCCTTTGTTCCTACAACACAAAACACAAAACTAAGCTAATTCCTAATTATATTTTACTTAAATCAAACAAAAAGTAAGTTTAAAGGTATTAATATCATGCTTAATTAAGATTTCATCAAATTCCTTATCGATTCTTCCTAGAATTTTAAAAAACAGAAGCTTAAAATTTTGACACCCATAGCCATACCTATGCAGAACTATCTACACCAGCCTAAGTATTCAAACATACATAATATATAACATGATATAGCAACATCCATGACCAATCATCAAAGTTCTAAGATCAAAATCCTATATAAATGTTACAAGTTTCAAAACTTTTCTTCAAAAAGAAATATTGTTAAACTTGCCTTGAGCACTTAGTCCTCTAGAATTCTCCTTCCTCTTTCTTCCTTTCTTCCTCTCCTTTCCTCACTCTACTTTGCTTCTAGTTTTTCCTCTCCCTCATTTGGATGAAATTCTAATGTTATAAAGGTTGGTTTTGCTTAAATAGACTATTAAATAATTCACCTTTCATGATCATGGGTCTACCTTATCACAATTAGGATGTACTTGGTTGATTTTTTTTGGAAAACAAACAACTCATGTTCTTGTCTTCCTCTTCCTTAGTCAAGGTATGCATAGGAGAAGGAGATTTGTATTTTGAAAATTATGATAATATATTCTTAAGATAAGTGACAAGGTCCCTTCGATTTAGGGATTCATTTCCTTTTTATTTTGTCTTAATCAAGTATGATAGGTTTGCCTTTTTAGGTGGCAAATTTCCAACCCTTGAATCTTCCTTACTTAGCTAAAATTATTTGTGTAGGATAAGGATGTTTTGTCATAATGCTATGTATTATTACCCACTTACTAAAATTATGAGTGTACGATATAGATGTTTTGTCTTAATGCCATGTATTATCATACCACTTGCTAAAATTATAAATGTAGGATATCACACCACTTGCTAAATTTTTGTCTTAATGCCATGTCACCTAATCTTGATTACACCATTATTTCATCACTTTATTTTTATTTTTCCTCTTGGGTTTAGGCTCATTCTTACCCATTTTTTTTTGGTTAAAATTCTACTTTTCATAATGGGCTTGGTCACATTTTCATGATTTTTGGGCTACAAGTCCAATTTCTATATCGTAGTCCAAGTTTATGTTTTATTTCTTCCTTGAGCTATCCTATTGGCTTGCTAAAAATTCATGTGAAGTAGAAAAGCTCTATATGAAGTATCCATAGGTGAAATCCCAATTTATGGGTGGAGATACTAAACTTAGTAACTTTAACTCTTAAATTATGAAAAATTACCCTAATCCAATCTTCTTGAAATTTTTAAGACCTTTACTTGCTTCACAAAAAAATTATCTTCCTTACCCAAGAATTTCACCTTTCTTTAGCATGTTTATTTCTAATATTTTCTCTTAGGTTTTCTCTCTCTACCTATTCCATTAATGTTAGAACATTTCTATGCATACACGTAAGGTGAAGAATTTCTAAGGACTATATTTCTTTAGATATCTAAAAATTGTCTAATGAATTTTATTTCCTTAATTAAATATTTATGTATCTTTAAAAAAACAAAATTAGATATGTTATATAAAATATTTATGTGCCTTTATTAATAAAAGTAACGAAATTAAGGATGTTACAAGTAGCGTACATACATATGTAACCCGAGGTACTACGCATACATCCCAAAAGGCAAAGTACTGTGGGGTTACATCAAGACAATGGGGTTAGCCCATTTACATCATCATAACTATACACATAACACTATTATACTATCCCTCCCCTGGCCTTCACCCCTGGGGTACTGCTGGTGGAGGAGGCGGCCCAAGAGCAGGAATCTCTACCATGTTAATAACCAGTAGGTTCACTATAATAGTGAACTGTCCCAGGAAGGGGATATCCATAGTCTGGAGCTCTAATAGGATGGTTAGCACCACAAATGGCATCTCTACTTATCTGAACATAACATCATATAACATAATGAGATATAAAAAATCCCAGTAAGGTCAACATCCAATAAGTACAAGCATAATGAAATACTGACATGTTATGCCCAGTTGTATAAGCTACGAAAAACATTTTCTCTTTCGTACAATAAAGGTATAGTAAAATACATACATGCCTTTTATAGGTTATGTATCAATATCATGCATGATAAATGAAATGTGTATTAATAGGATGCTTATACAATAATTCATGGCTCATACATCGCTCATAGTGGCTCATCCTCTGATAACCTCTCAATCTCAAACCTCAATGTGGCGTGAGCATTTCCCCTACAACTACTCACCCACTATTGATTGCCTTTGGTCAGAGAAGTCCTTCCCACATTGACCACTATAGGTTATAGGGTGTCCCCAATCCCGGTATTGTATCCAAGCCACGACCATTCAGTCGCCTTACCTCTATAAGGTGTCGCATGTCGCTGGGTCATCTTAGTGGGTAAAGGTCATCCTGAACTTGTTAGTCTCCTCAATACAGCAAGAGAGACATCTGTTGTTAGGCCACCCTGCTTCAGAGAGGATCATCCTGACCAAGCTCATGTTGTTTATAGTTTTTCAACCACTTATCTTAACAAAAGCATATGTATATATCAATAATTATCATGAGCATAAACCACATTCATTCTCATGCAAGCCATAACAACTCATCCTAAACAAACATGCTCTTACATCCTTCTATAATACTCACACATCATTCACTCACTTATAGCTGCACATATAAGTAATCTATAGCATTCAAATATAGCACTCATGCATCATTCCTTCGTGCTTACATAATTAATTCAATGAACATTACATAATCAATTAGATATTACATATTTCTTTTAACATATATGACTCATAAAAATCCCATTATCATTCTATAAACATTGATGATTAACTAGGATTTAAAAATGGAACAGAAATCGCTGAAAAAGGGTGAGACAGCATGAAGCACGGCCTGGCCGTGTCACCAAGCACATCATGCCCGTGTTTACCCCATGTGCTTCCTTCACAACATGGCTATATTTCTCATAGACCCGCACAAAGCATGGCTTGGCCATGTCACCAAGCACGGTAGTGTTCTGGCCGTGTTCTGCATTTTTACACCTTCAGCCCAAAGAACGGCCTAGCTGTGCTCTGGGCGCAAAACTCATAAAGATCTTTCTTTTTCTCCCAAACCATCTAAGAAAACCAACCAACAATTATACCAACATTTTAAGCATGAAAAATTTAATTTTTCCATAGTATATGACCACTAAAAACATGGATTTAACCTCAAAACTAACCACACAAATTTTCCTTAAATCACTACCTTATGCATATAAGTGAACAACAGCCATAAATGCCATATCAAAAGTTCTATTTACCCTTCCATCATGCTTTAATACACACATACAAGTCAGCCATCAAGTCATCCAACCCAAAACTCATAAAGAAGATGTTGATTTTACCTTATATACCACTAGGCCTTGTTTCTCTCACTAAACTTGTTGGATTTCCTCTCTCTTTCTTTAATTCCAAACTGCAAACAAATCCTCCATCACTTATTTCCAAAGATCCAAGGTTAAAATCAAGCTCAATGGAGTTAGATTACCTTTTTCCTTCTTGAAATTTCATCTCTCTCTACCTTCCTCTCTCTCTCTTCCTCTTCCCTTTTCCTCTTTCTCTTCTTTTTCCTTTCTGTCGTGGCTCTCTCTCTCCCTCTTGCTGGAGGCTTGGCGACTTGTCACCAAGTCTACAAAGAAATAATAAAGAAAGCTAGCTTCTCCAAGAAGCCACTCCCTTCTTAACTAAGGCCTTTCCTTTCCCTAAAAATTTCAAAATTGCCACTCCATTACTTTAGAACCATATAGTTAGCTAAGGCATTGTTTGGTTGTAGGGAAACTTACCAAGTGTTTAATTTCTTCTTGAGACATATTCCAATGGATTTTGGTGCAACTTTCTTCATAGCTCCTCATCTATATTTTTACTACCTAAATATGACCCTACAGATAAAGAAATTACTACCTCTTTCTTAAACATCTCTTCCAAAAATGAGAAATCTCTTATTAAATATTTACAATTATTTCCTTATAATTACCCTCATTTAATCCTTTTTAATCCTTTCTTAATATTCCATTTTGTGAATATAATGAACAAATTTTTGGGCATTACATGTGGCAACTATGATAGGTGCTGCATCTCTAACTTCCAAGTATTTCAGGTGATTAGGAAGAGGTGAAAGATTGGATCCTGGATCCTACAAAATAGAAGGTGCACTTGTTTCATTAGAATTTGGTATTGAGGTGGGGGATCGTTACCTGTTTGTTGCACTATTGGAGCTATTGTTAATTCTTCATTATGCTCCTACAAGTGAACACTTAAGGCTGATTTCTCAACCTTGTTCTCTGAAGGCTCAACATTAATAGCATAGGCAGTAAGATCTTTCATAGCATTGCAATTACTGAATTTCATAATTTTTCCTTCAAATTTCATTGTCAGTGTACCACTATGAACATCTATTATAGCCTTATATGTTTTTAAGAATGGTCTCCCTAGCAAAATTAGAGTGGTCTGATAACCACTCTCCATATTAGGTACATAAAAATCAGCAGGGAAAATTAGGTCACCAACTTATACTAAAACATCCTCAACCACACCTTCAGGAAGGGTATTAGATTTATCAGCCAAATGAATTATAACACCAGTTTCTTTTAAGGATCCTAGTGTTAAAGATGTGTAAACAGAGTATGGCATGACATTAATAGATGCTCCTAAATCTAGCATGGCCTTCTCAAATTTTGTATTACCTATAGTGCTGGGAATGGAAAACATACCTGGGTTCTTACATTTAGTAGGGAGTTTTCTTTGAATAATTGTAGAATCATGCTCACCTCCTTTTACTTTCTTAGTTCCTTTCAACTTATGATTTCTCTGTTGGGTGTGTAATTCCCTTAAGAAATTGGCATAACGGGGTTTCTTGTGTGTGTTTTATAAATAACCGCAAGTGCAAGATGTAATTGTAGCTAGTCTGGCGAGTACAGTTCGTATCCCACAGAGAACAATGGTTAATTACTAGAATTATACGAAGCAAGCTATCTAAATCAATGCAATTCGATGAGAGAGTGTGTCACAAATAAGTAAATAAGTAAATCAATTAACAAAAGCCTAGGGTTAGGGTTTACCACACTTATGATATTCAACAATCGATATGTCCCGTTAATTGCAATTATCTAGGTAATTGTGGATGGTTTAGCCTTAATTAACTAGTAACCTCTTTTAAACGTTACTAATCATACCTAGGTTAATCCAATTGCCTACTTTCATGGTTCTTATTTCACCCTAAGTCCATTAAGTTCTATGCCAACCATGGAATGCAATTAATCCATTTTATTGTGCCTACTATTTGATTCAATTCCTAGAGAACCTTAAACTACTTTCATGATTAAGATATCCCTAATTAACTATTAGGTTATGGTATTAACTTTCACCTTTCAGTTTATCAGTTAATATCCTAAGACGTGATAGATTGGTGATCAGGCATTCTACCAACTCTTAAACATGCACATAATAGTTAATCCTAATTAATCCAGAAGTAATCACAATTAGGGTTCCAACATTCAACATAATAATTCAGTATCATCATACCATAAGTGGGTTTACCGAAATCCTAGATTAATATCTACTCACACATAATTGAAAGTAAACTCACAATCATATTTAATAAAGAAATTATAATTGTTTAATACAATGTAAAAGAGAGGTGTAGAAGTAGAAGTAGAAGTAAAGATGGAAAGACAAAACTTGGATGCAGTAGATGAAATAGGAATACAAATTTCAATCAATGTAAATTCTACTCTAAATGCATAAAGTAAACAATTGATCCTACTCTAAATCTAATTAAATGGTGTTTTCTAAGCCTAAAACTGAGTCTATGATGTCTGTCTCAGTCTGGATAGTCTTGGTTGTGCTTCCCCATGTATTTATATCCCTTTGGCTGCCCAAAACCCTAAAAAATATGGAGTGTATCGACACAAAGCATGGCCGTGCTTCTTGCAACACCAAGCACAACCTGGCTATGTTTGAGTCTGCCAAGCTTTTTTCTTGCCAATTTCTTTAGGGTTGTTTCCTTGCTTCCTCCTCAACATGTTCCAAGTCCATATCTTCACATGAGTGTTTTCCCTTACTTCTTGGCCTCTTTTGCTCACCTACAAACATAAAACAAACCAAACCAGTATCCAAAGCAAATCATAACCAAAAGCAAGGAAATAATCACAAATTTACTATTAATTAGGGGATAAAATATGACCATTAAACACTCAATTTTCCCCTTTATCAACTCCCTCATGCTTAAACCTTTGCTTGTCCTCAAGTAAATAACATGACATATCAAAAAGAAGGGAGGTGATGCATACAAATTTCAGATGACAGAAAAATGTACCACAGGTAATTTTTCACTCAATCAATATGAACACAATAGATATATGAATAGAAATTTATCAATTAGTCTTCATTCTTCTAAAACTAAACCCAAATTCTGCTATTATATATATATATATATATATATATATATATATAGTTACCATTGAATGTATGCGTCAAATTAATTTTTAAACACTCAAGTAGATCACCTTATCCTTTAGATCTCCCTAGGTTACCTTACCCTTATTTCTATTTTCACTTATTTTCTCACCCAAATTCTTTTACTTCTCATTTTTTTCTTTCTTTTCTCATTTTTTTCATCCATGATTATTTTATAGAAATATCCAGTGAGTGCATTTTATGCTCCATCTCACTAGGGTATAGGCAGCTAGGTACTCATACTAAGGCCTTTTTGGTGCCTTGAAGGGATACTCAGAGTAAAAACTTTTTGGGTTCATATTCCCTCATTTTTCACCTCTCCCTACCTTCATACTCTCATAGTGTTAAAATCAAATAAGGCATACAATTCACAGCACAATAAGAGAGATATTTTAAAAATAAAAAAATAAAAAATAGAGGTTCAATTCTAGAAGAGAAATACTAAGATGATAACTACCTATTTCATATTTTTTCATGCATCATATGTTCATAAACTAAAATTAACCTATATTACATCAATCTATCTCTAAAATAGTAAATTATGTGATTATGCAATGAAACAAGAAAGATGCAATATATACAGTATATACATGCAAGAGACAACTAAATAATTCAGCCAATGAAAAAAATTCAGCTAGTGGAAACCAAAAATTCAACCAGTGAAACCAAAAGCCTAAAGTCTACTCCCCCATGCTTAAATTTGACATTGTGCTCAATGTCAGTAACAATGAAAGTGAAGGCAAAGGAAGAAGTAACTTACTTGTCACTGGTCGTCTAGAGGAGGTGGTGGTGGGTTCTAGTTCAGATTCCAAGTGTACCATGCTTGCATCATTCCCTGCATGCTTTTGATTGATTCTTTCATTGCATGTAGGGTGGCCCTTTGGGATAGCTGTTCCTCCTCAATTCGGCTAAGTCTTGACGAGATGGAGTTTTAATCCTCTTTTGGTACATATGAAGGACCTGCAATGTTAGCTTGTTGAAAATAGGGTGGGGTGGTAAAGCCAAAAATGGATCAAGTGGGAAGTCATCCCCCTTAAGATCATCATCATCCTCTCAACCCTTTCTAGAGGGTAGATCCAGTTCTCCTCACTAGTAACTGTAGTCCTAGTGGGCTTAGGGAGGCAAAAGATATTATGGCCTCTGAGATGCAACCAATAGTCAACATTTCTTTTCACAATTAATTTCATATGCAAACATGATTCTAAATCAATCCTGCTGCTGCCAGTTATTGGTTGCAAATCCTGGAGATTTGCCTCAAATCCTAACCCTCTAGCTATTGCAGTTACTAAACCCCATATGTTCACTTTGCCATTCATGGCATTACCCACCTGAGCCATCTGTTGGGCCATGAAGGCACCAATATCCACCTTATGACCATTTATCATGGCCCAAAGAAAATAAGACTCTCTTTTATTTTTAACCCCATCAATTACAACTCTACTAAAAACGGTAAGAGCCATCAGGCGTTGTAAATATCTAAAAGTGAGATTACAAATAAAAGATGCTTTTGAACTTGATGCATCATATTGCCCCCAATAGAAATAGAGTTCCAAAATTGTTGAGCAAGAGAACTTGAGGGGATTGATCTATCTCCCCCAGGAGGCAATATGAATAATGCATTAAATTGAGCCAATGATAAATTAAATGTACGGTCATATAATCTGAAGTTAATATGGCCCTGTTCGACGTCAGAACCCCGAAACAGGACCACATTAATTGAACTAGAAAACTCTAAGGTGGTCCTGGCATTGGTTGGGTAACATAATCCAATGAATGTGTTCCACCCAATTCGATCAACAAGGTAGTGGACGTCAGTTAAAAATTTTAACCGTTCCAAACACTCCTCATTCATGTACTGGGTACTTAGTATTCCCCGTTTAACTAGAGTATCGTATCGTGTCCATTGATTATCATTAACAAACACGATACCATTCTAATTTATTTGATGAGGAGGTTGGGACAATCTTTGAATCCGTCCTCTACCTTGTTGTTGGGATCGGGAGGAAGATTGGTCAGTTCTGGCTTTTTTAGGGTCCATTTAGAATGATATGCAATCAAGTATAAAAAGGGAGTGGGATGTGCAAGACCAAAAATTAATGCAAAGAATTCAGAGCAATCCGAAGTTCAAGAATAGAAGCAGCTGTTGACAAATTAAATCAAATTGATATAGTAACTCAGCAAATTCAAGTCCAATTCCAAATCCAAAATGATGCAAGCTATCAGTATTTTAGCTGATATTAAAAAAGTCTAAACAATGCTCTAGTCCAAATGGAATCAAATCAAAATTAGAAATCTAATAAATAAGACAATTAGCAACCAACAAGAGCAAGAGAATCAAGCAGGAATTAAGGCAAATATCAGTCTTAAGCTAAGTCCAGTGATACAATTTTAAATATCAACCAATAGTAAACAGCCATAAAGTATCAGTTAACAACATAATTTTGTTTCTTATACAGCCCAAGTCCAGTGAAATTCAAAACAAGTTGCTCAAGCAGTGTAAAGCGAGCCAAAACAAAGTAATCAATATTCTCTAAATAATCAAAGGCTCAAATGATGATGAAACTAAGCAAAATTTTAGGCTAAGAGAATTTGTAAATGAGCCAATTTCAAAGTTAGATTCAACCAAAGAATTGCCAAGCAAAACTAAGCAAACTTTTCAAGTTCCATTCTTATTCAGCAAAGACAAGCCTAGTGTAAAGTGTAACATCTCGTAATTTTTAGATACTTTCCTTATAAATTCTTCACCTTACATATATGCGTAGAAATGTTCTAATATTAATGGAATAGGTAAAGAAAGAAAACCTAAGAGGAAATATTAGAAATAAACATGCTAAAGAAAGTTGAAATTCTTAGGTAAGGAAGATAAATTTTTGTGAAGTAAAGGTCTTAAAATTTCAAGAAGATTAGATTAGGGTAATTTTTCCTAATTTAAGAGTAAAAGTTACTAAGTTTAGTATCTCCACCCATAAATTGGGTTTTCACCTATGGACACTTCATATAGAGTTTTTCTTCTTCACATAAATTTTTAACAAGCCAATAGGATAGCCCAATGAAGAAATAAAACATAGACTTCGACTAGGATATAGAAATTGGACCAATAGCCCAAAAATCAATAAAATGTGACCAAGCCCATTATGAAAGGTAGAATTTTAACCAAAGTAAAGAAAATGGGCAAGAATGAGCCCAAACCCAAGAGGAAAAATGAAAATAAAATAAAAATAAAGTGATGGAATAATGGTGTAATCAAGATTAGGTGATTTGACATTAAGACAAAAATTTAGCAAGTGGTATGATAATACAAGAATTTAGGACAAAACATCAATATCCTACACTCATAATTTTAGCAAGTGGGTAATAATACATAGCATTATGACAAAACATCTTTATCCTACACAAGTAATTTCCACCAAATAATGGAGATTCAAGGGCTAGAAATTTGCCACTTAAAAAGGCAAATCTATCATACTTGATTAAGACAAAAGAAAAAGAAAAAGAATTCCTAAATCAAAGGGATCTTGTCCCATATCTTAAGAACATATTATCATCAATTTTAAAATACAAATATCCTTTTCCTATGCATATCTTAACTAAGGAAGAGAAAGACAAGAACATAAGTTGTTTGTTTTCCAAAAATTCAACCAAGTGTAATCTAATTGTGATAAGGTAGACCCATGATCATGAAAGGTAAATTATTTGAGGGTCTATTTAAGAAAAACCCACCCTTACAACATTAGAATTTTCGTCCAAGTGAGGGAGAGGAAAAATAGAAGCAAGGTAGAGTGAGGAAAGGAGAGGAAGAAAGGAAGAAAGAGGAAGGATAAGTCTAGAAGACTAAGTGCTCCAAGTAAGTTTAACAATATTTCTTTTTGAAGAAAACTTTTGAAACTTATAATATTTATATGAGATTTTGATCTTAGAACTTTGATGATTGGTCATGGATGTTGCTATATCATGTTACATATTGATCTTGCATGTGATGTATGTTTGAATACTTAGGTTGGTGTAGATAGTTCTGCATGGTTATGACTATGCGTGGCAGAATTTTTAGCTTCGGTGTTTTAATTTCTGGGAACAATATATACGGAATTAAAATAAATAGTTAACATATGTATTATAGATATATGTGTCACGGATTTGTAGCCACTGGAATCATTCAATTTAGAGTTCAGATGAGGTACATATGTTCTAGTTTGTAAACAAAGGTCAGAAAATGGTTAATCAGGGAAGAATATGTTAGGATAGCTTCGATGTTTTAATTTCTGGGAACAATATATAAGGAATTAAAATAAATGGTTAACTTATGAATTATATATATATGTGTCACAGATTTTTAGCCACTGGAATCATTCAATTTAGAGTTCATATGAGATAGATATATTCCGATTAGTAAACAAAGGTCAGAAAATGGTTAATCAGGGAAGAATATGTTAGGATAGCTTCGGTGTTTTAATTTCTGGGAACTTTTTATAAGGAATTAAAATAAATGGTTAACATATGAATTATATATTTATGTGTCACGGATGTGTAGCCACTATAATCACTTAATTTTGAATTCTTATGAGGGAGATATGGACAAATTAGTAAGTAAAGGTAAGAACCTACCCGAGAAGAAATAGTATTGAATTTAAGGGAGTAATAACACCAATATTGATTACTATTTTGCTGATATAATTAACATAATGGTTTTAGATAATTGTCTTAGCGTTCCATAGACACCAAGATCACCTCAATCGAAGTTAAAATGTGGGAGTTATGCTTTTATTAGTGAGCAAAGGTCACAGAACATGGCCAGGCCGCGTTCTGGTTGCTTCAAGCACGGGCTAGCCATGTTCGGGGCTATTTTTGAGTACATTTGAAGTATTTTTAAAGTATGGCCGTGTCCTGAAACATGGCTAGACCGTGTTGGAAGCTGGTGAAGCCTATTTTCAACATTTTTCTACCCTAGATGAACCTATTTAACTATAGGGTAATAGTAGAAATCAAATTGGAGAAAAATGCTCAATAAATTTGTAAGAACATGTGTTAGAAATGATATAAATAAGAAGAAATTGACTAAAGGCCAAGAATAAAGAAAATGAAGAGATGAAATTAATATTTAAAAAAGAAGACAAATCTTATAAATGAAAATAATGAATGACTAGTATATGCCATAGCCATTTCCATTGTATGAACTTCTTACCATCTTAAGTGTGAAATTCTGACATGAAAATATTTTATAAAGTGATATTTGAAATGGTTATGTTCATGGCATGATTACCAATGATTTATGGTAATAGTTATATTTTGATGAACATACTTGTTATTGAAAGCATATTTTTGGCTATCATTGTGAAAAGAAAAGAAATGAGCACGGTCACATGGTAATCCGTGTGGTGCACCAGTAGGGGTTGCCCTACCAACGGTTATGATCATGTTAATGAGAAAAGAAAGAGAAATTGGGCCATGTCAGACGGAGCAAGAAAAGCCTGTACCGGAGAGTAGAGGACACTCACCCTGACTGGGGTAGCTTGAAATGAGAATAAGTTGATGGCCATCATATGATATTCTGAAAATAGTTAATCATGTCATACATATCATTACTGTATGATTCTTATGTGCATAGATGTAATGCATTCATGTGACCAATGATATTTTCTGTAGTTTATATAGCTGAACATGACGTGATGAGCTATATTGATGATGATTTATTGTTGAATTTACTGAGATTTAATTCTCACTATATTTCCATATCATGTTCAGAAAATTAGTTATGCAGATTTTCTATAGCTTTGGCTTTTAGTGCACATTGGATCGAGTTATTCTATGATGGGCAGATCCTAAATAAAATGTTTGTGGGCGAGTTGGCACAGATCCCGGTGAAGGTGCAACCACCCGCACCCGAATCTCCGGAATTGGTCAACAAGAATAAATAAGATGTAGATATTTATGTGTTTGAAATATTGTACGTATGTTTTGATTAATGATGTGTATGTGAACTTTATATTGTATAATAATAAATAAAAGAAAAAAAAAGTTGTTACATAAAGAAAAAAAATTAAGGCTCTTAATGCAACGTGCAGTTTATTAGAGAATGTAATTCATACAAATTCAATTTCTATCACTAGAGTTTTTTCACTGCTAGTCAAACAAACCACAAGGGCGTATGAGTTTTAATTCAGGCAATGCATTCAAACAGAATATTTAGCATTATATTGGGAGCATGTAAAAACTAGTGAAATAATGTAGTGATCAAAACTAGCAAGAGTCATGGATAACCAGTAATAACTAGGGAATCTAAACTAGAAAAAATGAAAAAAAATTCGTAGATAGAAATTACCTGGAGGGAAGCCACAAGTGATGCCAGCAGCTGTGTGTTTGCTTGGAAGATGAGAGGAATGCAGGTGAATGGAGGTTGGGAGTTGTGTGCAGGGGTGAGTTCTTGTGTCTCTGGGTTGGCGAGGGAATAGGTTGATCATGATGAGGGGAAATGAGTTGGCACAGGAAAAACTAGAGTTGGGCACGGGTATAGGGGAAGGCTTTTTTTGGGTTTGGCAAGGTAATGTGTGCTGGCACAGGAGAAAAAGGATAGGCTAAGGAGGGAGTTGTGTGCTGGCTATAGATATGGGAATGAGATTACAGATTTCAGAGAAGGAAATATGGAACACAGGTAGTAGAGGAACACCTTGGAGAAGAAGAGCTAGGCTATGGTAAAAGGTTTGGGTTACAAAGGGAATAGGCCGAGAATGTGCAGGGGAGGAAATTTCTGAGCTTGGCATGGGAATGGCTAGGTGTAAGGAGGCTAAGAGGGAGAGGGAAGAGGTGAGACACAGGTGATGCAGGGGAAGTTATGGCGGGCTTCGGAGGGAGAGAGAGATTACAAGGTGAGGCACGGGAGAGAGAGATTTTTTTGGTTACGGCACCGGAAAAGGGAGATTGGAGGTGGAGAAGGAGATGGGAAAGGAGGAGAAGAGGATAGGGAATAGAAGAATAAGTAAAGTTGTAGAGAAATTGGAGGGAAGATGGTTGGGAAGGGGAGCGGGGAAAGGGACAATGACATGGGAAGAAAAGAGTTTGAAACACGGGCTAAAGAAAGGGAAAATTTGGTCATTTTAAGTTCCCAAGGCCTGAAGCACAGTCGTGCTTTGGGCTGTATCCTGAATTTCTATGGAAAAAGCCTGTGTTCAAAAGCATAGGAAGGGTGTGCTTGCTGGAACCCAAAGCATGGTCATGGTTTGAGACACGACACAACCGTGCTTGGCGCTAGAAACCCAAAATCCTTGGATTTGGCCCGTGTTGAGCAACACGGGCAAGGTGTGTTTGCACTGGGCCTGGGTCACGGTCATGTCCTACGACATGGACAGCTCGTGTTTCCTACTAGAATCTCTAAAACTCTGAATTTTTAGCCCGTGTTTAAAGAATGGGCGTGCTTTGTGACATGGGGTACCCGTGTCTGGTGCTAGAATCCTTATTTCTTCGAACTTTACCTCAGTTTTTTATCTACTTGAATATTTCTTCAAAATTCTTTCCTTCTTCACTCTTGGAAATGCAAATTGTGACCTACAAAACACCTGGAAACACTCTTAAACTCCTAACCTAAGAAATCAACTAAAAGTAAAGATAAAAACAAAACTAAAAACAAGAAAACTAGATGAAAAAGAACTCAAAAGAAATTAAAATGTGGGTTGCCTCCCACAAAGCGCTTGTTTTAAGTCATTAGCTATACTCTTTGACATGCTTTCCACTCAAGAAGGCTTAAAAAGAGTTTGAATAACTCTCTTTGCTATCCATTGCCTCTTAGTTTGGTGCTTGTGCCTTTGCCTAATAGCCTTCAAAGATTCTTTTGGCTCATTCCTTTCTTCCTTAACTCTATTAAGGTTGAGAGGAGTTGGCTTAGGTTCTAATTTTGGAGCTTGGATTGACTCCTCGACAGCCTACTTTTATTTTCCTTATTTGTCATAAACAAAAGAACTTTCCACAGAGCATAACTCAAGTGGGTTAGAATGAGGAAAATTCATTATATAATCATCCATATTTCGTTTAGTTAAACCAATCATACAACAAGATTCATTTAGAGATGGGGCTTTGATGGCATCATTCAAATTAAATTATACTTTCTCATCCCTTACATTTAAAGAAAGTTTTCCATCTTTTACATTGATGTTTGCACCAGTTGTGGCCAGGAAAGGCCTTCCAAGAATGATGGGTATTTTGTTATTTTCCTTCATTTCGAAAATAACAAAATCTATCAATATGAAAAATTTACCTACCTTTAGAGGAATATCCTCTAATATAGCTACCAGATGCTTAATGGATCAATCATCCAAATGAAGCAAAAGAGTGGTAGGCTTCCAGTCACCCATTTAAAGCTTCTTGTAAACTGAAAGAAGTATGAGGCTCACACTTGCTCCAAGATCACATAGGGCTCTGTCAATCTTCATGTCTCCTATAGAGCAAGGAATTGAGGAGCTTCTGGGATCCTTAAGCTTTTGTGGCAACTTATTTTGAAATAAAGCACTGGATCCCTCTGTCAGTGCCACAACAACATGCTCTTCAATTTTCCTCTTATTTGAAAGGATCTCTTTCAGGAACTTCACATAGGAGGATATTTGAGAGATGACTTCTAGGAATGAGATATTGATATTCAACTTCAAAACATCCAAAAACCTCATAAACTGCTTCTTTAATTTAGGCTTGACTAATATTTGAGGAAAAGGGATTAGTGGCTTGTAAGGTGCAAGAGCCATATATTTAGGCTCATCTTCCTTCTTTTCGTCTTCTTCTAATTATTCTTCTCTTCTCTTTTCAGATTCAACCTGAGGTTCATCTTCTTTTTCTTCCCCACGTCTCTTAAATTCATCCAACTACTTACCACTCCACAAGGTAATAGCATTGTAGTGCTTTTTAGGGTTCTCTATGTGGCTAGGTAGTCTACCAAAGTTTTGATTAGATAGGCTCGCTTGCTGTGTAATCTGAGTTTCTAGCATCTTACTATGGGTAGCAAGCGAGTCAACCTTAGAGCCTAAATCTTTTATAGCCTCATTCATTGAGTGGTGCTGGGCTTTGAACTCATCATTTTGTTTTGTTTGTGTAGTGATCAAATTTTCCATCAGAGCTTCTAGATTGGACTTTGGCTGTGGAGGTTGATTAAATGGCCTTGGATTCTGAAATCCTGGAGGTTGCCTAAAATTATTCTGTGGAGGCTGATTTTCATTCAGCTTGTATGAGAGATTAGGATGATTCCTCCAACCTGAATTGTAGGTGTTGCTATAGGGATTGTTTCTTTGGTTGTTGTTATTCACAAAATTTACTTGTTCACAATCCTTAGGTGTAGAATTTCCAAGTTAACAGTCATTGGCCACATGGCCAACACATCCACAAATCTCACATGATAAAGATGAAAAAGAACCAATAGCAATGATGCTTAATTTATCTAATTTATGAAACAATGCATAAACTTTAGAAGTGAGATGATTAAACGCATCTACTTCATACATACCTACTGGTTTACTTAATTGCCTCTCACTAAACCATGAGTAATGATTTTGAGCCATATCTTCAATCAGCTCATATGCCTCATCAATTGTTTTATTTATAATGGCTCCTCCTGTTGTAACATCCACAGACATTCTGGTGTTGTATGCTAGTCCATTGTAGAATGTATGGAATATGAGCCACTTCTCCAACCCATGGTGTGAACATATTCTGAGGAGCTCCTTAAATCTCTCACAAGCTTCATACAAAGACTCACCATCTTCTTGAGTAAAGGTAGTGATTTGGTTCCTAAGATGGGCTGTCTTACTTGGGGGAAAGTACTTGGCTAAAAAGGCTTGAGATAATTGCTACCAAGTAGTGATGGACCCTGATGGAAGAGAGTGCAACCATGCACAAGCCTTGTCCTTTAGAGAAAATGGGAACAATCTCAGTCTAATGGCATCAGAGGATACTCTATTTAGCTTCAAGGTGTCACAATATTCCAAAAACACTGAAAGATAGAGATTATGGTCTTCAATAGGCAACCCTCCAAATTGATTTTGCTAAACCATCTGTAAAAGAGAAGGTTTTAGCTCAAAGTTGTTGGCCTCAACAACTAGTCTGAAAATGCTTGTGTTCAGGCCATGCATATTCGGGGCAGTGAAATCCTTAAGAGATCGGTTATCTCTGTCTGTCATGGTAGGTGGTGCAGGATGATCTTGCTGCTGTTTTCTTCTCCTTCTTCGTAGAGTGCGTTCAATCTCTGGGTCAAATTTATCAAAGAATTCATGATCCCTTCGTATAAAAGAACAATACACCTATAAAGGAAGAGAAAGGAACAGAAATTAGCAAGATAGAATTATGCAAAAAATTTAAAATAAAAATTTCTAGTCTAGCTATTTTGCAAATTATCTAATATTGACTATTGTTCCTCGGCAATGGCGCCAAAAACTTGTTGTGTGTGTTTTATAAATAACTGCAAGCGCACAGCGTAGCTGTAGCTAGTCCAGTGAGTATAGGTCGTATCCCACAGAGAACAATGGTTAAGTACTAGAATTATACGAAGCAAGCTATCTAAATCAATGCAATATGATGAAAAAGTGTGTCACAAATAAGTAAATAAGTAAATCAATTAACAAAATGCTAGGGTTAGGGTTTACCACACTAATGATATTCAACAATCAATATGTACCTCTAATTGTAATTATCTAGGTAATTCAGGATGGTTTAACCTTAATTAACTAGTAACCTCTTTCAAGCTTTACTAATCGTACCTAGGTTGTTCCAATTGCCTACTTTCGTGGTTCTTAGTTCACCCTAAGTCCATTAAGTTCTATGCCAACCATGGAATGCAATTAATCGGTTTTCTCGTGCCCACTAATTGATTCAATTCCTAGAGAACCTTAAACTACTTTTGTGATTAAGATATCCCTAATTAACTATTAGGTTATGGTATTAACTTTCACCTTTCAGTTTATCAGTTAATATCCTAAGATGTAATAGATTGGTGATCAGGCATTCTACCAACTCTTAAACATGCACATAATAGTTAATCCTAATTAATCCAGAAGTAAATACAATTAAGGTTTCAAGTATCATCATACCATGAGTGGGTTTACTGAAACCCTAGATCAATATCTACTCACACATAATTGAAAGTAAACTCACAATCATATTCATTAAAGAAATCATAAGTGTTCAATATAATGTAAAAGAGAGGTGTAGAAATAGAAGTAGAAGTAAAGATGGAAAGACAAAACCTGGATGAAGTAGATGAAATAGGAATACAAACTTCAATCAATGTAAATTCTACTCTAAATGCATAAAGTAAACAACTAATCCTACTCTAGACCTAATTAAATGGTGTTATTAAGCCTAAAACTAAGTCTAAGATGTCTGTCTCAGTCTGGAGAGTCTTTGTTGTGCTTCCACAAAATACATGGCCAATTTTTCTCCATGTTATATGGCTGGAAAGATAATGAAAATATCTAAAACTCTTATGTTGATAGGATCAGTAGATTCGATGGCTATCAAGGAGATATATCACGATGACTTTTGGGGCACATAATGCAACACAACTTGTCAAATTTAGTACAATTTGCTACCCACCATTTTCGTTACCTACTTCCCTTGTTTTTTCTATAAATAAAGACTTCTTATGTGCTAAAGGGGGAGAGAAAGGCTGAAGAGTGAGCTTGGGAAAGTTTTGTTGGAGTTCTAAGTGTTTTTAATATTTTTCTCTCTTTATACATTTTGTATCTTTACTTTCTTTCATAAATTTTATCATGCTTCTTCATCTTTTATTGTGCTTTCTTACCTTGATTATGGAGAACTAATCTCCTAATGCTATGGTGAAAGGGTGAAACTCTTGGTATGAAAATAATAATTTATCTAACTCTTGATCTCAATGTTTATACTTTATGTTGTATTTATCTTCTTATTTATTTTCTTATTATTTACCTTTTTAGAAGATGGCTTTTTTGCCCCTCTATTATTTATTTTCTGCCCTTATATTATTTATTTTCTTGTTATTTACTTTCTTAGAGGATGGCTTTGTTGCCCCTCTGTTATTATTATTATTTTGTTATTTTTCTTCTGAAAGGACGGCTATGGCGCCTCTTTGTTATTTATTTTCTCGTTATTTACTTTCTTAAAGGATGTATTTGTTGTCCCTCTGTTATTTATTTTCTTCCCTTTTGTTATTTATTTCCTTATTAATTATTTTTTATAGGATGGCTTTGTTACCCCTCTAGTATTTATTTTCTTCTCCTTTGTTATTTATTTTCTTGTTATTTACTTTTTTAGAGGATGGCTTTGTTGTCCCTCTGTTATTTATTTTCTTGTTATTTTCTTGTTATTTTCTTTTTTAATGGCTGGTTTTACCGCCTACTTTATATTATTATTATTAACTCTGTTGTTATGTTTTTCTTCCTTTTACATCTTTTTATTTTAAATTTTGTAAAGTGTGAATCTTGATACATTATAGACAATCTTTAGCACAATAAATGCTTAAATCATTCTTGATTTATTGTAGACAATATAATGATTGGCACGATGTATACTTGAATCCATTTTACAAAAATTATTTATTATTAGTAATACAATAAAAATAAGGCAAATACACTTCATCTATAAACCAAAGCACGTGTAATGTAACATATCTTCCGAATAGAATGTAACAACCTTTTTTTTCCTTTATTATTATACAATATTGAGTTCACATACATGTCATTAATCAAAACAGACATATAACATATCAAACACATAGATATTTACATCTTGTTTATTTTGGTTGACCAATTCCGGAGATACAGGTGCGGGTGGTTGCACCTTCACCGGGATCTGAGCTAACTCGACCACAAACATCTTATTTGATTCTGACATCTGCCCAACATAAAGTAACTCGATCCAATGTGCACTAAAAGCCAGAGCCTTAGAAACAAAAGCTGCATAAATAATTTTCTGAACATGATATGGAAATATAGTGAGAATTAAATCTCAATAAGTTCAACAATAAATTATCATCAGTAAAGCTCATCACATCATGTTCAGCTGTATAAACTACAGAAAATATCTTTGGTCACATGAATGCATTATATCTATGCACATAAGAATCATACTGTAATGATATGTATGACAGGATTAACTATTTTCAAAATATCATATGATGGCCATCAACTTATTCTCATCTCAAGCTACCCCGGTCAGGGTGAGTATCCTCTACTCTCCGGTACGGGCTTTTCTCGCTCCGTCCGACATGGCCCACTTTCTATTTCTTTTCTCATTATCATGATCATAATCGTTGGTAGGGCGTCCCCTACTGGTGCACCACATGGATTGCCATGTGACCGTGCTCATTTCTTTTCTTTTCACAATGTTAGCCAAAAATATGCTTTCAATAACAAGTATGTTCATCAAAATATAACTATTACCATAAATCATTGGTAATCATGCCATGAACATAACCATTTCAAATATCACTTTATAAAATATTTCCATGTCAAAATTTCACACTTAAGATGGTAAGAAGTTCATACAATGGCAATGGCTATGGATATACTAGTCATTTATTAAGATTCATCTTCTTTTTAAAATACTAATTTTATTTCTTTATTTTCTTGATGCATGTTTTCATCCTATCTAACCTTCTCTTACTAATCAAAGCATAACTCCCTCAATTTAACTCTGATGTAGGTGATCTTGGTATCCATTTCAAGATAAAAACAATTATCTAAAACTATTATGTTGAACATTGTAGCGAAAAATTAAGAAACGAAGGTGATATCACTCCCTCAAAGTACAGGATAGTTCCTCTCGGATAGGTTCTGACCTTTACTGACTAATTAGACCATATCTCCCAAATTGGAACTCCAAATTGAGTTATTCCAGTTGGTAAAAATCCATGAGCCATATATCTATAATTTTTATGTTGGCGCGCTATTTTAATTCCCTACATAATATTTCTAGAAATTCAAAAACTAAAACATTAATAACATACTCTTCCCTGAATAAACATTTTCTGACCTCTGCTTACTAATCGGATCAAATCTACCTCATATGAACTCGAAATTGCATAATTCCAGTGGGTATATTTCCATGAGACATAGATATATAACTTTCATGTTAACCATTTATTTTAATTCCATACAGATAATTCCCAGAAATTAAAATACAATAGCTGTCCTAACATAATCTTCCCTGATGAACCATTTTCTGACCTTGGCTTACTAATCGGACCATATCTACCACATGTGGACTCCACATTGAATTATTCCAGTGGCTAAAAATCCATGACACACATATCTTTAATTCTTATGTTAACCATTTATTTTAATTTCCTACCAATAATTCCCAAAAATTAAATTACCGAAGCTATCCTAACATATTCTTCCCTGATGATTCATTTTCTGACCTTCGACTACTAATCAGACCATAGCTACCTCATATGGACTCAAAATGGAATGATTCCAGTGGGTGAAAATCCATGACACATATATCTTTAATTCTTATGTTAACCATTTATTTTAATTCCCTACCAATAATTCCCAGAAATTAAATTACCGAAGCTATCCTAACATATTCTTCCCTGATGATTCATTTTCTGACCTTTGACTACTAATCAGACCATAGCTACCTCATATGGACTCAAAATGGAATGATTCCAGTGGGAGAAAATCCGTGACACATACATCTTTAATTCTTATGTTAACCATTTATTTTAATTCTCTACCAATAATTCCCAGAAATTAAATTACCGAAGCTATCCTAACATATTCTTCCCTGATGATTCATTTTCTGACCTTTGACTACTAATCAGACCATAGCTACCTCATATGGACTCAAAATGGAATGATTCCAGTGGGTGAAAATCCGTGACACATATATCTTTAATTCTTATGTTAACCATTTATTTTAATTCCTTATAGATTGTTCCCAGAAATTAAAATACCAAAGCTTAAAATTCTGTCAACCATAGCCATACCCATGCAGAACTATCTACACCAACCTAAGTATTCAAACATACATCACATGCAAGATCAATATGTAACATGATATAGCAACATCCATGACCAATCATCAAAGTTCTAAGATCAAAATCTCATATAAATATTATGAGTTTCAAAGGTTTTCTTCAAAAAGAAATATTGTTAATCTTACCTGGAGCACTTAGACCCCTAGACTTCTCCTTCCTCTTTCTTCCTTTCTTCCTCTCCTTTCCTCACACTACCTTGCTTCTATTTTTGCTCTCCCTCACTTGGACGAAATTCTAATGTTGTAAGGGTGGGTTTTCTTATATAGACCACCAAATAATTCACCTTTCATGATCATGGGTCTACCTTATCACAATTAGGATACACTTTGTTGAATTTTTGGAAAACAAACAACTTATGTTCTTGTCTTCCTCTTCCTTAGTCAAGATATGCATAGAAAAAGGAGATTTGTATTTTGAAAATTATGATGATATGTTGTTAAGATATGGGGCAAGATCCCTTTGATTTAGGGATTCATTTCCTTTTTCTTTTGTCTTAATCAAGTATGATAGATTTGCCTTTTTAAGTGGCAAATTTCTAGCCCTTGAATTTTCCTTACTTAACTAAAATTATTTGTGTAGGAAAATGATGTTTTGTCATAATGCTATGTATTATTACCCACTTGCTAAAGTTATGAATGTAGGATATAGATGTTTTTGTCCTAAAGCCTTGTATTATTATGCCACTTGACAAAATGATGAATGTAGAATCACACCACTTGCTAAATTTTTGTCTTAATGCCATGTCACTTAATCTTGATTACACCAATATTTCATCACTTTAATTTTATTTTTATTTTTATTTTTCCTCTTGGGTTTGGGCTCATTCTTGCCCATTTTCCTTACTTTGGTTAAAATTCTACCTTTCATAATGGGCTTGGTCACATTTTGATATTTTTGGGCTACCGGTCCAATTTATATATCCTAATCCAAGTCTATGTTTTATTTCTTCCTTGGGCTATCCTATTGGCTTGCTAAAAATTCATGTGAAGTAGAAAAACTCTATATGAAGTGTCCATAGGTTAAAGTCCAATTATGGGTGGAGATACTAAATTTAGTAACTTTTGCTCTTAAATTAAGGAAAATTACCCTAATCCGATCTTCTTGAAATTTTAAGACCTCTACTTACTTCACAAAAATTTATCTTTCTTTACCTAAGAATTTCACCTTTCTTTAGCATGTTTATTTCTAATATTTCCTCTTTGGTTTTCTTTCTTTACCTATTCCATTAATATTAAAACATTTCTATGCATATATGTAAGGTGAAGAATTTCTAAGGAAAATATCTAAAAATTACGGGATGTTACATTGAACCTTATTTATGCGAGGATTCCATTTGAATAATAAAAGAGTTAAAATTTATTATTATTTGATGTACCAAGAGTGGATCCCCTAACCTTAGCATGTTTCTTTACTTTGAATAAATTCCTATTTAATTTTAGTATTTTAATTCTTTGTATACACTGTTCAGTACTCTTATCACAAAACAAATATTATGGCAACTAGGTTATAAATATTTATTTTGGATCTGAATTAGATTTTCTCTCAATTGGCAATCCTCGTGGCATCGACTTTGCATACCACTAAATCTAGACTCTAATAGATTCGTGCGCTTGCGAGTTTTAAATAAAACAACAATAGGTGCCCTCTGCTGGTGAACCATATGGACCGCCATGCGACTGTACTTATTTCTTTTTTTTTTCTTTTCTTTTCTCATTAATAGCCAAAAATATGATTTCAATAACAAGTATGTTTATTATACTAACATGCCATAATTTTTTTTATAAAAATATAATCATTACTAAAAATCTTTGGTAATCATGACATGAACATATCACTTTATAAAATATTTTTAAGTCAAAATTACACACTTAAGATGGTAAGGAGTTCATACAATGGCAATGGTTATGTCATACACTAGTCATTTATTATTTTCATTTATAAGATTCTTCTTCTTTTTTAAATATTATTTTTATCTCTTCTTTTTCTTTATGCTTGGCCTCTGGTGACTTCCCTCCTACTTATATAATTTCCAACACATGTTCTTACAAATTTAATACGGCATTCTTCTTCTATTTGGTTTCTATTAATATCTTATAGTTAATGAGGTTCATTTAAGGTAGAAAATGTTGAAAATAAGTTTTACTAGCTTCCAACATGGTCTAAACGTATCTTATAACACGGGTTGGCCATTTCTTATAAAACAACCATGCTTTAGGCTTCAAAATGTCATTTTTAGTACAGAACACGGCCTGGCCTTGCCTTGGAACACGGCCATTCTCTATGTTGTGTTATTTCCTGATATAGGTTTTCATCCTACCTGACCTTTTCTCATTAATCTGAGCATATCTCCCTCATTTTAACTCTAAATTAGGTGATATTTGTGTCCATGTAAAGATAAAACAATTATCTAAAACTATTATGTTGAATATTTTAGTTAAATATTAAAGAATCGTGGTGATATTACTCTCTAAAATTAAAAAATATTTCTTCTCAGGTAGGTTCTAACATTTACTTACTAATTTGACCATATCTCCCCCATATGAACTCTAAATTAAGTGATTCCAGTGGCTATATTTCTGTGAGACATATATCTATATTATTTATGTTAACTAGTGATTTTAATTCCCTAGATGAATTTCTCAGAAATTTAAACACAGAAGCTTTCCTAACAGATTCCCCCTGGTTAACCATTTTCTGACCACGACATACTAATTTGACCATATCTACCTCATATGAACTCCAAATTGAGTGATTCCATTGGCTAAAAATCCGTGAGACATATATCTATATTTTATATATTAATCATTTTGTTTAATTACTAACCAATTCTTCCTAGAATTTGAAAAATAGAAGCTTCCCTAATTACTTCGAAATCCAGTTTCCTAACCTAACATTTTCTAAGATTTTAGTTCATCATTTTATTTTGTCCTCTTCCATTCTCTTCTTAATTTACATCTAATCATATTTCATCAATTTTTCACCACATTTAAATATACAAAATAGCAGCATACAATGTAACGCCCCCAATTTATGTTACGTAAAATAAACATTTTTTTTAAATTATTATTTCTGCAATCAGATATTTTTCTTAAAGATATATAATTCAATTCTTTATCATGGGAACAGATATATATAGGATCTCTCGTGTATACACAATATACAAACCATGTCTATAAACATTAAAGTACAGCAGAAACGAGAATCTTGCCTGTAGCATTCAGAACACTCTAGAATACAAACACAGTATAATTTAAAGACCATGAGTCTTGGAAGTAACGTAGACTCACCCAGAGAATATATCACCTATCTGCCGAATCAGACTCTGATATTCTTATTTGAAAAATGTGAAAATATCGTGTAGTGAGTTTGACAACTCAGTGAGCAAATAATTCCTCCTATGACCTCTTAGGTCAGGATATGGATGTACTTATATTTTAAAATGTGTCACATAGAAAATACTGTTCAGAAGTACATTCATATGGGACCCGTATTTCAAATATTCTCAAATCAAAGAATATTCAGATATCCAAAACCATATACACCATGGTATGATCATTAAACAAATGTTGTTATGCTCAGCTATATAAGCTATAGTAAAATATTATGATTTAGAGATAAAATCATCAATTTAATGTTCCTGCCTCACTCGACAATCTGGTCAATGCAATGAAAATATAACTCATTTGCTATACGCATAGTGACCTCGACCACAGTCACAATAAGTTAACAGGGAATGTGAGTACATCGCCCTCCTGCCCCCCACATTACCACTGTCACCCGGTTGGAGCGTCCCTCCCCCGGCTCACTCAGGCTAATAGGGCGTCCCCTATTCAGTACCGTCACAAGCCATACAACCAGCCGATATTCATCAATACATATAAATACATGTAAAATTATCAAGCAACTCGCCATGAGCTTTACGCTTGCCGTTCAATCTCATTTATAATATGACATGCATCATTTTCACAAGTATATAGCTTTCAAATCGATGCATCGTGTACATAATATTCACTTTATCAAATAATGATAAGTACATTTAGAACCACATATTCAATGAGTTCCAAAATCCGTTTCGAAAACCATACTCTTCTTGAACTTTGTGCCAGTTCGTAAGTAAAATAAATATTTTAACACATTTCATATATTTATGATAGCATAAATAATTGTAAACAGAAACAATTATATATTTATAGTTCAAGAAGAGCACGGGGTAAGCCATAGAAAGAAGTATCTACTCACCGGGTAGGGCTACTGGTTGGACAGTCCTAGAATGTACTTTTTCAAGCCGAATTTGACCAATTAAACGTCAAAAACGTGTCTAGAGGGTGCAAAGATTTAGAAAATGACTCCGGGAGCTTGGTCACTATTTACAGTCGGAAACACTATTTAACTGCTGGAAAATACTATTCACGACGAACAAAAAGTTGTCAGATAACTGAAAAATTTCATATCTTAAGGTTTAATTAGCTCTTGAATCCATCTACGGTGTCAGAATTTCAATTGGAGGTGTCTAAGTAAGAGTTTTAGAATTTATATTTTTCTGAGATTTTCTACTTCAGATCTTCGGCGATTCAACGGCTGATTTGAAAAATTAATCGGTTAAAACGGTAGTATTCTTCGTCCTGAATTCAGTAACACCCTTAGTTTTGAGATTGGAAGTCAATAAACACTCCAGATCTAGAGAAAAAGTTGAAGGTTACTATTCACTCACTATTCATCTTCTCCATTTTATTTCCGAAATTTGCAAAAGTGACGTCACCCTTCTACGTTCGTTTCCCCTTTTTTTATTTATTTATTTATAATAATAATTATTATTTAATAATTAAATAATATGATTTTCTTTTACATAAATTCATATAAATTCTGTTTTTTATCTTAAAATATCCCAAAAATTTCTAAAAATTTACATTCTCATAAACCTTTAGTTAAATTCTTAAATCATGATTTTTCTTGATTAAAATTGTAATAGACAAATCATTAAATAAATATCTTTATACATAATAAAAGAAAAAATATTTCTAAAAATACAACAAAAATTTATTAAATGCCAATATAATTATTTTAAGCAAAACAATAATTATTTTAATTAAAAATATACTTTCTTTTAGTAGAACATAATGCTTTTTAAAAAAATAAAAATATATTTGTTTATAACAAAACATTATTAATGAAAAACAAAAATTACGGGATGTTACATTCTTCCCCCTTAAGAAATTCGGTCCCTGAATTTTAGCCCATCCTACTACATGTAGGGAATGAAATCAAGGCATAATTCGGAGTTACCAACCTTATTACTCAAATAGTTGGGGATATTTTTTCTGTATAACATCTTTACTTTTTAAAATGTCTCTTCACTTGAGTGATTTTTCCATATAACCTAACCATAGGGATTTCTTTCATCCATAAGTTCTTCACTTATCGATCAACAATAAACATCAATTGTACCCATAGTTAAGCCAAATTTTTGTCCAATTGAATTTTTTGGAATTAGGTAACATAAGAAGAATCTAATATGTACTTCTTTTGAAACCTCATTACCTCTTTTATTGGTGATTTCTTCAAAAATATGTGGTCACCAACTGATAATTTCTAGTGCTCAACATGCATGATTCCTTTAGACTTTTGGCCTGTATTGAATTATTTGTATTCATTTTCTAATCAATCTCGGATGGATTATCTATGGATCGATATTAGAAAACGCACTCATAAAAGAACATATTCACATCCATATTGGGGTAACTATCTTTTTTTATTTCAGACTTCTATCAAGTCATCTTTGATTCTCACATGTCAACATCATCCCATGAATATCAACATTTTAATCTATCATCTATTTTTATCCTAAAATCCATTAATCAATATGTTAAACATACGTAGCAATAAATCCATCAATCCTTTTATAACATTTATGTACTATTGGCACATGTCTAATAATTCTACTTACCTCATCACAGTAACTCTATACCTTCTTATTAACACTAATAAATTCATTATAAAAAATTTCAAGCCTTTCTCTATCATATCCAAAAGCACCTCATTCTAACTTATGTCAATCCCATTTAAATCACCCAATCATTTCAAGAAGATTTTTCTCAACAATTACTCATACATGAATTCTCAATTTCAACATAATTCGCATCCTAGATACTAGACTGAATTTAGTATAATATAAACCTTTAACACAAATATCTTAATCACTTACATCATTTTCGGACATGATTCTCATAGTATTCTCCATATTTCTAAATTAAGAGTTCAAAGATTAATTTAAATCCTACTTCCCATATTTTATTCCTCAAGAACTTCAACACCACTAAGTTTCTTGATTACATTCGTCAAAACACCATAAGAACATCATCCACCCACTCCTTTTAAAATCTCTATTACTTTAACCTACTAACCAATTGGATACCATAATAATTGAGTTTTAAAGAAAATCAATTAACCATCATTATAATATGGAAAAAGAATCTTACATTTAATACCAAATATTAATGTAGGACAATGCAGCAAAAAATGTGGAATACTTAATAGAACATGGTGCCAAAATAAGAAGTTAGAAATTTGGACAAAGCATTGCAATAAAATTAAAATCGATAGCCGTAATTCTTGAAAATCTATAAACAAAAATCTAGCTGTTATATCAGCAAAAATTGGTGGCCGCAAGGTTTGAATATACGTTCGGGAAAGATAGCACATGAAAAAAAAATTTCTGAGCTTATAAAAGCCTATGAAAATCAAAGAATATGTAGTTAACTGGTAGGATGCAGTTGATTGCTTCAAAATAGATGTAATCAATCAACTGTAAAATAACCAGTCCAAATTAAAATTTCTCAAAATAGCTAGTCAACTTAATAATACCAATAGTCGACTAGCAAGAACATTGGGAAAACAAAATAAATCATTTGATTGTCCCTCTTCAACTACTAATTTATTTGCATTTTAACTATTTTTTTTTACAATTACGCCTATCACTTAGAATTTCCCTACAAGAATCAAGACATCAATGCTTCATCATGGACAACATGGAAAAGGAAAATTTCTAGTGATATCTTAACCTTATTCTCTTTATATGCCTAATATGATCAACTATCACAACTGTTGTACATATACATGCTTGTCATCATTTTTGAAAATTTCACCTTCAATTTAGCTTATATCCACCAATCACTCACATAGCTATTCTATTTATACTTATCCTATTTGTATATCTATCATAAGTATGCCCTTCTCTGAGTTCTATAAATACACACATTAGTATCTTTATCTTCTCAAACTCAAAGTTAGGGTGTGTGCAGCTATGGAGGGAATTGCATTCCGTCAATTTTGAAATATTTGTGTCTTTTGTGGTTCTAGTCCTGGAAAAGATGGAGAGTATATGAAAACTGCACAAAACCTGGGTATGGTACTGGCCAGGAGAAAAATTCATTTAGTCTATAGTGGTGGTAACCGTTGATTAATGGGATGTATGTCTACAGCTGCCCATGTAGGAGGATGCCAAGTTCTAGGTATTATTCCTACAGCTCCAGCTGCATCTAACATCATGGGAAAGACAATTGGGAAAGAGTTTAGGGTAGCTTCCATGCATGAGCGCATGGCTAGAATGATGAGCAATGCTGATGCCTTTATTGCCTTACCAGGGGGTTTTGGTACTTTAGAAGAAATTTTTCAAATAGTCTCTTGGAAACAATTAAATATGCATCAAAAACTGATGGGTTTGTTAAATGTTAACCACTTCTTTGATGGTCTGCTGTCTTTTCTTGATCATGCTGTGGAACAAAGGTTCATCTCACACTCAGCACGATGAATTCTCATTTCGGCTTCAAATGCTGAAAAGTTGATTGATGCTTTACAAGCATATGTTTATGCACCTGATCCAACTATGGCTCAAATAGAATGGACGGCAGACAATCGCAGGAAGCGCAAATTGGATTTGAATCTTCATCTTTAGATGTAGTAAAACGTAGCTATTATTGTACCAATTTTACTTTCTTAGAGTCTACTTGGATACCATCTTTACCAACCATACTACCTTAGAGTTGGTAAAACTATCTTTGAATGTTGTTTATGATCCTCTGAACTTTTAAAATACTCTTGTATATCATCAATAAATATAATAACAAGTTGATCCAAAGATGACCTAATTACTATTCATTAAATCTATGAATGCAGTTAGGATATTTGTTAAACTAAATAACATAACCAAGGACTCATAATGCCCATAATGAGTCCTAAAAAAAATTTTTGTACATCCTCTTCTCTTATCCTCAATTAATGTTACTTATATTTCAAATCAATTTTTAAAAAACATTGAGCACGTTGTAACTGATCAAACAGAAACAGATCATCTATACGAGGTAATGGGCATTTATTTCACACTGTCACCTTATTCAACTGTCTATAATTTATGCATAGTCATAGTGATCCATCTTTCTTTTTCACAGATAGAACTAGAGCACTCCAAATAAAAATACTAGGGCATTTAAATCCCTTATCTAACAAGTCTTGTAACTATTTTTTAAAAAATTCAATCGATATCATTCTATATAGGGATATAGACACTAGTTGGGTTCCAAGAAGTCAATCAATATCAAATTCTATTTTTCGTTTCAGGGGTAATCTATGCAATTCTTCTGAAAACACATCAAGAAATTTTCTAACTACTGGAACCTGATCTACATTAGTATACTTTATATCAACATCTCTCACCACTATCAAATATCCTTAGCACCCCTTTTTTTGGTAATAACTTATGGTCGCTAAAGGTGAAATTAAATTACTGGGTACTTGCTTCCATGATTGTTCACTACTTGCAACTCCTTTACTAATAGTTTCTGCTATTGATGGTATCTTCATACTGTATCAGCTAGATCGCACTTCAAAACACTTAAACAAATTCAACCTATTGTGACTTTATTCTTTAACATGCTTATGCAATATCTTAACAATCAATCATGGAAAATTTATGTCTGTCTAAGAGCCCTTCACATGAATTACCCATTTTACATACCTTAAATTTTAAATTTTTATGAGTAAACCTTCCTTTATCATAATGCTTATACACAGTATTATTAAAAACCAAACTGTCTTCGAATTCCTTATATCAAAAAAATATATCATTGAAAATATTACCTTCATAGATTCTCCACTCTCAAATTCAGACCAACCCACAACTTACCAAATTCATTTATATATATAGATTCCAACTTATCCATCCAAAAAGAGATTTAAATCTATTTTCAAAACACTCACTTTATTCCAAATCATTATCTTAGAGTTAACAATCTCGATCACATCATAACCCACTATCAATATTATATTAGCTATTCTTCATATTGTTTCACATAAGCAAATCAAACAATCAATTCAAACCTTCTTGACATCCAAACAAGCCATTCCCTTTGTGTTCGGATAGAATTTTCTTATTTTCAACTACTTTCCCAAGAGGGTTCTTTTTAACACTTTTCATCAAAACAAGTTCAAAAGCTGAACTAGTAGTCCACACATAAAAGGTACCATCTAGGGACATACACATAGATGTTTAAACCTTGCATATCTAAGGAAAAGAGTTAGAAGGAAGAAAAGGATGACACCCTATAAAATTCCACAACTGCACCGCGAGTATAAATATGTCTACAGTTACATACCCATACTCAAAGTCCTACTACAGAATTTTTTGCTCTGTTAGCCACAGGGAAACCTAATCCTCTAATACCAACTTGTAACGCCCCCAATTTATATTACGTAAAATAAACATTTTTTTTAAATTATTATTTCCACAATCAGATATTTTCCATAAAGATATATAATTCAATTCTTTATCATGGGAACATATATATATAGGATCTCTCGTGTATACACAATATACAAACCAAGTCTATAAACATCAAATTACAGTAGAGACGGGGATCTGCTTGTAGCGTTCAGAGCACTCTAGAATACAAACACATTATAATTCAAAGACCGTGAGTCTTGGAAGCAACGTAGACTCACCCAAAGAATATATCACCTATCTGCCGAATAAGACTCTGATATTCTTATCTAAAAAATGTGGAAATATCGTGTAGTGAGTTTGACAACTCAGTGAGCAAATAATTCCTCTTATGACCTCTTAGGTCAACATATGGATGTACTTATATTTTAAAATGTGTCAGATAGAAAATACAGTTCAGAAGTACATTCATATGGGACCCGTATTTCAAATATTCTCAAATCAAAGGATATTCAGATATCCAAAACCATATGTACTATGGTATGATCATTAAACAAATGTTGTTATGCTCAGCTATATAAGCTATAGTAAAATATTATGATTTATAGAGAAAAAGTTGAAGGTTACTATTCAATCACTGTTCATCTTCTCCATTTTGTTTTCAAAATTTGCAGAAGTGCCGTCACCCTTCTACGTTCCCTTCCCCTTATATTTTTTTTATAATAATAATAATTATTTAATAATTGAATAATAGGATTTTCTTTTACATAAATTCATATAAATTTCATTTTTTATCCTAAAATATCCCAAAAATTTCTAGAAATTTACATTCTCATAAACCTTTAGTTAAATTCTTAAATCATGATTTTTCTTGATTAAAAGTGTAATAAACAAATCATTAAATAAATATCTTTATACATAATAAAAGAAAAAATATTTCTAAAAATACAACAAAAATTTATTAAATGCCAATATAATTATTTTAAGCAAAACAATAATTATTTTAATTAAAAATATACTTTCTTTTAGTAGAACATAATCCTTTTTAAACAAATAAAAATATATTTGTTTATAACAAAACATTATTAATGAAAAACAAAAATTACAGGATGTTACATAAAAATCTTAAAATTTTGTCACCCAAAACCATACCTATGGAGAACTTTCCACACCAACCTAAGTATTCAAACATACATCACTTGCAAGATCACCATGTAACATGATATAGCAACATCCATGGCCAATCATCTAGGAAACAAATATAGTAAATTTCATCAAAGTTCTAGGATCAAGATCCCATATAAATGTTTCTAATTTCAAAGCTTTTCTAAAAAAAGTATTATTAAACCTACCTAAAGATCTTCCTATCTCACTTAGTGAATTCTTTTTCTTGTTTCCTCTTGAAGGAAATAGCAAGATTCCTCCCTTCCCTTAGCTTTTCTTGTCGCTTAAATAAGAGAAGGAGGGTGAGTTTGAGAACCCTAAGAATGGAGAAGAAAGATAGATTCAAGTGGAGATTAAGCTAACTTACCTTCAGTACTTAGTCCTCTAGACTTCTCTTTCCTCTTTCTTCCTCTCTTTCTCTCTTTTCCTCACTCTACCTTGCTTATTTTTTTCCTCTCCCTCACTTGGATAAAATTATAATGTTATAAGGGTGGGTTTTGCTTAAATAAACTATCATGTGATTCACCTTTCATAACCATGGGTGTACCTTATCACAATTATGATGCACTTAGTTGTTTTTTGGCAAAAAACAACTCATGTTCTTGTCTTCCTCTCCCTTAGTCAAGATATGCATAGAAAAAGGAGATTTGTAATTTAAAAATCATGTTAAAATATTTTTAAGACAAGGGACAAGGTCCTTTTGATTTAGGGATTCATTTCCTTTTTCTTTTGTCTTAATCAAGTATGATAGGTTTGCATTTTTAGGTGGCAAATTTCTAACCCTTGAATCTCCCTTGCTTGGCTGAAATTATTTGTGTAGGATAAGGATGTTTTGTCATAATGCTATGTATTATTACCCACTTGTTGAAATTATGATTATAGGATATAGATGTTTTGTTCTAAAGCCATGTATTATTACCTACTTGTTGAAATTATGAATATAGGATATAGATGTTTTGTCTTAATTCCATGTGACCTAATATTGATTATTATTACACTACTGTTTCCTCACATTATTCTTATTTTTCCTTCTTGGATTTGGGTTCATTCTTACCCATTTCCTTTGCTTTGGCTAAAATTGTACCTTCCATGAAGGGCTTGGTCACATTTTCATGATTTTTGGGCTATCAGTTCAACTTCTATATCCAAGTCTAAGTCTATGTTTTATTTCTTACTTAGGATATCCTATTGGCCATGTGAAGTGGAAAATCTCTATATGAAGTGTCCATATATGAAAGCTCAATTTATGGGTGGAGATGTTAAACTTAGTAACTCTAGCTCTTGAATTAGGAAAATTTACTCTAATCCAATCTTCTTAAAATTTTAAGAACTTTACTTACTTCACAAAAATTTATCTTCCTTACCCAAGAATTTTGCCTCTCTTTAGTATATTATTTGTAATTTTTCCTATTAGGTTTTCTCTCTTTACCTATTCCCTTAATGTTAGAAACATTTTCTATGCATACACATAAGGTGAAGAATTTCTAAGGATTATATTTCTTAGATATCTAAAAATTGTCTAATAAATTTTATTTCCTTAAGTAATTAATTATGTTCTTTATTAATAAAAGAAACAAAATTATGGATGTTACATTAAATATTCATGTACCTTTATTAATAAATGAAACAAAATTAGGGATGTTACAGAGGTGAAGTTTCTCAAACATGTCATCTCCAATAGAGGGGTAGCCGTAGACCCTAGCAAGACGGAAGCAGAGATTCAGTGGGAAAGACCAAAGACAGTTATAGAAGTCAGAAGTTTCTTGGGATTGGTAGGATACTACAAGAGGTTTATACAAAACTTCTCTCGTATAGGCTTGCCATTGACTAAATTAACCAGGAAGGGAAGTCCTTTAAAATAGACTGATCAATGTGAAGCTAGTTTCTAGAAGTTTAAGACAAGATTGATCATTCCTCTTGTTTTAATTATTCCAAACCCAACAGGACATTTTGAAGTGTATAATTACGCTTTAAAGAAAGGGCTATGGTTTGTGCTAATGCAAGACAAGAGAGTAGTTTCTTATGCCTCTAGGTAACTAAAACTCCATGAAGGAAATTATCCAACCCATGATCTTGAATTGGCAGCGGTGTTGTTTGCCTTAAAAATTTGGTGACACTATTTTTACGGGCAGCATTTGAAGTATATTGTGGTTATAAGAGTCTTAAGTACTTTTTTGATGAAAATGAGTTAAATATAAGGTAACGAAGATGGGTAGAATTTCTCAAGGACTACATCTTTGAGATAAAATATAATTCAGGAAAGGTAAATGTTATTGTTGATGCCTTGAGTCGAAAATCTCTGCACATAGGTCAGATGATGGTGTATGAGATGAAAATGCTATATGAGTTTCGAAATTTAAAGCTGGCCACTACTCTTACTCTAAAGAAGCTAATCATTAATGGGTTGAGTATAGAGTGTGACCCTAGAGCCCAGATTAAAGAGGCTCAGGCTCACGATCAATACTTATAGAATCACAAAAATCAAGGTAATTTTTCTGTTTTGGAAGATGGAGCAATCATGTATCAGGGAAGGATTTGTGTCCCTCAAGAACTAGAGTTCAGAACTAAGATCCTGCAAGAGGAACATCAAAGTAAGTACACAGTCCATCCTGGATCCACTAAAATGTATCAAGATTTAAAGAAGATGTCCTGGTGGTCAGGGATGAAAAAGGACATTACTGAGTTTGTGGAAAAATGTTTAATTTGTTAGAAGGTGAAAGTAGAGCATCAAAAGCTAGTAGGATTTCTACACCCCCTTGAGATCCTTAAATGAAAATGCAACAATATTTTAACAGACTTTGTGGTGGGCTTACCTAAGACTTCAGTTGGACATGGTTCTATCTGGGTAATAGTTGACAGATTAACCAAATATGCTCACTTTTTGCCCATAAAAATTAACTATTCACTAGACAAATTGGCCTAGTCGTATGTCCAGGAAATAGTTAGACTACATGAAATTTCCTTAAATATCGTTTTTAATAGAGATTCGAGGTTCACGCATAGGTTTTAGAAGGCGTTGTAGGAAGTTTTTGGAACTCAGTTGTAGTTCAGTACTGCCTACCATCCTTAGACTGAAGGGCAAACAGAACGGACCATTCAAACCCTAGAAGATATGTTGAGGGCCTGTGTGATAAAGCATGGTAAAGGATATGATAAGTACCTAACTTTAGCGCAGTTTGCTTATAATAATAGCTATCACTCGAGTATTAAGATAGCCCCTTACAAAGCTTTATATGGTAGGAAGTGCCGATCTTCACTTTGTTGGTTTTAGGTAAGAGAAAAGAGCTTGCTAGGTCCTGATCTAGTTCAACAAACCACTGAACAAATCAGGATGATACGAGACAAAATACTTACAGCTCAGAGTCGGCAAAAGAGTTACTATGATAAGAGACATAGACCTTTGGAGTTTGAGGAATGTGTCCTTTTGTTTTTGAAACTTTCCCTAACTACTGAAGTTGGTAGGTCTTTCAAAACTAGAAAGCTAAGTCTACAATTTTTGGGACCCTACCAAATTTTGAAGAAAGTGGGGATGTCAGCATATCAAGTTGCCCTCCCACCTAATTTGTCCAACCTGCATAATGTTTTTCATGTATCATATCTTCGAAAATATCTTCCAGATTCCTCACATGTATACAGGATGAACTAATCCAAATAAAGGAGAACATGACAAACCAGCTAGTACCGACATCCATATTGGACACCGACATGAAGCAAATGAGGAATACGACCATTCCCCTGGTTTAGATGTTATGGGAAGCTTTGACTTTGGAAGAACCAACTTGGGAGCTGGAAGAAGTCACGAGGAAGAAATATCTACAATTGTTCTTATTAGGTAATTTCTGAAATTTTGACGATAGAATTTCTTTTAGGGGGAGAGAAATGTGACATCCCTAATTTTGTTTCTTTTATTAATAAAGCAACATAAATATTTAATTAAGAAAATTAAATTTATTAAACAATTTTTAGATATCTAAGGAAATATAAGCCTTAGAAATTCTTCACCTTATGTGTATGCATAGAAAATGTTTCTAACATTAAGGGAATAAGTAAAGAGAGAACACATAATAGGAAAAATTAGAAATAACATACTAAAGAGAGGCAAAATTCTTGGGTAAGGAAGATAAATTTTTGGGAAGTAAGTGAAGGTCTTAAAATTTCAAGAAGATTGGATCCGGGTGATTTTTTCTAATTCAAGAGCTAGACTTCCTAAGTTTAACATCTCCACCCATACATTAGGCTTTCTCCTATGGACACTTCATATATAGTTTTTCCATTTCACATGACTTTCTAGCAAGCCAATTAGATAGCCCAAGCAAGAAGTAAAGTAAGACTTGGACTAGGATATAGAAGTTGGACCGATAGCCCAAAAATATTAAAAATGTGACCAAGCCCTCCATAAAAGGTAGAATTTCAGTCAAAGCAAAGGAAATGGGTAAGAATGAGCCCAAATCGAAGAGGGAAAAATAAGAACAATGTGAGGAAATAGTAGTGTAATAATAATCAAGATTAGGTTACATGGCATTAAGACAAAAACATATATATCCTACATTCATAATTTTAACAAGTATGTAATAATACATGGTATTAGGACAAAACGTCTATATCCTACATTCATAATGTCAGCAAGTAGGTAATAATAACGACATTTTGAATACTTTGGTTAGTATGAAAAGTTCTGCATAGATATGGCTATGGGTGGCAAACATTTAAGGCTTTTATGTTGTTGTTATGTATATTTGAATATGCTAAAAATCGATGGAAGATGGTTAGGTTGGTAAAATAAGTATGGCTTTAAACACCTAAGGGAAGACCATGAGAAATATCTATTGAGAAACACCCTTAGTGATGCATGATTTGATTCTATTTTTCTTCTGAAGTGGATGATGGAATATGTTAAATTAAGTCAGAAATATAATTAAATGTTGAGATGAGTAATTCTATGGTTTTTTGGAAATTTGGAAGAAAAATGGAAGATGAATTAATAAAAAGATGAACTAGAACTTTAGGAAATGCTAGGCTATGAAAACTGAATTTTGGAGTAACCAGGGAAGGATCTATTTTTGAAATTCTAGGAATAATCGGTTTACAATAAAAAGAAATGGTTAACATGAAAAATGTAGATATATGTCTCGTAGATTTTTAGCCACTGGAGTCACCAAATTTGAAGTTTAAATGTTGGAGATATGGTCCAATTAGTAAGCAGTGGTCACAAAATGGTTAACCAGGAAAGAATCTGTTAGGTAAGCTTTTGTGTTTGAATTTTTGGGAAAACTATATAGGGAACTAAAATAGTTAACATCAAATATGTATATATATATATATATATGTCTCAAGAATTTTAGCCACTGGAATCATTCAATTTGGAATCCATATTAGGAAGATATGGTCAGATTAGTAAGTAGTGATCAAAAACTAGCTAACCAGGGAAGAATCTGTTACGTATGCTTATGTGTTTGAATTTTTGGGTAAAATAAGTAGGGAATTAAAGGACATTGTTAACATATTAAATACAGATATATGTTGCATAGATCTATAGGCTCTGAAATCACTTAATGTGGAGTCTATATGAGGGAGATATGGCTGATTAATTAGTAGAGGTCAGAATCAGTCTAGTATCGAGGGTGGTAAATGTAAGCATTTTGTTTTTCGATTTTCTTGGAATAATTCATAAGGAATATGAAGAAATAATAAACATGAAAGTTGTAGATAAATGTCGTAGAGTTTTATAGGCTTTGGAATCAATTCAATTAGAGTTTGTATGAGGGAGATATGGTTAAATAAATGAGGATAGGTCATAGAACACGGTCAGGCCATGTTTTGGGTTGCTTTAGCAAGTGTAGGCTATGTTCAGGGCTGTTTTTGAGTACGTTTGAATTATTTTTCAAGCGTGGTCATGTCTTGGAACATGACCAAGCCATGTTGGGTGTTGGTAAAACTTATTTTTAACATTTTTCTACCCTAAATGAACCTCATTAACTACATGGTAATAATAGAAACCAAATTAGAGAAGAATGCCTTATAAAATTTGTGAAAACATGTGTTGAAAATGATATAAGTAGGAGGAAAGTAACTAGAGGCCATGCATAAAAAAATGAAAAAATGAAAAAAATATTTAAGTAAGAAGAAGAATCTTATAAATGGAAATAATATATAACTAGTGTATACCCTAGCCATTACCGTTGCATGAACTCCTTACCATCTTAAGTGTGTAATTTTGACATGGAAATATTTTATAAAGTGATATTCAAAAATGGTTATGATCATGACATGATTGCATTTTGCCAATGATTTTTGGTAATGATTATGCTTTGATAATAAATTATGGCAAGTGAGTATAATGAGCATATATTTTTTATTAAAATCATATTTTTGGCTATTAATGTGAAAAGAAAAGAAAAGATATGAGCATGGTCACATGGCGGTCCGTATGGTGCACCTGTAAGGGATGCCCTACTAATGGCTATGATTATGCTAATGAGAAAAGAAAGAGAAAGTATGCCATGTCGGACAGAGCAAGAAAAGCCTGTACCTAAGAGTAGAAAATACTCACATTGACTAGGGTAGCTTGATTTGAAAATAAGTTGATAGCCTTCATATGATATTCTGAAAATAGTTATTCATGCCATACTTGTCATTACTATACGATTTTCATGTGCATAGATAAAGTGCATTCATGTGACCTACGATATTTATTGTATCTTATACAGATGAACATGATATGATGAGTATTATTGATGATGATTATGATTTATTGTTGTAGCTACTTGGATTTAATTCTTACTATATTTCCATATCATGTTCAGAAAACTAATTATGCAGATTTTTTTTCTATGACTTTGGCTTTTAGTGCAAGTTGGATCAAGTTACTCTATGTTGGACAGATCCTAGAAATTAATAAGGTGTTTGTAGTCGAGTTGCTAAGATCTTGGTGAAGATACAACCACCCACACCCGTATCTCCGGAATTGGTCAACATGGATGAGTAAGATGTAGATATTTATGTGTTTGATTTTTGTACGAATTTTTTGATTAATATTGTGTATGTGAACTCAGTATTATATAAGTGTTAATGGTAGACCTTATACGTTGATTATGCTTAGTTAAACTAATTGAATGTTATTATGAGTTAAGTAATTAGAAGTAATGAAGTAATGACTTTGGACTTTACAAATATATATATATTTTTAAAAATGGAGTGGTTACAAACAAACTATTTGAATCAAAATAATTTGAGGGAAATATGAAATAGCAATTCTTAAGCGATGAAAGTAAATAAATGATTGAATTCAATTATAAAAAGACCTAGGACCAGGGTTCACCACACTTATAATATTCAACAATCAAAACAAGTATTTCCAATTACAATTATTTGATATATCAGGGATGGTTTAGCCTAAACTCATTACTAGCCTCTTTCAAGGTCTAATAAATGTACGCAAGTTAATCGAATCGCCTACTTTCGTGGTTTTGGTTAACTTAAGCCCTTTAAGTTCAATGCAAACCAATTAATAACTTTCACCTTTCAGTTCATCAGCTATTTACCTGAGACATGATAAGATGATGGCCAAGCATTTTATCAACACATATATGCATAATAGCCAAATCGATTATCCACAAATAATCTCTAGAGGAATTTAACAATTCAATTCAATACATCATAAGTGGGTTTCCCCAAATCCTAGAATAGAATCTACTCACACATAATTGAATCAAAAACCAAACTCAATTTCATTAAATAAATCATGACTGTTTAATACAATCTATGCTAAAGAGAAAACAGAAGACAGAGATAGAGAGATTAAACCCGGTGTAGAAAAATGGAGATAAATCAGAGATAAAACTTTGAATCAACGTAAATTCTAGTCGAAAAGCATAAGGAAACTGAAATTATACTAAAAAACCTACCCTAGAGTGTCTAGAATGTCTTCCCCCTTCAAAAAGTTGAGTTCCCCTTAATATATAACATCTTGGCTACATAAAACCTAAAAAACATGGAGCTATAAGAACCTGAAGCATGATCGTGTCCCAGGACATGGCTTTCCTGTGCTTCGGGTTGGTTTTGAAGAAACTCACATAAGTTTAATATGGAACACGACTTGGCCATGTTAGGGGCTATCTTAGCCTTTTTTGTATCTTCTAAAGCCCGTCCTTTATGTGGTCCCTGTAACAACCTCTTTTTTTTCCTTTATTATTATACAATATTGAGTTCACATACATGTCATTAATCAAAACAGACGTATAACATATCAAACACATAGATATTTACATCTTGTTTATTTTGGTTGACCAATTCCGGAGATACAGGTGCGGGTGGTTGCACCTTCACCGGGATCTGAGCCAACTCGACCACAAACATCTTATTTGATTCTGAAATCTGCCCAACATAAAGTTACTCGATCCAATGTGCACTAAAAGCCAGAGCCTTAGAAACAAAAGCTGCATAAATAATTTTTTGAACATGATATGGAAATATAGTGAGAATTAAATCCCAGTAAGTTCAACAATAAATTATCATCAGTAAAGCTCATCACGTCATGTTCAGCTGTATAAACTACAGAAAAATATCTTTGGTCACATGAATGCATTATATCTATAAGAATCATACTGTAATGATATGTATGACAGGATTAACTATTTTCAAAATATCATATGATGGCCATCAACTTATTCTCATTTCAAGCTACCCCGGTCAGGGTGAGTATCCTCAACTCTCCGGTACGGGCTTTTCTCGCTCCGTCCGACATGGCTCACTTTCTCTTTCTTTTCTCATTATCATGATCATAACCGTTGGTAGGGCGTCCCCTACTGGTGCACCACACGGATTGCCATGTGACCGTGCTTATTTCTTTTCTTTTCACAATGATAGCCAAAAATATGCTTTCAATAACAAGTATGTTCATCAAAATATAACTATTACCATAAATCATTGGTAATCATGCCATGAACATAACCATTTCAAATATCACTTTATAAAATATTTCCATGTCAAAATTTCATACTTAAGATGGTAAGAAGTTCATACAATGGCAATGGCTATGGCTATACTAGTCATTTATTAAGATTCATCTTTTTTTTTAAATACTAATTTTATTTCTTTATTTTCTTGATGAAGGTTTTCATCCTATCTAACATTCTCTTACTAATCAGAGCATAACTCCCTCAATTTAACTCTGATATAGGTGATCTTGGTGTCCATTTCAAGATAAAACAATTATCTAAAACAATTATGTTGAACATTGTAGCGAAACATTAAGAAACAAAGGTGATATTACTCCCTCAAAGTACAGGATAGTTCCTCTCGGATAGGTTCTGACCTTTACTAACTAATTAGACCATATCTCCCAAATTGGAACTCCAAATTGCGTTATTCCAGTTGGTAAAAATCCATGAGCCATATATCTATAATTGTTATGTTGGCGCGCTATTTTAATTCCCTACAGAATATTCCCAGAAATTCAAAAACTAAAGCATTAATAACATACTCTTCCCTGAATAAACATTTTCTGACCTCTGCTTACTAATCGAATAATATCTACCTCATATGAACTCCAAATTGCATAATTCCAGTGGGTATATTTCGATGAGACATAGATATATAACGTTCATGTTAACCATTTATTTTAATTCCATACAGATAATTCCCAGAAATTAAAATACAAAAGCTGTCCTAACATAATCTTCCCTGATGAACCATTTTCTGACCTTGGCTTACTAATCGGACCATATCTACCACATGTGAACTCCAAATTGAATGATTCCAGTGGCTAAAAATCCATGACACACATATCTTTAATTCTTATGTTAACAATTTATTTTAATTCCCTACCAATAATTCCCAGAAATTAAATTACCAAAGCTATCCTAACATATTCTTCCTTGATGATTCATTTTCTGACCTTTGACTACTAATCAGACCATAGCTACCTCATATGGACTCCAAATGGAATGATTCCAGTGGGTGAAAATCCGTGACACATATATCTTTAATTCTTATGTTAACCATTTATTTTAATTCCCTAACAATAATTCCCAGAAATTAAATTACCGAAGCTATCCTAACATATTCTTCCCTGATGATTCATTTTCTGACCTTTGACTACTAATCAGACCATAGCTACCTCATATGGACTCCAAATGGAATGATTCCAGTGAGTGAAAATCCGTGACACATATATCTTTAATTCTTATGTTAACCATTTATTTTAATTCCTTATAGATTGTTCCCAGAAATTAAAATACTGAAGCTTAAAATTCTGTTAACCATAGCCATATCCATGCAGAACTATCTACACCAACCTAAGTATTCAAACATACATCACATGCAAGATCAATATGCAACATGATATAGCAACATCCATGACCAATCATCAAAGTTCTAATATCAAAATCTCATATAAATATTATGAGTTTCAAAGGTTTTCTTCAAAAAGAAATATTGTTAAACTTACCTGGAGCACTTAGTCTCCTAGACTTCTCCTTCCTCTTTCTTCCTTTCTTCCTCTCCTTTCCTCACACTACCTTGCTTCTATTTTTGCTCTCCCTCACTTGGACGAAATTCTAATGTTGTAAGGGTGGGTTTTCTTATATAGACCACCAAATAATTCACCTTTCATGATCATGGGTCTACCCTATCACAATTAGGATACACTTTGTTGAATTTTTGGAAAACAAACAACTTATGTTCTTGTCTTCCTCTTCCTTAGTCAAGATATGCATAGAAAAAGGAGATTTGTATTTTGAAAATTATGATGATATGTTCTTAAGATATGGGGCAAGATCCCTTTGATTTAGGGATTCATTTCCTTTTTCTTTTGTCTTAATCAAGTATGATAGATTTGCCTTTTTAAGTGGCAAATTTCTAGCCCTTGAATTTTCCTTACTTAACTAAAATTATTTGTGTAGGATAATGATGTTTTGTCATAATGCTATGTATTATTACCCACTTGCTAAAGTTATGAATGTAGGATATAAATGTTTTTGTCCTAAAGCCTTGTATTATTATGCCACTTGCCAAAATGATGAATGTAGAATCACACCACTTGTCAAATTTTTGTCTTAATGCCATGTCACTTAATCTTGATTACACTAATATTTCATCACTTTAATTTTATTTTTATTTTTATTTTTCCTCTTGGGTTTGGGCTCATTCTTGCCCATTTTCCTTACTTTGGTTAAAATTCTTCCTTTCATAATGGGCTTGGTCACATTTTCATGATTTTTGGGCTATCGGTCCAATTTCTATATCCTAGTCCAAGTCTATGTTTTATTTCTTCCTTGGCCTATCCTATTGGCTTGCTAAAAATTCATGTGAAGTAGAAAAACTCTATATGAAATGTCTATAGGTTAAAGCCCAATTACGGGTGGAGATACTAAACTCAGTAACTTTTGCTCTTAAATTAAGAAAGATTACCCTAATCCGATCTTCTTGAAATTTTAAGACATTTACTTACTTCACAAAAATTTATCTTTCTTTACCTAAGAATTTCACCTTTCTTTAACATGTTTATTTCTAATATTTCCTCTTAGGTTTTCTTTCTTTACCTATTCCATTAATATTAGAACATTTCTATGCATATATGTAAGGTGAAGAATTTCTAAGGAAAATATCTAAAAATTACGGGATGTTACAGTCCCTCCTCGACCTATTTCTAGTCCAAAGACCTCTCCAAATATGAATTTTTTTTCTTGGTTCTTGGATCTTTTTTGCTTACCTACAAAATGAAAATATAGCCATGTAGTAACTAGAGCAACAAAATACAATATAATAAAAGTTGAAAAATAATCACAAGTTAACAACGAGTTAAGGTATGAAAAGCAATGAATAAACACACATTTTTCCCATTTATGAATTCCCCCATCCTTAAATTTTTGGTTGTCCTCAACAAATAACAAATCATACAAGTAGAAAAGGAGAATGATGAACTCAAATTCCAGAAAGTAGGAAAACATAACACAGCTAATTCTTCACCTAATCAATGTGATGTTAACAAATATATGAGTAGGCATTTATTAGTTAGTCTCTATTCTTCTCATACTAAACTCAAATTCTCTTATTATACACCTACTTCTATTGTTAAACTTTATGCACTAAATTGATTTTTTTAAGCACTCAAGTAAAACACCACATCCTTTATATCTCCCTACCTTACCTTACCTCTATTTTAACTTTATCATTTTTTTCTTACTCAAAGTCTTTTACTTTACACTTTTTCTTCTCTTTTTTTTTTATATATTTATATAGTGAGTGCATTTTATGCTCTATCACACTAGGGTATAGACAACAAGGTACTCATACTAAGGCTTTTTTGGTGCTTTAAAGGTTAAGAACTCGGAGTGAAAACTTTTTTTGTTTTATATTTCCTCATTCTTTATCTCTCCCTATCTTCATACATTCATCATGCAAAAAAAAGGGCATACTACTAATAATATAATAGGTGAGATGGTTTTAAAGAATTATAATTTTAATGCTAAAAGAAAGAGACTAGATGACAAAAACTTTATATCAGATTTCGTCATACATCACTTTTTCACAAGATAGCCAATATTACATTAGCCTATCAACAAAATTGCTAATTTTGTGACTCAAATGCTTACATGAAAATGTAAAAAGACTGAACATGACTCATATATACAAGCAATCAAAGAACAAGACCCAAAAGTAACTCTCCCATGCTTAAACTCAACATTGTCCTCAATATTATTTTCAATTAATGCACATGCAATGAAAAGGGAAGAAACTTACTTTTTCATTGGTCTTCTAGTGGTAGAGGAGGTAGGTGTTGGGAGAGGTACCAATCATACCAAATTTGCATCATGTGATGTATGTCACCCATCATACATTCCACAGATTCCATTCTAGCTTACATAGCATGTACGGTGGTCCTTTGCTAAAGTTGGTTCTCCTCCATTCAGCTAAGTTGTAGGGAGAAGGAGTCATGATCATTAGGAGGTGCATGAAAAGGACTTACAGAATTAATGGGATAGGAAGGGGTTGGTAAGGCTAGGAGGGGGTCATGGGGTTGTTCATCCTCTTCAAAATAAGAAGAATAATCTTCTGAGCCCTTTATCATGTGGTATATCCAATTATCTTGATTAGTGATTGTCGTTTTATTGGGTCTAGGTAGAGGAAATAAGTTATGCCCACGAAGATGCAACTAATATTTAGCATTCTTCTTTGTAATTAATTTCATATTTAAATATGGTTCTAAGTTAATTGAATCGTTGTCAACTATTGGTTGTAAGTTCTATAATTACTGGTCTAATTCTAGCCCTATAGTTATGGTAGTCACTAATCCCCCTATGATAATTTTATCGCTTATGGTTTTACCTACTCTAGCCATTTGTTAGGCCATGAACCTGTCCATATCAACCTAACTAGCATTTTTCATAGTCCATAGAAAATAAAGTTCTCATTGATTTGCTCCTCCATCACTTTCATGCATACAAAAAATTGTATAGGCCATTGGGTATTGTAAATATCAGAAGCAGGGGTTACAAATTGATGATACTTTTGAAATTGATGCATTGTACTACCCCTTAGAGAATTTGAGTCACAAAATTGTTGTGTATTAAAACCTTGGGGTACTGCTCTGGAACCCCTAAGGGGCAGTCTAAGTAATGCATTAAACTAGGCTAGTGATAAACTATAATTAGCGTCAAATAGTCTGAAGTTAACATAACCTTAATCAACATCAGAATCCCAAAACAAAACCACGTCAACTATACTAAAAAATTCCAAAGTTGTTTAGCCATAGGCTAGGTAATAAAGCCAGATAAATGTTGCCCACCAATCCTATCAACCAAATAGCGAATGTCATTCAATAGGCCTAACCTTTCTAAACTTTCCTCATCCATATATCGGGTACTTAGCATTTCCCTTCTTATAAGTGTATCATATCGAGTTCATTGGTTGTAATCAGCGAATGCAACACAATATTAGTTTATTTGGTAAGGATGTTGGATAGGTCTAAGGCCTCGTCCACCACGAGGTTGTTAGGATTATGAGGTTCTTGCTATTTTGGAGGCCATTTGATGATGAGGATAAGTTTTAAATAGGGATAAACAATCATGAATTTAATAGCATACCAACAACAAGTGTGAAAATAGGCCAGAACATTGCAATGACAAGCAATTAGATAAATTCAATTTTAGCTAAGTAACAAATTCAGACTCAATGACAAGCAAATGGCTAGAGCATGCATACACACTCTAATAGTAAATTCTGTTCTTAGCTTAGGTAAATAAAAAATTTGGCTCAGAAAGGAATAACTTAAGTAAATTAGTAATCTAATAATCTAAATGCACTAACGATAAAATGCAAAAGGCGGAGACTCTAAAACTACTAAATATCAGAAAAGTCTAGGAATATTATGGTAGTCAGTGATATACTATGTAATGTACCAAACAAGGTAATCGAACCTAAACCTTAAACTAGTAAATCAAAGATCAAAAATATTAAGCACAAGTAAATTCCAAACTCAGCCAAAAATTTTCTAGGAAATTAAAAATAAAGAGAGAGGGAGACCACAGTTACCTGATGGAGGTTACTATGAATAAAGGCACAGATCATAAGTAACCATAGATGGAGCCATTAGCTATTAGGTAGTAGGTGAAAAAAGGGGTTGGGTTAGGGCTGAGAGAGAGAGGTAAGATGAGGCAGGGGTGGGTGAGGGGAGAAGATGTGTGTGATGAAGGCTCAGTGAAGGAGGAGAGGGGAATTTCTGGTGAGGGTGCTATGATTTTAAGGGTTCGAGGGGTGGGGCATGAAGGGGAAGGGAAACTCATGGGGATGAAGGAGAACCAAGGGAGGAGGATGGAGTGGGGAGCTAGGGATTTAGGGAATGATGAGCACAGGCATGGGGATTCTGAGTAGGGCTCGAGTGTGAGAGAGAGAAGTAGAGGGCTAAGGAGAATGCAGAGCATGGGTTAGGAAAGAAAAACATGAGGAAAAAAAAGGAAAACCTCACTTGGCATGGCTTGGCCATGCTTGAAAACATGACTTAGTCTTGTTCGGTGCTAGAATCTTGGGATCATGGGCATGGCTCAAGGGCCAAGCTATGTTGGTTGCAAAACACATTTGTAGAGGGCACAATTGTGTCATGGGACACAGCATGCTCGCCCTCTATGTTGAAATGCCACCTTTTGCTACTTTATAGGGCACAACTATGTCACAGGACATGGCTTACTCTTCTTCAAGGCTAGAAAACCAATTTTTGCTAGTTTCTACCACTACTTAAAATTCCTATGGAATTGTTCTTTTTCTAATCTTAAACACATAAAATTTAACTTGAAAATCACCAAAAAATGCCTCTTACCAACCAAATTAATGAAATTAAAAGATTTTAAGTGAAAATAAGTTGAAAAAAAATTAAAAGTAATAAAACAAGATAAAAAGAAACTTAAAACTGAAATATGGGTTGCCTTCTATAAAGAGCTCGTTTAAAGTTGTGGGCTCGACTCTTTTGCATGCTTTTAGATTAAGGGGAGATCTAAGAGAGTTTGGATAACTCTCTTCTTGATCGATTGTCCCATATCATAATATTTGAGGTGTTGCCTATTCAGTTGTCTTGTATCATAATCCTTGAGACATTGCCTATTGACCTTGAAGGATCCAGTTGCTTCACCCTACATTTGAATTGCTCCATGGCTCAGGTTGGGACGAAGTGGTTTAAGTTCTACCTTTGGAACCTTAACTTCCTTTGTGACTACTAACTTTTGATTGAGGTCTACTTTAGGTTTTTCTACCCTTGCCTTTATAGGGAGAATGAGACTCTCATCAAGGTTCTTGACATATGTAGCAGCTTCAACCTGTTTAACACAAGGAAAAGAACTCTTGACAATGCGTAGCTCAAGTGGGTTAGTAGAACAAAGATTTATAACATCTTTACTCATATTTTGTTCAGTTAAGTCAATCATGCAACAAGATTAATTTAAAGATGGGGACTTCATTGTATCTGCCAAATTAAACTCAATTTTTTCATCCCTTACATTCAAGGAAAGCTTTCCATATTTTACATTAACAATTGCACCAACTACAGTTAGGAAAGACCTTCTAAGAATGATGGGGATTTGATTATCCTCTTCTATCTTTAATATAACACAATCAACAGGTATGAAAAATTTACCAAGCTTTAGAGGAACATCCTCTAAAATACCCATCGGATGTTTAACGAGTCGATCTGCTAACTGGAGAGAAAAGATGGTCGGCTTCAAGTCATCCATTTGGAACTTCTTACATATAGACAAAGGAATAAGCCTCACACTTGCTCCAATATCACATAAGGCTTAGTCAATATGTATATCTCTAATGGAACAAGGGATAGAGAAGCTTTCTATGTCCTTAATCTTTGGTGGTAGCTTATTCTAGATTAATGCACTAAACTCCTCCATCAATGCCACTATTGTATGCTCCTTAATTTTCCTCTTATTTAAGAGGATCTCCTTCAGAAATTTTTCATAGAAGGGCATCTGAGAGACGGCTTCCAAGAAAGGGATATTGGCTTGTAGCCATTTTAACACATCCAAAATATTTTCATACTAATTCTTTAATCTAGCTTTAAACAATCTCTAGGGAAAAGGGACTGGTGGCTTGTATGGTTCAAGAGCCACATACTTAGGCTCTTATTTTTAAACCCGTCCTTTGTATGGTCTGTAACATCCCTAACTTTTATAAATAGAAACTAACTTTTAATAAAGAAGGGAATTCTCATTTTCAGAGAAAAGTCTTAAAGGGTAAAATAACAATTTCTTTACTATTAGGACTGGAGTCGGACAACAAGAGGTAGAATGAGGAATCATGGAAAGTGTGGCATAAAAGCTCCTTGGCATTTGTCTCAAGATAAGATTAAACCACTTGGTTAATTACATTCATCCAAACAAGGCCTTAGCCAATGGCATGGTTACATTGTAATGGAATGGCAAAAGGGTAATGCTTAAAGAAAGGGAGGGTATGTGTTAACGAGAGGAAACCTTATAGAAGGTTGGAATTAAAATATGCTTTTCCCTTGACTTGGAGAGGAAGTCGACCAAGGGAGAAAATATCCAAAGGGAGTAGTAGCCAAGGAAAAAGAGAAAAAGAGAGAGGAATTGATGTGATCTTAATTAAGCATGATATTAATACCTTTAAACTTACTTTTTTTTTATTTAAGTAAAATATAAGTAGGAATTAGCTTAGTTTTGTGTTTTGTGTTGTAGGAACAAAGGAAGAAGAAAAGAGAAGAAAAAGATAAGAAATTCATGGAAAAATGCTACATTGCAACGATTCGAGATCTTTTAGTACTATTTTGAGTATATCTCCCTCTTACGAACTCCAATTAAAGTGTTTCAAGTGGCTGTGAAACGACCACACAGTCGTCTACAACTTTTATGTTGAACACTGGATCAAATTTAGGAGATTTCATAGCCTTATAGAGCTCGCAAATCAGAATCACAGTGCAGCAGGATGAATTCTGACCTTCGGTCACTATTTTTGTCATATCTCCTTCAATTTAGATTAAATTAAGGTGATTCGAGTGGCTATGGAAAGAAGAGACATATAGATACAACTTTTGGGTTTGTCACTTTGTCAAATTCTGGAGTTTTTTGGGCGCTGCGACACTGAGCAACCTAGCAATGAGCGCCGCGACACTGTCCAAGGGTGCCACAACGCCCCATCTTTTGATTTCCAGAGCGCCAGGGCACTCGCCGCCGCAACAGGTAGCTGAATTCGTGATTTTTAGGGTTTTTCAACACCAATTGAAGCCCGATAGGCCGAAATTTGACCTAGAAACACTCCTACTCCAATTAGTAAGAGTTAATCTATAAAAGGGAGGAAAGCAAGTAGAGAAGGCATTCAATCATTCATCCAAGTTCTTAATTATATTCTTCAATTCTTCTTTAGATATTCTTATGGCCCTGCGTGGCTAGTTCTTTTTAGTTGGTTGAGGTAGATTGAAACCTTAAGGGATCTTCATGCATTGTGAGATTTGGACTTGATTTTATTATTTCAATCTTAATTGAGTATTGATTATTCATTTGCTCTTCTTCTCAATGATTATTCATATGATTGCTAGGGAGGCCTACTAGTATATTATCTGTCTTAATCTACTGCTGAATTATGTTTTGAACAAAGTCTTCAATTCTGTGATTTGTGAGGCAAATAGGTTTGAGGATTTTGGATTATAAATCATTGAACCTATGATGAATAATTAACTAAACTAGATATAGCCGATGTATTTATATTTGTTTAGCTCTGTCAGTTTCTCTAGTTCTTCATGCGTTTAATAAGTTATGCTTTACCGATATGCTAAAGGATTGCTTGTTAATTAGGTTTTAATTGGTGCGATTGTCATTAATTTATTAGACTTAAGAAGGAACAGGGTTAGAAACCCAATGATAGATATTCAATTATAGATTGATTATGTTATCAATTATCAATGCAATCCCTTGACGGTGGATATCAACTGAAACCAACGTCTTTATCATTATTCACTCTCTCTTATTTACTTTAATTATTGTTTACTTGGTTTTATTTACAATTATCAATCCCCCCTTTCTCAATCAGATAAGGTAATTCTAGTCTCTGTGGGATCGACCCTTACTCTTACTACTACAGGTTAGTTTTGAGGTAAGGTATCAATTTGGTTGTACCTATGACAGTACGCACCAAATTTTGGCACCGTTGCTGGGGACTGTGTCTATTTACCTTTTGTGATTTTATTTTATTTTTTCCTTTTTATTCATAATTGTGAATATGGCAGCCAATTTTCAACAATTTAGCACTAGGCTGGGCTCTCCATTAAGACATGCTGGTGAGGTATGTAGTTCCTCCCTTGAACAACAACTGGAAAATTTAATCTCTCTTGTTCGTCAATGTGTAGAAAATATGCAAAGAGAAAATTTCTATGGAAATCATTCAATCATGCAGCATCCGTCTATTGAGTACCCAACTTTCTATGACGAGTTATTTGAGTAGGTAAATATGGTTAGTGGTTTCCCTGAACCATGACAAGTGAGGTATGATTCTTATTCAAACATGTACAATCTTGGATGGAAGGATCATCTCAACTTTAGGTATGGAAATGAACAAAATAGTACTGTAAAGCAAATTTTGCAAATTTTCAGCATACCCAATAGGCCTATTATCCTAGACAGTCTGCATATCAGGATTTCTAGGTAAGTAGTTCTTTAGAAAAAATTGTTAAATCTATTGAACGTAATACTCATCAATTTCAACAAGAGGTAAGGACCATCATTCAAAGCTTAACAAATCAAATTGGGCAACTTGCAACAACAATCAATCGATTAGAGGCTCAGAATTTAAAAATTGAAAGTCTAGCTCCAGCATCATTAGTGCAAAAAAAAGGAAAATTCTACACTTAATGAAAAAGATAACTCGAAAGTTGACAATAGTAAGACTACTAATAAAGAGGCTATGGAATCTACCCTGAATGCCAAATTTGAAGAGAATATTTCAGTAGGAGAGGAAGCACCAGAAGTGCAGCAAACAGGTAAGGATCTTTCTATGTTGTTACCAATTTCTAATAAGATGCCTATACCTTCTATTGTGCAGTATTCTAACCTAGGCTTAAAGAGCCTCCCTAGCCATTTCAAGGGTATATACAGTGGAGAACCACCCCTAGTGATAACCTCAAATAAATGTGCCCTACTCAAAGATAGAGGAAAGCTACCCCCTGTTTTGGAAAAAAACTCAAAAAGATGAAATTAAATTGGATGCCAAAAGCTACTCAAGACATCAATTATTTCCAGGTAAGTTGAGTTCTCATTTAATTAAACCTTTGACTAATACTGTCTTTCCTCTTCATAATGCAGCTGAACCTCAAAATTTTGCACATTCAAAGGCAAGCCAATTCAAAGTTGACATCAAGGATCCTACTTGAATGACATGTGAAACTTTGAGTCGAGCCAACGACATTAAACAAAGGCGCTTATTGGGAGGCAACCCAACATAGTAAAAAAAAAAGTGGAAAGCAGAAAATTCAAGATCCAGCAATACAACACGCTCATTCTAACTCAAACAAATTCAGGGAAGTTCACTTAACTCATATGTTTTTTTATATCCTTCCCTAATTATTATCTTTCTTTTACATTGAAGCCAATGTAAATTTTGAGTGTGGGGGTAGACGTAAATGTTTCTAAATCATTGTGACCCTATTATGAGCATCAATTTTCTAATTTTTCACTATTAATGCACTTTTATTGCGTTTAGCAAGTTGAGTGATTGTGTGAGTGTTTCAATTTATGTTTTGGGATGTTAGGCACAGCCAACAACCAATGATATGACTATTCAATTTTTTTTAGCTCTTGAAAAATGTAAAAAATTCATGATTGTGTGCAATTTTATCCCTTTTGCAATTTATTACTTTTGACTTTAGAATCTTGAAATATTTTTACACAATAACTTTGGGCATTCAATTTTATCTTTTACTTAAAGAAGGTTTATATAATTGAAAAATATTTCATGATCTCAACAGGATTCTAGAACTTATTTGAATGCTACTTGAGGCGAAATCCTAAGTTCATACTATTATTTAGGAGATGATTTAGGTATTATTTGATAGATTGAGCCTTTCTAGCCTAACCTAAGCAATGAAATATCCTTAGTTCCTCTATCTTGAGCTTAATGAACTTTTCCTTCTAAAAACCATAAACAAGCCGAAAGCCAAATTTTGTATGAATATCTTTATTTTTGATCCTATTCACTCACTCCATGATTATTTTTTTGAATACTTATTTTGTAGAGCTTTATTTACAGAAGGGTGGAAGGGTGGAGCAAGGAAAAGAAAATAATTATGCAAAAAGAAAAGAAAAGAGAATTACGCAAAGAAAAGAGAAGAAAAATCCAAAGAGGATAAAAGCAAATTTTGGGGGTGAAAAAAAAATATTTTTGAAGACCAAGGAAAAGGATGGATTAAACTCAATTAAAACAAGAAAATGAGTGTGTGTGGGGGGGGAATCTCCCCAAATTTATAAAATATCAAGAGATCATATTTAATCATGTGGTGCTGGGTGATTGAGCCTAAATTGGTATCCTTTATCCTACCCTATACCCTAGCCACATTACAAGCTAAATAAAGTCCTATTGATCCTAGAGGTAGTTTTGGCCTACATTAGTGGAGAGTGGCATGAAGAATAAGCATATAGAAATCCTAAACTAATTAGAGATCTATAATCAAAATTTTGGGATATATAAACTCATCTGGGTAAAAGAAAATTTATTGACCCAAAAACACACACATACTAGGGATTCAGAAGGTTAAAATAATAGATTGCATTTGTGTTAATCTTGTGCATGATTATGACCTTCCAAAATTTTCTCGAGTATATTTTATGTTATGAGGCAAACGTTTGGTAAGCCTAACACTCACTACATTATTGATCGTTGTTTTTTTGTCTTTAGGGATTATTTTGCTTGACGACAAGAAAAATGTTGAGTGTGGGGGTATTTGATGTGATCTTAATTAAGCATGATATTAATACATTTAAACTTACTTTTTGTTTGATTTAAGTAAAATATAATTAGGAATTAGCTTAGTTTTGTGTTTTGTGTGTAGGAACAAAGGAAGAAAAAAAGAGAAGCAAAAGATAAGAAATTCATGGAAAAATACTACATTGCAGTGATTCCAGACCTTTCATAACTATTTTACGCATATCTCCCTTTTATAATCTCCAATCAAAGTGATTCAAGTGGATGTGAAATGATAACACATTCATCTACAACTTTTATGTTGAACAATTGGTCAAATTCGGGACATTGCATAGCGTTACAGAGCTTGTAAATCAGAATCACAATGCAGCAGGATGAATTCTGACCTTTGGTCACTAATTTTGTCATATCTCCTTCCATTTAGATCAGATTAAGGTGATTCTAGTGGCTATGGAAAGAAAATACATAGAGATACAACTTTCCTATTTGTCACTTTTGGCAAATTTTGGAGTTTTCTAGGCACCGCGGCGTTGTCCAAGGGCACCGCGGCGCCCCATCTTTGGATTTCTGGAGCGCCAAGGTGCCCGAGTAGAGAGCCATGGCGCCCATCGCCACACCAGGTCACTGAATTTGTAATTTTTAGGGTTTTTCAACTCCAATTGAAGCCCGATAGGCCGAAATTTGACCTAAAAACACTCCTACTCCGATTAGGAGGAGTTAATCTATAAAAAGGTAGAAAAGCAAGCAGAGAAGGCATTCAATCATTCATCCAAGTTCTTAATTATATTCTTCAATTCTTCTTTAGATATTCTTATGGCCCTGCGTGGCTAGTTCTTTTTAGTTGGTTGAGGTAGATTGAAACCTCAAGGGATCTTCATGCATTGTGAGATTTAGACTTGATTTTATTATTTCAATCTTAATTTAGTATTGATTGTTCATCTGCTCTTCTTCTTAATGATTATTTATATGACTGCTAGGGAGGTCTACTAGAATATTATCTGTCTTAATCTATTGTTGAAATATGTTTTGAACAAAGTCTTCAATTCTGTTATTCATGAGGCAAATAGGTTTGAGGATTTTGGATTATAAATCATTAAACCAATGATGAATAATTAACTAAAATAGATATAGCCAATGTGTTTATATTTTTTTAGCTCTGTCAGTTTCTCTAGTTCTTCATGCTGTTAATAAGTTATGCTTTACCAATGTGCTAAAGGATTGCTTGTTAATTAGGTTTTAATTGGTACGATTGTCATTAATTTACTAGACTTAAGGAGGAACAGGGTTAGAAACCCAATGATAGATATTCAATTACAGATTGATTATGTTGTCAATGATCAATGAAATCCCTTGACGGTAGATATCAACCGAAACCAATGTCTTTATCATTAATCACTCTCTCTTATTTACTTTAATTATTGTTTACTTGGTTTTATTTACAATTATCAACCCCACTTTCTCAATCACATAAGGTAATTCTAGTCTCTGTGGGATCGACCCTTACTCCCATTACTACAGGTTAGTTTTAAGGTAAGGTATCAATTTGGGTGTACCTGCGACAGTACGCAATAGGAATCGAGAGAAGAAGGAGAAAGAATAGAGGAGAGAGAGAAAGAAGAGAGATAAAGGCAACAAGGAGAATTTAAGGTAAGTCTTGCATGTCTACGCCTAAATCCACTATTCTCTTGAAGTTTGAGAACAAAAAGGGTTTCTAGATTTTTGGTAAGTTTAACATCATTTTTCATTAAAAGTCCCTGTCTTTTGGAAGATCTAAAGTGGTTCAAATATCATTTTTTGATAATGCATGATGCATAATTGTGCTTAGCCATGTAGAATGAGAGTGTGGATGCATATGTCATACATGTTTTTGCTAAAATTAGTTTGAGAAGGTTGAAAATTGATTCTCTGAATGGATGGTTCTGCATGTCATGATTTATGTCAAATTTGGAAATATGTTTACACATAAGTTGTAGCCCTATTTATTAGATTTTTATGTCCTCCTGAATCATCTTAATCAGATTTGAAATGAAAGGGATATGCCCAAATGAGTGAAGAGAGGTCAGATCTAACACATAGAGTCATGATGCCATTTTCAGAACCCATTTTTACCTATTTTGATTCTAATTGATCAAAGTAGTAAACATAAAAGTTGTAGATAATTGTCTTAGCTTTCTATAGACACCAAAATCACCTTAATTGGAGTTAAAATGAGATAGTTATGGTCTTTTGAGTGAGAGGAGGTCAAGTTGGACGAAAACTTGGAATGTAGGATAACCTAAAACAAGGCCGTGTTCCAGGACACAACCAGGCTATTTTTAGGGCTATTTGAGAGGTTGGAACACATTTGGTACAATCTCAATCATGACTGTGTTATAGGGCATGGCTAGACTGTGTTGGGAGCTATTTTTTGCCCTATTGTAGCTACAAATGGCATTAAATGAACCCAATTAACTAGATGATAATTATAGAAACCAAGTTGAAGAAAAATGCCCTATAATCTTTGTGATATAATGTTAGTTTTCACTACATCTCGTGATAACAAACTTGATATATGTAACAACTCCATTTTTTTTATACATACATACATACATACATATATATATATATATATATATATATATATATATATATATATATATATATATATATATATATATATATATTTCTAAAATTTCATGAAGTCATTACCTCTTTACATCTAACTATTTAACTCATAATAACATTCAAGTAAATTAACCTAATATAATTAAGGTTTATGAAATACCAATAACACTTATACAATTCTAGGTTCACATACATATTATTAATCAAAACATCTGTACAAAAATCAAACACATATAAGTCTATATTTTATTCATCCATATTGATCAGTTTCAGAGATACGGGTGTGGGTGGTTGCACCTTCATCAGGATCTTAGCCAACTCGACCCAACGTACGCTAAAACCCAATCATAGAGAATATCTGCATAACTTAGTTTTCTAAACATGATATGGAAATATAGTGACAATTAAATCCTAGTAGGTTCAACAATAAATCATAATTATCATCAATATAGCTCATCATATCATGTTCATCTGGTTTAGCTCCTTCTTCCATCAATATTCTGTGCATACATGTAGAAGGGCTTATTCCCTTAAGATCAGCTATGGTCCAACCTATTGCAGTTTTGTGTTCTTTAAGAACTTGGATTAGTTTTACCTCTTGATCAGCTTCAAGCTTGTTGAAGATAATAACAGGAAGTGTTTCTCCTTCTCCTAAGAATACATATTTTAGGTGATCAGGGAGTGGCTTCAGCTCAGGAGTACCTGCACAACAGAGGGTAGAAGAGAAGTATCAAAAATTGGTAATTCTATATAAGAAACATTACCTATTGGTGGTTCTTCTAAAAAACCATTTAGTGCAGCCAGTTCCTCTTTTGTTTCTTCATCCAATTCTATCTTACCATCATCTTCTTCTATGTATTTGCTCACAATCACTTCCAATTTATCTTGTCCATCTAATTCAAATACATCATGTGCTAGGGAATCAAAGATATCTATAGAAAAAACAGGAGTATCATCACCTGGATGTTTCATGGCTTCATACATATTAAATTTTATTACTTCACCATCAAATTCCATAGTGAGTGTGCCATTGTGAACATCTATCCTGGTTTTTGAGGTTTTCAAAAATGGTCTCCCTAATAATATTGGGGATGTAAAATCCCCATTTTCCATGTCTAGTACATAAAAGTCTGCAGGAAAAACCAAATTATCTACCTGTACCAAGACATCTTCAATTACTCCCTTAGGGTATGCAGTGGACCTGTCAACTAATTGAATGACCACATTAGTAGGGTTTAATGGTCCTAATTTCAAGGAAGCATATATAGAATATGGCATGACATTTATGGAGGCTCCTAAATCCAACATAGCTTTTTCAACATGAGTATCCCCAATTTTACATGGATTAGTAAACATACCTGGATCCTTACATTTAGTGGAGAGTTTTGTTTGTATCATGGCAAATACATTCTGACTCATTTGAATCTTTTCAAACCCCTTCAATTTTTGCTTTCTTTTTTTAGTACATAATTTTTTCAAGAACTTTGCATATCTTGGTGCCTGCTTAATAGCATATAGAAGGGGAATATTAACTTCACATTTTCTAAAGATGTCATACAATTCAGAAGTTTTCTCATTTAGCCTATTCTTTTTAAGAGCTTCTGGAAAAGGAGGCACTACTTCATAATTTAAATTAGAAGGAGACTTACCTATAGGTGCTTCATTCTCCTTAATTGATTTTTTAGTTTTCTTAGGAGAAGAGGGTACTGGTGGGCTTTCAATTTCCTTACCATTCCTTAAAACAATTGCACTAGCATTTTCTCTGGGATTCACCACAGTTTAAGAAGGTAACTTACCTAAGTTCTAAGCATCCAATCGACTCACTGTAGTTGCTAACTGACCTATTTGAGTTGTCAGGTTCTAAATACTAGCTCTCGTCTCTTGCTGAAATTAATGAGAATTATGTACAAGAGTTTTCACAATATCTTCCAATGGATTACTTACCTGGTGATCCTGGGATGCATTTTGTCTAAGATAATAGGCTTGTTGATTTTGTTGGAAAATTTGTCCTGTAGGCCTATTTTATGCATTCCCATATCTAAAATTGGGATGATCCTTCCATCCAGGATTGTATGTATTAGCATAAGGATCATACCTCTTTGGTTGGCCAGGAAAACCTCCTACAGCATTCGCTTGTTTTGTGGATTGCTCTTGAAGTGTAGGACACATGTCAGTTGGTTGCCCTGTGGCTGAACATATTCCACATACTTTAACTTGCTATAGTGTACCTGTAGCCATTTGGCGCACAAGAGAAGTAAGTTCAGATATTTGATTCTGAAGAGAAGTAGTACTTACCTCATGGTCATGCCTAATAGGAGGATTATGCCTAATGCAAAATTGTTGGGAATTGGTAGCCATATTTGATATCAGGATTCGGGCTACTTCAGGAGTTTTATCTACTAGTGCTCCTCCACTAGCTACATCTATCATACTTCTATCTCCCTGCAAAAGACCTTCATAGAAATATTGGATTAGTAGCTACTCACTAATCTGATGATGTGGGTAGCTTGTACAAAGCTTTTAAAACCTCTCCCAATATTCATAAAGTGTTTCTTCATGCAATTGCCTAATGCTGCATATTTCTTTCCTGATAGTAGCGGCTCTAGATGCAAGAAAATAACGTTATAAAAACATTCTCTTCATCTCATTCCAAGTAGTGATAGTACCAAAGGGCAAATAATACAACCAATCTTTGGCTGAATCTCTTAATGAAAAAGGAAAAACCCTGAGTTTTATTTGTTCCTCACTTACTCTAGGGGGCTTCATGCTGGTACAGACCACATAGAATTCCTTCAAGTGTTTATGCGGGTCTTCACCTTCAAGACCATGAAAATTAGGTAAGAGATGAATTAATCCAGATTTCAACTCAAAATTAACATTCTCATCAAGATTAGGAAAAGTAATGCATAAGGGTTGCTGATGCAAATCTAGAGCTGTAAGCTCCTTTAGAGTGGGGTGCCTCGCCATTGTTACTTCCTCATTTTCTTGATCAATGTCTTCTTGAAGTTCTCTTCTGTGCCTGTATATAGATTTTTCAATATCTGGATTGAACTCTAAATTTTGAGAATTAGAAGAAAGAAGGAGTCACATGCATAAATCAAAATAAAATCACAAAAAGTAGTAGACGCAGTCCCCTGCAATGGCGCCAGAATTTGGTGCTTACTGTTGCAAGTGCACCCAAATTGATACCTTACCTCAAAACTAACCTGTAGTAGTGGGAGTAAGGGTTGATCCCACAGAGACTGGAATTACCTTGTGTGATTGAGAAAGGGGTAGTTGATAATTGTAAATAAAACCAAGTAAACAATAATGAAAGTAAATAAGAAAGAGTAATTAATGATAAAGACGTTGGTTTCGGTTGACATCCACCATCAAGGGATTGCATTGATCATTGACAACATAATCAATCTGTAATTGAATATCTATCATTGGGTTTCTAACCTTGTTCCTCCTTAAGTCTAGTAAATTAATGATAATCACACCAATTAAACCCTAATTAACAAGCAATCCTTTAGCACATCGGTAAAGCATAACTTATTAACCGCATGAAGAACTAGAGAAACTGACAGACCTAAACAAATATAAACACATCGGTTATATCTAATTTAGTTAATTATTCATCATAGGTTTAATGATTTATAATCCAAAATCCTCAAACCTATTTGCCTCATGAATCACATAATTGAAGACTTTGTTCAAAACATAATTCAGTGGTAGATTAAGACAGATAATATACTAGTAGGCCTCCTTGGCAATCATATGAATAATCATTGAGAAGAAGATCACATGAATAATCAATACTTAATTCAAATTGAAATAATAAAATATAATCCAAATCTTACAATGCATGAAGATCCCTTGAGGTTTCAATCTACCTCAACCAACTAAAAAGAACTAGCCACACAGGGCCATAAGAAAATCTAAAGAAGAATTGAAGAATGTAACTAAGAACTTGGATGAAGGATTGAATGAATTCCCTGCTTGCTTTTCTCCCCTTTTATAAATTAACTCCTCCTAATCAAAGTAGGAATGTATCTAGGTCAAATCCCAGCCCATCGGGCTTCAATTGAAGTTGAAAAACCCTAAAAATTGTGAATTTAGCGACTGGTGCGGCGGATGGTGCCACAGTGCTATGGAAGTGACCATTGGGGCACCGCAATGGGAGATCACGTAGCGCTCGGGTGCCGCAGCGTGCTGGGTTGAGCACTGTGGCGTGTTGGATCTATCCTTACATAGCGTTGTGGTGCCTAGAATCTTTTTGATTTTGCTGAAGTGCCGAACATGAAACTCTATGTCTCTTCTTTCTATAGCCACTGGAATCACCTCAATCGGAGTCCAAATGAGTGAGATATGCCTCAATTAGTGACGAAGGGTTAGAAATCAACATTTTTCCATAATTTTCTCTCTATTTTCCTCTTCTTTCCTTCTTTATTATTCCTAAAACACAAAACTCAATTAATTCATATCTATTTTCTACTTAAATTAATTAAAAACTAACTAAAATAATGCTAACAACATGCTTAAATTATAGCATGTCAACCTTTATTAATAAATGAAGCGAAATTAGGGATGTTACAATATACGTTGTGTAATAATGGTAATGATGATATATTGTATGCAATGTCATGCGATGGTAAGTGTATTAATACATTTTTGTTATATGATGATAATAAGTATGATGCTAATGATGTACTTGGCCAATACATAACCTTATCAGTATGATGCTAAATGGGTGTAACACAACATTGTTTGCTTTAGTTTTGCTATATTTCTCTTGAGTAAGCCATGAATTGCATTGAAGTGAAGGATTAAATGATATATGCCATGACGAAAATGTTAATACATGTATGCTTCATAATACCCTGCATGTTTGAGAGATATGACACATACATGAGGATTATAATGGGCATGCATATGATGTTATTTGTAACATCCCTAATTTCCTTTCTTTTATTGATAATAGTACATAAATATTTAATTAAGGAAATAAAATTTATTAGACAATATTTTAGATATCTAAGGAAATATAATCCTTAGAAATTCTTCACCTTATGTATATGCATAGAAAATGTTTCTAACATTAAGAGAACAAATAAAGAGGGAAAACATAATAGGAAAAAAAAATTAGAAATAACATACTAAAGAGATGCAAAATTCTTGTATAAGGAAGATAGATTTTTAGAAACAAGTAAAGATCTTAAAATTTCAAAAACATTGGATTAGGGTAATTTTTCCTAATTCAAGAACTAGAGTTACTAAGTTTAAAATCTTTACCCATACATTGGGATTTTACCTACGGACACTTCATATAGAGTTTTTCCACTTCATATAAGTTTCTAGCAAGCCCATTGGATAACCTAAGCAATAAATAAAACATAGACTTGGATAGGATATAGTAATTGGACCAATAGCCCAAAAATTATGAAAATGTGACCAAGCCCTCCAAGTAAGGTAGAATTTTATCCAAAGCAAAGAAAATGGGAAGGAATAAGCCCAAATCCAAGAGGAAAAATAAAATAAAATAAATTAGGTGATGATATAATAATGTAATAATAATAAAGATTAGGTTCATGGCATTAAGACAAAAATTTAGCAAGTGGTGTGATTCTACATTCATAATTTTGGCAAGTGGCATGATAATACAAAGCTTTAGGACAAAAACATCTATATCCTACACTCATAATTCTAGCAAGTGATATGATAATACATGCATTAGGACAAAACATTCCTATCCCACACAAATAATATCAACCAAATAATGGAGATTCAAGAGCTAGAAATTTGCCACCTAAAAAGGAAAACCTATCATACTTGTTTAAGACAAAAGAAAATGGAAATGAATCCCTAAATCAAAGGGACCTCGTCCCTTATCTTAAGAACATATCATTATAATTTTCAAAATACAAATCTCCTTTTCCTATGCATATCTTGACTTAGGAAGAGGAAGACAAGAACATAAGTTGTTTGTTTTCCAAAAATTCAACAAAGTGTATCCTAATTGTAATAAGGTAGACCCATGATCATAAAAGGTGTATTATTTGCTGGTCTATTTAAGCAAAACCCACCCCTACAACATTTTAATTTCATCCAAGTGAGGAAGAGAGAGAAATAGAAGCAAGGTAGAGTAAGGAAAGGAGAGAAAGAGAGGAGAAGAAAGGAAGGAAGAAGAAGGAGAAGTTTAGAAGGCTAAGTACTCAAGGTAAGTTACCTTAATCTCCACTTGAATGCATTTTTCTTCTTCATCCTTGAGGTTCAAAAAATCACCCTCCTTCTCTTACCTAAGCAGCTAGAAAAGCTAAGGGAAGGGAAGAATCTTGCTACTTCTTTCAAGAGGAAACAAGAAAACCAATTCACTAAGTGAGCTAGGGAGATTCTTAGGTAAGTTTAAATAAATTTCTTTTTGAAGAAAACTTTTGAAACTTATAATATTTATATGAGATTTTGATCTTAGAACTTTGATGATTGGTCATGGATGTTGCTATATCATGTTACATATTGATCTTGCATGTGATGTATGTTTGAATACTTAGACTGGTATAGAAAGTTCTGCATAGTTATGGCTATGTGTGGCAAAAATTTTAGCTTCTATGTTTTAATTTCTGGGAATTATCTACAAGGAATTATAATAAATAGTTAACATAAGAAATACAGATATATGTGTCACGGATTTTTAGCCACTAGAATCATTCAATTTGGAGTCCATATGAGGTAGATATGGTCCGATTAGTAGTCAAAGATCAGTAAATGGTTCATCAGGGAAGAATATGTTAGGATAGCTTCTGTATTTTAATTTCTGGGAATTATCTGTATGGAATTAAATTAAATGGTTCACATAAGAATTATAGCTATGTGGGTAACAGATTTTTATCCACTAGAATCATTCAATTTGGAGTCCATATGAGGAAGATATGAGCTGATTAGTAGTCAAAGGTCAGAAAATGGTTCATCAGGGAAGAATATATTAGGATAGCTTTTGTATTTTAATTTTTGGGAATTATCTGTATGAAATTAAAATAATTAGTTAATATAAGAATTATATATATGTGTTTCATAGATTTTTAGCCACTGGAATCACTCAAGTTGGAGTCCATATGAGGTAGATATGGTCCGATTTGTAGGTAGAGGTCAGAACCTATCTGAGAAGAAATAACCTGTACATTTAGGGAGAAATATCACCTTGATTTCTTAATATTTTGCTACAATGTTCAACATAATAGTTTTAGATAATTGTTTTATCTTGAAATTGACACCAAGATCACCTACATCAATTGAGGGAGTTATGCTCTGATTAGTTAGAGAAGGTTAGATATGATGAAAACCTGCATCAAGAAAATAAAGAAATAAAATTAATATTTAAAAAAGAAGACGAATCTTATAAATGACTAGTATATGCTATAGCCATTGCCATTGTATGAACTTCTTACCATTTTAAGTATAAAATTCTGACATGGAAATATTTTATAAAGTGATATTTGAAATGGTTATGTTCATGGCATGATTACCAATGATTTATGGTAATAGTTATATTTTGATGAACATACTTGTTATTGAAAGCATATTTTTGGCTATGATTGTGAAAAGAAATGAAATGAGCACGGTTACATGGTAATCCGTGTGGTGCACCAGTAGGGGACACCCTACCAACGGTTGTGATTATGATTATGAGAAAAGAAAGAGAAAGTGTGCCATGTCGGACGGAGCGAGAAAAGCCCGTATCGGAGAGTAGAGGATACTCACCCTGAAAAGGGGTAGCTCGAAATGAGAATAAGTTGATGGCCATCATATGATATTCTGAAAATAGTTAATTCTGTCATACATATCGTTACTGTATGATTCTTATGTGCTTAGATATAATGCATTCATGTGACCAAAGATATTTTTTGTAGTTTATACAGCTGAACATGACATGATGAACTATATTGATGGTAAATTATGATTTATTGTTGAACCTACTGGGATATAATTCTCACTATATTTCCATATCATGTTCAGAAGAATAATGCAGATTTTCTCAATGACATTTATTATTTCCAGTTATATCAGATGTATCTGTAGTAGATGTGACTGAGATTCTAGTGGAGGTGCCACTCGCACCAATGTCCCCGAAAGTAGTCGACATAGATGATTAGAACTAATATGTATCTTTGTACAAAGGTTTGTAAAATAATGATGTGTAGTTTGTAAAATAATGGTGTGTATGTGATGCGTATTTTTGCACGTGTACGAATCGTTCAAGTAATAAAGTGTACAAAAATAGGGATATCAAACCCACAAGGAATGACGTTACTAAGTACCGAAATTGACTAATCCCAATTTTATCTGAAAACCAAATTGTTGAAATTGTTTAAGAGGCGAATTAACTTACAAATAAATGCAAATAACACAATTGAATGTTGTTCACAAATGATTAAAAACCCTAAGGCATTTGATTTCGCTGAATCAATTCAATCATATTTCAAATCATGTTATATGAGAATCAAAGCTAAAAGTGATGGTTGCAAAACCCAAACTTATCTAACACTCTCTCTCCAGTTATATTAGAATTATTTATCTATGATAATCAACTATATTTCTATGAAGATTTAATCACAAACAAGCACATTATGATCTATGGAATTTCTAGAATAACCACATACATCATGCATTAGTTCTCACACTCGCATTCAACATATGGTATTTATCACAAGAAGCATTCATTACACATCTCTCAGTCTCAATATAATGCAACAAATCATCTAAATCTTGACCAGAAATTCACAAGCATTAAGCATGGAAATAAATACTCAACTTGAAAGCAATGAACTCATATAACCATAACCAAAGAAATCAGAGTTTCTTGATTCAACTACATCATAGCCTTAGGAAAAAATGAATTAATTTATAATGGAAATAAGAACAACTATTATCTCAATTGAATACATCAATACAAATTCGGAATAAACTACAAAAAAAGCAAGTTAAGGAGAAGAGATGAAGAACTCTTAGAGATGAACACTTGGCAGCAACAATAGTGATGATCCTTCAAGATTCTCCAAGCTTTCTCTCCAAAATGGCTTCCTCTCCTCCAAAAATGCCTCTCCTCAGTCTATTTCGCCGTCCCCTCTTTCTGTACCTTATGGTATTTATAGATCTAGGGTTTTGGGGGCAAATTTGGAACAAAATGACTTAAAAACGTATTTTCCAGACGAAAATCGCCGGCGGTGAACTAATTCTCGCCGCGGTTAGCTTTCTGGACAAAAAATGAAATGGAAGCTCTACAGTTCTCACCGGCGGCAAGATACATTTGGCCACCGGCGAACTCATTTTGGCCGCCAGCGCAATCTTTTGGCCGGTGGCCAGATTTGAATATGGAAAAATCGCGCTCTCGGGAAAAATGCTGTAGCATTCTCGCTACGGCGAGAATATTTTGGCCGCGGCGAGAATTTCAAACCTTAAAACTTGATTTTTTTGATTTTCACTCAATCCCGGTCATTAGAATTTGTCCCAAACTTCTCCAAAATTATGATTTTACCTGAAATTGTACTTTAAACACGAAATACCCGTGCAATGACATTTTTGGATTAAATAATAAAATAAACATAATTTTCACACAAATATCAATATTTAAATCATAACAAAAATGCAATAAGTTGACTCTTATCAACAACCCCCAACCAGCTTCTTGCTAGTCTCTAGCAAGAAAAGCGATCTATGAATAAATTCAAAGGAGACATTAAAAGCAGAATTCAAAGAAAATTTATTATAGTTACAAACTTGCATTAAGCGTATGCAATAAGCCTTTAAACCCCTAGGTGGCCCTAGTAGGACGAGTTGTAGTCTCGTGAGGGCTTCCAGTGATGATACCCAGAAACATCTTACCCTAAATTATACTAACTCAAAATAATCAAATCACACAACAATTAATTTGCACAAATGTTTCAAAAATTGTAAATAACACACAACACATAGAATAATTAAATGTCACCTAAGCTTTAAGAAATCTCAAATGCCAATGTCACTTTTGTTATCGACTCTTAAACATCCATCAAACCACAAACCAATAGCCATAATGCCTAGATAATATTATGCACAACATCCACAAACTAAAAGGTGAAATCTCAAACTCCATAGGTTCACTTTTCAAACCTCTCTCCACTAATGAAGGAAAAATACACCATTTTGGATCAATAGGACTTTATGATGCTTGTAATGTTAGGCTTAGGTATTTGGTTAAGAAAAAACGGGAAGTGTCAAAATACAAATAAGAGAACTTATTAGATTAAACACAACCAATTAAGTAAAAGAGTAACACCATTAAACCGACATTGTTTCTTCCAATCATATCCCATTTTTTCAAAGATAAACAAAATTCTTTCTCAATCATTCACCTCAGTACATCCATCAATAACACTCTTTTATTTACTAGAATGTGAAAGCCCTTTCCCTTTTTTTTTACAATAGATAACCCCCAACCAATTTCTTCCAATATATGTGGAAGATATATATTTTTTTTTTTTCATCCTTACTCCAATTGCCCTTGAAAAGTTTGTGTTTAAAATTAAGTGCTCTTAACAAATAAGGTAGGAATGATATATGATATATATATATATATATATATATATATATATATATATATATATGTTGGCTAAATAAAAGGTAGGTTATAGAAGGCAAAAAGAAAGAAAATTAAGGCTAACAATATATTTAAATAGGCACAAAGAGGTAACTAGTGATATAAGAATAACTAGGTAGGCTTAAAAATGGCACAATCGATCCAAAAATGGCCTATATCATATCCTAAACAGTGCAATTCCAAATTATTTCGCCTCAAGAGGTTTTCAAATGAGTTCTAGAGTTTGTTGAGATCACAAAAATGTTCATGAAAAATTCGCACATAAGACTTCTCTAAGCATTTAGACTAATCAACAAAGTCATACCACATACCAAAAGAGTCGCTAACTAAGTAAATTAACATTTGAAATTATCTTTAAACTGAAGCAAAATTTAATTTCTTCTAAAAGCTATGTGTTATCACAATCACACTATTATCATAAACGTGCAAATTAAAACAAGTAAAATGCAAATGAAATCAGAATGCAGAAAAAATAAATGGAACATCAAAATTAAACATAATTAAACACACAAAAACTACGAAAAATGAAACTAAGAAACTAAGAAAAATTTACCGTTTATCGCACCCCTAATCAGAACCTTACATTGTCTTCAATGTAAGAAAGAAAAACTCCAAATGGCCATCGACATCACAAAAAGAAAGAAAGCCAGGTGCACCATCACAGTCACAGTAAATCGTTAAAGTACAGGGTCAATAATAAAAGAAATTCAATCAGAAAGAAACAAAATGAAAAAGGTGACAAAAAGTAAAACACTTAACAAATATCCAGAAGATGAATATCAGAAACTAAACAGAAAATATGAAAATAAATACAAGAAGTACTGAAAAAATCTGAAAGCAAAATACAACATCACTCCTCATCCTCATCATCATCAGTCCCAACATAAACAGGTGCATCGGGCATAAGGGGGAAAGTTGGCATAGTAGGATAACCACTCATATCACTCCCAGACTGCAGAGCCATCCTCTGAAGATAATCATGAAGGAACTGTGTACTCGCGGTCTGAAAGTTCCTCTGCTGTAGGAGTAACTGACTCTGATAATCAAGATGCTCCCTCTGGTAATCCAACATAAGCTCAATCTTGCCCAAACGGTGTTCAACAGACTCAACCCTAGGCTGGGAGGAACTTGCACTAGCCCTTACAGTAGAATGAGGGCGTTTCTTAGGACGCGATGCGATACCCAGAAATTCAGCAATCTTTGGTCCATCAATCGGATTCATCACACCTCCAATTTCCTCATTCTTATCCTAAATCACTCCCTGGTTTTTGAAGATAGCCGAAATCAAGGATGGGAACCCAAGGCCTCCAGATGCAGCCCGCGCACTCTGTAGGATATAATCAAAGATTACCCGGCCAATATCAACAGATGCCCTTGACACAATGGCATAAAGTAGGATGACCCGCTCTCTAGTGACATCACTAAGGTGTGCAGTAGGCAATAAATTAGCACAAATAAAAGCATACCAGGTTCGAACATCATCTAATAAAGCACTTCGGGGGAAATGTTTATACACATCCCCCGAAGCACTAATGGTTTCCATGTCAATATCTGAAAGGAATCTGAGAAAATCCTCATCATCCCCTATTGTGGGCAAACCGTAATGGCTGTTAATCACTTCTTTGGTGAAGAGCACCTAATGTCCACGCATATAAACTTTATCATCCACCCGGTTGGGAGCATTATTATAGAATTCTCTTACCAAAGAGAGGCAACCCCCCTCAATAGGACGACAGAAAGCCTCCCACTTCCTAGCCTGAAGAATGTGGACATAATTACCCCAACAAGGAGTTTGATCAATTGAAAACCACCTTTGAGGTATGATTGCCCTCTTAACAACCTTTTCCACAAAATGCTTGGCAGCATACTCAGAAATAAACAAACTCCTATCGAAAGAAGAGGCACGACCTCTCTGGGCTGTGGTTTTCTTAGCCATTTGCACAATATACTATTAAGCCAGAGGCGAATTAACTACCAGTTATCAGCAATATCAAAAATCCCCAAAGTGTCAAATCAATATCAACTACCAGTTATATCATATGTGCCCTACCTTGGGCAACTACCAGTTATATCAGATGCATCTGTAGTAGATGTGACTGAGATTCCAGTGGAGGTACCACCCGCACCAGTGTCCCCGGAAGTAGTCGACATAGATGATTAGAACTAATATGTATCTTTGTACAAATTTTTGTAAAATAATAATGTGTAGTTTGTAAAATAATGGTGTGTATGTGATGCGTATTTTCGCAAGTGTACGAATCGTTCAAGTAATAAAGTGTACAAAAGTACGGATATCGAACCCACAAGGAATGACGTTACTAAGTACCGAAATTGACTAATCCCAATTTTATCTGAAAACCAAATTGTTGAAATTGTTTAAGAGGCGAATTAACTTACAAATAAATGCAAAGAATACAATTGAATGTTGTTCACAAATGATTAAAAACGCTAAGGCATTTGATTTCGCTGAATCAATTCAATCCGATTTCAAATCATGTTATATGAGAATCAAAGCTAAAAGTGATGGTTGAAAAACCCAAACTTATCTAATACTCTCTCTCGAGTTATATTAGAATTACTTATCTATGATAATCCACTATATTTCTATGAAGATTTAATCACAAACAAGCACATTATGATCTATGAAATTTCTAGAATAACCACATACATCATGCATTAGTTCTCACACTCGCATTCAACATATGGTATTTATCACAAGAAGCATTCATTACACATCTCCTCTCGGTCTCAATATAATGCAAAAAATCATCTAAATCTTAGCCAGAAATTCAGAAGCATTAAGCATGGAAATAAATACTCAACTTGAAAGCAATGAACTCATATAACCATAACCAAAGAAATCAGAGTTTCTTGATTCAACTACATCATAGCCTTAGGAAAAAATGAATTAGTTTATAATGGAAATAAGAACAACTATTATCTCAACTGAATACATCAATACAAATTCGGAATAAACTGCAAAAAAAGCAAGTTAAGGAGAAGAGATGAAGAACTCTTGAAGATGAACACTTGGCAGCAACAATGGTGATGATCCTTCAAGATTCTCCAAGCTTTCTCTCCAAAATGGCTTCCTCTCCTCCAAAAACGCCTCTCCTCAGTCTATTTCGCCGTCCCCTCTTTCTGTACCTTATGGTATTTATAGATCTTGGGTTTTGGGGGACATTTTTGAACAAAATGACATAAAAACGTATTTTCCAGACGAAACTCGCCGGCGGCGAACTAATTCTCGCCGCGACGAGCTTTCTGGACAAAAAATGAAATGGAAGCTCTACAGTTCTCTCCGTCGGCGAGATACATTTGGCCGCCAGCGAACTCATTTTTGCCGGCGGCGCAATCTTTTCGCCGGCGGCCAGATTTAAATATGGAAAAATCGTGCTCTCGGGAAAAATGTTGTAGCATTCCTGCCGCAGCCAGAATTCCAAACCTTGAAACTTGATTTTCTTGATTTTCACTCAATCCCAGTCATTGGAATTTGTCCCAAACTTCTCTAAAATTATGATTTTACCTGAAATTGCACTTTAAACATGAAATACCCTTGAAATGAAATTTGTGGATTAAATAATCAAATAAACACAATTTTCACACAAATATCAATATTTAAATCATAACAAAAATGCAATAAGTTGACTCTTATCAGTATGGAAACTCAGTATTGTATCACTGTTAATAACAATTATGCTTGGTTAAAGTGATTATTATTACGAGTTAATTGGTTAGAATTAAAGTAGTAATAACTTCATGGAAGTTTACAAATATAAAAAAAAAATTGTTACATTTACATAAATGGAGTTGTTACATTATTGACATATGTTTATTGATGAAATGTGGCTGGAAATTGAAAAGATGTTAAGATGTTAGAATGATCCTTCCCGAAACAAAGGATCATACGACATCTTGCTATGTTAAGGTGACCGACGAATATTTAAAAAGATATATGAAATGTCAGGAGGACCCTCTCTGAAGTAGGTTGACCTAGTAACATGTGTCTTCTTACTATGTTGAGGGATTGACGAATATTTGGGATGACCCTTACCCAACCAAGGTGACTTGACGACATGTGGCACCTTATGGAGGTAAGGCGATTGAGGGGTCTTGGCTTTGTTAGGGTACTAGGTTAGGGGATGTCCATAGCCTAGAGTGGCCAATGTGGGAAGGGTCGTTTCGACCTAGGAACCCAGTGGTGAGTGATTAGTAGAGGGGGAAGGGCTCACACCACCTTGTGGTTAGAAAAGAATATGTGAAAGTTATAGATAAAGAGCCACTATGGAAATAAATGTGCAAGCATGATATTAATATATAACCTGTTTATTGATAATACATGATATCAATGTTTAACCTGTTTATTGTGAATAATGATATTGATGCATAACCTATGTATTGTGAATGCATGATATTGATGTATAACCTGTTTATTATGAATGCATGATATTGATCCATAACCTGTCTATTGAACATGCAAGCATGCTATACATTCTTGATATCTTATCATGTACAAAGAGAAAAGGTTTTTTGCAGTTTATATAGCTGAATGTAAAACTGTGTTTTCTTACTTAATACATGATGCGTTTAATGTTAAACCTATTGAGAACTTCTATTCTCATTATGTTTAGTGTTATGTTTAGATAAAAGTAAGTGATATGCTAGTTGTTTCTGTGCACTTGATCATAGAGATCCAGTGGATAGCGATGCCTTGTGCAGATTCTGATGTCAGCACCAACTTCTCCACCCTCTGTACTTCAGGGGTGGTGTGTTGTTTAGGGTTTAATGTTAGATTAATGTAGCTTTATAAGTTAATGTTACTTTTATATAAATATTAACATCTGATGTAGTTTTTGGATATGATGGTAATGGAATATATGTTGCTTATATACGCGTGTAGTGTTTGCTGCTTGGAATGTGTTACCGGTTGCTAAAAAAAACTAGTCATTACATGGTCTTTCCTTGACCTACTTCTAGTTTGAAGAACTCTCCAAATATGCAGTTTTCCTTGGTTCTTGAGCCCTTTTGCTCATCTATAAAATGAAAACACAACCGAGCACTATCCAGATATATAAAACAAAATCTCATGATAGTAGGAAAATAATCACAAGTTAACAATGAGTTAAGGGATGAAAAGAAATAAATAAACACACAATTTTCCTATTTATCAACACCCAAACACAATATACATAGATATACATACATACATATATGCATACACTAATAAAGCTAGTAGAACTTTTAGAAGATTCTTAAGATATCTTAATAATATACAACCTAGGATGTATGTATATATGTATGTTTTAGAAGATTTTATAATTTAGTTAAAATGAAAGAAATGGGCCACACCACCCAAACACAACAATAGAGAAGGACAAAGGACATAATCAAGTTTTACAAAAAGAACCAATAGACAACTAGAACTTGGATAGTCAAACACAAGCAAACAATTTAATTATTCACTAGAATTACAATATTAAGAGCTAGTATTAGTGTTGACCCCATTAACGTGACTTAAAAAGTTTTAATGATAACAAACGTATAAAAACATTTCTTTAGGAATTGCATAAGTTTTTTACAAATACATCAAGATCTCATAAAGTTATCAAAGGATTGCATCAAGTTTGTATGGATTCAAGGTAAAGGAACCACAAGCTTGAAGATAGTTTGATCTCTTTAAGTTTCCTCGTCTTAGTATTAATGTGAAAAAAGGTTAAAGAACCTTTAAGCTCTTAAAAATATTTTTAAATCCTTAAATTTGGTTTTCTAAGTTTTGTTGTGCTTAGTTTGTAAATTTTCTCATAAATTAATTTTTTCAAAGTGTAATAAAAGCTTGTTAAGTTTGACAAGTGCCCATTAGTTAGAAATGGAGCATAAGTTTCAAACTAGTAACCAACAAGCACCAATTGGTAGCTTTATACATATGTTAGCTCCTAGAATTTGAAAAATAACAATTACAAGAGCCTATCAGCAACTATAGCTCGCTTTAGAAACATGTTTAGTTCTGAAACTTTTGATAAAAGTTAACTTGCAGAGCAACAAGTGATTATAGTTATCAATAATAGCCTATGCATGTTTTAGAAGGCTGGAATTTAAGTATTAAACATGACAACAGGTGACTATAGACTTTTAATAGTCACCTATTGCCTAAGCAAGAAAGAAATGTATAACTCTAGAATGGTTAAATTTCATTGAATCTAGTGGTAAATTATCTCCAATGGCTATATTCTTCATTTTTTATAAATACCAAGCTCCATTAAACATTAGGAAGTCATAAAATGTGTGAATAAACTCTGTCTTATCTTTAAGCTTTTGAGTTTTCTAGTTTTTTGATATAAGGTTGTAATTGTTATATACACTCTATCTAACAGAGCTTGTTAACCCTTCTATTCATTCTTTCGTAAGGTGTGACATAAGGGAAGGTCCCTTGACATATTTAGGTGTGGAAATTTGATTTAAAGTGATTATAAAGGTGTTGTAAAAGATGTGAACCCGGTTGCCAACTCTGAGGAGTTGTGTTGTTGCAATGGTTTACAAGTGTTTGTGTTAAACTTATGGTTTATAGTGAAAATCTCAAGTTATGGCTTGGGGACTGGATGTAGGATCGGTGGTTGAGCTGAACCAGGGTAATTCTTGGTGTTTTCTTCCTTACACTCTTGTTTATCCTTTTTGTTTTTCTAAGTTTTTGCATCTTTGAGTATTGTTGCATTTGTGCCTATTTGATCTTCCTCATATCTTAATTTATTTAGCTTTGTTTATTTCAGTTATTGTACAAGCTTTCTAGTTGTTTGAAATTGTTTTTATGAGTTTATACTCTTTATAAACTTTCTAGTTTTCTAGTTTTTTGAACAACCTTTTTTTCTATTTTCTACCCTGTAGCTTTCACAAGTTTTGTTTTATAAGTCTATTTGTTTGTGCTAAAACTTGGTTTTTGATTTCTTGACAAAAATTTTACCTTTCCCTTTTTATAAAGTTATGATTTTAAGTTGTGCAAAATTCTCTAAAGTTATCCTTTCTTCCACTTCATTGGAAAAATTTTAAAACATATAATTCATCCACTCTTAAGTGTTTACCATTCCTAACAATTAGAAAAAGCACAACGATTGTAGTCTTCATTACATTCCACTACTTTACTAATAACTTGTATTGGGCTCTATGATTTTGTTTTAAAAACTTTAATATTCCTTACCTTCCATATTTATCAAAATAACTTAACGATCAACTTTTGGGAGATATTAGGCATTGAAATACACTTAATTTCTTGATTTAAGGCCACCCACTATGATCTAATGTTAGACAAGGAGAGGCCACACTCTCTTAACTTTCTTTGAAAGTTAAATCTTTTACAAGTTATCTTTCTTTTTGATCCACTCATATTATTGAGGATCTATGGAAAAGAATTATAAATATTTAGCTTTATTTATTTATTGTGGAGACAAAAAAATCCTACCCTAAAAAGAAAAAACACTTTTAAAAAGAATAACAACACTCCCAAGAAGGGAGAAGACAATAGAGAAGAATTTTAAATGGAGAAGGATAAGAAGAAAAAAATAGAATTAAAGAAAGGAGGGGGCAACGATAGCCTAGGCAAACAAAATTGTCATTGTTGAGAATGAGAGAAAGGGATAGTAGAAACATTAAACAAAAAGAAATGTAAATATTAAATTTATGAAACTACATATTAACATGGACATCATATAGATTTACAATTTATTCACAAGAAGGTATAAAAAAATATAAATTATTTAATTTTTAATTAGAAGATAAATAAAAATAAATATAAAAGATTAAGTTTAAATTTTTTTTAGTTTAAGTAAAGAAACACCCAAGGGAGGTTGAATTGGATGTTCCAAGTTTAAAGCTTTTTTGCAAAATATGAGTCTGACTCAGAAACATCATGAGGAAGACTTTATTAAATAATGATGAAGATGCCTTTTAGAAAATGATCAATTAATTCTAACCTTATCAGGATAGATATATAAAAGGGTCTTAAAACAGAAGATTAGTTAGTGCATGAGTATTTCAACAAATATGTTTTGTTGAAAGTTAAACTTCTCAAGAAAGTCAAGATCTCTTAGTTGTATAGATAGAAAATCAAATTTGCTTTTTTTTCTTTAAACAAGAACCAGCGTAGAAAGTGTTTCCTTTAAACACCTTTTTTTGAAAACAAGATATTTCAAAAGTAGTTTTAAGAATAAATATATTTATCAAGATGAATTGAAAATATGAAGTAAAAAGCCAAGTAAGAGAATAAGAGAGGATGCTTGTTTATTTTACAATCATGTAAGAGCATGTATTGTGGCTAAAATACAATAGTTGAGTATAAGATCATCTCCTATAGGGACATTGATAACTCACTAAAAGTCAGTTGTTTAGCCTCTATTTATGCTCATATTAGTAGCTTGTAATTTGAAAACATAGATATTTTTATACTATTTTATATACAAATCACACTTTGATAGGAATTGACCTAAACCATCTTATTTATGTAGGATTATGACCAATAGGAGGATTAGCAAACTATTAGAGAGGAAAATACCAAGAACTGGAGAAGAATTGAGATGTTGGAAGAAAAAGAAGCCACCATCGTGACTATGAATTCAAAGATATGACTTGGCAATGAGAAGGAACCTTATAGTCATGGCATTCACCTTGCAAAGAGAAGGAAAATTAGAGTTATGACATTCATTGTGATGTCCTATTTTTGCACTTTTTAATTTGCAATTTAATTTTTAGCCCTTATTTTGTAAAGAGGTATAAATAGACATGTTAGGGATTAATTTTAGGAGGTTATGAAGTTTTAAAGTTTTCTTGAGGAGGCTACAACATCCAAATTAAATAAGTAACTATTCATCTCTAGAGATGGACCCAAGGAGTTGAAATTTGATAAAATTTCATTGTTTTTCAAATGTACAATCTCTTGGATGTTTATGGATTTAAATTTTATGCTTCTCACAGTTCAGCCATAACAAGTTCTACTAAAGTCCAGTTCTATTTTTATCAATTATTGCTATGTCTAGCAACTTGCCCTATTTTGTTTATATCTTGACACCTCCTGCTTCACGGTTTTTCCAACTCTAATTACAATTAATTTACTACTTTTTTTTTGCTACTTCTCATGGTTCCATCACAACAAGTTTTATTTAAGTCCAATTCTTTTTTTGAGTTCTAGCTTGTATTTTTTCAATTCCAACTTCGTCCAACAACTTTCCCTCTTTTATTTACAGATTAACAATTTTTGCTTCGTGACTTTTCCAACTATAATTGCAATCGATTTACTTCTCTTTTTTGCTACTTCTCACGACTTTCTCGCCCTAATGACCATCTTTTTGCTTTTATAATATAGTAGCTACTTTCCAATCAAAGCTGTACTTAACTGTAACATTCAAAAATTTAAATCATCCTAAAATTGACACAAAATATTCTAGGAAAATCTAGAAGAGAAGATTAAGGAAGAATGATAATTTTTTTTATAATGGAATAAATGTTATATCTTTAGAAAATAGGATAAAGAACATTAATCCTATTTTTGCTTAAGGAAAATATTTATTTATGAAAACAATTAAGAATGCTATACTATGGAATATGTAGCTAGTGAAATTTAAAATTTGGAATAAGAAGTTAATACATAAGAAACTGGTCTTAATTATACATGTAAGATTTGTTAGTTATGTTTTATAAATGGAATAAAAGGAGAAAGAAATAAATGATAACAATCAGGGAAAAAAATTATGAAGCAAAATATCATTAGCAGTTAATGATCGTTACGTAGGGCTAGAGAAGAAACTTCAGTTAGGCAGATATTATAAATATATCTTCTTACCATAAAGTGATGAATGTCTTAGACACTTTAATATTAGGTAAAAATAACCTTAAAAAGGGGAGTGTAGAATAAATTTTAGACAAGAGTTATTAAAAAGTTTTCTTTGTGGGATGAATAGTATAGAAACTTATAAGGTTAAAACAAGCTTATTAAAGGTGAAGGGGGATAGTAGGAAACATTTTATCTGTAACATCCCTAATGTCGTTTCATGTATTAATAAAAGTACAAAAGTATTCAAAGTAACATATCTAATTTCTTTTCTTTTATTAATAAAGGTACATAAATATTTAATTAAGGAAATAAAATTTATTAGACAATTTTTAAATATTTAAGGAAATATAATCCTTAGAAATTCTTCACCTTACGTATGCATAGAAATGTTCTAACATTAATGGAATAGGTAAAGAGAGAAAACCTAAGAGGAAATATTAGAAATAAATATACTAAAGAAAGGTAAAATTCTTAGGTAAGGAAAATAAATTTTTGTGAAGGTATTAAAATTTCAAGAAGATTGGATTAGGGTAATTTTTCCTAATTTAAGAGTTAAAGTTACTAAGTTTAGTATCTCCACCTATAAATTGGGCTTTCAACTATGGACACTTCATATAGAATCTTTCTACCTCACATGAATTTTTAGCAAGCCAATAGGATAGCCCAAGGAAGAAATAAAACATAGACTTGGACTAGAATATAGAAATTGGACCGATAGCCCAAAAATCATGAAAATGTGACCAAGCCCATTATGAAAGGTAGAATTTTAACCAAAGTAAAGAAAATAGGCAAGACTGAGCCCAAACCCAAGAGGAAAAATAAAAATAAAAATAAAAATAAAGTGATGAAATAATGTTGTAATCAAGATTAGGTGACAAGGCATTAGGACAAAACATCTATATCCTACACTCATAATTTTAGCAAGTGGTATGATAATACATGGCATTAGCACAAAACATTCCAATCCCACACAAATAATTTTAGCCAAATAATGGAGATTCAAGGGCTAGAAATTTGCCACCCTAAAAGGCAAACCTATCATACTTGATTTAGACAAAAGGAAATGGAGATGAATCCCCAAATCAAAGGGACCTTGTCCCTTATCTTAAGAACATATCATTATAATTTTCAAAATACAAATCTCCTTTTGCTATGCATATCTTGACTAAGGAAGAGGAAGACAAGAACATAAGTTGTTTGCTTTCCAAAAAGTCAACCAAGTGTATCCTAATTGTGACAAGGTAGACCCATGATCATGAAAGATGAATTATTTGATGGTCTATTTAAGCGAAACCCACCCCTATAACATTTTAATTTCGTCCAAGTGAGGAAGAGAGAGAAATAGAAGCAAGGTAGAGAGAGGAAAGGAGAGAAAGAGAGGAGAAGAAAGGAAGGAAGAAGAAGGAGAAGTCTAGAGGGCTAAGTACTTAAGGTAAGTTAACTTAATCTCCACTTGAATTCATTTTTCTTCTTCATCCTTGAGGTTCAAAAACTCAACCTCCTTCTCTTATTTAAGCTGCTAGAAAAGATAAGGGAAGGGAGGAATCTTGATACTTCTTTCAAGGGAAACAAGAAAACAAATTCACTAAGTGAGCTAGGAAGATTCTTAGGTAGGTTTAACAATATTTCTTCTTGAAGAAAAGTTTTGAAATTTGTAACATTTATATGGGATTTTGATCTTAAGAACTTTGATGATTGGTCATGGATGTTGCTTTATCATGTTACATATTATTCTTGCATGTGATGTATGTTTGAATACTTAGGCTAGTGTAGATAGTTCTGCATAGGTATGGCTATGGGTGGTAAAACTTTAAGCTTTTGTTTTTAAATTTCTGGGAAGAATTGATAAGGATTTAAAATAACTTGTTAACATAACAATTATAGATATATGTCTCACGGATTTGTAACCACTGGCATCACTCAATTTGGAGTCCATATGAGGTAGATATGGTCCGATTAGTAAGCAGTGGTCAGAAAATAGTTAATCAGGGAAGAATTTGTTAGGAAAGCTTCTGTGTTGGAATTTTTGTGAACATTATGTAGGGTATTAAAATAACTTGTTCACATAAAAATTATAGATATATGTCTCACAGAATTTTAGCCACTGGAATCACTTAATTTTGAGTCCATATGAGGTAAATATGGTCTGATTAGTAAGCAATGTTTAGAAAATGGTTAATCAGGGAAGAACATGTTAGGATAACTTCTGTGTTTTAATTTCAGGGAAGATCCTATAGGGAATTCAAATAAATTATTAACTTAATAATTATATATATATGTGTCACATAATTTTAGCCACTGGAATCACTCAATTTGGAGTCCATATGAGGTAGATATGGTCAGATGAGTAAGCAGTGTTCAGAAAATGGTTAATCAGGAAAGAACATGTTAGGATAGATTCTGTGTTTTAATTTCTGGGAACATCCTGTAGGGAATTCAAATAAATGGTTAACATACGAATTATAGATATATTTTTCACGGAATTTTAACCACTGGAATTACACAATTTGGAGTTCATAAGAGGTAGATATGGTTTGATTAGTAAGCAGTAGTCAGAAAATGGTTAATCAGGGAAGAATATGTTAGGATAGCTTATGTGTTTTAATTTCTGGGAACCTTATATAAGGAATTAAAATAAATGGTTAACATAATAATTATATATATATGTGTCACAGATTTTTAGCCACTGGAATCACTTAATTTAGAATTTTTATGAGAGAGATATGGACAGATTAGTAGGTAGAGGTCAGAAACTACATGAGAAACAATAACCTGTAATTTGAGGGACTAATTTCACATTGATTTCTTAATATTTCTCTAAACTATTCAACATAATAGTTTTAGATAATTGTTTTATATTTAAATTGTCAGGAAGATCACCTACATCGGAGTTAAATTGAGGGAGTTATGTTCTGATTAGTAAGAGAAGGTTAGACAGGATGAAAACCTACATCAAGAAAATAAAGAAATAAAATTAATATTTAAAAAAGAAGAAGAATCTTATAAATGAAAATAATAAATGACTAGTATATGCTATAGCCATTGCCATTGTTTGAACTTCTTACCATCTTAAGTGTGAAATTTTGACATGGAAATATTTTATAAAGTGATATTTGAAATGGTTATGTTCATGGCATGATTACCAATAATTTTTGGTAATAGTTAGATACTTGTTATTGAAAGCATATTTTTTGGCTATCATTGTGAAAAGAAAAGAAATAAGCATGGTCACATGGCAATCCGTGTTGCGCACCAGTAGAGGACGCCCTACTAACGGTTATAATCATGTTAATGAGAAAAGAAAGAGAAAGTAAGCCATCTCGGACGGAGGGAGAAAAGCTTGTACCGGAGAGTAGGAAATACTCACCCTGACCGAGGTAACATGATATGAAAATAAATTGATAGTCAACATATGATATCCTGAAAAATAATATTTATGCCATACATGTCATAATTTTACAATTTTCATGTGCATGGATAAAGTGCATTCATGTGACCTAAAGATATTTTCTGTAGTTTGTACAGATGGACATAACATGATGAACTATATTGATGGTAAATTATGATTTATTGTTGAACCTACTGGGATTTAATTCTCACTATATTTCCATATCATGTTCAGAAGAATAATTATGCAAATTTTCTCCATGACACTTATTATTGTCGTACGTTGGATCGAGTTTCCCTACCTTGGGCAACTACCAGTTATATCGGATATATCTGCACTAGATGTGACTGAGATTCTGGTGGTAGTGCCGCCACCCGCACCAGTGTCCCTGGAAGTAGTCTACGTAGATGATTAGGGCTAATATGTATATTTTAGACCTTTGTACAAATGTTTGTAAAATAATGGTGTGTATGGAAACTCAATACTGTATCAATGTTAATAACAATTATGCTTAGTTAAATAAATTATTATTATTAGTTAAGTGGTTGTAATTAAAGCAGTAATAACTTCATAGAATTTTACAAATATAAAACAAAAAAAATTTATATTTACATAAATGGAGTTGTTACATCATCAACATGGTAAGTGGAAAATTAAAAAAATATTATAAGTGTAATTATGTAAAGATGTGCAAGGCCAAGCCAATTTCTAAGCATATGACTATTTCCATTTATAACATTGCTATATATGATACTATGGATGCAATATACATATTTTGCTTAATGATTTCTATGACATTCTTTGAGTTTTTTTTATCTTACAATAAATAGCATAATAAGAAGAGTCAAAATAAGTTGGTTTTATTATTTTCTAAGTAAATGCTCATAGAAGATGAATAGAAGAATTTTTATTCTTGAAGAAAAACTAGAAGGGTAAAATTGTAATTTCTTGATTCTTAGGGTTAGGGTTGGGCATCAAGGAGTGAACTGAAGTTATGTTAGGAGTGTAACTCTAAAGTTCATTAGCATCCTTCTTAAGAGAAGATTAAACCACTTGGAGAAATTACAATAGCCAAACAATGTCTTATCTAATGGCTAGTTGGAATTTTAAGGGATGATAAGCTAGTAATTATGACTTGGTTGGAGGACATAGTTAGAAGGGGAAAAGATGCTTCTTAGGCAAGCTATTATTATTTTATTATTTTTGGATAGACTTCATGAAGAAGTCGACCAAAGAGGTTGGAAAAATTGCAGCGGCCAAGGGAGAAGAGGAGAAATTGAGAGGGAGAGAGAAAGTAAGGAAAAGAGGCCAAAGGTGATTCTTCTATGGATTATCCCCTTTAATATTCTTTTGTACTCATGATAGAATTCCTAAAAGGTGGTTTTTGATGGTGGAAATGCAAACTTTTGTGGAAAAGGAGAAGGAAAAAAAAAAGTGATCAAGGAAGAAGAAAACTAAAGGAGTAATAATGGATAGGTTTAACATTGAATTGACATTAAATACTTGCATGAGTTGATGACACCCACAGAGAGAGAGAGAGAGAGAGAGAGAGAGAGAGAGATATATATATATATATATATATATATATATATATATATATATATATATGCATGTTGTTTGAAGTCAATTAGTGTAGCTTGAGTATATGTTTAGAATAACCATATGAATAGTGATTGAATTTGGAAAAGGAGAATGGAGGAAGACATTCATGGAGTTACAAGTTTAAATAACTTCTCATGCATTTGTATATGCTCAATTAAGGGCCTGTGGATTCATGTATAACTTTATTTTTGGTTAGTTTAGTACATGTATGGGTGGATGGGAGTAAAGAAAACAAAAAGGGTAAATTATGTACACAGAACATGGCCTATTTGTGTTATATGCTGATGGATGGAGTGTACAACACCAAGCATAACCGTGTTCTAGGACATGACTAAGCTGTGCTTTGTACTGGTGCAGCTTGGTTTAAACTACATTCTATATTAAATAAACCTTATCAATTAAATAGTAGTTAGGGAACCCAAATCATAGAAGAATACCCTAAAATTGTTACATTGCATTACTAGTTATTACTAGTTTCATCAATCTTTATCCTATTAAGCATGATAAACATTGTATATTAATACATATTTATAAAATGATGTGATGGGGATGATAGTACGCTTGATGAATTACTTAATGCATACATGAAGATAATAATGCTTAGATGGTATGATATATACGTTGTTACATGATGATGAATGTATTAATACATATTTGTTAAATGTTATGATGATGATGATGAATGTGATATCATGGATGCTGAATATGAGAAAAAGACAAGATAATAATAAAATTTAGGATGATCGTTACAATAGTAAGGTGAACAGACGGGTTGTATGGCTTGAGACAGTATCGAATAGAGAACGCCCTATTAGCCTTGAGTGAACCGAAGGGGAATATGGCCACTCTAATTAGGTGATAGTGGTGTGTGAGTAGAGGGTGGGAGAATGGCTCACATTACCCTGTTACTAAACATAGATGAATAACAGACGATCAGCCACTATGCATAATGTTGTTGTTTTAATTAAAACTCGCAAGTGCACGAATCTATTGGAGTATAGATTTAGTGGTTGTTGGTATTTCATGCAAAGATGAATACAGTGTCTGAACGCAAGTGCACGTGTCATGACTAAGTAATAAAGTGATGAGTGAGTATCGTCCCACGAGGAGTGAACTAAAACTATTATATCGAGTTCTGCTGTGTGAAATGCTGTAGCAAAAATAAAATGGTTCACAAGGTAAAATAAGGGTAGATCAATCAAATGCAACTATAACTAAGGTGAGGAGTGCTAGAGTGTAAAGAAAATGGTATTGGGTGGTCTAGGGTTGCTCTGGGTTGCCATGAACTGTTGCACTCATATTTACTCCAAGAATTGCTACAACAATTTTCCTAGGTGCCCAGTTCAGTCTTGAATGGAGTCTTCCCAGACTTCCATTCCTTACAATTTTGAGGTTCAGACTTGCATTCCTGCATCAGTCTTCACCCCCAAGTTGTACATAAAGCTCCACTGCTGGGGTGATGGGGGACCATATATTCCTATATTGGCTGTCCCCATATATTTAAACTATTTTTCCAGCCTCCATTCTCCTCCCGGGTGAATATTGGCCTCAGTCTACCTCCACTAACTTCCGTTATCAGGGGAATTTAAAATATAAACACAGTTGAATGTAAAAACAATGCTACAACGAAATGTGTTATACTAAAAGTGCGCTCAACTTCATTATAACCCTTATGCAACCCTAGCTGGAAACTAGCCAAGCCTCATGGTTACACTGGTTACAGATTTTCCAAAATCACTGGTATGCATCCTAAGAGATTTCTATGAAGATACAAAAGCAGTTATTGATAAAGACGGAAGAAAACAAAACAAGAATAAAAATGAAAATCTGGAAAAATTGCCATTATCCTGTGCTACAGTGCCCTCCTATGCAGTCTATGGCTTCTTCTTTTTTCTCTACACCCCCTCTCTCATGCATCCCCTTCTGGTCTCCCCCTCTGTCTCTTTTTATGGTTCAGCCTTGTGGTCCCAGTCAGTTGCCTGGCTTTTGCTGACATTCCCCCTGCTCTGCAGTCAGCGTCCTTGTGTCAGCTTTTCCCCTTCACTTTCAGTAGTGGAGGCCTTTCTGCATCAACCCAACCAGCAGCTTGCAATGTCAGTTAGTTGCTGCTTTCTCCTGCTAGGTGGGTGCTGCACCTGCTGCGCAGCTCTGCTCCTCTGCTACCTCCACGATAACAGTAGAATCAGTTCCACATGTAAGACAAAAAGGGGCAGCTCACTCAATATCACTTGTGTTGCTGCCATAATTGCCACATATGTTTACAAAACTGCTGCAACAAACGAGATGGGTGATATTATATCCAAGGGAGTCATTCCATTTAATTAAGTCCAGGAATAAGATTGCTCAATGTATCAAAACAGTGCAGTAAATATACTCCGAAAGCTCATAAAAACTACAATAAGTTGCAGTTATCAAATCCCCCCAAACTTAAAGGATTACTTGTCCCTAAGCAATTTGTTCTGTTCACCCCACCTTTTTTTTCAATTAATTTCATATCTTTTCTCTCCTGCCTAATTCCATATAGTCTTGCTGATAGCTCTAAACTCTCAGGATTGTTCCCTATAAAAAACACCACAAGCCTTCTTCCCAATCTCAACCAAAACCCTACTTAAAGTTGTGTGTGTGTGATATGGGCAGTTTCCCCAAGAGTCTCTTGGGTCAATATCAGCCAGAGTTCCTAAGATTTTTATGCTAATATATCAAGCTTCCTTCCTTAGGATGAGTTGGCATATTTCAACATAGGCATAGTCAGGGCAACACATATAGGGGTAGTTACGGATTTCCATTCTCTCTTTTCTTTTTTTGCATATACAGATATTATTTTAGCAGAGGTCATTAGTGCCTTTTAACGCGAATGCTAACATGTGTTGATGAGGACACCCGGTTACTCAATCTTATCACCCTTTAGTAGCATCCCACTCATACTCTATGTCCCTCTTTTACGCAAAGGCACACATGGGGCTCATGCATACCCCTGGTTACTAAGGAACTACAAAGACATTGGAGTGTCCACATTTCTCTCTTTATTTTCTACTTCCCCCCCAAACTTAAGCCTTTCTGACAAATAACTTATGCCTATTTCCTAATTTCATAGAAGACTATCAATATTGGCGCTAAAAAATTTAAGTCCAATTTCTGAAATTACCAATTTTCTCTTGCAAAAACTACCCATATTCTATGCTCATTAGAAGAAGGTTCTGTGTGTGATTGGGCAAGGGTGTAGGTCTCATATTCTGGTTTTTAGTGCAATTTCCAACCCTCCTCATGGAGTATCCCAAAACTATAGCAGGATATGAAATATGAAGGCTTATCTCCTTGTGTTTCTCTCTTGTTTTTTTTTTGAGTTAGTGAAACGGACAACAGCAAGTTATAATGTGGTCTTCAATGACACAGTCAGGCAAAGGCACAAACAAACTAAAGAACAAATAAACAGGAACACACAATAAACAAAAAAAAAGGTCAACATATGCTTCAGCAAACACTACAGGAATAACTAAGATAATAATAAGATAATTCTCCAGCATATGCCATAGTAAGCATTACAGCAAAAGATTATATGACACCCCCCAAACTTAAGGATGAGTAGTGTCCTCATTGCTGATGAAATGGCCAAAAACATAAAAGACACCCAAAAACAGAAGTAGAGGCAAAGGAATTCCAAATGCAACAGAGAAGGAATAAGAGATAAGGGAACTTCCTGAGGGTGCTAGCAGGGATGCTGCAGCACCCTAGGGCCATTGACCCCCAGAAGACCTTGAAGAGCTTCTGAGCCCACTCCTGCGCTGTGTTGATTGTTGTGGGGCCTTCCCTTTGTGCATCATTGCTGCCCGTTTTGCAATGGGCTCATCATCATCAGAGGACTCAGTTCCCACAGGTGTCTGTTGGGGTTCTGGGTAGGGCTCCTTACTTGTGGAGGAGCCTTCAGACTCCTTGTGCTATTCTGTCTGTAGCTCAGGTGCTGGGCCTGCCTCCTCAAAGGTGGTATAGAGTAAGTCAGTGGAAAACTCCGGAAATGGGAAACAAATTTTATAGTTCTGTTCAAGGGTGGTGTGGAGGGCAAAATCCCTTTTCTGCTCATAATGCCAAAACGTTTGCTAATGTTGCAAAAGAATAGCTTGCTGCCTGAGAATGGTAGCTTGTTGATGGAAGATGAACTGCAGGGTCTTGTCAGCTGGCTAGAGGGCAGAGGAAGAAGCAGAGGGTCCGGTAGATTGTGGGGGACCTCAGGAGGCAGTTTGTGGGTTTAGGGCAGCCTTTTCTTGGACAATCTGGGCAATGGTGATGGCAGTGATGGGGCTGGTGTCCTTCAATGTTTCTTCATCAATGGAGACTGGAACTCCACGATTCTTGCACAGAATAGTGATAAGGGAAGGGAAAAGTAAGCTTTCCTTTTTCCGGTTGGCGCATACTTCAATTTGGCCACTGATGATTTGGCCAACGTTGAGTGGTCTGCCGGATATGAGTGCGTCAACCATGGCTACTCTGTCACGGCTCACTGTCTGCCCATGGGTGGAACGTAACAAGTGTGTCTTAAGGAAGTGGTACCACACCTTTGCTGCAGGTACTAGAGAGACTCGATTGATGGTGGTAGAGCCTTGTGGGGATTTGTCCCAAGTGGTGCCTGGAAGGCACACCTGGGTGAGCATTGCGTCCCAGTCCTGGTCCATCAAATCCCTTAGATATTCGTCGTACTGGTCTTCCTCGTCTCGCAGATTATAGGCCTTGTTAATGGAGACTTGGTCGAACCGAACCCTAGTCTCCCTGACTCTCACCCACTTCTCATTGTCTAGCGAGAAGTTAGCGTAGAACTCCCTTACCAGAGGGATAATGGAAGCTTGTGGGTGACTGGCAAAATTTTCCCATCCCCTCTGTTTGACCACAGTTGCAACGTAAAGTGGTAGTCCCAAATCTTCTGTGGTGGAGAAGGTGAAACCTTTCTCTGCACAAAAATTCCTTCGAAAAGTTTCCTCCTTGTACCTCTGTTCATTCTCATCTGAATTGAATTTTTTCATTTTACTGGCCTTGCGAGCCACTGTCTTGATTCGCGGCATGGTTAGTTGTGGAAGTGTGGATGTAAAGGTTTCTGGGACGAAGGTGGGTCGGGGTTCTAGTGACTTCAGGGGTTGAAAGAACGTGATGGATCTGGGGAGGTGAAAGGACTGAGGAAGTTGCAGGGTTGTAATGAGGGGAAGGTACGTGGTTTTGTGACTTATGGGCTTCTGCCAGTTTTCCCGCCCTCTTTTGCTTTTGTCAAAATATTTTTTTTTGTAACGCATTTGCTGCAGCAACTTTTGCAGCAAAAACTGGGTTGCCTATGATTTTACTACAGCAGAGGTGGCTTGTTCTTAATCTTGCTATAGCAAAGCAGGGACTATCTTTCATACAGTTTTGCTGCAGCAAAACAAAAACTGGTTATGCAAACTTCTATGCTTCCCATCCTACGTAATAAACACAAATGCTATTAGATTCATGATTTAAACTATCCAAAAACTGTCATGATTTAAACTATCTAAAAACTGTCAAATTAATCAACAACAAATTTAAACATGGGTTGCCTCCCATGAGCGCTTGTTTTAGAGTCAACAGCCTGACTTTCTCCTTGTTCATTCCTCTTGTAGATGGGTTGAGGTGTGCTGTCTATCCACATCACCTCCCAGATAGTGCTTGACCCTTTGTCCATTAACCCTGAATGCCCTTCCTTCCTTTTCTTCTTCTAATTCTACAGTTCTGAAAGGGAAAACCTTGCTAATGCGAAAAGGACCAGACCAACGAGATTTTAATTTCCCAGGAAACAAGGTCAGCCTGGAATTATACAGCATCACTTTCTGTCCTACTTTGAAGTTCCTTGGTTGTATCTTCTTGTCATGGCATTGCTTTGTTTTCTCCTTATACAGTTTGGCATTCTCATAAGCCTGCCCTCGGAATTCATCCAGCTCATTTAGCTGCAGCATCCTTTTCTCACCAGCAGCTTCTAGATTCAGGTTTAAATTCTTCACTGCCCAATATGCTCAATGCTCTAACTCTACTGGTAGATGACAAGCCTTCCCGAATACCAACTTGTATGGGGACATGCCCAGTGGTGTCTTGTAGGCTATTCTATATGCCCATAATGCATCATCCAACCTCGAGGACCAATCCTTCCTCGTAGGGCCTAATGTTTTCTCCAAGATTCTCTTGATCTCTCTGTTGGAAACTTCAGTCTGCCCACTCGTTTGTGGGTGATAGGGTGTTGCCACCTTGTGCCTTACTCTGTATTTAGTTAGGAGTGCTTTGAACTGCCTATTGCAGAAATGGGTCCCTCCATCGCTAATGATGGCCCTAGGGGTTCCAAACCTTGTAAAAATGTTTCCCTTCAAAAACTTAGTCACCACTCTGGCTTCATTAGTCTGAGATGCACTGGCTTCCACCCATTTTGAAACATAGTCGACGGCTACTAGGATGTATTGGTTGCCGAAACTTGAGGAAAATGGTCCCATGAAATCTATTCCCCATACATCAAATAATTCCACCTCTAAGATGTTGTTCAGTGGCATTTCATGTCTTCTAGATATATTCCCTGTCCTCTGGCATCGGTCACATTGCTTTGCAAAAGAGTGGGAGTCCTTGAATAAAGAGGGCCAGTAGAACCCGCCCTGCAATACCTTGTTTGCAGTTCTAACTCCTCCAAAATGACCTCCATAAAGAGAAGCATGGCATTGCTATAAGATTTTCTCCATCTCTTCGCTGGGTATGCATATCCTTATCATCTGATCAGCATAGTGCTTGTAAAGGTATGGTTCACCCCAGTAATATGAGTTCACCTCATGCATACATTTTTTCTTCTGTTGTAACGTCAAGTCTGGTGGGAGCAGTCCACTCACAAGGTAATTTACATAGTCTGCATACCATGGCACACTATCTTTGGATAGGAGGTAGAGTTATTCATCTAGGAACCTCTCGTTAATTTCATTTTCTCCTGAGCTGTCCCCTTCCAGTCTGGAGAGATGGCCTGCCATTTGATTTTTAGTTCCCTTTCTATCCCTGATCTCCAGGTCAAATTCCTGAAGCAAAAGCACCCACCAAATAAGTTTGGGCTTAGAGTCCTTTTTCTTAATCAGATGTTTGATGGCAGAATGGTCTGTGTGCACTATCACCTTTGCTTCTACCAGATATGATCTGAACATTTCAAACGTAAAAACTACTACAAGCAACTCTTTTTCTGTCACTGTGTAGTTCAGTTGGGCACCTTGTAGTGTTTTGCTGGCATAATATATAGAGTGAAAAAGCTTGTTCCTATGCTGTCCGAGAACAGCTCCCAATGCTGCTTCACTGGCATCACACATTAGCTCGAATGGAGAGGTCCAGTATGGTGCCACGATAACTGGGGCTGTACTCAATTTCTTCTTAAGGTTACAAAATGCTATCATGCAACCTTCATCAAAACAGAAAGTTCTATCCTTCTAGAGCAAACTGAATAAAGGTTTAGCAACCTTAGAGAAGTCTTTAATGAACCTCCTATAAAATCCTGCATGACCCAGGAAGCTTCGGATGCCCTTGACAGAGGTGGGAGGAGGCAGCTTCTCTATGATTTCTACCTTGGCCTTGTCAACCTCAAGTCCTCTTTGAGAAATTTTATGCCCCAGCACAATTCCCTCTTTTACCATAAACTAACACTTCTCCCAGTTCAGCACCAAGTTTGTTTCCTCACACCGCTGTAAGACTTTAGCAAGGTTTCCTAAACATAGGTCAAAGGAATCCCCAAAAATTGAGAAGTCATCCATGAAAATTTCCACAAACTGTTCAGCCATTTCTGTAAAAATTGCCATCATGCATCGCTGGAACGTTGCTGGAGCATTGCATAGCCCGAATGGCATTCTTCGAAATGCAAAGGTACTATAAGGACATGTGAATGTGGTCTTATGCTGATCTTTCAGTGCTATAGCAATCTGGTTGTACCTTGAATACCCATCCAGGAAGCAATAATACTTTCTTCCCGCAAGTCTATCCAACATTTGATCAATGAATGGCAGGGGAAAGTGATCTTTCTTGGTACTCTTGTTCAGTTTCCGATAATCCATGCAAATCCTCCAACTAGTCACAACCTTGGTGGGGATAAGCTCATTATTTTCGTTTTCCACCATAGTCATGCCCCCTTTTTTAGGAACACATTGGACTGGACTCACCCACGAGCTGTCTGAAATGGGGTAGATAATTCCAGCATCTAGCCACCTAATAATCTCCTTCTTTACCACCTCCTTCATTATTGGGTTGAGCCTCCATTAGGGTTCTATGGACCCTGTTTCATTACTCTTCAAAAGGATCTCGTGCATGCAAAAGGAGGGGCTGATTCCCTTAATATCAGCAAGTGTCCAACCAATAGCCTTCCTGAATTTCTTCAATGTCAGGACCAATTTCTCCTATTGTTCCTCTGTCAACAATGCTGAGATAACCACAGAAAGAGTGGTTGTTTCTCCTAAATACGCATACTTGAGGTGTGCTGGCAGAGGCTTCATTTCCACGACTGGTGGTTCCTCCACTGACGCTTTTAGTAGCCTTGATTCTGGTAGGATCACGTATAATGGCTCCTTCCTTGGCTCCTGATTCCTAATGCCATGACTGACATCAATCCAGGCCCATTCTTTCTCGTCTTCCCCTTCTGAATCTGAGTTGTCTGTCCATGCTACTGGTGGTGGGCGCTTGCAACATTTTTCTAGCTGCTCTGATGCTAATGTGTCTATCATATACACAACTGCACATTCCTCTTCTTCACTAGCAAACTTCATGGTTTGGAGTACATTGAATGTAACCTGCTCATCCTAGACTCTCATGGTTAATTCCCCTTTCTGTACATCAATTAATGTCTTGCCAGTTGGTACTTCTGCATTAGCTTCATGGTCCAGTATTATAAAGTCTACTGGGAAGATGAACTTGTCCACCTTAACCAGTACATCCTCGATCTTTCCTTCTGGATGAGCTATGGATCTGTCTGCAAGTTGCAGGGAGACTGTGGTAGGTCTTGCTTCTCTAATTCCTAGCTTTTTAAATATGGCCATTGGCATGAGGTTGATGCTTGCTCCCAAATCACAAAGTGCCTTGCCAAAATACTGGTTCCCAATAGAATAAGGTATGGTGAAACTGCCTGGATCCTTAAGTTTGGGTGGCAGCTTATTCTGCAGCACAACACTGTATTCCCTTGTGAGAGCAACAGTTTCAAACTCGCCAAATCATATCTTCTTGGTCAGAATGTCCTTCATGAACTTTACATAGTTAGGCATCTGCTCTAGCGCTTATACCAGAGGAATGTTAATGTGCAGCTGTTTCAGGACGTCTAGGAACCTTCTAAACTGCTGGTCATTCTGCTTTTTCTGGAATCTCTGAGGGAATGAGGGAGGTAGCTTGGTTTGCTGCATGCCTTGCTGCGGCAAAGTTGCTGAATTTTACTATGGCATAGCCGCAGCATTTTCTCTAGAAATGGTTGCTTCTTCGCTTACCTCCTCCTCTTGCTTTTTCTTGTCTTTCCTTGTCTCCAAGGGTACAGTGGAGTCTTTCTGGTCCTGTCCTCTTGCTTTTGGTGCCTCCTCCATCTTCCCACTTCTCAGAGCTATAGCCTTCCAGTGCTCTTTCCCCTCTCTCCTAGGGACTTCAGTATTGCTAGGAAGTGTCCCTAGAGGTCTGCTTTTTAGTTCATTGGCAAGCTTTCCCACTTGAGTTTCCAGATTCCATAACGAGGCTGCTTGACTCTGGATTATAGCATCATTCCTTGCCATATATTCCTTCATCAGGGATTCCAGTGAAGTGGTGGCTTCGTGATGCTACTGTCTTTGCTGATGGAAGTCAAGGGGAGCCTATGGTCTTTGTGGAGCAGAGTTGCTCCCTTGTCCAATACTACAGTTGCTCCAGGAAAAATTGGGGTGTTGCCTCCATCCTGGGTTATACATGTTAGAGTAGGGATTGTTATTGCAATTCATATTTCCCACGTAGCACACTAATTCTAGGTTTGAGGGACAAGTTTCAAATAGATGTGGTCCATTGCACAATACACAAGATGGTCCAATCTCCTGGACTGCGTTGGCTGCTTGAGGGCGGTTCACTTGCTAACTTTTTAAGACATTAACTAGTTAAGCTAACTCAGCTGTGAGAGAAGTAACTTCACTCACTTCATGTATGCCTACCGTTTTTCTACCAGTGGAAACTCAATCCATAGGCCACTGATAGTTATTACTAGCCATTCTTTTGAGCAGCTCATATGCCTCATTATATGTTTTGGACAATAGTGCCCCATTAGCTACTGCATCCACTATAGTGCGGGTTTGAGCATTAAGACCATTGTAAAAGGTCTCCATTTGAATGCAGTAAGGGATTCCATGATGAGAGCATCTCCGTAAAAGCTCTTTATACCTCTCCCAGGTCTCATACAATGATTCACCTTCCAATTTCTGGAAAGAGGAGATGTCATTTCTTAATCTGGCATTCTTAGTGGGCGAGAAATATTTCAGCAGAAATTTTTCAGCCAAATCGCTCCAATTAGCGATAAATTCGGGTGGCAGAGAGTTCAGCCACGCTCTTGCTCGATCTCTTAATGAGTAAGGGAACAACTTTAGCCTAAGCACTTCTTCTGTTACCCCATTCATTTTGAAAGCATCTGTGACTTCCATGAATACTCTTAAGTGAAGATGAGGGTCCTCTGTAGGCATTCCATTGAACTGGCCTGCAGTCTGTAACATCTGAAACATTACCGGCTTGAGCTCAAAGTGTAGAGCCTCGATCTTTGGTCTCACAATACTTGGGTTCAACCCATTCAGGTTTGGTTGAACATAAGCATTTAAGACCCGATCTCTATCGTCCATGTTGTCTGCAACATTCTGATTAGCCATTCCTGGCTACTGCTGAGGTCCTAACTGTCCTCTTTTTCTTCTCAAAAGCGTTCTTTCTATTTCTGGATCTAGAGGTAGAAGTTCTCTGTCAGCCCGAGTCATGCACTGCGTTACCTGTTCAACAAAACACCAGAGGGAATAATAGATATAACTAGAAACACTTCACACAGTCAAGTAACTAAGAACAATTTTTAAGTTGACACTCCCTGGCAACAGCGCCAAAAACTTGTTGGTATTTCATGCAAAGATGAATACAGTGTCCAAACGTAAGTGTACGTGTCGTGACCAAGTAATAAAGTGATGAGTGAGTATCGTCCCACGAGGAGTGAACTAAAACTATTATATCGAGTTCTACTGTTTGAAATGCTGTAGCAAAATTAAAATGGTTCACAAGGTAAAATAAGGGTAGATCAATCAAATGCAACTATAACTAAGGTGAGGAGTGCTAGGGTGTAAAGAAAATGGTATTGGGTGGTCTAGGGTTGCTCAGGGTTGCCATGAACTGTTGCACTCATATTTACTCCAGGAATTGCTACAAAAATTGTCCTAGGTGCCCAGTTCAGTCTTGAATGGAGTTTTCCCAAACTTCCATTCCTTACAATTCTGAGGTTCACACCTGCATTCCTGCATCAGTCTTCACCCCCGAGTTGTGCATAAAGCTCCATTGCTGGGGTGATGGGGGACTATATATTCCTATATTGGCTGTCCCCATATATTCAAACTATTTTTCCAGCCTCCATTCCCCTCCCGAGTGAATATTGGCCTCAGTCTACCTCCACTAACTTCTATTATCAGGGGAATTTAAAATATAAACACAGTTGAATGTAAAAACAATGCTGCAATGAAATGTGTTATACTAAAAGTGTGCTCAAGTTCATTACAACCCTTATGCATCCCTAGCTGGAAACTAGCCAAGCCTCATGGTCACACTGATTACAGATTTTCCAAAATCACTGATATGCATCCCAAGCGATTTGTATGAAGATACAAAGGCAGTTATTGATAAAGACGGAAGAAAACACAACAAGAATAAAAATGGAAATCTGGAAAAATTGCCATTATCCTGTGCTCCAGTGCCCTCCTATGCAGTCTGTGGCTTCTTCTTTTTCTCTATACCCCCTCTCTCATGCTTCCCCTTCTCGTCTCCCCCTCTGTCTCTTTTTATGGTTCAGCCTTGTGGTCCCAGTCAGTTGGCTGGCTTTTGCTGACATTCCCCCTGCTCTGCAGTCAGCGTCCTTGTGTCAGCTTTTCCCCTCCACTTTCAGTAGTGGAGGCCTTTCTGCATCAGCCCAACCAACAGCTTGCAATGTCAGTTGGTTGCTGCTTTCTCCTGCTAGGTGGGTGCTGCACCTGCTGCGCAGCTTTGCTCCTCTGCTACCTGCGCCATAACAGTCGAATTGATTCCACATGTAAGACAAAAAGGGGTAGCTCACTCAATATCACTTGTGTTGCTGCCATAATTGCCACATATGTTTACAAAACTGCTGCAGCAAACGAGATGGGTGATATTATATCCAGGGGAGTCATTCCATTTAATTAAGTCTAGGAATAAGAGTGCTCAATGTATCAAAACAGTTCAGTAAACATACTCCACAAGCTCATAAAAACTGCAATAAGTTGCAGTTATCAGTGGTATGCAAGGTCGATCCCACATGGATTGCCAATTGAGAGAAAATTATAATTTAGATCCAAAATAAATACTTCTAACCTAGTTGCCAATGTCTTGTTTTGTGAGATAAATATTGAACAAAGTATGCAAAGAACTAATATACTGAAATTAAACGAAGATGTATTCAAAATAAAGAAGCATGCTAAGGTTAGGGGATCCACTCTTGGTATTTCAAATAAAGATAAATTTAACTCTTTTATTACTCAATTAGAATCCTTACATGAATAAGTTTCCAATTGGAAGATATGTTAATTTAAATTCATCTTTGTTTATACATGAATTATATTTACCTCCTTACTAATATTTAAAACATTCTTGTAAAATGGATTCAAGTATATATTGTGTCAATTGTCATGTTGTCTACAATATATCAAGATTCACACTTCGCAAGATTAAAAATACAAAGATGCAAAAGATAACTTGTAACTAAATTCAAGCGTACATTGTGCCAATCATTATATTGTCTACAATAAATCAAGATTGATTCAAGCATTTATTGTGCCAAAAATTGTCTACAATGTATCAAGATTCAAAGTTTACAAGATTCAAATAAAAAGAGATACGAAGAAAAGACATAACAAGAGATAAGTGGCGAAGCCAACCATAAAAATAATAAGAGATAGGCGGTCTGATAAAACCAGCCAAAAAATAACAAGAAATCGACGGTATGATAAAACCAGCCATTAAGAAATAATCAGGAGAAAAGAAATAAGAAGGTAAATATAATATCAAAGATAAACATTAAGATTAAGAGTTAGATAAATTATTATTCTCACACCAAAAGTTTCACTCTTTTACCTTAGCATTAGAAGATTAGTTCTCCATAATTAAAGCGAGAAAGTAAAATGAAAGATGAGGAAACATGATAATATTACAAAAGAAAATGAAAAATATAAAATGTCTAAAGAGAGAATAACATTACAAGTATGTAGAATTCTAACAAAGCTTTCCTAAGCTCTCTCTAAAGCTCCCCCCAAAAGTTCTCTCCAAAAGCTACTTAGGCCCTCTATTTATAGATACAATTAGGTATGGTAGGTGTGGTAATTGTCAAAATTGTTAGGTAGGAAGTTGTACAAAGTTGACAATTTGGATTCCATCATGTGCACCGAAGTTGATTCTTGAATATCTTCCTGACATCCACCGAATTTGTTGACTCCATGAACATGAAAGTTGTAGAAAATTTCATTAGCTTTCCGTCAAGACAAATAGTGGAAAAATTGGATATGTAATCTGTGCGTTATGGTCAAAATACTATAGCAAAGTCAGGCTGGGCTGCAGCAGTAGTCAGATTCTATTCTAGCCCACTTTTGGCCCTTTTAATGTCCGAATTTTCTGACCAATTGAAACATGAACGTTGTTCCCCATTGTGTCAGCTACTCACCTACCAAATTTCATACATATTGGATATGTATGTTTGGAGATATAGCCCAAGTACTGCAGCAAGGTTAGGCTGGACTGCAAATAGCAAACATATTCTCAACATTGGGTGCTTTACCTTGAATCTTTATGTTTTAGTTCTTTTGGAAATGTGATCATAAATCAAGAATAAATTTGTCCATATATCCATTAAGATGTGTCTCAAGAGTCAATATCATAATGCTCCTTACTCAGCCATCCTTAATGAATTTGTTTTATATGCTTGATTTATAGACATCATTCTCAAAGAACCACAATTTAGCTCTGATTCCTCGAATTAAGTCCATTTTCTACTCTTCTCTCCATCTGTAAGAAATACATAAAACTAAAGACAAGTAAGGGAGATTTATGCTTAATTATGGTAAAAAGATAAGATGAAAATATTTAATTTATGAGTATAAAACTCACTGATCACATAATGTTCTATATATTGTATTTGTGATTTTCAAACATATGAGCATAATATGTTAATCATGCATTGGTAAATTCTATGTCTTTATCACAAAAGATTGATATTCTTTTATGTAGCTTATACAGTTGGACATAACCTCGTGTTATTTTCTTATTATATATGTATGTTAATGTTAAACCTATTGAGACTTCTGTTCTCATTATTTTTTTTGGGTGCTATGTTTAAAAAAAGATAATTAAGATGCCTGTAGTTTTCTTGTCCTTGATTCTAGAGATAAAACTAGTAGAGATTCCCTATCTGGGCCAGTTCATTATTGTGTCAGATATGATAGTGGTGAACATATTTGATATTCTAGTATCAACACCACCTCTTCCACCCTTCGCACCCTAGTGGTGATGTGCTGAGTAGAGCTAATGTTTAGATGATATAAATTATGTAACTAGGTGACTTAATCCATTTTTGAGGTGTAACCAGGTACTTCGTCTTTTTTGTGTCACATGTAGTATCTGAGGTTACTTTTGTACATAAACTAATCGCTATTATAGTTCATGAAAATGAAGATAATGAAATATATGCTGGTTTTGCATTTAAGTATTGTTGATGCTCTAGATATAAATTTTCCATATTAATTCCAAGAGATAAAAAGAAACGGTTCTTCAAATTTCAAGAGCAATCCATAGTAATTGATTAACTATGCACTGATATATGCATATGTAAGGATTTGAGTAAATTTATAATATACATAATGTCAGAAGCAAACATTTGGTTGTTTTATGATGATACACTAGTGACTAAAAGAGTTAATATCATAACTGGGCTACTTTCAAGAAAATAAAAGAAAACATCAGATGGGGGACGACCCTTGGTACCACAAGGTGACCCTAAGTTTTATGGCCTTCGTATTCACATATAGAGAAATATGATTGGGGGACGGCCCTATTCACATATAGAGAAATATGATTTATGCCATGCCTGGATAGTGTGAGGCAAAAACATTTGTGGGTAAGCTGGTTGCTTATTTGACCTCTAATAGTAATGGGCTGATGCTCACATAATTTTCAAACTTAGTAAACAGATAAAGAAAATGAAACAACCTGATAATGAAAAAAAGTTATGATATGCTTATAACTAGAAGAACTATCAAAACTTCTCATATAAGGCCAATCCCAATTAGCCTCATTAGAACAATTTCAAGCAGCATCTTGGATTTTAGAATTAGAGGCCCTTTAATCCTCCACCCTAGCTAAAATTCAATTTAAAGGCTCTAAGGGAAAACTTCATATTAACTTAGTCTAAGCAGAATGAAGAATTTAAAGTTTAGGATCATTTCATGAATAAGGCTATAAAAGACATAACCTTAAAGATTGATTTGCTAGCTACCCACAATAAGATGCTAGAGACATAAATAGCATAACAATTTAGCTTATTAAATAGGAACTTTGGCATATTTCCAAGCCAAATTGAGAGCCCGAGAGAGCATTATAATGCCATTACCTTGAGAAGTGGTAAATAGTTGGATGAGCCAAAAGGAAAAGGGGAGGAGAAGGAAGAGAAAAAAGGGGAGAAAAAAAGGAAGATGAGCCCAAATATATGGCTCTTGAGCTATACAAACCACCAGTTCCTTTCCCTAGAGATTGTTTAAAGCTAGGTTTGAGAAGGAATATGAGAAATTCTTAGATCTGCTAAAAAAGTTTCACATCAACATCCCATTCTTGGAAGCTATATCTTAGATGACCTCATAGCACTGATAGAGGAGCGTAGTGCATTGATCCAAAATAAGTTGCCTCAAAATATTAAGGACCCTGGAAGCTTTTCTATCCCTTGTTTCATTGGATATGTACACATTGATAGAGCATTATGTGATATTAGAGCAAGTGTGAGCCTTATGTCTTTATCCATTTGTAAGAAGCTCTAAATAGGTGACTTAAAGCCTACAACCCTTTCTCTCTAGTTGCTGAACTGATCCGTCAAACATTCAGTAGGTATTTTAGAGGATGTTCCTGTAAAGGTAGGTAAGTTCTTCATACCTATTAATTTTGTGATTTTAGAGATAGAGGAGGAACACCAAATCCTTATCATCCTTGGAAGGGATTTCTTAGCTACAACAAATGTTAATATTAATGTAAAAGATGGAAATCTTTCTTTGAATGTAAGGGAAGAGAAGATTGAGTTTAATTTGACAGATACAATGAAATCCCCCTTTATAAATGAATCTTGTTGCATGGTAGACTTACCTGAACAGAATAAGAGTAAGGATGTAATGAACCTTTGTTCTACTAACCTACTTGAGTTATGCTTTGTGGAAAATTCTTTGATGAGGGCCCCATATTCCCTTTAAAGAAAAAATTAGAAAAAGCTTGAGGACCTAAATCAGAAGCAAGTAGTTGTGGAGGAAGTTAACATTCCAAGGATAGAACTTAAACCACTTCCTCCCAACATGAGATATAGAGTAACATAAATTTGGAGGGGAGCAACTGAATACTTCAAACCAAAGGGGCAACAACCAAAGTATTATGATACAAGACAATAGACCAAAAAGAGAGTTCTCCAAACTCTCCTAGAGCCCCCTTCAAACTAATAGAATGCCAATGCAGTTAAGCTCATGACTTTAAAAGAGCACTTTGTGGGAGGTAACCCACATTTTAGTTTTGAGTGCCTTTTTGTTTAATTTCTTACTTGCAACTTTGTTTTTGGTTTGGTCTCTTTAGTTTGGGTAATTATAAGTGTTTTGTGTGTTTTTTCAGTGAAATTTCTAGGGTTCTAAGGTTGGGAAAAGGATTAACTTTAAAAAGATAAGAAACAATGCCAAAATCTAAAGGAAAATGCATTCTAGCACGTAACAAGGGCTAGCTGTGTCCTAGGACATGACTATGCTTGTGGTCCTACAGAATTTGGAAAATCCTGTATGCAACATGGGCTATGTTGTAACAACTCTATTTTTTTAAATATATATATTTGTAAAGTCCCATAAAGTTATTACTTCTTTACTTCTAATTACTTAACTCATAATAACATTCAATTAATTTAACCAAGCATAATCAAGGTTTAAGGTCTACCATTAACACTAATACAATTCTGAGTTCACATACACATCATTAATCAAAACGTATGTACAAAAATAAAATACATAAATATCTACATCTTATTCATCCATGTTGACCAATTTTGGAGATACGGGTGCGGGTGGTTGCACCTTCACCGGGATCTTAGCCAACTTGACCACAAACACCTTATTAATTTATGGGATCTGCCCAACATAGAGTAACTTGATCTAATGTGCACTAAAAGCTAGAGCCATAGAAAAAATATGCATAACTAGTTTTCTGAACATGATAAGAAAATATAGTGAAAATTAAATCTCAGTAGGTTCAACAATAAATCATAATCATCATTAATAATGCTTGTTGCGTCATGTTTATCTATATAAGCTACAACAAATATCTTACATCACATGAATACACTTTATCTATGCACATGAAAATCATGCAGTAATGACATGTATGACATGAGTAACTATTTTTAAAATATCATATGATGGCTATCAACTTATTTTCATAACAAGCTACCTCGGTTAGGGTGAGTACTTTCTGTAGCGCCCTCAAAATCTAGGTCGAAGAATGCTCCTTGTTATCTATAAATCCTTGGCAATGACCACCTAGCCCATTCTTTAACCTATTCACTTATATCGTTTGTTATCCTTCTTGGATAAGCATAAAAGTGCATCAGGCTATCCCAAGCATTTTTAAAATTTCATTTCCTTATAGGAAACTAACTAGGCATGCTATGCATTACTTACATACATAAAGGATCTCATGCCGTAAAGAAAAGGGGTACAGTCCATAACTTATATTACATCACATTATCAGTTGTCTAAAAGGGAATTAGCACTCATCTAAGCCATCCCACCTATATTACACAACCAAGGAAAATACAATCCATAATTAGATAATTCAACCATGAGACCCTTATTGCTCACCTCTGGCTGGAGTACCTAGAATGTGATTATGTGGACATAAAAAGTGAGATGACAATCTCAATAACTAGCAAATTTTTCAGAAAAATAGTTCACATTCCATTCCTTAAAACATCTCAAATTATTTCACTGAAACATAAGCACTGACATACATTCATCATACGGCATCTTGGTCACACTAGTGACCCATAACATCATGGTCTACTTACCCAGTGCAGTTAAATATGGCCATACCTGCAAAGGGCTATGCATCTCCTATTATTGGCCAATCGTGACGGAAATGAGGCTTACTTGGCACCCTTTTGTGCACCCCCTTAATTCCCAAGAATGCATACATAACATATCTTTAGACCATCATTCATTATATCATAAAAGTCAGGCAACCAGTAAAATTTGATAAATTCAAGTTCATAAACATAAAGAGTATTTTAAGGAAGAGCTAGCTACTTCAATTCCAGCACAATCACTTCCTTTCCAGGCTGCCAAGATTACTTCCAACAACTCAAACTAAAACATATAAGAGTTCTTGGTTAATACATGCATATTAGTACCTAAAGTCATAAATCTCTAGTTTAAAACTTCTGCTCCTCAAAACAAGACTATGATTTTGTTGAGATTTGGGGTTATTATTAAATATGACAAAAGTCCTCTAAAAATTCAAAACTTTTGTATGGAGGTAATTTACATGTGTGTTTTATTTCATAATTCTCTCAGCCCTTAACTCTTCCATTCAACCCCAAAAACTACCCCCATAACTAGAATAGTGCAGATTAGTTTTAGTTCCATTTCTATTCTGTTTTTCATTCATTTGGGTTAGTGAAACTTCTTCAAAATTCATGATATTTTATATGAAGCATACTAGATATGTTATATAATCACCATAAAAATTTCAAGTAAAAAATAATTCATTTGACCCCTCGAATAACCCAAGATTTAAGGCTATCTCCTGTTATGGTCTGTTCTGACTCATTTCCTGACCTACCTAATGTCTACATTTTATTATATGCCCTAACCTACCTAGAATTTTCTAAACATTGGTGAGATCCTTAATTAGGATTCCTCTAACATGTCATAAAATTTTCATACAAAAATTCAACAAGTAACCCCTTCAGCAGATTGTCCTCAACACTGATTTAATTGCGAAAGACCTAGTTGTAGATTCTCCAAAGTCACAAAACTTTCTAGAATCGATTATGAACATCTTAAGACTCTTCTCACCTAAAATTATAGAATTTAAAGGCCATTTAGTAAATTTACTTAGCCAATATTTTTGCGTGCAAAAAGGTTTCTATTTTCTCAACCTAACTCTTCTATGATGTATGACATTTACTCACTAATCAGACCCTAACTAACTCATATAGACTCACAATTTTGTGTTTCTAGTGGCTATCTGACCGTGAGAAATGTATCTACAACTTTCATTTCAACCATGACTTCATATTCCTTATGTATTAGGCTCAGAAATTCGAAAACATAAGCTATTCTTCACCAGCCTAGATTCCAGACCTGATTCTGACCTCTCATCACTCCCTAGAGTATAACTCTCTCATTTTACGTTTGATTGATGTGATTCAAAATGCTATGTTAAGCTAAGACATAGTGTTGAACATGTTTTCATATTTTAGACAGAAACTCGTCCATGTAAGGCCACAATTTAACCTAATAAACTCAAAATTGGATTTTTATAAGAAGCCAAACTTACCTTATATAAACTGACTCCTATGGCTCTCAATTTGCAGCTTCCTTCTCCTCTTGGTTTCCTTTGCAACTTAGCCATGTTTCTTTCACCAAATATGGGGTGATCAAGGCTTCAAACCTCAGCACTCACTCTCACTCTCACTGCCTTATGGTGAGGGAAGGAAACTCTCCATTCTTTTCTCTAGTTTTTCCACTATCTTCCTCATCCCTCAACCTCCTTCTTCTTCCTGGCTACCCTTTCCCTCTTCCTTCCTCTTGCCTTTTGAGTTTTTGGTTACTTCCCTCTCTCATTTTTTCTGCTGGCGTAAGGTAAGGGTAGGTGTTTCTGCTGCTACCAAAGATGTAAGCTGCTGGGCACTAAAGGTTGCTGGAATCCCTTGGATTTTACAGGGCAGGGAGTAGGTTTTCTGCTGCCTCTCCACGTGGGTTATTTCATGCATAACTCTATTATATTATGCTCAAAGGGTGGGTGGTTGTTTTACACGTAAGAGGGACCTATGCTGCCAAAGAAAATGGCCTGCGTGATGCTCTGTTTTCTGGCCTGAATTTGCTGCTGAAGTTAGTGTGTTTCTGCTACATGTGGGGCAAGGTTTTCGGCTGGGTTTTGGGGCAAATGTGGCGTGCATTTTGCTGGGCAAGATGGCTTGTTTTCCTGCTACCATGTGGGTGTTTCAATAACCGTAAAACTTAACAAAAATTCCAATTAAAGAAAATTTGGAATAAAAGAAATAATTTTGAAAATAGAGATAAGAACTGGTGAAAATAAGTTTTACATAGATTTACAAAAGAAAATATGAGCATTTAACTTTTGGCACGTAATTTCTATTTTTAAATGATAGTATTTCGCTATAAGAAAATATATTTTTATTTGTTTAAAAATGATTATGTTTTGCTAACAGTAAGTACATTGTTAATTAAAAGAAGTATTGAGTTATTTAAAATAATTATATCGGCCTCTAATGAATTGTTATGGTATTTTTAGAAATATTTTTTTTCTTTTATTATGTATAAAGATATTTATTTTAAGATTTTTTTTATTACGATTTTTATCAAGAAAAATCGTGATTTAAGAGTTTAACTAAAGGTTTATGAGAATGTAAATTTTTAGACATTTTTGGAATATTTTAGGATGAAAAACAGAATTTATATAAATTTATATAGAGAAAATTATATTATTAATTATTAAATAATAATTATTATTATTAAAAAATAATAATAAAAGGGAAGGGGACGTAAGGGAGACACGGCGAACTATTCTAGAAATTTTGGGAAATAAATCGATGAGTGAATAATGAGTAAATAGTAATCTTCAACTTTTTCTCTAAATCTGAAGTGTCTATTGGCTTTTGATCTCAAAACTGAAGGTGTTATTGGATTCATGACAAAGAATACTACAGTTTTGACTGATCAATTTTTCAAATCAGTCGTTGAATCGCCGTAGATTTGAAGTAGAAAATTTCAGAAAAAGGTAAATCCTAAAACTTTTACTTAGAGACCTCCAATTGAAATTCTAACGCCGTAGATAGATTCAGGAGCTAGATAAACCTTAGGATAGGTATATTTTTGACCATCCAACAGCCTTTTTGTTCGTCATGAATAGTGTTTTTCGGGGGGTGAATAGTGACCAGTTCCCGAAGTTGCTATCTTGATTGTTTGGACCCTCTGGATACATTTTTGAGGTCAATTTGATCAAATAGAGATTGGAAAAGTACATTTTAGGGCTGTCCAATCTGGAGCCCTTACCTATGAGTAGATACTTCTTTCTATGACTTACCCCGTGTTCTTCTTAAACTATAAATATATAATTGTTTCTATTTACAATTATTTATGCTATCATAAATTTCTGAAATGTGTTCAAATATTATTTTTCTTACGAACTGGCACATAGTTCAAGAAGAGTATGGTTTTAGAAATGGATTTTGGAACTGATTGAATATGTGGTTCTAAATGTATTTATCATTATTTGATAATGTGAATATTATGTGCACGATGCATTGATTTGTAAAGCTATATACTTGTGAAAATGATGCATGTCATATTATAAATGAGATTGAATGGTAAGCGTAAAGCTCATGGCGAGTTTCTTGATATTTTACATGTATATATATGTATTGATGAATATCGGCTGGTTGTATGGCTTATGACGGTACTGAATAGGGGACGCCCTACTAGCCTGAGTGAGCCGAGGAAGGGCCACTCCAACCGGGTGACAGTGGTAATGTGGGGAGGCAGGAGGGTGATGTACTCACATTCCCTGATCACTTATTGTGACTAGGGTCGAGGTCACTATGCATATAGCAAATGAGTTATATTTTCATTGCATTGACCAGATTGCCGAGTGAGGCAGGTGTATTAAAAGTGATGATTTTATCTCCAAATCTTAATGTTTTACTATAGCTTATACAGCTGAGCATAACATTTTTTTAATGATCATATCGTGTAGCATATGGTTTTGGATATCTGAATATCCTTTGATTTGAGAATATTTGAAATACGGGTCTCATATGAATGTACTTCTGAACTGTATTTTCTATGTGACATATTTTAAAACATAAGTACATCCATATGCTGACCTAAGAGGTCATAAGAGGAATTTTTTGCTCATTGAGTTTTCAAACTCACTACACGATATTTCCACATTTTTCAGATAAGAATATCAAAGTTTGATTTAGCAGATAGGTGATATATTCTCTAGGTGAGTCTACGTTGCCTCCACGACTCACGGTTTTTGAATTATACTGTGTTTGTATTCTAGAGTGCTCTGAATGCTACCGGTAGGATCCCCGTTTCTTCTGTACTTTGATGTTTATAGACTTAGTCTGTATATTATGTATACATGAGAGAAATAACAAAGAATTGAATTGTGCATAATTATGGAGATTATCTTATTGCGGAAAAAAAATGTTTATTTTACGTAACGTAAATTGGGGGTGTTACAAGTTGGTATCAGAGCATTAGGTTTCCCTGTGTCTATCAAAGCAAAGGATTCTTTAGTAGGACCTTTAGTATCGATATGGACCAGACATATTTATACTTCAGGTGCTGCTGAGGGATTCGACAGGGTTTCAACTTCCTTTCTATTCTAAGTTTCTAAAGTTTATAGTATAAGATAGATTGAATATTGTGACATATTAAGAAGTATCTATGGATCAATTATAGCTTGAAAGTGGAAGAGATATGCGTCATAAAGAATTTAAAGAATTGATACAAATACTAAATATGGTGGTTTCTGAATGTGACATCTGATGTACCCGGTTGTCTCGATATGGTAGACTGTGATGTGATATTGATAATAGATTAGTTGGAATTATGTCATGTCATTATGAAATGTCACTATAAAGTGATTAAATTCAATATTCTTGGGGAATTTTCTTTCTTGATACAAGGAGATCATAGTGAGATACCTAGTAATCTAATCTCTGCTTTAACATCCCATAAGTGATTATAAAAAGGTGTCAAGAATATTTGACAATGATGAGAGATGTTGATATAAAGTGTAAATCAAGTTCCAGTGGTTAAAGAATTTTTTGATGTAATTCTTGAAGAATTGTCAGGATTATCTCGAAACGTAAAATATAATTTGTTATTGATTTACTTCTTGGAACCCAACTAGTGTCTATACCTCTATATAGAATGGCATCGACTGAACTTAAAAAATTGAAGGATCAGTTGTAACACTTGTTAGACTAGGGATTTATATACCTTAGTACTTTTACTTGGAGTACTCCAGTTCTATTTGTGAAAAAGAAAGATGGATCACTATGACTATGTATAGATTATAGACAAGTGAATAAAGTGATAATATGGAATAAATACTCATTACCTCGTATAGATGATCTATTTGACCAGTTACAAGGTGCTCAACATTTTTTTAAAATTTGAATTGATTTGATATCTGGATATCATCAATTGAGGTTAAGGGAAGAGGATATTCGGAAAATTTCTTTTAGGACTCGTTATGGGCATTATGAGTTCTTGCTGATGTCATTTAGTCTGATAAATTCCCAGTTGCATTCATGGACTTGAAAAAAAAAAGTATTGAAGCCATCCATGGATTAATTTGTTATTATAATTATTGATAATATATTAGAATATTCCAAGAGTATAGAGGATCATAAGCAACATTTAAAGATAGTTTCACAAACTTTAAAGGAGTATGTTTGACAAGGATGGTATCCAAGTAGATCCTCAGAAAGTAAAAGCGGTACAACAATAGCCATGTACCACTAGTTACAGATGGAGATCTAAGTCCAATTTGCGCTTCCACGGTTGTCTGTTGTCCATTCTATTCGAGCCATAGTTGGATCAGGTACATGAACATATGCTTATAAAGCATCGATCAACTCCTTAGCATTCGAAGCCGAAATGAGAATTCATCGTGCTGAGTGTGGAATAAACCTTTGTTCCACAACATGATCAAGAAAAGACAACAGATCATCAAAGAAATGGTTAATATTTAACAAACCTATCGGTTTGTGATGCATATTCAATTGTGCCCAAGAGACTATTTGGAAAATCTCTTCTAAAGTACCAAAACCACCTGGTAAGGCAATGAAGGCATCAACATTGCTCATCATTCTAGCCATGCGCTCATGCATGAATGCAACCCTAAATTCTTCTCCAATTGTTTTTCCTATGATGTTGGATGCAGCTAGAGCTGTAGGAATAATACCTAGAACTTGACATCCTCCTACATGTACAGCTGTAGACACACACCCCATTAACCCACAGTTACCTCCACCATAGACTAAATGAATTTTTCTCCTGGCCAGCACCATACCCAGGTTTTGTGCTGCTTTCACATATTCTCCATCTTTCCCAGAACTGGAACCACAAAAGACACAAATATTTTGAAATTGACGGAATGCGATTCCCTCCATAGTTGTACACACTTTAATTTTGAGTATGAAAGTAAAGATACTAACGTGTGTATTTATAGAATTCGGAGAAAGACATACATATGATAGCTATGTGAATATGTCAAGCATAATTAGAATAACTATGTGAATGATTGATGGATATCAGGTATATTGAAGATGATATTTTCAAAAATGATGGCAAACATGTATATGTACAGTAGTTGTGATAGTAGCTCATATTAGGCATATAAAGAGAATAAGGTTAAGATATCCCCAGGAAATTTTCTTTTTCTTGTTGTCCTTGATGAAGGAGTGATGTCTTGAGTCATGTAGGGAAGTTGTAGATGATAGGCGTCATTGTAAAAAAAAATGAAGATGTAAACCAAATAATTAGTGAAGAGGGACATTTTCTTGTTTTCTCAATGTTCTTGCCAGTAGACTATTGGTATTATGAAATCGACTAACTATTCTGAGAAATTTTAATTTGGACTAGTTATTTTACAGTTGATTGATGACATCTATTTAGAAGCAATCAACTGCATCCTACCAGTTAACTACGTATTCTTTGATTTTCACAGACTTTTATAAGCTCATAAATATTTCTTTTTCCATGTACTATCTTTCCACCGAATACCAACAGATTTAAATTAGATTTTAACACATATATTCAAAATTTACGGCCACCGATTTTTGCTGAAATAGTAGCTAGATTTTGTTTACAGATTTTCAAAAATTACGGCCACCGATTTTAATTTTATTTCAATGCTTTGTCCAAATTTCTGACTTCCTATTTTGGCACCATGCTCTATTATGAATTCCACATTTTCTGCTGCATTTTCCTACATTAATGTTTGGCATTAAATGCAAAGTTCCTTTCCCTCATTACAAGAAAAGTTAATTTATTTTCTCTGAAACTCAGTTATTTTGGTGTCCAAGATGTTAGTAGCTTAAAGAAATAAAAAGTTTGTAAGGAATGGATGGACGATGGCCTTATGGTGTTTTGACGAATGTAATCAAAAGAATTAGTAATGTTAAAGATCTGGAGGAAGAAAATATGAGAAGTAGGATTTAACTTAATTTTTGAACTCTTAATGTGGAAATATGGAGAATATTCTGAGAATCATGTCCGAAAATAATGTAAGTAAATAGCAAAAATTATAATATGAGGTTGAATAATATTTTGTATTTAAATTTTATGCTATGTGTTGAGGTTATGTAATTTAAATTATTGGTTAATTATTTTCATTGAAAATTGGTGAATTGGATGATATATGAATTTATGTGGGTGAACCTAAGTGTATGTGATTATAGGATAAATTGTTTAGAAATAGGGAGCATTAAGAAAATGTTTTAAAGAGAAGAATTGAGATATGTGGGATTTATGTGAGCATAGGCAAAATGAGACAAGGGAATTAGTGATCATAATTTTAATTTGGAAGTGTTGATAGTGAAAAAATTTGGTGGTACGTAAATATTAAATTTCTTACAATGTAATTAGTGATTTTAGCTACTGAAAGTAGATCGAAAGGTTTATTTGAAAAGAATCAATTGAGAATCAATGGTGCTAGAACTCTTTGGTAATGGAATGTGGAAAGTAGAGTTTAAGTGAATTAGTTTGGCCTACCAAAGTGGGTGTGTGGAGAACATTTTCAAATAACGTCCTAACAGAGCATAAGTGATCTAGGTATATGTACTAATGGGTTAAGACATACTAAGATGAAGTCCTTTATGTAAAATTTGGGATAGTTCAAGATTAGAAATTTTATGTGTATACATTTGTTATGAAACCCTTTAAGGTGCCAGGATTGGTAAAGTGGAATTGAAGAGGTTAGAATTTTATGTTGCTATATTGGAAGCATAAGAAAGATTTGAGTACTTTGTATAAAGTAAAATTGATTAGAAAAGAAATACAAGTGACTCAATACCGATCAAAATTCTATAAGGACCATGAATGTTGAGCACTAGAAATTATCAGTTGGTGACCACATATTCTTGAAGGACTCACCAATGAAAGAGGTAATGAGATTTGGAAAGAAAGGGAAATTACACCCTCGGTATATAGAACCATTTGAAATTCTTGATAGGATCGGTTCAGTGGCTTATCATTTGGCTTTACCACCTAAATTGGGTAATGTCCATCTAGTTTTTCATGTGTCTATGTTACGAAAATATTTACCGGATCCTACACATGTTATACAGTGTCCACATATTCAGTTACAGAAAGATTTAACCTATGAGGAACAACCAGTAGCAATAGTGGACAGACAAGTAAAGAAGTTATGGTAAAAAAAAATAATACCTACAATGAAGGTGATATGGAAAAATCACTCTTCTGAGGAAGTTACTTGGAAAAGAGAGGAAGATATACGTGCCAGATATCTGTATTTGTTTGAACAATGAGGTTAGGATTTATCTGCAATTAATGAAATTTGGGGACCAAATTTCTTTAAGGTGGAAGAATGTAATAACCGTAAAACTTAACGAAAATTCCAATTGAAGAAAATTTGGAATAAAAGAAAGAATTTTGAAAATAGAGATAAGAACGGGTGAAAATAAGTTTTACATAGATTTACAAAAGAAAATATGAGCATTTAACTTTTGGCGCGTAATCTCTATTTTTAAATTATAGTATTTCGCTATAAGAAAATAATATTTTTATTTGTTTAAAAATGATTATGTTTTGCTAACAGTAAGTACACTGTTAATTAAAAGAAGTATTGTGTTGCTTAAAATAATTATATAGGCCTCTAATGAATTGTTATGGTATTTTTAGAAATATTTTTTTTTCTTTTATTATGTATAAAGATATTTATTTTGAAATTTGTTTTATTATGATTTTTATCAAGAAAAATCGTGATTTAAGAGTTTAACTAAATGTTTATGAGAATGTAAATTTTTAGAAATTTTTGGAATATTTTAGGATGAAAACGGAATTTATGTAGAAAAAATTCAATTATTAATTATTAAATAATAATAAAAAGGGAAGGGGATGTAAGGGAGACACGGCGAACTATTCTACAAATTTCGGGAAACAAATTGATGAGTGAATAGTGAGTAAATAGTAACCTTCAATTTTTTTTCTCTAAATCTGGAGTGCCTATTGGCTTCCGATATCAAAACTGAAGGTGTTATTGGATTCAGGATGAAGAATACTACCATTTTGACCGATCAATTTTTCAAATAAGCCATTGAATCGCTGTAGATTTGAAGTAGAAAATCTCAGAAAAAGGTAAATCCTAAAACTTTTACTTAGAGACCTCCAATTGAAATTATGACGCCGTAGATAGATTCAGGAGCTAGATAAACCGTAGAATAGGTATATTTTTTGCCATCTAACAGCTTTTTTTTTCGTCGTGAATAGTGTTTTATGGCGGGTGAATAGTATTTTTCGGTGGTGAATTGTGACCAGTTCCCGAAGTTGCTATCTTGATTGTTTGGACCCTCCGGATACGTTTTTGAGGTCAATTTGATCAAATAGAGATTGGAAAAGTACATTTTAGGGCTGTTCAATCTGGAGCCCTTACTTGTGAGTAGATACTTCTTTCTATGACTTACCCTGTGCTCTTCTTGAACTATAAATATATAATTGTTTCTATTTACAATTATTTATGCTATCATAAATTTCTGAAATGTGTTCAAATATTATTTTGCTTACGAACTGGCACATAGTTCAAGAAGAGTATGGTTTTAAAAATGGATTTTGGAACTCATTGAATATGTGGTTCTAAATGTATTTATCATTATTTGATAAAGTGAATATTATGTGCACGATGCATTGATTTGTAAAGCTATATACTTGTGAAAATGATGCATGTCATATTATAAATGAGATTGAATGGCAAGCATAAAGCTCATGGGGAGTTGCTTGATATTTTACATGTATATATATGTATTGATGAATATCGGCTGGTTGTATGGCTTGTGACGGTACTGAATAGGGGACACCCTATTAGCTTGAGTGAGCCGGGGGAGGGCTGCTCCAACCGGGTGACAGTGGTAATGTGGGAAGGTAGGAGGGTGATGTACTCACATTCCCTGATCACTTATTGTGACTAGGGTCGAGGTCACTATGCATATAGCAAATGAGTTATATTTTCATTACATTGACCAGATTGCCGAGTGAGGCAGGTGTGTTAAAAGTGATGATTTTATCTCCAAATCTTAATATTTTACTATAGCTTATACAGCTGAGCATAACATTTGTTTAATGATCATACCGTGCAGCATATGGTTTTGGATATCTGAATATCCTTTGATTTGAGAATATTTGAAATACGGGTTTCATATGAATGTACTTCTGAACTGTATTTTCTATGTGACATATTTTAAAACATAAGTACATCCATATGCTAACCTAAGAGGTCATAGGAGGAATTATTTGCTCACTGAGTTGTCAAACTCACTACATGATATTTTCACATTTTTCAGATAATAATATCAAAGTCTGATTCAGCAGATAGGGGATATATTCTCTAGGTGAGTCTACGTTGCTTGCACGACTCACGGTTTTTGAATTATACTGTGTTCGTATTCTAGAGTGCTTTGAATGCTACAGGTAGGATCCCCATTTTTGCTGTACTTTGATGTTTATAGACTTAGTTTGTATATTATGTATACATGAGAGAAATGACAAAGAATTGAATTGTGCATATTTATGTAGATTATCTTATTGCGGAAAAAAAATATTTATTTTACGTAACGTAAATTGGGGGCGTTACAGGTGTGTTGATGCTTGGTTTATGGAGCAAGTGTGGGACATTTTTCTGCTTGGTTTAGGAGCAAGGGGTGGCATGTTTTCCTGCTGCCATCTGGGAGTAAGGATGGGTGTAATTTCAGGTTGCATTTCCTACGTGCATGTGTGTCTTTAACCCACCAAGGCTGCTGGTTTTTTTTTTCTTTGGGTTTAACTCCTCACGTGCATGCATGGGTGTATATTATGCTATGCATGGCATAAATGAGAGAAAGCATATATATATATATATATATATATATATATATATATATATATATATATATATATATATATATATATATATATATATATAATGTGTATGGTGGATGTGAGAGGAAATATGTATATATATTTATATAGCATCACATAATGCTTCTTCCTTCCTTATTATGTTGCTAATCCTAAATTAGTAGCATCCTAAGGAATATATTTGTATCCTATTCCTCTAATTTATGCTCTAAAAATATATTATTTATATTACTTCTAACCATGAAATAGTACCACATATTTTATAAAGATTTTTACTGTCATCAACTATACATTTTAATCCTTATTCATATATGTCTTAATTGATCACTAATCCTAGACTAGTAATGTCTGAAAAAATGTATTTGTGTCCTATCTCCATCCATTATGATCCTAAGAATTTTATTTATGTGATTCAACATTAACTATGTTACCTATCTTATGGTTGCCTTATAATCATATAACTAAGCATCTTAATCACTTGTCATACGTATTTTCTATTCTTCCTTAAATTTATCTGACTTTATTATGGGTTTAGGATGTTACACTTTCTACTATCTGAAACAGGGTTTCTTCGCTCTATCTGACATGACATGCTTTCTCTTTCTTTTCTCATTAGCATAATCATAGCCGTGAGTAAGGCATCTTTTACTGGTGCACTACACAGACTGTCATGTGATAAAGGGAAATTTTGAGTGCTTATTAGTCATTTTTTGTCCCCTAATTCATAGTAACTTATGGTTATTTCTATGCTTTTGGCTACACTTTGTTCTGGGTATTGCTGTGGTTTGTTTTGTGGTTGTAGGAGAACAAAAGAACCCAAGAAGTAAGGAAAAGCCATCATGGAAAGAGCCAAAAAGACTTGGGATATGCTAAGGTGGAAGCAAGGAGGCTACACATCAAAAATCATGGAGAAAGCACTTCGGCAGTATGCAGCACAGCCAGGCCGTGCTTGGTGGCATGCAACACGGCCAGGCTGTGTTCTGGGCCAGAATCCAGCCCGAAGCACGGCCATGCCGTGTCTTGGAACATGGCCAGGCTGTGTCCTGGAACACGGCCGTGCTTCGGGTCCGTACTGAACGTGTTAATTAGGGTTTTGGCCGCCAAAATTGATATATATTGAAGGGGATACACAGCCAAACCGGAGGGGACACAAATAGGCTTACTTTTACTCAGTTTTGGCTTAGGAAACACCTTAGGATTAGGTTTAGAGTAGGATTAAAGTTCAATTCATGTTTTTAGAGTAGATTTTACATTGATTCAAGCTTGTATTCCAATTACATTCAGCAATCCAGCTTTTATCTTTCTATCTCTATACTGATCTCTACTTCTACTCCTTTCTCTTGAATTGTATTGAACACTTATGGTTTTTTTAATGAATTTGATTTTAGTTTCTGTTTCTATTATGCTTGAGTAGATTTGATCTAGGGTTTTGGTAAACCCACTTATGGTGTGATAATACATTGTGCTGATTGAGTTAATGGAACCCTAATTATGTTATCTATGGTTAATTAGGATTAGCTATTATGCATTGGTTATAGGAGTTGATGAATGTCTGGCCAATATTTATCATGTCTTAGGATATTAATTGATGGACTGAAATGTGAAGATTAATACCGGAACCTAATAGTTATTTAGGGATATCTTAATCACGAAAGTAGTTTAAGATTCTTAGGAATGAATCAATTAATGGGCACGAGAAAACTAATTAATTGTATTCCAAGGTTGGCATAAAACTTAATGGACCTAGGTTGAACTAAGAACCACGAAAGTAGCCAATTGGATTAACCTAGGTACGATTATCAACGCTTGAAAGAGGTTGCTAGTTAATTAAGGCTAAACCATCCCCAATAACCTAGATAATTGCAATTAGAGGTATAAATTGGATGTTGAATATCATAAGTGTGGTGAACTGTAACCCTAGGTTTGTTTAATTGGTTATTTTCATTCGTTTAATTGTGACACTCTCTAATCGAATTGCATCGATCTGGATAGCATATTTTTCATCTTTCTAGTAGTTGACATTGTTCTCTGTGGAATACGACCCGTACTCGCCGGACTAGCTACAACTACGCTGTGCGCTTGCGATAATTAGTAAAACATACACACAAGTTTTTGGCGCCGTTGGTGGGGAACAATTGTCAATATTAGATATTTTGCGAAATAGTTATACTAGATCACTTTCTTTCTATTTTTTTGCATGATTTTCTTTTGCTGATTTTTGTTCCTTTTTCTTCCTTTATAGGTGTGTAGCTATTTTATACGAAGAGGCCACGAACTCTTTGCTGAATTTGACCCAGAGATTGAGCGCACCCTACGGAGAAGAAGAAGAAGAAGAAGACAGTAGCAAGATCCCGCTGCACCTACCATGGCGAAGAAAGATAACCGTTGATTGAAGGATTTTGCAGCCCCAGATACTCATGGCCTAAATCCCAGTATTGTCAGACCAGCCGTAGAGGCCAACAACTTTGAGCTGAAACTTTCTCTTTTGCAAATGGTTCAGCAGAATCAATTTGGAGGGTCACCTACTGAAGACCCTAATCTCCACCTGTCAGGATCTTTGAAGGGCATTATGCAAAGCCTCAAGTAACATACTAAGAGGAAATGGATAGTAAAGAGAGTCATTCAAACTCTCTTCAAGCCTTCTTGAGTGGAAAGCATGAAAAGGAAGTCAAGCTAATGACTTTAAACAAGCGCTTTGTGGGAGGAAACCCACCTTTTAATTTTTAAGTTTCGTTTTTGTTTTGTTTTCTTTCCTTTTGTTTTAGTTTTTATCTTTAATTTTAGTTGATTTCTTTGGTTATAGGTTTAATGAGTGTTTCCTTATGTATTTTAGGTTCATTCCCATGTGCTTAAGGTGATATAAAAGGCTTAAAATTAAGGGAAATCAAGGAGAATGAAAAGATGAGGCAAAATTCGAAGAATTAAGGTTTCCAACCAGCAACACGGCTTGGCCGTGTCCTCCACCACGCCTGTGCTTCAAGCACGGGCCAAATCCTGCATGTTTGGAGAAAACCCGCCAAAAGCACAGGCTGGCTGTGTCAAGGGACATAGTCATGTTGCAGACCCAGCCCAACCACTCCTTACCCATGTTACTTAACACGGGCCAAATCCTGGAATTTTAGAATTCCAGCGCCAAGCACGGGTGAGCTGTGCTGTGAAGCACGGCCTTGTTACAGGTAAAAAAGAAGAAGAGGAAAAGAGCCATCTACTATTGGCATCACCATTATAGCTTCCCTCCAGATATAATTTTAACCTTTTCTTTGTGCTTAATTTCGTTTATCTGGATTGAATTTTCCTGATGGTTGAACTGGATTATTCCTCTGCATTATGTTTCTTGAACAAATTTATGGCTTGGATGTTAACCTAGATCATCTTACCCTGTATTTTCCATTTGCCTTAAATTGAATTGAAAATCTCATGCGCCTTAATTTTTGACTTATTGACTGTGGTTTGAGCTCCAATTCAAAATTGCTGCATTGCTTAAATCCAACCTACCTCTTGCTGATGAAAGCATGGTCCAATTGGCACTTCAGCGAGAACCTACCTCCACCTCTTTCAGAAGACCATTAAGCAAGTAAGTTACTTCACCATTTGCCTGGACTTTCAGTTATTACTGACATTGAGGACAATGTCAAGTTTAAGCATGGGGGAGTAGACTTTAGGCTTGTAGTTTTCACTGATTGAATTTTGTATCTCCTATTTCTTTGTATAATCATAAAGTTTGCTATTTCAGAGATAGATTGGCGTAATATAGGTTAATTTTTAGTTCATGAACATGTGATGCATAATAGGATATGAAATAGGTAGTTATTATTTTATTCTCTCTCTTTTAGGATTAAACCTCTAATTTTTTGAAAAATATCTCTCTTTTGTGCTGTGAATTGTATGCTATTTTTTATTTTTAACACTATGAGAGTGTGGAGGTAGAGAGAGGTGAAAAATGAGGGAATGTGCACCTCAAAAAATTTTCACTTTGAGTACCCCTTCAAGGCACCAAAAAGGCCTTAGTATGAGTACCTAGATGCCTTTACCCTAGTGAGATAGAGCATAAAATGTACTCACTGCATATTTCTAAAAAAAGTGAATGAAAAAAAAATTGATGATGGAAAGTAAAAGAGTTTAAGTGAGAAAAAGAGTGATAAAATAGAAATAAGGGTAAGGCAACATAGGGAGATCTAAAGCATGAGGTGGCCTACTTAAGTGTACAAAAATCAATTTTATGCATACAACCAATGGTAACAATAGAAGTAGATATATAATAGAAAAATTATTGGCTTAGTTTTAGAAGAATAGAGACTATATGATAAATATCTATTCATATATCTATTGTGTGCATACAGATTGAGTGACAAATTATCTATATTGCATTTTTCTATCTTCTAGAATCTGATTGCATCTTTCCCCCTTCCTGATATGATATGTTATTTGCTTGGGGACAAACAAAAGTTTAAGCATCAGGGAGTTGATAAAGGGGAATTTTGAGTGCTTATTGGTCATATTTTGTCCCCTAATTCATAGTAACTTGTGGTTATTTCTATGCTTTTGCCTACACTTTGTTCTGGGTACTGTTGTGGTTTGTTTTATGGTTGTAGGAGAGCAAAAAAAGCCAAGAAGCAAGGAAAAGCCATCATGGAAAGAGCCAAAAAGACTTGGGATATGCTAAGGAGGAAGCAAGGAGGCTACACATCAAAAATCATGGAGAAATCACTTCGGCAGCATGCAGCACGGCCAGACCGTGCTTGGTGGCATGCAACACGGCCACGCCGTGTTCTGGGCAAAAGCTACAAAAACTTCCCAAAATCCAAACTAATGCACGGCCAAGCCGAGTCTTGGAACATGACCGTGTTTCGGGTCCGTACTGAACGTGTTAATTAGGGTTTTGGCCGCCAAAATTGATATATATTTAAGTGGATACACAGCCAAACCGGAGGGGACACAAAGAGGCTTACTTTTACTCAGTTTTAGGCTTAGGAAACACCTTAGGATTAGGTTTAGAGTAGGATTAAATTTCAATTCATGTTTTTAGAGTAGATTTTACATTGATTCAAGCTTGTATTCTAATTACATTCAGCAATCCAGGTTTTATCTTTCTATCTCTATACTCATCTCTACTTCTACTCCTTTCTCGTCAATTGTATTGAACACTTATGGTTTGTTTAATGAATTTGATTTTAGTTTCTGTTTCTATTATGCTTGAGTAGATTTGATCTAGGGTTTTGGTAAACCCACTTATGGTGTGATGATACATTGTGCTGATTGAGTTAATAGAACCCTAATTGTGTTATCTATGGTTAATTAGGATTAGTTATTATGCATTGGTTATAGGAGTTGATGAATGTCTGGCCAATATTTATCACGTCTTAGGATATTAATTGATGGACTGAAAGGTGAAGATTAATATCGAAACCTAATAGTTAATTAGGGATATCTTAATCACGAAAGTAGTTTAAGATTCTCTAGGAATGAATCAATTAATGGGCACGAGAAAACCGATTAATTGTGTTCCATGGTTGGCATGGAACTTAATGGATCTAGGTTGAACTAAGAACCACGAAAGTAGGCAATTGGATTAACCTAGGTACGATTAGCAACGCTTGAAAGAGGTTGCTAGTTAATTAAGGCTAAACCATCCTCAATAACCTTAGATAATTGCAATTAGAGGTATAAATTGGATGTTGAATATTATAAGTGTGGTGAACCATAACTCTCGGTTTGTTTAATTGGTTATTTTCATTCGTTTAATTGTAACACTCTCTAATCGAATTACATCAATCTAGATAGCATATTTTGCATCATTCTAGTAGTTGACATTGTTCTCTATGGAATAAGACCCTTACTCGCCGGACTAGCTATAGCTACACCGTGCTCTTATGGTAATTAGTAAAACATACACACAACATCATGTGATCGTGCTCATGTTTATTCTTTTCTTTTCTTTTCACGTTAATAGCTAGAAATAGAATTTCAATAAAAAGTATGTTCATTATACTCATATGCAATAATTTATCATCAAAGCATAATCACTACCAAAAATATTGGTAAAATGAAATTATGTCATGATCATAACCATTTCGAATATCACTTTATAAAATATTTTCATGTCAAAATTACACACTTGAGATGGTAAGGAGTTCATGCAATGGCAATGGCTAGGGCATACACCAGTTATTTATTATTTTCATTTATAAGATTCTTCTTCTTTCTTAAATATTATTTTCACCTTTTTATTTTCTTTATGCTTGGTCTCTAGTTACTTTCCTCCTACTTATATCATTTTCAACACATGTTCTCACAAATTTTATAGGAAATTCTTCTCCAATTTAGTTTCTATTATTTTCTTATAGTTAATGAAGTTCATTTAGGGTAGAAAAATGTTAAATATAACCTTTACTAGCTCCCAACACGGCTTGACGATGTTCTAGGACATGGCTATGCTTTAAAAATACATTAAATGTACTCAAAACAGCCATGAACAAGACCTATCTATGCTGAAGCAATCCAAAACACAGACTAACCGTGTTCTATGACATTTCCTCACTTATTTAACCATATCTCCCTCATACAAACTCTAATTGAGGTGATTCCAAAACCTATAAAAATCTAAAACATTTATCTACAAATTTTAAGTTTATCAATTTTCCAGATTCCTTAATAATTATTCCAAAAAATTCAAAAATAAAAACTCTTATATTTACCTCCTTGGATTCTAGACTGATTCTAACCTATGGTAATTAATCAACAATATCTCCCTTATATAGACTTTAAATTAAGTGATTTTAGAGCCTATAGATCTGTGGGACATATATCTATATTTATTATGTAAAAAAATTCCTCTAATTCCCTATAGATTTGTCCAAAAATTCAAACACAGAAGCATACTTAACATATTTTTCCCTTGCTAGCTAGTTTCTGATCCCTGCTTATTAATTTGACCATATCTTCCTCATATGGAATCTAAATTGGGTTATTTTCGTGTTAAAAAATTCGTGAGACATATATATATATATATATATATATTCATGTTAACCATTTCTTTAAGTTCCATACAGATTTTTTCCAGAAATTCAAATACAGAAGTTTACCTAACAGATTCTTCTCTGGTTAACTATTTTTTAACCACTGCTTAATATCAAAAAATATATCCCTTATCTAGATTCCAAATTAAGTGATTCCAGTAGCTAAAACTTCGTGAGACATATATCTACATTTTTCATGTTAATCATGTCTTTTAATTCCTAATCGATTCTTCCCAAAATTTCAAAAACAGAAGTTTCTCTAGTTACTGTGAAATCATGGTTTCTTAGCCTAGCCTTTCCTAAAATTCTAGTATATCCTTTTATTAAGTTCTCTTCCATTTTTCTTCCAAATTTCCACCTAACCATAGAATTACTCATCTCAACATTTAATTATATTTCTTACTTAATTTAACAAATTCCATCATCCATTTCAAAAGAAAAACAGAATCAAATCATGCATCCTTAAAGGTGTTTCTCAACAGAAATTTCTCATGGTTTTCTTTTAGGTGTTTAAGGCCATATTTATTTTATCAATCTAACCATATCCCATCAAATTTTCACTATATTTAAATATACATAACAGCAGCACAAAATCCTAAAATTTTGCCACCCATGGCCATACCTATGTAGAACCTTCCACATCGACCTAAGTATTCAAACATACATTACATGCAAGATCAACATGTAACATGATATAGCAACATCCATAGCCAATCATCAAAGTAGCAAATATTGTAAATTTCATCAAAGTTTTAGGAACAAAATCCTATATAAATGTTATAAATTTCAAATATTTTCTTCAAAAAGATATATTGTTAAACCTACTTAATGATCCCCCTAACTCACTAACTGAATTATTTTTCTTGTTTCCTCTTGTATTAGCAAAAATTACGTTAATCCAATCTTCTTGAAATTTTAAGTCCTTTACTTACTTCCCAAAAATTTATCTTTCTTACCCAAGAATTTTTCCTCTCTTTAGTATGTTATTTCTAATTTTTCCTATTAGGTTTTATCTCTTTATTTATTTCCTTAATGTTAGAAACATTTTCTATGCATACACATAAGGTGAAGAATTTCAAAGGCTTATATTTCCTTAAATATCTAAAAATTGTTAAATACATTTTATTTCCTTAATTAAATATTTATGTAGCTTTATTAATAAAAGAAATGAACTTAGGGATGTTACATTTCTCTCCCACTAAAAGAAATTTTATCCTCAAAATTTTTGAAATTACCTAATAAGAACAATTGTGGATATTTCTTCCTCATGACTTCTTCCAGCTCCCAAGTTACTTCTTCTAGAGTCAAATCTTCCCATAACACCTTAACCAGGGGAATGGTCTTATTCCTCAATTGCTTCACGTCGATGTCTAATATGAATGCCGGTACTAGCTGGTTTGTTGTGTTCTCCTTTATTTGGATTAGTTCATCTTATATTACATGTGATGAATCTAAAAATTACTTCTGAAGTTGTGATACATGAAAAAAATTATGTAGGTTGGACAAATTAGGTGGAAGGGCAACTTGATATGTTGACATCCCCACTTTTCTCAAAATTTGGTAGTGTCCCAAAAATCGCGGACTTAGTTTTCTAGTCTTGAGAGACCTACCAACTCGAGTAGTCAAGAAAACCTTTAGAAATACATGGTCTCTTTCCTCGGACTCCAAAAAATTTATGTCTCTTATTATAGTAACACTTTTGCCGACTCTGAGCTAGAAGTATTTTGTCTCGTATCATCTTGATTTCCTCAGGGGTTTGTTGAACTAGGTCAGGACCAAGCAAGTTCTTTTCTTCTACCTCGAACCAACAAAGTGGAGATCGATACTTCCTACCTTATAAAACTTCATAGAGGGCCATCTTAATACTAGAGCGATAGCTATTATTATAAGCAAACTTCACTAAAGGAAAGTACTTATCACATCCTTTACCTTGCTCTATCACACAGGCACTCAACATATCTTCTGGGGTTTGAATGGTCCATTCTGTTTGCCCGTTAGTTTGAGGATGGTAGGCAGCACTAAACCGTAACTGCGTTCTAAAAGCTTCCTACAATTCCTTCCAAAACCTCGACGTGAACCTTGGATCTCTATTAAAAATGATATTTAAGGGAATTCCATGCAGTCTGATTATTTCTTGGACGTATAACTGGGGGGCAATTTGTCCAATGAATAGTTAATCTTTATAAACACAAATTGAGCAAATTTGGTTAATATGTCTACTAATACCTAGATAGAGTCATGTCCAACTGAAGTCTTAGGTAAGCCCACCAAAAAGTTCATTGAAATACTATCCCATTTCCATTTAGGGATCTCAAGAGGGTGTAGAAATCCTGCTGTCTTTTGATGCTCCACTTTTATCTTTTGACAAATTAAACATTTCGCCACGAACTCAGCAATGTCCTTTTTCATCCCTAGCCACCAGTACATCTTCTTTAAATCTTGATACATTTTAGTGGATCCAAGATGGACTGTGTACTTACTGTGATATGCCTCTTGCAGGATCTTAATCCTCAACTCTTGTTCTTAAGGGACACAAATCCTTCCCTAATACATGATTGCTCCATCTTCCAAAATAGAAAAATTACCTTGACTTTTGTGATCCTGTAAGTATTGGTCGTGAGCCTGAGCCTCTTTAATCTGGGCTCTAAGGTTACACTCTATACTCAACCCATTGATGATTAGCTTCTTTGGAGTAAGAGTAGTGTCCAACTTCAAATTTTAAAACTCCTCCAGCATTTGCATCTCATACACTATCATTTGACCTATGTGTAGAGATTTTTGACTCAAGGCATCAGCTACAACATTCGCCTTTCCTACATGATACTTTATCTCAAACTTGTAGTCATTGAAGAATTCTACCCATCTTCGTTGCCTTATATTTAACTCTTTCTGATAAAAAAGGTACTTAAGACTCTTATAATCATAGTATACTTCAAATGTTGCTCCGTACAAATAGTGTCACCAAATATTTAAGGCAAACACCACTGTTGCCAATTCAAGATCATGGGTTAGATAATTTCATTCATAAGGTCTTAGTTTCCTAAAGGCATAAGCAACTACTCTCTTGTCTTGCATTAGCACACACCCCAACCCTTTCATTAAAGCATCACTATATACTTCAAAATGTCCTGTATGGTTTAGAATAATTAAAATAGGACGAGTGGTCAATCTTGTCTTAAGCTCCTAGAAACTAGCTTCAGATTGATCAATCCATTTGAAAGGACTTCCTTTCCTGGTCAATTTAGTCAATGGCAAGGCTATACTAGAGAATTTTTGTATAAACCTCCTGTAGTATCCTGCTAAACCCAAGAAACTATTGATTTCTGTAATCGTCTTTGGTCTTTCCCACTAAATCACTACTTTCATCATGCTAGGGTCTACGATTACCCTTCTATTAGAAATGACATGTTTGAGAAATTTTACCTCTGACAGCCAAAATCTACACTTCTCCAATTTGGAATACAACTTTTTCTCTTCTAGCACTTGCAGCACAATTCAAAGATGTTGTTCATGTTCTTTCCCACTCTTAGAATATATCAAGATTTCATCAATAAACACTACCACAAATTGATCTAGGTAAGGTCAAAAAATGCGATTCATGTAATCCATAAAAATTGCATTTGTATTTGTAAACTCGAAGGACATTACGAGAAACTCGTAATGCCCATACCTAGTCCTGAAAGCTATTTTGGGTACATCCTCATCCTTGATCCTAATCTAATAGTATCCTTATCTCAAGTCAAATTTAAAAAATATGGAGACTCCTTTCAATTGATACAATAAATCATCTATCCTAGGGAAGAGGATATTGTTATTTGCCATTGTATGAACTTCTTACCATCTTAAGTGTCAAATTTTGACATGGAAATATTTTATAAAGTGATATTTGAAATGGTTATGTTCATGGCATGATTACCAATGATTTTTGGTAATAATTATATTTTGATGAACATACTTGTTATTGAAATCATATTTTTGGCTATTATTGTGAAAAGAAAAGAAATGAGCATCGTCACATGGCAATCCGTGTGGTGCACCAGTAGGGGACACCCTACCAACAGTTATGATCATGTTAATGAGAAAAGAAAGAAAAAGTGGGCCATGTCAGACGGAGCGAGAAAAGCCCGTACCGGAGAGTAGAAAATATTCACCCTGACTGAGGTAGCTTGATATGAGAATAAATTGATAGTCATCATATGATAGTTAATCTTGTCATACATGTCATTATTGTATGATTCTCATGTGCATAGATATAGTGCATTCATGTGACCAAAGATATTTGTTGTAGTTTATACAGCTGAACATGACGTGATGAGCTATATTGATGATGATTTATTGTTGAACTTACTGGGATTTAATTCTCACTATATTTCCATGTCATGTTTAGAAGAATAATTATGCATATTTTCTCTATGGCACTGGCTTTTAGCGTATGTTGGATCGAGTTACTCTATTTTGAGCTGATCCCAGTAGTATATATGGTGTCTATGGTTGAATTGACTAAGATCCTGATGAAGGTGCAACCACCCGCACCCGTATCTCCGGAACCGGTCAACAGGGATGAATAAGATGTAATTATATATGTGTTAGACTTTTGTACGGATGTTATTGATTAATGATATGTATGTAAACTCTGTATTGTATAAATTAATTAAATGTTATTTTGAGTAAAGTTGTAACGAGGTAATAACTTCATAGTATTTAAAAAAAATTGTTACTTAAATGGAGTTGTTACATTATTACCAGCAACACCAACAAATGTATCGCTTGAACCAACAATCAGCCTAAGATCCAAATTCAGGTATGCCATTAGAGGATTTGGTTAAAGACTGATATTTTAGTAATTCAACAAGAGAGGCAACAATTTAAATAAGAGATAAGGGCCAACATTCAAAGCTTAAGAAATCAAATGGTCTAACTAGCAATAGTAGTTAGCTAGCTAAAGGATCAGAATTCAGAAATTGAAAGTTTAGCACCAGCACCATTAATACAAAAAGAGAAAAATTATGCACTTAATGAAAAAGATGACATCAAAGTTGATGCTAGTTAGCCTACTAAGAAAGAGGCTATGGAATCCACCTTAAATTCCAAATTCTAAGAGAAAATTACAACAGTAAAGGAAGCTCTAAAAGTGTAGCAAATAGGTGAGGATTATACTATTTTGTTATCAATTTCTGATAAGATACCTATATCTTATATTTTGCAGTATCCTAACCTAGGCTTAAAAGGCTTCCTAGCCAATTAAAGGGCATATAAAATGGAGAACTACCCTCAGTGATAACCTTAAATAAATATTCCCTACTCAAAGATAGAGCAAAGTTACATCCTACTATGACAAAAACTCAAAAGGATGAAATTAAATTAGATTCCAAAAGCTACTCAAGACATCGGTTATTCTTAAGTAAGTTGAGTTCTCATATAATTAAACCTGTCATTAATACTGAATTCCCCCTTCATGATACAGCTGAACCACAAAATTTTGCAAATCCAAAGGCATGCTAATTTGAAGTGGACATCAAGGATCCTCCATGAATTACATAGGGAGTTTTGAATCAAGCCAATGACATTAAACAAAAGCACTTATTGGGAGACAACCCAACATAGTCATTGCAAAAAAGAGGTGAAAATAAAAAAAATTCAGGGTCCAGTAATGAAAGACTCTCATTCTACCCTAAACAAATTTAAAGAAGTTCACTTAACTCATATTTTCTCATATATCCTTCCTTATTCTTATCTTTCTTTTACATGGAGGACAATGTAAAGTTTGAATATAGAGGTGAAAATATATTTGCTTGAACAATTGTGACCTTATTTTGAGCATCATTTTTTTTATTTTCACTATCAAAGCACTTTTATTACATTTAACAAGTTGAGTGATTGTGTGAGTGTTTCAATTTATGTTTTTTGTTGTTAAGCATAGCCAATAGCCAATGATATGACTATCCAAAAATTTTCAACTCTTGAAAATGGTAGAAAATTCATTGTTATGTGCAATTCAAACCCTTTTGTAATTTATTTTTGACTTTAGAATCTTGAAACGTATTTGCACAATACTTTGGGCATTTAATTTGTCTTTTACTTAGACAATGTTTATATAACTCAAAAATATTTTGTGATCTCAATAGGATTCTAGAACTTATTTGAATGCTACTTAAGGCAAAATCTTAGGGTAATACTATTAATTAGGAGATGATTTAAGCATTATTTGATAGAATGAGCCTTTCAAGCCTAACCCAAGTAATTAGATATCCTTATCTCCTCTATTTGAGCTTAACTGAAATTTTATTTTATATCCATAAATGAGCCAAAAGGCAAATTTTGTAATTAATATCCTTCTTTTACCTTATTCACTCACTCCAAGATTATTTTCTAAATATTTATTTTGTAGAAATTTATTGACCAAAGGGTGGAAGGGTGGAGCAAAGGAAAGAAAAAAAATCCAAAGGAAAGGAAATAAAATTTTAAAATAAAGGATAAAAGCCTATGCAGTAAGTGAAAGAAAAGAAATAGAGAACTAAAGAAAAGAACGAATTTAATTTAATTGAAGCAAGAAAATGAGTGTGGGAGAAAATCTCCCAAAATGGAGAAAGTTTAAGAGATCAGAATTAATTATGTAGTGTTGAGTGATTGAGCCTAAAATTGTATAATCTATCTTACCATATATCTTGGCCACACTACAAGTTGAATAAAGTCCTATTGATCCTAGAGATAATTTTGCCCTACATTAGTGGAGAGTGGAATGAAAAATAAGCCTATGGAAATCCTAAATTAATTAGAGACTCATCCCTAAATTTTTAGGATACATAAACTCATCTAGGTAAAGGAGATTTATTGACAAAAAAATACACACACACTCAGGGTTCAAGAGAACAAAATAATGGATTGCATTTGAGTTAATTTTATGGATGGTTATGACCTTTCAAAATTTTTCTTGAGCATATTTTAATGTTATTAGGCAAAAGCTTTGTAAGCCTAACACTCACTACATATATTAATTTTTATTTTTGTCTTTAGGGATTATTTTGCTTGAGAACAAGGAAAATGTTGAGTGTGGAGGTACACGGCTAGGCTTTGTCCTAGGACATCGTCGTGCTGTGGGACCGAAAATCACCGTATTTTTTTAGGGTTTTTGGTATCCAAGAAGCTATATATAGTGCGGACTTAACCTCTTTTTGGAGGCTTTACAACTTTTACAGTTTGGACACTCTAAAGACACTTAGGGCTAGGGTTTTGAGTATAATTAAGTTTTCTTTATGCTCTTAGATAGGATTTACATTGAGTTGAAGATTATATCACGAATTCATACTAGGTTTTATATTTCTATCTTATCTCTCTTCTTTTACCTTTTCTCTCTTGATTGCATTGAACAATTTATGGTTTACTTAATTGAATTGATTTTGCTTTATCTTTCAATTATGTCTGAGTAGATCCTATTTTAGGATTAGAAAAACCAACTTATGATATGATGATATTGAATTATTGAATTGTTGAATTCCCTTTGGGATTATTTGTAGATAATTGGTTTAACTATTTTGCATTATACAAGTTGATAAATGCTTGGCTATCGTTTTGTCACATCTTAGGTTATTAATTGATGGACTAAAAGGTGAAGGATAATGCCAAACCTTGATAATTAATTAGGGGTATTTTAATCATGAAAATAGTTTAAGATCCTCTAGGAATTGAACCTCATCTAGGAATAAATCAATTGGTTGGCACAAAAATTAAAGTGCCTAAGTTAAACTAAGAAACATGAAAGTAGGCAATTAGATTGACTTAGGTACTGTTATTAGACCTTGAAAGAGGCTATTAATAAATTGAGGATAAATTATCCCCAATATCTCAAATAATTGTAATTGAAAATAATTGTTTTGGTTGTTGAATATCATAAGTTCAGTAAAACCCTAATCCTAGGCCTTTTTATAATTGAATTCAATCGTATATTTACTTTCACCACTTTTGAATTTCCATCCATATATCTCTTGAATAATGTTGATTCAAATAGTTTATTTCATGAAAGACTTGTAGTTGATACATTAGTCTTTGTGGGTTACAACCCGTACTTGCCAGACTAGCTACAGTTATGCCGTGCATTTGCTGTATTTAGATAAACACATGAATATCAAGTTATTGGATAGAACCAATCCTGGTCTTCTTTGGCAAAGGAACTTGCTTATTGCTAAGGGTATGTTCTTACACTTGAACTAAGAGATTTGGTTTTGTAATATCCATAATTTTTTTTATTTCTTAAAATAATAAACATATATAATATTAGAGTGCTAGGAAGAGGAAAAAGAGTTAGAATGGAACATTAAGAAAGCTTTAAAAAATGGTAAAAGAAATGCGTTAGAAGTTTTCCCGACTAAAGCCCTTAAATGCCAAAATGGCTAAGATAAATAAAGAAATAGACTGGTAAAGGTAACTCCCATAAGGTGGAATGAGATAAGTTAGTTCTATTATCCTTGAAAATATATCTATAGGAAATAAATAGAAGAATTTTATCCTTGGAAAAACTTTTAGAGGGTAGAATTGGAATTTCAAAATTTTTTAGGGTTAAAACCTTGAATGAGAACTTAAGCTAAGGGTATGTTCTTAATTATAAATGTAGGACTAATTATTATCCTTCCAATAGAGAATTAAAGCATTTGGAAAGAATTGGACTATCCAAACAAGCCCTAAAGTAATGGTAAAAGGCAAGTTAGGAAATATGGAATAGCTACATGGGTATAGTTGTAAACCATGATGGAGTTTTGGCCAAGTAACTAATATTTTATTATTTCTTAGAGAGGAAGGTGGTCATGAGGTTCTTGAAGGCGAAGATTTTGGCCAAGATGGAAAAGAAGGAGAGAATGCTAAAAACCATAGAGAAAAAAAAAGAGAAAGAAAAAGAAGAGAAAATGGAGCTACGATAATTCTTCTTCCTCCTAATCTCCATAACCTCTTGTTCTCATAATCTTAAGCTTCTTAAATGACCTTTTCATCCATGGAAAAAGGTGTAAAAATTTGAGAAAAAGGGAAAGGGAGTGGCAGTCAAAGGAAGGAGAACGAAGGAGAACAAGGTGAAACTTGCTAAGAAGCTAGAGGAAACTAGATTTTGATAGGTTTAATAATAATATACTATTGAAATTTCATTTCTTTTGAAAGATTTGAATGTGTTTCAAATCTTATACTTTGATGATAAATGATGTGAAATGTGTATATTTATGATTAGTAATGTAGAGTGAAGGTCTAGATGTATATGTAATGCATGTATTGTGTTTGAAATTTGGATTTGAATTGATGAAAGTAGATGCTTGGAATGGATAGTTTTAGGAGATTTTTTGATAATGAGAGTAATTTTCTTGCTTACATGATGATAAAATTGCATGAAGCAAGTGCTAAAAGATGTGAATGAACATGAATTTTGGTTTAAATTTTCAAGAGTACTTTTAATGCATAAGAAGTGTGTTGGCTGAAATTTAGCACTTTGTGTTTCAATGATGTTGTAACACTTATAAATGCTTAAGGGAATAATTAAAAGTGGAGGGAAATGAATGGAATATGGAGAATCTTGTGTTGGCCAAAATGTGGAAGTAAGGCATGCTAGAATGCTACCATAATTTTGACATGTTATTTGATAGAAATTAATAAAGGTTAATGGATGGTAATATTGGAGAATTTAATAATGCATTATAACCATTATATTTTAATGGATTAAGAGGGAAAATGGTTCTTAGAAAATATTCAAATGAGTTAAGCTACATGATGAAAGAAAAGAGAATTTAACATACGAATAATAATATTTACCAAATGAATAGTAATTTATACCATATGAATAGTAATTATCACATTTAGTAGCAATAAATCAAGGGAGGATTTTAATGGGATGATGGTATTCATATTAAGTAGGGAACTCAAATAAATATAAAAAGCAAAGAGAAAGGAGTATAAAGATAAATTATATTCAAGGGGAATGATTATGATTTAAGGTAATTGAATATTTATGTGCAAAATAGTGAGCCGAAATAAGTGTATAAATGGGAAGGAATTAGTTAAATTAAAATGTGTTAATTTGGGGTATAAATATACTACTTGAAGGATTGAGAGTTATAGGCCTAAAGTGTATGGTTAATTATTAAGACTAAAGGAAAAAAATTTAGCAAAATTAAAAGAATGAGTCAAATGCATTACTTAGCTAAATTAAGTATAAAATAAAAAGGGATACTCTTACAACCATAATTCCATAGCATTAATTTTACCATTCTTTGCATGAGTATAATGACATGAATAATATATGCACCTTGCACTAATACATCCTAAATAAATACTTCAAGATATTGAGATAAGTTATTTGAGTTGCATGATATTAATGACAAGCATGGTTAGTAAATATCTATGCTGCTTTGTAATGGCTGAGAAAGTTATATTATGCATATGGTTGAATATGAAAATGACAAACTTGAGGAAAAGAGAATGGAAGATACAATGGGGATGACTATTGCTATAGCAAGGTGACCAAAGAAGGTTGCATGGCATCTGTGTCAGTACCGGATAGGGGTTTCCCTATTCACATATATAGAAAAAAATAAGTTTAGTCATGAATAAGTACGGGGGAGAATGGCTTACTCTGACCTCGTAATAGTAGAATTGTCACGGCCCAAAATCTTGAGCACATGATCGGCATGAGAGTGAGAATCAGCTCACCTCGTAAGCCTACCCTATAGAATGCATTGGCAACTAAAAATTCTAAGTAATTCAAAACATTTAAAATTTTGAAATTTTTTTAGAAAGCTTCCCTTTTAAAAGCTTCAAAATAAAACATCATATTTTGAAAACATGACCATACTTTTCTTCATTAAATGGAATCAAATAACCGATACAAAATACTAGTAAAAATTTGTATTCAACATAATTAAAAATATCATTCTCATTTATATACAAAGCCGTTGATCAAAAAACAATGTAACCATCACGCGTAGGAAGCAGGGATCCTATCTATGGTAATGTGGAGTAACTTTAGAGTACAAATAGATGAGGAAACAAGAAACGAAGCCTATCAAAACCAATTGGGCTCATCCAAGATATCCTTCAGTTATGGTGCACGCCCTCGGTTCTAACTTTATCTGAAAACATTTAAAAGAAGGGGTGAGTCTTGCGACTTAGTGAGTAGATAGAATATATTATAGAGGATCAAGATAATCCATAAAACAATTCTATAAAAGTACAAATTTTTTAAAAAAGCTCAATATTTAAACACACATAACAATCTTATAACAAAATCTGCTAGACAAACATGCCTAACCCATTGCCAAGTTTAATAAGTATGTGATTCCGAAAGTCAAACCATGCTTAAAACATATAACTATATATATCGTTCATCTGTATAAAAAATATTCTGATCGTATTAATTGAATAAATTAATAAAAGAACAGCAAGTGAAAGATTAAAAGGCTTTAACAAATTAAACTCCAAAAATAAAGAGAAAATTCAAAGAATAAGCATTTAAATATTTCTTTGTAAATCTCTTCTAAAGGTGAAAGAAAAAGAAAACAATATCTTCTTTAAACACTATTTTGTCTTTAAAAGAAAAAGGTAACATAAAACATAAACCAAATGGTTTTGTTTTGCTCAAAGTATGGTTTGCAAAAAAAATTTGTTTAAACTATAAATTTCAAAGATAATTTTGACAAAACATAATTGTGCATAGTTAGAAAATGTTAGAAAAATAGTCACAACCAAAAGGTAAATTTAAAAGAAATCAAATACGTAACATCCTTAACTTCATTTCTTTTATTAATAAAGGCATATAAATATTTAATTAAGGAAATAAACTTATTAAAAAAAATTTAGATATCTAAGAAAATATAAGACTGAGAAATTTTTTACCTTATGTGTATGTAAAGAAAATGTTTCTAATATTAAGGGATAGGTAAAGAAAGAAAACCTAATAGGAAAAATTAGAAATAACATCCTAAAGAGAGATGAAATTCTTAGTTAAGGAAGATAAATTTTTGGAAGTACGTAAAGGTTTTGAAAATTTAAGAAGATTGGATTAGGGTAATTTTTCCTAATTCAAGAGCTAGAGTTCCTAAGTTTAACATCTCCACCCATATATTTGGGCCTTTACATATGGACACTTCATATAGAGTTTTTCCATTTCACATGAGCTTTTAGCAAGCCAATTGGATATCCTAAGCAAGAGATATAACATAGACTTGGACTAGGATATAGAATTTGGATAGATAGCCCAAAAATCATGAAAATGTGATCAAGACCTCCATGAAAGGTAGAATTTCAGCCAAAGCAAAGGAAATGGGCAAGAATGAGCCTAAATCCAAAAAAAAAATAAGAACCATGTAATGAAATAGTAGTGTAATGATAATCAAGATTAGGTCACATGGCATTAGGACAAGACATCTATATCCTACACTCATAATTTTAGCAAGCCATGTGATGAAATAGTAGGTAATAATACATGACATTAGGACAAAACATCTATATCCTACACTCATAATTTTAGCAAGCCATGTGAGATATAGTAGGTAATAATACTTGGCATTAGGACAAAAGCATCCTTATCTTACACAAATAATTTCAACAGAGCAAAGGAGACTCAAGAGTTGGAAATTTTCCATTTAGAAAGGCAAATATATTATACTTGAGTGAGACAAAAGAAAAAGGAAATAAGTCCCTAAATTAAGGGGACCTTGTCCCTTGTCTTAAGAACATTTTATCATGATTTTCAAATACAAATCTCCTTTTTCTATTTATATCTTGACTAAGGGAGAGGACAACAAGAAATTAGTTTTCTTCCCCCAAAAAGTAACCAAATACATCCTAATTGTGATAAGGTAGAACCATGATTATAAGAGGTGAACCACTTGATAATTTATTTAAGGAAAAACCACCCTTATAACATTATAATTTCATCCAAGTGAGGGAAATGGAAAAGAGATACAAGGTAGAGTGAGGAAAGGAGAGAAAGAGAGGAGAAGAGAGGAAGAAAGAAGTAGAAGTTTAGAGGACTAATTACTTTAGGTAAGTTAGCTTAATCTCCACTTGAATCCATATTTTCTCTTCATCCCTAAGATTCAAAACTCACCCTCCCTCTCTTATTCAAGCTATTGGAAAAGCTAAGGGAATAAAGGAATCTTGCCACTTCCTTTAGGAGGAAACAAGAAAAAGAATTCACTAAGTGAGTTAGGGAGATCTTTAGGTAGGTTTAACAATATCTATTTTTGAAGAAAAGCTTTGAAATTTGTAATATTTATGTGGGATTTTGATCTTAGCACTTTGATGAAATTTACAATATTTGCAACTTTGATGATTAGTCATGGATGTTGCTATATCATGTTACGTGTTGATCTTGCATATCGTGGATGTTTTGAATACTTCATTTGGTGTGGAAAGTTCTGCATAGGTATGGCTATGAGTGAAACAAATTTAGGGATTTTGTGCCGTTGTTATGTATATTTGAATGTGAAAAAAAATTAATGGAATATGATTTGATTGATAAATGAGTATGGCCTTAAACACTTAGAAGAAGACCAAGAGACATTTCTGTTAGGAAACACCCTTAATAATACAAGATTTGATTTCTATTTTCTTGAGAAGTAGATGATAGAATATGTTAAATTAAGTGTAAGGAATCTAATTAAAATTTTAAAATGATTAATCTTATGATTAGATGTAAATTAGGAAGAAAATGGAAGAGGACGTAATAAAAAGATGAACTAAAACCTTAGGAAGGGTTTGGTTAGAAAATTAGATTTCGCAGTAAGCAGGGAAGCTTTTGTCTTTTTGAAATTTAGGGAAGAATTGGTTAGGAATTAAAAGAAATGGTTAAGATAAAAAAAATGAATATATATGTCTTGTAGAATTTTTTCCACTGGAATCACCCAATTTGGAGTTCAAATTAGGGATATATGGTCCGATTAGTAAGTAATGGTCAGAAAATGGTTAACTAGGGAAGAATATGTTAGTAAGCTTACATGTTTAAATTTCTGAGAAAAATATATTGGGAATTAAAAGAAATAGTTAATATAAAAAATATAGATATATGTCTCATGAATCTTTAGCCACTAGAATAATTTAATTTAGAATCCATATGAGGGAGATATGGTCAGATTAGTAAGCAGTGGTCATAAACTAGTTAACAAAGGAAGAATCTGTTAGGTAAGCCTATGTGTTTGAATTTCTGAGAACAATTTATAGGGAATTAAAAGAAGAAATGGTTAACATGAAAAATATAGATATGTGACTCATGAAGTTTTAACCATTGGAATGAGTCAATTTAGAGTCTATAAGAGAAAGAAATGGTTAGATTAGTAAGTAAAGGTCAGAAGCTACCTGGGAAGAAATAACATTGAATTTAAGGAAGTAATAACACTTAAATTCCTTACGATTTCACTAAAATGTTCAATATAAGGTTTTAGATGATTGTCTTAGCTTTAAATGGACACCAAGATCACCTCAATCAGAGTTAAAATTAAAGAGTTATGCTTTGATTAATGACAGATGAAAATAATATTTAAGAAAGAAGAAGAATCTTATAAATAAAAATAATAAATAACTAGTGTATACCCTAGCCATTGCCATTGCATGAACTCCTTACCATCTTAAGTGTGTAATTTTAACATTGAAATATATTATAAAGTGATATTTGAAAATGATTATATTCATGGCATGATTGCATTTTACGAATAATTTTTGGTATTGATTATGCTTTGATATTATAAATTATGGCATGTGAGTATAATGAACATACTTGTTATTGAAATCATATTTTTTGCTATTAACGTTAAAAGAAAAGAAAAGAAAAGAGACGACCACAGTCACATGGCGGTTTGTGTGGTGCACAGTAGGGGACGTTGTAACATCCTTAATTTCGTTTCTTTTATTAATAAAGGTACATAAATATTTAATGTAACATCCCTAATTTTGTTTCTTTAAAGATACATAAATATTTAATTGAGGAAATAAAATTTATTAGAAATTTTTTAGATATCTAAGAAAATATAATCCTTAGAAATTCTTCACCTTAAATGTATGTATAGAAAATGTTTCTAACATTAAGGGAACAAGTAAATAGAGAAAACCTAATAGGAAAAATTAGAAATAACATACTAAAGAGAGGCAAAAATTCTTTGGTAAGAAAGATAAATTTTTCTGAAGTAAGTAAAGGTCTTAAAATTTTAAGAAGATTGGATTAGGGTACTTTTTTATAATTCAAAAGTTAGAAATTTCTAAGTTTAATATCTCTACCCATAAATTGGGCTTTGACCTATGGACACTTCATATAGAGTTTTTCCACTTCACATAAGTTTCTAGCTAGCCTATTGGATAACCGAAGCAAGAAATAAAACAAAGACTTAGACTAGGATATAGAAGTTTGACCGATAACCTAAAATTTATGAAAATGTGACCAAGCCCTTCAAGAAAGGTAGAATTGTATCCAAAGCAAAGGAAATAGGTAAGAATGAGCCCAAATCCAAGAGGAAAAATAAAATAAAATGAATCATGTGATGAAATAATAGTGTAATAATAATAAATATTATGTTACATGGCATTAAGACAAAAATTCAGCAAGTGGTGTGATAATATATATATCCTACATTCATAATTTTAGCAAATGGTACGATAATACATGACATTATGACAAAACATCTATATCCTACACTCATAATTTTAGCAAGTGGTATCATAATACATGGCATTAGCACAAAACATTTCTATCCTACACAAATAATTTTAGCCAAGTAAGGGAGATTCAAGGGCTAGAAACTTGCCACTTAGAAAGGCAAACCTATCATACTTGATTAAGACAAAAGAAAAAGGAAATGAATCCCTAAATCAAAGGGACCTCGTCCCTTTTCTTAAGAACATATTATCATATTTTTCAAAATACAAATCTCATTTTGTTATGCATATCTTGACTAAGGAAGAGGAAGACAAGAACATGAGTTGTTTATTTTCCAAAAATCAATTAAGTGCATCCTAATTTGATAAGGTAGACCCATTATCATGAAAGGTGAACTACTTGATAGTCTATTTAAGCAAAATCCACCCCTATAACATTATAATTTCGTCCAAGTAAGGGAGAGGAAAAATAAAAGCAAGGTAGAGTGAGGAAAGGAAAAGAAAGGAAGGAAGAAGAAGGAGAAGTCTAGAGGACTAAGTACTCAAGGTAAGTTAGCTTAATCTTCACTTGAATCCATCTTTCTTCTTCATCCTTGGAGTTCAAAAACTCAACCTCCTTCTCTTATTTAAGCTGCTATAAAAGCTAAGGGAAGGGAGGAAACTTGCTACTTTCTTCAAGAGGAAACAAGAAAAAGAATTCACTAAGTGAGCTAGGGAGATCTTTAGGTAGGTTTAACAATATTTCTTTTAAGAAAAGATTTGAAATTCGTAACATTTATGTGGGATTTTGATCTTAGAACTTTGATGAAATTTACAATATTTGCTACTTTGATGATTGGTCATCGATGTTGCTATACCATGTTACATGTTATTTTACATATGTTGGATGTTTTGGACATTACGGTTAGTGTGGAAAGTTCTGCATAGGTATGGCTTTGGTTGGTAAACTTTTTATGATTTTTTATGATACTATTTTGTATATTTGAATATGGTGAAAAATTGATGGAATATGATTAGATGTAAAGAAATTTGAAGAGGATGTAATATAATGATTAACTAAAACCTTAGGAAAGGAATTGTTAGGAAACTGGATTTCGGGGTAACTAGATAGGCTTCTATTTTTGAAATTCTAGGAAGAATCGGTTAGGAATTAAAAGAAATGGTTAACATGATAAATGTAGATATATGTTTCATAGATTTTTAGCCACTGGAATCACTTAATTTGGACTCCAGATGAGGGCGATATTGCCCGATATATAAGCAGTTTCAGACAATGATTAACTAGAGAAGAATCTGTTAGGTATGCTTCTGTGTTTGAATTTCTGGGATAAATCTGTAGAGAATTAAAAGAAATGCTTAACATAAAAAATTTATATCTATGTTTCATGGATTTTTAACCACTGGAATCATTCAAATTAGAATCAATATGAGGGAGATATGGTCAGATTAGTAAGCAAATGTCAGAAACTAGCTAACCAGGGAAGAATCTATTAAGTATGCTTCTGTGTTTGAATTTCTGGGCAACATATGTAGGGAATTATAGGAAATTGTTAAAATAATAAATATAGATATATGAATCATGGATCTATAAGCTCTAAAATCACTTAAGTTGGAGTTCATATGAGAGAGATATGGCTGATTAATGAGTAAATGTTAGAATTAGTATAGAATCCAAAGTGGTAAATGTAATTGTTTTTGCTTTTGATTTTCTGGGAGAAATTAGTAAGGAATCTGAAGACATGATAAACACGAAAGTTGTATATAAATGTCTTAACATTTTATAGACTTTGGAATAACCTCAATTGAAGTTTGTATGAGGGAGATATGGTCTAATTAGTAAGTAGAGGTCTGAACCTATTCGAGAAAAAATAGTATTGAATTTGAGGGAGTAGTCACACCACGATTACTTAAGATTTCACTAAAATGTTCAACATAAAGGTTTTATAGGATTTTCTTATCTTTCAATTGACACCAAGATCACCTCAATCGAATTTAAAATGAGGATGTTATGCTCTGTTTAGTGAAGAGAGGATAATAATATTTAAAAAAGAAGAAGAATCTTATAAATGAAAATAATAAATGACTAGTGTATGCTATAGCCATTGCCAATGCATGAACTCCTTACCATTTTAATTGTGTAATTTTGACATGGAAGTATTTTAAAGCGATATTTGAAATGATTATATTCATGGCATGATTACCAACGATTTTTTTGGTCATAATTTTATGAAAAATTATAGTAAGTATAATGAACATACTTATTATTGAAATCATATTTCTGGCTATTAATGTGAAAAGAAAAGAAAAGAAATGAGCATGGTCACATGGCGATCTATGTGGTGCACCAGTAGGGGATGCCTTACCAATGACTATGATTATGTTAATGAGAAAAGAAATTGTGCCATGTTGGACGGAGCGAGAAAAGCCCATACCGAAGAGTAGAAAATACTCTCCCTGACTAGGGTAGCTTGACATGAAAATTAGTTGATAGCCATCATATTATATTTTGAAAAATAGTTATTCATGTCATCCATGTCATTACTGTACAATTTTTATGTGCATAGATAAAGTGCATTCATGTGACCTAAGGTAATTACTATAGCTTATACAGATGAACATGACATGATGAGCAATATTGTTGATAATTATGATTTATTGTTAAACCTATTGGGATTTAATTCTCACTATATTTTCATATCATGTTCAAAAAACTAGTTTTGCAAATTTTTCTTTGGCTCTGGCTCTTAGTGTACGTTGGATCGAGTTATTCTATGTTAGGCAGATCCAAGAAATTAATAAGATGTTTCTGGTTGAATTGGCTAAGATCCCGGTGAAGGTGCAACCACTCGTGTAGCAACTTTTTTTTCTATTACTATACAATATAGAGTTCACATACACACGTCATTAATCAAAATGTATATACAACATATCAAACACATAAATATCTACATCTTATTTATTCTGGTTGACCAATTCCAGAGATACAGGTGCGGGTGGTTGCTCCTTCACCAGGATCTGAGCCAACTGGATCACAAACATTTTATTTAATTATGGGATCTGCCCAACATAAAGAAACTCGATCCAACGTACACTAAAAGCCAGAGCCATAGAAAAATCTGCATAACTAATTTTCTGAACATGATATAAAAATATAGTGAGAATTAAATCTCAGTAAGTTCAACAATAAATCATCATCAATATAGCTCATCATGTCATGTTCATCTGTATAAACTACAGTAAATATCTTTGGTCACATGAATGCACTATATCTATGCACATGAGAATTGTACAGTAATGACATATATGACATGATTAACTAATTTCAGAATATCATATGATTGATGACTATCAATTTATTCTCATATCAAGTTACCTCGGTCAAGGTGAGTATTATCTACTCTCTGGTACGGGATTTTCTAGCTCCGTCCGACATGGCACACTTTCACTTTCTTTTGTCATTAGCATAATCATAACCGTTGGTAGGACGTCCCCTACTGGTGCACCACACAAATTGCCATGTGACCGTGCTCATTTTTTTTCTTTTCACAATAATAGCAAAAAATATGCTTTCAATAACAAGTATTTTCATCAAAATATAATTATTACCAAAAATCATTGGTAATCATGCCATGAACATAACTATTTCAAATATCACTTTATAAAATATTTCCATGTCAAAATTTCACACTTAAGATGGTAAGAAGTTCATACAATGGCAATGCCTATGGCTTTATTATTTTCATTTATAAGATTCTTCTTCTTTTTTAAATATTAATTTTATTTCTTTATTTTCTTGATGCAAGTTTTCATCCTATCTAACTTTCTCTTACTAATCAAAGTATAACTCCCTCAATTTAACTCAGATTTAGGTGATCTTGGTGTCAATTTAAAGATAAAACAATTATCTAAAACTATTATGTTGAATAATTTAGGGAAAGATTAAGGAATCATGGTTATATTACTTCATCAAAATACAGGAAATTTCTTCTGGGGTAGATTTTGACCTCTACTTACTAATATATCCATATCTCCCTCATAAGAATTCCAAATTGAGTGATTCTAGTGGATAACAATCCATGACACATATAGATATAATGTTTATTTTAACCATTTATTTTAATTCCCTACAAAATGTTCCCAAAAATTAAAACATAGAAGCTATCCTAACATATTCTTCCCTGATTAACCATTTTCTGACCATTGCTTACTAATCAGACAATATCTACCTCATATGGACTCTAAGGTGGCTAAAAATCTGTGCGACATAGATCTACATTGTTCATGTTAACCATTTATTTAAATTCCTTACCGATTCTTCCCAGAATTGTAAAAATAGAAGCTTAAAATTTTACCACCCAGAGCCATACCTATGCAGAACTATCTACACCAGCCTAAGTATTCAAACATACATAATATGTAACATGATATAGCAATATCCATGACCAATCATCAAAGTTCTAAGATCAAAATCTCATATAAATATTACAAGTTTCAAAACTTTTCTTCAAAAAGAAATATTGTTAAACTTACCTTGAGCACTTAGTCCTCTAGACTTATCCTTCCTCTTTCTTCCTTTCTGCCTCTCCTTTCCTTACTCTACTTTGCTTCTATTTTTCCTCTCCCTCACTTGGAAGAAAATTTTAATGTTATAAGGGTGGGTTTTGTTTATATAGACTATTAAATAGTTCACCTTTCATAATCATGGGTCTACTTTATCACAATTAGGATGCACTCAGTTGAATTTTTGGAAAACAAACAACTCATGTTCTTGTCTTACTCTTCCTTAGTCAAGATATGCATAGGAAAAGGATATTTGTATTTTGAAAATTATGATAATATGTTCCTAAGATAAGGGATAAGGTCCCTTTGATTTAGGGGTTCATTTCATTTTTCTTTTGTCTTAATCAATTATGATAGATATGCCTTTCTAGGTGGCAAATTTCCAACCTTTGAATCTTCCTTGCTTAGCTAAAATTATTTGTGTAGGATAAGGATGTTTTGTCATAATGCTATGTATTATTACCCACTTGCTAAAATTATGAGTGTAGGATATAGATGTTTTGTCCTAATGCCATGTATTATCATACCACTTGCTAAAATTATGAATGTAGGATATCACACTACTTGCTAAATTTTTGTCTTAATGCCATGTCACCTAATCTTGATTACACCATTATTTCATCACTTTATTTTATTTTTATTTTTATTTTTATTTTTATTTTTATTTTTCCTCTTGGGTTTGGGCTCATTCTTGCCCATTTTCCTTACTTTGGTTAAAATTCTACCTTTCATATGGGCTTAGTCACATTTTCATGATTTTTGGGCTACCGGTCCAATTTCTATATCCTAATCCAAGTCTATGTTTTATTTCTTCCTTGGGCTATCCTATTGGCTTGCTAAAAATTCATGTGAAGTAGAAAAACTCTATATGAAGTGTCCATAGGTGAAACCTAATTTATGGATGGAGATACTAAACTTAGTAACTTTAACTCTTAAATTAGAAAAAATTACCCTAATCCAATCTTCTTGAAATTTTAATACCTTTACTTAATTCACAAAAATTTATCTTCTTTACCTATTTCATTAATGTTAGAACATTTCTATGCATACACGTAAATGTGAAGAATTTCTAAGGATTATATTTCTTTATATATCGAAAAATTATCTAATAAATTTTATTTTCTTAATTAAATATTTATTGTACCTTTATCAATAAAAGAAACGAAATTAGGGATGTTACTTTGAATACATGAAACAAAATTAGAGATGTTGCAACTCGCACCCGTATCTCTGGAACTGGTCAATAAGGATGAATAAGATGTAGACATATATGTGTTTGATTTGCGTACGGATGTTGTTAATTAATGATTTGTAAACCTTAATTATGCTTGGTTAAATTAATTGAATGTTATTATAAGTTAAATTAAGGTAACGACTTCATGCAACTTTTTTTTTAAAAAAAATTACATATATGTATATATGTAAAAAATGGAGTTGTTACAGACGCCTTACTCATGGCTTTGATTGTGATAATGAGAAAAGAAAGAGAAAGTGTGCCATGTCAGACGAAACGAGAAAATCCCATACCGAAGAGTAGAAAATACTCTCCCCGACTGGACTAGCTTGATATGAAAATAAGTTAATAGGCATCATATGATATTTTGAAAATAGTTATTCATGCCATATATGTCATTTACAATTTTCATGTGCATAGATAAAATGCATTCATGTGACCTAAGATATTTGTTGTAGTTTATACAGATGAACATGACATGATAAGCTATATTGATGATAATGATGATTTATTATTGAACCTATTGAGATTTAATTTTCACTATATTTCTATATCATGTTTCGAAGACTAAATCTACAGATATTCTCTATGACCAGCTTTTAGCGTACGTTGGGTTGAGTTGATTAAAATCCCAGTGAATGTGCAACCACCCGCATCCGTATCCCCAAAACTGGTCAATATGGATGAATAAGATGTAGACATATATTTGTTTGATTTTTGTACTGACGTTTTTAGTTAATGATGTGTACGTGTACCCAGAATTGTATCAATATTAATGGTATACTAGAAATCTTAATTATGCTTGGTTAATTTAATTGAATGTTATTATGAGTTAAATAGTTAGAAGTATAGAGGTAATGACTTTATGGAATTTTACAAATATATATATGTATATATGTAAAAAAAATAGAGTTGTTACAAAATAGGTAGAAGGAATTAGCTTTCCCAAAACAAAGGTTCAAAATCCAAAGAAGAGTTTTTACTAAAACAAAAGTCAGTAATAATAAACATATAAATTTACAGAAAATCTAATAGAAATATATGGTAGAAAAACCATGATAAATCCTCATTAATGAAGAAAGAAAGAAATTTATTAAGATAACAAAATATATAAGAATAAGAATATAATAGCTAAAAATAAATCATCTCAATAATTATATAGTAGAATAAGTCCAAATAAATTATTTTAGGGTAGCTTAACACAAATTAATCTAAAACACATATTTTCTACAAAGGTTGAATCATATATATAAATGCCTGAACAACTTTTTTGCCCAAACATCTTATTATTTACAAAGAAATAGATAAATTTGGAACTACTAACTTATTAGACCAGCATACATACACATCTCCAAATCTTACTTCCATCATAACCTATATCCTCATTTCAGCATTACAAAGCCAAAAGAACTTATCACTTGCCCACATATACAGGAATCTATCAATTTATAAAAACCTATAGCCACTGCTTATACATATGACATACCTCAGACTAACCTCAAAGCATATGTTTGGTATCAAAAATAAAACCCCAAGCATTTCTTGTACCATGGTTATCAACAAGAAAATAAACCACCATAAAAAATGCTAGAACAACATTAATCAAATTGGATGGCCAAAACCTTAACAAAAGATTTAAATTTGGGAAGGTACAGAAAACAAATTAAAATAATTCACAATTAAATATGATAGAAAAGTAAGCAGGATGATTAAAACATAATTAGTAAACCAGCGGTAAACCATTTAACTTTTAAAATCATAACTTTTGGGAAGGCTCTCAATCATAACCAAATCAACAGGACACACAGTCCATCAAAGGAAATCGCCAATACTATATGAACACATATTCTATGGGTAAATCACGATTTTAGCTAGACACACTGTCTATATGGGTAAGTCATTAGGGCCATAGTCACACAGTTTATGGGTAAATCACTATCTGTTCAGGCATCGCATCTATATTTCTTATCTATAATAAAAGGTACTCCGACCACTGCTTTCCATATCAATCAATCTTCATGTGTTAACCATTACTTGTGGCAAACAATATTCTTGCTAGCTAGAGTTACAAGGTGCACTAGGGCCAGCATCTACTATTGTTAGGAAACATTATTTGTAAAAAGATCCATCTCCATAAAAATAATTTAGAAAACGTAATTCATAAGGAAAAATAAGAATAAAGGCATTTCCTAAAATCCATTCTTTCCATGAACAAGAACATAACTTACTAAATATTTTTAATAGGCTACTTCATGAGTCTCATTTTAGAAAAATCTAGCTCGTATACGTAAAACAATACCCCAAAATTTATCAAAAGAAAAGTACAATAAAATAAAAATATGATTTCATTAAACCCTATTTTCAAAATCATTTGAACACTTCAAGTTCTCAATAGAAAGAATTAAAGCTCATGCCATACACAATCATCTCCCAATTAGTGTTATATGCATACATCTTCTGAATAGCATTATGAGCATACATCTCCCAATTAGTATTAGGAATATACATCTCGCAAACAATCTTTATCATGATCCATTTCCTATCAAAATTCTATACCTCAATGTACAATTAAATCTAGGTCCATAAACCATAGCAAATAATACACTTTAGCTATAAAACACTTTGAAATTTTACAATTCCAACTAAAAGTTAGACCATTTCAGTACAATCTCAAATAATGCTTGTCCTATATCCTAAGATTTTATAATGAAAATCTTAACTTTTCTGTATAAACATACATGCAAAAGTAAGCATCAACCACATAAACTTTAATCCACCATGTACATCTATACAAAACATAGTTTACAAACTACAACAATATTGAAATCATGCTACGGTATATATTATCTACTCACAAAGCTTCGAGGTTGGATCTAGGGCAAAGACTATGACAACTTCCGAAGTCAAATCGGGCAAAACGGTCCTTAAAAATGATTATAGAGTGCTCAATCACCTAGGAAACAAGTCCATATCTTGAGTACTATTCACTTCTGAAAACACTATTCACAATGGCCTAAAACACTATTCACATTGGCTAAAAGACATTCTATAGCTAGAAAACTTCAATCTCTATCATACTATACATTTCTAAGGCCATATATGTCAAGAAATTTAGAAAATGAAGAGTCTCTAAACATAGCCATGAAAACTCACCATGTAGCTACTGTTCATGGCGTTCCTGTAAGATTCTAGCAACTTTTTGACGAAACCAAAAAGTGGGTTATGTGATCTTAATTAAGCATGATATTAATACCTTTAAACTTACTTTTTGTTTGATTTAAGTAAAATATGATTAGAAATTATCTTAATTTTATATTTTGTGTTGTAGGAACAAAGAAGGAAGAAAAGAGAAGAAAAAGATAAGAAATTCATGGAAAATGATGCATTGCAGCGATTACAGACCTTTCAAAACTGTTTAGAACATATCTCCATCTTATGAACTCCACTCAAAGTGTTTCAAGTGGCTGTTAGATAACACAATTATCTACAACTTTTATGTTGAACACTGGGTCAAACTTGGGAGATTTAATAGGGTTATAGAGCTAGAAAATCAGAATCACAGTGCAGCAAGATCAATTTTGGCCTTTGATCACTAATATTGGCTTATCTCCTTCAATTTAGATCTGATTAAGGTGATTCAAGCGGCTATGGAAAGAAGAGACACAGAGCTACAACTTTTATGTTCACCACTTTGGCAAATTCTATAATTTTCTAGGCGACACGACGTCATTGCAGATTAGGAGGGCCGCAGCGTTGGCTGCCCAGAAGCATTGGGCGCCGCGAGGCCCGAGCATCAGAACCAGAGCGTCCTGACTCTAGCTCAGGTGCAGTGGTGCCCCGATGACCACTTTGTATAGTGGTGCAGCTCCCATGTAGTACACCGCGGTGCTCAATGCCGCATTAGTTTGATGAATTTGCAATTTTTAGGTCTTCTTGACTCCAATTGAAGCTCGATGGGCTAGGATTTGACCTAGGAACACTCCTACTTCAATTAGGAGGAGTGAATCTATAAAAAATGAGGAAAGAAAGCAAAGAATTTATTCAATCAATCATCCAAGTTCTTAATTACATTCTTCAATTATTCTTTAGAGTTTCTTATGGCCCTGTGTGGCTAGTTACTTTTAGTTGGTAGAGGTAGATTGAAACCTCAATGGATCTTCATGCATTGTGAAATTTGAATTTTATTTTATTATTTCAATCTTAATTGAGTATTGATTATTCATATGCTGTTCTTCTTAATGATTATTTATATGATTGCTAGGGAGGCCTACTAGTATATTGTCTGTCTCAATCTATTGCTGAATTATATTTTGAACAAAGTCTTCAATTTTTTGAATCCTAAGGTAAATAGGTTTGAAGATTTTGGATTATAAATCATTGAACATATGATGAATAATTAACTAAATTAGATATAGCCGATGTGTTTATATTTGTTTAGCTCTATCAGTTTCTCTAGTTCTTCATGCGGTTAATAAGCTATGCTTTACCGATGTGCTAAAGGATTTCTTGTTAATTATAGTTTAATTGGTGCGATTGTCATTAATTTACTAGAATTAAGGAGGAATAGGATTAGAAACCCAATGATAGATATTCAATTATAGATTGATTATGTTGCCAATGATCAATACAATCCCCTGATGGTGGATATCAACCAAAACCAACGCCTTTCACATTAATTACTCTCTTAATTATTTTCATTATTGTTTACTTTACTTAATTTGCAATTGTCAATCCCCCCTTTTTCTAATCACATAAGGTAATACCAGTCTTTGTGGGATCAATCCTTACTCCCACTACTACAAATTAGTTGAGACGTAAGGTATCAATTTGGGTGTACATGCTATAGTACGCACCAGTGGGTTTTGAAGCTCTAGTCGCCACAAGTCCAACGGTCTAAATGTTTCATCAAACATAGGTCTGTAGCTTAAGATATTGTGATTTAAAGGTAGAGAGGTGAAAAATCACGTAGGGAGAGAGAACAAGGGAGAAAGATGTGTCTACAAGAAGAAGAATACTCCAGATTCCATAAAATTAAGCTAATGTCGCAACGCTAACATTGACAGTTGAGATGCTGGATGTATCTGGCATCACGATGCAAGTTATTGAGGTTGCAACACTAGGATCCTTTCCAAATCTTGCAAAATGTCCAACATGACAGTTGTAGCTCTTTTTCTTAGATTTCTATATCCATCTGAATCACCTAAATTAGAGCTCATATGTGATAGTTATGGCCAAAATAGTGAGCAAAGGTCCAGACGACATCAAACCTCTATTTTACAGTTTTTTACCATTATCACCCTTGTTTCTACAGAACTAGCGCAAGTGCCCAACATGATAGTTATAGCCATATATCTCAATTTCACATATCAATTTGAATAACATCATTTGGAGTCCATATAAGAGAGTTATTCATAAAAAATGAATAAAGGTCTAAACTATCTTGAAACTTCACCTTTTTCTCAACTTAATTACTTTGGCTTGTTTCCATCTTACCTCCAAAACTTTCGAATTCGATTCTTTAAAAAATACAAGATCAATAAAAATAGTTTAAAATTGATTAAACAATAAGAACATGAAACCATAACATCTCATATTCACATTAGAAAACAACATAGACGATTAAATCTGAAAATATTACACTAAAACCATAAATTTTCTTAGTAAAAATTTTAATAACATGAATCATATCGAACATATATTTATCTATATTAACAATAAAGAATACTCATCAAGGTAAAACAACATTATTTTCATCCAGATGTAATTACTTTAAGAAAAACATAATCATTTAAAATAGAAATATATTGTTCATAGCCAAACATATTTGTTTAAAAACTACTGGATATTATAGGAATATGAAGAGTGGAAAGAGGAATGGCTCACATTTCGCTGGTCACAGAGACAAAGAAAACATAAGAGTAAGCAGCCATTATGTTTAGTTATTTGCTGTGACAATATTTATGTAGAATATGTGATGATCACGTGCTTGTGCATATAAAGCCTTTATTATGATATATGTATTTAATATGCATATGTTACACATGGTGAACAATATCTATAGTGTATACAACTAGGCATAACACTGTGAGATTTAATATGCATATGTTACATATGTTTTTAATATGCATATGTTACAAATGCCTTTATTGGAAATGTTTAAAGGAAGCATATAAGGAAAGGGAAAAATAGGTTTTATGGAGAAGGAAAAGGGAGAGTCAGACCTTAAGAAGAAACACTAGGTAAAAGAACATCAGGGGAAGTAAGGACACTAGCCATAGGTTATAGGCCTTTTCAGACAAACTTCTCAATAGCTAAGTGTGGTAAATGCGAACAAGCACATGGGCATAGGCCTTGTTATGTGAGCCAAGATATTTACTATAGTTGTGGTAACCAAGGGCACTTGACATGATGATGTCCGCAAGACAAAAGAAAGGAACTAGAACAAAAATAGAAGGTTAAGGGGAGAGTCTTTACTTTAAGTGGTACAGAGGCAAACCAATTCCCAGATTTGGTATAAAGTACGTGCTATGTTTATTACCTTTATTTACTTATGCTATTTGATTTAAGTGCTATTCATTTATTTATATCAAATGAATTTGTGGAAAGGTTACAATATCCTATCTTCGATCTTTCTTATGACTTGTCATTTATGACTACTACTGGAAAGAAGGTAATCACTTCTTCTATGTGTTTGATTTGCCACATTTTGATAAAGGGAAAAATTTAGGATTTAATGGTTATATTTTATCCCCTAATGTATAGTGAACTTGGGATTATTTCCTTGCTTTGGTTTTTTTTTTTGCTTGATCTGGATATTGCTGTGGTTTATTTTCTATTTATAGGTCAATAAAAGAGGACAAAATAAAGGGAAAGCATTCATGAGAAGAGCTATCGGACTTGGAACAAGCTAAGGAAGAAGCAAGGAGGAAACCCAGAAGAAATAGGATGGAATTGAGCATGGCTGCCTCTAACACGGCCAGGCCGTGCTTGGTGTAGCTAGAGCAAGAACAGGCTATGTTCTGTGCGAGACATGAAGAGAAATCTCAGAATCCAACCAGAAGAATAGCCAGGCCGTGTCCAGGAACACGGTCGTGCTTCGTGTTCGCACTCTCCACATTTTTTAGGTTTTTAAGTAGCCAAAGTGCTATAAATAGATAGGGAAGCATGGAGAAAGATAGACAAACACATACAAATGAATTTAGACTGAGTTTAGGCTTAGGAAACACCATTAGATTAGTTTTTTATTAGAATCATTGTTTAATTTATGTTCTTAGAGTAGAATTAAGTTGGATTCAAGTTTTGTATCTCTTATTTAGTACATTCTGCAATCAGGCTTTATCCTTCTAGCTTTACATCTCTTTCTACTTCTATTTATTTCTCTTTATTGTATTAGACATTGATGATTTCTTTAATGAATTGGATTATGGTTTATCTTTCAATTATGTGTGAGGAGAGTTTGATCTAGGGTTTCGGTAAACCTAATTATGGTATAATGATACTGCATTAATTATAATTGTGAAACCCTAATTGTGAATGTCTATGGTTAATTAGGATTAATTATTATGCATTATATGAGTTAATGAATGTCTGGCCAATGTTTACCACGTTTTAGGTTATTAATTGATGAACTGAAAGGTGAAAGTTAAAATTGAAACTTAATAGTTAATTAGGGATATCTTAATCATGAAATTAATTTAAGGTTCACTAGGAATTGAATCAATTGTAGGCACGAGAACCCCTATTAATTGAATGATATTGTAAACATAAAACTTAATGGACTTAAGTTGAACTGAGAACCACGAAAGTAGGCAATTGGATTAACCTAGGTACAATTAGTAATGCTTGAAAGAGGTTATTAATTACTCAAGGCTAAACCATCCTTGATTAACTAGATAATTGCAATTAGAGTACATATTGATTGTTGAATATCATAAGTGTGGTTAACCCTGACCCTAGGCTTTTGTTAGTTGATTATCTTATTTAATTAATTATGAACTCTCTATCAAATTGCATTGAGTTAGATAGCTTGTTTCATAAAACTCTAGTAATTAATCTTTGGTCTTTATCGGATACAACCCGTACTCACTGGACTAGCTACAGCTACGCCATGCGCTTGCGGTAATTAGTGAAGCACACACTAATAAGTTTTTGGCAATGTTACTAAGGAACAATAGTTCAATATTAGATATTTTGCGAAATAGCTAAACTAGATCTTTTTCTTTTAACTTTTTTTGTATATTCTATCATATTGATTTTTCTTTATTTTCTTCCTTTATAGGTGTGTTTCTATTTTATGCGAAGAGATCATGAATTCTTTGCTGAATTTAACCCAAAGATTGAACGCACCTTACGAAAGAGAAAAAGAAGAAAGCAGCAGGATCCTACACCACCTACCATGGCAAACAGAGATAACTGATCTCTTAAAGATTTTACTGCCCTAGATACTCATGGCCTGAATTCAAGCATAGTTAGACCAATTATTGAGGCCAACAACCTTGAGCTAAAGTCTTATACAAATAGTTCAGAAAAATCAATTTGAAGGGTCACCAACGAAAGACCTAAATCTCCATCTATTAGTTTTTTTTGGAATACTGCGACACATTGAAGTTGAATGGTGTATCTTCTGATGCCATCCGACTAAGATTATTCCCATTCTCTCTACAGGACAAGGCTGAGGATGGTTGCACTCCCTTCCATTAGGGTCTATCATTACTTGGCAGCAACTTTCTCAAGGTTTCTTGGCCATGTACTTTCCACCAAGTAAGACAACTCATGTTAGAAATAAGATTACCACATTTGCACAAAAAGATGGGGAGTCACTGTATGAAACTTGGGAGAGATTTAATGAGCTTCTTAAATTATGTCCTCACCATAGGTTAGAAAAATGGCTCATAGTCTATACGTTCTACAATGGACTAATATACAGTACCCATATGTTTGTGGATGCTACAGCATGAGGAGCCTTAATGAACAAAATAATTGATGATGCTTATGAGTTGATTGCAGATTTGGCTCAGAATCACTACTCCTGGTCTAGTGAGAGGCAGCCATCTAGAAAACTGGCAAGTATCTATGAATTCGATGCATTTAATCATATGACTTTTAAAGTTGATGCATTATTTCAGAAGCTAGATAAATTGAGCATCAATGCTGTTGGTTCCTCTCTATCTTCTGCATGTGAGATTTGTCGATGTGTTGGTCATATGGACATTGAATGCCAGCTTGGAAACATTGCATCTCAAGATTGTGAACAAGTAAATTTTGTGAAGAATAACCAGAGAAACAATCCATAAAGCAACACCTATAACCCAGGCTGGAGGAATCACCTAAATCTCTCATTAAGCCTAATGTGAATTAGCCTCCTCAAAATAACTTCAAGCAACCTCCTAGGTTTCAGAATTAGAGGCCATTCAATCCTACTTTATAGCCAAAGTCAAATCTGGAGGATCAAATGGAAAATTTCATTGCTACTCAGAGTAAATAGAATGAAGAGTTTAGAGCCCAAATCCACTTAATGAATAAAGCTATAAAAAATTTAGCCTCTATGGTTGACTCGCTTGCTTCCCATAGTAAGATGTTGGAAATTCATATAGCATAGTAGGCGAGCCTTTCAACTAGAAAATTTTTGCAAACTACCAAGCCAAACTAAAAAATCCCAAGGAGCACTGCAATGCTATAATCTTGAGGAGTGGTAAGCAGTTGGCTAAGCCAAAAGGAAGTAGAGAGGAGAAAATTGAACAACTGCGAGCTGAGTTAGAAAATTAAAAGGGGGAAGAGCACAAGGAGGAAAAGAATGAAGAAAAGCCTAAATATGTGGCTCCTTCACCTTTCAAGCCACCAATCACTTTTCCTCAAAGATTAGTCAAAGCTAAATTGGAGAAGCCGTATGGAAGGTTTCTGGATGTATTAAAGAAGTTAAACATTAACATTCCATTCTTGTAAGCCACCTCCTAGATGCCATCCTATGCTAAGTTTTTGAAAGAAATCCTCTCAAATAAGAGGAAAATTGAAAAGCATGTTATTGTGGCATTAACAGAGGGATCTAGTGCGTTAATGCAGAATAAGCTGCCACAAAAACTTAAGGATCCAGGAAGCTTCTCAATTCCTTGCTCTATAAAAGAAATGAAGATTGATAGAGCTCTATGTGATATTGGAGCAAGTGTGAGCCTCATGCCTTTTTCAGTTTGCAAGAAGCTTCAGATGGGTGATTTGAAGCCTACCACTCTTTCCCTTCAGTTAGCAGACCGATCCGTTACACATTCAGTAGGTACATTAGACGATGTTCCTCTAAAGGTAGGTAAATATTTTATTCCTATTGATTTTGTAGTTTTAGAGATAGAGGCAGATGATAAAATCCCCACCATTCTTGGAAGGCTTTTCCTAGCTACAGTTGGTGCAAATATTAATGTAAAAGATGGAAAGGTTTCTTTGAATGTAGGGGATGAGAAAGTAGAGTTCAATTTATGAACCCTCCTTCTCTAAATGAATCATGCTTTATGATTGGACCCACCTAAGTTATGCTATATGGAAAGTTCTTGTGCTTATGTTAAATAGGGTGTCAAGAAGAAAGCAATTGAGGAGGAAGTCAGATACAAAGGTATAACCCAAGCCACCTTCTCTCAACTTCATCGAAGCTAAGGAAGAATGGAATATGACAAGAAGAACCTTGAAGGCTGATGGGCAACATGTCAAGCACCATAATAAGGGCCAATGGATAGCAAACAAAGTTATTCAAACTTTCTTTAAATCTCTTTGAGCAAAAGATTGAAAAAGAGTCAAGCTAATGACTTTAAACAAGTGCTTTATGGGAGGCAACCCACAATTTAATCTGTGAATTTCTTTTCATTTTATGGTTTTTTTTTTGTTTTTATCTTATTCTTAGTTTAATTTCTTAGGTTATCGAATTAATAAGTGTTTCCATATGATTTTCAGGTTAATTCTTATGTGCCCAAAGTTGCATAAAAGGAAGATAGTTAAAGGAAATTAAAGAAGATAAAAAAAGCTTGGCACAATTCGAAGAAAAGTGATTTCCAACGTGTAACACAAGTGACCTGTTTCATAGACCACGCCTATAGTTCAAGCACAGGCAAAATTTTATAGCATTTGAAGAGTCCAACATCAAGTATGGGCAGGCCATGTCATACGACACGACTATGCCCCAATAAGCATAACCCTTCCGTGTTACTCAACACGAGCCACTCCCAAAAATTTTGGAAATCCAGCAAGCAACACTGCTGTGCCCCTTGAGTCCAGTCCAAGCACACTGTCCCTATGCCACCACCCAACAAGGGCCATTCCCTGAAGATTTGGACTTCCAACATGAAGCAATGTTCCTTAACACGGCAAGGCCTTAAGCCGTGCTCTAAGATCCAGGAAGAAAGTGCTAATCAAATGCAAAGCATAGTGGTGCTTCAGGCCCGGGTAAGTAATTTTTTCCCTAGTTTTTCTAACTTTTTCTCCTCGTGTTTTAGTCTTCCCATTCCTGTGTCCGAGCCCATGCCTATCCTATCATGTCCCTAATTTAAGGGCACATGAAACACATACTTTACAAACATAACATGAATAATACACTCCTTTATCATTGGAAACAGTTTTATATAGGTATTCCCATGTATACACAATATACATACCAAGTCTACAAATATCAAAGTAGCAACAAAAGTAAGGATCTTTCCTATGGTGTTCAAAGCATACTATAGAGTACAAGTACAATATTTACCAAAATCTATGAACCTTGGAAATGAAGTAGGCTCACCCAGAGAATATGTCACCTAGCTGATCACCAAACTAAATGGGAAAGACCAAACTCAGTATCCTTATATGAAAAAAAAATGTAAATATCATGTAGTCAATTTGACAACTTAATGAGTAGATAATACCTCATATTACCTATTAGGTTAGCATATGGATGAACTAATATTTTAAACTTCGTCACATAGAAAATACAGTTAAGAAGTACATCTATATGGGACCCACGTTTCAAATATCCTCATTTCAAAATATCGTCAAAGATTCAAAACCAAATACAGTGCAGCTTGGTTATAAAATAAATATTGTTATGGAATGAAAGATTTCACATGCTTTAAAAGGATTCCATATCAAAACCACCATATTAAAGTTCAATTGCTTCCGTACTTGGTTATTGTAGGATTTGTCTAAACTCAGCATCCCAACGGAGGTTTGCCTTACCACCCCCAAAAGGACATGTGAAGGGACTCTAATATGGGCATTTCCCAAGCACACGGCAAAGGATTGGCAATCTCAATCACATGGCATTCCATCTCTTTTACATAATTCATATCACGTGTATTGGTTGACACAACTTGGAAAGTAACACCCCCTGCTAGCTGAGGTCTCAAGGTGCACAAGGGTTAACATCACCTACTACTAACAAATAGTGTTTCTAATATAATTCCTCCAAATAAAATAATTGCATAAAAATAATGCGTTATTCAAATATGAATACTTTCCATGTTCGATTCCTTTTCCCACACATTTCCTTAAAATTCAATATTAGTTCTCAGTTCCAAATGCCTCTGTATCTTCTTTCTCAAGTAGTGAAATGAATAAATGCAACATATATTCCAAGGATTCCAATTTCAAGGAATTTGAACATGTGCAATTTCCATCATAATCATAACATGCCATATGTGAGATAAATAATATCCAATAAATAAACATAATTATTCATCCTGTAACATCCTTAATTTTGTTTCTTTTATTAATAAAGGTACATAAATATTTAATGTAACATGTAACATCCCGTAATTTTTGTTTTAAAATAATAATGTTTTGTTATAAACAAATATATTTTTAGTTGTTTAAAAATGATTATGTTATGCTAAAAGTAAGTATATTTTTAATTCAAATAATTATTTTTGTGCTTGAAATAATTATATTGACCTTTAATTAATTTTGTTGTATTTTTAGAAATATTCTTTTTTTTATTATGTATAAAGATAATTATTTTATGATTTTTTTATTACGATTTTTATCAAGAAAAATCATGATTTAAGAGTACAACTAAAGGTTTATGAGAATGTAAATTTTTATAAATTTTTGGGATATTTTAGGATGAAAAACAGAATTTATATGAATTTATATAAAAGAAAATCCTATTATTCAATTATTAAATTATTATTATTATTAAAATAAAATAAATAAATAAAAAGAAAGGAAAAGGGGAGGGGAGACGAAAACCGAAGGGGCGTCTGCAAATTTATGAATAGTGAGTGAATAATAACCTTCAACTTTCTCTCTAGATCTGGAGTGCCTATTGGCTTTCGATCTAAAAAATGAGGGTGTTACTGGATTCAGGACGAAGAATACTACAGTTTTAACCGATCAATTTTTCAAATCAGCCGTTGAAACGCCGTAGATCTAAAGTAGAAAATATCAGAAAAAAGTAAATTCTGAAAATTTTACTTAGAGATCTCCAATTGAAATTCTGACACTGTAGATGGATTCATGAGTTAGATTAACCTTAGGATATGTATATTTTCGGCCATCTAACAGCCTTTTTGTTCGTCATGAATAGTGTTTTCTTCGGTGAATAATGACCAAGTTCCTAAAGTTGCTTTCTTGACTTTTGGACCCTCCGGATACGTTTTTGAAATCAATTTGATCAAATAGAGATTGGAAAAATACATTTTAGGGCTGTTCAATCTGGAGCCCTACCTTGTGAGTAGATAATTCTTTATATGACTTGGCCCATGCTCTTCTTGAACTATAAATGTATTATTGTTTCTGCTTATAAATTATTTATGCTATTTTAAGTTTATTAAATGTGTTAAAATATCTATTATACTTACGAACTGGCACATAGTGCAAGAAGAGTATGGTTTTAGAAATTAATTTTGGAACTCATTGAATATGTGGTTCTAAATGTATTTATCATTATTTGATAAAGTGAATATTATGTGCACGATACATTGATTTGTAAAGCTATATACTTGTGAAAATGATGCATGTCATATTATAAATAAGATTGAATGGCAACCGTAAAGCTCATGGCAAGTTGCTTGATAAATATGACAGGCGTAAAGCTCATGACGAGTTGCTTGATAATTTTACATGTATTTATATGTATGGATGAATATCGGCTGGTAGTATGGCTTGTGACGGTACCGAATAGGGGACGCCTTATTAGCCTGAGTGAGCTGAGGGAGAACCGCTCCAATCAGGTGACAGTGGTAATGTGGGGGGGCAGGAGGGTGATGTACTCACATTCCCTGATCACTTATTGTGACTGTGGTTGAGGTCACTATGCGTATAGCAAATTGCATTAACCAAATGCCGAATGAGGCAGGTCATTTTACATTGAGTGTGTGGGTTGACCAGATCACTAAGTGAGGCAGCTCATTTTTAAATTAAGTGTTCCAGACCGCTGAGTGAGACAGGTGCATTAAAAGTGATGATTTTATCTCCAAATCATAATATTTTACTATAGATTACACAGCTGAGCATAACAACCTTTGTTTAATGATCATACCATGCAACATATGGTTTTGGATATCTAAATATCCTTTATTTGAGAATATTTGAAATACGTGTCCCATATGAATGTACTTCTGAACTGTATTTTCTATGTAACACATTTTTAAATATAAGTACATCCAAATGCTGACCTAAGAGGTCATAGGAGGAATTATTTGTTCACTAAGTTGTCAAACTCACTACACGATATTTCCACATTTTTTTTCAGATAATAATATCAAAGTCTGATTTGGCAGATAGGTGACATATTCTCTAGGTGAGTTTACGTTGTTTCCAAGGCTCAGTTTTTGAATTATACTGTTGTTGTATTCTAGAGTGTGCTCTGAATGCTATAGGTAGGATCCCCGTTTCTGCTGTACTATGATGTTTATAGATTTAGTCTGTATGTTATGTATACATGAGATATCCTGTATGTATATGTTCCCATGATAAAGAATTGAATTATGCATCTTTATGGAGAATATCTGTTTGCGAAAATGATAAAAAAAAATAAAAAAAATGTTTATTTTACGTAATGTAAATTGGGGGTGTTACAAGTTGGTATCAGAGGATTAGGTTTCCCTATGGCTAACAGAGCAAAGAATTCTATAGTAGGACTTTGAGTATGGGTATGTAACTACAGACATATTTATACTCACGGTGTTGTTGTGGAATTCTATAGGGTGTCATCCTTTTCTTCCTTCTAATTTTTTTCCTTCGATATGCTAGGTTTAAACATCTATGCGTATGTCCTAGATGGTACCTTTTGTGTGTGGACTACTAGTTCAGCTTTTGAACTTGTTTTGACGAAAAGTGATAAATAGAACCCTTTTGGGAAAGTAGCTAAAAATAAGAAAATTCTACCCAAACACAAAGGTAATGGCTTGTTTGGATGTCAAGAAGGTTTGAATTGGTTGTTTGATTTGCTTATGCGAAACAATATGACGAATGGTTAATATAATTTTGATAGTAGGTTATGATGTGATCAAGGTTGTTATATCCAAGATAACGGTTTGTAATAAAGTAAGTGTTTTGAAAATAGATTTAAATCTCTTTTTGGATGGATGAGTTGGAATCTATATATATAAATAGATTTGGTAAGTTGTGGGTTGGATTGAATTTGAGAGCAGAGAATCTATGAAGATAATATTTTCAATGATATATTTTGTTGATATAAAGAATTCGAAGACAATTTGGTTTTCAATAATATTATGTATAAGCATTATGATAAAGAAATATGGATCACTATGATTGTGCATAACTTATAGACAGTTGAATAAGGTGACATTGTGGAATAAATACCCATTACCTCGTATAAATGATCTGTTTGATTAGTTACAAGGTGCTCAATGTTTTTCAAAAATTGATTTGAGATATGAGTAACATTAATTGAGGATAAGAGAAGAGGATGTACGAAATTTTGTTTTAGGACTCATTATGGGCATTATGAGTCCTTAGTTATGTTATTTAGTTTGACAAATATTCTAGCTGTATTTATAGATTTAATGAATAGTAATTAGGTCATCCCTGGATCAACTTGTTATTATATTTATTGATGATATACTAGAATATTTCAAAAGTTCAGAGGATCATAAGCAACATTCAAAGATAGTTTTACCAACTCTAAGGGAGTATGGTTGGTAAAGATGGTATCTAAGTAGACTCTAAAAAAGTAAAAATGGTACAATAATAGCTACGTTTTACTACATCTATAGATGATGATCCAAATCTAATTTGCTCTTCCTGTGGTTGTCTGCCGTCCATTCTATTTGAGCCATAGTTAGATCAGGTACATGAACATATGCTTGTAAAGCATCAATCAACTCCTCAACATTTGAAGCCGAGATGAGAATTCGTCGTACTGAGTGTGAGATGAACCTTTGTTCCACAGCATGATCAAGAAAAGACAACAGACCATCAAAGAAGTGGTTAACATTTAACAAACCTATCGGTTTGTGATGCATATTCAATTGTGCCCAAGAAACTATTTGAAAAATCTATTCTAAAGTACCAAAACCACTTGGTAAGGCAATGAAGGCATCAGCATTGCTCATCATTCTAGCCATGCGCTCATACATGGAAGCTACCCTAAACAATTCTCCAATTGTCTTTCCTACGATGTTAGATGCAGCTAGAGCTGTAGCAATAATACCTAGAACTTGGCATCCTCCTATATGGGCAGCTGTAGACATACACCCCATTAATCCACGGTTACCTCTACCATAGACTAAATGAATTTTTCTCCTGGCCAGTACCATACCCAGGTTTTGTGCAGCTTTCACATACTCTCCATCTTTTCCAGGACTGGAACCACAAAAGACACAAATATTTCGAAATTGACGAAATGTGATTCCCTCCATAGTTGCACACACCTTAACTTTGAGAATGAGAAGATAAAGATACTAATGTGTGTATTTATAGAACTCAGAGAAGGGCATATTTATGATAGATATACAAATAGGATAAGTATAATTAGAACAGCTATGTGAGCGATTAGTGGATATAAGTTAAATTGAAGGTGAAATTTTCAAAAAATGACGGCAAGCATGTATATGTACAATAGTTGTGATAGTCACTCATCTTAGGCATATAAAGAGAATAAGGTTAAGATATCACCAGAAATTTGTCTTTTCATTGTTGTCCTTGATGAAGCATTAATGTCTTGATTGTTGTAGGGAAGTTGTAAGTAATAGGTGTAATTGTAAAAAAATGAGTGAAAATGCAAACAAGTTAGTTGTTAAAGAGGGACAATCAAATGGTTTATTTTGTTTTCCCAATGTTCTTACCAGTCGACTATCGATATTATTAAGTCGACTAGCTATTTTGAGAAATTTTAATTTGGACTAGTTATTTTACAGTTGATTGATTATATTTATTTTGAAGCAATCAACTACATCATACCAGTTAACTACGTATTCTTTGATTTTCACAAACTTTTATAAGCTCAAAAATGCTTCTTTTTCATGTGATATTATTCCACTGAATGACAGTAGCTTTGAATTAAATTTTGGCATATATATTCAAAATTTGCGGCCACCGATTTTTGTCAAAATAGTAGCTAGATTTGTTTACAGATTTTCAAGAATTACGGTCATCGATTTTAATTTATTTCAATGTTTTGTCCAAATTTCTAACTTCATATTTTGGCTAAGTATTCCACATTTTCTACTGCATTGTCTTACATTAATATTTGGTATTAAATGCAAGATTTTTTTCCTATATTATAAGGAAGATTAATTTCTTTTCTTTGAAACGCAATTATTATGGTGTCCAATTGATTAGTAGGTTAAAGTAATAAAGATTTTGACAAATATAATCAAGAGAATTAGTGGTGTTGAAATTTTGACGAATAAAATATGGGAAGTAGGATTTAAAGTAATCTTTGAACTCTTAATTTGGAAATTTGAAGAATACTATGAGAATCGTATCCAAAAATAATGTAAGTGATTAAAATATTTGTGTTAAAGGTTTATATTATGTTAAATTGAGTCTAGTATTTAGGATGTGAATTATGTTGAAATTGAGAATTCATGTATGAGTAATTGTTAGGAAAAATCTTCTTGAAATAATTAGGTGAATTAAACGGGATTGATATAAGTAAGAATGAGGTACTTTTAGACATGATAAAGAAAAAGTTTGATATTTTTGATAATGAATTTATTGGTGTTAATAAAAAGGTATAGAGTTACTGTGATGAGGTAAGTTAGAATTGTTAGACATGTGCTAATGGTACATAAACATTTAAAAAGATTAGTGGATTTATTGCTACGTATGTTTAACATATTGATTAATAGATTTTAGGATAAAAATAGATGATAGATTCAGATGATGCTATTCATGGGATGATATTGACATGTGAAAATTAAAAATGACTTGATAGAAGTCTGGAATAAGAAAAGATAGTTATCCCAATATAGATGTGAATATGTTCTTTTATGAGTGTGTTTTCTAATATCAATCCATAGATATATCCATGCGAGCTTGAGGATATAAAGTGAAATTGATTAGAAAATGAATACAAATAATTCAATACAAGCCAAAAGTCTAAAGGAATCATGCATGTTGAGCACTAGAAATTATCAGTTGGTAACCACATATTTTTGAAGGAGTCACCAATGAAAGAGGTAATGAGGTTTAGAAAGAAATACAAATTAGATTCTTCTTATGTTACTTAATTCAAAGAAATTCAATTGGACAAAAATTAGGCTTAACTATGGGTACAATTGATGTTTATTGTTGATCAACAAGTGAAGAATTTATGGATGAAAGAAATCCATATGGTTAAGTTATATGGCAAAATCACTCAAGTGAAGAGACACATTAAAAAGTAAAGATGTTATACAGAAAACATATCCCCAATTATTTGAGTAATAAGGTTGATAACTCTGAATTATACCTTAATTTCATTCCCTACATGTGGTAGGATGGGTTGAAATTCAGGAACCGAATTTCTTAAGGGGGGAAGAATGTAACAACTCGTAATTTTTTTTTTGTTTAAAAATGATTATGTTCTGCTAAAAGCAAGTATATTTTTAATTAAAATAATTATTGTTGTGCTTGAAATAATTATATTGACCTTTAATTAATTTTGTTGTATTTTTAGAAATATTCTTTCTTTTATTATGTATAAAGATATTTATTTTATGATTTGTTTTATTATGATTTTTATCAAGAAAAATCATGATTTAAGAGTTTAACTAAATGTTTATGAGAATATAAATTTTTTGAAATTTTTGGGATATTTTAGGATGAAAAATAGAATTTATATGAATTTATATAAAAGAAAATCATATTATTCAATTATTAAATAATAATAATAATTATTATTATAATAAAATAAATAAATAAAAAGAAGGGAAAAAGGGAGGGGAGAAGGAAATCGAAGGGTCGTTTGCAAATTTATGAATAATGCATAAATAGTAACTTTTAATTTTCTATCTAGATCTGGAGTGCCTATTGGCTTTTGATCTTAAAACTGAGGGAGTTACTAGATTCAGGACGAAGAATACTACAGTTTTGACCGATCAATTTTTTAAATCAGTCGTTGAATCGCCGTAGATCTGAAGCAGAAAATCTCAGAAAAAAGGTAAATTCTGAAACGTTTACTTAGAGACCTCCAATTGAAATTCTAACACCGTAGATGGATACAAGAGCTAGATTAACCTTAGGATATATATATTTTAGGCCATCAAACAGCCTTTTTGTTCGTTGTGAATAGTGTTTTCCGACGGTGAATAGTGACCAAGTTCCTAAAGTTACTTTCTTGATTTTTGGACCCTCTGGATACGTTTTTGAAATCAATTTGATCAAATAGAAATTGAAAAAATACATTTTAGGGCTGTCCAATCTGGAGCCCTACCCTGTGAGTAGATAATTCTTTCTATGACTTGTCTCATGCTCTTCGTGAACTATAAATGTATTATTGTTTCTGTTGATAAATTATTTATGCTATTATAAGTTTATTAAATGTGTTAAAATATCTGTTATACTTACGAACTGACACATAGTGCAAGAAGAGTATGGTTTTAGAAATTAATTTTGGAACTCATTAAATATGTAGTTCTAAATGTATTTATCATTATTTGATAAAGTAAATATTATGTGCACGATGCATTGATTTGTAAAGCTATATACTTGTGAAAATGATGCATGTCATATTATAAATAAGATTAAATGGCAACCGTAAAGCTCATGGCGAGTTGCTTGATAAATATGACAGGCGTAAAGCTCATGATGAATCGCTTGATAATTTTACATGTATTTATATGTATGGATGAATATCGGCTGGTTGTATGGCTTGTGATGGTACCGAATAGGGGACGCCCTATTAGCGTGAGTGAACCGGGGGAGGGCCGCTCCAACCGGGTGATAGTGGTAATGTGGGGGGGGGCAGGAGGGTGCTGTACTCACATTCCCTTATCACTTATTGTGACTGTGGTCGAAGTCATTATGCGTATAGCAAATTGCATTGACTAGAAGCCGAATGAGGCAGGTCATTTTACATTGAGTGTGTGGGTTGACCACATCGTCGATTGAGGCAGGTCATTTTTAAATTAAGTGTGCTAGACCGCCGAGTGAGGCAAGTACATTAAAAGTGATGATTTTATCTCCAAATCATAATATTGTACTATAGCTTATACAGCTAAGCATAACAACATTTGTTTAATGATCATACTGTGCAGCATATGGTTTTGGATATCTAAATATCGTTTGATTTGAGAATATTTGAAATACGGGTCCCATATGAATGTACTTCCGAACTGTATTTTCTATGTGACACATTTTAAAATATAAGTACATCCATATGATGACCTAAAAGGTCATAGGAGGAATTATTTGCTCACTGAGTTGTCAAACTCATTACACGATATTTCCGCATTTTTTTTCAAATAATAATATCAGAGTCTGATTCGGCAGATAGATGACATATTCTCTGGAAAAGTCTACGTTGTTTCCAAGACTCAGTTTTTGAATTATACCGTTGTTGTATTCTAGAGTGTGCTCTGAATGCTACAGGCAGGATCCCCGTTTCTGCTGTACTATGATGTTTATAGATTTAGTTTGTATATTGTGTATACATGAGAGATCCTATATGTATATGTTCCCATGATAAAGAATTAAATTATGCATCTTTATAGAGAATATCTGTTTGCAGAAATGATAAAAAAAAAATAAAAAAATGTTTATTTTACGTCACGTAAATTGGGGGCGTTACATAACATCTCTAATTTTATTTCTTTAAAGATACATAAATATTTAATTAAAGAAATAAAATTTATTAGACAATTTTTAGATATTTAAGGAAATATAATCTTTAGAGGTTCTTCACCTTATGTGAATGCATGGAAAATGTTTATAACATTAAAGTTCATCCAAGTAAAGAAGAGAAAAAAGTAGAAGCAAGGTAGAGTGAGGAAAGAAGAGAAAGAGGGGAGAAGAAAGGAAGGAAGAAAAAAGAGAAGTTTAGAGGACTAAGTGCTCAAGGTAAGTTTAACAATATTTCTTTTTGAACAAAATTTTTGAAATTTGCAACATCTATGTGGGATTTTGACCTTAGAACTTTGATGATTGGTCATGGATGTTGCTTTATAATGTTACATATTTTGTATGTTTGAATACTTAGGTTAGTGTAGATTGTTCTGCATAGGTATGGCTATGTGTGGCAAAATTTTATGCTTCTGTTTCAAAAACTCTGGGAAGAATCGGTAAGGAATTAAAACAAATGGTTAACATAAAACATGTAGATCTATGTCTCATAGATTTTTAGCCACTGGAATTACTCAATGTGGAGTCCATATGAGGTAGATATGGTCTGATTAGTAAGCAGTGGTCAGAAAATGGTTAATCAAGGAAGAATATGTTAGGACAGCTTTTGTGTTTTAATTTCTGGGAACATTCTGTAGGGAATTAAAATAAATGGTTAACATAAAAATTATAGCTATATGTGTAACAGAATTTTATCCACTGAAATCACTCAATTTAAAATTCTTATGAGGGAGATATGGACATATTAGTAAGTAGAGGTCATAACCTACCCAAGAAGAAATTACTTATATTTTGAGGGAGTAATATCACCATGATTCCTTAATCTTTCGCTAAGCCGTTCAACATAATAGTTTTAGATAATTGTTTTATCTTCAAATGGACACCAAGATCACCTGAATCTGAGTTAACATGTGGGAGGTATGCTCTGGTTAGTAAGAGAATGTTAGATATGATGAAAACCTGCATCAAGAACATAATGAAATAAAAATAACATTTTAAAAGAAGAAGAATCTTATAAATGAAAATAATAAATGACTAGTATATGCCATAGCCATTGCTATTGCATGAATTTATTACCATCTTAAGTGTGAAATTTTGACATGAAAATATTTTATAAAGTAATATTTGAAATAGTTATCTTCATGACATGAATACCAATAATTTTTGGTAATAATTATATTTTGATGAATATACTTGTTATTGAAATCATATTTTGGGCTATTATTGTGAAAAGAAAAGAAATGAGCACGATCACATGGCAATCCGTGTGGTGCATCAGTAGCGGATGCCCTACCAATGGCTATGATAATGATAATGAGAAAAAAAAGAGAAAGTGTGTCATGTCGGACGGAGCGAAAAAAGCCCGTACCGAAGAGTAGAGGATACTCACCCTGACCGGCGTAGCTTGATATAAGAATATGTTGATAGCCATCATATGATATTCTGAAAATATTTAATCCTGCCATACATGTCATTACTGTACGATTTCATGTGCATAGATAAAGTGCATTTATGTGACCGAAGATATTTGCTGTAGTTTATACAGATAAACATGACATTATGAGATATATTGATGATGATTTATTGTTGAACTTACTGGGATTTAATTCTCACTATATTTTTATGTCATGTTCAGAAAATTAGTTCTGCAGATTTTTCTAAGGCTCTGGCTTTTAGTGCATGTTAGATCGAGTTACTCTATGATGGGCAGATCCTAAAAACAAATAAAATGTTTGTGGTCGAGTTGACTCAAATCCCAGTGAAGGTGCAACCACCCGCACCTGTATGTCTAAAATTGGTCAACCAGAATAAATAAGATGTAGATATTTATGTGTTTGATATGTTGTACGTATGTTTTGATTAATGACGTGTATGTGAACTCTATATTGTATAATAATAAATAAATAAAAATTGTTACACATCTAACTTTCAAAAGCTGAATATATAGTAATAACATTATAAGCTGCACTAATATAACAATCAAAGTATAAAAAATGTAAAATAGATCATAGCAAGCATTATCTACTCACAAGGTAAGGGGTCCAGGTTGGACAGCCCCAAAATGCACTTTTCCAATCCAAATAGACCTCAAAAACGAGTTTGGAGGATCCAAAAACCTAAGAAATGACTCAAAAAACTTGGTCAACCGATAGTCACTGTTCATGGTCAGAAATGTTGTTCACATATGTTGGAAATACTATTCATGCAGGGGATTGGACTTATTGTTCACACCTACTGAAATCACTATTCATGTCCATCAGAGCTACTATTCATGACACCAAAAATTGCCAAATGACTGAGAAACTTCATATCCTATAGTTTATCTATCTCCTAAATCCATCTACGGTATTAGATTTTCATTTTGAGGTCTCCAAATAGGAGTTTCAGAACTTACCTTTTTCTATGATTTTCTACTTCCAATCGGAAGTAGTTCTGCGGTCGATTTGAAAAATTAGTTGACCAAAATCGTAGTACTCTCCATCTTGAATGCAATGGTACCCTTAGTTTTATAATTGGAGGCTCAAATGTACTCCACATCTAGAGAGGGAAAGTAAGGAAAGAAAAAGTTACTATGCATCACCAAAGGCTACGAAATTTTTTGTCTTTTTAAAAAAAGTAATAATTGAGGGACCAAATAACAAAATTTTAATTATTGGAGGATGTCCTTGTAAATTTAATTATTTATATTTTCCCTCTAAAATTTTAGAAAATTACAATTTGACCCCAAAAATATTAATAATTTTTTATTTTCATCCTTAAAACCTTTCAATTACATCCTTACTCCTTTATTTCTTTTAATAATTCATACAAAAATGAAAATTACTAAATCTTAGGGGTGTTACATAATTACCCCCTTAAGAAATTCGGTCCCCGAATTTCAAACCATCCTATCATTAGTAGTGAATGAAACCAAGGCATAAATTACAGTTATTAACCTCACTACTTATCTTTACTTGGGGATATCTCTTTTATATATCATCTTTACTTTCTAAGAAGTCTCTACACTTAAGTGATTTTGCCATATAACCTTAACCATAGGGATTTCCTTCAACCATAAATTCTTCACTTCTCGATCAACAAAAGACATCGGTTTTTTCCTCATAATTAAGCCAAATTCTTGTCTAATTGAATTTCTTAGAATCTGATAACATGAGAAGAATCTGATAGGTACTTCCTTAGCATTTATATAAGAAATATTGTATCAACGTCACTTAATCTTGATGGCAAGACTAGGTGATATACTATTATACCTACTTTGTTGAAGATTTCAAAAGAGCCTATATACTAGAGCTTAACTTTTCCCTTCTTTCCAAATCTCATTACCTTTATCATGGGTGAGTCCTTCAAGAATATTTGGTCACCAACTGATAATTTCTAGTGCTCTAACATTTATGGTCGTTATAGACTTTTAGCTTGTATTAAGTTGCTTGTATTTTTTTTCTAATCAATTTCATTTTATCAATGGCATCTTATAATAAGTGTGACCCCACTGAATCATTTAACAGAAAGTTTGTAATACCTCTTTTAACATCCCTTAATTATTTCTATGTAATGCCATGAAATTCTAGGTTTAAAGGGATGGAAAAAATGGTAATTTTTTTTTAGAAGAAAAACTAGGAAGGATGAAAACCTAATTTTTCAACCTCTTATAATAGAATTGAGTAGTGAGAAAAGGGATAAAACTATGGATAGAAAGTGTTTCTAAGATCTAATAAATTTTATTTGGGGGAAAGATTAATGAGTTTTTGGAAAAGTGGAAAGCCAAACATGGCCCTAGTTAAGGAAAAGTTGAGATGTAATGGAATGGAAAATTTGTAAATAAAATTTGGTTTGGGGATATAACTGGAAGGAGTATTGGCCTTCTAGAAGAAATGTTATTTTTTTTTTGGGATATGCTTAAGGGAGGGCAGCCAAGAGGGGGAAGCACCAGAAACACTCTAGAAATCCAAGAGAAAGAGAGAAAAGGAAGAAGAGGAGAAAACCTAAGGTAATCTCTTGAGCTGAAGTTGTTTAAAGCTTTCTCCTTTTGGTTAATGGTTTCTTGAAGTTTAATCAGGGATTTTGATGCAGAGAGATAGAAAATAAATAGAGAGAAAGGTAAGAGAAATCAAGGAAACTCTCAAGAAATCTTGTTACAACAACTAAAGAAATATTCTCATACGTAGGTTTAACAATAATCCTTATGGAATTTGACTTTTGATGGTTGATTTTGGGTGTTTTTCATTTATGGAATATGTGTATGTTTTTTATTTTTCTAGTTGGAGGAATCCTGGTATGATCTTAGGGTTAGTAGTGCTAGCTTTGGGTGTAAGCGAATCTTTTGGAAATAAATTACATTTTTGAGGTGTTTTATCTATTTTTAATGCATGTATCATCGTGGATATGTGTTGTATGTATTGGTTTGGTTGCTATGGTGAAGTATGGAGGTGAGAAAACAAAAGAAAAAATGGGACAGCACCGAGCACAATCATGCTTTATTATACGGCCAGGCTGTGCTCGGGGCTGGAGGCTATTTTAATTCGTGTTTTTGAACACGGACTCCTAGCATGGCTGTGCTAGGTGACACGGCTAGGCCGTGCTAGGTTCTGGGGGTCCTTCTTGCCATGGATTTGAACATGGGTGGGGTGTGTTCTAGAAGAAAGCTACAACACAGCTGTGCTTGTTGACACGGCCAACTCGTGTTGTATACTAGAATAGAGTTTTCCTTAGGTAGAGAATGGCCATGCTCTGCAACACGGCTAGGCCGTGCTTGAGGCTGAAATGTCTTGTGTTTATTTTTGAAAGCTCAAATTAAACTCTATTGAAGGGAAGGTAATATGAGGGGTCAAATTACCTATAAATAGCTTTTAATAATGTAATATGGTGTTAAATTCATCTTTAGCTTATAAAAATGCATGTGAAATATGTGCATGATGCATTGTTTGAGAGCTGTACATTTAAATGTGATGTGTATGGAATATATGCATAGTGTGTTGATGAGATCCATGTAGATGTGATGTGTATGGAATATGTGCATGGTGTATTGATGAGATCCATGTAGAGGGAATGTGTATGATATACATACATGGTGCATTCACGAGATACAAGTGAATGAGGTATGTGTGAAATACATGCATGATGTATGGATGAGGTACATGTGGGAGAGACATGTGTATGATGTATGCATGTTGCATTAATGAAAATTATGAAAGTGAGCTACATAGGGAAATATATGTATAATGCATGGGTAAATTGCACATTCATGAGATGCATGATTTTAAAGGTGTATGAGATGCACATGAAGTAAATGCTTAAAGCATGAGTGACATATATTATGGTGTAATGCATATATGATACGCTTATCTTAAGATGAGATTATTGGGATCACCCTTATGGTGGGAAGGTGGCTAGGCGACATGCAGCATATTATGGTGGTAAGGTGACTTGATGGGGTCGTATGTCTATGAGACGGTACCAGATAGGGGATGCCTTATAAGCCTTGAGTAATAGAAAAGTGATTGATTCATGGATGGTGCATGCATTTCAATTAATTGTATTATATGTATTGATTGTGACATTGAAAAGTGTTTTCTGTAGGCTATATAGTTGAAAATATCACTTGGTTTTATTTTTGTTATTATTTGTTAATGTTAGATCTATTGAGATTTTATTCTTATTAATTTTGGTGATGTGTTCAGATAATAGCTACTAAGATGCCTACCGTCCTTCTAACGTTGGTGTTAGAGGTATGAATGGTGGATGTGCAAGTCGGTCCTAGGCGACCATAGGGGTGGGTGATCACCTATGTTGACTTATGAAGGACCCGAATAGGCTTGTACAGTTTGTGTAGGGTCGCATGAAATGATGACTAAGAAATTACTAGTGTTTCCTTTCGATATGTTTTGGTGGTGTGATCGCTACTGTAAAGTCTTAATCCACTGTTGGGCCTGATCACCTCAATAGTGACTCATTATTTTCTTTACTGATGCTGTAGATGATGGCACCACTAAGGCGAAATTTGACAAATAGTACAGAAATGACCCTACATGATCTAGCCACTACTATTCGAGACCAAGTGGCTGCCACAAATTAAATTTTGCAGCACATGCAACATAATAGGGGTGAACAAGGGTTCAGTTCAGTTCAGTTTTGGGGCTCAACCAAACCGAACCGAACCACCAAAATGCTACAAAAATGGACTTGATCGGTTTAGTTGGGTTCTATTAAACCAAACCAAACTGAACCGTTAAACAACAATTCGGTTTGGTTTGGTTGGTTCGGTTTTTTGAAAAAAAAAATTTTTTGCTGAAATGTTTTGATTTTTTTGAACCCATTTTTTAAATTTTTGTATCAATTTCAAATTTTTGTTTGGGCCCAAAGACTAACCTTTAATTTTTATATTAATTTCCAATAGAGATGGCCAAGTCTAAAAAAAATATGTAAAATATTTTTAAAATATAATAAAAACTAAATTAAATTATATAAAATTAATATAATATATATAATTCGGTCCGGTTCGATTGGGACTCTGTCCCAACCGAATCGGTCGGTTTTCTTAAAGAAAACAGAACGAAACCGATTTTAATCGGTTTGGTTTGGTTTTTAATCGATTTGATTCGGTTTTATCGGTCCGGTTCAGTCCGGTTCGATTTTTGTACACCCCTACAACATAACAACAACCATGGTGAAGTGTATGGCAACCCACCAGTAGTAGGGAATGAGAATGGGTGGACACAGTTTATGACTATTTGGCATCCTTCGTTTATAGGTAGATATGATCCTAATACAACTGAGAGATGGCTAGTGGAACTAAAGATATTTTTGATGTCCTAGACTTCCCTAACGAGTAGAAGCTCACTTTTACAATATATATGCATAAGGAAGAAGCATAATATTGGTAGACGAGAGCCAAAGATTTACTAGCTGGTGTTCCGAGACACATTCATGGAGAAGTATTTTCCTAGCAGTGTGAGGGTTGAGAAGGAAGTTGAATTCCTTCAACTTAGGCAAAGCAACTAGATCATTGACCAATATGTGGCTAACTTTGAGGAACTATCTAAGTTCTCCACTTATTTGCTTTATAATCCAAATGATGCATGGAAGGTGGTCAGATTTGAGATCAGATTGAATCTAAAAGTCTAGAGCGTTGTAGTTGCTTTGGAGATTCAAGAATTTGCCTCTTTAGTCAACAAATGTAAACTACTAGAGAAGAGCCTAAAAGCAGCAGGGGAAGAGAGGGAACGCCAAGCTTCATGGAAGAGGAAGAGGGACTCTTCCATGTACAGCAGGGATTTTAGGGCTAAGAACTATGTAGGAGGTAAACAGCTTATGGCTACCAAACCCAAACCCTTCCCACAAAAACCAACAGCGAGCACATATGGAAGATGTGGACGATCTCATGAGGATAACCTATGTTACTATACTCAAGCCACTTATTTCCGTTGTGGTCAGAAGGGGCATCTAGCAAGATGTTGCCCAATGGGAAATGGAAAAGGGTTTAAACAGACTCCACAGGCAGCAGGGAGGGTCTTTACCTTTAGTAGAGTCGAGGCTAAACAAAATCCCGACTTGATTTAAGGTATGTGTTATGTCAATAATTTGCCCTTGATTGTACTTTTTGATTTAGGTGCTACCCATTATTTTATAGCATTGGATTATGTTGAGAAGTTACAACATCCTACTTTTGATATGCCTTATGAGTTAACTGTAATGACTCCTACGAGGGAGAAGGTGATTACTTCCTCGATGTGTTCAAATTGTTTCATGGTGGTGTGTGATAGGTCATTTATAGTAGATCTGATTTGCTTAGCCTTAGATGGAATATATGTTATTATGGGAATAGATTAGTTGAGCCAGAATCGAGTGCTTCTCAATTGTTGTGATAAGACTATAGAATTCCTTCCTGTTCTTTCAGAACAAGAAAAATGCAATATTGTCAGTACATATAAAGTTATTAAGGGGCGAAAGAGTACAAATTCAAGTTGCATTTTCTTGTATACTGTCAATTTGGAGATGAGCTAAGAGTTGCATGGAATTCAAATAGTCTATGAATTTTCAGAGGTTTTTTCCTCAAAAATTTCAAAATTGCCACCCAGAAGGGAGATAGAATTTTCCATTGACCTGGCACTAGAAGCGAGATCTATTTTTATTACACCATATAGAATGTCTCCAATAGAATTAAAGGAGCTTAAGAAGCAAATTGAAGAACTATTGAGGAAGGATTTTATCCGTCCTAGTGTGTCACCCAAGGAAGCACCTGTATTTTTCGTGAGAAAGAAAGATGGCAGTATGAGATTATGTATTGACTATAGACAACTCAATAAGGCAACTATTAAGAACAAATATTTTTTCTCCAAGATAGATGATTTGTTGGATAAGTTGAAAAGGGTCACGATTTTCTCAAAGATAGACTTAAGATTGGGGTACCACCAGATCAGGGTTAAAGAAGAAGATATCCCGAAGACAGCCTTCAGAACGAGATATGTGTATTACAAATTTTTGGTAATGCTGTTTGGAGTCACGAATGCACCTACAGTTTTCAAGGACTATATGAACCGTATCTTTAGACCCTACTTAGACTAGTTCGTAGTGGTCCTTATAGACGATATCTTGGTATACTCAAGAAGCAAAGAGGAGCATAGTCAACACCTCCAGCTAATACTCCAGATCTTAAAGGAGAAGAAACTCTTTGCTAAGCTTGAAAAGTGTGAATTTTGGTTAAAAGAGGTAAAAATTTTAGGTTATGTTATTTCCCAAGACGGTGTAGTAGTAGACCCTAGCAAGACTGAAGCAGTATACAACGAAACATGTCACTTAGTTTTATTTACGTTATTATTTGTTAGTATTAGACCTATCGAGATTTTATTCTTATTAATTTTGGTGATGTGTTTAGATAATAGATACTAAGATGCCAACCGTCCTTCTGACGCTGGTGTTAAAGGTATTAATGGTGGATGTGCCCTTTCTAGGCCAGTTCAGCATCCTGCAAGAAGTTATGATAGCGAACATGGTAGAGATTTTTGGGCTAGCACCTCCCTCTCCTCTGCCCCATACACCACAGGGGTGAGGTGCTAGGCTAGGGCCTAGCTAGTAGGATGTACATTATGTAGTATAACCTTAGTGTATCTTTTGAAAGAGTAATCCCTGATACTTTTTTGTTTTGATGCCATGAGTAGTATCTAGTGTTACTCTTGTATAACCCTAACATTGATGTAACCTCTTTTGGAGTGATGATATAAAATATGTATTGTTTATCTATGTGGCTTGGTAAAGTTTAAAGGAATTTTATTTGCAATATTATTTAATATAAAAACTGAGAATACCAAAAAAAAGCCTGACTCTTAGACCTCTTACATAAGGCTATAAGTTATCCAATATCACTTTATTATAGGCGAATTCTGCTAAGGGATCTCCCACCAAACTCAAAGACATATGCTTAAAGCATGCTCTCCAAACTAACATCATCAATTTAGATTAGTCATATATTATTTATTATATATTATTTCAAATTAGATTCTAAAAGCTTAACTTTACTCAACTCAATCACCTATTAGGAGACCTATGATGTTTTATTTAAAACCCCAAATGGTGTCATTTATATATTGGCCTGATAACTACTAATATGGGCAAGTTCAACTAAGGACAAATAATTTCTCCCAACTTTCACCAAAATTATATAAAGATACCCGAATCATAACTTTTAATGCGTAAACACATCGTTTAGATTTACTATCAGCTGTAATATAATTTAACTAAGATCTTAAGGCTTCCTAAATAAATGTCCTAAAATAATATATTCAATTCTTACTTGCTGACACACCAAACAATGAAAAAATATCACTTGTATCTTCTTTTTACCATTATACTAGTACAATTCTTTTATATCTTAGTATATCCATGTTGCCTTGGGGTTATTAATATTCAAAATCTATGGCGTCTTCTAAAATCTCCTTTCTCAACTCAACTACATTAGATAAATTTAGGTTTCCTCCATACTTTAGTACTATATCGATATATACTGTAAACTCATTATTCTTTCTAATTTGCACATGATCTGCCAACTTATGCAGTTATACATACTTGATATGTAAAGATTTTTTTTTCCAAGTACATTCTTTAGTAGATAAATACTATCAAAATTTTTATTACTTTAACCTACTAACCACTTAGACACCATAATAATAAAGTTTCAAAGAAAAGAAATTAACCTTCCTTGTAATAAGGAAAAAAAACCTTGCATTTAATGTCAAACATTAATGAAGGACGATGTAATAGAAAAAGATAAATACTTAATAGAGCATGGTGCCAAAATAGAAAGTCAGAAGTTTGGACAAAGCATTGAAAGAAACTTAAAATCAATGGCCGTAATTCTTGAAAAGTTGTAAACATAACTTAGTTGTTATTTCGACAAAAATCTGTGGCCGCAAGTTTTGAATATATGTGCCAAAATCTAATTCAAAGCTATTGTTATTCGATGGAAGAATAGTACATTGAACATAATTATTTCTTAGCTTATAAAAGTTTGTGAAGAACAAAGAGGATATAGTTAACTAGTAGGTTGCAGTTGGTTGCTTCAAAACATATGTAATCAATCAACTGTAAAATAAACCAGTCCAAATTAAAAATTCCCAAAATAACTAGTCGACTTAATAATACCGATAGTTGACTGGCAAGAACATTGGAAAAATAAAATAAATCATTTGATTGTCCCTTTTCAACAATTAATTGGTTTGTATTTTCACTCTTTTTTTTATAATGACACTCCCTATAAGATTCAAGACATCAATTCTTCATCAATGACTACAAGGAAAAGAAAAAATTCTGGTGATATCTTGACCTTATTCTCTTTATGTGCTTAATATGAGCCACAATCACAACTACTGTACATATGCATGCGTGCTGTCATTTTTGAATTTTTCACCTTCAATTTAGTTGATATCCATCGGCCACTCACATAGTTGTTGTAATTATACCTGGCTTATTTGCATAATTATTATAAGTATTCCCTCTCTGAGTTCTATAAATACACACATTAGTATCTTTACCTTCATACTCAAAATTAGGGTGAGTGCAGTTATGGAGGGAATCACATTCCATTAGTTTTGAAATATTTGTATCTTTTGTGGTTCTAGTCCTAGAAATGATGGAGAGTATGTGAAAATAGCACAAAATCTAGGTATGGTGCTGTCCAAGAGCAAAATTCATTTAGTCTATGGTGGAGGTAGCCGTGGGTTAATGGGGTGCGTGTCTACAGTTGCATGTGTTAGAGGATGTCAAGTTCTAGGTATTATTCCTACCACTCTAGTTCTATTAAACCTCATAGGAAAAATAGTTGGAGAAGAATTTAGGGCATCTTCCATGCATGAACGTATGGTTAGAATGATGAGCAATGTTGATACCTCCATTGCCTTACTAGGGAGTTTTAGTACTTTCGAACATATTTTTCAAGTAGTCTCATGGGCATAACTAAATATACATCATAAACCAATAGGTTTGTTAAATGTTAACCATTTCTTTGATGGTCTGTTGTCTTTTCTTAATCAAACTGTGGTATAAAGGTTTATCTCACACTTAACATGACGAATTCTCATCTCGGCTTCCAATGCTGATGAGTTGATTGATGCATTGCAAGCATTTTTTCATGTACCTAATCCAACTACAATTCAAATAGATTGGACAACAGACAACAATAGAAAGAGCAAATTGGACTGATCTTCATCTGTGACTATAGTAAGACATGACCATTGCTGTACCGCTTCTACTTTCTTAGAGTATACTTGAATACCATCTTTACTAACCACATGCCCTAAGAAAGTAACATTACTAAGTCAGAATTCACATTTTGAAACTTAGCATATAGTTGATGTTCCCTTTGAGTTTGTAAAACTATCTGCAAATGTTACTTATGATCCTTTGAACTTGGAATATACTGGTATATCATCAATAAATATAATAACAAGTTGATCTAAGAAATGTTTAAGTACTCTATTCATTAAGTCCATGAATGCAGCTGGGGCATTTGACAAACTAAATGACATCATTAAGAACACATAGTGCCCATACCGAATCCTGAAAGCAGTTTTCGAAATATCCTCTTCCCTTATTCTCGATTAATGATACCTAGATCTCAAATCAATTTTTTTGAAAAACATTGAGCACACTATAGTTGGTCAAACAAATTATCTATACGAGATAATGGGTATTTATTACTCACTGTCACTTTATTCAATTGTTTGTAATCTATGTATAACTGCAATGATCCATCTTTCTTTTTCACAAATAGGACTAGAGCACCTCAAGGAAAGCACTAGGGCATATAAATCCATTGTCTAACAAGTTATGTAACTAATTTTTTTTAGTTCCATAAGTTCAACCAATATCATTCTATATAGTGATATAGATACTTGTTGGATTCCAATAAGTAAATTAATATCAAATTCTATTTCTCATTTCAAGGGTAATCCAAAAAATTCTTTTGGGAACACATCAATAAATTCCTTAACCACTGGAACCTGATTTACATTGGTATACTTTATATCAAGATCTCTCACCACTGCCAATATCCTTGGCACCCTTTTTGAAGTAACTTATGGGCTGCTAAAGCTGAAATTAAATTACTAAGTACATGCTTCCACTAATTGTTCACTACTTGCAACTCCTTTACTAATCTTTTATGCTATTGATGACTTCTTCATACTGTATCAGCTAGAACACACTTCAAAACACTTAAACAAGGTCAACCCATTTTGACTTTATTTTTAACATGCTTATACAATGTCTTAACAATAAATCATGAAAATTTTATATCTATCCAAGAGTCCTTCACATTAATTACCCATTTTACATACCTCAAATTTTAAATTTCCATGGCAAACCTTCCTTTCTCATAATGCTTGTACATAATATTATTGAAAACCAAATTGTCTTCGAATCCTTTATATCAACAAAATCTATCTTTGAAAGCATTATCTTTATAGATTCCCTACTCTCAAATTCAATCCACCCTACAGCTTGCCAAATCCATTTATATACATAGGTTCTAACTCATCCATCCAAAAAGAGATTTACATCTATTTCCAAAACACTCACTTTGTTACAAACTATTATCTTGGAGTTAACAACCTCAATCCCAACATAACCTACTATCAATATTGTATTAGACATTTTTCATATTGTTTCACATAAGTAAATCAAACAACCAATTCAAACCTTCTTGACATCTAAACAAGCTATTACCTTTGTGTTCGGATGGAATCTTCCTATTTTTAGCTAATTCTTTTTCTTTATACCCAAGAGGGTTCTCTTTATCATTATTCATCAAAACAAGTTCAAAAGTTAAACTAGTAGTCCATACTCAAGAGGAACCGTATAGGATATACGCATCGATGCTTAAACATCCCATACTTAAGAATAAGAGTCAGAAGGAAGAAAAGGATGACACCTTATAGAAATCCACAACAACACCGTGAGTAGAAATATGTTCGTGGTTATATAACTATACTTAAAGTCCTACTACAAAATCCTTGCTCTATTATACCACAGTGAAACCTATTGCTCTGATACCAATTTGTCACGCCCCTAATTTAAGGGCACGTGAAACACATACTTTACAAACATATATTTGCCATAACATGCATAATACACCCTTTTATCATTGGAAACCGTTTCATATAGGTATTCCCATGTATACACAATATACATACCAAGTCTATAAATATCAAAGTAACAATAGAAGCAGGGATCCTACTTGTGGCTTTCAGATTATACTCTAGAGTAAAAGTACAATATTTACCAAAATCTATGAGCCCTGTAAATGAAGTAGGCTCACCGAGAGAATCTGTCACCTAGTTGATCACCTATTTGAATGGGAAGAACCAAACTATGTATCCCTATCTGAAAAAAATATAAATATTGTGAAGTGAGTTTAACAATTCAATGAGTAGATAATACCTCCTATAACCTCTTAGGTTAGCATATGGATGAACTAATATTTTAAAATTTGTCACATAGAAAATATAGTTCAGAAGTACATCTATATGGGACTTGTATTTTAAATATCCTTATTTCAAAAGATAGTCAAAGATTCTAAACCAAATAGAGTGCAGCATGGTAATAAAATAAATATTGTTATGGAATGAAATATTTCACATTTTTTATGAGGATTTCATATCAGAACCACTATATCAGAGTTTAACCCCTTATGTACTTTGCCGGTGTAAGATTTGCCTAAACTCAATATCGCAGTGGAGGTTTGCCCTACCACCACCCAAAAGGACACACAAAGGGACTTTGATATGGCCATTTTCCAAGCACACAATAAGGGATGGGCAATCTCAATCACATGGATTCCCCTCTTTTACATAATTCATATCACGTGTGTTGGCCGACACAACATGGCTAGCAATGTAACATCCTTAACTTAGTTTATTTTATTAATAAAGGTATATAAATATTTAATTAAAGAAATAAAATTTATTAGACAATTCTTAGATATCTAAGGAAATATAAGCCTTAGAAATTCTTCACCTTATGTGTATGCATAGAAAATATTTCTAACATTAAGGTAATAAGTAAAGAGAGAAAACTTAATAGGAAAAGTTAGAAATAACATACTAAAGAGAGGCAAAATTCTTGGGTGAGGAAGATAAATTTTTGGAAAGTAGGTAAAGATCTTAAAATTTTAAGAAGAATGGATTAGGGTAATTTTTCTTAATTCAAGAGCAAGAGTTCCTAAGTTTAACATCTCCACCCATACATTAGCCTTTCACCTATAGACACTTCATATAGAGTTTTTCCACTTCACATGAGTTTCTAGCAAGCCAATTGGATAGCCCAAGCAAGAGATAAAACATAGACTTGGATTAGGATAAAGAAGTTAAACCCATAGCCTAAAAATCATGAAAATATGACCAAGCCCTCCTTGAAAAGTAGAATTTTAGCCAAAGCAAAGGAAATGGGCAAGAATAAGCCCTAATCCAAGAAGGTAAAACAAGAACCATGTTAGGAAATAGTAGTGTAATAATAATAAAGATTAGGTCACATGGTATTAGGACAAAACATATATATCCTACATTCATAATTTCAGCAAGTAGGTAATAATACAAGGCATTAAGATAAAACATCTATATCCTACATTCATAATTTCAGTAAGTAGGTAATAATACATGGTATTATGACAAAACATCCTTATCCTACACAAATAATTTCAGCCAACTAAAGGATACTCAAAGGCTGAAAATTTGCCACCTAGAAAGGTAAACCTATCATACTTGAGTAAAACAAAAGAAAAAAGACATGAATCCCTAAATCAAAGGGACATTGTCCTTTGTCTTAAGAACATTTTATCATGATTTTCAAAATACAAATCTCCTTTTGCTATGCACATCTTGACTAAGGGAGAGAAAGACAAGAACATGAGTTGTCTTCCCCCAAAAAAATAACCAAGTGAATCCTTATTGTGATAAGGTAGACCCATGATTATGAGATGTGAACCACTTGATAGTTTATTTTAGCAAAACCCACCCTTGTAACATTATAATTTTATCCAAGTGAGGGAGAGGAAAAATAAAAGTAAGGTAGAGTAAGGAAGGGAAAGAAAGAAAGGAGAAGAAAGGAAGGAAAAAGTAAGAGAAGTCTAGAGGACTAAGTACTTAAGGTAAGTTAGCTTAATCTCCACTTGAATCAATTTTTTCTCTTCATCATTGGGGTTCAAAACTCACCCTCCTCTTCTTTAAGCTACTGGAAAAAGTAAGTGAATGGAGGAATCTTGCTACTTCCTTCGAAAGGAAACAAGAAAAAGAATTCACTAAGTGAGCAAGGGAGATCTTTAAGTAGGTTTAACAATATCTCTTTTTGAAGAAAAGCTTTGAAATTTGTAACATTTAAATGAGACTTTGATCTTAGAACTTTGATAAAATTTACAATATTTGCTACTTTGATAATTAGCCATGGATGTTTCTATATCATGTTACATGTTATCTTGCATATGATGGATGTTTTGAACATTTTCGATAGGTGTGGAAATTTCTGCATAGATATGGCTATGGATGGCAAAATTTTAGGATTTTTATGCTGTTATTTTGGATATTTGAATATGGTGAAAATTGATGAAATATGATTATATTTAAATTAGGAAGAAAATGGAAGACGATGTATTAAAATGATGAACTAAAACCTTAGAAAAGTTTTGGTCAAAAAATGGTTAACTAAACAAGAATTTGTTAGGTAAGCTTCTGTGTTTGAATTTCTAGGAACGATCTCTATAAGGAAATAAAAGAAATGGTTAACATGAAATATATATATATATATATATATATATATATATATATATATATATGTCTCAAGAATATTTATCCACTAGAATCATTCAATTTAGAATCTATACGAGGGAGATATGGTTAGATTAGTAAGCAGTTATCAGAAACTAGTTAACTATGAAAGAATATGTTAGGTAAGCTTCTATGTTTGAATTTCTGGGAAGAATTTGTAGGGAATTATGTTACATGCTTAATTTCCTTTCTTTTATTAATAAAGATACATAAATATTTAATTAAGGAAATAAAATTTAATAGATAAGTTTTAGATATCTAAGGAAGTATAGTCCTTAGAAATTCTTCACCTTACGTGTATGCATAGAAATGTTCTAACATTAATGGAATAGGTAAGGAAAGAAAACCCAAGAGGAAATATTAGAAATAAACATGCTAAAGAAAGGTGAAATTATTAGGTAAGGAAGATAAATTTTTGTGAAGTAAGTAAAGGTCTTAAAATTTCAAAAAGATTGGATTAGGGTAATTTTTTCTAATTTAAGAGCTAAAGTCACTAAGTTTAGTATCTCCACCCATAAATTAGGCTTTCACCTATGGACACTCCATAAGAGTTTTTCTACTTCATATGAATGTTTAGCAAGCCAATAGGATAGCCCAATGAAGAAATCAAAAATAGACTTGGACTAGGATATAGAAATTGGACCGGTAGCCCAAAAAACATGAAAATGTGACCAAGCCCATTATGAAAGATAGAATTTTAATCAAAGTAAAGAAAATGGGCAAGAATGAGCCCAAACCCAAGAGGAAAAATAAAAATAAAAATAAAGTGGTGAAATAATGGTGTAATCAAGATTAGGTGACATGGCATTAAGACAAAAATTTAGCAAGTGGTGTGATATCCTACATTCATAATTTTAGCAAGTGGTATGATAATAAATGGCATTAGGATAAAACATCTATATCCTACATTCATAATTTTATCAAGTGGGTAATAATACATAGCATTATGACAAAACTTCCTTATCCTACATAAATAATTTTACTAAACAATGAAGATTCAAGGGTTGGAAATTTGCCACCTAAAAAGACAAACCTATCATACTTGATTAAGACAAAAGAAAAAGGAAATGTATCCCTAAATCAAAGGGACCTTGTCCCTTATCTTAAGAACATATTATCATAATTTTCAAAATACAAATCTCCTTTTCCTATGCATATCTTAACTAAGGAAGAGGAAGATAAGAACATGAGTTGTTTGTTTTCCAAAAAATCAACCAAGTGCATCCTAACTGTGATAAGTTAGACCCATAATCATGAAATGTGAATTATTTGATAGTCTATTTAAGGAAAACCCACCCTTATAACATTAGAATTTTGTCCAAGTGAGGGAGAGGAAAAAATAGAAGCAAGGTAAAGTGACGAAAGGAGAGGTAGAAAGGAAGAAAGAGGAAGGAGAAGTCTAGAGGACTAAGTGCTCAAGGTAAGTTTAATAATATTTCTTTTTGAAGAAAAATTTTGAAACTTGTAATATTTATGAGATTTTGATCTTAGAACTTTGATGATTGGTCATGGATGTTGCTATATCATGTTACATATTATGTATGTTTGAATACTTAGGCTGGTGTAGATAGTTCTGCATAGGTATGGCTATGGGTGGGAAAATTTTAAGCTTCAGCTTTTAAAGTTCTAGGAAGAATCAGTAAGGATTTAAAACAAATGGTTAACAACAAAAATGTATATCTATGTCTCAAGGATTGTTATCCAATGGAATCACTCAATTTAGAGTCCATATGAGGAAGATATCGTCCAATTAGTAAGCCATATTTAGAAAATGGTTAATCAGGAAAGAATATGTTAGGATAGCTTTTGTGTTTTAATTTCTGGGACCATTCTGTAGGGAATTAAAATACATGGTTAACATAAAAATTATAGATATATGTGTCATAGATTTTTATCCACTGGAATCACTCAATTTGGAGTCCCTATAAGGCAGATATGGTCCGATTAGTATGCAATGGTCAGAAATTGGTTAATCAGGGAAGAATATTTTACAATAGCTTCTGTGTTTTAATTTTTGGAAACATTCTATAGGGAATTAAAATAAATGATTAACATAAAAATCATTTCTATATGTGTCACAGATTTTTGGCCATTGGAATCACTTAATTTCGAATTTTTATAAGGGCGATATGGACAAATTAGTAGGTAGAGGTCAGAACCTACCCGAGATGAAATAACCTGTATTTTGAGGGAGTAATATCACCTTGGTTTCTTAATATTTTGCTGAAGTGTTCAATATAGTAATTTTCGATAATTGTTTTATCTTTAAATTAACACCAAGATCACCTACATCGGAGTTAAATTGAGGGAGTTATGCTCTGATTAGTAAGAGAAGGTCAGATAGGATGAAAACCTACATCAAGAAAATAAAGAAATAAAATTAATATTTAAAAAAGAAGAAGAATCTTATAAATGAAAATAATAAATGACTAGTATATGCCATAGCCATTTTCATTGTATGAACTTCTTACAATCTTAACTGTGAAATTTTGTCTTGGAAATATTTTATAAAGTGATATTTGAAATGGTTATGTTCATAGCATGATTACCAATGATTTTTGGTAATAATTTTATTTTGATGAACATATTTGTTATTGAAACCATATTTTTGGCTATTATTGTGAAAAGAAACGAAATGAGCATGATCACATGGCAATTCATGTGCTGCACTAGTAGGAGACGCCCTACCAACGGTTATGACTATGTTAATGAGAAAAGAAAGAGAAAATGTGTCATGTCGGACAGAGCACGAAAAGCTCGTACCGGATAGTAGAAAATACTCACCCTGATCGGGGTAGCTTGATATGAGAATAAATTGATAGTCATCATATGGTATTCTAAAAATAGTTAATCCTGTCATACATGTCATTACTGTACGATTCTCATGTACATAGATAAAGTACATCCATGTGACCAAAGATATTTTCTGTAGTTTATACATATGAACATGACATGATGAGCTATATTAATGATGATTTATTGTTGAACTTACTGGGATTTAATTCTCACTATATTTCCATGTCATGTTTAGAAAATTAGTTATGCAGATTTTTCTATGGCTCTGGCTTTTAGTGAACGTTGGATCGAGTTACTCTATGATGGGCAGATCCCAGAAAAAAATAAAATGTTTATGGTCTAGTTGGCTCAAATCCCGGTGAAGGTGTAACCACCTGCACTTGTATCTCCGGAATTGGTCAACCAGAATAAATATGATGTAGATATTTATGTGTTTGATATGTTGTAAGTACGTTTTGATTAATGACGTGTATGTGAACTCTATATTGTATAATAATAATAAAAAAATAAAGTTGTTACATAATTAGTATCAGAGGAGGTCGATCCTAGATGGCCAGTGGGTGGATGGTTATCTGAATCGATCTTATAGTGTCTTGTGTATATTTGTGATTGTACTGTGTAGAGGATAATTGAATTCATATTGGTAAGAAATTACTAGTGTTTCCTATCTATATGCCGAGGTGATGTTATGACTGCTGTTAAATATTTTTGAAACTAACTATTAGGCTTGATCACCTCAATAGTAGCATAACTTTGTTTTTACCATAGTCGGAAATGGCACCACCAAGGAGGAATCCTGCAAACAATGTGGAGGAAACCTTGCACAACCTTGCCACGGCAATATGAGACCAAGTCACGACCACCAATCAAATTTTACAATACCTCCAGAATGTTAATAACCCGAATGGTGAAAATGGTGTTAATAATTGGATGGTAAGGAATGATAACGACATATCTGAGTTCCTAAGTACTAGACCACGTGCATAAATATTCGTTTCACCATTTAATGAGAAATACATGTGAAATCAGATATACCATGAGTTTAGAAATCTATTTTTCAAAACTATACTCTTCTTGAACTATAGTCCAAATTATAAGCTATTCAGATAATTTTAATGCATTTTAGAAATATATAAAAGTATAAATATCTTATAAACATAATCAAATACATGTTTATAGATAAAGAAGAGTATAGGGCAAGTCATAGAAAGAATTATCCACTCACAAGGTAAGGCTCCAGATTGGACAACCCTAAATTAGACTTTTCCAATCTACATTTGACTAAATAGACCTCGAAAACGAGTCTAAAGGGTCCAAAAACCTAATAAGTGACTCCAAAATATTGTAATTTGGTCTCCAGGAGCTTGGTCAACACTGGTCAACTGTTGAACACTATTCACGGTTGAAAATCACTATTCACAATGCACAAAAAGTTGTTAGATAGCCAAAAAAATTCATATCCTACGGTTTTTCTAACTCCTGAATCCATCTACTGTGCCAGATTTTCAATTTGAGATCTATAAGTAAGAGTTTCAGAGTTTACCTTTTTCTAAGATTTTCTATTTTTGATATACGGGAATTCTGCAGTTGATTTGAAAAATTGTTCGGTCAAAATTATAGTATTTTCCATCGTGAATCTAGTAGTAACCTTAGTTTTGAGATCAGAAGTAAATAGACATTCCAAATTTAGAGAAAAAAAATAGAGGTTACTATTCATGGTTACGAATCGGGATTTTTTGAACCTTCAGTCTCCCCTCCCCTTTTCTTTTTTATCATTATTTAATAATTAAATATTTAAAATTATTATTTTTATTTTTATTATATACATATAAATACTATTTTTCATTCTAAAATATCCCAAAAGTTTCTAAAAATTTACATTCTTATAAAACTTTAGTTGAACTCTTAAATAATGACTTTTCTTGATTAAAAATTCTCATAAAACAAATCACAAAATGAATACTTTATACATAATAAAAGAAAGAATATTTCTAAAAATAAAACAAAAATTTATTTTAGTCCAATATAATTATTTTAAGTAAAACAAAAATTATTTTAATTAAAAGTATACTTGCTTTTAGCGAAACATACATAATCATTTTAAAAAAATAATACTTGTTTATAGTAAAATATTATTTAAAAATAAAAATTACGGGATATTATATTCTTCCCCCCTTAAGAAATTCGGTCCCCAAATTTCAACCCATTCTACCACATGTAGGGAATGAAATCAAGACATAATTTGGAGTTACCAACCTTATTACTCAAATAATTGGGGATATCTTTTTTTTTTTATATCATCTTTACTTTTTGGGAAATCTCTTCGCTTGTGTGATTTTGTCATATAACCTTAACTATAGGGATTTCCTTCAACCATAAGTTCTTCACTTGTCGATCAACAATAAACATCGATTTTTTTTTCTCATAATTAAGTCAAATTCTTGTCCAACTGAATTTCTTGGAATTAGATAGCATGAGAAGAATCTGATAGGCACTTTCTTAGCATTGATGTAAGAAAGATTGTACCAACATCACTTAATCCTAATGGCAAAGCTAGGCGATATATACTATGAATACTTTTTCTAAGATTTCAAAAGAGCCTATATACTAAATCTTAACTTTTTCCTTCTTTTCAAATCTCATTACCTCTTTCATGGGTGACTCCTTTAAGAAAATTTGATCATCAAATGATAATTTCTAGTGCTCAACATTCATGGTCCTTATAGACTTTTGGCCTATATTAAATTGCTTGTATTCTTTTTCTAATCAATTTCACTTTATCAATGACATCGTACCATATGTCTGACTCCACTGAGTCATCTAACAAAAAGTCTATAACACCTCTTATATAAGGCTTTAAGTCATCCAATATTATTTTATTATAGGCAAATTCTACTAAGAGATCTTTTACCAAACTCAAAGACATATGCTTGAAGCATGCTCTCCAAACTAGCATCTTTAACTTAGGTTAGTCATATTCTATCTATTGCATGATATTCCAAATTAGATTCCAAAAATTTAACCTTATTCAACTTATTCACCTATTAGGAGTCTTACGATGTTTAATGTAAAATCTCAAATAGTGTCATTTGTATATTGGCCTGATAACTACTGATATGGCAAGTTCAACTAACGATAAATAACTTCTAATACGCAAACACATCATTTAGATTTACTATCAGCTATACTATAATCTAACAAAGATGCTTAGGCTTCTTGAATAACTCTCCTATAACAATATATTCAATTCTTACTTGTTGACACACCAAATAACAAAAAATATATCACTTGTATCTTCTTTTACCATTATACTAATATAAATATTTCAAATCTTAGTATATCCCATCAATATTCAAAATTTATGGCTTCTTCTAAAATCTTCTTTCTCAACAATTATTCACATATGAATTTTCAATCTCAATATAATTCACATCCTAGATACTAGACTCAACTTAGCATGGTATAAACCCTTAACACAAATACCTCGATCACTCTATATTATTTTTGGACATGGACCTCAAAATATTCTCCTTATTTCCAAATTAAGAATTCAAAGATTAATTTAAATCCTACTTCCCATATTTTATTTCTAAAGAACTTCAACACCACTAATTCACTTGATTACATTAGTCAAAGCACCATAAGGCCATCATCCGTCTATTCCTTTCAAACTTTTCGTTACTTTAATCTACTAACCACTTGAACACCATAATAATTGAGTTTCAAAGAAAATTAATTAGCTTTTCTTCTAATGAAGGAAAAAAACTTTGCATTTAATGCCAAACATTAATAAGGGAGAATACAGTAGAATAGACGAAAAGTATAATAGAGAACGATGCCAAAATAAAAAGTCAAAATTTTGGAGAAAACCATTGAAAAAAAATTAAAATCGACGGCTGTAATTTTTGAAAATATGTAAACAAAATCTAGCTATTATTTCGGAAAAAATCAGTGGCCGCAAGTTTTGAATATATGTACCAAAATCTACTTTAAAGCTATTGAAATTTAACAGCAGTAATAACACCACCTCGACATATAGATAGGAAACACTAGTAGATCTCCTACACAGCACTACCACAACATACTAAAGATACTATAAGATCGATTCAGATAACCAACCACCCACTGGCCATCTAGGATCGACCTACTCTGATACCAATTATGTAACAACCTTTTTTTTTTACAATGATACAATATTGAGTTCACATACACGTCATTAATCAAAGCGTACATACAACATATCAAACACATAGATATTTACATTTTATTTATTTTGGTTGACCAATTCCCGAGATACAGGTGCGGGTGGTTGCACCTTCACCTAGATCTAAGCCAACTTGACCACAAACATCTTATTTGACTCTGAAATCTGCCCAACATAAAGTAACTCGATCCAATGTGCACTAAAAGCCAGAGCCATAGAAAAAGCTGCATAACTAATTTTCTGAACATGATATGGAAATATAGTGAGAATTAAATTCCAATAAGTTCAACAATAAATCATCATCAATATAGCTCATCACGTCATGTTCAGCTGTATAAACTACAGAAAATATCTTTGGTCACATAAATGCATTATATCTATGCACATAAGAATCATACTGTAATAATATGTATGACAGGATTAACTATTTTCAAAATATCATATGATGGCCATCAACTTATTCTCATTTCAAGCTACCCCGGTCAGGGTGAGTATCATCTACTCTCCGGTACGGGCTTTTCTCGCTCCGTCCGACATGGCCCACTTTCTCTTTCTTTTCTCATTAACATGATCATAACCGTTGGTAGGGCGTCCCCTACTGGTGCACCACACGGATTGCCATGTGACCGTGCTCATTTCTTTTCTTTTCACAATGATAGCCAAAAATATGCTTTCAATAACAAGTATGTTCATCAAAATATAACTATTATCATAAATCATTGGTAATTATGTCATGAACATAACCATTTCAAATATCACTTTATAAAATATTTCCACGTCAGAATTTCACACTTAAGATGGTAAGAAGTTCATACAATGGCAATGGCTATGGCTATACTAGTCATTTATTAAGATTCATCTTCTTTTTTAAATACTAATTTTATTTCTTTATTTTCTTGATGCAGGTTTTCATCCTATCTAACCTTCTCTTACTAATCAGAAAATAACTCCCTCAATTTAACTCTGATGTAGGTGATCTTGGTGTCAATTTCAAGATAAAACAATTATCTAAAACTATTATGTTGAACATTGTAGCAAAATATTAAGAATTCAAGGTGATATTACTCCCTAAATGTATAGGTTATTTCTTCTCGGATAGGTTCTGACCTCTACCGACTAATCGGACCATATCTACCTCATATGGACTCCAAATTGCGTGATTCCAGTGGTTAAAACTTCGTGACACACATATCTATAATTCTTATGTTAACCATTTATTTTAATACCATACACATAATTTTCAGAAATTGAAATACAGAAGCTGTCCTAACATATTCTTCGCTGATGAAAAATTTTATGACCTTTGACTACTAATAAGCTCATATCATCGTCATATACACTCCAAATTGAATGATTCCAGTGGGTAAAAATCCATGACACGCGTAGATATAATTCTTATGATAACCATTTATTTTAATTCCATACAGATAATTCCCAGAAATTAAAATACAGAAGCTATCCTAACATAATCTTCCCTGATGAACCATTTTCTGACCTTTGACTACTAATCAGCTCATATCTTCCTCATATGGACTCCAAATTGAATGATTCCAGTGGCTTACAATCCATGACACACATATCTATAATTCTTATGTTAACCATTTATTTTAATTCCTTTCAGATAATTCCCATAAATTAAAATACATAAGCTGTCCTAACATATTCTTCCTTGATGAACCATTTTCTGACATTTGACTACTAATCGGACCATATCTACCTCATATGGACTCCAAATTGAATGATTCCAGTGGCTATAAATCCGTGACACATATATATTTAATTATTATGTTAACCATTTATTTTAATGCCCTACAGATAATTTCCAGAAATTAAAACACCGAAACTATCCTAACATATTCTTCCCAGATGAACCATTTTCTGACCTTTACTTACTAATCAGACCATATCTACCACATATGGACTCCAAATTGAATGATTCCAGTGGTTTAAAATCCATGACACACGTATCTATAATTCTTATGTTAACCATTTATTTTAATTCCATACAGATAATTCCCAAATATTAAAATACAGAAGCAGTCCTAACATAATCTTCCCTGATGAACCATTTTCTGTCCTTTGACTACAAATCAGCTCATATCTTCCTCATATGGATTCCAAATTGAATGATTCCAGTGGTTTAAAATCCATGACACACATAGCTATAATTATTATGTTAGCCATTTATTTTAATCCCATACAGATAATTCCCAGAAATTAAAATATAGAAGCTGTCCTAACATATTCTTCCCTGATGAACCATTTTCTGACCTTTGCTTACTAATCGGAACATATCTTCCTTATATGAACTCTAAATTGAATGATTCCAGTGGCTAAAAATCCATGACACATATATCTATACACTACAAGAATAGCCGGGTTTAGCGGCGGTTATTTAGTGGATTTAGCGACGGTTACAACCGTCGCTAACTGTCTTAACGACGGTTATAAAAACCGTCGCCGAGACATTGGCTTTGCAACGATTTGGACAAACCGTGGTGATAGCGTTGTTAAGACAGGGTTTAGCGACGGTTAATTTCCGTCTTAATGACGATTTGTGAACTGTCTCCATGTGTAGGTTAACGACGGTTCGTGCAACCGTCATAAGTAATTTGGATATAACGACGGTTGTACGAACCGTCGTTAAGACAGTTATAACGACGATTCAAGGAACCGTCGTTATACATTTGGATATAACGACGATTGTAAGAACCGTCGTTATACCTTTCTAATTTTAAATTTTTATTAAAAATGATTATTTTTCAAAATTATTTATATTTATATTATTATTACCATATTTTATCTTTTAAAATATATATATTTATTCTAATAATTATAATTGACATTATTATTTATTTATTTTTAATTTTTATCTTAAATTTCATAATTTATATTTTAATTTAGTTTAGTTTAATATTATAATTATTATATTTAATTTTTTATAGTATATTTTTTTGTCTCAAATTGTCTATTTTATAATGTTAACTTTTTTTATTTCTTATATTGTTACATATTAAAATTTTAAAAATAAATAGAATAATGTAAATGATATTCACAAATAAATTATAGAATTAAAATTAATAATGACTTAAACATTAAAACTACAATATACATTTTTGTACAAAAAAAATAATATACAATAAATATATATCATCAACTATAAACTCGGACCCCGAGGACTCTGTGGCGTTTGATCTTCTTGATGTCCACTACCTTTATCACTAGGGACCGGAAAATTAATTTTATTATATAAGCATTTTGAAATTAAAAATATTAATAATAACAATTATTTATGAAATTCAGAATTTAAATATTACCCTAATATTTGCACTCGGAACAAGTGCAATGTCAGGCGGCATTTGACCCGGAAAGTTCTGGAGAAAGAACGTCATAGCTGCCTCCATCTGTCTCTGTCGAGCTATCATGTCAGCGTCACGAGCCTCTTGCTCCGCCTCTCGTCGCTGCTGCTCCGCCTCTCGCTCCACCTCTCGTCGCTGCTGCTTCGCCTCTCGGCGCTGCTGCTCGACGTCTCGCTCATGTATGGTCGCTTTCAGACGAGCCACCTCATTCTATAATTCAGTGTATGAAGGCCCAGACCCAGATGATGAGCTCGATCCAACAGAGGGACGTCTGAAGACTTGGGTTGGACAAACACCTAACCCAAATCCTCGAACACGACCCGAGTGCTCTGCAGTTCCCAAGGCTCTCACAAGTGAATCATCTGTCGAGAGCTCTTGGGAAGAGCTATCCTCCTGTTGGATCGAGACAATTTTTTCCTATAAAATGAAAAAAAGACATTAAATTTTTATTACAATTAAAAAATAATCAAATAAAATTTTGAATTAACATAACAATAGCTATATTTTACATACCGCAACTGCTCGAGCCTCGTCGTTGATGTATGTTCCGTCAGCCCTTTTATGAGCTGCTGTCCATACATCACCGCGAGTCACTAGGCCCCCAACTTCCGCCTCCTGAATAAATAAATAATTAATAAGAATTTTAAAGAAAAATATTTTTTATTTAAAAAGGAATAAAATTCTTTTGAAATAAAACTCACAAGCTCAGCCCTTCTACGTGCTAAACTCTTGGATCCAGTTGTATGTGGCATCGTCATACGTCTTCTGTTATGTCTATTTTGAGCAGCCACATCCTAAATAAATGAATAAATAAAATAATTAATCAATATTTTTGAAAAGAAAATATATACGAAAAAATTAGTATAAAAAATTACTCTGGTCCTCGCGTTCAGCCGGTAATCAACGAACGTAGCCCATTGGTCACGTGGAATGCCTAAGGGTACGTCGTTCAGCAACTCCTCCCTCGTCCTGGTCCTGTCGTACTTGAGCCGAAACACATTATAACGCGCGGCTCTCCACTTGGCTCTAAGTGACTGTAAAATGATCTTCTTGTGCAAGCCCATCACATTAAAATGTGTCTACAAAAAATAATAAAAATATGAGTTAAACATTAAAAATATTAAAGTATACTTAAGAAGAATTAACATTTCATACCTGTATCGTGTCACGAAACACTCTGGCCTTGTAATCCTCTGGAATGCTCCTCCAATCTTTATATAAGATCGGAAAGAAACGGAAGTTATCTCCAATGGTGCCAAGGAAGACACCAAGGAGACCACCTCCGTGTCCAATGGGCTGGTGGATGTCGTTACACCGGACAACCACCTTGTGCCCACTAGGTAACGCCCAAACATCGTGGACAGTCATCTGTCTGGGCATCACCGACCAGTCTCATCTGCTACAATATAAAATAAATGTGTTAACTCAATATTTAGACACTAATTATTATAAATATAAAAAATATTTTATATTATACCTATAACATCGACTGTCCACGATCTCCTGCACCTACGCTCCTGCTGAGCAATCTGATGCTCCACCTCAATGCCACCCAACAAATCATTGACGTCCAGGTTGATATCAAAATCTTCGTATGGTTCCTGGGCGTCGTAAGAGGGGATTATGGACGGGGTGGGATCTGACTCCGGTGCTGTATCGTCAGATGGGGATAGTGTGAACGGTCCAGCCTCTGACTCTAGCACCCTCGAGTCCGGAGGTACCGTGGACTGGACATCTACTGACTGGACAGTATCATCATCGTAAGGCTGTCCTCCCTTGCTACTAGCCGGGCAAGCAACATGGCCAGCTGATGTCGCCGCACCCGCTCTACCCGTAAATCCAGATCTACCCCTCCGCATCGTCACTATGCCTGTCAGAAAAAAAATTAATAAAATTAATTTCACCTCATAAATTGTTCATTTAAAAATAAGAAAATATTAAAATCATATATCAAAATACATTAAAATTTTAAATTGTTCATAAACAAACTCAAAATATATTCAAGATAATACAGGGTCAAATTAGTACCGTAGCAGACATAAATTCACTGTTTCTTCTGGAAATAATGTTTCTAAATTTTGAACGCACAACGGATCACTATCATATGAAATATTATCATCGTTTTCGCCCATCTCATATAAATCACGAGGCTTCAAATGGAGAGTAGTCTAGGATTTCGCCTCAAGTGACAATTGAATAAGTTCTAAAGTCTTATGAGATCAATTAACATATCTAAATCACATAAATCTTTTTTGAATAAACAATCAGTCAAATGTAAAAGATTAAGTGCACCAGATATTAGGATTCTCAAATAAAACATAAGTTACATTAGAGTTCAAGTTCACACATAACACCCAGAACTCATCAATTTTTCAAAGGTTACAAGCATTTTAAACCATTTTCATCATTGGTGCTAGCTTTGCCTAATCCCAAAACATCACTCAAATATTTTTTTTTTTGAAAGATGAAGAAACACAAAATAAACAATAAAGATTAAAAGAGATATTACCTGGAAGGAGATCTAAGAAAAGATGAACCTGCAACAAACTAAACAGAAAATACAAATTTACTCAAGCAAATAAAAGGTATTACAAATGAAGATTTAAGTCCAGTTTGCGCTTTCTGCGGTGTTCTGTTGTCCAATCTATTTGAGCTATAACTGGATCAGGTACATGAACAAATGCTTGTAACGCATCAATCAGCTCGTCAGCATTTGAGGCCGAGATGAGGATCCGACGTGCTGAGTGCGAGATAAACCTTTGTTCTACAGCATGATCAAGAAAAGACAACAAACCATCAAAGAAATTGTTAACATTCAACAAACCTATGGGTTTATGGTGCATGTTCAGTTGTATCCAAGAGACGACTTGAAAAATTTCCTCTAGAGTACCAAAACCTCCAGGTAAGGCAATGAAGGCGTCAGCGTTGCACATCATTTTAGCAATTCGTTCATGCATGGAGGATACCCTACATTCTTCCCCAATTGTTTTTCCTACAATGTTTGATGTAGCTAGAGCTATAGGAATAATACCAAGAACTTGGCATCCTCCTAGATATGCAGATCCAGACACACTCCCCATTAACCCTCGACAACCTCCACCATACACTAAATGAATCTTTCTCTTGGCTAGTACCATTCCCAAAGTTTGTGCTGCTTTTACATACTCTCCATTTTTCCCAGGACTAGAACCACAAAAGACATAAATATTACGAAAGTGATGAACTGTGATTCCTTCCATATCTGCAATCACCTTGACTTTGATTATGAAGATGAAGATAATGAGGTGCACATTTATAAGACTCAAATAAGGGCATACTTGTAATAGCTATGTGCATAGGTTGGGGGCATAATTTCCATAGCTATAAGAGTAGGCCGAAAAAATGTCAGCTAAATTAAAGGTGCAAAATTCAAAAATGACAGCACGCATGCATATGTACAGTAGTTGTGATTGTGGCTCACATCTTCCTCTGGTTTTATGTCCAGTAACGGCTTAAACGCCCTCTATGGGTCGAGGATATGCTTCCCATCCAATTTTCTTATAAATTGGCAAACAGGGTCTTTTAACGTCAGATTCCCAAGACTATACCGTTTATGTTCTTTTTTGAAATGGGGCCATAAACCGACAATACTGATATGCACAGATCCACTAGGATGTGTCTCAAGAGACGTTGGATGAAAGTCATCATCCAATGACTCCTTACTCAAGCCATCCTTAATGAACTTAATTTTGTCTTCTCGATTTACAGACACCCAACCCAAAGAATGGCAACGTTTGTTGCAAGTTTCACGTCCACATTTGTGACAAACACCCATTCGTTTAGCTCTGCGCTTTTTAGCAAAACTGCTTTTTCCCAAACCAGGCATGTAAGAGATGAAATCATTTGCAGACTCACTTGATAACCGTACCTTAGCTTCAATTAGCCAACGAATATCAGCAGGTATTCCCATGATCATCATTAACCTCAAACTTTCAACCCGTGCTTTGTAAATTTTTGTCAATGCATTGGGTGGAAGAGAAGGAAAATGATTTTTCAATTTTGTGAGAATGTCTTCCATTTTCGACTTAATTGTTATTTTCTTTCTTTTTTTTATTTTTTGAAAAAGCAAAAGCAACAAAGGGAGGGAAAACAATAGAAATTCAAAAGAAGATAACATTGAAGGGAAAAATTAATGCAAGTTAAATAAAGAAAGATCTTACCTAGATAACGTGCACGGTAACGTTTAACAACAAAAGCAGATCAATCCTTGTAGACGGGATCACACAAAGGTGTCTCCTCTATCTCCGGATTTGGTAATTCCAAACTTCCAATCTTTGACCATTTACTTTAAACACATCACCGTTCTTGGGATTTTCAATCTTTACTGCACCATGTGGGTAAACAGTATGAACAACAGATGGCAATGGAACTGACTCAAAAGGTGAGACTTTTTCTTTTTTGGCTTTCCATTTATCAGTATCCATTAGTGGAGTTGTCTCTAACAAAGAGTCTACTTCACGAACCAGATAATCCTCATTTTTATCCTTATCGAAATGAATCAAATATTTTTCTAGATGATCATTACTAAAGGAGTCTAAAAATGAATCAGAAATGGCACTTTCAATTAGGTTGACCTCACATAAATCATCCATGTCCACAGATTGATGAGAGACATTAAAAACATTTAATTCCACAGTCATATTTCCAAAAGATAAATTCAAAATTCCATTTCGACAATTAATGATTGCATTGGATGTTGCCAGAAATGGTCTACCCAAAATGACTGGAATTTGTGTCTCTGTATTCTCAACAGGTTCAGTGTCAAGAACAATGAAATCTACTGGAAAGTAGAATTTATCAACCTTAATGAGCACATCCTCTATGACACCTCTAGGAATTTTTGTAGACCAATCAGCTAATTGAAGAGTCACTGGTGTAGGTTTCAGTTTTCCTAACCCAAGTTTCTCATACACAGAGTAAGGCAGCAGATTCACACTTGCTCCTAGATCAAGTAAGGCTCGATTAATCACATGGTCACCTATAATACAAGAAATTGTAGGACAACCTGGATCTTTGTACTTGACAGGAGCTTTTTGCTGAATTATAGAACTTACTTGTTCAGTCAAGAATGCCTTTTTGGAACATTAGTTTTTCTTTTCACCGTGCAAAGATCTTTCAGGAATTTTGAGTAAGCAGGTACTTGTTTGATAGCATCAAGAAAAGGGATGTTAATGCTTACTTGCTTAAACACCTCTAAAATGTCACTATACTGAGTACCTTTCTTATTTTCCGCAAGTCTTTGAGGGAAATGAGCTTTGGGGGCATAAGAAATCTGTTCACTTTTCTTTTCACTTGAGTCATTGGTTTGAGACTCATGTTGACTCTGTTCCTTATTTTCTGGCATATGAACATGATTATCAATAACCTTTCCAGATTTAAGGGTTGTCACAAATTTTACTTCTTCCTTTGGATTTGCTGATGATCCTACTTCAAATTGACCCTTAGGATTAGGAATAGGTTGACTGGAGAATTTTCCTTTTTCTCTCTCTCCTACAGCATTGGCTAATTGACCAAATTGTGTTTCAAGCTTTGAAATAGCTTGAGTGTGAGATTGCAGGATTTGTTGGGTCGATTGCATGAATTGTTGCAAGGTATCCTCCAAAGAAGGTTTTCTTTGTTGAGATACCCCGAAAGGAGGAGCATGTTGAGGAACTTGAGGGTATGAATTGGAAGGGGCAAATTGTTGCCCATTTTGATTCATTGTAGGTTGATTTTGCCTCCATGAAAAATTTGGATGATTCCTCCAATTTGGCTTATATGTGGGTGCAAATGGACTATCTGATGATTTTCCATAAGACTGAAGATAATTAGCTTGCTCAGAAAATGCTTCTTGGTAAGCTGGTATGGATGGACAAAATTGTGCAATGTGAGATGTACTAGAACATAAGGCACATGCCTCTATCCTAGTATTGGTAGAAGGGTTCAGAGTGTGGCTTAAAGTTAAAGCTTCTACCTTTCTAGTTAGGCTAGCTAAGGCAATTCTCACATCTGTGTCATCACTCACTTCGTAAATTCCTCCCCTTTTTTTGTATTTGAGACTTCTTATCACTGGGATCTATGCAGTTCCAATGCTGAAAATTTTTAGATAAAGATTCTAAGGATTCCCAAGCTTCCCCCTCATTCAATTGTAAAAATCTCCCACCATGCATGCTTTGGATCATTTGACGGTTTGATGAACTTAAGCCATCATAGAAATATTTCACTAATCTCCAAGTTTCAAAACCATGATGAGGACACTTCAGAAGACGATCATTAAATCTTTCCCAACATTCAAAAAATTGTTCACCCTCTTTTTGACAAAAATCAGAAATTTCTCTCCTAAGGGCATCAGTTTTAGACATAGGGAAAAATTTTGCCAGAAACTTATTTACTAATTGGTTCCAACTAGTTATAGCTCCTGTAGGAAGGGAGTTCAACCAGGATTTAGCTTTATCTTTCAATGAAAATGGAAACATTCTAAGCCTGATTGACTCATCATTGAAATTTTGGAAGCGAAATGTCGAGCAGATTTCAAGAAACTCTTTAATGTGCATGTATGGATCTTCTCTTTCCAAACCATAAAATGATGGTAAAAGTTGGAGTACGGATGGTTTGATTTCAAAATGAGTTGCATTAGTTTGTGGCAAAACTATGCAAGATGGAGTATTGGCTAGGACAGGTGAGAAGTAATACATAAGAGTTTTATTGTGCACAACTTGTTCTTCCATTTTTAATGGTGATCCAGTAGAATCTAATGTCTCTATTGTACACTCAATGGTTGACCCTAAACTTTTCCTAACCAACCGCTTATCTTTATCACGTTTCCAAGCACGCATAAACTAAAAAAAATGCTTTCTAATTATGAAAAAAGAATCTAACTAACTACACAACGGCTACAAAATGTAAATACCACAAAATAAAAATCACAAAATTATACAAACTCCTTTTTTTTCAAAGTGTTAGTAATAATGGGTAGTATTTAATCGGTAGACTTCCCAGGAAAATATGGAGGAATCACAATGGTTTCACTTAAAACCCATATTCCTTAGGTACTTTTAGCCTTGTTGACAGAATCCACCAATTTTATATACCCAAATTACTACACCGATTTTTAAGAAACAATTCTAAAGAACAATTTCTATACACAAAATAAACAAATGTTCTAACTATAACTAGTGGAAGAAAAGTACTTACCTGGATCCAAATAGCTTTTCCGTCGCAATCCCCGGCAACGGCGCCAAAAACTTGTTGTTGTTTTAATTAAAACTCGCAAGTGCACGAATCTATTGGAGTATAGATTTAGTGGTATGCAAGGTCGATCCCATAGAGATTGCCAATTAAGAGAAAATTCTAATATAGATCCGAAATAAATACTTCTAACCTAGTTCCCGATGTCTTGTTTTGTGAGAGGAATATTGAACAAAATATGCAAAGAACTAATATACTGAAATTAAATGAAGATGTATTCAAGGAAAAGAAGCATGCTAAGGTTAGGGGATCCACTCTTGGTATATCGAATAAAAATAAATTTAACTCTTTTTGTACTCAATTAGAATCTTTACACGAATAAAGTTCTAATCGGATGATATGTTAATTTAAGCTCAACTTTGTTTATACATGACTTATATTTACCTCCTTTCTAATAATTAAGACATTCTTGTAAAATGGATTCAAGCGTACATTGTGCCAATCACCATATTGTCTACAATAAATCAAGAGTGATTCAAGTCTTTATTGTGCCAAAAATTGTCTACAATGTATCAAGGTTCACACTTTACAAGATTAAAAATACAAAGATGCAAAAGATAACTTGTAAATGGATTCAAGCATAAATTGTGCCAATCATTATATTGTCTACAATAAATCAAGATTCACATTTTACAAGATTAACTTATGCAAAAAAAATGAAAGGTAGAAAATTAATTAACATAACAAAATAAAATGAAATAGAATCGGTGGCAAAGCCATCCAATAGTAAAATAAAATAAAGTAGGTGGCAAAGCCACCTATGAAAATAATAAGAAATAGGCAGTCTAATAAAACCAGTCAATAACATAACAAGAAATCGGCGGTATGATAAAACCAGCCATTAAGAAATAATTATGAGAAAAGAAATAGGAAGGTAAATACAATATCAAAGATAAACTTTAAGATTAAGAGTTAGATAAATTATTATTCTCATACCAAGAGTTTCACCCTTTCACCTTAGCATTAGGAGATTAGTTCTCCATAATCAAGGCAAGAAAGTGAAATGAAAGATGAAGAAACATAATAATATTACAAAAGAAAATGAAAAATACAAGATGTCTAAAGAGAGAATAACATTACAAGTTCGTAGAATTCCAAATCCCACAGGATATTTTGAAATGTATAATGACACTTCAAAGAATGGGCTAGAGTGTGTGCTAATGCAAGACAAGAGAGTAGTTGGTTATGCCTTTAGGCAACTAAGATCCCATGAAGGAATTTATCCAACCCATGATCTTGAATTGGTAGCAGTAGTGTTTACCTTAAAGATTTGGCGACACTGTTTGTATGGGACAACATTTGAAGTATATAATAATCATAAGAGTCTTAAGTACCTTTTTGATTAGAAGGAGTTAAATATGAGGCAACGAAGATGGGTAGAATTTGTCAATGACTACAAGTTTGAGATAAAGTATCATCCAAAAAAGGCGAATGTTTGTAGCTGATGCCTTGAGTAAAAAATCTCTACACATGGGTCAGATGATGGTGTATGAGATGTAGATGCTAGAGAAGTTTTTAAATTTTAAGCTGGTCACTACTCTTACCTCAAAGAAGCTAATCATCAATGGGTTAAGTATATAGTGTGATCTTAGAGCCAAGATTAAAGAGGCTCAAGCTCATGACCAATACTTACAGGATCACAAAGAGTAAGATGATTTTTTTTGTCTCGAAAGATGGAGTAATCATATATTAAGGAAGGATTTGTGTCCTTCAAGAATAAGAGTTGAGGACTAAGATCCTGCAAAAGGCACATTAGAGTAAGTACACAGTCCATATAATCCACTAACATGTATTAAGACAGAAAGAAGATGTACTTGTGGCCAAGGTTAGAAAATAACATTGCTAAGTTTGTGGCGAAATGTTTAATTTGCCAGAAGGTGAAGGTAGAGCATCAAAATCAAACAGGATTTCTATAAACTCTTGAGATCCCTAAATGAAAATGGGATAGTATTTCAATGGACTTTATGGTGGACTTACCTAGGACCTCAGTTGGACATGAATCTATTTGGATAATAGTTGATAGATTAACCAAATCTACTCACTTTCTGTCCATAAAAATTAACTATTCACTGAAAAAATTAGCCTAGTTGTACGTCCAAGAAATAGTTAGACTACATGGAATTCCCTCAATCTGATAGAGATTTGAGGTTTACGTCAAGGTTTTAGAAGGCATTGCAAGAAACTTTTAGAACCCAGTTGCAATTCAGTACTGCCTACCATCCTCAGACTAACAGGCAGACAGAATAGACCATTCAAACCCTAAAAAAATATGTTAAAGGCTTATGTGATAGAGTAAGGTAAATGATGGGATAAGTACCTACCTTTAGTGGAGTTTGTTTATAATAATAGCTATCACTCTAGTATTAACATGGCTCCCTATGAAGCTTTATACAGTAGGAAGTGCTGATCTCCACTATGTTGGTTTGAGGTAGGAAAAAAGAACTTGCTGGGTCCTGATTTAGTTAAACAAACCACTAAAAGAATTAGGATGATACGAAACAAAATACTTAAGCTCAGAGTAACAAAAGAGTTACTATGATAAAAGACATAGACATCTAGAGTTTGAGGATGGAGACCATGTATTTCTGAAGGTTTCCCTGACTATTAGAGTTGGTAGGCCTCTCAAGACTAGGAATCTAAGTCCACAATTTTTGGGACCCTACCAAATTCTAAAGAAAGTAGGGACGTCAGCATATCAAGTTGCTCTCCCAACTAATTTATCCAACTTGCATAATGTTTTCCATGTGTCATAGCTCCAAAAGTATCTTCTAGATTCCTTACATGTAATACAGGATGAACCAATCCAAATAAAGGAGAACATGACATACTAGCTAGTATCAGCATCCATATTGGACACCGACATAAAGCAATTGAGGAATAAAAACATTCCCTTGGTTAAGGTGTTATGGGAAGGTTTGACTCCAAAAGAATCAACTTTGGAGTTGGAAGAAGTTATGAGGAAGAAATATCCGCAATTGTTCTTATTAGGTAATTTTTAAAATTTTGAAGACAAAATTTTTTTAAGGGGGAGAGCAATGTAACATCCCTAATTTTGTTTATTTTATTAATAAAGGTGCATAAATATTTAATTAAGAAAATAATTTTTATTAGAAAATTCTTAGATATCTAAGGAAATATAGGCCTTAGAAATTCTTCACCTTATGTGTATGCATAGAAAATGTTTCTAACATTAAAGGAATAACTAAAGAGAGAAAACCTAATAGGAAAAATTAGAAATATGATACTAAAGAGAAGCGAAATACTTAAGTGTGTAATTTTGACATGGAAATATTTTATAAAGTGATATTTAAAAATGATTATGTTCATGACATGATTACCAATGATTTTTGGTAATGATTATACTTTGATGATAAATTATGGCATATGAGTATAATGAACATACTTGTTATTGAAATCATATTTTTGGATAATAATGTGAAAAGAAAAAAAAAGAAACAAGCACGGTCACATGACGGTCCGTGTGGTGCACCAATAGGGGACGCCCTGCTAATGACTATAATTATGTTAATGAGAAAAGAAAGATAAATGTGTCATGTCAAACAAAGCGAGAAAAATCTGGTACCAGAGAGTAGAAAATACTCACCCAGACCAGTGTAGCTTGATATGAAAATAAGTTGATAGCCATCATATGATATTCTAAAAATTGTAGTACTCTCCGTCCTAAATCTAATGATACCCTTAATTTTGTAATCGGAGGCTCAAAGGCACTCTAGATCTAAAGAGAGAAAAGTTACTATGCATCACCAAAGGCTACGAAAAAAAAAAAATTCCATCTTTTTCCATCCTTAAAACCTTTCAATTACATCCCTACTCCTTTATTTATTTTAAATAATCCATACATAAATAGAAATTACTAAATCTTAGGGGTGTTACGTATCCCAGTTCCTGTGTTCCTCTCCTCTCATCTCCCTCTTCCCTTTGCAACCCATTGATGTGTCCTAATCCCTCTCCCACCCGAAAAATTTCTTCCCTGCACACCTTCAACCAGGTAACCCAAGCTCCACCTGTGTCTCATCTTTTCCCTCTCCCTCTCGATTTTCAAATCCCATACCCAAAATATTTTCCCTTACACCCCCGTGCTCTGTATTTGTCCTCTCCCAGCCAACCTGTACCTCACCTAGCCATTCCTCGACCTGTTTTCCCTAACCCAGAACCTCCCCACCAAACCTTTATTCCTTACAAACCCATTCTTATCAGCATATTCCTCTGCACCAGCATTCTTTCTCACCAACCAACCACCAGATTACCTAGTTTTCCTGTGCTTTTTCTTTCCACTTCCCTGCTCTTACACTACCAAATTCACACCTTTCTGCATTAGCTCGTGGTTGTATTCTTGGTTGCTCATCTCCAGCTTGCTTCCATCGAAGTAACTCCAATTCTCTATAGATGTGTTTCATTTTGCTGGATTGAGATTTACTGGTCTTTGCTTATCTTAAGTCTACACTAGTTTTTTCTGGAAATTTTTTGTAGCATTGAGAAATATATGTTGCTTATTTTCTGCCCTTAATTAGCCACGTAATGCTGGTTAGTTATGCCTGATTAGATAGTTTTTCTTGCTAGATTACATTGTTGGTCTTTTCTTCACTGGTTTGCATGAGATATTCTGGCCAAATTTACACATATGTGTTTGAATTTCTAACTTTAAGGTGACTGGTTTAGCTGGAAATTCTGGTATATTCAATTTATTGAGTTTGCTTTTTTCTCTGGCTAGTTATGTATGTGTTATTCTAATTGAAAATTTGAGAAAATCTTAGTGCTTGCCCTTACTGAATTTTAAACTCTCTGATAACCCATTGGCTTGTTTAAAATTGCTAAAATATTCTGCCATTTTGCCATACTTTGCCTATATAACATATGTATTATAAATTAGTGCATTAACTTGGGTTTTGTTGGTAGTAATTGGATATTGTTGCCTATTGCACTGATTGTCTTGCTTGTTGCACTACTTTGCCTAGGAATCTCTTGCAAAATTTAAGTGCTCAACTTTCTATTTTGATTCTACATACAATGAACTTCTGCATTGTCTTTGTTAACTAGGCATTTTTTGATTATTATAAGTGCTGCATTTAAAGTTTCCTCTGTTCCTAAATTTGGAAATTGCATCTGGTTGCATTTATATTAGTCTTGTTTACCCCATTCCCCTTTTTTAATTGTATTGCATATCATTATCTGAATGGCCTCCAAAAAAGTCAAAAAAGGCTAAAGCTCCTTCCAATCCCAACAACCATGTAGAGGACGATTCAAACACCACCTTAACCTCCTCATCAAATAAATGAGTAAGGTATCGTGTTTGTTGATGAAAATCAACATACACGATACAATACTCTAGTTTAATGGGGAATGTTGAGTACCTGGTATATAGATGAGGAGTGTTTGGAACAGTTAGGACTTTTGACCGACGTCTACTACTTAGTTGATTGGGACCATATTCATTAGGCTACGTTACCTGGTCTATGCCTAGACCACTTTAGAGTTCTTTAGTTCAGTTAATGTGGTCCTGTTTCGTGGTCTCGACATCGATTAGGTCTGCATTAACTTCAGATTATTTGACCATTCATTTAGTTTAACATTAGCTCAATTTAATGCATTATTTAGATTACCTCCTAGGGGAGATAGATTAGTCCCCCAAAGTTTTCTTGCTCAACATTTTTGGAACTCTGTTTCTGTTAGGGGCAATATAGTGTATCAGTTTTGAAAGCCTCTTTTATTTACAAACCCACATTTCGATATTTACAATGACTGATGGCCCATACCCATTTTGGTACAGCTGAAAGGGATGGGGATATAAACCAAAGAGAGCTTTATTTTCTTTGGGCTATGATACATGGTCACAAGGTGGACACCGAACCTTTTATGGCCCATCAAATGGCTAGGGTAGGTAACACCATGAATGGCAAGGTAATCATAGGGGGCTTAGTAACTACACTTGCTAGAGGGTTAGGACTGAAGGCAAATCTTTAGGATTTACAACCAATAGTTGGCAGCAGTAAGATTGATTTAGAATCCTGTCTGCATATGAAATTAATTGTTAAAAGGAATTCCGACAATTGGTTACATCTCTGTGGCCTTAATATCTTTCTCTTCCTTAACCCCACTAGGACTACAATTACTAATGAGGAGAATTGGATCTACCATCTAGAGGAGGGTAGAGAGGGTGATGATGTTTCTAAGGGGGATGACTTCCCCTTTGAGCCACTTTTGGCTCTACCACCACCACCCTATTGTCAGTAAACTGACATTGCAGGTCCATCATATGTACCACTAGAGGATGATCAAAACTTCATCTCCTGACGGATTAGCCGAATAAAGGAGGAAGAATTAGCACAAAAGGCCACCTTGCATCCAATGAATGACACAATCCAAAGCATGCAAAGAATTATGCAAGCCTGGTACCAATGGCACCTGAGTCAAAACCCACCACCGTTGTAACAACTCTATTTATTATTATTATTATTTATATACATATTTGTAAAGTCCCTTAAAGTCATTACTTCTTTACTTCTAATTACTTAACTCATAATAACATTCAATTAATTTAACTAACCATAATCAAGGTTTAAGGTCTATCATTAACACTGATACAATTCTGAGTTCACATACACATCATTAATCAAAACATCCGTACAAAAATCAAACACTTAAATATCTACATCTTATTCATCCATGTTGTCTAATTCCAGAGATATGGGTGCGGGTGATTGCACCTTCACCAGGATCTTATCTAACTCGACCACAAACACCTTATTAATTTCTGGGATCGACCCAACATAGAGTTACTCGATCTAACGTACACTAAGAGCCAAAGCCAAAGAAAAATCTACATAACTAGTTTTCTGAACAAGATATAGAAATATAGTGAGAATAAAATCCCAGTAAGTTCAACAATAAATCATAATCATCATCAACGATGCTCATCAGGTCATGTTCATTTGTATAAGCTATAGTAAATATCTTAGATAACATGAATGCGCTTTATCCATGCACATGAAAATCATGCAATAATGATATGTATGTCATGGATAACTATCTTCAGAATATCATATGATGGCTATCAACATATTTTTATATCAAGCTACCCCAGTCAGGGTGAGTACTTTCTACTCTTCGGTACAGGCTTTTCTCACTCCGTTCAACATGACACACTTTCTCTTTCTTTTCTCAATAACATAATCATAGCAGTGAGTAGGGCTTCCTCTACTGGTGCACCACATGAACCGCCATGTGACCATGCTCGTCTTTTTTCTTTTCTTTTCTTTTCATGTTAACAGCCGAAAATATGATTTCACTAACAAATATGTTCATTATACTCACATGCCATATTTTATTGTCAAAGCATAATCATTACTAAAACTCAATGGTAAAATACAATTTTTCCATGAACATAATTTTCACACCCTACTAATTAGCATCTTATTATATACATCCACATCATAGAATATTCCACTTAAGAGAATTTAGTATTGTACATTTTTTTTATCTATAAATTTCTAGCAATGTCTATCTAGCCCATAAATTAACCTATTCACTTATATCGTTTGTTATCTTTCTTGGATCAGCATAAAAGTGCTTCAGGGTATTCCAAGAATTTTCAAATTTCAATTCCTTATAGGAAACTAACTAGGCATGATATGCATTACTTACAACATAAAGGATCTCATGCTATAAAGAAAAGGGGTATAGTCCATAACTTATATTACATCACATTATCAGCTGTCTCAAAGGGACTTGGCATTCAACTAAGCCATCCCACAAATATTACACAACCAAAGAAAATATAATCCATATCCATAATAAGTTGAGTCAACCTTGAGACCCCTATTGCTCACTTCTTGCTGGAATACCTAGAATGTGATTATGTGGACATAAAAAATGAGATGACAATCTCAATAGCTAGCAAATTTTTCAGAAAAACAGTACACATTCCATTCCTTAAAACATCTCAAATTATTTCACTAAAACATAAGCACTGACCATACATACATACATAATCTTGGTCACACTAGGGACCCATAACATTTTGGTCTATTTACTCAGTACAATCCCATACCTACAAACGGGTTATGCATCTCCTATTATTGGCCAATGCGTGGGGAAAATGGGGCTTACTTGGCACACTTTAGGCAACCCCTTAATTCCCCAGAATGCATACATAACATATCTTTAGACCATCATTCATCATAGCATAAAAGTCAGGCAACCAGTGAAAATTAATAAATTTAAGTTCATAAAGAGTGGTTTAAGGAAAAGCTAGCAACCTTAGTTCAGACTTTAAGCATCAATGATGCTATATGGAGGGATTTCCTGCTCAGGGCATCAGCAACCACGTTTGCCTTGCCCAGATGGTAGTTAAGGTTGAAATCATAATCTTTTAGGAATTCCATTTATCTTCTTTGCCTCATATTTAACTCCTTCTGGTCAAAAAGGTACTTAAGACTCTTGTAATCACTAAAAACTTCAAACTTAACACCATACAAATGATGTCTCCAAATCTTAAGGGCAAACACTATAACTGCTAGTTCCAGATCATATGTGGGGTAGTTCTCCTCATGAGGTCTGAACTGTCGAGAAGCATAAGCTACTACTCTACCCTACTGCATTAAAACACAACATAAACCTTTTTTAGATGCATCACTACATATTATAAGGAGTTCACTAGGGTTAGGTATCACTAGCACTGGGTAGAGGTTAGCCTAGCTTTCCGTTCTTGAAAACTAATCTCACATCGACCATCCCACACAAAAGGTTGATCCTTCCTAGTTAACCAAGTTAGTGGCATCGCTATCTGAGAGAATCTCTGGATAAATCTCCTATAGTATCTTGCTAAGCCTAGAAAGCTCCGTATTTCAGTGACTGTCTTTGGTCTTTCCCAGTTAACCACTGCTTTCACTTTACTAGGGTCCACTGCTATCCCTTCCTTAGAGACAACATGCCCTAGAAATCTCACCTCTGTTAGCCAAAACTCACACTTGCTAAGCTTGGCATACAATTTCTTATTGTAACATCCCGTAATTTTTGTTATTCAATAATAATGTTTTGTTATAAACCAATATATTTTTATTTGTTTAAAAATGATTATGTTATGCTAAAAGAAAGTAAATTTTTAATTGAAATAATTATTGTTTTGCTTAAAATAATTATATTGGAAATTAATAAATTTTGTTGTATTTTTAGAAATATTCTTTCTTTTATTATGTATAAAGATATTTATTTTGAGATTCATTTTATTACGATTTTTATCAAGAAAAATCATGATTTAAGAGTTTAACTAAAGGTTTATGGGAATGTAAATTTTTAGAAAATTTTCAGATGTTTTAGGGTGAAAAATGGTATTTATATGAATATATATGAAATAAAATAAAAATAAATCTAAATATTTAATTATTAAATAATAATAATTATTATAAATAAAATAAAATAAAAGAGGAAAAGGGGAAAGGGGAGACGGGAAACCGAAGAAAAATCGTATAACGGATGAATAGTGAGTGAATAGTAATTATTTGGAGTCCCCATTGGCTTTCGATCTCAAAAATGAAGGTGCTACTGGATTCTGGACCAAGAATACTACGATTTTGACCGATTAATTTTTTAAATTAGTTGTTGAATTGCCGTAATCTGAAGTAGAAAATCTCAAAAAAAGGTAAATTCTGAAACTCTTACTTAGAGACCTCCAATTGAAATTCTAACACTGTAGATGGATTCAGGAGTCAGAAAAACCTTAGAAAATGAAAATTTTCAATTATTTGACAACTTTTTGTTCTTGATGAATAGTATTTTCCGGCGGTAAATATTGACCAAGCTCCTAGAGTTTTTTCCTTGACTTTTGGACCCTCCAGTTATTTTTTCAAAGTCTATTTGATCAAATAGAGATTGAAAAAGTACATTTTAGGGCTGTCCAACCAGGAGCCCTATCCTGTGAGTAGATAATTCTTTCTATGACTTGCCCCATACTCTTCTTAAACTATAAATGTATTATTGTTTCTGTTTATAAATTATTTATACTATTAAAAGTTTATGTGTTAAAATATCTGTTATACTTACGAATTGACACATAGTTCAAGAAGTGTGTGGTTTTAGAAATGAATTTTGGAACTCATTGAATATGTGGTCCTAAATGTATTTATCATTATTTGATAAAGTGAATATTATGTGCACGATGCATTGATTTGTAAAGCTATATGCTTGTGAAAATGATGCATGTCATATTATAAATGAGATTGAATGGCAAGCGTAAAGCTCATGACGAGTTGCTTGATCATTTTACATGTATTTATATGTATGGATGAATATCGGCTGATTGTATAACTTGTGACAGTACCGAATAGGGGACGCCCTATTAGCATGAGTGACCCAGGGGAGGGCTGCTCCAACTGGGTGACAGTGGTAATGTGGGGGAGGGCATGAGGGTGATGTAATCACATTCTCTGATCACTTATTGTGACTATGGTCGAGGTCACTATGCGTATAGTAAATGAGTTATATTTTCATTGCATTGACCAGATTGCCGAGTGAGGCAAGTGCATGGGTTGACTAGATTGCTGAGTGAGGCAGTCATTTTTAAATTAAGTGTGCCAAACTTCCGAGAAAGGTAGGTGCATTAAAATTGATGATTTTATCTACAAATCATAATATTTCACTATAACTTATACAGTTGAGCATAACAACATTTGTTTAATGATCATACCATAGTGCATATAGTTTTGGTTATCTTAATATTCTTTGATTTGAGAATGTTTGAAATAAGGGTCCCATATGAATGTACTTCTAAACTATATTTTCTATGTGACAAAATTTGAAATATAAGTACATTCATATGCTGACCTTAGAGGTCATAGGAGAAATTATTTGCTCACTGAGTTGTCAAACTCACTACACGATATTTCCATATTTTTCATATAAGAATATCAGAGTCTGATTCGGCAAATAGGTGATATATTCCCTGGTTGAGTCTACGTTGCTTCCAAGACTCACGATCTTTGAATTATACTGTGTTTGTAATCTAGAGTGATCTGAACGCTACAAGCAGGATTCTCGTTTCTGCTGTACTTTGATGTTTATAGACTTGGTTTGTATATTGTGTATACATGAGAGATCCTATATATATCTGCTCCCATGTTAAAGAATTGAATTATGTATATTTATGGAGATTATCTTACATTTAAAAAAAATGTTTATTTTACGTAACATAAATTGGGGGCGTTACAAGTTGGTATCAGAGCATTTGGTTTCCCTGTGGCTAACAGAGCAAAGAATTTTGTAGTAGGACTTTGAGTATGGGTATGTAACTACATATATATTTATACTCACAGTGCTATTGTGGAATTCTATAAGGTGTCATCCTTTTCTTCCTTTTAACTTTTTTCTTCCTTCAATATGCGAGGTTTAAACATCTATGCGTATGTCCTAGATGGTACCTTTTGTGTGTGGACTACTAGTTCAACTTTTGAACTTGTTTTGACGTAAAGTGATAAAGAGAAACCCTCTTGGGAAAGTAGCTGAAAATAAGAAAATTCTATCCGAACACAAAGGTAATGGCTTGTTTGGATGTCCAGAAGGTTTGAATTGGTTGTTTGTTTTGCTTATGTGAAACAATATGGGGAATGGCTAATACAATATTAATAGTTGGTTATGATGTGATCGAGGTTGTTATCTCCCAAATAAAATTTTTTCATAAAGTCAGTGTTTTGGAAATAGATGTAAATATCTTTTTGGATGGATGAGCTGAAACCTATGTATATAAATGGATTTGACAAGCTGTGGGATGAATTGAATTTGAGAGCAGAGAATCTATGAAGATAATATTTTCAATGATAGATATTGTTGATATAAAGGATTCGAAGAGAGTTTAGTTTTCAATAATATTATGTACAAGCATTATGAGAAAGGAAAGCTTGCCCATGGAAATTTAAAATTTAAGGTATGCAAAATGGACAATTCATGTGATGGACTCTTGGATAGACATAAAATTTTCATGATTGATTGTTAAGACATTGCATAAGCATGTTAAAGAATAAAGTCAAAATGGGTTGAAGTTGTTTAAGTTTTTTGAAGTGCGTTCTAACTGATACATTATGAAGATGTCATTAATAGTCTAAAAAGTTAGTAAAAGAGTTGGAAGTAGTGAACAATCAATGGAAACATATACCCAGTAATTTAATTTCACCTTTAGCGACCATAAGTTATTACAAAAAAAGGGTGCTAAGGATATTTAGCAGTAGTGAGAGATGTTGATATAAAGTATACTAATGTAGATTAGGTTCCAGTAGTTAGAAAATTTCCTGACGTGTTTTCAGAAGAATTGCCTAGATTACCCCCGAAAAAAAAATAGAATTTGATATTGATTTACTTTTTGGAACCCAACTAGTATCTATATCCCTATATAGAATGATATCGATTGAATTAAAAAAAAATAGTTACAAGACTTGTTAGATAAGGGATTTAAATGCCCTAGTACTTTTATTTGCAGTGCTCCAGTTATATCTGTGAAAAAGAAAGATGGATCACTATGACTATGCATAAATTATAGACAGTTGAATAAGGTGACAGTGTGGAATAAATACTCATTATCTCGTATAGAAGATCTGTTTGATCAGTTACAAGGTGCTCAATGTTTTTCAAAAATTGATTTTAGATATGAGTAACATTAATTGAGGATAAGAGAAGAGGATGTACGAAAATTGTCTTTTAGGACTCATTATAGGCATTATGAGTCCTTGGTTATGTTATTTAGTTTGAAAAATATCCTAGCTGCATTCATAGATTTAATGAATAGTAATTAGATCATCCCTACATCATTATATTTATTGATGATATACTCGAATATTTCAAAAGTTCAGAGGATCATAAGCAACATTCAAAGATAGTTTTACCAACTCTAAGGGAGTATGGTTGGTAAAGATGGTATCCAAGTAGATTCTAAGAAAGTAAAAGTGGTACAATAATAGCTACGTTTTACTACATCTAAAGATGAATATCCAAATCCAATTTCCGCTTCTTGCGGTTGTCTGCCGTCCATTCTATTTGAGCCATAGCTGGATCAGGTACATGAACATATGCTTGTAAAGCATCAACCAACTCCTCAGCATTTGAAGCCGAGATGAGAATTCGTCGTGCTGAGCGTGAGATGAACCTTTGTTTCATATCATGATCATGGAAAGACAACAAACGATCAAAGAAGTGGTTAACATTTAACAAACCTATCGGTTTGTAATACAAATTTAGTTGTGCCCAAGAGACTATTTAGAAAAATCTTCTAAAGTATCAAAACTCCCTAGTAAGGCAATGAAGGCATCAGCATTCTCATCATTCTAGCCATGCGCTCATGCATGGAAGCTACCATAAACTCTTCCCCAATTGTTTTTCCTACGATTTTAGATGCAGCTAGAGCTGTAGGAATAATACCTAGAACTTGGCATCCTCCTACATGGACAACTGTGGACACACACCCTATTAATCCACAGTTACCACCACTATAGACTAAATGAATTTTTCTCCTGGCCAGTACCATACCCAGGTTTTGTGCAGCTTTCACATACTCTCCATCTTTTCTAAGACTGGAACCACAAAAGACACAAATATTTCGAAATTGACGAAATGTGATTCCCTCTATAGCTACACACACCTTAACTTGGAATATGAAAGTCAAGAAATTAACGTGTGCATTTATAGAACTCGAAGATTGGCATACTTATGATAGCTATGTGAATAAGCCGGGAATAGTTAGAACAGTATATGAGCGATTGGTGGATATTAGCTAAATTGAAGGTGAACTTTTCAAAAATGACGGCAAGCATGTATATGTACAGTAGTTGTGATAGTCTCTCATATTAGGCATATAAAGAGAATAAGGTTAGGATATCACCAGAAATTTGTCTTTTCCTTGTTGTCCTTGATGAAGCATTGATGTCTTGATTCTTGTAGGTAAGTTGTAAGTGAGGCGTAATTGTAAAAAAAAAATATATAGTTAAAATGTAAACAAGTTAGTTGTTGAAGAGGGACAATCAAATGATTTATTTTGTTTTCCCAATGTTCTTGCCAGTCGACTAGCTATTATGAGAAATTTTAATTTGGATTGGTTATTTTACAGTTGATTGATTATATTTATTTTGAAGCAATCAATTGCATCCTACCAGTTAACTACATATTCTTTGATTTTCAAAAACTTTTATAAGCTCAGAATAACTTCTTTTCCATGGATATTATTCCACCGAATGACAGTAGCTTTGAATTAAATTTTGGCATATATATTCAAAATTTGCAGCCACCGATTTTTGTCGAAATAGCAGCTAGATTTGTTTACATATTTTCAAGAATTACGCCCACCAATTTTAATTTTATTTCAATGCTTTGTCCAAATTTCTAACTTTCTATTTTGGCACCATGCTCTATTAAGTATTCCACATTTTCTTCTGTATTGTCCTACATTAATATTTGGTATTAAATGCAAGTTTCTTTTTCTATATTATAAGGAAGGTTAATTTCTTTTCTTTGAAAATCAGTTATTATGATGTCCAATTGGTTAGTAGGTTAAATAATAGAGATTTTGAAAGGAGTGGACGGATGATGACCTTATGGTGTTTTGACAAATGTAATCAAAAGAATTAGTGTTGTTGAAGTTCTTGAGTAATAAAATATAGGAAGTAGAATTTAAATTAATCATTGAACTCTTAATTTAGAAATATGGAGAATACTATGAGAATCATGTTCAAAAATAATGTAAGTGATTAAAATATTTGTGTTAAAGGTTTATATTATACTAAATTGAGTCTAGTATCTAGGATGTGAATTATGTTGAAATTGAGAATTCATGTATGAGTAATTGTTAAGAAAAATATTCTTGAAATAATTGGGCAAATTAAATGGGATTGATATAAGTTAGAATGAGCTGCTTTTAGATATGATAGAGAAAAGGTTTGATATTTTTGATAATGAGGTTTGGAAAGAAGTACATATTATATTCTTCTTATGTTACCTAATTCCAAGAAATTCAATTGGACAAAAATTTGGCTTAACTATGGGTACAATTGATGTTTATTGTTGATCGACAAGTGAAGAACTTATGGATAAAAGAAATCCCTATGATTAAGTTATATGGCAAAATCACTCAAGTGAAGATACATTTTAAAAAGTAAAGATGTTATACAGAAAAGATATCCCCAATTATTTGAGTAATGAGGTTGGTAACTCCGAATTATACCTTGATTTCATTCCCTACATGTGGTAGGATGGCCTGAAATTTGGGGACCGAATTTCTTAAGGGGGGAAGAATGTAACACCCCATAATTTTTTTTTTCAATAATAATGTTTTGTTATAAAAATGTATATTTTTATTTATTTAAAAAGGATTATGTTCTACTAAAAGAAAGTAAATTTTTAACTAAAATAATTATTGTTTTGCTTAAAATAATTATATTGGCCTTTAATAAATTTTAATGTACTTTTAGACATATTCTTTCTTTAATTATGTATAAAGATATTTATTTTGAGATTTGTTTTATTACAATTTTTATCAAGAAAAATCATGATTTAAGAGTTTAACTAAAGGTTTATGGGAATGGAAATTTTTAGAAAATTTTGGGATATTTTAGGGTGAAAAACGATATTTATATGAATATATATGAAATAAAATAAAAATAAAAATAAATATTTAATTATTAAATAATTATTATTATTATAAAAAAAAGAGGAAAAGGGGAAGGGGGAGACGCGAAACCGAAGAAAAATCGTATAACGGATGAATAGTGAGTAAATATTAACCTTCAACTTTTTCTCTAGATTTGAAGTGCCTATTGGCTTCCGATCTCAAAACTGAAGGTGTTACTGGATTCAAGACGAAGAATACTATGGTTTTGACCGATCAATTTTTCAAATTATTTAGAGACCTCCAATTGAAATTCTGACACTGTAGATGGATTCAGGAATTAGATAAACCTTAGGATATGAAAATTTTCAACTATCTGACAAGTTTTTGTTCTTGGTGAGTAGTGTTTTCCGGCGGTGAATATTGACCAAGCTCCCGGAGTTGTTTTCTTGACTTTTGAACCCTCCGGATATGTTTTCGAAGTCTATTTGATCCAATAGAGATTGGAAAAGTACATTTTAGGGCTGTCCAACCAGGAGCCCTATCTTGTGAGTAGATAATTCTTTCTATGATTTTTCCCATGCTCTTCTTGAACTATAAATGTATTATTGTTCTGTTTATAAATTATTTATACTATTATAAGTTTATGTGTTAAAATATCTGTTATACTTATGAATTGGCACATAGTTCAAGAAGAGTATGGTTTTAGAAATGAATTTTGGAACTCATTGAATTTGTGGTTCAAAATGTATTTATTATTATTTGATAAAGTGAATATTATGTGCACGATGCATTGATTTGTAAAGCTATATACTTGTGAAAATGAGATTGAATGGCAAGCATAAAGCTCATGACGAGTTGCTTGATCATTTTACCTGTATTTATATGTATGGATGAATATCGGCTGGTTGTTTGGCTTGTGACGGCACCGAATAGGGGATGCCCTATTAGCTTGAGTGAGCTGGGGGAGGGCCGCTCCAACTGGGTGACAGTGGTAATGTGGGGTGGGCAGGAGGGTGATGTACTCACATTCCCTGATCACTTATTGTGACTGTGGTCGAGGTCACTATGCCTATAGCAAATGAGTTATATTTTCATTGCATTGACCAGATTGTCGAGTGAGGCAGGTCATTTTTAAATTAAGTATGTTAGACCGCCGAGAAAGGTAGGTGCATTAAAAGTGATGATTTTATCTCCAAATCATAATATTTCATTATAGCTTATACAGTTGAGCATAACAACATTTGTTTAATGATCATACCATAGTGCATATGGTTTTGGATATCTAAATATCCTTTGATTTGAGAATGTTTGAAATACGGGTTCCATATGAATGTACTTCTAAACTATATTTTCTATGTGACAAATTTTAAAATATAAGTACATTCATATGCTGACCTAAGGCCTAAGAGGTCATAGGAGGAATTATTTGCTCACTGAGTTGTCAAACTCACTTCATGATATTTCCATATTTTTCAGATAAGAATATCAGAGTCTGATTCGGAAAATAGGTGATTTATTCCTTGGTTAAGTCTACGTTGCTTCTAAGACTCACAATCTTTGAATTATATTGTGTTTGTATTCTAGAGTGCTCTGAACGCTACAGGCAGGATCTCCGTTTCTGCTATACTTTGATGTTTATAGACTTGGTATGTATATTGTGTATACATGAGAGATCCTATATATATTTGTTCCTATGATAAAGAATTGAATTATGTATATTTATGGAGATTATCTTACATTTAAAAAAATGTTTATTTTACGTAACATAAATTGGGGGTGTTACACCTATCCTTTAGGGTTTGCAATACTATTCGAAGGTGATTCTCATGCTCTTCAAGGCTCTTAGAATAAACTAAGATGTCATCTATGAAAAGCACAACAAAATTATCCAGGTATGGCCTAAAAACCCTATTCATATAATCCATGAAAATGACCGAGGCATTGGTTAAACCAAAAGGCATTACTAGGAACTCTTAATGTCCGTATCGGGTTCGAAAAGCTGTCTTTGGGACATTTTTGGCCTTAATTCTCAACTGATGATAACCTGATGATGAGTGAGTTTTATACTCGTAAATTAAATATTTTCATCTTATCTTTTTGCCATAATTAAGCATAAATCTCCCTTACTTGTCTTTAGTTTGTGTATTTCTTACAGATGGAGAGAAGAGTAGAAAATGGACTTAATTGGAGGAATCAGAGCTAAATTGTGGTTCTTTGGGAATGATGTCTATAAATCAAGCAGATAAAACAAATTCATTAAGGATGACTGAGTAAGGAGCATTATCATACTGACTCTTGAGACGCATCCTAATGGAGATATGCACAAATTTATTCTTGATTTATGATCACATTTCCAAAAGAACTAAAACATAAAGATTCATGGCAAAGCACCCAATGTTGAGAATATGTTTGTTGTTTGTAGTCTAGCCCAACCTTGCTGTAATACTTGGGCCATATCTCCGAAAATACATATACAATATGTATGCAATTTGGTAGGTGTGTATCTGACACAATTGAGTACAACTTTCATGTTCAAGTGGTCAGAAAATTCGGATATTAAAAGGGCCAAAAGTGGGCTAGAAAAGAATCTGACTACTGCTGTAGTCCAGCCCGACTTTGCTATAGTATTTTGACCATAAGTCACACATTACGTATCCAATTTGTCCACAATTTGTCTTGACGGAAACTTAATTACAGTTTCTACAACTTTCGTGTTGATGAAGTCAGCAAATTCGGCGGATTTCAAGATGATATTCAAGGATGAATTTCGGTGCACATGATGGAATCCAAATTGTCAACTTTGTACAACTTCCTACCTAACAATTTTGACAATTATCACACCTACCACAACTAATTGTATCTATAAATGGAGGGCTTGAGGGGTGAGTGGGAGAGCTTTTGGGAGCTTGGGAGAGAGCTTGGGAAAGCTTTGTTGGAATTCTACGTACTTGTAATGTTATTCTCTCTTTAGACATCTTGTATTTTTCATTTTCTTTCGTAATATTATCATGTTTCCTCATCCTTCATTTTACTTTCTTGCCTTGATTATGGAGAACTAATCTCCTAATGCTAAGGTGAAAGGGTGAAACTCTTGGTATGAGAATAATAATTTATCTAACTCTTAATCTTAATGTTTATCTTTGATATTGTATTTACCTTCTTATTTCTTTTCTCGTGATTATTTCTTAAGGGCTAGTTTTATCTTACCACCAATTTCTTGTTATTTTATTGGCTGATTTTATCATACCGCCTATCTCTTATTATTTTTATTGTTGGCTTCGCCACCTATCTCTTGTTATGTTTCTTCTTCTTACCTCTTTTCATTCTAATCTTATAAACTTAGAATCTTGATACATTGTAGACAATCTTTGGCACAATGAATGCTTGAATCAATCTTGATTTATTGTAGACAATATAATGATTGGCACAATGTACGCTCGACTTTAAGTACACGTTATCTTTGCATCTTTGTATTTTTAATCTTGCGAAGTGTGAATCTTGATATATTGTAGACAACATGACAATTGGCACAATATATACTTGAATCCATTTTACAAGAATGTTTTAATTATTAGTGAGGAGGTAAATATAATTCATGTGTAAAAAAAGTTGAGCTTAAATTAATATATCATCCGATTAGAACTTTATTTGTGTAAGGATTCTAATTGAGTAACAAAAGAGTTAAATTTATCTTTATTCGATATACCAAGAGTAGATCCCCTAACCTTAGCATGCTTCTTTACTTTGAATACATCTTCATTTAATTTTAATATATTAGTTCTTTGTGTAATTTGTTCAATATTCCTCTCACAAAACAAGACATCGGGAACTAGGTTAGAAGTATTTATTTTGGATCTATATTAGAATTTTCCCTCAATTGGCAATCTTTGTGGGATCGACCTTTCATACCACTAAATCTATACTCCAATAGATTTGTGCACTTGCGAGTTTTAATTAAAACAATAACACCTGACCTCAAATCCATCTTAGAGAAGACTGACGCTTCAGCTAATTGATCCAGTAGGTCATCTATCCTAGGCAATGGATATTTATTCTTGATGGTCATTTTGTTTAACTGCCTATAATTTATGCACAACCTAAGGCTTCTATCTTTCTTTTTAACAAACAAGACTGGTGCACCCCAAGGGGATACACTGGGTCTAATGAACCTTTTCTCTAAAAGTTCCTCTATCTGTTCTTCAGCTCAGCTAGCTCTACAGGAGTCATCCTGTAGGGAGCCTTAAATATGGGACTTGCACCAAGCACTAAGTCAATGGAGAACTCTACTTCCCTATCAGGAGGGAGACTGCTAAACTCCTTAGGGAATACTTTTGGGTAATCCCTAACAACAAGTATGTTTTCCATGCCCTCTTCTACTTTTGCTTACAAATAAAAGAAGACTAAGAACCTTTGACAACCCTTCTTAAGGTATCTCTTAGCCTGGGTGGTGGATAGGTAAGAAGTTTTAGTAGGGTGTTTAGATGTAAGACCACAAACAGGTAAGGAAATACATTTTCTAAAATAATCAAGAATTGCATTATTAGCAGACAACCAATCCATTCAAGAATAACATCAATATCAAACAAAGGAAGGCATACAAGATCCAAAGTGGTACATCTATGATCAAATTGTACAACACAATTGATACAAGCATCAAAAGTGATGACATGAATCCCAGTAGGTGTGGAAATAGAAAGATTATATGGAAAAGTATCCACAGTCAAACCTAGACTCTTAACACAATCATATGAAATAAAAGAATGTGTAGCACCAGAATCAAACAATGCATCCACTAGTGAGTTTTGGATCATTAACATACCTTTGATCAAATTTGGAGACTGGCTAGCCTCCTTTTGGGAAAGAGTAAACACCCATCCTTGATTCTGTGGTCTACCAACAGGAATTGATCCCCTCCTTGTTCGACAATCCTTGGAGTAGTAGCCTAGTTTTCCACAACTGTAGCAGACATTCTGACTAGCTAAACATGGTATATCTCTATGGTTCTTCCCACATTTATTACAAGCAAGCTGGCTAAAGGTTTGGCCACTATGGGTAAGCATTCTCCTACCTTGAGAATTGTTCCCCTTAAACTTTTTGTTCTAGGGTTTTCCTCTTCTTCTAGAGGGCTCACTATCTCTCAATCTTTTCTCATCCCTGGCACTCATAAGAGTTTCTTCTGTTATTCTGCATTTACTTCCCAACTTAGCAAAATCTCGTATCTCTAAGGTAGTCACTCTTTCTCTAATCTCAGGTTTCAATCCTCCTTCAAAATTTTCCGCCTTCCATGCATCATCATAGGTATTCTTTAGGTAAGTGGAAAATTTAGAGAGCTCTTCATACTTAGCCTCATGGTGCGCACTGTCGCAGGCACGCCCAAATTAAAACCTTACCTCAACACTAACCTGTAGTAGTGGGAGTAAGGGTCGATCCCACAGAGACTGGAATTATCTTATGTGATTTAGAAAGGGGGGATTGAGAGTTGCAATTAAAATTAAGTAAACAATAGCAAAAATAATTGAGAGAAAGTGATTAATGAGAAAAGCGTTGGTTTCGGTCGATATTCACCATCAAGGGATTGCATTGATCATTGACAAAATTATCAATCCTAAACCAAATATCTATCATTGGGATTCTATCCCAGTTCCTCCTTAAGCCTAGTAAATTAATGACAATCGCACTAATTATACTCTAATTAACGAGCAATCCTTTAACACATCGGTAAAGCATCACTTATTAACCGCATGAAGAACAAGAGAAACTAATAGAGCTAAACGAATACAAGCACATCGGTTATATTCAATTTAGTTGATATTCATCATAGGATTAACGATTTATAATCCAAAATCCTTAATCCTATTATGCTTCACGAATCAAGTAATAAAAGCTTTGTTCAAAACCTAATTCAGCAGCTACACATACAATATACTAGTAGGCCTCCTAGCAATCACATGCATAATATTAAGAAAATAAGAACAGATGAATAAACAATACCCAGTTAAGATTGAATGCAATGAAATCAAATTCGTATCTCACAATGACATCAAATCCCTTGAGGTTTCAATCTCCCTCAACCAACTAAAGAAAATTAGCCGCGCAGGGCCATAGAAAACTAAATTAGAAGTAAAGAAAAGAGTTGAGAACTTGAATGAATTCTTTGCTGAATGAATCGATCTCCTCTCTGCTTACTTCCCTTCCTTTTTATAGATTAAACCCTCCTAGTCGAAGTAGGAAAGTTTTTAGGTCAAATCTCCATCAATTAGGCTTCAAATCAGGTGAAAAAAACTCTAAACTCGCGACTTCCGGAGCGGCGGCGCCGCGGCGCATAAGTTCAGCGCCGCGGCGCTGCGAAGCTTCATCCACGGGGTGCCGCGGCGCTCCATTCTTCGTACACGGGCGCCGCGGCGTACCCATGCAGCGCCGCGGCGCCAACAACCAGCGCCGCGGCGCTACGAGACATCCATGACGGGCCGCCGCGGCGCTGTATTGTGAGCGCCGCGGCGCCTAGAAAACGCCGGATTTTGCTAAAGTGTCGAACATGAAAGTTGTAGCTCTATGTTTCTTCTTTCCATAGCCGCTGGAATCAACTCAATCGGAGCTCAAATGAGTGAGATATGCTTCCATTAGTGACGAAAGGTCAGAAATCAGCATTTTTCATGATTTTCTTCTATTTTTCTCTTCTTTTCTTCTTTATTATTCCTAAAAACATAAAACACACAATTTAATTAAAACCTATCTATTTATCATTTAAATAAAATAAAAAGAAACATAAAATATGCTAAATACATGCTTAATTTAAAGCATGTCAAATACCCCCACACTTGCTCTTTTGCTTGTCCTCAAGCAAATTAAACCATGTGAACAATATTCAATAAATAAGGTAAGTGAAAGTCTTTCCCATATATTTCCTCATAGTGAAAATTGAATGCTCTTAAAGAAATTTCAGAAAATTTAATGACTATGTGCAATATTCAATTTAAATGCAATTCAGAATTCATTTTTCTAGAGCCCTGAGTGTGTGTGTGTTTTGAGCAGTTCAATCATCTTTCATTCAAATGAGTTTATATATCTCAAGAAATCAAGTATGGATCTCCTCGTAGGATTTCCATAAGCTTATTTTTCCTGCTGCTCTCCACTAATGTAGGTCAAAACTATTTTTAAGATCAAAAGGACTTTATTTAGCTTGTAATGTGGCCAAGGTGAAGGGTGGGACAAAGGATATCAATGTAGGATCAGTCACCCAGCACCACATGATTAAAATTGATCTCTTGAGCTCTTTGCTTTCCTCCAATAATTTTGGGAAGATTTTCTCCCCACACTACTTTTCCTGCTTCAATCCATCATTGTCCTCTTTTTCTTTCACCCACAACATTTGTTCTTATATATATATAATTTTTTTTTTTTTTCTTTTGAAAATTTCTTTTCTTTTCCTTGCTCCACCCTTCCACCCTTTTTGTAAATAAAGCAATACAATACAAATATTCATCAAAATAATCATGGAGTGAGTGAATAAGGTAAAGAAAAAAATAAGGATATACAAACTTTGGCTTATGGCTCAATTATGGTTTTCAGAAGGAAAAGTTCATTAAGCTCAAAATAAAGGAACTAGTGTTATTTTATTACTTAGGTTAGGCTTGAAAGGCTCAATCTATCCAATAATGCCTAAATCATCTCCTAAATAATAGTATTAACCTAGGATTTCGCCTCAAGCAGCATTCAAATAAGTTCTAGAATCCTGTTGAGATCATAAAAAATTTCTTTAAGTTGTATAAATTTTCTTTAAATAAAAGATAAATTAAATACTCAAAGTTGTTGTGCAAAATAGATTCAGGATTCTAGAAAATGGATAATAAATTGCAAAAAATTAAAATTACACATAATTATGATTTTCCTACGTTTCTTAGGAGCTATTAGCAATTTAAACATTTATATCATTGGCTATTGGTTTCACTAACACAAACCCATAAATTGAAATTTTGTTCACATGCTCACCTCATGATAGGAATAAAAGTGCACACATCATAGAATTATAGTAATGCATCAAAGTAGAAAAGTGCACAAGTGTATGAGTTATTATACAGTTATCCAGCTGAATCATAAAGTGACCCCCCCACACTTAAAAACATACATTGTCCCCAATGTAAGAATATCAAAGAAAAAACACAATAGAGACAAGTAATAAAATAAGGAGGGGTCCAGGGAAACTTCCCTGATCAAGTGTCATCATTCATCGCATCATGCTCGGTGTCAGGCCGAAAGGGTGGTTCAGGAGGCGCCGGGAATGCAATTGGAAGGTTCAGGGCATGGGCTAGCTGACTGAAGCAGGCATGATTATGTTGTGCAATAGAGTGCTGGTAGAGGGCCAGATCGTGCAGTTGGTGGCTCAGATACTCTGTGCGCTGCCATAAATCTTCAATGGTATGCTGGGATGGTGGTGGAGCTGAACTGCTGCCTGGTTCCTCTGTAGGGATTGGCTGAATCCCTAACTCCTCCTCTGCTGCTTCTTCATGGCCCTTGTACTTTTGGATATCGGTAGAGGAAATAGGCTTCATAGGGTGAATGAGAGCCTCAGTGGAATCCCAGCTGACTCCTGCCTGCTGACATAGACCAGTAATTAAACTGGGAGCAAAGAGGGATCCGCCTCTAGTATTAATACAGCCGAGCATCTGCCTATGAATAATTTTGCCTACATCAATAGAAAGGCCCTTTAGTATCGCATAGAGCAGAATGGCCCTGTCCCTCCTGACTTGACTCACATTGAAGCTGGGCATGAGTCGTGCTGACACAAAATAATACCATGCTTTAGCCAACTTATTCATATCAGCCCTAGCAAAGTACAACGGTTGGCCATGGCTATCCAATTTCCAGGAGGCCCCTCTATGGCAAAGAGTGCCTATGACGTCTTCAAAATCAATAAATGATTGAAGAAGAGCAGTATATTCATCATCCTCAATGTCAGGCAGAGAATAGAGTTCATTGATGGCATGCGGAGAAAATGGTACCCTCTTGCCTCGAACCCGTGCATGATGATGTTCATGAACTGTAGCATTGGAATAGAACTCCTGGACCACGGGGATAACTCCTGGCTCTGGGTTCCTGCAGAAAATCTCCCAGTGCCTATAGAGGATATTGTCTCTGAGAGGTAGCCCTTCGGTGATCAGAAATCCACGTTCTGGAACAATAGGTTTATGTACCACCACTTTGATGTGGTGTTGATAAACCGGTTCAGTCACAAATGCCACGGTGTCGAATGCTGGAGGGTCCTCAGCTCTGTTCTTCCTCTTTGAAATACTCAATTTAGAAGCTTTTGGAGCCATTAGTTGAAAAAAATTCACTAGGGCCTTTTACCGAACACCTTGTGGGCGCTTGTAAAATTTGGAAGGATGAGTGGTGAATTTTCAACTAGATCTCCCAAACTCAGGACAAACCCGTAGCAATCAAGTATAAGGATCAATTGCAGCCCGAAAGAGGAAGGGAACTGTACCCAAATTGCCTTGAATGGTGGCTGGGAATTGCAAGCTCAAGAATACCTTAGAACCCTAGAAAAGTGTCTTTGAATTCGACTCAATTGCTGATATGAGGTGTATAATCCTGCAAAAGTAGATGAAAAATCAAGTTATGCAAGCAATATAATCGAATGGTAGGTGAGTATGGGTGATTGGAGGCAAGAAAAGGGATTTGGGGGTGAGAGAGAGCAAAAACCGCGGGGGAAACAAAGAGGGGCGTGACCCTCTTATAGAGAGCGCCGCGGCGCTCTCTGCTTCAACGCGGAGCGCCGCGGCGCTATGGGTGAGCGCCGCGGCGCCCACCCGTTCTGGGTTCGGAGCGCCGCGGCTCTGTTCTAGAGGGCCGCGGCGCTCGGTTTGGGCGCCGCGGCGCATGTTCGCGTCCGCAGATCCAAATTTTTTTTTTTTTTTTTTTTGTTAAAGTAAAATTAAACTAGGAAAAGAAAAAAATAAGAAGAAGAAGAATAGATGTTGGGTTGCCTCCCAACCAGCGCCTTTGTTTTACGTCGTTGGCTCGACTCAGCTCCCTATCTTTGTTCATGGAGGCTCTTTGAGGTTCACTTTAAATTTCTGGGACTGATTCAATCTTTGAAATTCAACTGCATAACCAGAAGGCACATCAGTAATAACAAGTGGACCTAACCAAGGGAGCGATTTCTTACCTTTAAAGGGTTCAACCCCTTTCATTTCTAGAACTTGATGCAATTTTATAGTCGGGTCTATGCCTTTAAGGTTTGCAATTGTTCTTATAATGGCATTTCTTTTTTCTTGAAAAATATGCATCAATTCTTCTTCTTTTTTAACACCCAAGTTCTTGGCAACTAGAATAGGTGAAGCTTCCCCTACTTCCAAGTATTTCAAGTGATTAGGGAGAGGTGACAAATTAGTCCCAGGATCCTGCAAAATAGAAGGTACAAGAGTAGTATCAGAATTTGATAATTCCTTATAAGTAACCTTACCTGTTGGTGGTCCTTCTGAAAAATCATTTGCAGCCAATTCCTCTTTTGTTTCTCCATCTAAATTTGTCTCACCATCATCTTCTTCTATGGATTTGCTCACAATTACTTCTAATTTGTCTTTTCCATCTAATTCAAATATGTCATGTGCCAAAGAATCAAGTACATCAATAGAATAAAGAGGATTATCATCACCTGGGTGTTTCATAGCTTCATACATATTGAATTTTATTACTTCACCATTAAATTCCATAGTGAGTGTGCCATTGTGAACATCTATCTTGGTTTTGGAGGTTTTCAAGAATGGTCTCCCTAATAATATTGGAGAAGTAAAATCTCCATTGTCCATGTCAAGCACATAAAAATCTGCAGGGAACACCAAATCATCTACCTGCACCAAGACATCCTCAATTATTCCCTTAGGATATGTAGTGGACCTATCTGCTAGTTGAATTATCAAATTTACAGATTTCAATGGTCCCAAATTCAAAGATGTATATACAGAATATGGCATAACATTGATGGAAGCTCCTAAATCTAACATAGCCTTTTCAATGCGATTCCCCCCAATTTTGCATGGAATAGTAAACATACCTGGATCCTTGCATTTAGTGGGGAGTTTTGTCTGTATCATAGCAGATACATTCTGACTCATATGAATCTTTTCAAAATCTTTTAATTTTTGCCCTTCTTTTTGAGTACATAGTTCTTTCAAGAACTTTGCATATCTTGGCACCTGTTTAATAGCATCTAGAAGGGGAAGATTAACTTCACATTTTCTAAAGATGTCATACAATTCAGAGGTTTTCTCATTTAGCCTATTCTCTTTAAGAGCTTCTGGAAAAGGAGGCACTACTTCATACTTTAAATTAGAAAGAGACTTACCTGTAGTTGCTTCATTCTCCTTAATTGATTTTTCTTGCTTTTTAGGAGAAGAAACAGATGGTGGACTTTCAATTTCCTCACCATTTATTGAAATAATTGAACTGACATTTTCTCTAGGATTCACCACAGTTTGTGAAGGTAACTTACCTGAATTTTGAGCATCCAGTCGACTCACTGTGGTTGCTAACTGACCCATTTGAGTTGTCAGGTTCTGAATGCTAGCTCTTGTCTCTTGCTGAAATTGATGAGAGCTATGCATAAGAGTCTTCACAATATCTTCCAATGGATTACTTACCTGATGCTCCTGGGATGCATTTTGTTTAGGATAATAGGCCTGTTGGTTTTGTTGAAAATTCTGTCCTGCAGGCCTATTTTGTGCATTCCCATATCTGAAATTTGGATGATCCTTCCATCCAGGATTATATGTATTAGCATATGGATCATACCTCTTTGGTTGGCCAGGAAAACCTCCTACAACATTAGCTTGTTCTGTGGCTTCCTCTTGAAGTGTAGGGCACGTATCAGTTGGGTGCCCTGTTGCTGAACATATCCCACAGACTTTAACTTGTTGGAGTGTACCTGTAGCCATTTGGCGCACAAAAGAAGTAAGTTCAGATATTTGATTCTGAAGAGAAGTTGTACTTACCTCATGGGCATGTCTAACAGGAGGATCATGCCTAACGCCAAATTGTTGTGAATTGGCAGCCATATTTGATATGAGAATTCTGGCTGCCTCAGGAGTTTTATCTACTAGTGCTCCTCCACTAGCTGCATCTATCATGCTCCTGTCTCCCTGCAAAAGGCCTTCATAGAAATATTGGATTAGTAGCTGCTCACTAATCTGATGATGTGGGCAGCTTGCACAAAGTTTCTTAAACCTCTCCCAATATTCATAAAGGGTTTCACCATACAATTGCCTAATGCCGCATATTTCTTTCCTAATAGTGGCGGCTCTAGATGCAGGAAAATAACGTTCTAAAAACATTCTTTTCATCTCATTCCAAGTAGTAATAGTACCAGAGGGTAAATAATACAACCAATCCTTGGCTGAATCTTTTAAAGAAAAAGGAAAAGCTCTAAGTTTAATTTGTTCCTCAGTTACTCCAGGGGGCTTCATACTGGTACAAACCACATGGAACTCCTTTAGATGTTTATGCGGGTCCTCACCTGCAAGACCATGAAAACTAGGTAAGAGATGAATTAATCCAGATTTTAATTCAAAATTCACATTATCATCAAGATTAGGGAAAGTAATGCATAAGGGTTGTTGATGCAAATCAGGAGCTGCAAGCTCCTTCAGAGTAGGGTGTCTGGCCATGATTACTTCCTCCGTATCCTGATCAATGTCTTCTTGAATTCCTCTTCTGTGCCTGTATACAGATTTTCCAATATCTGGATTGAACTGTAAATCTTGACAATTAGCAGAACGAGTCACAGGCATAAAATAAAAAAAATCACAAAAGTAATGACGCAGTCCCCGGCAACGGCGCCAAAATTTGGTGCGCACTGTCGCAGGCACGCCCAAATTAAAACCTTACCTCAACACTAACCTGTAGTAGTGGGAGTAAGGGTCGATCCCACAGAGACTGGAATTATCTTATGTGATTTAGAAAGGGGGGATTGAGAGTTGCAATTAAAATTAAGTAAACAATAGCAAAAATAATTGAGAGAAAGTGATTAATGAGAAAAGCGTTGGTTTCGGTCGATATTCACCATCAAGGGATTGCATTGATCATTGACAAAATTATCAATCCTAAACCAAATATCTATCATTGGGATTCTATCTCAGTTCCTCCTTAAGCCTAGTAAATTAATGACAATCGCACTAATTATACTCTAATTAACGAGCAATCCTTTAACACATCGGTAAAGCATCACTTATTAACCGCATGAAGAACAAGAGAAACTAATAGAGCTAAACGAATACAAGCACATCGGTTATATTCAATTTAGTTGATATTCATCATAGGATTAACGATTTATAATCCAAAATCCTTAATCCTATTATGCTTCACGAATCAAGTAATAAAAGCTTTGTTCAAAACCTAATTCAGCAGCTACACATACAATATACTAGTAGGCCTCCTAGCAATCACATGCATAATATTAAGAAAATAAGAACAGATGAATAAACAATACCCGGTTAAGATTGAATGCAATGAAATCAAATTCGTATCTCACAATGACATCAAATCCCTTGAGGTTTCAATCTCCCTCAACCAACTAAAGAAAATTAGCCACGCAGGGCCATAGAAAACTAAATTAGAAGTAAAGAAAAGAGTTGAGAACTTGAATGAATTCTTTGCTGAATGAATCGATCTCCTCTCTGCTTACTTCCCTTCCTTTTTATAGATTAAACCCTCCTAGTCGAAGTAGGAAAGTTTTTAGGTCAAATCTCCATCAATTAGGCTTCAAATCAGGTGAAAAAAACTCTAAACTCGCGACTTCCGGAGCGGCGGCGCCGCGGCGCTGCGAAGCTTCATCCACGGGGTGCCGCGGCGCACCATGCAGCGCCGCGGCGCTCCATTCTTCGTACACGGGCGCCACGGCGTACCCATGCAGCGCCGCGGTGCTCGTGGTTCTGGGGCAAGGGCGCCGCGGCGCCAACAACCAGCGCCGCGGCGCTACGAGACATCCATGACGGGCCGCCGCGGCGCTGTATTGTGAGCGCCGCGGCGCCTAGAAAACGCCGGATTTTGCTAAAGTGTCGAACACGAAAGTTGTAGCTCTATGTTTCTTCTTTCCATAGCCGCTGGAATCAACTCCATCAGAGCTCAAATGAGTGAGATATGCTTCCATTAGTGACGAAAGGTCAGAAATCAGCATTTTTCATGATTTTCTTCTATTTTTCTCTTCTTTTCTTCTTTATTATTCCTAAAAACATAAAACACACAATTTAATTAAAACCTATCTATTTATCATTTAAATAAAATAAAAAGAAACATAAAATATGCTAAATACATGCTTAATTTAAAGCATGTCACCTCATATTGGGGTACAGTCATGTTTCCTTGCTTCAACCGTATGAATTCAGCCTCTTTTTGATTCTTCACATTATCTGGGAAATATTTATCATAAAATATTTTTTTAAATTATCCTAGGTAATGAGAGTATCAGTAGTCTGCCGTAGTCTCTGCATACTTTTCCACCAATGCTCTGCCTCACCTTCTAACATATAAATGGATAAGAAAACTTTCTGGTCTGTGCTGAACTCTAAACCCTGAAATTTTTCTCTAGTTGCATGATCCATCGCTCTGCAATCACTGGGTTATACTCTCCAAGAAATGAAGAAGGGTTGGCCTTCCTAAATTGGGCTAGGAGTTTATTCATTTGGCTTGGCCTATTTTCCTCTCCAGCAACCTCAGGATTATTTCCTTGCAACACTTGTCTAAGGGCTTCTTAAACTTGTTGAAGAATTTGTGTTGTGGTGGCTTGGGCTATAGCTTGCCCATCGAGCCTGGTAGCTAAGGCTTCCTTATTCTCAGATATTTCTTTTAGGGTCTCAGCCTGGGTTCTCTTATATGCCATTTCCTTGTGTGCACATTTATATATACAAACATTTTTCATATAATTAGTTACACGACCATAAACTTTGTTTACTTTATTTAACAACCCCTAAAACAAACGCCAAATTCACAATAATTCAACTCTAAATCAATTTAGAATATCCTAGAATAAGTCCAAACACATAAATAATTCCCTGAACTATTGCTCTGATACCAAAATTTTGTCAACCCTTACGGACTAGCATCTTATTTTATACATCCACATCATAGAATATTCCACTTAAGAGAATTTAGTATAGTACATTTTTTTTATCTATAAATTTCTAGCAATGTCTACCTAGCCCATAAATTAACCTATTCACTTATATCGTTTGTTATCTTTCTTGGATTAGCATAAAAGTACTTTAGGCTATTCCAAGCATTTTCAAATTTCAATTCCTTATAGGTAACTAACTACGCATGATATGCATTACTTACAACATAAAGGATCTCATGCCATAAAGAAAAGGGGTACAATCCATAACTTATATTACATCACATTATCCGCTGACTAAAAGGGACTTGGAATTCAACTAACCCATCCCACAAATATTACACAACCAAAAAAAATATAATCCATATCTATAATAAGTTGAGTCAACCTTGAGACCCCTTTTGCTCACTTCTTACTGGAGTACTTGGAATGTGATTATGTAGACATAAAAAATGAGATGACAAATCTCAATAGCTAGCAAATTTTTCAGAAAAATAGTACACTTTTCATTCCTTAAAACATCTCAAATTATTTCACTGAAACATAAGCACTGACCATACATACATATATCATCTTGATCATACTAGGGACCCATAACATTTTGGTCAACTTATTTAGTGCAGTCCCATACTTGCAAATAGGTCATGCATCTCCTATTATTGGCCAATGCGTGGGGGGAATGGGGCTTACTTGGCACACTTTGGGCACCCCCTTAATTCCCAAGAATGTATACATAACATATATTTATATCATCATTCATCATAGCATAAAAGTCAGGAAACCAGTGAAAATTGATGAATTCATGTTCATAAACATAAAGAGTGGTTTAAGCAAAAGTTAGCTACCTCAATTCTAGCACAATCACTTCCTTTCCAAGGCTGCCAAGGTTACTACCAACAACTAAAACTAAAACTAAAACATATAAGAACTTTTGGTTAATGCATGCATATTAGCACCTAAAGTCATAAATCTTTAGTTTAAGAGCTTCTGCTCCCCAAAACAAAACTCTGATTTTGTTGAGATTTGTGGTTATTATTAAATATGACAAAAGTTCTTTAAAAATTCTAAAATTTTGTATGGAGATACCTTTACATGTTTATTTTATTTTTTGATTCTCTCAGTCTTTAACTCTTCCATTCAACCCCAAGAACTGCCTCTATAACCCATAACACTACATATTGGTTTTAATTCCATTTCTATTCTGTTTTGCATTCCTTTGAATTGGTAAAACTTCTTCAAAATTCATAATATTTTATAAATATGTTATATATTCACCATAAAAATTTCAAGTAAAAACTAATTCATTGTCCCCTTGAATAACCTAAGTTTTAAAGGTTGTCCCTAGTTATGGTCTGTTCTGACTCATTTCCTGCCCTACCTAATTTCTACATTTTATTATATGCATTAACCTATCCATAATTCTCTAAAATTTGGTGGGATCCTTAATTAGTATCCCTATAACATGTCATAATCGTTTTATATAAAAATTCAACATCTAACCCCTTCAATATTTTGTTTTTCCATCAACAGTCTAAGTTATCCAACAGATTGTTCTCAACACTGTTTTAATTGCAAATGGCCTAGTTGTAGGTTCTCAAAAATCATGAAAATTTTCAGAATTGATTATGAACATTTTAGGGCTTTTCTCACCAAAAATTAGAGAATTTAAAGGCTATTTACAAAATTTACTAAGCTAATATTTTCAGGTACTAAAAGGTTTCTATGTTCTCAACCTAACCCTTCTGTGCTCTATGACCTTTCAGTGGCTATGTAACCGTGAGAAATATATCTACAACATTTATGTCAACAATGTCTTCATATTCCTTATATGTTAGTCCCAAAAATTCAAAAACGAAGCTACTCTCACGAGTTTGAATTCTAGACCCGATTCTGACCTCTCATCACTCCCTAGAGTATAACTCTCTCATTTTAAGTCTGATTGATGTGATTCCAAATGATATGGAAATCTAAGACATAGGGATACAACTTCTATGTTGAACATGTTTCCATGTTTTAGCCAAAAATTTGTCCATGAAGAGCCTAAATTGGCCTAATAAATTATAAACCGGATTTTTATAAGAAGCCACACTTACCTTGTACAAACCTACTCCTATGGCTCTCAATTTTTAGCTTGCTTCTCCTCTTGGTTTCCCCTGCAACTCAACCACATTTCTTTCACAAAATATGGGGTGATTAAAGCTTCAAATCTCAGCACTCACTCTCACTCTCACTGCCTTATGGTGAGGGAAGAAAAAAGAAGGAGCTCTCCATATTTCCTACTTGCTTTCTCTCTCTTCCTTCTCTCTCAAACTTTCTTCATCTTCCTGGCTACTCTCTCCCTCTTCCTTCCTCTTGCCTCTTAAGTTTTTGACTACCTTCCCTAACTCATTTCTTCTAGTGGTGTGAGGCAATGCTGGTGTGTTTTCTACTGCTACCGAGATGCAAGATGCTGGCTGCTATGGTTGCATGGATTCCCTGGCTTCTGTAGGACATGGGAGTAGGTCTTCTGCTGCTTCTCCACATAAGTGCATGCATGTGTATCTATATTATAATATGCTTAGTGGGGGTGGGTGAAAGTATATGCATAATACATAGGAAAACACATGCTGCCACATCACTTGCATGCAAGAATGATTCTGCTTGTCTCACAGAGCAGAGTGGTGTGATTTTGCTGCTTTATGGAGCAGATGGGGGTGTATTTCTGCTGTAGGTTGTGGGTGTGTTTCTGCTGGCTTTATGGAGCAAGGATGGGCATGAATCTACTACCTTGTGGGGGCATGTTTTCTGATTTCATGTGGGAGCAAGGGTAGCATGATTCTGCTATCTCATGGAGCATGTTTTTGCTTGGTTTATGGGGCAAGGATGGGCGTGAATCTATTTCCTTGTGGGGGCGTGTTTTTTGCTTGCATGTGGGGTGTGATTTTACTACATGGTGGGTGTAAAGAAAAATAACTCTACCACGTGAATCCAGCTGCAAATTCTGATGCTTCCATCACTTGTTTCTACTTGTATTCCAACACTGCATATGTGTTTTTAACCCACAAATCTACTGGTGCTTGTTTCAAATTCTCACGTGGATGCATTTTGATATGCATGGTGGAGTTGAGAGGAAATATATATATATATATAGCATCACGTAATGCTTCTTCCTTCCAAGGAATATATTTGTATCCTATTCCTCTCATTTATAAAGACATTATTATCAAACAACTACACATTTTAATTCTTGTTCATATATGTCTTAATTTATTACTAATCCTAGATTAGTAATGTCTAAAAAAAGTACTTGTGTCCTCTCTCAATCCATTATGATCCTAAAAATTTTATTTATATGATTAAATATTAACTATGTCACCTATTTTATACTTTCCTTATAGTCACATAACTAAGCATCTTAATTACTTGTCATATGTATTTTCTACTCATCCTTAAATTTATCTAACTTTATTAGAGGCTTAGAATGTTACAATAATCATTTTTAAATATCACTTTATAAAATATTTCCATGTCAAAATTACACACTTTAGACGGTAAGGAATTCATACAATAGCAATGGCTATGGCATACACTAGTCATTTATTATTTTCATTTCTAAGATTCTTCTTCTTTTTTAAATATTATTTTCCTCTTTCACTAAACAGAGCATAACACCCTCATTTTAAATCTGATTGAGGTTATCTTGGTGTTAATTGAAAGATAAAACAATCCTCTAAAATCCTTATGTTGAAAATTTTAGTAAAATCTAAAGTAATCGTGGTGTTACTACTCTCTCGAATTCAATATTATTTCTTCTCATGTAGGTTTAGACCTCTACTTACTAATCTAACCATATCTCCTTCATACAAACTCTAATTAAGGTGATTCCAAAGCCTATAAAACGCTAAGACACTTATATACACCCTAGATTCATGTTAACTATTTATTTTAGTTACCTATAGATTTTTCCCACAAATTCAAACATAGAAACATACCTAATAGATTCTTCCTTGGTTAACCATTTTCTAACCACTGCTTACTAATCGAACCATATCTCCCTCATTTGAACTTCAAATTGGGTGATTCCAGTGGCTAAAAATCTGTGAGACATTTATCTACATTGTTTATGTCAACCATTTCTTTTAATTCCTAACTTATTCTTCCTATAAGTTCAAAAATAGAAGCTTCCCTGGTTACTCCAAAATCCTCTTTCCTAACCAAACATTTCCTTAGGTTTTAGTTCATTATTTTATTACATCCTCATTCATTTTCTTCCTAATTTACATCTAATCATATTCCATCAATTTTTCACCACATTCAAAATATAAAATAACAACATAAAAATCCTAAATTTTTTCCACCCACAGCCATACCTATGCAGAACTTTCCACACCAACTGAAATGTTCAAAACATCCATCATATGTAAAATAACATGTAATGCGATATTGCAGCATTCATGACTAATCATCAAAGTAGCAAATATTATAATTTTCATAAGAGTTCTAAGATCAAAATCCCATATAAATGTTATAAATTTCAAATCTTTTCTTCAAGAAAGAGATATTATTAAACCTACCGAAAGATCTCCCTAGCTCACTTAGTGAATTCTTTTTCTTGTTTCCTCTTGAAGGAAGTAGCAAGATTCCTCCCTTCCTTTAGCTTTTCTAGCAGCTTAAATAAAAGGAGGGTGAGTTTTAAACCCCAAGGATGAAGTGAAAAGATGGATTCAAGTAGAGATTAAGCTAACTTACCTTAAGTACTTAGTCTTCTAGACTTTCCCTTCCTCTTCCTTCCTCTCTTTCTCTCCTTTCCTCACTCTACCTTGCTTATGTTTTTCCTCTCCCACACTTGGACAAAATTATAATGTTATAAGGGTGTGTTTTGCTTAAATAAACTATTAAGTGGTTCAACTTTCATAATCATGGGTCTACCTTATCACAATTTGGATGCACTTAGTTGTTTTTTGGAGGAAGACAACTCATGTTCTTGTCTTCCTCTCCCTTAGTCACGATATGCATAGCAAAAGGAGATTTGTATTTTGAAAATTATGATAAAATGTTCTTAATACAAGGGAAAAGTTCCCTTTGATTTAGAAATTCATTTCCTTTTTGTTTTGTCTCACTCAAGTATGATAGGTTTGCCTTTCTAGGTGGAAAATTTCTAGCCCTTGAGCCTCCCTTGCTTGGCTGAAATTATTTGTGTAGGATAAGGATATTTTGTCATAATGCCATATATTAATACCTACATGTTGAAACTATGAATGTAGGATATAGATGTTTTGTCCTAATGCCATGTATTATTACCTACTTATTGAAATTATGAATGTAGGACATAGATGTTTTGTCCTAATGCCATGTGACCTAATCTTTATTATTATTATACTACTATTTTCTCTCATGGTTCTTATTTTTCCGTATTAGATTTGGCTCATTCTTGCCTATTTCTATTGCTTTGGCTAAAATTCTATCTTTCATGGAGGGCTTGGTCATATTTTCATTATTTTTGAGCTATCAGTTCAACTTCTATATCCTAGTCCAAGTCTATGTTTTATTTCTTGCTTGGGCTATCCAATTGGCTTACTAGAAACTTATGTGAAGTTGAAAAACTCTATATGAAGTGTCTATAAGTGAAGGCCCAATGTATGGGTGGATATGTTAAACTTAGTAACTCCAACTCTTGAATTAGGAAAAATTACCGTAATCCAATCTTCTTGAAATTTTAAGATCTTCACTTACTTCCCAAGAATTTATCTTACACACGAATTTCGCCTCTCTTTAGTATGTTATTTCTAATTTTTCCTATTAGGTTTTCTCTTTTTACTTATTTCCTTAATGTTTGAAACATTTTCTATGCATACACATAAGGTGAAGAATTTCTGTGGCTTATATTTTCTTAGATATCTAAAAAATTGTTTAATATATTTTATTTCCTTAATTAAATATTTATGTACCTTTATTATTAAAAGAAATGAAATTAGCGATGTTACATTTCTCTCCTCATAAAAGAAATTTTGTCTTCAAAATTTTAGAAGTTACTTAATAAGAACAGTTGTAGATATTTCTTCCTTATGACTTCTTCCAGCTCCCAAGTTGATTCTTCCGAAGTCAACCCTTCCTATAACACCTTAACCAGGGGAATGTTTTTATTTCTCAATTGCTTCACGTTGGTGTGCACTATGGATGTTACTACTAGCTGGTATATCATGTTCTCCTTTATTTGAATTGGTTCATCCTGTATTACATGTGAGAAATCAGGAAGATACTTCTATAGCTGTGATACATGGAAAACATTATACAGGTTGGACAAATTAGGTGGGAGGGCAACTTGATATGCTGACGTCCCCACTTTCTTCAGAATTTGGCAGGGTCCAAAAAATTACGGAGTTAGCTTTCTTGTTTTAAGAGACCTACCAACTCTAGTAGTTGGGGAAAGTTTCAGAAATACATGATCTCCTTCCTCAAACTCCAAAGGTCTATCTCTTATCATAATAACTCTTTTGCCAAATCTAAGCTGTAAGTATTTTGTCTCGTATCATCTTGATTTGTTAGATCAGGACCCAACAAGTTCTTTTCACCTACCTCAAACCAACATAGTGGAGATCGGTACTTCTTATCATATAAAGCTTCATTGGGGGCCATCTTAATACTAGAGTGATAGTTATTTTTATAAGAAAACTCCACTAAAGGTTGGTACTTATCCCATCCTTTTCCTTGCTCTATCACACAGCCCCTCCACATATCTTCTAAGGTTTGAATGGTTTGTTCTGTTTGCCCAATAGTCTGAGGATGGTTGGTAGTATTGAACTGTAATTGGGTTCCAAACGTTTCCTGCAACGCCTTCCAAAACCTCGACGTGAACCTTGAATCTCTATCAGAAACAATATTTAAGGGAATTCCATGTATTCTTATTATCAGAAACAATAGTTAATTTTTATAGGTAGAAAGAAGTAGATTTGGTTAATCTGTTAACTATTACCTATATAGAGTCATGTCCAACTGAAGTCTTAGGTAAGCCCACCTTAAAGTCCATCGAAATACTATCCCATTTCCATTTAGGGATTTCAAGAGGTTGTAAAAATCCCATTGGCTTTTAATGCTCTACCTTCACCTTCTAACAAATTAAACATTTTGCCACAAACTCAGTAATGTCCTTTTTCATCCCTAGCCACCAATACATCTTCTTTAAGTCTTGATACATTTTAGTGGATCCAGGATGGACTGTGTACTTACTCTAATGTGCCTCTTGTAGGATCTTAGTTCTCAACTCTTGTTCTTAAGGGACACAAACCCTTCCTTGATATATGATTACTCTATCTTCCGAGACAGAAAAATCATCTTATTCTTTGTGATCCTATAAGTATTGGTCGTGAGCTTGAGCCTCTTTAATTTTGGATCTAAGATCACACTCTATACTCAACCCGATGATGATTAACTTTTTTGGGGTAAAAATAGTCACCAACTTCAAATTTTGAAACTCCTCTAGCATCTGCATCTCATACACCATCTTCTAACCCATGTGTAGAAATTTTCAACTCAAGGCATGAGCTACAACATTTGCCTTTCCTGGATGATACTTTATCTAAAACTTGTAGTCGTTGAGAAATTCCACCCATCTTCGTTGCCTGATATTTAACTCCTTTTGATCAAAAAGGTACTTAAGACTCTTATAATCATAGTATACTTCAAAAGTTGCCCCGTACAAATAGTGTCACCAAATCTTTACAACAAACACCACCGCTACCAATTCAAGATCATGGGATGGATAATTTCCTTCATGGGGTCTTAGTTGCCTAGAGTTGGTGCGCACTGTCGCAAGTACACCCAAATTGATACCTTACCTCAAAACTAACCTGTAGTAGTGAGAGTAAGGGTCGATCCCACAGAGACTGGTATTACCTTATGTTATTAAAAAAAGGGAAATTGTTAATTGTAAATAAAATCAAATAGACAATAATGAAAGTAATTAAGAGAAAGTAATTAATGATAAAGACGTTGGTTTCGGTTGATATCCACCGTCAAGGGATTACATTGATCATTGACAACATAATCAATCTGTAATTGAATATCTATAATTGGGGTTCTAATCCTGTTTCTCCTTAAGTCTAGTAAATTAATGACAATCGCACTAATTAAACCCTAATTAACAAGCAATCCTTTAGCACATCGGTAAAACATAACTTCTTAACCGCATGAAGAACTAGAGAAACTGACAGAGCTAAACAAATATAAACACATCAGCTATATCTAATTTAGTTAATCATTCATCATAGGTTCAATGATTTATAATCCAAAATCCTCAAACCTATTTGCCTCATGAATCGCAGAATTGAAGACTTTGTTCAAAACACAATTCAGCGGTAGATTAAGACAGACAATATGCTAGTAGGCCTCCTAGCAATCATATGAATAACCATTAAGAAGAAGAACATATGAATAATCAATACTCAATTGAAATTGAAACAATAAAATCAAATCCAAATCTGATAATGTATGAAAATCCCTTGAAGTTTCAATCTAACTCAACCAACTAAAAAGAACTAGCCACGCAGGGCCATAAGAAAATCAAAAGAAGAATTGAAGAATATAACTAAGAACTTAGATGAAAGATTGAATGAATTATCTGCTTGCTTTCCTCTCTTTTTTATAAATTAACTTCTCCTAATCGAAGTATAAGTGTATCTAGGTCAAATCCCAGCCCATCGGGTTTCAATTGGAGTCAAAAAACCATAAAAATCGCAAATTTCACGAGCTGGTGCAGTGGTGGTGCCGCGGCGCTACAGAAATATACTCTTGGGGCGCTGCGGTGGGCTGGGTCAAAGATGCTCGAGCGCCACAGCGCGTTGGTTTGAGCGCCACGGTGCACCCACCTGGGTAGCTCCATGCTGCGGCTCGGATTTTGCCAAAGTGCCAAACATGAAAGTTGTATCTCTATGTCTCTTCTTTCCATAGCCGCTAAAATCACCTTAATTGGAGTCCAAATGAGTGAGATACGCCTCAAGTAGTGACGAAAGGTCAGAAACCATCATTTTTCTATGATTTTCTCTCTATTTTCCTCTTCTTTTCTTCTTTATTATTCCTAAAACACAAAATAAAAGACTCAATTAATTCATATCTATTTTCTACTAAAATTAAATAAAAAGCAACTTAAAACATGTCAAAGACATGCTTATTTTATAGCATGTCAAATACCTCCACACTTACTCTTTTGCTTGTCCTCAAGCAAACATTGATTCATGTAAACAAAATTCAACATATGAAATGAGTGAATGGCTTACCAATATGCTGCCTCATAGTGAAAATTGTATGCTCTTGAAGACATTTTAGAAAATTTTCATGACCATGTGCAAAATTTTATTCAAATGCAATTTATTAGTTTATTCTCTAAAATCCTTTATCTGTGTGTGTCTTTGAATGATTTAATTTTCTTTTACCTAACTGAGTTTATATATCTCAAGAATTAGAGCATGGATCTCTATGTAAGATTTCCATAAGCTTATTTTTCATGCTACTCTCCACTAATGTAGGCTAAAACTACTTTTTAGGATCAAAAGGACTAAATTCAGCTTATAATGTGGCTAAGTTATAGGGTGAGATATAAGATATAATTTGAAGCTCAATCTCTCAACACCACATGATTAACTCTGATCTATTTGAGCTAATTCTCAAGATTGGGGAATTTTTCCCCCACACTTATTTCATTGCTTTTCTGCATTCTACTTTTCTTTGATTCTCTATTTCTTCTTTTTCAATCACTGGATAGACTTTCATTAGTCTTTTGAGATTTTTTTCTTTTCTTTTGTCCTTGCTCCACCCTTCCACCCTTTCATTAATGTAGATCTACAAAACAAGTATTCAGAAATTAATCATGGAGTGAGTGAATTAGGTAGAAAAAATACAGGTATTAATCACAAAATTTGGTCTTGGCTGTTTTGTGGGTATAGAATAAAATGTTAATTAAAATCAAAATAGAGGTTCTAAGGATATTTACTTGCTTGGGTTAAGCTTGAAAGGCTTAATCTCATAAAAAAAAGCCCAAATCATCTCTTAATTATTAGTATCAGCCTATGATTTAGTCTCAAGTAGCATTTAAATAAGTTCTAGAAATTTTAATGAGATCATAAAATATTTTTGAGTTATATAATCTTTTTCTAAGTAAAAGAGAAATTAAATATCCAAAATTACTGTGCAAAAGAATTTCAAGATTTTTAGAAAATAGGTAAAAATAAATTGAAAAAAATTAAAATTACACATAATTATGACTTTCTTACGTCTCTCAAGAGCTATAAGCAATTTAAACAGTTATATCATTGGCTATCGGCTCAGCTAACACCGATTCATAGATTGAGATAAAGTTCACATGCTCACCCTGTTTAATAACTAGAATAAAAGTGCAAAGATCATAGAAAATTACTGTAGTACATAGCAAAGTAAATAGTACACAAATATTAGTTATTATACAGTCATCCAACCGAATCAGAAAGTAACCCCCCCCCCCACACTTAAGATTTTACATTGTCCTCAATGTAGAATAAAAAAGCATAAAATAAGAGAGGAAAGTAATAAAAAGAGGAGGGTCCAGTGAAACTTCCCTGATTAGTGATCACCATCCATCTCATCATGCTCAGGTGCAGGCCTAAAGGGTGGCTCAGGAGGTGCCAGGAATGCTATAGGAAGGTTCAGGGCATAAGCCAGCTGGCTGAAGCAAGCAGTGTTGTGCTGTGCTATAGAGTATTGGTAGAGAGTTAAGTTATTCATCTGATGAGTGAGGACCTTTGTTCACTCCTATAGATCTTCAATAGTGTGCTGGGCTGGTGGTGGAGCTAAACTGCTACCAGGTTCCTCTGTAATTATAGGCTGAATGCCTAACTCTTCTTCTGCTGCTTCCTAATGTCCCTTATATTTCTGAATGTCTGCATAGGAAATAGGTTTCATTGGTTGAATGAGAGCCTCAATAGAATCCCAGCTGACTCTAGCCTTCCCACATAGACCAGTGATTAAACTGGGGGCAAAGAGAGATCCGCTTCTAGAACGAATACAGCCAAGTATCTGTCTGTGGATGAGTTTTCCCACGTCAATGGAAAAACCTTTAAGTATAGCAAAAATCAGAATTGCTCTGTCCCTCCTGACCTGACTCATATTCAAACTAGGCATGAATCGTGTTGTTACGAAATAGTACCAAGCTTTAGCCACTTTATTCATGTCGGCCCTGCCAAAATACAGTGGCTGCCCATTATTATCTAACTTCCAGGAAGCCCCTCTAAAGCAAAGAGTGGAGATAATCTCTGTAAAATCGATGTCTGATTGGATAAAGGCAGAGTACTCATTATCTTCAATGTCAGATAGAGAGTAGAATTTGTTGATAGCATGAGGATTAAAATTCACCAACTTGCCTCTAATCCGTGCTTTGCGGTGTTCATGAACTGTAGCATTGGAGTAAAACTCCTGTACCACGAGAATGACTCCTGGTTCGGGGCTCTTGCAGAAAATCTCCCAGTGCCTATGGAGGATATTTTCTCTATGAGGAAATCCAATGGTGACAATGAAACCCCTCTCAGGAACAATTGATTTATGAACCACCACCTTACTATGATGTTGATAGACTTCTTCACTCACAAATGTCGTGCTATCAAATGCTGGCGGGTCCTCTACTCTGTTCTTCCTTTTTGAGAGGCCTAATTTAGAAGTTTTTAGGGCCATTGCACGTGGCAAATTCACTGGGGCGTTTTATCAAACACCTGGTGTGCGCTCTTGAAAAATTGAGAGAATGGATGGTAGATTCATAGCTTAAAGTCCCAATGCAGTGAAAACCAGTAGCAGTGAAGTATGGAGATCAACTTCAGCAGGATAAACAAAGCAAATTGTACCCAATTCAGCTTGATTTGTGGCTGGAAAGTGTAAGATCAAAATTGCTTGAGAACCCTAGAAAATTTCCATTGAGTCCAACCCAAAAGCTGAAAGAATTATTTAATCTTGCAAAAGAAGATGAAAAACCACTCAATTCAATCAAATAAACATAATGAGAGGTTTAGATGGTTGATTAGCTATAAGAAATTAGGATTTAGGGTGAGAAAGGGTGAAAAAATGCGGGCAGCAAATGAAGAGGCCGCGGGCCTCTTATAGAGAGCGTCGCGGCGCTCTCTGCTGAAACACGAAGCTCCGTGGCACTGTTCTTGAGTGCCGCGGCGCTACACGACCTGGGTTCAATGCGTCGCGGCGCTCACCCGATTTGGGCGACGAGCGCCATGGCTCTTGTGCATCCGCAGTTCTGCAAATTTTTTTTTGAAAATAAAGAAAAATTAAACTATGAATAGAAATATAAGAAGAAGAAGAATGGTTGTTGGGTTACCTCCCAACTAGCGCCTTTGTTTTACGTTGTTGGCTTGACATAAACTAAAAAAAATCAAGGAGGGACTTGAATAGTTGTCCATTGTGATTCCTCTTGTTGAAATCCTTCATAGTAAGGTTTGAGCCTATGCCCATTCCATCCTATTGCATATTTGTACTTTTGAATTAATTTTTCCTCCTGATTAGTTTCAAGCTTGCTGGAAATTTTATTGGGAGGTATTTCTATTTTCCCCAAAAACACATATTGGAGAGGATCAGGAAGAGGCTTCAATTCAGGAGTAGGAACCTGCACAACAAAAGGTAAAAGAGTAGTATCAGTAAGTGGTGATTCTATGTAAGCAACCTTACCTGCAGCTGAGTCTTCTTTTGTTTCTTTATTTTGCTCTATCTCACCATTATCTTCCTCTATGGATTTGCTCACAATCACTTCCAATTTATCCTTTCCATCTACTTTATGTGTCAAAGAACTAATGACATTGATAGAATAAACAGGAATATCATCACTTTGGTGTTTCATGGTCTCATACATATTAAACTTTATTACTTCACCATCAAATTCCATAGTGACTGTGCCATTGTGAACATCTATTTTAGTTTGAGAGGTTTTCAAAAATGGTCTCCCTAATAATATTGGAGAAGTAGGATCTCCATTTTCCATGTCAAGTACATAAAAATCTGCAGGGAAGACCAAATCATCTACCTGTACCAAGACATCCTCTATTAATCCTTTAGGATATGTATTGGACCTGTCTGCTAGTTGAATTATCAAATTTGTTGAGTTTAAGGGTCCCAATTTCAAAGAAGTATATATAGAATATGGCATGACATTTATGGAAGATCCTAAATCTAACATAGCCTGTTTAACACGAGTGTTCCCAATTTTGCATGGAATAGTAAACATACCTGGATCCTTGCATTTAGTGGAAAGTTTTGTCTATATCATGGTAGATACATTCTAACTCATCTGTACCTTTTCAAATCCCTTCAATTTTTGTCTTCTCTTTTGAGTACATAGTTCTTTTAAGAACTTTGCATATCTTGGCACCTGTTTAATAGCATCTAGAAGGGGAATATTAACTTCACATTTTCTAAAGGTTTCATACAAATCAGAAGTCTTCTCATGTAACCTATTATCTTTAAGAGCTTCTGGAAAAGGAGGCACTACTTCATAATTCGGGGAAAATAGAGACTTACCTGTAGATGCTTCTTTCTCCTTGTTTAATTTCTCTTGCTTTTTAGAGGAAGAAACAGATGGTAGACCTTCAGCTTCCTTACTATTCATTGAAATAATTGCACTGACATTTTCTCTAGGATTTACAACAGTTTGAGAAGGTAACTTACTTGAGTTTTAAGTATCCAATCGACTCACTGTGGTTGCTAACTGACCTACTTGAGTTGTCAGGTTCTGAATACTGGCTCTTGTCTCTTGCTAAAATTGATGAGAATTATGTATAAGAGTTTTCACAATTTCTTCCAATGGATTACTTACCTGGTGATCCTGGGATGCATTCTGTCTAGGATAATAAGCTTGTTGATTTTGTTGAAAATTTTATCCTACAGGCCTATTTTGTGCATTCCCATATTTGAAATTGGGATGATCCTTCCATCCAGGATTGTATGTATTAGCATATGGATCATACCTTTTTGGTTGGCTAGGAAAACCTCCTACAGCATTAGCTTGTTCTGTGGATTCCTTTTGAAGTGTCGGACACATGTCAGTGGAGTGCCCTGTTGCTAAACATATTCCACAGACTTTAACTCGCTGTAGTGTACTTGTAGCCATTTGGTGCACAAGAGAGGTAAGTTTAGATAATTGATTCTAAAGAGAAGTAGTACTTACCTCATGGGCATGTCTAATAGGAGGATCATGCCTGATGCCAAATTGTTGAAAATTGGCAGCCATATTTGATATCAGAATTTTGGCTGCTTCAAGAGTCTTATCTACTAGTGCTCCTCCACTAACTGCATCTATCATGCTCCTATCTCCCTGCAAAAGACCTTCATAGAAATATTGGATTAGTAGCTGCTCACTAATCTGATGATGTGGGCAGCTTGCAATTGCCTAATGCCGCATATTTCTTTCCTAATAGTAGCAGCCTTAGATGCAGGAAAATAACGTTCTAAAAACATTCTTTTCATCTCATTCCAATTAGTGATAGTACCAGAGGGTAAATAATACAACCAATCTTTGGCTGAATCTCTTAATGAAAAAGGAAAAGCCCTGAGTTTTATGTGTTCCTCAATGACTCCAGGGGGCTTCATACTGGTACATACCACATGAAATTCCTTCAAATGTTTATGCAGGTCTTCTCCTGTAAGACCATGAAAATTAGGTAAGAGATGAATTAATCCAGATTTCAACTCAAAATTAACATTGTCATCAAGATTAGGAAAAGTAATGCATAAGGGTTGCTGATGCAAATCTGGAGCTGCAAGCTCCTTCAGAGTGGAGTGCCTCGCCATGATTACTTCCTTCTTTTCTTGATCAATGTCCTCTTGAAGTTCTCTTCTGTGCCTGTATACAGATTTTCAAATATCTGGATTGAACTCTAAATTTTGAGAATTAAAAGAATGAGTCACAGGCACAAATAAAAATAAAATCACAAAAAGTAATAGACGCAATCCCTGGCAACGGCGCCAAAATTTGGTGTGTGCTGTAGCAAGTACACCCAAATTGATACCTTACCTCAAAACTAACCTGTAGTAGTGGGAGTAAAGGTCGATCCCACAGAGACTGGTATTACTTTATGTGATTAAAAAAAAGGGAAATTGATAATTGTAAATAAAATCAAATAGACAATAATGAAAGTAATAAAGAGAAAGTAATTAATGATAAAGACGTTGGTTTCGGTTGATATCCACCGTCAAGGGATTACATTGATCATTGACAACATAATCAATCTGTAATTGAATATCTATCATTGGGGTTCTAATCCTGTTTCTCCTTAAGTCTAGTAAATTAATGACAATTGCACTAATTAAACCCTGATTAATAAGCAATCCTTTAGCACATCGATAAAGCATAACTTATTAAGCGCATGAAGAACTAGAGAAACTGACAGAGCTAAACAAATATAAACACATCGGCTATATCTAATTTAGTTAATCATTCATCATAGGTTCAATTATTTATAATCCAAAATCCTCAAACCTATTTGCCTCATGAATCGCAGAATTGAAGACTTTGTTCAAAACACAATTCAGCGGTAGATTAAGACAGACAATATGCTAGTAGGCCTCCTAGCAATCATATGAATAACTATTAAGAAGAAGAACAGATGAATAATCAATACTCAATTGAAATTGAAACAATAAAATCAAATCCAAATCTGACAATGTATTAAAATCCCTTAAGGTTTCAATCTACCTCAACCAACTAGAAAGAACTAGCCATGTAGGGCTATAAGAAAATCAAAAGAAGAATTGAAGAATATAACTAAGAACTTAGATGAAAGATTGAATGAATTATCTACTTACTTTCCTCTATTTTTATAGATTAACTCCTCCTAATCGAAGTAGGAGTGTATCTAGGTCAAATCCCAGCCCATCGGGTTTTAATTGGAGTCAAAAAACCTTAAAAATCACGAATTTCATGAGTTAGTGCAGCGGCGGCGCCGCAATGCTATGGAAATATACTCTCGGGGCATCGCAGAGCTCGTGCAGGGCCACGGAAGGCTGGGTCGAAGATGGTCGGGCGCCGTGGCGCACTGGGTTGAACGCTGCGACGCTCCCACCTGGGTTGCGCCACGACTCTCCGAATTTACCTTCACGCGGCGCCGCGGTGCTCTCTTGTGAGCGCCGCGGTTCCCCAAAGCTTCTGGATTTTTTCCAAAGTACCAAACATGAAAGTTGTAGCTCTATTTCTCTTCTTTCTATAGCCGCTAAAATCACCTTAATCGGAGTCCAAATGAGTGAGATATGCCTCAATTAGTGACGAAAGGTCAGAAACCAGCATTTTTCTATGATTTTCTCTCTATTTTCCTCTTATTTTCTTCTTTATTAGTCCTAAAACAAAAAACACAAAACTCAATTAATTCATATCTATTTTCTACTAAAATTAAATAAAAAGCAACTTAAAACATGTCAAAGACATGCTTATTTTATAGCATGTCAAGAGGCGTAAGTAACTACTCTCTTGTCTTGCATTAACACACACCCTAGCCCTTTCTTTGAAGTGTCACTATACACTTGAAAATATCCTGTGGTGTCTGGAATAATTAAAATAGGAGGAGTGATCAATCTTGTCTTAAGCTACTAGAAACTTGCTTCACATTGATCAGTTTATTTGAAAAGACTTCCCTTCCTGGTCAATTTAGTCAATGGCAAGGCTATATGAGAGAAGTTTTGTATAAACCTCCTATAGTATCTTGCCAAACCCAAGAAACTTCTGACTTCTATAACTATCTTTGGTCATTCCTATTGAATCACTGCTTTCATCTTGTTAGGGTCTACAGCTACCCCTCTATTAGAGTTGACATGTTTGAGAAACTTCACCTCTCTCAACCAAAATCCACACTTCTCTAATTTGGCATACAATTATTTCTCTTTCAGTACTTGCAGCACGATTAAGAGATATTTTTCATGTTCTTTCTCACTCTTAGAGTATATTAAGATGTCATTAATGAACACTTCCACAAATGGATCTAGGTAGGGTTGAAAAATGAGATTCATGTAATCCATGAAAATTATGGGTGCATTTTTCAACCCAAAGGGCATTACGAGAAACTCATAGTGCCCATACCTAGTCCTAAAGGCTGTTTTTGGTACATCTACCTCCTTGATCCTAATATGATGGTATCCTGATCTCAAGTCAATTTTAGAAAAGATAGAGACTCTCTTTAATTGATCAATAAGTCATCTATCCTAAAGATAGGGTACTTGTTTTTAACAGTCACCTTATTTAGCTGTCTATAGTCTATGCATAGTCTAAGGCTCCCGTCTTTCTTCTTAACAAACAATACAGGAGCTCCCCAAGGTGATACACTCGGTCTAATGAATTGCTTGTCTAATAATTCCTCCAACTGTTTCTTAACTTATTGTAGTTCCTTCAAGGTCATTCTATAAGGTGCAATAGAGATAGGCTCTGTCCCAGGTAGGAGATAAATAGAGAACTCTATCTGTCTCTCGAGAGGTAAGCCTGGAATATCTAGTGGAAAAACTTCATGAAATTCCTTAGCTATTGGGATTTCATTAAACTTCAGTTCGACTTCTAGGTTTAATAAACAGAGGAGAATATAACCAAGTACTCCACTCTTCAACTCCCGATTGACTTGATTGGCATTTAGCATTAATAACTACATCTCTTTTTGTAAAGTATAAGGTAGCAATTCAACGGTCTTGGTGCAACAATTTAGCAAGACTCAATTTCTAGACATTCGTCTAACCCTAAAATGACATCAATACCTCTTAAAGGTAGACAAACGAGGTCTACAGAAAAAGTTTTCTCCTGGATGGTTACCTGGCAGTCTTTACATATAGAGAAAGTTAAGACTCTTTCCCACATGGAGATTACTACAGATAGTTTATAGGGGGTTTCAGAAATAGGGCACTAAAACTCCCTAATACATTTTTCTGATATAAATGAATGACTAGCACTAGAGTCAAATAACACTATAAGAAAAAATCCATAGATGTAGCATGTACCTTGAATCATTTCAAGGGATTAAGCTGCCTCTTGGCCGCTCAATGTGAAAACCCTTCCTTTCACCTGAGGCCTCTATTACAGCTACTTCCCCACATTTTGTGTGTATTTTTTCGTAAAGTGACCCTTCTATCCACATTTAAAGCAAACATTTGGTCCCATGTAGCATGGCCGGTTACCATGTATATGTTTGCACTTAGTGCACTTGACTGTGGTGAGGTCTTGTTGGATAGGTCAATGACCTACAATCAATGGCCTCTTACCAACTCCTTATCCACTTCTCCTCACTTTTTTGCCAAGGTTGGGGAAACTTTTCTTCCTCTTCCACAGGTTTTGCCTTAGCTTCTCTTCCTCCACTACCCTTAAACTATTCTCTAGAAGTCTAGATTTATTTATCAAGGGCACAAACTCCATTATTTCCAAGGCCATCACCGCATTCCTTATTTCTGGGTTTAGTCCTGCTTCAAACTTAATAGCCTTCCATGCTTTATCAGGGTTAGACCTCAAGTAAGAGGAGAACTTAGACTACTCCATGAACTTAACGATGTATTGGTCTACTAACATATTACCTTGTATAAGTTGGAGAAATTCGATCTCCTTCTCGACCTGCACAATACTTGGAAAGTACTTTTCCAAGAAAATATCCTTAAACAGCAGTCATAACACTACCTTGGCATATAGATAGGAAACACTAGTAATTTATTACTTATATAAAATCATTGATCCCCCACACAACATAACAACAATATACTCAAGACACTATAAGATCAATTCATATAACCATCCACCCACTAGCCATCTAGGATCGACCTGCTTTAATACCAATTACGTAACAACTCTATTTATTCATTAACCCAATAGTTGGAGCTTCATGCACAATTCGAGGGTTAGGATTGATGCAGGGATGTGTGTCCAAACCCCAGAATTGCAAGGAATGGAAGTATGGAAATACCTCATTCAAGAAATAACTAGGCACTGAGGAAATTGCTGCAGCAATTCCTAGAGCAAATGAGTGCAGAAGTTCATGACAACCCTGAAGCAACCCTAGCCCACCTAATATCACTTTCTTTTACACCCTAGTATCCCTCATCATAATTATAGTCGTATTCAGTTGTTCTACCCCTCAACATAAATCTTATGAACCAACCAATTTATGCTACAGCATTTCACACGTCAAAATACTTTATTGTAATTTTAGTTCACTCCTTGTGGGACGATACTCACTCATCACTTTATTACTTGGTCATGACACGTGCACTTGCATTCTGACATTGCGTACACTCTGTGCATTTCTGACAAGTTTTTGGCGCCTTTACCGGGGAGTGTCAACTTGAAAATTATCTTTTGTTATTTGACTGTGTGAAGAATTTTATCTATTAGTCATTCTAGTGTCTTTTTGGATAGGTAAACGCAATGCATGAGCAGGGCTGACAAGGAGCTTCTGCCTCTAGATCCAGAGATAGAAAGAACGCTTCTAAGAAGAAGGAGAGGACAGTTTGGACCTCAGTAGCAGGCAGAAATGGCCAATCAGAATGGTGCAGACAACATAGACGATAAAGATAGGGTCTTAAACGCTTATGTCCAACCAAACTTGAATGGGTTGAACCCAAGCATTGTGAGACCAGAAATCGAAGCTCTTTATTTCAAGCTCAAGCCAGTAATGTTCCAGATGCTGTAGATTGCAGGCCAGTTCAGTGGAATGCCTACAGAGGATCCTCACTTTCACCTGAGAGTATTCATGGAAGCCACGGATTGTTTCAAAATGAATGGGGTAACAGAAGAAGTTCTCAGGCAGAAACTGTTCCCTTACTCATTAAGTGATCAAGCTAGAGTGTGGTTAAACTCTCTGCCACCTGATTCTATTGCTAACTGAAGCAATTTGGCAAAGAAATTTCTGCTAAAATACTTCCCACCTACCAAGAATGCCAGATTGAGGAATGATATCACGTCTTTCCAGCAACTAAAAGGAGAATCACTGTATGAAACCTGGGAAAGGTATAAAGATCTGTTACAAAGATGCCCCCATTATGGAATCCCTTACTGCAATCAGATGGAGACCTTTTACAATGGCCTTAATGCTCAAACACGCACCGCAGTGGATGCAGCAGCTAATGGGGCACTCTTGTCCAAAACATATAATGAAGCGCATGAGCTGCTCGAAAGGATGGCCAGCAACAACTATCAATGGCTGATATATAGAGTCTCAATGGGAAAGAAAACAACAGGCATGCATGAATTCAGTGAAGTTACTTCTCTCACAGCCCAGCTAGCTTCACTAGTTAATGTCTTGAAAAACCAGCAATTGATCTGCCCTCAAGCAGCTAATGCAGCCCAGGAGAATGGAGCATCTTGTGTACTGTGCAACGGTCCCCATCTATTTGAAACTTGTCCCTCAAATCCAGAGTCAGTGTGCTATGTGAGAAATATGAATCGCAATAACAATCCTTACTTTAACATGTATAACCCAGGATGGAGGCAACACCCCAATTTTTCTTGGGGTAGCTACGGTAGTGGACAGGGGAGCAACTCTACCCCACAAAGACCATAGGCCCCTTGGCTTCCAACAGTAAAGACAGCAGCCTAGTGAAACCCCTAATTCACTAGAATCCCTGCTGAAGGAATATATGGCAAGAAATAATGCTCTGATCTAGAGTCAAGCGGCCTCATTACAGAATCTGGAAACCCAAGTGGGACAGCTTGCCAATGAACTAAAAATCAAACCTCCAGGGACACTTCCAAGCAATACCGAAGTCCCTACGAGAGAAGGGAAAGAGCACTGCAAGGCTATAGCCCTGAGAAGTGGGAAGGTGGTGGAAGCACCCAAAGGAAAAAGACAGGACCAGAAATACCCCACTGTACCCCCGGAGAAGAAGAAAGACAAGCAAAAGCAAGAGGAGGAGGCAAGTGAGGAAGTAGTCTTCTTTGGAGAAACTACTGCGGCTATGCCACAGCAAAATACTGCAACTTTGCCATAGCAAAATGTGCAGCAAACTAAGTTACCTCCACCATTTCCTCAGAGATTCCAGAAACAGTAGAATGACCAGTAGTTTAAAAGATTCTTAGATGTTCTGAAATAGCTGCACATCAACATCCCCTTGGTGGAAGCACTAGAGTAGATGCCAAATTATGTAAAGTTCATGAAGGACATTCTGACCAAGAAGATACGATTTGGGGAGTTTGAGATTGTTGCTCTCACACGGGAATGCAGTGCTGTGCTACAGAACAAGCTGCCACCCAAACTCAAGGATCCAGGCAGTTTCACCATACCTTGTTCTATTAGGAACCAGTATTTTGGCAAGGCACTTTGTGACTTGAAAGCAAGCATCAACCTCATGCCAATGGCCATATTCAAGAAGCTGGGGATTGGAGAAGCAAGGCCTACCACAGTCTCACTGCAACTGGCTGACAGATCCATTGTACATCCAGAAGGAAAAATTGAGGATGTCCTGGTTATAGTGGACAAATTCATCTTCCCAGTAGACTTCATAATACTGGACTATGAAGCTGATGTAGAGGTGCCAATTATTTTGTGCAGACCATTCCTAGCAACTGACCGGACATTAATTGATGTTCAAAAAGGGGAACTAACCATGAGAGTCCAGGATGAGCAGGTTACATTCAATGTACTCCAGTCTATGAAGTTTCCCAATGAAGTTGAGGAGTGTTTAGTTGTGTCTATGATAGACACATTGGCATCAGAGTAGTTAGAAAAATGCTGCAAGGGTCCATCACCAGTAGTATGGACGGATAACTCAGATTCAGAAGGGGAAAACGAGAAAGAATGGGCCTGGATTGATGTCAGGCATGGCATTGGGAAGTAGGGGCCAATGAAGGAGCCATTAGATGTATCCTCACCAGAATCAAGGCTGCTGAAGGCATCAGTGGAGGAACCAACAACCTTGGAGTTGAAGCCACTACCAGTACACCTCAAGTATGCATATCTAGAAGAGACAACCAATCTTCCCGTGATCATATCAGTACTCTTGACAAGAGAGCAAGAGGAGAAATTGGTCCTGACATTGAAGAAACACAAAAAGGCTATTGGTTAGACCCTTGCTGATATTAAGGGAATCAGCCCCTCATTCTGCATGCATAAGATCCTTTTGGAGAGCAATGAAAAAGGGTCTATAGAACCCCAACAGAGGCTCAACCCAATAATGAAGGAGGTTGTAAAGAAGGAAATCATCAAGTGGCTAGATTCTGGAATTATTTACCCCATATCATACAGCTCTTAGGTTAGCCCCATCCAATGTGTTCCTAAGAAAGGGGGCATGATGGTGGTGGAAAATGAAAACAATGAGCTCATCCCCACTAAGATTGTGACTGGCTAGAGGATTTGCATGGACTATCGGAGACTGAACAAAAGCACCAGGAAAGATCATTTCCCCCTGCCGTTCATCGACTAAATGCTAGATAGACTTGCAGGAAGGAAATACTATTGTTTCCTAGACGGGTACTCAGGTTACAACCAGATTGTTATAGCACTTGAAGATCAGCATAAAACCACATTCACATGTCCCTATGGTACCTTTTCATTTCGAAGAATGCCATTCGAGCTTTGTAATGCTTCAGCAACGTTTTAGCGATGCATGATGGCAATTTTCACAGAAATGGCTGAGCAGTTTGTGGAAATTTTCATGGATGACTTCTCAGATTTTGGGGACTCCTTCGACCTATGTTTGGGCAACCTTGCTAAAGTCCTACAAAGATGGGAGGAAACAAACTTGGTGCTGAATTGGGAAAAGTGTCAGTTTATGGTAAAAGAGGGGATTGTGTTGGGACATAAAGTCTCTCAAGAGGGACTAGCGGTTGACAAGGCCAAAATGGAAATCATACAGAAGCTGCCTCCTCCCACCTCTGTTAAGGGCATCCGAAGCTTCCTTGGCCATGCAGGATTTTATAGGAGGTTCATTAAGGACTTCTCCAAGGTTGCTAAACCTCTATGCAGTTTGCTAGAGAAGGACATAATTTTTTGTTTTGATGAAAGCTACATGATAGCATTCTGTGATCTCAAGACGAAATTGAGTACAGCTCTAGTTATCATGGCACCGGACTGGACCTCTCCATTTGAGTTAATGTGTGATGCTAGTGAAGCAGCACTAGGAGCTGTCCTCAGGCAACGTAAGAATAAGCTTTTTCATTCTATATATTATGCAAGCAAAATGCTGTAAGGGGCCCAGCTAAACTACACAGTGACAGAGAAGGAATTTCTTGTAGTATTTTTCGCCTTTGAAAAATTTAGATCATATCTGGTATGAGCAAAAGTGATAGTGCACACAGACCATTCTGCCATCAAACAATTGGTTAAGAAAAAGGATTCCAAGCCTAGGCTTATGCGATGGGTGCTTTTGCTTCAGGAATTTGACCTAGAGATCAGGGATAGAAAAGGAACTGAAAATCAAGTGGCAGACCATCTCTCCAGAGTAGAAGGGGATAGCTTAAGAGCAAATGAAATTAACGAGAGATTCCCAGATGAACAACTCTACCTCCTGTCCCAAGATGGTGTTCCATGGTATAGTGACTATGTAAATTACCTTATGAGTGGCATGCTCCCACCAGATTTGACGTCACAGCAGAAGAAGAAATTTCTGCATGATGTGAACACATACTACTTGGATGAACCGTACCTTTTCAAGCAGTGTGCTGATCAGATGATAAGATGATGCATCCCCAGCGAAGAGATGGAGCAAATCTTACAGCAATGCCATGCTTCCCCTTATGGAGGCCACTTTAGAGGAGTGAGGACTGTGAACAAGGTACTACAGGGAGGGTTCTACTGGCCTTCTCTATTCAAGGACTCCCACTCCTTTGTGATGAAATGCGACCGGTGTTAGAGGATAAGAAACATATCTAGAAGACATGAAATGCCACTGAACAACATCCTAGAGGTGGAATTATTTAATGTGAGGGGAATAGATTTCATGGGCCCATTCCTTTCGAGTTTTGGGAACCAATACATCCTAGTAGTCATTGACTATGTCTCGAAATGGATGGAAGCAAGTGCATCTAAAACAAATGAGGCAAAGGTGGTAATCAGATTTCTGAAGAAAACATCTTTACAAGGTTTGGAACCCCCAGAGCCATCATTAGCGATAGAGGTACCCATTTCTGCAATAGGCAGTTCAGAGCACTATTAGCTAAATATGGAGTAAGGCACAAGGTGGCAACACCTTATCATTCACAAACTAGTGGGCAGGCTGAAATCTCCAACAGAGAAATTAAGAGAATCCTAGAGAAAACAGTGGGCCCCAATAGGAATGATTGGTCCTCAAGATTGGATAATGCATTGTGGGCTTATAGAACAGCCTATAAAACACCGCTGGGTATGTCACCATACAAGCTGGTGTTTGGTAAGGCTTTTCATCTACCAGTAGAGTTAGAGCATCGGGTATATTGGGAAGTGAAGGAGCTAAACCTGAATTTGGAAGCTGTTGGTGAGAAAAGGATGCTGCAACTAAATGAGCTGGATACAACCGAGGAACTTTGAAGTAGGACAGAGAGTATTACTATACAACTCCAGGCTGACCTTGTTTCCTGGGAAATTGAAATCTCGTTGGTCTGGTCCCTTCTGAATTAGCAAAGTTTTCCCTTTTAGAACTGTTGAACTGGAAGAAGAAAAGGAAGGGAGGACACAAAGAGTCAAGCACTACCTGGGAGGTGATGTGGATAGTCAACACACCTCAATCCATCTGCAAGAGGGATGAATAGGGAAGAAGTCAGGCTATTGACTCTAAAACAAGCGCTCAAGGGAGTCAACCCATCTTTAAATTCATTGTTGTTTAATTTGACAGTTTTTAGATAGCTTAAATCGTGAATCTGATAGTATTTGTGTTTGTTTCATAGGTTGCGAAACACAACATTCTGCAGGCCAATTCTTACTTTGCTGCAGCAAAATCGGGTGAAAGTTAGTCCTTGCTTTGCTGTAGCAAGATTATGTGCAAGCCACCTCTACTGCAGCAAAAATCATAGGCAAGCCAGTTTTTGCCGCATGATGTTGCTGTAGCAAATTCATTTAGCCTTAAAGAAAGGAGTCTCCCTTTCAAAAAAAAAGAAAAAAGAAAAGAAAATGAGAGCACGAAGAGGCACAAAGGGCTTGAGACAAAAAGAGAGTTATCCAAAGCAAAAAAGGGGGTGGGAAAATTTGGAGAACCCATAAGTCACAAACCCACGTCCCTAACTCCCTCATTTCACCCCTGCACACGACAACCTCTGCAACTCCCTCAACCCTTTCACATTCTAAGAACCCCTTCGTACGCTCAACCCCTGCATTTACTGAAGCCCCCTTCACACCAGAAGACCTACATTTCCCAGCTCCCACAACCAACAATGCTGAGGATTAAGACCGTGGCAAGGAAGGTGAGAAAAGTGCAAAAATTCACCTCCGTGGAGAACAAGTAGAGACATGAAGAAGAAATCCTGCTGCAAAATTTCTGCGCAGAGAAGGGTTTCACCTTCACCACGATGGAGGATTTGGGAATACCTATGTATGTTGCAGCCGTGGTTAAGCAGATGGGATGGGAAACTTTTGCCAGTCACTCGCGAACTGCCCTTATCCCTTTGGTAAGGGAGTTCTACGCTAACTTTCCACAAGACAACGAGAAGTGGGTAAGAGTCAGGGAGACTTGGGTTCGGTTCAACCAAGCCTCCATTAACAAGGCCAATAATCTACCGGATGAGGAAGACGAGCATGAAGATTATCTAGAGGCTCTGAAGGACCATGACTGGGACACAATGCTCACCCAGGTGTGCATCCCAGGCACCAGTTGGGACAAATCTCCACAAGGTGCCACCATTATCAATCGAGTCTCCTTGGTACCTACAACGAAGGTGTGGTACCACTTTCTTAAAACTAGCCTTTTGTCCTCTACACACGGGAAAATGATGAGCAAGGACAGGGTAGTAATGGTCAACGCTATAAGCTCAGGTAGGCCTATTAATGTGGGCAGAGTCATCAGTGAATAAATCAGATTATGTCCAAGCTGGAGAAAGGGAAGCTTACTCTTCCCTTCCCTCATCACTCTACTGTGCAGAATAGTCGAGTGCCAATCTCAATCGACGAGGAGGCACTCAAGGGGGGTAGTCCCATTAACAGTATCATCATTGCCTGGATTGTCCAAGAGAAAGCTGCTCTAGCCCCACCAGCTGCCCCACAAGCAACACCACCCTCAGCAGAATAGGCTACATCCACTTCGGCCCTTCACCCAGCAGACAAGACTTTACAAATCTTACTTCAACAGTAAAACACGATCTTGAAGCAACAATCTTTACTCCTCAAGTGCCAGCATACCTTCTGGCAGTACCAACAACAGAAAGACATTGCCCTCCAGAGAACACTAGAGTAAAATTTCTGACAATTCTACCCTTTCCTAGATTTCCCCTCAAAAATACTGCACTACACGACTGGGGAAGAGCAGAGGACCTCAGAACCTCATTCTAAAGAAGGCCAAGAGTCTCAAGACTCTTCCCACAGCTATGAGCAGCAGCATTTCCCACCACAGACTCATAAGGCCATGGAGTCTTCAGGGGATGATGAGCCTCTAGCAAAGAGGGCAGCTACCATCAAGAAGGGGAAGGGTAAACTCTAGAGCCTGTAAAGATCAACACAACGAAGGAGTGGACTCCGAATCTCCTCAAAGTCTTTCGGGGGTCAATGGCACTAGGCTGCTGCAGCATCCCTGCAAACACTCTCAGGAAGTTCCCTTATCTCTTATTCCCTCTTTGCTGTTTTGGAATTTCTTTTACTTTGCTCATGTTTTCAATTTGTGCTTCTTATGGCTTTGGCATAGAATCAGCAGTGGGGACACTGCTCAATATTAAGTTTGGGGGGGGTGTGGCATAGATTGCCTGAAGGTTTGCTGTGGCATCTGCTGGGAAATTAAGTTAGTATTGTTTTAGTTATTGCTGTAGTGTTTGCTATGGCATATGTTGAACTTGTCTGATTTGTGCTTCTGTTTATTTGTTCTTTGGGTTATTTGTACTCTGCTTGATTGTGTTGAATGAGACTATACTATTACTTGTTACTGTCTGTCTTACTATCTGTTTTAGAAAAAAAAAGGGGGGAGAAAAGAAATATAGAGAGAGATGAGTCTATACACTTCATAACCTGCTGTAGTTCTGGGACACTCCATGAGGAGGATTAGGAATTTCACTAGAATAGGAGCTCTACACACTTACCCAATCACACACAGAACCTTCTTCTAATGAACATAGGGCCATAGGCAGTGTGTCAAGAGAAATTTGGTGATTTTTTTTTTCAGAAATTAGACTTAAGTTTTTAGAGTTAATATTGAGAGTCTCTTGCTGAATTATAAAAGAGGCATAAGCTTATTATCAGAAAGGCTTAAGTTTAGGGGAAAGTGGAGGAAAATAGAGAAATATTGACACTCCAATGCCTTTGTAGTTCCTTAGTAAGTAGGGGTATGCATGAGCCCCATGTGTACCCTTGCATAACACAGGGACATAGAGTATGAGTGGGATTCTACTTAAAGGTGATAAGGCTGAGTAACCGGGTGCCTGCACCTTACATGTTGGCACTCGCATCAAAAGGCACTAATGACCTCTGCTAGAATAATATATATGCTTTAAAAAAATAAGAAAAAAAGAAGAAAGGAAATCAGTGAGCTACCCCCATATTTATTGCCCTAACTGTGCCTATGAAGTATGTCAACTTGTCCTAAGTAAGGAGGCTCGATATATTAGCATAAAAATCTTAGGAACTCTGGCTGATCTTGACCCAAGTGGCTATTGGAGAAACTGTCCATATCACACACACAACTTCAAAGAAGGTTTTGGTTGTGATTGGGAAGAAGGCTTGTGGTGTTCCATATATGGAAACAATCCTGAGAGTTGAGAGCTTGCAACAGGACCATATGGAATTATACAGGGGAGAAGGGCTAAAATTAATTAGAAGAGGTGTGGTGAGCAGAGCAAATTGCTTACGGACAAGCAACCCTTTAAGTTTGGGGGGATTTTATAACTTCAATTTATTGTAGTTTCAATGTGCTTTCCGAGTGTGTTTACTGTGCTATTTTGATTTATTAAGCACTCTTATTCTTGAATTTTAATGAATGTGTTAACTCCCTCGAATACAAGATCATCCACCCTGTTTGCTGTGACAATTTAGTATGCATATGCGGCAATCATGGCAGCAAACCAAGTGATATTGTGTGAGCTGAGCCCTTTTTAATATGATGCATATTATGGGGAATTGATTCTGCTTGATATGGTGCAGGTGGTAGGGGAGCAGAGCTGTGCAGCAGGAGCAGCCACCACCTAGTAGGAGAAAGTAGCAACCAGCTGACACTTCAGGCTGATGGGTGGTACAGAAGCGGCCTCCACTACTGGAAGTGGAGAAAGCTGCAAGTAAGGATGTTGGCTGCATAGCAGGGAGAATGTCAGCATAACCACGCCACTTTAATGGGACCACAAGGCCTGACTATAAAGGGCAGAAAGTAGAGCACAGAAATCGAGAGAGGATGCTATGGGGAACAAAAGAAAAATACACAAAAAGAGAATCAAGAAATCCCTGACGGGAGTGGGTTGTGAGAAAAGATCCCAGTGCCTAGGGTGCACTAACATTGCATGGTGAAGCATTGAAGCAAGAAAGAGTTTACTGTCCTAGAATTTCCCACTCGATCCCTGTTGTGATTTTTATTGTTTAACAGGATACTGCATCTGTCTATCTATTTTAGTTGTATTACTTGGGATGCATACTGGTATTTTTCTGATGTCTGTAACCAGTTTAGCTATGAGGCTAGGCTAGTTTCTAGCTAGGGTTGTAGAAGGGTTGTAATGAACTCATACACATTTTTAGTTATCAATGACTTGCTGCAGCATTGCTGTAACATTCAATTGTGTGTATGTTTCAGTTTCCCCTGATAACAAAAGTTTAATAGAGGAAGATTAAGGCCAATATTCACCTGGAAGGGTAGTGGAGGCTGGAAAAAGAGTTGTATGTATGGGGTTAACCGATATAGGGATATATGGTTACCCTATTAACCCAATAGTTGGAGCTTCATGCACAATTCGAGGGTTAGGATTGACGCAGGGATGTGTGTCCAAACCCCAGAATTGCAGGGAATGGAAATCTGGAAATACCCCATTCAAGAAATAACTAGGCACTGAGGAAATTGCTGCAACAATTCCTAGAGCAAATGAGTGCAGAAATTCATGGCAACCCTAAAGAAACCCTAGCCTACCTAATATCACTTTCTTTTACACCCTAGTATCCCTCACCGTAATTATAGTCATATTCAGTTGTTCTACCCCTCAACATAAATCTTATGAACCAACCAATTTATGCTACAGCATTTCACATGTCAAAATACTCTATTGTAATTTTAGTTCACTCCTCGTAGGACTATACTCACTCATCACTTTATTACTTGGTCATGACACGTGCACTTGCGTTCTAACATTGCATACACTCTGTGCATTTCCAACAAATTTCCTAAAGAATGTTCTCAGAAATTAAAACACAGAAGCTATCCTAACATATTCTTCCCTGATTAAACATTTTCTGACCACTGCTTACTAATCAGACCATATCTACCTCATATGGACTCCAAATTGAGTGATTTCAGTGGATAAATATCCATACAAAATATATCTTCATTTTTCATGTTAACCAATTGTTTTAATTCCATACCGATGCTTCCCCGAATTTTAAAAATAGAAACTTAAAATGTTGCCACCCATAGCCATACCTATGCAAAACTATCTACACCAGCCTAAGTATTCAGATATACATAATATGTAACATGATATAGAAACATCCATAACCAATCATCAAAGTTCTATGATCAAAATCTCATACAAATATTAAAAGATTCAAAACTTTTCTTCAAAAAGAAATATTGTTAAACTTACCTTGAGCACTTAGTCCTTTAGATTTCTCCTTCCTCTTTCTTTCTTTCTTCCTCTCCTTTCCTCTCTCTATCTTGCTTATATTTTTCCTCTCCCTCACTTGGACAAAAATTCTAATGTTATAAGGGTGGGTTTTACTTATATATACTATCAAATAATTCAACTTTCATAATCATGGGTCTACCTTATCACAATTAGGATGCACTTGGTTGAATTTTTGGAAAACAAACAACTCATGTTCTTGTCTTCCACTTCCTCAGTCAAGATATGCATAGGAAAAAGAGATTTGTATTTTGAAAATTATAATAATATGTTCTTAAGATAAGGGACAAGGTCCCTTCGATTTAGGGATTCATTTCCTTTTTCTTTTCTCTTATTCAATTATGATAGGTTTGCCTTTTTAGGTGGCAAATTTCCAACCCTTCAATCTTCCTTGCTTAGCTAAAATTATTTGTGTAGGATAAGCATGTTTTGTCATAATGCTATGTATTATTACCCACTTGCTAAAATTATGAGTGTAGGATATAGATGTTTTGTCCTAATGCCATGTATTATCATACCACTTGCTAAAATTATGCATGTAGGATATCACACCACTTGCTAAATTTTTGTCTTAATGCCATGTCACATAATCTTGATTACACCATTATTTCATCACTTTATTTTATTTTTATTTTTATTTTTCCTCCTGGGTTTAGGCTCATTCTTGCACATTTTCTTTACTTTGGTTAGAATTCTACCTTTCATAATGGGCTTAGTCACATTTTCATAATTTTTGGGCTACCGGCCCAATTTCTATATCCTAGTCCAAGTCTATGTTTTATTTCTTCCTTGGGCTATCTTATTGGCTTGCTAAAAATTTATGTGAAGTAGAAAAATTCTATATGAAGTGTCCATAGGTGAAAGCCCAATTTATGGGTGGAGATACTAAACTTAGTAACTTTAACTCTTAAATTAGGAAAAATTACCCTAATCCAATATTCTTGAAATTTAATACCTTTACTTACATCACAAAAATTTATCTTCCTTACCCAAGAATTTTACATTTCTTTAGTATATTTATTTCTAATTTTTCCTCTTAGGTTTTCTCTCTTTACATATTCAATTAATGTTAGAACATTTATATGCATACACGTAAGGTGAAGAATTTCTAAGGATTATATTTCCTTATATATCTAAAAATTGTCTAATAAATTTATTTCTTTAATTAAATATTTATGTACCTTTATCAATAAAAGAAACAAAATTAGGGATGTTACTTTGAATACATGAAACAAAATTAGGGATGTTACATTTCTCTCCCACTAAAAGAAATTTTGTCCTCAAAATTTCAGAAATTACCTAAGAATAATTTCAGATATTTCTTCCTCATGACTTCTTCTAGCTCCTAAGTTGCTTCTTTCGGAGTCAAACCTTCCTATAACACCTTAACTAGGGGAATAGTTTTGTTCCGCAATTGCTTCACGTCAGTGTCCAATATAGATGCTGGTACTAGCTGGTATGTCATGTTCTCCTTTATTTGGATTGGTTCATCTCGTATCACATGTGAGGAGTCTGGAAGATACTTCTGGAGCTACGATACACGGAAAACATTATGCAAGTTGGACAAATTAGGTGGGAGAGCAACTTGATATGCTGACATCCTTACTTTCTTCAAAATTTGGTAGGGTCTCAAAAATCGCAGATTTAGCTATTTGGTCTTGAGAGACCTACCAACTCCAGTGGTCGGGGAAAGTTTTAAAAATACATGGTCCCCTTCCACAAAATCCAGAGGTCTATGTCTCTTATCATAGAAACTCTTTTGTTGACTTTGAGTTGTGAGCATTTTGTCTCGTATAATCCTGATTTGTTTAGTGGTTTGTTGAACTAGATCAGGACCCAACAAGTTCTTTTCTCTGACCTCAAACCAACATGGTTGAGATCGGAACTTTCTATTGTATAAAGCTTTATAGGGGGCCATCATAATACTAGAGTGATAGCTATTATTATAACCAAAATCCACTAAAGGTAGGTATTTATCCCATCCTTTACCTTGCTCTATCACACAAGCCCTTAACATATCTTCTAAGGTTTGAATGGTTCATTCTGTCTGCCCATCAGTCTGAGGATGGTAGGTAGTAATGAACCACAGCTGGTTTCCAAAAGCTTCCTGCAACGCCTTCAAAAACCTTGACGTAAACCTTAGATCTCTATTTGAAACGATATTTAAGGGAATCCCGCGTAATCTAACTATTTCCTGGATGTACAACTGGGCCAATTTGTCTAATGAATAGTTACTCTTTATGGGCAAAAAGTGAGCAAATTTGGTTAATCTGTCAACTATTACCCAGACAGAGTCATGTCCAACTGAAGTCTTAGGTAAACCCATGACAAAGTCCATTGAAATGCTATCCCATTTCCATTTAGAGATCTCAAGAGGTTGTAAAATCTCGTTGGCTTTTGATGCTCTACCTTCACCTTCTGACAAATTAGACATTTCGCCAAAAACTCAGCAATGTCATTTTTCTTCCCTAGCCACCAATACATCCTCTTTAAGTCCTGGTACCTTTTAGTGGATCCAGGATAGATTGAGTATTTACTCTGATGCGCTTCGTGTAGGATCTTAGTCTTCAACTCTCGATCTTGAGGAACACAAACCCTTCCTTGGTACATGAATACTCCATCTTCCGAAATAGAAAAATCAGCATGATCATTATGATCCCGTAAATATTAGTCGTGGCCTTGAGTCTCTTTAATATGGGCTCTAAGGTCACACTCTATACTTAACCCATGAATGATTAGCTTCTTTGGAGTAACAGTACTGGCTAGCTTTAAATTTTAAAATTCCTCTAGCATCTACATCTCATACACCATCATCTGACCCATGTGCATAGATTTTCGACTCAAGGAATCTGCTACAACATTTGCCTTTCCTGGATGATACTTTATCTCAAACTTGTAGTCATTGAGGAATTCTACCCATCTTCATTGCCTTATATTTAACTCCTTCTAATAAAAGAGGTATTTAAGACTCTTATGATCACAATATACTTCAAAGGTTGCCCCATACAAATAGTGTCGCCAAATTTTTAAGGCAAATACCACTGCCACCAATTGAAGATCATAGGTTGGATAGTTTCCTTCATGGGGTCTCAATTGCCTAGAGGCGTAAGCAACTACTCTCTTATCTTGCATCAACACACACCCTAGCCCTTTCTTTGAAGCATCACTATACATTTCAAAATGTCCTGTAGGGTTCGGAATAATTAAAACAAGAGGAGTGGTCAGTCTTGTCTTAAGCTCCTGGAAACTAGCTGGACATTGATCAGTCCATTTGAAAGGACTTCCCTTCCTGGTCAATTTAGTCAATGGCAAGGCTATACGAGAGAAGTTTTGTATAAACCTCCTGTAGTATGCAACCAAACCCAGGAAACTTTTGACTTCTGTAACCATCTTTAGTCTCTCCCACTGAATCACTGCTTTCGTCTTGCTAGGATCTACTGCTTACACTTTATTGGAGATGACAAGTACGAGAAACTTTACCTCTGACAGCCAAAATTCACACTTCTCCAATTTGGCATACAACATTTTCTCTTTCAGCACTTGCAGCACTATTCAGAGATGTTGTTCATGTTCTTTCTCACTCTTAGAATATATCAATATGTCATCAATGAACACTACCACAAATTGATCTATGTACGGTCAAAAAATGTGATTCATGTAATCCATGAAAATTGCAGGTGCGTTTGTCAACCCGAAAGGCATTACGAGAAACTCATAGTGCTCATACCTAGTTTTAAAGGCAGTTTTTTGTACATCCTCCTCCTTGATCCTAATCTGATGATATCCCGACCTCAAGTTAATTTTAGAAAAGATAGAGGCTCCCTTCAGTTAATCCAATAAGTCATCTATCCTAGGGAGAGGATACTTGTTTTTAGTAGTCACATTATTTAGCTGTCTATAGTTTATGCATAGTCTAAGGCTTCCATCTTTCTTCTTAACAAACAATACATGAGATCCCCAAGGTGATACACTTAGTATAACGAATTGCTTGTCTAACAGTTCCTCCAACTGTTTCTTAAGTTCTTGTAGTTCCTTCAAGGCCATTCTATAAGGTGCAATAGAGGTAGGCCCTGTCCCAAGTAAGAGATCAATAGAGAACTCTATCTCTCTCTTGGGAGGTAAGCCTGGAATATCTAATGGAAATACTTCAGGAAACTCGTTGGCTATTGGAATTTCATCAAGCTTCAATTCAACTTCTAGGTTTGACAAATACAAGAGAATGTATCCAAGTACTCCATTCTTTAACTACCTATTAACTTGATTGGTATTAAGCATCAATAACTGCACCCCCTCTTTTGGAGTAGGAGCTAGAAATTCAACGGTCTTGTTACAACAATTCAATAAGACCTAATTTCTAGACATCTAGTCTAACCCTAGAATGACCTCGATACCTCTTAAAGGTAAACGGATGAGGTCTACAGAAATTTTTTTCTCCTGGATGGTGACTTGACAGTCCTTACATATAGAGGAAGTTAATACCCTTTCCCCTATAGGGGTTACTACAGATAATTCATAGGGAGTTTCAGAAATAGGAAATTGAAACTTCCTAATACATTCTTCCGATATAAATGAATGACTAGCACCAGAGTCAAACAACACCATAAGAACAAATACATAGATATAACATGTACCTTGAATCATTTCAGAAGAGGCGGCTGCTCAGGCTGAAAACCCTTACTTTCACTTGAGGCCTCTGTTCTGGTTGGTTCCCCATATTTTGTGGGTAGCTTCTTGCAAAATGGCCCTTCTGTCCGCATTTAAAACAAACATCTAGTCTAATGTAGCATGGCTGGTTACCATGCATGCGTCTGCACTTAGTTCACTTGAATGGGGTGAGGTCTTGTTGGAATGGTCGAGGACTCACAGTCATTGGCCTCTTGTCAGTACCCTGTCGTTTTCCTCTGACATTTCTGTCAGAATTTTCTGGCCTGTTCTTCCTTTTCCAAAAGTTTCGTCTTTATTTCTCATCTTCCACTGCCCTTAAACTCTTCTCTAGGAGTCTGCATTTATTTATCAGAGGTACAAACTCCCTGATCTCCATAGCTATAACAACATTCTTTATCTCCAGGTTCAGTCCTGCTTCGAACTTAACAGTCTTCCATGCTTCATCTCGGTTAAATCGCAAGAGGAGAACTTAAACAACTCCTCAAATCTTGTAATGTACTGGTCTACGGTCATGCTGCCTTGCTTGAGTTGGAGAAATTCGATCTCTTTTTCTTCCCACACAGTACTTGGAAAGTACTTTTCCAAAAAGGTGTCTTTGAACACTTGCCAAGTGATCTACCTTCCCTGGTGAGCTAAAAGTTCTCTAGCTTCACGCCACCAGTATTCTACTTCATCTTTTAGCATATATGCAGCGAAGATTACTTGCTGCTCCTCAGTACAGCCTATCACTTCAAAGATTTTCTTTAACTCCCTTATCCATATTTCAACTACAATCGGGTCAAAGTTGCCTTGAAAACAAGGTGGCCTAGTCCTCAGGAACTCGGATATGCCGTTATCATTTCCAACCATCCGGTTGTTAGCACCATTCACACCATACGAGTTATTAGCATTCTGGAGGTATTGTAAAATTTGGTTAGTGGTCATGACTTGGTCTCGAATTGCTATGGCCAGGTTGTGCAAGGTTTCCTCTGCATTGTTTGCTGGATTCCTCTGTGGTGGTGCCATTTCCAACTGTGGCAAATACAAAGTTATACTGCTATTGAGGTGATCTAGCCCAACAGTTAGTTCAAAAATATTTAACAGCAGTCATAACAGCACCTAGGCATGTAGATAGGAAACAATAGTAATTTTTTACCTATGTCAAATCACTGATCCCCTACACAGCACAACCACAACATACTCAAGACACTATAAGATTGATTCAGATAACCATTCACCCACTGGCCATCTAGGATAGACCTGCTTTGATACCAATGATGTAACAACTCCAAATTATCTAACAATTTTATTATTATTTATACAACATAGAGTTTACATGCACGTCATTATTCAAAACGTACGTACAACATATCAAACAAATAAATATCTACATCTTATTTATTCTGGTTGACCAATTTTGGAGATACAGGTGTGGGTAGTTGCACCTTCACCGGGATCTGAGCCAACTCGACCACAAACAATTTATTTGATTCTAGAATTTGCCCAACATAAAGTAACTCGATCCAACGTACACTAAAAGCCAGAGCCATAGAAAAATCTGCATAACTAATTTTCTGAACATGACATGGAAATATAGTGAGAATTAAATCCCAGTAAGTTCAACAATAAATCATCATCAATATAGCTCATCATGATAAGTTCAGCTGTATAAACTACAGCAAATATCTTTGGTCACATGAATGCACTATATCTATGCACATGAGAATCGTACAATAATGACATGTATGACAGGATTAACTATTTTCAAAATATCATATGATGACTATCAATTTATTCTCATATAAAGCTACCCCAGTTAATGTGAGTATTTTCTACTCTTTGATACGGGCTTTTCTTGCTCCGTCCGACATGGCACATTTTCTCTTTCTTTTCTCATTAGCATAATCATAACCGTTGGTAGGGCGTCCCTTACTGGTGCACCACACGGATTGCCGTGTGACCATGCTCATTTCTTTTCTTTTCACAATAATAGCCAAAAAATATACTTTCAATAACAACTATGTTCATCAAAATATAATTATTACCAAAAATTATTGGTAAGCATGCCATGAACATAACTATTTCAAATATCACTTTATAAAATATTTCCATGTCAAAATTTCACACTTAAGATGGTAAGAAGTTCATACAATAGCAATGGCTATGGCATATACTAGTCATTTATTATTTTCATTTATAAGATTCTTTTTTTTAAATATTAATTTTATTTCTTTATTTTCTTGATGCAGGTTTTCATCCTATCTGACCTTCTCTTACTAATCAGAGCATAACTCCATCAATTTAACTTCGATGTAGGTGATCTTAGTGTCCATTTAAAGACAAAACTATTATCTAAAACTATTATGTCGAATAGTTTAGTGAAATATTAAGAAATCAAGGTGATATTACTCCCTCAATGTATAGGTTATTTCTTCTCGGGTAGGTTCTGACCTCTACCTACTAATCTGTCCATATCTCCCTCATACGAATTCCAAATTAAGTGATTCTAGTGGGTAAACATCCGTGACACATATAGAAATAGGTTTTATGTTAATTATTTATTTTAATTCCCTACAGAATATTTCCATAAATTAAAGTATAGAAGCTATCCTAAAATATTCTTCCCAGATTAGCCAATTTCTGACCACTGCATACGAATCCGACCATATCTTACTCCTAAGGACTCCAAATTGAGTGATTTCAGTGGCTAAATATCCGCGTGCCATATATCTAAATTTTTAATCTTAACCATTTGTTTTAATTCCTTACCAATTCTTCCCAGAATTTTAAAAACAGAAGCTTAAAATTTTGACACCCATAGCCATACCTATGCAAAACTATCTACACCAGCCTAAGTATTCAAACATACATAATATGTAACATGATATAGAAGCATCCATGACCAATCATCAAAGTTATAAGATAAAAATCTCATATAAATATTACAAGATTCAAAACTTTTCTTCAAAAAGAAATATTGTTAAACTTACCTTGAGCAATTAGTCCTTTAGACTTCTCCTTCCTCTTTATTCCTTTCTTCCTCTCCTTTCCTCCCTCTATCTTACTTATATTTTTCCTCTCCCTCACTTCGACGAAAATTATAATGTTATAAGTGTGGGTTTTGCTTATATAGACTATCAAATAATTTAACTTTCATAATCATGGGTCTACCTTATCACAATTAGGATGCACTTGGTTGAATTTTTGGAAAACAAACAACTCATGTTCTTGTCTTCCTCTTCCTTAGTCAAGATATGCATAGGAAAAGGAGATTTGTATTTTGAAAATTATGATAATATGTTCTTAAGACAAGGGAAAAGGTTCCTTTGATTTAGGGATTTCTTTCCTTTTTCTTTTGTCTTAATCAATTATGATATATTTGCCTTTTTAGGTGGCAAATATTCAACCCTTGAATCTTCCTTGCTTAGCTAAAATTATTTGTATAGGATATGGATGTTTTGTCATAATGCTATGTATTATTACCCACTTGCTAAAATTATGAGTGTAGGATATAGATGTTTTTTCCTAATGCCATGTATTATCATACCACTTGCTAAAATTATGAATGTAGGATATCACACCACTTGCTAAATTTTTGTCTTAATGCCATGTCACATAATCTTGATTACACCATTATTTCATCACTTTATTTTTTTTTTCCTCTTGGGTTTGGGCTCATTCTTGCCCATTTTCTTTACTTCGGTTAGAATTCTACCTTTCATAATGGGCTTAGTCACATTTTCATGTTTTTTGGGCTACTGGTTCAATTTTTATATACTAGTCTAAGTCTATGTTTTATTTCTTCCTTGGGCTATCCTATTGGCTTGCTAAAACTTCATGTGATGTAGAAAAACTTTATATGAAGTGTGCATAGGTGAAAGCCCAATTTATGGGTGGAGATACTAAACTTAGTAACTTTGACTCTTAAATTAGGAAAAATTACCCTAATCCAATTTTAATACCTTTACTTACCTCACCAAAATTTATCTTCCTTACCCAAGAATTTTACCTTTCTTTAGTATATTTATTTCCATTTTTTCCTCTTTGGTTTTCTCTCTTTACCTATTCCATTAATGTTAGAACATTTCTATGCATACACGTAAGGTGAAGAATTTCTAAGGATTATATTTCCTTTTATATCTAAAAATTGTCTAATAAATTTTATTTCTTTAATTAAATATTTATGTACCTTTATCAATAAAAGAAACGAAATTAGGGATGTTACTTTGAATACACGAAACGAAATTAGTGATGTTACAATCAGGACCCAACAAGTTCTTTTCTCCTACCTCAAACCAACATAGTGGAGATCGGCACTTCTTACCGTATTAAACTGCATAGGGGGCCATCTTTATACTAGAGTGATAGCTATTATTATAAGCAAACTCCACTAAAGGTAGGTACTTATCTCATCCTTTACCTTGCTCTATCACACAGGCCCTCAACATATCTTCTAGGGTTTGAATGGTCCGTTCTGTCTGCCTGTTAGTCTGAGGATGGTAGGCAGTACTGAACTGCAATTGGGTACCAAAAGCTTGTTGCAACTCCTTCCAAAACCTTGACATGAACCTCAGATCTCTATCAGAAACGATATTTAATGGAATTCCATGCAGTCTAACTATTTCTTGGATTAATAATTGGACTAATTTTTCCAGTGAATAGTTAATTTTTATGGGCAAAAAGTGAGCATATTTGGTTAATCTGTGAACTATTAACCAGATAGAGTCATGTCCAATAGAAGTCTTGGGTAAACCCATGACAAAGTCCATCGAAATACTGTCCCATTTCCATTTAGGGATCTTAAGAGGTTGTAAAAATCCTATTGGGTTTTGATGCTATACCTTCACCTTCTGACAAATGAGACATTTCACCACAAACAAGGCAATGTCCTTTTTCATCCCTGGCCACCAATACATCCTCTTTAAATCCTAGTACATTTTAGTGCATCTAGGATGTACTGTGTATTTACTCTTATGCGCTTCTTGTAGGATCTTAGTCCTCAACTCTCGTTCTTGAGGGACACAAATCCTTCGCTAATACATGATTGCTCCATCTTCCATGACAAAAAAACTACCTTGATCTTTATGATCCTGTAAGTATTGGTTGTGAGCTTGAGCCTCTTTGATCTGAGCTCTAAGGTCACACCCTATACTTAAAACCATTAATGATTAGCTTCTTTGGAGTAAGAGTAGTGGCCAGCTTCAAATTTTGAAACTCCTCTAGCATCTGCATCTCATACACCATCATCTGACCCATGTGTACATATTTTTGACTCAAGGCATCAGCTACAACATTCGTCTTTCCTAGATGATACTTTATCTCAAACTTGTAGTCATTGAGAAACTCTACCCATCTTCGTTGTCTCATAATTAACTCTTTCTGGTCAAAAAGGTACTTAAGACTCATATGTTCATAGTATATTTAAAATGTTGCACCATACAAATAGTGTCGCCAAACTTATAAGGCAAAACCACCACTACCAATTCAAGATCATGGGTTGGATAATTTCCTTCATGGGGTCTTAGTTACCTAGAAGCGTAAGCAACTACCCTTTTGTCTTATATTAGCACACACCCTAGCCCTTTCTTTGAAGCATCACTATACACTTCAAATTGGCCTGTGTGGTCTGGAATAATTAAAATAGGAGGAGTGGTCAGTCTTTTCTTAAGTTCCTGGAAACTAGCTTCACATTGATTAGTCCATTTGAAAGGACTTCCCTTCCTGGTCAATTTAGTCAATGGCAAGGCTATACGAGAGAAGTTTTGTATGAACCTCCTGTAGTATCCTACCAAACCCAGGAAACTTCTAACTTCTATAACCGTCTTTGGTCTCTCCCACTGAATCACTGCTTCCGTCTTGCTAGGATCTACGAATACGACTCTATTAGAGATGGCAAGTCCGAGAAACTTTACCTCTGACAGCCAAAATTCACACTTCTCCAATTTGGCATACAACTTTTTCTCTTTCAGCACTTGCAGCACGATTTGGAGATGTTGTTCATGTTCTTTCTCACTCTTAGAATATATCAATATGTCATCAATGAACACTACCACAAATTGATCTATGTATGGTCAAAAAATGAGATTAATGTAATCCATAAAAATTGTAGGTGCATTTGTCAACCCGAAGGGCATTATGAGAAACTCATAGTGCCCATACCTAGTCCCGAAGGTTGTTTTTGGTACATCCTCCTCCTTGATCCTAATCTGATGGTATCCCGATCTTAAGTCAATTTTAGAAAATATGGAGGCTCCCTTCGGTTGATCTAATAAATCATCTATTCTAGGGAAATGATACTTATTTTTTATATTCACCTTATTCAGTTGTCTGTAATCTATGCATAGTCTCAAGCTTCCGTCTTTCTTCTTAACAAATAATACAGGAGCTCCCCAAGGTGATATACTTGGTCTAATGAATTTCTTATCTAACAATTCCCCCAACTGTTTCTTAAGTTCTTGTAGTTCCTTTGAGGCCATTCTATAAGGTGCAATAGAGATAGGCCCTGTCCCAGATAAGAGATCAATAGAAAACTCTATCTCTCTCTTAGGAGGTAAGCCTAGAATATCTGATGGAAATACTTCAGGAAACTCATTGGCTATTGGGATTTCATCAAGCTTTGATTCAACTTCTAGTTTTGATAAGTGCAAAAGAATGTATCCAAGTACTCTCTTCAACTCTCTATTGACTTGATTGGCATTAAGCATTAATAACTACATCTCCTCTTCTGAAGTAGGAGGTAGAAATTTAATGATCTTGTTGCAACAATTTAGCAAGACCCGATTTCTAGACATCCAGTCTAACCCTAGATTGACATCAATACATTTTAAAGGTAGACAAACGAGGTCTACAAAAAATGTTTTCTCCTGAATAGTGACCTGACAGTCTTTACATACAAAGAAAGTTAAGACTCTTTCCCCCGTGGGAGTTACTACAGATAACTCATAGGGGGTTTCAAAAATAGCATACGAAAGATTGCTTATACATTTTTCCAATATAAATGAATGAATAGCACCAGAGTCAAACAACACCATAAGAGCAAATCCATAGATATAGCATGTACCTTGGATCATTTTGGGGGATTGAGTTTCCTCTTGGCCGTTTAGGGTGAAAACCTTTCCTTTCACTTGAGGCTTCTGTTCCGATTACTTCCTCAAATTTTATAAGCAGTTCCTTACAAAATGACCCTTCTATCTGCAATTGAAACAAACATCTGATCTTATGTAACATGGCCAGTTACCATGCATACGTCTGCACCTAATACACTTAATTGTGGAAAAGTTTTGTTGGAAGGGTCAGGGACTTGCAGTCATTACCCTCTTGCCAGTACTGTGTCTTTTTCCTCTAACATTTCTGTTAGAGTTTTGTGGACCATTCTTCCATTTCCAGAAATTCCATCTTTGTTTCTCATCCTCCACTGCCTTCAAGCTCTTTTCCAGGAGTCTGCATTTATTTATCAGAGGTATATACTCCTTAGTCTACATAGCTACAATAGCATTCCTTATCTCTGAGTTTAATCCTACTTCAAATTTAACAGCCTTCCATGCTTCATTGGGGTTAAATCGTAGGTAAGAGGAGAACTTAGACAACTCCTCGAACCTCGCGATGTATTGGTCTATGGTCATGTTGCCCAATCTAAATTGGAGAAATTCAATCTCCTTCTCTGCTCGCACAGTACTTGGGAAGTACTTTTCTAAAAATATGTCTTTGAATACCTGCCAGGTGATCTGCCTTCCCTGGTGTGCTAAAAATTGTCTATTAAATTTTATTTCTTTAATTAAATATTTATGCATCTTTATTAATAAAAGAAACGAAATTAAGGATGTTACACTCTTCACTTATTGGGGTATAACTCTCTCATAGTAGGTCAAATTGAAGTGATTCTAGAGGTTTTTTAATGATAAGACATATGGCTACAACTTTATATTGAACATATTTTCTAATTCGGTACAAATTTTAATTCCCTGAATCATCTATTCAAAGCATTGAATTCCATCCATTCAAAGACAAATTTCAACACAATACATGTAGTACATATCCATCTAAATCTTTACTCTACATGGCGATTCATATGGCCATTCCAATATATGCACAAGCTACCTTAAACAACAAAAGCCTACAAGTATATACATACATATACATAGATATATATATATATATATATATATATATATATATATATATATATATATATATATACACATGTATCATTAAGATTTTAAACTTTTTGGTAGATTAATGTTAAACCTACTCTTATCCCAACTTTTGGTATTTTCCTTCTTCTTCTCTAACCACGTATTGCCTCTTCTATTTTTCTACCAAAACCTAACATTTCTACCATAAAAAATCCATCTAGGAGGTTTAGAATGAATATGAGAGAAGATTTAGGGGTTTAGATGCATAACAATTGCCTTGATCTTCCTTCTTGTTGCCTTTCTCTCTCCTCTCTTTCTTCTTCTTCTTTTCTTCCTCTCTTATTTCTTGGCCGTAGGCCTTTTTCTACCTTTCCCCTGAGTCGACATATTCAAGAAGTCTATAAGAAAATTAAAAAAAAAGATATTCTAGAAACCAACTTTCCATGCCAACTATGTCCTCAAACCAAGCCAAAATTACAAGTTTTCCACTCCATTAGATTGTGCCTAACCCCTTGACTAAGGCCTTTTTTGCCTTCCTCAAATTCTTCAAATGGCTTAGTTCCTCTTTTAAGAAGATGCCAATGGGTTTTGGGGTTACACCCAAAACATATCTCTAGCTCAATTCTTAGTGTTCGGTTCTAACCCCAAAATAGAATATTACACTTTCTCCACTTTTATATTTCCTTTTTTCCATTTAGTTACTTTATAATTTTCTAGGGTTTCTTCATTGTTCCATTTCATTCTTTTTCCTTCCCTTCTCCATTAAAATTAGTTTGCTATTTATTGGAAATAAAAAAAATCTAGGGATGTTACAAAATAAGTGCTAAAAGATGTAAATGAACATGAATTTTGGTTTAAATTTTCAAGATTATTTTTAATGTATAGGAAATGTGTTGGCTGAAATTTAGCACCTTTGTGTTTCAATGGGGTTGTAACACTTATAAATGCTTAAGGGAATAATTAAAATTGGAAGGAAATTATTGGAATATGGAGAATCATGTATTGGCCAAAATGTGGAAGTAAGACATGCTGGAATGCAACCATAGTTTTGACTTGTTATTTCATAGAAATTAATAAAGGTTAATGGATGGTAATAATGGAGAATGCAACATCCTTAATTTCATTTCTTTTATTAATAAAGGTGCATAAATATTTAATGTAACATCCCTAATTTTGTCTCTTTAAAGATACATAAATATTTAATTAAAGAAATAAAATTTATTAGACAATTTTTAGATATCTAAGGAAATGTAATCTTTAGAAATTCTTCGCCTTATGTGTATGCATAGAAAATGTTTCTAACATTAAGGGAAGAAGTAAAGAAAGAAAACTTAAAAGGAAAAATTAGAAATAATATACTAAAAATAGGTGGAATTCCTTGGTAAGGAAGATAAAATTTTTGTGAAGTAAGTAAAGGTCTTAAAATTTCAAGAAGATTGGATGAGGGTAATTTTTCCTAATTTAAGAGCTAAAGTTACTAAGTTTAGTATCTCCACCCATAAATTAGGCTTTCAAAAATGGACACTTCATATAGAGTTTTTCCACTTCACATGAATTTTTAGCAAGCCAATATGATAGCCCAAAGAAGAAATAAAACATAAACTTGGACTAGGATATAGAAATTGGACCAGTAGCCCAAAAATCAAGAAAATGTGACCAAGCCTATTATGAAAGATAGAATTTTAACCAAAGTAAAGAAATGGGCATGAATGAGCCCAAATTCAAGAGGAAAAATAAAAATAAAAATAAAGTGATGAAATAATGGTGTAATCAAGATTAGGTGACATGGCATTAAGATAAAAATTTAGCAAGTGGTGTGATATCCTACATTCATAATTTTAGCAAGTGGTATGATAATACATGGCATTAGGACAAAACAACTATATCCTACACTCATAATTTTAGCAAGTGGGAACTAATACATAGCATTATGACAAAACAACCTTATCCTACACAAATAAGTTTAGCTAAGCAAGGAAGATTCAAGGGTTAGAAATTTCCCACCTAAAAAGGAAAACCTATCACACTTGATAAAGACAAAAGAAAAAGGAAATGAATCCCTAAATCAAAGGGACCTTGTCCCTTATCTTAAGAATATATTATCATAATTTTCAAAATACAAATCTCCTTTTCCTATGCATATCTAGACTAAGGAAGAGGAAGACAAGAACATGAGTTGTTTGTTTTCGAAAAATCAACCAAATGCATCTTAATTGTGATAAGGTAGACCCACGATCATGAAAGGTGAATTATTGGATAGTTTATTTAAGCAAAATCCACCCTTATAACATTATAATTTCGTCCAAGTGAGGGAGAGGAAAAATAGACGCAAGGTAGAGTGAGGAAAGGAGAGGAAGAAAAGAAGAAAGAGGAAGGAGAAGTCTAGATGACTAAGTGCTCAAGGTAAGTTTAACAATATTTCTTGTTGAAGAAAAGTTTTGAAACTTGTAAAATTTATATGGGATTTTGATCTTAGAACTTTGATGATTGGTCATGGATGTTGCTATATTATGTTACATATTATGTATGTTTGAATAATTAAGCTGGTGTAGATAGTTCTGCATAGGTATGGCTATAGGTGGCAAAATTTTAAGCCTTTATTTTTAAATTTATAGGAAGAATCGGTAAGGAATTTAAATAAATGGTTAACATGAAAAATTTAGATCTATGTCTCACGGATTTTTAGCCACTGGCATCACTTAATTTGGAGTCCATATGAGATAAATATGGTTCGATTGTAAGCAGTCATCAAAAAATGGTTAATCAGGGAAGAATATGTTAGGATAGCTTCTGTTTTTTCGTTTCTAGGAACATTCTATAGGCAATTAAAATAAATGGTTAACATAAATATTATAGCTCTATGTGTCACATATTTTTAGCCACTGGAATCACTCAATATGAAGTCTATATGAGGTAGATATGGTTTGATTAGTAAGCAGTGGTCAGAAAATGGTTAATAAGGGAAGAATATGTTAGGATAACTTCTGTATTTTAATTTCCGGGAACATTCTGTAGGGAATTAAAATAAATGGTTAACATAAACATTATAGCTATATGTGTCATGGATGTTTAACCACTAGAATAACTAAATTTGGAATTCGTATGACAGAGATATGTATATATTAGTAAGTAGAGGTCAAAACCTACCCGAGAGGAAATCACCTGTATATTGAGGGAGTAATATCATTATGATTCCTTATTCTTTCGCTAAACTATTCAACATAATAGTTTTAGATAATTGGTTTATCTTTAAATTGAGACCAAGATCTCCTACATTCGAGTTAAAATGGGGGAGTTATGCTCTAATTAGTAAGAGAAGGTTAGATAGGATGAAAACCTACATCAAGAAAATAATGAAATAAAAATAATATTTTAAAAAAGAAGAAGAATATTATAAATGAAAATAATAAATGACTATTATATGCCATAACCATTTCCATTGCATGAATTTCTTACCATCTTAAGTGTGAAATTTTGACATGGAAATATTTTATAAAGTGATGTTTGAAATGGTTATGTTCATGACATGAATACCAATGATTTTTGGTAATAATTATATTTTGATGAACATACTTGTTATTGAAATCATATTTTTGGTTATTATTGTGAAAAGAAAAGAAATGAGCACGGTCACATGGCAATCCGTGTTGTGCACCAGTGGGGGACGCCCTACCAACGGCTATGATAATGATAATGAGAAAAGAAAGAAAGTGTGCCATGTCTGACGGAGCGAGAAAAGCCCGTACCGGAGAGTCGAGGATACTCAACCTGACCGGGATAGCTTGATATTCTAAAAATAGTTAATCCTGCCATACATGTCAATACTGTATGATTTTCATGTGCATAGATAAAGTGCATTTATGTCACCAAAGATATTTGTTGTAGTTTATACAGATGAACATGACGTGATGAGCTATATTGATGATTATTTATTGTTGAACTAATTGGGATTTAATTCTCACTATATTTCCATGTCATGTTCAGAAAATTAGTTATGCAGATTTTTCTATGGCTCTGACTTTTAGTGCACGTTGGATCGAGTTACTCTATGATGGGCAGATCCCAAAAACAAATAAAATATATGTGGTCGAGTTGGCTCAGATCCCGGTGAAGGTGCAACCACCCGCACCTGTATATCTGGAATTGGTCAACCAGAATAAATAAGATGTAGATATTTATGTGTTTGATATGTTGTCTGTACATTTTGATTAATGACGTCTATGTAAACTCTATATTGTATAATAATAATAAATAAAAAAGTTGTTACAGAGAATTTAATAATGCATTATAACCATTATATTTTAATGGATTAAGAAGGAAATTGGTTCTTAGAAAAGATCCAAATGAGTTAAACTACATAATAAAAGAAAAGAGAATTTATCATATGAATAGTAATATTTACCAAATAAATAGTATTTTATACCATATGAATAGTATTTTTCACATTTAGTAGCAATAAATCAAGAAAGAATTTTAATGGGATGATGGTATTAATATTAAGTAGGGGACTAAAATAAATATAAAAGTAACGAAAAATGAGTACAAAGATAAATTAGATTAAAGGGGAATGATTATGATTTAAGTTGTACAATTAAGAGAAATAAGGTAATTGAATATGTATGTGCGCAATATAGAGCCTAAATAAGTGCATAAATTGGAAGGAAATAGTTAAATTAAAATGTATTCATTTGGCGTATAAATATACCAGTTGAAGGGTCGAGAGTTATAAGCCTAAAGTATAAAGTTAATTATTAAGAATAAAGGAAGAAAATTTAGCAAAATTAAGATAATGAGCCGAATGCATTACTTAGATTAATTAAGTATAAAATAAAAGGGGAACTCTTACAACCATCATTCCATAGAACTGATTTTACCATTCTGTGCATGAGCTTGATGGCATGAATAATATATGCACCTTGCACTGATAGATGCTGAATAAATACATTGAGATATTGAGATAAGTTATTTGAGTTGCATGATATCAGTGACAAGTATGGTTAGTATATACCTATGTTGCTTTATAATTACTGAGAAAATGATATTATGCATAAGGTTGAATATGGAAATTGTAAAAATGAGAAAACGAGAATGGAAGAAACTATAGGGATGAACCTTGCAGTAGTGATTCATGGGAAAATTGTGTCTTAATGTGCTATCTTTCATCCCTTAACTCGCCGTTGACTTATGATTATTCCTTTATTTTGGTCTATTTTATTTTGTTGTTTTGAATACTACTTGGTTGTGTTCTCCTTTTATAGGTGAGCACGAGAGCCTAAGAAACAAGGGAAAAATGAATATTTGAAGAGTTTTCTGGATTAGGACTAGGCCGAGGAGGAACTATGCAAAGATCAGATTTCAAAAGATCCAAAAAAAGCCAAACAACCTCAAGCATGGCATGGGTCACGAGTATGCTTAAGGCTACATTTGAGATGCTCCATTCCATCAAAATAGACTAAAGCACGGCTCAGTTGTGTCTTAGGATATGGCGGTGCTTCGGGTCTAAAAACCTTTTCTATTTTTTATATCTTGTTGGATTCATCTTCCTCGGATTGTAATAAGTTTTATCTCTTTATCCTATCTATATTTCTCTTTTGCAATATTTGTATTGGAGAATCATTATTTATTTAATGAAATCTAGTTTGATTTTTATTCCAATCATGTTTGAGTAGATTTTATTTTAAGATTGGGGGAAATCCACGTATGAATTACTATTGTTGAATTGTTAAATTGTCCTTGTGATTGTTTGTTGGTAATCAGATCATCTCTTATGCATGACATGTGTTTAATGAAATGATTGGCCACCATTTTGTCTCAATTTTAGGTAGATAACTGATGAATTGAAAGGTGAAAGCTATTGCCAGAACTTAATAGTTAATTAGGGGCATTTTAATCACAAAAAGAGGTTAAGATCCTCAAGGAAATAAACCATTTGGTTAGCATAAATCCTAATGAGCTTAAGTTAATGTAATGCACAAAATAGGCGATTGGATTAATTTAGATACTATTATTAGACCTTGAAAGGGGCTAGTAATGGACTCAAGCGAAACCATCACTAATCACTCAAATAATGCAATTGGAAATATTTATCTTATTTGTTGAAAAAGGATTCATAACTGTGGTGAACCTTGGTCCTATGATTTTTATGATTGAATTTCATCATATATCTAGTTTAGTTGCATGCAATTTCTCATCTAATGTTTCTCTCAAACTCCATTGATTTAGATAGTTTATTTTGTGAGATACTAGTAATTGATACATTGGTCTCTGAGGGACATGACCCTTATTTGCTAGTCTAGCTACAACTATGCTGTGCACTTGCTGTATTTAAATATAACAAATTTTTTATGTCGTTGCTGGGGATTAATTATTGTCCATATTAGCTTATTTTGTGAAATAACTAGACTGAATCCTTTTCTTAATTTTCTTCTCTTTTATTTATTTATTTTACTGATTATGTCTCTTATGTGTCATTCTTTTATGGGAAAAGACCCTAAACACCTTGCTAACTGATATGTTCATAATTAAGCATGATTTAAATAACTTTAAACCTACTTTTTATTTTATTTAAGTAAAATATGATTAGAAATTAGCCTTGTTTTGCGTTTTGTGATGTAGGAGCAAAGGAAGAAGAAAATAGGAGAAAAAGATAAGAAACTCATGGAAAAATGTTGAATTACAGTCATTCCAGACCTTTCGGTATTAATTAGACCATATCTCCTACATGTAAACTCCAATAAAAGTGATTCAAATGCTTAGGAAAACCTAAGACAATAATATAAAAGTTTTATATTGAGTACTTTGTTAACTTCAGGAGATTTTAGAGTATTACAAAGCTCGAAAATTAGAATCGCGATGTAGCAAGATGAATCCTAACCTTTCTTCACTAATTTGTGTATATCTCCCTAATATTAGCTCCGATTAAGGTGATTCGAGTGGCTATGGAAATTTGATAAACAGGGATACAACTTTTATGTTGACCATTTTTCCAAATTCTGAAGAAATCTTAGCATTGTGGTGCCCAAAATTTAGCGTTATGGCGTTGGTGCTCCAAGATTTGGAGTGCTTTCGCACTGGCCTTGCATGCCATGGCAACGCATCCTCAAGCCCGTAGCACTGCGGAACTTGATGCCTAAAAAAATGATCACCATAGCGCTTTCACAAAGCACCGCTGCAGAAAGTAAAAAAACATGATTTTTAGCCCTTTTTGACTCTAATTAAAGCCCAAATGCCCGAGTACTGACCTAGAAGCAATCATACTTCATTCAGGACTCTCCAAATTTATAAATAAGGGGGAAAGAAAGCATAAAAAGCATGCAATCATCCAAGGATCCAAGGATCAAATTATCTTTTCATCTTTTTCTTTAGATTATCTTATGGCTCTGCCCGGCTAGTTTCCTTTTTGTTAGTTGCGGAAGATTGAAACCTCAAGGATCTTTTTTGCATTGTGAGATGTTGATTTAAGTTTATTATGTCAATTTTAATTGAGTATTGATTATTCATCCATTCTTATTCCCATGATTGTTTCAATTGTTATCTAGGGTGCACACTAGTGATTTCAATGTTTCAATATACTATTGAATCATATTTTGAACAAAGTTTTCATTATTATGATTTAAAAGGAAAATAGATTAATAATGTTGGATTATAAATTATTAAACCTATGGTGAATGATTGACTAAATTAAATATAGCCAATGTGTCTATATTGTTTTAGCTCTATTAGTTTCTCTAGTTCATCATACAGTTAATAGGATATATTTTAACGATATGCTAAAGGATTACTTGTTAATTAAGATTAATTGAGGTAATCGTTATCAATTACTAAAAATAAGAAGGAATAGGGATAGAATCCCTATGATAGATATTCAATTAAAGATTGATTATGTTGTCAATGATCAATGCAATTCCTTGATGGTGGATGTCAACTAAAACTAACTATCTTATCATTAATCACTCTATTTTATTTGCAATCATTCTCTCTTAGTTTATTATTTTACTTTTCTTTTTCATAAAAGGTAATACCAATCTCTGTGGGATCGACCCTTACTCCCACTACTACATGTTAGTTTAGAGGTGAGATATTATATTTAGTGTACCTGCGACAATAACCACCACTAACTTTGATCCTGAGATTGAAAGACCATTACACAGAAGGAGAAAGAAGCAAGACTGAGCATAACCTACAATGGCAAACCACAATAATCGATCTTTAAGAGACTTTACCACCACGGTCACTCAAGGCTGGAATCCTAATATAGTCATACCAGCAGTGGAAGCCATCAACGTTTAGCTGAAACCATCACTCTTGCAAATGGTCCAACAAAACCAATTTGAAGGTTCCATCACTGAAGATCCAAACCTCCACCTCTCAGCATTCTTGGAATATTGTAATACATTAAATCTCAATGGAGGTTCCCTATTTTTTTTAGGGATAAAGCTAGAGCATGGTTACATTCTCTTCCATCCAGTTCTATACTACTTGGTAAAAATTGTGTTGTTTGTGTTTCGTTAATTAACTGCAAGCGCACGGCGTAGCTGTAGTTAGTTCGATGAGTACGGGTCGTATCCCATAGAGACCAATGAGAAATTACTAAATTTCTACAAAACAAGCTATCTAAATCAATGTAATTCGATGGAGAGATATGATAATTAAGCAAATAAGATAATCAATTAACAAAAGCCTAGGTTTAAGGTTTATTGCACTTATGATATTCAACAATCAATATGTACCTCTAATTACAATTATCTAGGTGATAGGGGATGGTTAAAACTTAATTAATTAATAACCTCTTTCAAGCATTACTAATCGTACTTAGCTTAATCCAATTGCCTACTTTTCGTGGTTCTTAGTTCAACCAAAGTTCATTAAGTTCTATGCTTACCATATTATTCAATTAATAGGGGTTCTTATGCCTACCTATTGATTCCATTCCTAGAGAACCTTAAACTACTTTCATGATTAAGATATCCCTAATTAACTATTAAGTTTCAGTATTAACTTTCAACTTTCAGTTCATCAGTTAATAACCTAAAACGTGATAAACATTGGCTAGACATTCATCAACTCATATAATGCATAATAATTAATCCCAATTAACCATAGACAATTACAATTAGGGTTTCATGTAACAACCTTTTTTTTCCTTTATTATTATACAATATTGAGTTCACATACATGTCATTAATCAAAACAGACGTATAACATATCAAACACATAGATATTTACATCTTGTTTATTTTGGTTGACCAATTCTGGAGATACAGTTGCGGGTGGTTGCACCTTCACCGGGATCTGAGCCAACTCGACCACAAACATCTTATTTGATTCTGAAATCTGCCCAACATAAAGTAACTCAATCCAATGTGCACTAAAAGCCAGAGCCTTAGAAACAAAAGATGCATAATTAATTTTCTGAACATGATATGGAAATATAGTGAGAATTAAATCGCAGTAAGTTCAACAATAAATTATCATCAGTAAAGCTCATCACGTCATGTTCAGCTGTATAAACTATAGAAAATATCTTTGGTCACATGAATGCATTATATCTATGCACATAAGAATCATACTGTAATGATATATATGACAGGATTAACTATTTTCCAAATATCATATGATGGCCATCAACTTATTCTCATTTCAAGCTACCCCGATCAGGGTGAGTATTCTCTACTCTTCGGTACGGGCTTTTCTCACTTCGTCTGACATGGCCCACTTTCTCTTTCTTTTCTCATTATCATGATCATAACCGTTGGTAGGGCGTCCCCTACTGGTGCACCACATGGATTGCCATGTGACCGTGCTCATTTCTTTTCTTTTCACAATGATAGCTAAAAATATGCTTTCAATAACAAGTATGTTCATCAAAATATAATTATTACCAAAAATCATTAGTAATCATGCCATGAACATAACCATTTCAAATATCACTTTATAAAATATTTCCATGTCAAAATTTCACACTTAAGATGGTAAGAAGTTCATACAATGGCAATGGCTATGGCTATACTAGTCATTTATTAAGATTCATCTTCTTTTTTAAATACTAATTTTATTCCTTTATTTTTCTTGATGCAGGTTTTCATCCTATCTAACCTTCTCTTACTAATCAGAGCATCACTCCCTCAATTTAACTCTGATGTAGGTGATCTTAGTGTCAATTTCAAGATAAAACAATTATCTAAAACTATTATGTTGAACATTGTAGCGAAATATTAAGAAATCAAGGTGATATTACTCCCTCAATGTACAGATTATTTCTTCTCGTGTAAGTTCTGACCTTTACTGACTAATTAGACCATATCTCCCAAATTTGAACTCCAAATTGAGTTATTCCAGTTGGTAAAAATCCATGAGCCCTATATCTATAATTGTTATCTTGGCGTACGATTTTAACTCCCTACAGAATATTTTCCAAAAATTCAAAAACTAAAGCTTTAATAACATATTCTGAATAAACATTTTCTGACCTCTACCACATGTGGACTCCAAATGGAATGCTTCCAGTGGCTAAACATCCATGACACACATATATTTAATTCTTGTGTTAACCATTTATTTTAATTCCCTACCAATAATTCCCAAAAATTAAATTACCGAAGCTATCCTAACATATTCTTCCCTGATGATTCATTTTCTGACCTTTGACTACTAATCAAACCATAGCTACCTCATATGGACTCCAAATGGAATAATTCCAGTGGGTAAAAATCCGTGACACATATATCTTTAATGCTTATGTTAACCATTTATTTTAATTCCTTATAGATTGTTCCCAGAAATTAAAATACCAAAGCTTAAAATTCTGTCAACCATAGCCATACCCATGCAGAACTATCTACACCAACCTAAGTATTCAAACATACATCACATGCAAGATCAATATGTAACATGATATAGCAACATCCATGACCAATCATCAAAGTTCTAAGATCAAAATCTCATATAAATATTATGAGTTTCAAAGGTTTTCTTCAAAAAGAAATATTGTGAAACTTACTTGGAGTAATTAGTCCCCTAGACTTCTCCTTCCTCTTTCTTCCTTTCTTCCTCTCCTTTCCTCACACTACCTTGCTTCTATTTTTGGTCTCCCTCACTTGGACGAAATTCTCATGTTGTAAGGGTGGGTTTTCTTATATAGACCACCAAATAATTCACCTTTCATGAACATGGGTGTAACAGCTCCATTTATGTAACAAATTTTTTTTCTTATTTAACATCATGAAGTTATTACCTCAACTTAACTCACAATAATATTTATTTAATTATACAATACTAAGTTTACACTCACATCATTAATACAAACATTTGTACAAGACATACATGTACATATAAGCCCTAATCTTCCACATAGACTATTTTCGGGGCCACTGGTTTGGGTGGTGGCACCTCCGCCGGAATCTCAGTCACTTCAACAACTGATATATCTGCAATAATAGGTATTTGCCCAAGATAGGGCACCTCGATCATACGTACGCAATAATAAGTCTCATTGAAAACAACTGCATAGCTAATTTTCTGAACATGATATGGAAATATAGTGAGAATTAAATCCCAGTATGTTCAACAATAATTCATTATCAATATAGTTCATCACGTCATGTTCAGCTGTATAAACTACAGAAAATATCTTTAGGTCACATGAATGCACTTTATCATGCACATGAAAATTATATAGTTATGACATGTATGGCATGAATAACTATTTTTCGAATTTCATATGATGGCTATCAACTTATTCTTAATTCAAGCTACCCCGGTCAGGGTGAGTATTCTCTACTTTTCGGTACGGGCTTATCTCGCTCCGTCCGACATGACACACTTTCTCTTTCTTTTCTCATGAATATAATCATAACCGTTGGTAGGGCGTCCCCTACTGGTGCACCACATGGATTGCCATGTGACCGTGCTCATTTCTTTTCTTTTCATATTAATAGCCGAAAATATGATTCTAATAACAAGTATGTTCATTATATTCTCATGCCATAATGTATCAAAACATAATCATTCTCAAAATTCATTGGTAAACTGAAATTATGCCATGAATATAATCATTTTCTAATTTTCACTTTATAAAATATTTCCATGTCAAAATTCCACACTAATACCTCGGTAACTGGATAGTAATTGTAGTCTGTAAACAGCGCACCAGGAAAGTTCCCAGAAAAGAGAGGTGGGTCACTAATGGACACGCTTAAGTACCAAGTCTTTCCTTGCCAGAGCTTTCCTTAGACATGCACTTTTCACAAATCACAATTTTTTTTCCAGTAACTAGAATAATTCTTTTCTGATCTTGAAATACTGCAACCACGGAGCATACTTTGATTTTTCAAATAAAACCGGCACTTTCAAAACTTCTTGGAAATTTATATGAGTACTAGGGTAAATTCTATGTTAAAAATTACACACTTAAAATGGTAGTAAGTTCATGCAATGGCAATAGCTAGGGCATACACTAGGCATTTATTATTTTCATTTATAAAATTCCTCTTCTTTCTTGAATATTATTTTCATCTTTTCATTTTCTTTATGTCTAGGCATTTATTCATTTTATTTCTACTTATATCATTTCCAACACATGTTCTTACAAATTTTATAGAGCATTTTTCCTCAAATTGATTTCTACTATTACCTTAAAAATTCATCTAGGGTAGAAAAAAAATATTCAAAATAGGTTTTACTAACTTTTAACACAGCCTTTGCTTACAAATCAGAGCATAACTCTCTCATTTTAACTCCGATTAAGATGATCTTAGTGTCTATGAAACGCTAAGACAATTATCTAAAACTATTATGTTAATCATATCAACAAAATAGTATGATATCGTGGTGTTATTACTCCTTTAAATTTAGTATGTTTTTCTTCTCATGTAGGTTCTGCCCTTTACTGACTAATTAGACCATATCTCTCAAATTTGAACTCCAAATTGAGTTATTCCAGTTGGTAAAATTCCATGAGCCATATATCTATAATTGTTATGTTGGCACGCTATTTTAATTCCCTACAGAATATTCCCAAAAATTCAAAAACTAAAGCTTTAATAACATACTCTTCCCTGAATAAACATTTTCTGACCTCTGCTTACTAATCAGATCATATATACCTCATATGAACTCAAAATTGAGTTATTCCAGTTGGTAAAATTCCATGAGCCATATATCTATAATTGTTATGTTGGCATGCTATTTTAATTCCTTACAGATACTTCCCATAAATTAAAATACTGAAGCTATCCTAACATATTTTTCCCTGATGACCCATTTTTTGACATTTTTCTACTAATTGGATCATATCTCCCTTATATGGACTCCAAATTCTATGATTCCAGTGCCTAAATATCCATGACACATATTTCTTTAATTCCTATGTTAACCATTTATTTTAATTCCTTATAGATTGTTCCCACAAATTAAAATACCGAAGCTTAAAATTCTGCAACCCATAGCCATAACCATGCAGAACTATCTACACCAACCTAAGTATTCAAACATACATCACATGCAAGATCAATATGTAACATGATATAGCAACATCATGACCAATCATAAAAGTTCTAAGATCAAAATCTCATATAAATATTATAAGTTTCAAAAGTTTTCTTCAAAAAGAAATATTGTTAAACTTACCTGGAGAACTTAGTCCCCTAGACTTCTCCTTCCTCTTTCTTCCTTTCTTCCTCTCCTTTCCTCACTCTACCTTGCTTCTATTTTTCCTCTCCCTCACTTAGACGAAATTCTAATGTTGTAAGGGTGGGTTTTCTTATATAGACCATCAAATAATTCACCTTTCATGATCATGGGTCTACCTTATCACAATTAAGATACACTTTGTTGAATTTTTGGAAAACAAACAACTTATGTTCTTGTCTTCCTCTTCCTTAGTCAAGATATGCATAGGAAAAGGAGATTTGTATTTTGAAAATTATGATGATATGTTCTTAAGATAAGGGACAAGGTCCCTTTGATTTAGGGATTCATTTCCATTTTCTTTTGTCTTAAACAAGTATGGTAGGTTTGCCTTTTTAGGTGGCAAATTTCTAGCCCTTGAATCTCCATTATTTGGTTGATATGATTTGTGTGGGCTATGAATGTTTTGTCCTAATACCATGTATTATCATACCACTTGCTAAAATTATGAGTGTAGGATATAGATGTTTTTGTCCTAAAACCTTGTATTATCATGCCACTTGCCTAAATGATGAATGTAGAATCACACCACTTGCTAAATTTTTGTCTTAATGCCATGTAACCTAATCTTTATTCTTATTATTATATCATCATATAATTTATTTTATTTTATTTTTCCTCTTGGATTTGGGCTTATTCCTACCCATTATGGGCTTGTCCTTCCCATTTTCTTTGCTTTGGATAAAATTCTTCCTTTATTGGTGGACCTGGTCACATTTTCATAATTTTTGGGCTATTGGTGCAATTACTATATCCTAGTCCAAGTCTATGTTTTATTTCTTGTTTAGGTTATCCAATGGGCTTGTTAGAAACTTATGTGAAGTGGAAAAACTCTATATGAAGTGTCCATAGGTAAAAGCCCAATGTATGGGTAAAGATTTTAAACTTAGTAACTATAGTTCTTGAATTAGGAAAAATTACCCTAATTCAATGTTCTTGAAATTTTAAGACCTTTACTTGTTTCTAAAAATTTATCTTCCTTATCCAAGAATTTTGCATCTCTTTAGTATGTTATTTCTAATTTCTTTCCTATTAGATTTTCCTTCTTTATTTGTTCTCTTAATGTTAGAAACATTTTCTATGCATATACATGAGGTGAAGAATTTCTAAGGACTATATTTCCTTAGATATATAAAATATTGTCTAATAAATTTTATTTCCGTAATTAAATTTTTTATGTACCTTTATCAATAAAAGAAACGAAATTAAGGATGTTACAATGGGTCTACCTTATCACAATTATGATACACTTTGTTGAATTTTTGGAAAACAAACAACTTATGTTCTTGTCTTCCTCTTCCTTAGTCAAGATATGCATAGAAAAAGGAGATTTGTATTTTGAAAATTACGATGATATGTTCTTAAGATATGGGGCAAGATCCCTTTGATTTAGGGATTCATTTCCTTTTTCTTTTGTCTTAATCAAGTATGATAGATTTGCCTTTTTAAGTGGCAAATTTCTAGCCCTTGAATTTTCCTTACTTAACTAAAATTATTTGTGTAGGATAATGATGTTTTGTCATAATGCTATGTATTATTACCCACTTGCTAAAGTTATGAATGTAGGATATAGATATTTTTGTCCTAAAGCCTTGTATTATTATGCCACTTGCCAAAATGATGAATGTAGAATCACACCACTTGCTAAATTTTTGTCTTAATGCCATGTCACTTAATATTGATTACACCAATATTTCATCACTTTAATTTTATTTTTATTTTTATTTTTCCTCTTGAGTTTGGGCTCATTCTTGCCCATTTTCCTTACTTTGGTTAAAATTCTACCTTTCATAATGGGCTTGGTCACATTTTCATGATTTTTGAGCTACCGGTCCTATTCTATATCCTAGTTCAAGTCTATGTTTTATTTCTTCCTTGGGCTATCCTATTGGCTTGCTAAAAATTCATGTGAAGTAGAAAAACTCTATATGAAGTGTTTATAGGTTAAAGCCCAATTACGGGTGGAGATACTAAACTTAGTAACTTTTGCTCTTAAATTAAGAAAAATTACCTTAATCCGATCTTCTTGAAATTTTAAGACCTTTACTTACTTCACAAAAATTTATCTTTCTTTACCTAAGAATTTCACCTTTCTTTAACATGTTTATTTCTAATATTTTCTCTTAGGTTTTCTTTCTTTACCTATTCCATTAATATTAGAACATTTCTATGCATATATGTAAGGTGAAGAATTTGTAAGGAAAATATCTAAAAATTACGGGATGTTACATTTCACAATTCTAATTAATGCAATATCATCATACCATAAGTGGGTTTACTGAAACCCTAGATCAAATTCTACTCACACATAATTGAAAGATAAACCATAATCAAATTCATTAAATAAATCATCAATGTTTAATACAAACTAAGAGAAAGGAGTAGAAGAAGAACTAAGTGCATAATAGAAAGATAAAACTTGGTTTGCAGAAAGTAGATGAATAAGAGATACAAGCTTCAATCAATCCAAATTCTACTCTAAGAACATAAAGTAATCAATAATCCTAATTTAAACCGAATCTAATGGTGTTTCCTGAGCTTAAACTAAGTTTCTCTGAGTATGTATGCCTCTAGATATCTTTCTCCACGCTTCCCCCTGTATTTATAGTCCCTTGGGTACTTAAAACCCTAAAAAATACGGATTTTATAGACACATAGCATGACTATGTTCTAGAACACGACTTGGCCCTGCTTCTGGCTAGATTCTGGGAATTCACTCCACGTTTTACACAAAACACGGCCTGGCCATGTTTAAGGCTGCTAAGCTTAATTCCATTCAATTTGTTCTGGGTTTCCTCCTTGCTTCTTCCTCAACTTGTTCTAAGTCCATATAGTTCTTCACATGAATGTTTTCTCTTGATTCTTAGCCTCTTTTGCATACCTACAAACATAAAACAAACCAAAGAAGTATCTAGAGCAAGTAAAACAAGAACAAAAGCTGAAGCAGGGAAATAATCACAAGTTCACTATAAGTTAAGGGATAAAATATAACCATTAAACACTCAATTTTCCCCTTTGTCAACTCCACCATACTTAAACCTTTGCTTTTCGTCAAGTAAATAACATGACATATCAGCAAGAAGGGGGAAAATCCATACAAATTCCAAATGATAGAAAAATGTAATACAAATAACTCTTTACTCAATCAACGTGAACACATCAGATATATGAATAGATATTTATCAAATAGTCTTCATTCTTCTAAAACTAAACCTAAATTATCCTATTTTATACCTACTTCTATTGTTACCATTGATTGTATGCACGAAATTGATTTTTAGACACTCACGAAGACCACCTCATCCTTTAGATCTCCCTATGTTGCCTTACTCTTATTTCTATTTTTCTCACTCTTTTTTCTCACTCAAATTCTTCTACTTCTCACTTTTTCTTCTTTCTTTTCTCTTTTTTTTCATTCATTTATATTTTGTTCATTTTTTTATAGAAATATACAGTGAGTGTATTTTATGCTCCATCTCACTTAGGTATAGGCAATTAGGTACTCATGCTAATGCCTTTTTGGTGCCTTGAAGGGGTACTCAGAGTGAAAACTTTTTGAGTTTTATATTCCCTCATTTTTCACCTCTCCCTAACTTCTCACTCTCATAGTGTTAAAATCAAATAGGGTATACAATTTATAGCACAATAGAAGAGATATTTTTGAAATAATTAGAAGTTCAATGCTAGTAGTAAGAGACTAAGATGATAACTACCTATTTCTTATTATATTGTGCATTACATGTTCATGAGTTAAAATATCCTATATTACATCAATCTATTTCTAAAACAGCAAACTATATGATTATGCATTAACACAAGAGAGATTCAATATATACATGCAAGAGAAAACTTAATTAGCTAGTGAAAATTAGCCAGTACAAACTAAAAAGTGAAGATCAGCCAGTGAAAATCAAAAGCTAATGTAACTAATCCCCCATGCTTAAACTTGACATTGTCCTCAATGTCAGTATCAATTAATGTACAAGCAAGGGAAAGAAGTAACTTACTTACTTACTAGTCTTTTAGGGTGGTGGTGATGGTTGGTTCTAACTTAGGTGCCATTGGTACTAGGCTTTCATCATTCCCTGTATGCTTTGGATTGTGTCATTCATTACATGCAGGGTGTCCCTTTGAGCTAATTGTTCCTCCTTTATTCAGGGAAGCTAGGAGGAGATGGAATCCTAGTCCTCTGGTGGTACATATGGGGTACCTGTAGTGTCAGAGTACTAAAAATAAGGTAGGGGTAGTAGAGCCAAAAATGGCTCAAGGGGTGATAAAGGGGTATTTTCAGTACTTAATGGCTATATTTTATCCCCTAATTCATAGTAAACTTGTGGTTATTTCCCTACTTTTGGTTATGGTTTGCTTTGGGTACTGCTTTAGTTGTTTTTATGCTTATAGGTGAGCAAAAGAAGACAAGAAGCAAGGGAAAACACTCATGAGAAGTACCAAATGGATATGGAATATGATTGAGGAGGAAGCAAGGAGCAAGCCCACCAAAAATCAGCAAATTCTGAGCATGGTAGCATGAAGCACGACCAGGCCGTGCTTGGTGGCATGCACCACGGCCAGGCCGTGCTCTGTGCAAGAAGCTATAGGAAATCCCAGAAACCAGCCCGAAGCACGGCCAGGCCGCGTCCTGGGACACGACCATGCTGCGAGTCTGCGAGCTCTGTGTTTTTTAGGGTTTTGGCCGCCCAAAGTGTTATATATTGAGGGGAAAACGCAGGAGAAAGGGGGAGAACCGAAAATACACTTAGGGAATGAGTTCTTAGGCTTAGGAAACACCTTAGGGTTAGGTTTAGAGTACGATTAATGGTTCAATTCATGTTCTAGGTTAGATTTCACATTGATTCAGCATTGTATTTCATCTTTACATTCAGCAATCCAGGTTTTATCTTTCCATCTTTACTTCTACTTCTACTTCTACTGCTTTCTCTTGGTTTGTATTGAATACTTATGATTTGCTCAATGAATTTGGTTTTAGTTTCTATTTCTATTATGCTTGAGTAGTTTTTATCTAGGGTTTTGGTAAACCCACTTATGGTGTGATGATACTATGTTGAATTGAACTTCTGGAACCCTAATTGTTGTTATCTATGGTTAATTAGGATTGGCTATTATGCATTGGTTATATGAGTTGATGAATGTTTGGCCAATATTTGTCACGTCTTAGGATATTAATTGATGGACTGAAAGGTGAAGATTAATACCGGAACCTAATGGTTAATTAGGGATATCTTAATCACGAAAGTAGTTTAAGGTTCTCTAGGAACGAATCAATTAATGGGCATGAGAAAACCGATTAATTGTATTCCATGGTTGGCATAGAACTTAATGGACCTAGGTTGAACTAAGAACCACAAAAGTAGGCAATTGGATTAACCTAGGTACGATTAGTAACGCTTGAAAGAGGTTGTTAGTTAATTAAGGCTAACCATCCCCAATAACCTAGACAATCGCAATTAGAGGTACATAAGGGATGTTGAACATCATAAGTGTGGTGAACTGTAACCCTAGGCTTTGTTTAATTGATTATCTTTACTTATTTAACTGCGACAAACTCTTTATTGCTTTTCATCAATCTAGATAGCTTGTTTTGCATCGTTCTAGTAGTTGACATAACTCTCTGTGGAATACGACCCATACTCGCTGGACTAGCTACAGCTACGCCGTGCACTTGCGGCATTAGGTAAAACTTACACGCAATAAGTTTTTAGCGCCGTTGCCGAGGAGCAAAGCCAATATTAGATATTTTACAAAATAGCTAGACTAGATCAAATTTAGTTTATTTTTCTTCTTTATTTTTCTGCACAATTTTCATTTGCTGATTTTGCTTCTTTTCTTCCTTCATAGGTGTGTTTCTCTTGTATGCGAAGAAACCGTGGGTTTATTGCTGAGTTTGACCCAGAAATTGAACGCACCCTACGAAGGATAAGAAAAGGTAAGCAGCAGGAGAATTCTGTAGTTACTATGGGGGAAAGAGATAATCGGTCACTGAAGGACTTCACAGCCCCAGATACACATGGTCGGAACCCCAGCATAGTCAGGCCAGTGGTAGAAGCTAATAACTTCGAGCTGAAGCCATCTCTCTTGCAGATGGTTCAGCAGAACCAGTTTGGATGGTCACTTAATGAAGACCCTAATCTCCATCTCTCTATGTTTTTGGAGTACTGCGACACCCTGAAGTTGAATGGGGTCTCCTCAAATGCTATCAAGTTAAGATTATTCCCTTTCTCACTAAGGGATAAGGCACGAGCTTGGCTGCACTCTCTCCCATCGGGGTCCATCACCACTTAGCAGCAGCTTTCTCAAGCTTTCCTAGCCAAGTATTTCCTGCCAAGTAAGACGGCCCATTTAAGGAACAAGATTACTACATTTGCTCAAAGGGATGAAGAATCCTTATATGAGGCATGGGAAAGATTCAAGGAGCTCCTCAGGGTATGCCCACATTATGGGCTAGAAAAATGGTTGATAGTCCATACATTCTACAATGGACTAGTCTACAGCACCCGGATGTCTGTGGATGCTACAGCTGGAGGAGCCATTATGAACAAAACTGTAGATGAGGCATATGAGCTAATTGAAGATATGGCTCAAAATCACTACTCATGGTATAGTGAAAGGCAGCCGAGGAAACCAGCAGGTATGTATGAAGTAGATGCGTTTAATCATCTTACTTCTAAGGTTGATGCATTGTTTCAAAAGTTAGATAAATTGAGCATCAATGCTGTTAGTTCTTCTTCGTCTTCTACATGTGAGATCTATGGGTGTGTTGGCCATATAGCCGGTAATTGTCAACTTGGAAATTCTGCACCTCAGGATTGTGAACAAGTGAACTTTGTGAACGATAATCAGAAAAGCAATCCCTACAGCAACACCTACAATCCAGGTTGGAGAAACCACCCAAATCTCTCATATAAGCCGAATGCAAATCAGCAGGCTCAGAATAACTTTAGACAACCTCCTGGGTTCCAAAATCAGAGGCCATTCAACCCAGCTCCTCAGCCAAAGTCAACTTTGGAGGCTTTAATGGAAAATTTCATCACTACACAGCGTAAGCAGAATGATGAATTTAGAGCCTAGAATTATTCTATGAATGAGGCTATTAAAGATTTAGCCTCCAAGGTAGACTCACTTGCTACTCATAGCAAGATGCTGGAAACTCAAATAGCACAGCAAGCAAGTCTACCTAACAGGAACTGTGGTAGACTTCCAGGCCAAACTGAGAACCCTAGAGAGCATTGTAATGCCATTACTTTGAGAAGTGGTAAGCAGTTGGCTGAATCTGAGAGAAGTGGGGAGGTAAAGATAAATGAACCTCAGGCTACATCTGAGAAGAAATTAGAAGAGGAAAAGAAGGAAGAAGAGCCAAAATACATGGCTCCTGAACCATACAAGCCACCAATCCCTTTTCCTCAAAGATTGGTTAAGGCTAAGCAAGAGAAGCAGTTTGGGAGATTTCTGGATGTGTTGAAGAAGCTGAATATCAATATCCCATTTCTAGAAGCCATCTCCCAAATGCCATCCTATGCAAAGTTCCTGAAAGAGATCCTCTCAAACAAGAGGAAGATTGATGAGCATGCTGTGGTGGCACTAATAGAGGGATCTAGTGCATTAATTCAGAATAAGCTTTCTGAAAAGCTTAAGGATCCCAAAAGCTTCTCCATTCCTTGCTCTATTAGAGATATGAAAATAGACAGAGCCTTATGTGACCTTGGAGCAAGTGTCAGCCTCATGCCTCTCTCGGTGTGCAAAAAGCTTCAGATGGGTGACTTGAAGCCCACTGCCCTTTCCCTTCACTTGGCTGACCGATCCATCAAGCATCCAGTAGGTATATTAGAGGATGTTATTTTAGAGATGGAGGAAGATGATAAAATCCTCATCATTCTTGGAAGGCCTTTCCTAGCTACGGCCGGTGCTAATATAAATGTGAAAGATGGAAAGCTTTCATTGAATGTAAGGGATGAAAAAGTAGAATATAATTTGAATGATGCTATGCACCCTCCATCTCTAGGTGAATCTTACAACATGATTAGCTTAACTGAACTTAATGTGAATGATAATGCCATGAATTTTTCTCCTTCTAACCCACTTGAGTTATGCTCTGTGGAAAGTTCTTGTGTTTATGTCAAATAGGGGAAAGAAAAGTAAGAAATTGAGGAGGAAGTGAAAGATACAAAGCTTGAACCCAAACCACCTCCTCAAAGCTTGAATGGAGCTAAGAAGGAAAAGAATGAGCCAAGAGGATCTTTGAAGACCAGTAGGAAAAGCCTCATACACCACACTAAGAGGCAATGGATAGCAAAGAGAGTTATTAACACTCTCTTCAAGCCTCCTTGAGTGGAAAGCATGAAAAGGGAGTCGAGCTGAATACTTTAAACAAGCGCTTTGAGGGAGGCAACCCACATTTTAACTTTTAAAGTTTCCTTTAGTTTTGTTTTCTGGTTTTTAGTTTAGTCTTCATCTTTAATTTTAGTTGATTTCTTTGGTTATAGGTTCAATGAGTGTTTCCTCATGTATTTTAGGTTCAATCCCATGTGCTCAAAGTGATATCAAAGGATTAGAATCAAAGGAGCTCAAAGAGAGTCAAAAGCTGAAGCAAAAACTAAAGATTTGTAGCTTTCAGCCTGCAACACGGGCTGCTCATGTCCTCCACCACAGCCGTGCTGCAAGCACGACCAGAAAGCTGCAAGAAAAGGTGCCACCCGTGAAAAGCACGGCCAGGCCATGTCCTGGGACACGGCTGTGCTCCACGCACCTCCTTTTCTGCATGCTTTTCCAGCCCACAGCACGGGTGGGTCGTGCTGATAAGCACGACCGAGCATCCAGGCTATGCCCAAAGAAAAAGGAGAAAAAAGGGCCATCCAGCCCAAAGCAAAAGTGGGCTGTGTTTTTAGCCCAGCTCTAATACAAAATGCTGCATTGCTTATATCTGGCTTACCCATTGCTGATGCTATACACTTGGCACCTGAGTCAGAATCCTCAACCACCTCCTTCAGAAGACTACAAAGCAAGTAAGTTACTTCACCCTTTGCCTGTACTTTCATTTATATTGACATTGAGAACAATGTCAAGTTTAAGCATGGGGGAGTAGCTTTAGGCTTGTGATTTCCTCTGATTAGTTACTATTGCTGAATATCTCATGTTGCATTGTAAAATCTCTCGGTTTACTATTTCAGAGATAGATTGATGTAATCTAGGTTGATTTTAGCTCATGAACATGTGATGCACAATAGGATATGAAATAGGTAGTTATAATTTTAATCTCTCTCTTCTAGGATTAAACCTATAATTTTTTTGGAAAATATCTCTCTATTGTGCTGTGAATTGTATGCTATTTTTGATTTTAACACTATGAGAGTGTGAAGGTAGGGAGAGGTGAAAAATAAGGGAATGTGCACCCCAAAAAGTTTTCACTCTGAGTACCCCTTCAAGGCACTAAAAAGGCCTTAGTATGAATACCTAGATGCCTTTACCCTAGTAAGATGGAGCATAAAATGCACTCACCGCATATTTCTAAAAAAATTAAATGAATGAAAAAGAAAAAAAAGAAAATGATGGAAAGTAAAAGAGTTTGAATGAGAAAAAGAGTGATAAAATAGAAATAAGGGTAAGGCAACATAGGGAGATCTAAAGGATGAGGTAGCCTACTTGAGTGACGAAAAATCAATTAGATGCATACATTCAATGGTACCAATAGAAGCAGATATATAATAGGAGAATTTTGGTTTAGTTTTAGAAGAACAGAGACTATCTTGTAAATGTCTATTCATATATCTATTGTGTGCACACAGATTGAGTGACAAATTATCCATATTGCATTTTTCTATCTTCTAGAATCTGATTGCATCTTTCCCCCTTCCTGATATGATATGTTATTTGCTTAAGGAGAAGAAAAGGTTTAAGCATGGGGGAGTTGATAAAGGGGTATTTTGAGTACTTAATGGCTATATTTTATCCTCTAATTCATAGTAAACTTATGGTTATTTCCCTGCTTTTGGTTATGGTTTGCTTTGGATACTGCTTTGGTTGTTTTTATACTTGTAGGTGAGCAAAAGAAGACAAGAAGCAAGGGAAAACACTCATGAGAAGTACCAAATGGATATGGAATATGATTGAGGAGGAAGCAAGGAGCAAACCCACCAAAAATAAACAAATTTTGAACATGGCAGCATGAAGCACGGCCAGGCCGTGCTTGGTGGCATGCACCACAGCCAGGCCGTGCTCTGTGCAAGAAGCTGCAGGAGATCCCAGAAACCAGCCCGAAGCACGGTCAAGCCGTGTCCTGGGACACGGCCGCGCTGCGGGTCTGCGAGCTTCTTGTTTTTTAGGGTTTTGGCCGCCCAAAGTGTTATATATTGAGGGGAAAACGCAGGGGAAAGGGGGAGTACTGAAAATACACTTAGGGAATGAGTTCTTAGGCTTAGGAAACACCTTTGGGTTAGGTTTAGAGTAGGATTAATGGTTCAATTCATGTTCTAGGTTAGATTTCACATTGATTCAGCATTGTATTTCATCTCTACATTCAGTAATCTAGGTTTTATCTTTCCATCTTTACTTCTACTTCTACTTCTACTGCTTTTTCTTGGTTTCTATTGAATACTTATGATTTGCTCAATGAATTTGGCTTTAGTTTCTATTTCTATTATGCTTGAGTAGTTTTTATCTAGGGTTTTGGTAAACCCACTTATGGTGTGATGATACTATGTTAAATTGAACTTCTAGAACTCTAACTGTTGTTATCTATGGTTAATTAGGATTGGCTATTATGCATTGGTTATATGAGTTGATGAATGTTTGGCCAATATTTATCACATCTTAGGATATTAATTGATGGACTGAAAGGTGAAGATTAATACCAAAACCTAATGGTTAATTAGGGATATCTTAATCACGAAAGTAGTTTAAGGTTCTCTAGGAACAAATCAATTAATGGGCACGAGAAAACCGATTAATTGTATTCTATGGTTGGCATAGAACTTAATGGACCTAGGTTGAACTAAGAACCACGAAGTAGGCAATTGGATTAACCTAGGTACGATTAGTAATGCTTGAAAGAGGTTGCTAGTTAATTAAGGCTAAACCATCCCCAATAACCTAGACAATTGCAATTAGAGGTACATATGGGATGTTGAACATCATAAGTGTGGTGAACCGTAACCCTAGGCTTTGTTTAATTGATTATCTTTACTTATTTAACTGTGACAAACTCTTTATTGCTTTACATCGATCTAGATAGCTCATTTTGCATCGTTTTAGTAGTTGACATTGCTCTCTGTGGAATACGACCCGTACTCGCCAAACTAGCTACAGCTACGCCGTGCACTTACGGTATTAGGCAAAACTTACTCAGAACAAGGGGAAAGTCATCCCCTATAGTAACATCATCACCCTTTCTACTCCCTTGCAGAGGGTACATCCAATTCTCTTCATTAACCATTGCAGTCCTAGTAGGGTTAGGAAGGCAAAAAATATTATGGCCACGGAGATGCAGCTATTAGTCGGCATTTCTTTTAACAATCAATTGCATATGCAAATAGGATTCTAAATCAATCCTGCAGCTGCCAGCTATTAGTTGTAAATCCTGAAGATTTTTCTCCAATCCTAACCCTCTAACAAGTGTAGTTATTAAACCTCCTATGACTGCCTTACCATTCATGGCATTACCCACTCTGGCCATTTGATGGGCTATAAAAGCTTCAGTGTCCACCTTATGCCCAAAGAAAATAAAGCTCTCTTTTGTTTGTAACCCCATCATTCTTGGCCCTACCAAAAATGATATGAGCCATTAGGTGCTCTAAATATCTAAAAGTGGGGTTGTAAATAAAAGAGGCTTTCGAAAAATGGGCACTATATTGCCCCCCAACAGAAATAGAGTTCAAAAAATGTTGAGGAACAAAACTTTTTTAGGACTAATCTATCTCCCCCGGGAGGCAATCAAAATAATGCATTAAATTCAGTCAATGATAAACTAAATGAACGATCAAATATTCTAAAGTTAATGTAGCCCTAGTTGATGTCGGGACCTAAAGACAGGACCACATTAACTAAACTAAAGTACTCTAAGGTGGTCCACCCAATCCGATCAACTAAGTAGCGAACGTCGGTTAAAAGTCCTAATCGTTCCAAACACTCCTCAACCATATACCGGGTACTCAACATTCCCTATTTAACTAGAGTATCGTATCTTACTCGTTGAGTATCATCAATGAACACTATACCATACTCATTTATTTGATAATGAGGTTGGGACGGTCTTTGAATCCGTCCTCTACGCGATTGTTAGGATTAGGAGGAGCTTTGGCCAGTTCTGGCTCTTTTAGGGGACATTTAGATAATGATATGCAATACAATCAAGAGGGGAGTGAAATAAATAGGAACAAAAAATTAACAATGGACTAAAGTAATTCAATATTTATGCAGACCCAAAATAAGCAAATCAAACAAGTAATAGGAGCTAATAATGCAACAAATAGGGAGTAATTTCAAATTCAGAGGACAAAAGCAATTCTAATTGAGATAATGCAAAAGTTCAATGTGTGCAAAATCAAAAAATGAAGCCCTCAAATTCTGCAATAGTTTCCCAGGCAAACCAGTAATGAATAGCCACAACAAGCTACCACGTGAATCAATTTGTATAGCCAGGAAAAATAACAATCCAAACTAAGTTCAGATAGTTCATATGCCAAACTAAAATAGAGGATGATGTAACTCAACAAATTCCAGGTGAAGATGGTTTTCAATTAAGTCATATTTAAATTCAGATTCAGCTAGGGGATAGTGAACTCAAAATTTAGTTCTAATGTTAATTGCAAGTTCAGCCAAAAAATGCCAACAAAAATCAAGTAACAACAACTAGCAAATTCTAATTTCAACTAAACCAGTAAAATAGGGCAGTCAAGCAATCATCTAGAAAATTTAGTAAATATGAATCCCAAAGTACAGATAATAACAACTAGAGAATTCAATGATTATGCATACCAAAACTAGTCCAATTAAGCTACAAGTGCAGAAATTTCAAATATATAAACCAATATAGTCAAAATAATTAAATCAGTCTAACAAGGCCAACAACCAGGGAATTCCAATTTAGATAAATAACCACAAGTTTAGAGTATTTTAAAATTACCTAGAGGGAAGCCAAGAGGTGCCAATAGAGTGTTGGGTGGTCTTAGAAGATGAGTTAAATATAGGTGAATGGAGGTTGGGAGTTGGGTGCAAGGGTGAGTTCTTGGGTCTCTGGGCTGGTGAGGGAATGGGGATTGGCACGAGAATATGGAGTGGGCACGAGTTCAAAAATGCAGAGGGGAATACGAAAGGGATGGTGGGATATTGGTTAATGGGAAAGGGAAATTTGGGTGGTATGGTGTCTAGGCTAGGCACGATGAGCTTAGGTAGGGGAATTGGGTTGAGGGAGACTGAGAAGCAGAGAAAGGCACATGGGTGAAGGAATTTCTAGCTTGGCACGTGAATGGCTTGTAAAGGGAAAATGTTTGTTTTACGATGGTGAGTGAAGAAGCAGTACAAGAAAACTGACATTTAATGGCGACCTTTTAGTGGCTACTCAAAAAGTTGTCACTGAAAAGTCCTTTCAGTGGTAACCTTTACGAGTCATCACTGAAAGTGAGACTTTCAGTGACGACCGTGTATGGTCATCACAAAAACTTAACTTTCAGTGACAACTATGTTAAGTCACCATTGAAAGGTTACACAATTTTTTCTCAAGCATTATAATGGTTAAAGGAAAACACGGGAAATTATTTCTTCCCCCAACTCTTTTGTTGTTTTTTTTGGACTTGGCATAGGTCAAAGACAAAGCAATACAACCCAAATTCCATCACTATAGAGACAAAGAGATTAAAAAATAGAACTGATCTAGCTCTACTAGATGAAGCAGCATACACCCATGCAAAGAACTCTCCACTTCCTCAACACCCACTCAAAACGGTAGTCCACTTTGCAATTCTCTTCCTCCCACTCTTAGAACTCTCCACTTTGAAATTATCTTCCTCTCGCTCTTAGAACTCTCCAATTTACAATTCTCTCCTCGCAAAAGAAGGTTGTACAGGGAACCCCACTGCGAAGTACCTAGAAGCTCTTACATTGTGAACCACTTCATGGGTTACTACCCTGAAGAGCAATTTTCTACTCTGTAGTGACACATCTGAGGTCAGTGTTTTCTCTAACTCTTCTTTGTATTAAGAATTTCCTACTGATTCAATTTAGGGTTTTGGTTAGAGTTTATACTTGTAGGGGGTTTAGTTTGGATTTGAGTTGTGTTTTGTTTATGTATTATAGTTTCTACACCAATTTCAGCATTTGTGAAAGTGGGTTGCATAGACACGTCTGCACAGAGAATCCCACCGGAAAGCACCAAGAACCCCTACATCGTGAACCACTTCATGGATGGCTATAGCAACGTATAAAAGGTTAGTATTTCCTTTCATTCTTATCTGTATTAGATATTTGCTATTGATTTAGTTTAAGGGTTTGTCTATTATGGTTGGGGTTTATACTTTAAGGGGTTTTGTTTTGGTATTGTAGTTGGTTTAATCTTCTGCACTCAATGCTATGTTTTTTCTCTCAATTCTAATGGTTTGTGTGTATCTATTTTTGTTGCCACTTTGCCTTTTAATTTTGTTGGTTGCTTCCATGGTTCTTGTAACATCCTTAATTTCGTTTCTTTTATTAATAAAAATACATAAATATTTAATTAAGGAAAGAAAATTTAATAGACAATTTTTAGATATATAAGGAAATATATTCCTTAGAAATTCTTCATCTTACGTGTATGCATAGAAATGTTCTAACATTAATGGAATAGGTAAGGAGATAAAAACTAAGAGAAAATATTATAAATAAACATGCTAAAGAAAGGTGAAATTCTTGAGTAAGGAAGATAAATTTTTATGAAGTAAAGGTCTTAAAATTTCAAGAAGATTGGATTAGGGTAATTTTTCCTAATTTAAGAGCTAAAGTTACTAATTTTTGTATCTCCACCCATAAATTGGGCTTTCACCTATGGACACTTCATATAGAGTTTTTCTACTTCACATGAATTTTTAGCAAGCCAATAAGATAGCCCAAGGAAGAAATAAAACATAGACCTGAACTAGGATATAGAAATTGGACCAGTAGCCCAAAAATCATGAAAATGTGACCAAGCCCATTATGAAAGGTAGAATTTTAACCAAAGTAAAGAAGAGGGACAAGAATGAACCCAAACCCAAGAGGAAAAATAAAAATAAAAATAAACATAAAGTGATGAAATAATGGTGTAATTAAGATTAGGTGACATGGCATTAAGACAAAACTTTTGCAAGTGGTGTGATATTCTACATTCATAATTTTAGCAAGTGGTACGATAATACATGGCATTAGGACAAAACATCTATATCCTACACTCATAATTTTAGCAAGTGGGTAATAATACATAGCATTATGACAAAACATCCTTATCCTACACAAATAATTTTAGCTAAGCAAGGAAGATTCAAGGGTTGGAAATTTCCCACCTAAAAAGGCAAACCTATCATACTTGATTAAGACAAAAGAAAAAGGAAATGAATCCCTAAATCAAAGGGACCTTGTCCCTTATCTTAAGAACATATTATCATAATTTTCAAAATACAATTCTCCTTTTTCTATGCATATCTTGACTAAGGAAGAGGAAGACAAGAACATGAGTTGTTTGTTTTCCAAAAAAATTCAACCAAGTGCATCTTAATTGTGATAAGGTAGACCCATGATCATGAAAGGTAAATTATTTGATAGTATATTTAAGCAAAACCCACTCTTATAATATTAGAATTTCGTCCAAGTGCGGGAGAGGAAAAAATAGAAGCAAGGTAGAGTGAGGGAAGGAGAGGAAGAAAGGAAGAAAGAGGAAGGAGAAGTCTAGAGGACTAAGTGATCAAGGTAAGTTTAACAATATTTCTTTTTGAAGAAACGTTTTGAGATTTGCAACATCTTTTTGGGATTTTGACCTTATAACTTTGATGATTTGTTATAGATGTTGCTTTATCATGTTACATATTATGTTTGTTTGAATACTTGGGCTGGTGTAGATAGTTCTGCATAGGTATGGCTATGGGTGGCAAAATTTGAAGCTTCTGTTTTTAAACTTCTGGGAAGAATTTGTATGGAATTTTAACAAATGGTTAACATGACAAATGTAGATCTATGTCTCATGGATAACTGGAATCACTCAATTTGGAGTCCATACGAGGAATATATGTTCTGATTAGTAAGCAATGGTCAGAAAATGGTTAATCAGGGAAGAATATGTTAGGATAGCTTCTATGTTTTAATTTCTGGAAACATTCTATAGTGAATTAAAATAAATGGTTAACATAACAATTATAGCTATATGTGTCATGGATTTGTAACCACTGGAATCACTCAATTTGGAGTCCATATGAGGTAGATATGATCCGATTTGTAAGCAATGGTCAGAAAATGGTTAATCGGGAAAGAATATGTTATGATAGCTTCTGTGTTTTAATTTCAGGGAACTTTATGTAGGGAATTAAAATAAATGGTTGACATAAAAATTATAGCTATATGTGTCATGGACTTTTAGCCACTGGAATAACTGAATTTGGAATTCTTATGAGGGAGATATGGATATATTAGTAAGTAGAGTTTAGAATCTACCCGAGAAGAAATCACCCGTATATTGAGGGAGTAATATCACCATGATTCCTTAATCTTTCGCTAACCTGTTCAACATAATAGTTTTAGATAATTTTTTTCCTTTAAATGGACACCAAGATCACCTAAATACATGTTAAAATAGGGGAGTTATGCTTTGGTTAGTAAGAGAAGGTCAGATATGATGAAAACCTTCACCAAGAAAATAATGAAATAAACATAATATTTAAAAAGAAGAAGAATCTTATAAATGAAAATAATAAATGACTAGTATATGCCATAGCCATTGCCATTGTATGAATTTTTTACCAACTTAAGTATGAAATTTTGACACGAAAATATTTTATAGAGTGATATTTGATATGGTTATGTTCATAACATGAATACTAATGATTTTTGGTAATAATTATATTTTGATGAACATACTTGTTATTGAAATCGTATTTTTGGCTATTATTGTGAAAAGAAAAGAAATGAGCATGGTCACATGGCAATTCATGTGGTGCACCAGTAGGGGACGCCCTACCAACGGTTATGATCATGTTAATGAGAAAAGAAATAGAAAGTGGGCCATGTCGGACGGAGCGAGAAAAACCCGTACCGGAGAGTAAAAAATACTCACCCTGACCGGGGTAGCATGATGTGAGAATAAATTGATAGTCATTATATGATATTCTGAAAATAGTTAATCCTGTCATACATGTCATTATTGTACGATTTTCATGTGCATAGATAAAGTGTATTCTTGTGATCAAAGATATTTGCTGTAGTTTATTAAGATGAACATGATGTGTTGAGCTATATTGATGATGGTTTATTGTTGAACTTACTGGGATTTACTTCTCACTATATTTTTATGTCATGTTCAGAAAGTTAGTTATGCAGAAATTTCTATGGCTCTGCCTTTTAATGCACGTTGGATCGAGTTACTCTATAATGGGTAGATCCTAGAAATAAATAAAATATTTATGGTCGAGGTTGCTCAAATCCCAGTGAAGGTGCAAGCATCTACACCTGTATCTTCAGAATTGGTCAACCTGAATAAAAAAGCTCTAGATATTTATGTGTTGGATATATTGTACGTACGTTTTGAATAATGACGTGTATGTGAACTCTATATTGTATAATAATAATAATAAAAAAGTTGTTACATAATTGGTATCAGAGCAGGTCGATCCTAGATGGCCAGTGGGTGAACGGTTATCTGAATCTATCTTATAATGTCTTGAGTATGTTTGTGGTTGTGTTGTGTAGGGGATTAATCAATTCATATAGGTAAGAAATTACTAGTGTTTCCTATCTGTAACGCCCGGTTTTTTTATATATGTAAATGCAAGAGATCAGATATTACATAAATTAATCAACCCATACATTCATATATTCAAAACTATATACATCAGAGTCTAGCGACTTATATACATCCATATGTAAGTCGAGGTACTAAGCTTACAACACAAAAAGGCGGAGTACCGTAGGGTTACATCAAAACAATGGGGTTAGCCCATTTACATAACTAGAGTTAGCTATACATAGCAAGCTATCCTACGGTTCACCCCTAGCCATCACCCCTAGGGTACTACTGGTGGAGGAGGCGGGCCAGGAGCAGGGACCTCTATCATACTAATCACCATCAAGTTCACAATGATGGTGAACTGTCCCAAGTAAGAAACATCAATAGTCTGCAGCTCCAGAAGTAATGTCAGCATAACAAATGCCATCTCTACTGATCTGAACATAGCATTAAAACATAGTGAGATATAAAATCCCAACAAGATCAACATTCCAAAACATATAAGTACGCGAAAACTCACATGCTATGTCCAGTTGTAAAACCTACAGAAAACATTTTCTCTTTTATGAAATAGAGATACAATAAAGTACATACTAGCCCTTATGTAGGTTATGTAACACCCTTTTTTTTTCCTTTATTATTATACAATATTGAGTTCACATACATGTCATTAATCAAAACATACGTATAACATATCAAACACATAGATATTTACATCTTGTTTATTTTGGTTGACCAATCCGGAGATACAGGTGCGGGTGGTTGCACCTTCACCGGGATCTGAGCCAACTCGACCACAAACATCTTATTTGATTCTGAAATCTGCCCAACATAAAGTAACTCGATCCAATGTGCACTAAAAGCCAGAGCCTTAGAAACAAAAGCTGCATAAATAATTTTCTGAACATGATATGGAAATATAGTGAGAATTAAATCCCAGTAAGTTCAACAATAAATTATCATCAGTAAAGCTCATCACGTCATGTTCAGCTGTATAAACTACAAAAAATATCTTTGGTCACATGAATGTATTATATCTATGCACATAAGAATCATACTATAATGATATGTATGACATGATTAACTGTTTTCAAAATATCATATGATGGCCATCAACTTATTCTCATCTCAAGCTACCCCGGTCAGGGTGAGTATCCTCTACTCTCCGGTACAGGCTTTTCTCGCTCCGTCCGACATGGCCCACTTTCTATTTCTTTTCTCATTATCATGATCATAACCGTTGGTAGAGCGTCCCCTACTGGTGCACCACACGGATTGCCATGTGACCGTGCTTATTTCTTTTCTTTTCACAATGATAGCCAAAAATATGCTTTCAATAACAAGTATGTTCATCAAAATATAACTATTACCATAAATCATTGGTAATTATGCCATGAACATAACCATTTCAAATATCACTTCATAAAATATTTCCATGTCAAAATTTCATACTTAAGATGGTAAGAAGTTCATACAATGGCAATGGCTATGGCTATACTAGTCATTTATTAAGATTCATCTTCTTTTTTAAATACTAATTATATTCCTTTATTTTTCTTGATGCAGGTTTTCATCCTATCTAACCTTCTCTTACTAATCAGAGCATAACTCCCTCAATTTAACTCTGATGCAGGTGATCTTGGTGTCCATTTCAAGATAAAACAATTATCTAAAACTATTATGTTGAACATTGTAGCGAAAAATTAAGAAACGAAGGTGATACTACTCCCTCAAAGTGCAGGATAGTTCCTCTCGGATAGGTTCTGACCTTTACTGACTAATTAGACCATATCTCCCAAATTGGAACTCCAAATTGAGTTATTCCAGTTGGTAAAACTCCATGAGTCATATATATATAATTGTTATGTTGGCGCGCTATTTTAATTCCCTACAGAATATTCCCAGAAATTCAAAAACTAAAGCATTAATAACATACTCTTCCCTGAATAAACATTTTCTGACCTCTGCTTACTAATCGGATCATATCTACCTCATATGAACTCCAAATTGCATAATTCCAGTGGGTATATTTCCATGAGACATAGATATATAACTTTCATGTTAACCATTTATTTTAATTCCATACCGATAATTCCCAGAAATTAAAATACAACAGCTGTCCTAACATAATCTTCCCTGATGAACCATTTTCTGACCTTGGCTTACTAATCGGACCATATCTACCACATGTGGACTCCAAATTGAATAATTCCAGTGGCTAAAAATCAATGACACAAATATCTTTAATTCTTATGTTAACCATTTATTTTAATTCCCTACCAATAATTCCCAGAAATTAAATTACCAAAGCTATCCTAACATATTCTTCCCTGATGATTCATTTTCTGACCTTTGACTACTAATCAGACCATAGCTACCTCATATGGACTCCAAATGGAACGATTCCAGTGGGTGAAAATCCGTGACACATATATCTTTAATGCTTATGTTAACCATTTATTTTAATTCCTTATAGATTGTTCCCAGAAATTAAAATACCGAAGCTTAAAATTCTGTCAACCATAGCCATACCCATGCAGAACTATCTACACCAACCTAAGTATTCAAACATACATCACATGCAAGATCAATATGTAACATGATATAGCAACATCCATGACCAATCATCAAAGTTCTAAGATCAAAATCTCATATAAATATTATGAGTTTCAAAAGTTTTCTTCAAAAAGAAATATTGTTAAACTTACCTGGAGTACTTAGTCTCCTAGACTTCTCCTTCCTCTTTCTTCCTTTCTTCCTCTCCTTTCCTCACACTACCTTGCTTCTATTTTTGCTCTCCCTCACTTGGACGAAATTCTAATGTTGTAAGGGTGAGTTTTCTTATATAGACCACCAAATAATTCACCTTTCATGATCATGGGTCTACCTTATCACAATTAGGATACACTTTGTTGAATTTTTGGAAAACAAACAACTTATGTTCTTGTCTTCCTCTTCCTTAGTCAAGATATGCATAGAAAAAGGAGATTTGTATTTTGAAAATTATGATGATATGTTCTTAAGATATGGGGCAAGATCCCTTTGATTTAGGGATTCATTTCCTTTTTCTTTTGTCTTAATCAAGTATGATAGATTTGCCTTTTTAAGTGGCAAATTTCTAGCCCTTGAATTTTCCTTACTTAACTAAAATTATTTGTGTAGGATAATGATGTTTTGTCATGATGCTATGTATTATTACCCACTTGCTAAAGTTATGAATGTAGGATATAGATGTTTTTGTCCTAAAGCCTTGTATTATTATGCCACTTGCCAAAATGATGAATGTAGAATCACACCACTTGTCAAATTTTTGTCTTAATGCCATGTCACTTAATCTTGATTACACTAATATTTCATCACTTTAATTTTATTTTTATTTTTTATTTTTATTTTTCCTCTTGGGTTTGGGCTCATTCTTGCCCATTTTCCTTACTTTGGTTAAAATTCTTCCTTTCATAATGGGCTTGGTCACATTTTCATGATTTTTGGGCTATCGGTCCAATTTCTATATCCTAGTCCAAGTCTATGTTTTATTTCTTCCTTGGCCTATCCTATTGGCTTGCTAAAAATTCATGTGAAGTAGAAAAACTCTATATGAAGTGTCTATAGGTTAAAGCCCAATTACAGGTGGAGATACTAAACTTAGTAACTTTTGCTCTTAAATTAAGAAAAATTACCCTAATCCGATCTTCTTGAAATTTTAAGACCTTTACTTACTTCACAAAAATTTATCTTTCTTTACCTAAGAATTTCACCTTTCTTTAACATGTTTATTTCTAATATTTCCTCTTAGGTTTTCTTTCTTTACCTATTCCATTAATATTAGAACATTTCTATGCATATATGTAAGGTGAAGAATTTCTAAGGAAAATATCTAAAAAATTACGGGATGTTACAGGTTATGCATCAATATCACGCATGTTAACAAAATATGCATTTATACAATACCTGTGCCATTGTTTAGAGTCTGTACCACACTCAGTGGTGTGTTGTCACTCACAGTGGCTCACAGGCCGATAATCTCTCTCAATTGCAATCCTCAATGTGGAGTGAGCCTTACCCCTCCAGCTACTCACCCACACTTTGAGGGCCAATGGTCGGAGGGTCCTTCCTATATTGACCACTCTAGGCTATAAGGCATCACCTATCCCGGTACCGTATCAAAGCCACGACACTTCAATCGCTTTACCTCGTAAGGTGCCACTATCCCAGTCACCTTAATTGGTAAAGGTCATCTTGGACTTGTCAGTTTCCTTAATACAACAAGGGAGACACCTATTTCCAGGCCACCCTGCTTCAGAGAGGATCCTTCTGACTTGTCAGTCGCCTCAATACAGCAAGGGAGACACCTGTTTCCAGGCCACCCTACTTCAAAGAGGATCCTCCTGACAACTTAAGTCTTTTATACCACTCCAGCCACTTACATAACAAAGGGTGCACATTAATAATATCCATAACATAAACCATACTCATCTTCAACATACTACAACAACTCATCATGGATACACATACATGTCTTATCCATTTTCCATTAAGTGCATACATTTGTAATCTCACTTGCATATGACATACAAGCAGTCTAAAACATGCAAACATAGTATTCATGCATCATTTCTCATAATTCCCTTACATAATTTACCAACCATCCATGGTGAGATAATTGTAGTACATGTAAATGTAACATTCATGCATTAAACAACCTTCACTAACATCCTAATAATGTTGGTAATTAACTAGGATTTAGAAAAGACACAGAAACCAAAGAAAAGGAGCAACACAGCCTGAAGCACGGCCTGGCCGTGCCTCCAAGCACGACCGTGCTTCATGGCCGTGTTCCCCTCCCGTGTTGCCTCTTCTTCTGTCCGTGTTGCACACAGGCCAGCCCCAAGCATGGCCGTGCTTCAGGTCTTATGCCAACATTTTACAAAATTTCAGGATTCCAACCCAGAGTACGGCCTGGCCGTGTCTCCAAGCACGGCTATGCTTTGGGTACGAACTCCACCAAAAATTCTTTCTATTTCCCAAGTCCACCAAAAACAATCAACAATCCAAAGATCAATATTTTGAGCATGAAAAATACTATTTTGTTAGAGAAAACCATCAACCAAAACATGTATTAAAGCTCAAAAACAGCTACACAAAGTTTTTTCCCCAAATCATCAACACATAGGTAAACATGAACAGTAACCATAAATGTTATAACTACTCTAATAAAGGCTCTATCCATATCTTTACATCTTTAAATGCTTACAATCATCCAGCCATAAAAACATCCATCCATTGAACATAAAAGTGAGTGTTCATCTTACCTTCCTTCTACATGCTTGTTTTCTTCACTTTTGTTCTAACTTCTTCCTCTCTCTAGAGATTTTTTCACAAAACTCTCTTCTTCTTCCTCTTCACTTCCACACCCACTTCTTTCTCTCTCTTTCTTTTCTTCTTCTCTCTCTCCTTTCTTCTTCTTGCCGTGGAGTTCTCTTATTTGGGCTGCAAGAGTGGCAACTTGGCCACTCAGTCAAGGGGAATATAGATTAAAATATTGAAGCTTCTCCCATAAGCCATCTCACCCCTTAACCCTTACCCCCACTTTGTCTAACAATTTTAAAAATGCCATTCCATTACATTGTAATCAAGGGGGTTAGTTAAGGCCTTGTTTGGTTTAGACAAAACTCACCAAGTGTTTAATCCCTTCTTAAGCCTTACTTCAATGGGTTTTTGTGCAACTTTCTTCATGGCTCCACATTTCTATCGTTGTTGTCTATTTGTGGCCCTATAGTCAAGGAAAACACTATTTCTTCCTTAATAATTCTTTCAAAACATGAGAAAGTCCCTATTAAACATTCATGTTTATTTCCCTTTAACTCCCTTACTTCACTCTTTTAAACCCTTTCCTACTATTTCATTTTGTGAATATTATTAATAGAATTTCGGGTGTTACATTTCTCCCCCCTTAACAGGAATTTTGTCCCCAAAATTCAATAATTTCACCTATCCTCAAACAACTATGGGTAAGAGTGCCTCATGTCTTCCTCTCTTTCCCAAGTAGCTTCCTCTTCAGATTGCCCCTTCCATAACACTTTTACCAATGGAACGAATTTACTACGTAGTTGTTTCATACTTCGGTCTAGGATCGTGAAAGGTTATGATTGATAAGTCAGGTTCTCTTTCACTGCTACTTCTTCTTCTTGAATCACATATGTTGGATCTGGTAAATATTTGCGCAGTTGGGAGACATGAAACACATTGTGTAAGTTAGATAGTCTCAGAGGTAGAGATATTTGATATGCCGAGGGGCCAACTTTCTTGAGTATTTGATAAGGTCCTATGTAGTGAGGGCTTAACTTCTTGATTTTCATGGCTCGACCAATCCTAGTGGTTGGAGAAATCTTAAAAAACACATATTCTCCCTCTTGAAAACACAAGGGTTTTCTTCTTCGGTCATAATAACTTTTCTGACGACTCTGGGCAGTTCGCATTCTATCTTGTATCATTCGTATTTGCTTCGTAGTATGTTGAATTAACTCAAGACCCAACAACTTTCTCTCACCTACTTCATACCAGCACAGAGGTGATTTACATTTTCTTTCATACAGAGCTTCATATGGTGCCATTCCAATACTCGCATGATAGCTGTTGTTATAAGCAAACTCCACCAGCGGAAGATACTTATCCCAATCTTTTCCCTGATCTAAGGTGCATGCTCTCAACATATCTTCCATTGTTTGTATCGTCCTTTTAGTCTGACCATCTGTTTGCGGATGATATGCAGTACTAAATTGTAATTTTGTATCGAAAGCTTCCTGCAATGCTTTCCAGAATTGGGAAGTGAATCTAGGATCTCAGTTAGAAACAATACTACTTGGAATCCCATGTAATCATACTACCTCCTTTATATACAGATGTGCTAGCTTGTCCAGTGAGTAATTAATCCTTATGGTCAAAAAGTGTGCAGACTTTGTCAATCTATCCACTATTACCCATATGGCATCATAACCCGCCTGAGTCTTGGACAATCCATTCACAAAATCTATAGCAATACCATCCCATTTCCATTCAAGGATTTCTAAGGATTGTAATGTCCTAAAATGCCTCTGATGTTCGATCTTGACTTTCTGACAAGTCAAGCATTTTGCTACATATTCTGCTACATCTTTCTTCATTCCAGGCCACCAAAACGATCACCTTAGACCCTGATACATCTTTGTGGCTCCCGGATGGATAGTATACTTGCTCTGATGTCCTTCCTCCAAGATTTTTGTCTTTAGGTCTCTCTCGTGAGGCACACACATTCTTCCTCAATAGAGGATGACTCCTTCTTCCGATTCTGTGAAGCCTGGTGCATTTCTTTTATTTTGCAGGAAAAGATCTTGTACTTGTGCTTCCTTAATCTAGATTTTCAAATCGCACTCCACCCTTAGCTCACCAACAAGCAAACTGCTAGGAGTAGCTATCACTGATAATCTCAAATTCCTAAATTCTTCAATTAAGTTCATCTTTTTCACCAGCATATAACTTAAATGTAGCGACTTTCGACTTAAAGCATCTGCTACTACGTTCGCTTTTCTTGGGTGGTATTTTAGCTCAAATTTAGAATCATCAATGAATTCCATCCATCTCCTCTGTCTCATATTCAATTCCTTCTGATAAAAAAGATACTTCAAACTTTTATGATCACTATACACTTCAAACATTGCACCATATAGATAGTACCGCCAAATCTTCAAGGAGAATACTATAGCAACCAATTCTAAATCATGAGTAGGGTAACTTTTTTCATGTGGCCTTAGCTGTCTAGAGGCATAGGCTACTACCCTACCTTCTTGCATCAAAACACACATCGGTCCCTTATTTGAAGCATCAGTATAAACCTCAAAACATCCGGAGGGATCCGAGAGAATCAAGACAGGAGGTGTAGTAAGTTGAGTTTTCAGCTCCAGAAAACTGTTCTCACACTCCGCCGTCCACTTGATCACACATCCTTTCTGAGTTAATCTAGTCAAAGGTAATGCTATTTGTGAAAAACCCTGTATGAACCTTCTGTAATATCCTGCGAGACCCAGAAAACTTCTAATTTCGGTCATTGACTTCGGTCGTTTCCACTTGAGAATGGCTTCTGTTTTAATAGGATCTACGAACACTCCCTCCTTTGACACTACATGCCCTAGAAATTTAACTTCTTGCATCCAGAATTCACATTTCTCTAATTTAACAAAGAGTTTCTTCTCCTTCAAAACTTGAAGCACTAACCGAAGATGATGTTCATGTTCCTCCATGCACCTTGAGTAAATGAGGATATCATCAATGAAAACCACTACAAATTGATCCAAATAGGGTCAGAAGATCTGATTCATGTAATCCATGATGATTACAGGAGCGTTGGTAACTCCAAATGGAATAACTAGGAATTCATAATGCCTGCAACGAGATCTGAAGGCCGTTTTAGGGACGTCTTCCTCCTCTACTCGAATCTGATGATAACCCGATCTCAGATTGATTTTAGAGAAAACAATTGCCCCCTTGAGCTGATCCAACAAATAATCAATTCTTGGTAATGGATACTTATTCTTGATGGTCACCTTGTTAAGCTGCCGGTAGTCAATGCATAACCGCAAGCTTCCATCCTTCTTCTTTACAAAGAGCACTGAGGCTCCCCAAGGCAAAACACTGGGTTGAATAAAATTTTTCCCCAAAAGGTCTTCAATCTACTTCTTAAGCTCTTTCAACTCCACAGGAGCCATCCTATATGGGGTAATAGAAATATGAGTCGCTCCTGGTACTAAATCAATGGAAAACTCTACTTCCTTCTTGGGTGGTTGTTCAATAATTTCTAAAGGAAAGACTTTCGAAAAGTCCCAAACTACCAAAAACTTGACTAGTTCTTGCTCAACCTCCCGGTTGAGGCTACATAGAAAAACACTATCTAAAGCTCCTTCAATTGATTCCCTCTGCATTTCGTTGATCGGTCCACTCCCACTTTTAAACTTCTCGTTAGATTCCGAGCGAAAAATCAGTGTTTTCCTAAAACAATCGAAGAGAATCTAGTTGCTGCTGAGCCAATCCATTCCCAGAATCACATCTATATCTTCTAGGGGAAAACAAATAAGATCCGCGTTAAAGGATCTACCATATACCTCGACTAAACAGTATTTACAAACTGAAGAGGTGCTCACCTTCCTTCCCGTAGGAGTCAACACCGTCAGTTCGTACGACAATACAGACACCGAGTGTCGCAACTTTCTCACACAAGCAAATGATATGAAAGAATGGCTGGCACCCGAATCGAAAAGTACGACCAAAGGATAGCCATAGAGATAGCACGTACCTTAGATTAAATCAGGAGATTATTTCACTTCCGTTCCGTTTAAAGGGAAAACTCTCCCTTTAACTGGCTAAGTTGGCTCAATCTTCTTCCCATCTTCCAAGGGACAGTGACGAGCTATATGGCCTTTCTACCCATACTGGAAATAAGTAACTAGATTTCGGAAGCAAGGTCCATTTCTATGATGTCGCCCATATTTTCCGCACTCGCTCCCAGCAAAATTTTGCACTTTGAGGCCTAACTCCTATAGCCAAGGGCTTCTTGCCTACAGCAAGATTTCTTCCCCTGACAAAACGATCAGGTGCTGCAAATTCTTTCTTTCTTTTCCAAGGCGCCCTTCGGTCCTTCTCTTCTTCTACTGCTTTGAAACTTTTTTCTAACAACCGGCACTTATTAGTCGAAGGAACGAATTCACAGATTTCCAAGGCCACCACTACATTATGGATATTATGATTCAAACCAGCCTCGAACTTAATCGCCTTCCAAGATTCATCCGGATTGTATTTCAGATAAGACGAGAACTTAGCTAACTCTTCAAATCTGGCAATGTATTGGTGGATTCATCGACTCCCTTGTCGAAGTTGGAGGAATTCTATCTCCTTCTTAGCTCTGACACTTCTCGAAAGTTACTTATCTAAGAAGGTCTCCCGGAAAACAGACCAAGTAACCTGTCGCTCCTGATGAGCCAACAGTTCACTGACTCCTCTCCACTAAAACTCTACTTCTTCTTTCATCATGTATACTGCAAAATCTACTTTCTGTTCATCTAAACATTTCAGAACCCCGAAGACCTTCTCCATTTTGGTCAACCATCTATCTGCCACCATCGAATCATACCCTCCAACGAAAGACGACAGTCGAGTTCTCATAAAATTCGCCCATCCATTCCCTGTATTCCTCAGGTTCTCACTCGTCTAACCATTAGCGTCATTATTATTTTGCATATGCCGCAGAATCTGATTTGTGGCAGAAACTTGATCTCGAATAGTAGTGGCTAGATCTTGTACAGTAGCTTCTGTACTTGGTGCTGAATTTCTCCTTGATGATGCCATTTTCCACTGTATGAAACAAAATAATTAGTTCTTATCGACGTGATCAAGCTCCATAGTATTTAAAGAAGACTTTATAATAAAGTAGTGATAACATCATCAAGCATACATATTGGGAAAAATGCTATCAATTTTTCCCTAACAATTTCCATGTGCCACTCTACTCCATCTATCCACATCTTATTCAAGATGCTTTAGATCTATCCAGGTAACCATCCACCCCCATGGCCACTTAGGATCGACCTGCTCTGATACCAACTTGTAATGCCCAATTTTTTTTTATATGTAAATGCAAGAGATCAAATATTCCATAAGCTGAGCAACCCATACATTCATATATTTAAAACTATATACATAAGAATCTAGCGACTTATATACATCCATATGTAACTCGTGGTACTAACCTTACAACACAAAAAGGCGGAGTACCATAGGGTTACATCAAAACAATGGGGTTAGCCCATTTACATAAATAGAGTTAGCTATACATAGCAAGCTATCCTACGACTCACCCCTGGCCGTCACCCTTGGGGTACTGCTAGTGGAGGAGGCGTGCCAGGAGCAAGGACCACTATCATACTAATCACCATCAGGTTCACAATGATGGTGAACTGTAACATCCATAATTTTGTTACTTTTATTGATAAAAGTACATAAATATTTAATTAAGGAAATAAAATTTATTAGACAATATTTTAGATATCTAAGGAAATATAATCCTTAGAAATTCTTCACCTTATGTATATGCATAGAAAATGTTTCTAACATTAAAAGAACAAATAAAGACGGAAAACCTAATAGGAAAAAAAACAATTAGAAATAACATAGTAAAGAGATGCAAAATTCTTGGATAAGGAAGATAAATTTTTAGAAACAAGTAAAGGTCATAAAATTTCAAGAACATTGGATTAGGGTAATTTTTCCTAATTCAAGAACTAGAGTTACTAAGTTTAAAATCTTTACCCATACATTGGGCTTTTACCTATGGACACTTCATATTGAGTTTTTCCACTTCACATAAGTTTCAAGCAAGCCCATTGGATAACCTAAGCAAGAAATAAAACATAGACTTGGACTAGGATATAGTAATTGGACCAATAGCCCAAAAATTATGAAAATGTGACCAAGCCCTCCAAGAAAGGTAGAATTTTATCCAAAGCAAAGAAAATGGGTAGGAATAAGCCCAAATCCAAGAGGAAAAATAAAATAAAATAAATTAGGTGATGATATAATAATGTAATAATAATAAAGATTAGGTTACATGGCATTAAGACAAAAATTTAGCAAGTGGTGTTATTCTACATTCATAATTTTGGCAAGTAGCATGATAATACAAGGCTTTAGGACAAAAACATCTATATCCTACACTCATAATTTTAGCAAGTGGTATGATAATACATGGCATCAGGACAAAACATTCCTATCCCACACAAATAATGTCAACCAAATAATGGAGATTAAAGGGCTAGAAATTTGCCAACTAAAAAGGCAAACCTATCATACTTGTTTAAGACAAAAGAAAATGGAAATGAATCCCTAAATCAAAGGGACCTTGTCCCTTATCTTAAGAACATATCATCATAATTTTCAAAATATAAATCTCATTTTCCTATGCATATCTTGACTAAGGAAGAGGAAGACAAGAACATAAGTTCTTTGTTTTCCAAAAATTCAACCAAGTGTAATCTAATTGTGATAAGGTAGACCCATGATCATGAAAGGTGAATTATTTGGTGGTCTATATAAGAAAACCCACCCTTACAACATTATAATTTCGTCCAAGTGAGGGAGAGGAAAAATAGAAGCAAGGTAGAGTGAGGAAAGGAGAGGAAGAAAGGAAGAAAGACGAAGGAAAAGTCTAAGGGACTAAGTGCTCCAGGTAAGTTTAACAATATTTCTTTTTGAAGAACAATTTTGAAACTTATAACATTTATATGAGATTTTGATCTTACAACTTTGATGATTGGTCAAGATGTTGCTATATCATGTTACATATTGATCTTGCATGTGATGTATGTTTAAATACTTAGACTGGTATAGAAAGTTCTGCATAGGTATAGCTATGGGTGGCAAAATTTTTAGCATCAGTGTTTTAATTTCGAGGAATTATTTGTAGGGAATTAAAATAAATGGTTGACAAAAGAATTAAAGATATATGTGTCACGGATTTTTAGCCACTGGAATCATTCAATTTGGAGTCCATAAAAAGTAGATATCGTCCGATTAGTAAGTAAAGGTCAGAAATGGTTCATCAGGGAAGAATATGTTAGGATAGCTTCTGTGTTTTCATTTCTGAGAATTATCTGTAGGGAATTAAAATAAAAGGTTAACATAAGAATTAAAGATATATGTGTCACAGATTTTTAGCCACTGGAGTCGATCAATTTGGAGTCCATATGAGGTAGATATAGTCAAATTAGTAAGCAAAGGTCAGAAAATGGTTCATCAGCGAATAATATGTTAGGATAGCTTTTGTGTTTTAATTTATGGGAATTATATTTAGGGAATTAAAATAAAAGGCTAACATAAGAATTAAAGATATATGTGTCACAGATTTGTAGCCACTGGAATCATTTAATTTGGAGTCCATATGAGGGAGATATGGTCCGATTAGTAGTCAAAGGTCAGAAAATGGTTCATCAGGGAAGAATATGTTAGGATAGCATCTGTATTTTGATTTCAGAGAATTATCTGTATGGAATTAGAATAAAAAACTAACAAAAGAATTACAGATATATGTGTCACGGATTTTGAGCCACTGGAATCATTTAAGTTGGAGTCCATATGAGGTAGATATGGTCCGATTAGTAAGCAAAGGTGAGAAAATTGTTCATCAGGGAAGAATATGTTAGGATAGCTTCAATTTTTTAATTTCTGGGAATTATCTGTAGGGAATTAAAATAAATCGTTAACATATGAATTACCTATATATGTGTCACGGATTTTTAGCCACTGGAATCATTCAATTTGGAGTCCATATGAGGAAGATATGGTCCGATTAGTAGTCGAAGGTCAAAAAATGGTTCATCAGGGAAGAATATGTTAGGATAGCTTCGGTATTTTAATTTCTGGGAATTATCTGTAAGGAATTAGAATAAATGGTTAACAATAGAATTATTGTTATGTGTGGCACGGATATTTAGCCACTGGAATAATTCAATTTAGAGTCTATATCAGGAAGATATGATCTGATTAGTAGTCAAAGGTCAAAAAATGGTTCATCAAGAATGAATATGTTAGGATAGCTTCTGTATTTTAATTTTTGGGAACTATCTGTATGGAATTAGAAAAAATGGAAAACAAAATAATTATCAATATGTGTGTCACGGATATTTAGCCACTGGAATCATTCAATTTAGAGTCCATATGAGGAAAATATGAGCGGAATACTAGTCAAAGGTCAGAAAATGGTTCATCAGGGAAGCATATGTTAGGATAGCTCCTATATTTTAATTACTGGGAATTAGCTATATGGAATTAGAATAATTGGTTACCATAAGAATTATAGCTAAGTGTGTCACGGATTTTTAGCCACTGGAATCATTCAATTTGGAGTCCAAATAAGGAAGATATGGGCTAATTAGTAGTCAAAGGTCAGAAAATGATTCATCAGTTAAGAATTTATTAGGATATCTTTTATATTTTAATTTCTAAGAATTATATGTATGGAATTAGAATAACTAGTTAACGTACAAATTATAGATATATGTGTCACGGATTTTTAGCCACTTGAATCATTCAATTTGGAGTCCATACGAGGTAGATATGTTCTGATTAGTAAGCAAAGGTCAGAAAATGGATCATCAGTGAAGAATATGTTAGGATAGCTTCTGTGTTTTAATTTCTGGGAATTATTTGTAGGGAATTAAAATAAATGGTTTACATAAGAATTAAAGATACATGTGTCACGGATTTTTAACCACAAGAATCATTCAATTTGGAGTCCATATGAGGTAGATATGGTCTAATTAGTAGTCAAAGGTCAGAAAATGATTCATCAGGGAAGAATTTGTTAGGATAACATCAGTATTTTAATTTCTGAGAATTATCTGTATGGAATTAGAATAAATGGTTAACATAAGAATTCTAGATATATGTGTCGCGTATTTTTAGCCACTGGAATAATTCAAGTTGGAGTATATATGAGGTAGATAGGGTCTGATTAGTAAACAAGGGTCAGAAAATGGTTCATCAGGGAAGAATATGTTAGGATAGCTTTTGTTTTTTAATTTTTGGGAATTATCTGTTGGTAGTTAAAATAAATTGTTAACATACGAATTACATGTATATGTGTCACGGATGTTTAGCCAATGGAATCATTCAATTTGGAGTCCATATCAGGAAGATATGGTCCGATTAGTAGTCAAAGGTCAGAAAATGGTTCATCAGGGAAGATGTTAGGATAGCTTCTATATTTTAATTTCTGAGAATTATCTGTAAGGAATTAGAATAAATGGCAAATAAATGAATTATCGCTATGTGTGTCACGGATATTTAGCCATTGGAATTATTCAATTTAGAATCCATATGAGGAAGATATGAGCTGATTAATAGTCAAAGGTCAGAAAATGGTTCATCAGGGAAGAATATGTTAGGATAGCATCTGTATTTTGATTTCAGAGAATTATCTGTATGGAATTAGAATAAAAGACTAACAAAAGAATTACAGATATATGTGTCACGGATTTTGAGCCACTGGAATCATTCAAGTTGGAGTCCATATGAGGTAGATATGGTCCGATTAGTAAGCAAAGGTGAGAAAATTGTTCATCAGGGAAGAATATGTTAGGATAGCTTCAATTTTTTAATTTCTGGGAATTATCTGTAGGGAATTAAAATAAATCGTTAACATATGAATTACCTATATATGTGTCACGGATTTTTAGCCACTGGAATCATTCAATTTGGAGTCCATATGAGGAAGATATGGTCCGATTAGTAGTCGAAGGTCAAAAAATGGTTCATCAGGGAAGAATATGTTAGGATAGCTTCGGTATTTTAATTTCTGGGAATTATCTGTAAGGAATTAGAATAAATGGTTAACAATAGAATTATTGTTATGTGTGGCACGGATATTTAGCCACTGGAATAATTCAATTTAGAGTCTATATCAGGAAGATATGATCTGATTAGTAGTCAAAGATCAAAAAATGGTTCATCAAGAATGAATATGTTAGGATAGCTTCTGTATTTTAATTTTTGGGAACTATCTGTATGGAATTAGAAAAAATGGAAAACAAAATAATTATCAATATGTGTGTCACGGATATTTAGCCACTGGAATCATTCAATTTAGAGTCCATATGAGGAAAATATGAGCGGAATACTAGTCAAAGGTCAGAAAATGGTTCATCAGGGAAGCATATGTTAGGATAGCTCCTATATTTTAATTACTGGGAATTAGCTATATGGAATTAGAATAATTGGTTACCATAAGAATTATAGCTAAGTGTGTCACGGATTTTTAGCCACTGGAATCATTCAATTTGGAGTCCAAATAAGGAAGATATGGGCTAATTAGTAGTCAAAGGTCAGAAAATGATTCATCAGTTAAGAATTTATTAGGATATCTTTTATATTTTAATTTCTAAGAATTATATGTATGGAATTAGAATAACTAGTTAACGTACAAATTATAGATATATGTGTCACGGATTTTTAGCCACTTGAATCATTCAATTTGGAGTCCATACGAGGTAGATATGTTCTGATTAGTAAGCAAAGGTCAGAAAATGGATCATCAGTGAAGAATATGTTAGGATAGCTTCTGTGTTTTAATTTCTGGGAATTATTTGTAGGGAATTAAAATAAATGGTTTACATAAGAATTAAAGATACATGTGTCACGGATTTTTAACCACAAGAATCATTCAATTTGGAGTCCATATGAGGTAGATATGGTCTACTTAGTAGTCAAAGGTCAGAAAATGATTCATCAGGGAAGAATTTGTTAGGATAGCATCAGTATTTTAATTTCTGAGAATTATCTGTATGGAATTAGAATAAATGGTTAACATAAGAATTCTAGATATATGTGTCGCGTATTTTTAGCCACTGGAATAATTCAAGTTGGAGTATATATGAGGTAGATAGGGTCTGATTAGTAAACAAGGGTCAGAAAATGGTTCATCAGGGAAGAATATGTTAGGATAGCTTTTGTTTTTTAATTTTTGGGAATTATCTGTTGGTAGTTAAAATAAATTGTTAACATACGAATTACATGTATATGTGTCACGGATGTTTAGCCAATGGAATCATTCAATTTGGAGTCCATATCAGGAAGATATGGTCCGATTAGTAGTCAAAGGTCAGAAAATGGTTCATCAGGGAAGATGTTAGGATAGCTTCTATATTTTAATTTCTGAGAATTATCTGTAAGGAATTAGAATAAATGGCAAATAAATGAATTATCGCTATGTGTGTCACGGATATTTAGCCATTGGAATTATTCAATTTAGAATCCATATGAGGAAGATATGAGCTGATTAATAGTCAAAGGTCAGAAAATGGTTCATCAGGGAAGAATATGTTAGGATAGCTTCTGTATTTTAATTACTGGGAATTATTTGTATGGAATTAGAATAATTGGTTAACATAAGAATTATAGCTATGTATGTCATGGATTTCTAGCCACTGGAATCATTCAATTTGGAGTCAAAAAGAGGAAGATATGAGCTAATTAGTAGTCAAAGGTCAGAAAATGATTCATCAGGGATGAATTTGTTAGGATATCTTTTGTGTTTTACTTTCTGGGAATTATATCTGTGGAATTAAAATAAATGGATAACATACGAATTATAGATATACGTGTCTCAAATTTTTAGCCACTGGAATCATTCAATTTGGAGTCCATATGTGGTAGATATGATCCGATTAGTAAGCAAAGGTCAAAAAATGGTTCATCTGAGAAGAATATGTTTGGATAGCTTCAGTGTTTAAATTTTTGGAAATTATCTGTAGGGAATTAAAATAAATGGTTCACATAAGAATTAAATATATATGTGTCGTAGATTTTTAGCCTTTGAAAATCATTCAATTTGGAGTCCATATGAGGTAGATATGGTCTGGTTAGTAGTCAAAGGTCAGAAAATGGTTCATCATAGAATAATATGTTAGGATAGCATTTTTATTTTAATTTCTGAGAATTATCTGTATGGAATTCGAATAAATGGTTAACATAAGAATTACATATATATGTGTCTCGAATTTTTATCCACTGGATTCATTCAAGTTGGAGTCCATATGAGGTAGATATGGTCCGATTAGTAAGAAAATGTCAGAAAATGGTTCATCAGGGAAGAATATGTTAGGATAGCTTCTATTTTTTATTTTTTGGGAATTATCTGTAGGGAATTAAAATAAATTGTTCAGTTACGAATAAAATATATATGTGTCATGGAGTTTTTTCCACTAGAATCATTCAATTTGGAGTCCATATGAGGAAGATATGGTCCTATTAGTTTTTAAAGGTCAGAAAATGGTTCATCAGGGAAGAATATGTTAGGATAGCTTCTGTATTTTAATTTCTGGGAATTATCTATATGGAATTAGAATAAATGGTTAACAAAAGAATTATCGCTATGTGTGTCACAGATATTTAGCCAATGGAATCATTCAATTTAGAGTCCATATGAGGAAGATAAGTGCTGATTAGTATTCAAAGGTCAGAAAATGGTTCATCAGAGAAGAATATGTTAGCATAGCTTCTATATTTTAATTTTTAGGATTTATTGGTATGGAATTATAATAAATGGTGAACATAAGAATTATAGATATATTTGTCGCGGATTTTTAGCCGCTAGAATCATTCAAGTTGGAGTCCATATAAGGTAGATATGGTCTGATTTTTAGTCAAAGGTCAGAAAATGATTCATCAGGGAAGAATATGTTAGGATAACTTATGTGTTTTAATTTCTGGGAATTATTTGTAGGGAATTAAAACAAATCGGTAACATTGGAATTAAAGATATATGTGTCACGGATTTTTAGCCACTGGAATCATTCAATTTGGAGTCGATATGAGGTAGATATGGTCCGATTAGTAGTCAAAGGTCAGAAAATGGTTCATCACGGAAAAATATGTTAGGATAGCATATGTATTTTAATTTCTGAGAATTATCTGAATGGAATTAGAATAATTGGTTAACATAAGAATTATAGCTATGTGTGTCACGAATTTTTAACCACTAGAATCAGTCCAGTTGGAGTCCATATGAGGTAGATATGGTCTGATTAGTAAGCAAATGTCAGAAAAAGGTTCATCAGGGAAGAATATGTTAGGATAGTTTCTATTTTTTAATTTATGGGAATTATCTGTTAGGAATTAAAATAAATTGTTAACATAAGAATTACATGTATATGTGTCATGGATTTTTAGCCACTGGAATCATTCAATTTAGAGTCCATATGAGGAAGATAAGTTTTTATTAGTAGTCAAAGGTTAGAAAATGGTTCATCAGGGAAGAATATGTTAGGATAGTTTTTGTATTTTAATTCCTAGGAATTATCTATATAGAATTAGAATAAATGGTTAACAATATAAATATTTCTATGTGTGTCACGGATATTTAGCCACTGCAATCATTCAATTTAGAGTCCATATGAGGAAGATACGAGCTGATTAGTAGTCAATGGTCAGAAAATAGTTCATCAGGGAAGAATATGTTAGGGTAGCTTCTGTATTTTATTTACCAAGAATTAGCTGGATGGAATTAGAATAAATGGTTAACATAAGAATTATAGCTATGTGTGTGACGGATATTTAGCCACTTGAATCATTCAATTTGGAGTCCAAATGAGGAAGATATGAGCTGATTAGTAGTCAACGGTCAGAAAATGATTCATGAGGGAAGAATTTATTAGGATATCTTCTGTATTTTACTTATTGGGAATTATCTCTATGGAATTAAAAAAAATGGTTAACATAAGAATTATAGATATACGTGTCATGAATTGTTAACCACTGGAATCATTCAATTTGGACTCCATATGTGGTAGATATGGTCCGATTCGTAAGCAAAGGTCAGAAAATGGTTCATCAGGGAAGAATATGTTAGGATAGCATCTGCATTTTGATTTCAGAGAATTATCTGTATGGAATTAGAATAAAAGGTTAACATAAGAATTACAGATATATGTGTCGCGGATTTTGAGCCACTAGAATCATTCAATTTCAACTCCATATGAGGTAGATATGGTCCGATTCGTAAGCAAAGGTCAGAAAATGGTTCATTAGGGAAGAATATGTTAGGATAGCATCTGTATTTTGATTTCAGAGAATTATCTGTATGGAATTAGAATAAAAGGTTAACATAAGAATTATAGATATATGTGTCACGGATTTTGAGCCACTGGAATCATTCAAGTTGGAGTCCATATGAGGTAGATATGGTCCGATTCATAAGCAAAGGTCAGAAAATGGTTCATCAGGGAAGAAAATGTTAGGATAGCATCTGTATTTTGATTTCAGAGAATTAATTGTAGGGAATTAAAATAAAAGGTTAACCTAAGAATTAAACATATATGTGTCATGGATTTGTAGCCACTGGAAACATTCAATTTGGAGTTCATATGAGGTAGATATGGTCAGATTTGTAGTCAATGGTTAGAAAATGGTTCATAAGGGAATAATATGTTAGGATAGCATTAGTATTTTACTTTCTGAGAATTATCTGTATAGAATTAGAATAAATGGTTAACATTAGAATTACAGATATATGTGTGATGAATTTTTAACCACTAGAATCATTCAAGTTGGAGTCCATATGAGGTAGATATGGTCCGATTAGTACGCAAAGGTCAGAAAATGGTTCATCAGGGAAGAATATGTTAGGATAGCTTCTATTTTTTAATTTCTGGGAATTATTTGTAAGGAATTAAAATAAATTGTTAACATAAGAATTAAATATATATGTGTCACGGAGTTTTAGCCACAAGAATCATTCAATTTGGAGTCCATATGAGGAAGATATGGTTCGATTAGTAGTCAAAGGTCAAAAAATGGTTCATCAGGGAAGGATATGTTAGGATAGCTTCTGTATTTTAATTTCTGGGAATTATCTGTATGCAATTAGAATAAATGGTTAACAAAAGAATTATCTCCATGTGTGTCACAGATATTTAACCACTGGAATCTTTCAATTTAGAGTCCATATGAGGAAGATATGAGGTGATTAGTATTCAAAGATCAGAAAATGGTTCATCAGGGAAGAATTTGATAGGATAGCCTATGTATTTTAATTACTGGGATTTATCTGTTTGGAATTAGAATAAATTGGTAACATAAGAATTATAGCTATGTGTGTTGAGGATTTTTACCCACTAGAATCATTCAATTTGGAGTCCATATGAGGAAGATATGTGTTTATTAGTAGTCAAAGGTCAGAAAATGATTCATCAGGGAAAAATATGGTAGGATTTCTTCTGTATTTTTCTTTTTGGGAATTATCTGTACGGAATTAAAATAAAAGGTTAACATAAGAATCATAGCTATGTGTGTCACAGATTTTAAGCCACTAAAAGCATTGAATTTGGAGTCAATATGAGGAATATATCGACTGATTAGTAGTCAAAGGTCAGAAAATGGTTCATCAGGGAAGAATATGTTAGGATAGCTTCTGTAATTTAATTTTTGGGAATTATCTATATGAAATTAAAATAAATGATTAACATAATAATTATAGATATGTGTTTCATGGATTTTTAGCCACTGGAATCACTCATGTTGGAGTCCATATGAGGTAGATATGTTCCGATTAGTAGGTAGAGGTCAGAACCTATCCGAGGTGAAATAATCTGTACATTTAGAGAGTAATATTGATGATGATTTATTGTTGAACTTACTGGGATTTAATTCTCACTATATTTCCATGTCATGTTCAGAAAATTAGTTATGCATATTTTTCTGTGGCTCTGGCTTTTAGTGCACGTTGGATCGAGTACTTTATGTTGGGCAGATCCCAGAAGGAAATAAAATGTTTGTGGTCAAGTTGGCTTAGATCCCAGTGAAGGTGCAACCACCCGCACCTGTATCTCCGAAATTGGTCAACCAGAATAAATAAAATGTAGATTTTTATGTGTTTGATATGTTGTACGTATGTTTTGATTAATGACATGTATGTGAACTCTGTATTGTATAAATTAAATAAATGTTATATTGAGTTAAGTTGTAACGAGGTTGATGCGTATTTTCGCAAGTGTACGAATCATTCAAGTAATAAAGTGTACAAAAGTACTGATATCGAACCCATAAGGAATGGCGTTACTAAGTACCAAAATTGACTAATCCTAATTTTATCTGAAAACCAAGTTGTTGATTGTCTAAGAGGCAAATTAACTTACAAATAAATGCAAAGAACACAATTGAATGTTGTTCACAAATGATTAAAAACGCTAAGGCATTTGATTTCGCCGAATCAATTCAATCCGATTTCAAGTCATGTTATATGAGAATCAAAGCTACAAGTGATGGTTGAAAAACCCAAACTTATCTAATAATCTCTCTCGAGTTATATTAGAATTACTTGTCTATGATAATCAACTATATTTCTATGAAGATTAATCACAAACAAGCACATTATGATCTATGGAATTTCCAGGATAACCACATACATCATGCATTAGTTCTCACACTCGCATTCAACATATGGTATTTATCACAAGAAGCATTCATGACACATCTCCTCTCGGTCTCAATATAATGCAACTAATCATCTAAATCTTGGCAAGAAATTCAGAAGCATTAAGCATGGAAATAAATACTCAACTTGAAAACAATGAACTCATATAACCATAACCAAAGAAATTAGAGTTTCATGATTCAACTACATCATAGCCTTAGCAAAAATGAATTAGTTCCTAATGGAAATAAGAACAACAACTATCTCAACTGAATACATAACTATAAAAACGAAATAAACTGTAGAAAAATGAAGTTAAGGAAAAGAGATGAAGAACTCTTTGAGATGAACACTTGGCAGCAACGATGGTGATGATCCTTCAAGATTCTCCAAGCTTTCTCTCCAAAATGGCTTCCTCTCCTCCAAAAATGCCTCTTCTAGGTCTATTTCGCCGTCCCCTCTCTTTGTACCTTATGGTATTTATAGATCCAGGGTTTTGGGGACAAATTTCGAAAAAAAAGTCACAAAAATGCGTTTGGCCGCCGTAACTCGCCGCTGGCGAACTGATTCTCACCGCGGCGAGGCTTCTGGAAAACATTCTCGCCGCGGTGAGATTCTAGAGTCCCGATTTTCGCCAGCGGCGAGACACACTCCGCCGTCGGCGAACTAATTTGGCTGGCGGCGAAAATGAGCTCGCCGGCGGCCAGATTTGATTCCAAAATTCGCGCTCTCGGGAAAGTTTGTTGCAACATTTTCGCCGCGGCCAGATTTCCAAACCTTGAAACTTGATTTTCTTGACTCTCACTCAACCCTGTTCATTGGAATTTGTCCCAAACTTCTTCAAACTTATGATTTTACCTGAAATTGCACTTTAAACACGAAATACCCGTGAAATGACAATTGTGGATTAAATAATCAAATAACGACAATTTTCACACAAATATCCATATTTAAATCATAACAGAAGTGCAATAATATGACTCTTATAAACAACCCCCAACCAGCTTCTTGCTAGTCTCTAGCAAGAAAAGCGATCTATAAATAAATTCGAAGGAAAAATTAAAAGAAAAATTAAAAGAAAATTTATTTTGTTTACAAAATTGCATTAAGCGTATGCCATAAGCCTTTAAACCCCTAGGGGCCCCTAGTAGGATGAGTTGTAGTCTCGTGAGGGCCTCCAGTGATGATACCCACAAACATCTTACCATAAACTATACTAACTCAAATTAATCAAATCACACAACAATTAATTTGCACAAGTGTTTCAAAAATTGTAAATAACACACAATACATAGAATAATTAAATGTCTCCTAAGCTTTAAGAAATCTCAAATGCCAATGTCACCTTTGTTATTGACTCTTAAACATCCATCATACCACAAACCAATAGTCATAATGCCTAGATAATATTATGCACAATATCCACAAACAAAAAGGTGAAATCTCAAACTCCATAGGCTCATTTTTCAAACCTCTCTCCACTAATAAAGGAAAAATACACCATTTTGGATCAATAGGACTTAATATGGCTTGTAATGTTAGGCTTAGGTATTTGGTTAAGAAAAATGGGAAGTGTCAAAATACAAATAAGATAACTTATTAGATTAAACACAACCAATTAAGTAAAAGGATAACACCATTAAACCCACATTTTTTTTTCCGATCATATCCCATTTTTCCAAAGATAAAAAAAATTCTTTCTCAGTCATTCACCTCAGTACATCCATCATTCACATTCTTTTATTTACTAGAATGAGAAAACCCTCTTCTTGTTGTTTGTTTCTTTTTTTTTGTTTTTATTTATTTATTATTATTCCATCCTTATTCCAAGTGCTCTTAAAAAGTTTGTGTTCAAAATTAAGTGCTCTTAATAAATAAGGTAGGAATATATATATATATATATATATATATATATATATATATATATATATATATATATATATATATATATATATTGTGGCTAAATAAAAGGTAGGTTATAGAGGGGAAAAAGAAAAAAATTAAGGCTACCAATATATATAAATAGGCTCAAAGAGGTAACTAGTGATATAAGGATAACAAGGTAGGCTTAAAAATGGCACAATCGATCCAAAAATGGCCTATATCATATCCTAAACAGTGCAATTCCAAAATATTTCGCCTCAAGAGGTTTTCAAATGAGTTCTAGAGTTTGTTGAGATCACAAAAATGTCCATGAAAAATTTACACATAAGACTCCTCTAAGTATTTAGACTAATGAACCAAGTCATACCACATTCCAAAAGAGTCGCCAACTAAGTAAAATTAACATTTGAAATTATCTTTAAACCGAAGCAAAATTTAATGTCTTCTAAAAGCTACGTGTTATCACAATCACATTATTATCATCAACGTGCAAATTAAAACAAATAAAATGTAAAAGAAATCTGAATGCAGAAAAAAAATAAATGAAACATCAAAATTAAACAAACAAACACTACTAAAAATGAAACTAAGAAACTAAGAAAAAGTTACCATGTATCGCACCCCCAATCAGAACCTTACATTGTCCTCAATGTAAGAAAGAAAAACTGCAAATGGCGATCGACATCTCAAAAAGAAAGAAAGCTAGGCACCATCACAGTCACAGTAAATCGTTAAATTACAGGGTCAATAATAAAAGAAATTCAATAAGAAAGAAACAAAATGAAAAAGGTGACAAAAAGTAAAACATTAACAAATATCCAGAAGATGAATATCAGAAACTAAACAGAAAATATGAAAATAAATATATGAAGTACTGAAAACAACTGAAAACAAAACACAACATCACTCCTCATCCTTATCATCATCCGCATCCTCATCAGTCCCAACATAAACAGGGGCATCAAGCAGAGGGGGAAAAGTCGGCATCACAGGATAACCACTCAGATCACTCCCAGACTGCAGAGCCATTCGCTGAAGGTAGTCATGAAGGAACTGTGTACTCGCGGTCTGGAAGTTCCTCTACTGTAGGAGTAACTGACTCTGATAATCAAGCTGCGCCCGCTGGTAACCCAAAATACGCTCAACTCGGCCCAAACGATGTTCAACAGATTCAACCCTAGGCTGGGAAGAACTCGCACTAGCCCCTACAGTAGAATGAGAGTGTTTCTTGGGACGCGATGCAATACCTAGAAACTCTGCAAGCTTGGGTCCATCAATGGGCTTCATCACTCGTCCCATTTCCTCATTCTTATCCCAAATTAGGCCTTGATTTTCACAGATAGCAGAAATCAAAGATGGGTACCCAAGGCCTCCAGATGCAGCCCGCGCACTCTGTGTGATATAATCAAAAATGACCCGGCCGATATCAATAGAGGCCCTTGACACAATGGCATGGAGTAGGATGGCCCGCTCTCTGGTGACATCACTAAGATGTGCAGTAAGCAACAAATTAGTGCAAATAAACGCATACCAGGGCCGTACATCGTCTAATAACGCACTTCTGGGGAAATGTTTATACACATCCCCCAACATCTTCCAAACCGTGCCTGGCTTACAGACCAATGCACTGACTGTCGTCATGTCAATTTCTACAAGGAGGCGAAGAAAATCCTCATCATCCCCTATGGTAGGCAAACCGTAATGGCTGTTAATTACGTCTTTGGTGAAAAGTACCCACTGGCCACGCACATAAACCTTATCATCCACCCGCTTGGGGGCATTAGCATAAAATTCCTGCACCAAAGAGAGGCAATAGCCCTCAAGAGGACGACAGAAAGCCTCCCACTTCCTAGACTGAAGAATGGGGACATAATTACCCCAACAAGGAGTCTGATCAATTGCAAACCATCTTTGAGGTATAATTGCCCTCTTAACAACCTTGTCCACAAAACGTTTGGCAGCAAACTCAGAAATAAACAGACCCCTATCGAAGGAAGAGGCACGACCTCTTTTAGCAGTGGTTTTCTTAGGCATTTTCACAATAATTATTCAAGCTAGATAATCCAAACAAGGCAGACAAATCACAATATCCCAATGCGGGCTATAAATCAGCAATCAAATGGCGTCAATGGAACCCAAAATATTCGCAAGTTCAGAAATCCTCAAATTGGCAAATCAATAGCAAAAACAAAGTCCTAGCTTGCAATGCAATTGGCACAATTGAAGTCAAAGTGCCACCTACCAAAAACCCTAATTGGCTGTGCCAGATGTACACCATACACTACCTAAAATCACACACAAGACAACACCAAAATCAGCCAAATGCAACACATCAAAAACTCCCAAATTTCAGCACCAAAATGTGCATAACTCACCAAAATGTGCAACACATAAAAAACTTCCAAATTTCACCCCAAATGCGCACACAAGAAAGCTCCAAAATTGGCCAAATTCGCACACCGCACAGCAAAAATGGATGCGCCCAATTTCAGGCACAATACTCCTGGAATCTGCCCCAAATTAGAGCGCAAATCACAGCGTAAAACGGTGCCCAAATCAGCGTTCAAATCACAGCCCCAAATTACGCAAATACACCCCCAAATCAGCGCAATAAACGGATGAAAAGGCAACCAATCTCCAAGGAAATGATGCTATGGTGATCGACTGGGCATTTGATGAGGATGGGTGAGGAAGTTTCGGAGAGGGTAGGAGAGAAAACGGAAGAACACAGGGAGAAATCTAACCTGGCCGTGGCGAAGAGAACCTTTTAAACGAATCTTGCCGCAGCCAGAATTATGTTGCCGTGGCGAGATCTACTTTTCGCTGCCGGCGAAAATCGAGCATCCTATTTTTTTTTTAAAACAAAACAGAGCAAGCAATTAAAATTAGCAATAAATGAAGTGCAGAAGTGGAAATCTAACTAACAATTCACCAAAACTGAAAATTGAAAGGGATAAAGGATGAGAAAACAAATCTAATGGGTTGCCTCCCATTAAGCGCTTTAAGTTATAGTCATTAGCGAGACTGTCGATAATTCTTACTACGGTTGTTGTAACTCTAGAGAATCCTTCTGCTTGCTGAATTCTCCATCGAAATATGGCTTCAACCATTGTCCATTCACTTTGAAATTTCCCTTGGTTTCATGACTGATTTCCACTGCTCCATAAGGAAACACCTTGGTTATTTGAAAAGGTCCTGACCAACGAGATCTTAACTTTCCTGGAAAAAGTCTAAGACGGGAATTATAAAGCAGCACTTTCTGTCCCACCTCAAAGTTTCTCCTCAGAATGTGCTTATCATGCCAAGCCTTTGTCTTGTCCTTGTATATTCGGGCATTCTCATAAGCATCATTCCGCATTTCATCCATCTCATTTAATTGCAGCACCTTCTTTTCACCAGCTGTCTTAAGATCAAAATTCAAAATTCGAATTGCCCAGTATGCCCGATGTTCCAATTCAACTGGAAGGTGACAAGCTTTTCCATACACCAATCGGTATGGAGACATGCCAATAGGTGTCTTGAAAGCTGTCCTATAAGCCCAAAGTGCATCATCCAATTTCCTTGACCAATCCTTACGGGAGTTACTTACGGTGTTTTCAAGGATCCGCTTCAACTCTCGGTTGGACACTTCAATTCGTCCACTAGTTTGAGGATGGTAAGGTGTTGCAATCCGGTGTGTTACTCCATACTTTTGCAGCAGAGTTTCAAATTAGGTATTACAGAAATGCTTACCCCCATCACTTATAATTGCTCTAGGTGTGCCAAATCTGGAAAATATGTTCTTCTTGAGGAAATTGATCACAACCCTAGCATCATTGGTAGGTAACTGCTTCCACCCATTTAGAAACATAATCTACACCAACAAGAATGTATTTATTAGCATGAGATGAAGGAAAAGGCCCCATAAAATCAATACCCCAAACATCAAATAAATTAATTATCAAAATATTGTTTAAGGGCATTTCATGTCTCCGTGAAATATTGCCACTCCTTTGGCAATCATCACACATTGAAACAAATTTGAAAGCATCTTTAAATAGGGAAGGCCAATAGAATCCAGATTGCAAAATTTTTCCTGTAGTTTTTGTTCCACCGAAATGTCCTCCAACTTCCTTTGAATGGCAATGACGAAGAATGCTTTCCATTTCTTCATCCGGCACACATCTTCTAATGATTTGATCTGCACAATGTTTATACAAGTAAGGTTCATCCCAAAAATAATGTTTCAAATCATTAAAGAATTTCTTCCTTTGTTGATAAGGCATGTCAGGAGGTAAAATTTTCTTGACCAAATAGTTTGCATAATCAGCAAACCATGGAGCCATTCGGATAGCTAGCAATTGCTCATCAAGAAATGTTTCATTAATTTGTTCTTCATCTTCAAGTTAATCTTCCTCCAACCTGGACAAAGGGTCAGCAACCAAAATTTTGGTCCCCTTTTTGTTGCGGATTTCTAAGTCAAATTCTTGCAAGAGAAGAATCCATCTTAGTAATCGCGGTTTGGCATCTTTTTTGGCTAGCAAATACTTAAAAGCAGAATGATCAGTATAAACAATGATTTTAGACCCAATTAAATAAGATCTAAACTTATCAAATGCAAACACTACTGCCAAAAGCTCTTTCTCCGTTGTTGCATAATTAAGTTGTGCATCTGTCAATGTCCTGCTTGCATAATAAATCACATGCAACAACTTATTCTTCCTTTGACCCAAAACATCACCTATAGCATAATCACTAGCATCACACATTACCTCAAATGGAAAACTCCAATCCGGTGCACAAATTATAGGGGTAGAAGTGAGTTTTACCTTCAAAAAGTTAAAAGCCTGCAAACATTCAGAAGAGAAATCAAACTGTGCATTTTTAACCAACAAACTGCAAAGAGGTTTTGTTATTTTTGAGAAATCTTTAATAAATCTTCTATAAAACCCAGCATGTCCCAAAAAACTCCTAATGCCCTTTACAGTTGTTGGAGGTGGTAATTTTTTGATCACTTCCACCTTTGCACGGTCCACTTCTATTCTCTTTGCTGAAATCTGATGGCCAAGAACAATTCCTTCTTAAACCATGAAGTGACATTTCTCCCAATTTAGCACTAAATTTGTCTCTTGACAACGCTACAAAACTAAAGAGAGATTATGCAAACAATTATCAAAAGAATGGCCAAAAATAGAAAAATCATCCATAAAAACCTCAATAAACTTTTCGACCATATCAGAGAAAATCGCTATCATGCATCTTTGGAAAGTTGCAAGTGCATTACATAAACCAAAAGGCATCCTTCTGTATGCAAAAGTACCATAAGGGCATGTAAATGTTGTCTTATCTTGATCCTCTGGTGCAATTGCAATCTGGTTATAGCCCGAATATCTATCCATAAAACAATAATAAGAATGTCCAGCCAATCTTTCCAACATCTGATCAATAAATGGCAATGGAAAATGATCTTTTCTGGTGGCGTCGTTCAACTTCCGGTAATCAATACACACTCTCCACCCAGTCACTGTCCTTGTTGGAATAAGCTCATTGTTTTCATTTTCTACAACTGTGATTCCTCCTTTCTTTGGTACATAATGAATTGGACTTATCCAAGCACTATCTGAAATCGGATAAATTACCCCAGCATCCAAAAGCTTAATCACCTCAGCCTTGACCACTTTTTGCATTGCGGGGTTTAAATGCCTTTGTGGCTAAATTGTGGGTTTGTAATCCTCATTCATCAAGATTTTATGCATGCAAACAGAATTGCTAATCCCTTTGATGTCTGCCATTGTCCATCCAATTGCTGCTTTGTAAGTCCGAAGAACTCCTAATAGCTTGTTTTCCTCTTCATCATTCAAAGAACTGTTAATAATAATAGGAAAAGATGCAGAGTCTCCAAGATATGCATACCTTAGATGGGATGGCAGTGGCTTTAGCTCAATCTTGTTGTCTTCCTTCTTTACCACGGAGGTTGGAGTTTCATTTGTTCCTAATTCTTTGAATGTTTTATCATTGAACAAATATTCATCAAATGCTGCCAGTAATTCTGAACATTGTCTCACTCCCTCATCTTCCTCCTCAATTGTTGCAGATTTCACAAGGCAATCTTCTAGTGGTAGCAATGGAGTTCTCTCCTCAAAAGTTTCCAAGATTAACCTGTCAAGAGTGTCAATTTGAAAACAAGAATGTACCTCACTAGGAAATTTCATTGCTTCAAAAACATCAAAAGTCACTTGTTCATCTTGCACCCTTAGAATTAGTTTTCCTTGCTGAACATCAATCAATGTTCTTTCTGTTGCAAGAAACGGTCTCCCCAATATCAAAGGTATCTCTCTATCTTCCTCCATGTCAAGCACCACGAAATCTGCAGGAAAAATAAATTTGTCAACTTTAATCAAAACATCCTCAACTACCCCTCGAGGATATTTCACTGATCGATCCGCTAATTGTAGAGAAATTGAAGTAGGTTTTACTTCTCCCAGGCCTAGTTTCCTGAAAACAGAAAGTGGCATCAAATTAATGCTTGCTCCTAAATCACATAGGACTTTATCAAAATTGCAACTTCCTATAGTACAAGGTATAGTAAAACTCCCTGGGTCTTTCACTTTCTGTGGCAATTTTCTTTGAAGAACTGTACTGCACTCCTCATTTAACATGACAGTTTCATAATCTCCCAGCTTCCTCTTCTTTGATAGAATTTCTTTCATGAATTTTGCATACTTGAGCATTTGTTCCAACATCTCTGCAAAAGGAATGTTAATATGCAATTTCTTAAAAATTTCTAAAAATTTACCAAATTGATTATCAAGCTTTTTCTTCTGCAATCTTTGAGGATATGGGATAGGAGGCTCATATTTTGCATTTGGAGAAGGTTGAACATCTTGGGATGTTGATGGCTTCTCTTTAGATTCTTTCACCTTTTGCTCCAATTTCTTCTGCCATTCAAGTTCTTTACCACTTCTCAATGTGATAGCCTTTACATGCTCTTTGGGATTTATTGTGTCACTTAGCAATGATCCTTGAGATCTTTCTGCAATATGCTTTGAAAGCTGTCCCAGTTGGTTTTGGATGTCCCTGTTGATTGCCTCTTGATTTCTAAAATTTGTTCTTGACTCCTCAATGAACTTCCCCAAAATTCCTTCCAAATCTGTTTGTTTCTTCTCTTGTGGTTGGTAGGAAGATGTAGACGGTTTGAACCCCCCTTGGTTATTACCCCATGACAAATTTGGATGATTCCTCCAACCTGGATTGTAGGTGTTGGAATATGGGTTATGTTGAGGTCTTCGGAAATTTGAAACATAATTGGCTTGTTCAGCATTTGGTGAAGCAAATGGATTTCCAACTTGGCACTCAATGCTAGCATGATTTCCACCACATAAATCACATTCTGTAGTTGGTTTGGATTCGAACTTGGATGACAAAGAATCCATCTTTCTTGAAAGAGCAGCAACTTGAGCTGACAAAGCATTCACTGAATCAATTTCAAGTACTCCTACAGGTCTTTTTGCAGTTACTCGATCTGAATGCCACTAATTGTTGTTTTCTGTCATGATCTCTAACAACTCATGAGCATCCTCGGGTGTTTTTCCCATTAAAGACCCTCCAGATGTAGCATCAATCATTGCCCTATAGTTTGAAACCAACCCATTATAAAATGTAGAGACTTGCAGCCAAATCGGTATACCATGATGTGGGCACTTCCACAACATTTCTTTGAATCTCTCCCAAGCTTCATACAATGATTCTTGGTCAAACTGTGTAAAAGATGTGATTTCATTCCGCAATTTTGCCGTCTTAGCAGGAGGAAAGAACTTGGACAAGAACTTTTGAGCTAACTCATTCCATATTGTAATTGATCCCGGTGGTAATGAGTTTAGCCACTCCTTGGCTCTATCCCGAAGTGAAAAAGGAAAAACCCTTAATCTTATGGCGTCTTCAGACACACCATTTATCTTGTAAAGATCACACACCTCCAGAAAGTAAGCAATATGTGCATTAGGATCATCCTTTGACATTCCCCCAAACTGATTTGATTGAACCATTTGGATAAAGGATGGCTTTATCTCAAAGTTATTGGCTTGAACAGTTGGCCTCCTTATACCCGAAGTGGTTCCAGCAACATTAGACGCAGCATAATCCCTCATAGCTCTACGATTTCCACCTCCCTCAACAAATTGTGGATCCATGGCTGATTGTCTATTAGGAGCGGAGGTTGAACGCCTTCTCTCTCGGTTTAGACGCCTATATGTTCGATCAATTTCCGGATCAAAAGGAAGAAGGTTAAGGCTTCGTGCACGTCGCATACAAAAGTCTTACAATCTGAAAAATCAACAAGCACTCACACAACACAAAGTTACCCCTTTTTCTTTTATGATAAATAAAATAAAAGAGCAAAGTAAACAACTGAAAAATGTGCAAGAAATGACTAAAATAAATAATGCAAACAAGCAGCAACAACTCTAAATGAACAAATGTTCAACACAACTCACAAACTCAATTTAGAATAAAAATAAAACTGAAACAATGATAAAGCAAATTAACTTCAAATTAAAACTAAGATTAGGTAGTATCGATATTAATAATCAAACCATTCTTCGGCAACGGCGCCAAAAACTTGATGCGTATTTTCGTAAGTGTACGAATCGTTCAAGTAATAAAGTGTACAAAAGTACGGATATCGAACCCATTAGGAATGGCGTTACTAAGTACCGAAATTGACTAATCCTAATTTTATCTAAAAACCAAATTGTTCATTGTTTAAGAGGCAAATTAACTTATAAATAAATGCAAAGAACACAATTGAATGTTGTTCACAAATGATTAAAAATGCTAAGGCATTTGATTTCGCTGAATCAATTCAATCCAATTTCAAGTCATGTTATATGAGAATCAAAGCTACAAGTGATGGTTGAAAAACCCAAACTTATCTAATACTCTCTCTCGAGTTATATTAGAATTACTTGTCTATGATAATCAACTATATTTCTATGAAGATTAATCACAAACAAGCACATTATGATCTATGGAATTTCCAGGATAACCACATACATCATGCATTAGTTCTCACACTCACATTCAACATATGGTATTTATCACAAGAAGCATTCATTACACATCTCCTCTCGGTCTCAATATAATGCAACTAATCATCTAAATCTTGGCCAGCAATTCAGAAGCATTAAGCATGGAAATAAATACTCAACTTGAAAACAATGAACTCATATAACCATAACCAAAGAAATTAGAGTTTCATGATTCAACTACATCATAGCCTTAGCAAAAATGAATTAGCTCATAATGGAAATAAGAACAACAACTATCTCAACTGAATACATAACTATTAAAACGAAATAAACTGTAGAAAAATGAAGCTAAGTAAAAGAGATGAAGAACTCTTTGAGATGAACACTTGGCAGCAACAATGGTGATGATCCTTCAAGATTCTCCAAGCTTTCTCTCCAAAATGGCTTCCTCTCCTCCAAAAAGGCCTCTTCTAGGTCTATTTTGCCATCCCCTCTCTCTGTACCTTATGGTATTTATAGATCCAGGGTTTTGGGGACAAATTTAGAACAAAAAGTCACAAAAACGCTTTTGGCCGCTGCAACTCGCAGCCCGCGAACTGATTCTCGCCGCGGCGAGATTCTGGAGTCCCGATTTTTGCCAGCGGCGAGACACACTTCGCTGCCAGCGAACTAATTTGGCCGGCGGCGAAAATGAGCTCGCCGGCGGCCAGATTTGATTCCAAAATTCGCGCTCTCGGGAAAGTTTGCTGCAGCATTTTCGCCGCGGCCAGATTTCCAAACCTTGAAACTTGATTTTCTTGACTCTCACTCAACCCTGGTCATTGGAATTTGTCCCAAACTTCTCCAAACTTATGATTTTACCTGAAATTGCACTTTAAACACGAAATACCCGTGAAATGACATTTGTGGATTAAATAATCAAATAATCACAATTTTCACACAAATATCCATATTTAAATCATAACAAAAGTGAAATAATATTACTCTTATCAGAGGTAATAACTTCATGGTATTTTTTAAAAAAACATTTTGATACTTAAATGGAGTTGTTACATGAACTGTCCCAAGTAAGGAACATTAACAGTCTGCAACTCTAGAAGTAGTGTCAGTACCACAAATGCTATCTCTACTGATATGAAAATAGCATTAAAACATAGTGAGATATAAAATCCCAGCAAGATCAACATTCCAAAATATATAAGTATGCAAAAACTCACATGCTATGTCCAGCTGTATAAGCTATAGAAAATATTTTCTTTTTTATGCAATAAAGATACAACAAAGTACATACTAGCCCTTTTGTAGGTTATGCATCAATATCACGCATGTTAAAAAAATATGCATTTATACAATACCTATGCCATTTTCTAGAGTCCGTACCACACTCAGTGGCGTGTTGTCACTCATAGTGGCTCACAGGCCGATAATCTATCTCAATTGCAATCCTCAATGTGGCGTGAGCCTTACCCCTCTAACTACTCACCCACTCTTTAATGGCCATTGGTTGGAGGGTCCTTCCTGTATTGACCACTCTAGGCTATAGGGCGTCCCCTATCCCGGTACCGTATCAAAGCTACGACCCTTCAATTGCTTTACCTCGTAAGGTGCCACTATCCTGGTCACCTTAATTGGTAAAGGTCATCCTGGACTTATTAGTCTCCTCAATACAACAAGGGAGACACATATTTCCAAGCCACCCTGCTTTAGAGAGGGTCCTCCTGACAACTTAAGTCTTTTATACCTCTCTAGCCACTTACATAACAAAAGGGTGCACATTAATAATATCCATCACATAAACCATACTCATCTTCAACATGCTACAACAACTCATCATGGATACACATACATGTCTTATCAATTTTCCATAAAGTGCATACATTAGTAATCTCACTTGCATACGACATACAAGCAGTATATAACATGCAAACATAGTATTCATGCATCATTTCTTATAATTCCCTTACATAATTTACCAACCATCCTTGGTGAGATAATTGTAGTACATGCAAATGTAACATTCATGCATCAAACAACCTTCACTAACATCCTAATAATGTTGGTAATTAACTAAGATTTAGAAAAGACATAGAAACCAAAGAAAAGGAGCAACATAGCCTGAAGCACGGCCTGGCCGTGCCTCTAAGCACGGTCGTGCTTCAAGGCCGTGTTCCCCTCCCGTGTTGCCTTTTCTTCTGGCCGTGTTGCACACAGTCTAGCCCCAAGCACGGCCATACTTTGGGTCTTATGCCACCATTTTACAAAATTTCAGGATTCTAGGCTAGAGCACGGCCTAGCCATGTCTCCAAGCACGGCCGTGCTCTGGGTACGAACTCCACCAAAAAATCCTTCTTTTTCCCAAGTCCACCAAAAACAATCAACAATCCAAAGATCAATATTTTGAGCATGAAAAATACTATTTTTTCAGAGCAACCCATCAACCAAAACATGTATTAAAGCTCAAAATCTGCAACATAAAGTTTTTTCCGCAAATCATCAACACATAGGTAAACATGAACAGTAACCATAAATGTTATAACTACTTTAATAAAGGCTCTATCCACATCTTTACACCTTTAAATGCTTACAATCATCCAGCCATAAAAACATCCATCCATTGAACATAAAATTGAGTGTTCATCTTACCTTCCTTCTACAAGCTTGTTTTCTTCACTCTTGTTCTAGCTTCTTCCTCTCTCTAGAGATTTTTCCCAAAAACTCTCTTCTTCTTCCTCTTTACTTCCACACCCACTTCTTTCTATCTCTCTTTTCTTCTTCTCTCTCTCCTTTCTTCTTCTTGCCGTGAAGTTCTCTTCTTTGGGCTGCAAGAGTGGTGACTTGGCCATTAAGTCAAAGGGAAAATAGATAAAAATATTGAAGCTTCTCCCATAAGCCATCTCACCCCTTAACCCTTACCCCCACTTTGTCTAACAATTTCAAAAATGCCATTCCATTACATTGTAACCAAGGGGGTTAGTTAAGGCCTTGTTTGGTTTAGAGAAAACTCACCAAGTGTTTAATCCCTTCTTTAGCCTTACTTCAATGGGTTTTTGTGCAACTTTCTTCATGGCTCCACATTTCTATCGTTGTTGTCTATTTGTGGCCCTGTAGTCAAGGAAAACATTATTTCTTCCTTAATAATTCTTTCTAAAAATGAGAAAGTCCTTATTAAACATTCATGTTTATTTCCCTATAACTCCCTCACTTCACTCTTTTAAACCCTTTCTTACTATTTCATTTTGTGAATATTATTAACAGAATTTCGGGTGTTACACTATCCATATGCAGAGGTGGTGTTATGACTACTGTTAAATATTTTTGAAACTAACTATTGGGCTTGATCACCTCAATAAGAACATAACTTTAGTTTTTCCATAGTAGGAAATGGCACCACCAAGGAGGAATCCGGCAAACAATGCAGAGGAAACCTTGCACAACCTTGTCACAACAATTCGAGACCAGGTCACGACCACCAATCAAATTCTACAATACCTCCAGAATGCTAATAGCCTAAATGGTGAGAATGGTGTTAATAACCAAATGGCAGGGAATGATAACGACATATCTGAGTTCCTAAGGACTAGACCACCTTATTTTCAAGGCATCTTTGACCCAATTGTATCTGAAAGGTGGGTAAGGGAACTAGAAAAAATCTAAGTTCTCCTCTTACCTACGATTTAACCCCGATGAAACATGGAAGGCTGTTAAATTTGAAGAAGGATTGAACTCAGAGATAAGGAATGCTGTTGTAGCTATGGATACTAGGGATTTTGTACCTCTGATAAATAAATGCAGAGTATTGGAAAAGAGCTTGAAGGCAGTGGAGGATGAGAAACAAAGACAAAATTTTTGGAAACGGAAGAACGGTCCACAAAACTCCGGCAGAAATGTTAGAGAAAAAGGACAAAGTACTGGCAAGAGGCCATTGACTGCAAGTCCCCAACCCTTCCAACAGAACTTTTCCACAGTCAAGTGTACTAAGTGCGAACGTATGCATGGTAATCGGCCATGTTACATAGGATCAGATGTTTGTTTCAATTGCGAATAGAAGGGTCATTTTGCAAGGAACTGCCCAAAAAATTTGGGGAAGCATCTGGAACAGAAGCCTATAGTGAAAGGAAGGGTTTTCACCCTAAACGGCCAAGAGGCAACTCAATCCCCCGAAATGATCCAAGGTACATGCTATATCTATGGATTTGATCTTTTGGTGTTGTTTGACTCTGCTACTAGTCATTCATTTATATCGGAAGAATGTATAAGGAATCTTCAGTATTCTATTTCTGAAACCCCCTAGAGCTATCTGTAGTAACTCCTATGGGGGAAAGAGTCTTAACTTCCTCTGTATGTAAAGACTGTCAATTTAGTATTCAGGAGAAAGTTTTTTTTGTAGACCTCGTTTGTCTACCTTTAAAAGGTATAGATGTCATTCTAGGATTAGACTGGATGTCTAGAAATAAGGACTTGTTGAATTGTTGTAACAAGACCATTGAATTTCTACCTCTTACTTCAGAAGAGGAGATGCAGTTATTAATGCTTAATGCCAATCAAGTCAATAGGGTGTTGAAGAATGGAGTACTTGGATACATTCTCTTACACTTATCAATTCTAGAATTTGAACCAAAGTTTTGACGAAATCGCAATATCCAACAAGTTTTTTGAAGTATTTCCATCAGATATTCCAGGCTTACCTCCTAAGAGAGAGATAGAGTTCTCTATTGATCTCTTACTTGGGACAAGGCCTATCTCTATTGCACCTTATAGAATGGCAATAAAGGAACTACAAGAACTTAAGAAACAGTTGGAGGAATTGTTAGATAAGCAATTCATTGGACCAAGTGTATCACCTTGGGGAGCTCCTATATTGTTTGTTAAGAAGAAAGATGGAAGCTTGAGACTATGCATAGATTATAGACAGCTAAATAAGGTTACTATCAAAAATAAGTATCCTCTCCCTAGAATAGATGATTTATTAGATAAACTGAAGGGAGCCTCCTTCTTTTCTAAATTTGACTTGAGATTGGGATACCATCAGATTAGGATCAAGGAGGAGGATGTACCAAAAACAGCCTTCAGGACTAGGTATGGGCACTATGAGTTTCTCGTAATGCCCTTCGGGTTGACAAATACACCCGCAATTTTCATGGATTACATGAATTGCATTTTTTGACCCTACCTAGATCAATTTGTGGTCATATTCAATGATGACATCTTGATATATTCTAAGAGTGAGAAAGAACATGAACAACATCTCCAAATCGTGCTGCAAGTGCTGAAAGAGAAAAAGTTGTATGCCAAATTAGAGAAGTGTGGATTTTGGCTGTCAGAGGTAAAATTTTTGGGACATGTCATTTCCAATAAAGGGGTAGCCATAGACCCTAGCAAGATGGAAGTAGTGATTTAGTGGGAAAGACCAAAGACGGTTATAGAAGTCAGAAGTTTCTTGGGTTTGGACAGATACTATATGAGGTTTATACAAAACTTCTCGTATAGCCTTGCCATTGATTAAATTGACCAGGAAGGGAAGTCCTTTCAAATGGACTGATCAATGTGAAGCTAGTTTCCAAGAGCTTAAAACAAAATTGACCACTCCTCCTCTTTTAATTATTCCAGACCCCACAAGACATTTTGATGTATATAATGACGCTTTAAAGAAAGGGCTAGGGTGTGTGCTAATACAAGATAAGAGGGTAGTTGCTTACGCTTCTAGGCAACTAAGACCCTATAAAGGAAATTATCCAACCAATGATCTTGAATTGGCAGCAGTGGTGTTTGCCTTAAAGATTTGGCGACACTATTTGTATGGTGCAACATTTAAAGTATATTGTGATGATAAGTGTCTTAAGTATCTTTTTGATCAGAAAGAGTTAAATATGAGACAACGAAGATGGGAAGAGTTTCTCAATGACTATAAGTTTGAGATAAAGTATCATCTAGGAAAGGTGAATGTTGTAGCTGATGCCTTGAGTCAAAAATCTCTACACATGGGTCAAATGATGGTGTATGAGATGCAGATGCTAGAAGAGTTTCAAAATTTGAAGCTAGCCATTACTCTTACTCCAAAGAAGCTAATCAATAATGGTTTAAGTATAGGGTGTGACCTTAGAGCTCAGATCAAAGAGGCTCAAGCTCACAACCAATACTTACAGGATCATAAAGATCAAGGTAATTTTTCTGTCATGGAAGATGGATCAATCATGTATCAGGGAAGGATTTGTGTCCCTCAAGAACGAGAGTTGAGGACTAAGATTCTACAGGAAATTCATCACAGTAAATACTCAATCCATCCTAGATAAACTAAAATGTACTAGGATTTAAAGAGGATGTATTGGTGGCCAGGGATGAAAAAAGACATTGCCGAGTTTGTGGCAAAATGTCTCATTTGTCAGAAGGTGAAGGTAGAGTATCAAAGCCAGCAGGATTTTTAAAACCTCTTCAGATTCCAAAATGGAAAGGGGACAATATTTCGATGGAATTTGTCGTGGGTTTACCCAAGACTTCTGTTGGACATATCTCTATCTGGGTAATAGTTGACAGATTAACCAAATATGCTCACTTTTTGCCCATAAAAATTAACTATTCATTGGATAAATTAGCCCAATTATACGTCCAAAAAATAGTTAGACTGCATGGATTTCCCTTAAATATCGTTTATGATAGAGATCTGAGGTTCACGTCAAGGTTTTGGAAGGCGTTGCAAGAAGCTTTTGGTACCCAGTTGTAGTTTAGTACTGCCTACCATCCTCAGACTGACGGGTAAACAAAACGGACCATTCAAACCCTAGAAGATATGTTGAGGCCTATGTGATAGAGCAAGGTAAAGGATGGGATAAGTACCTACCTTTAGTAGAGTTTGCTTATAATAAAAGTTATCATTCTAGTATTAAGATGGCCCCTTATGAAGCTTTATAAGGTAGGAAGTGCCGATCTCCACTATGTTGGTTTGAGGTAGGAGAAAAGAACTTGCTGGGTCCTGATCTAGTTCAACAAACCACTAAAAAAATCAAGATGATACGAGACAAAATACTTACAGCTCAGAGTCGGCAAAAGAGTTACTATGATAAGAGACATAAACTTTTGGAGTTTGAGGAAGAAGACCATGTATTTCTGAAACTTTTCCCGACTACTGGAGTTGGTAGGTCTCTCAAAACTAGAAAGTTAAGTCTGCGATTTTTGGGACCTTATCAAATTTTGAAGAAAGTGAGGACGTCAGCATATCAAGTTGCCCTCCCACCTAATTTATCCAACCTGCATAATGTTTTCCATGTATCACAGCTGCGGAAGTATCTTCTAGATTCTTCACATATAATACGAGATGCACTAATCCAAATAAAGGAGAACATAACATACCAGCTTGTACCTGCATCTATATTGGACATCAACGTGAAGCAATTGAGAAAAAAACCATTCCCCTAGTTAAGCTATTATGGGAAGGCATGACTCCGGAAGAAGCAACTTGGGAACTGGAAGAAGTCATAAGGAAGAAATATCTGCAATTGTTCTTATTAGGTAATTTCTAAAATTTTGAGGACAAAATTTCTTTTAGGGGGAGAGAAATGTAACATCCTTAATTTCATTTCTTTTATTAAAAAAGATACATAAATATTTAATTAAGGAAATAAAATTTAATAGGCAATTATTAGGTATCTAAAGAAATATAATCCTTAGAAATTCTTCATCTTACATGTATGCATAGAACTGTTCTAACATTAATGGAATAGGTAAAGAGAGAAAACCTAAGAGGAAATATTAGAAATAAACATTCTAAAGAAATGTGAAATTCTTGAGTAAGGAAGATAGTTTTTTATGAAGTAAGTAAAGGTATTAAAATTTCAAGAAGATCGGATTAGGGTAATTTTTCCTAATTTAAGAGCTAAAGTTACTAAGTTTAGTATCTCTACCCATAAATTGGGCTTTCACCTATGGACACTTCATATAGATTTTTTCTACTTCACATGAATTTGTAGCAAGCCAGTAGGATAGCCCAAGGAAGAAATAAAACATGGACTTGGACTAGGATATAGAAATTGGACCGGTAGTCCAAAAATCATGAAAATGTGACCAAGCCCATTATGAAAGGTAGAATGATAACCAAAGTAAAGAAAATGGACAAGAATGAGCCCAAAAGCAAGAGGAAAAATAAAAATAAAAATAAAGTAATGAAATAATGGTGTAATCAAGATTAGGTGACATGACATTAAGACAAAAATTTAGAAAGTGGTGTGATATTCTACATTCAAGTGGTATGATAATACATGGCATTAGGACAAAATATCTATTTCTTACACCCATAATTTTAGCAAGTGGTTAATAATACATAGAATTATGACAAAACATCCTTATCATACACAAATAATTTTAGCTAAGCAAGGAAGATTCAAGGGTTGAAAATTTGCCAACTAAAAAGCCAAACTTATCATACTTGATTAAGACAAAAAAAAAACAAAATGAAACCCTAAATCAAAGGGAACTTGTCCCTTATCTTAAGAACATTTTTTCATAATTTTCAAAATACAAATCTCCTTTTCCTATGCATGTCTTGACTAAGGAAGAGGAAGATAAGAACATGAGTTGTTTTGTTTTCCAAAAAAAATCAACCAAGTGCATCCTAATTGTGATAAGGTAGACCCATGATCATGAAAGATGAATTATTTGATAGTCTATTTAAGCAAAACCTAACCATGTAACATTAAAATTTCATCCAAGTGAGGGAGAGGAAAAAATAGAAGCAAGGTAGAGTGAGGAAAGGAGAGGAAGAAAGGAAGAAAGGAAGAAAGAGGAAGGAGAAGTCTAGAGGACTAATTGCTCAAGGTAAGTTTAACAATATTTCTTTTTGAAGAAAAGTTTTGAAATTTGCAACATCTTTGTGGGATTTTGACCTTAGAACTTTGATGATTGGTTATGGATGTTCCTTTATCATATTACATATTATGTTTGTTTGAATACTTGGCCTGGTGTAGATAGTTCTGCATAGGTATAGCTATCGGTGGCAAAAATTGAAGCTTCTGTTTTTAAAATTTTGGGAAGAATTGGTAAGGAATTTAAACCAATGGTTAACATAAAAAATGTAGATCTATGTCTCACAGATATATAGCCACTGGGAGAACTCAATTTGGAGTCCATATGAAGAAGATATGGTCCGATTAGTAAGCAATGGTCAAAAAATGGTTAATCAGGGAAGAATATGTTATGATAGCTTCTGTGTTTTAATTTTTGGGAACATTAAGTAGGGAATTAAAATAAATGGCTAACATAAAAATTATATCTATATGTGTCATGGATTTTTAGCCACTGGAATCACTCCATTTGGAATTCTTATGAGGGAGATATGGATATATTAGTAAGTAGAGTTGAGAATCTACCCGAGAAGAAATCACCCATATATTGAGGGAGTAATATCACCAGGATTCCTTAATCTTTTGCTAAACTGTTCAACATAATAGTTTTATCTTTAAATTAACACCAAGATCCCCTAAATCTGAGTTAAAATAGGGAAGTTATGCTCTGGTTAGTTAGAGAAGGTCAGATAGGATGAAAACCTGCATCAAGAAAATAATGAAATAAAAATAATATTTAAAAAAGAAGAAGAATCTTATAAATGAAAATAATAAATGACTAGTATATGCCATAGCCATTGTCATTGCATGAATTTCTTACCATCTTAAGTGTGAAATTTGGACATGGAAATATTTTATAAAGTGATATTTGAAATGGTTATGTTCATGACATGAATACCAATGATTTTTGGTAATAATTATATTTTGATGAACATACTTGTTATTGAAATCGTATTTTTGGCTATTATTGTGAAAAGAAAAGAAATGAGCACGGTCACATGGCAATCCGTGTGGTGCACTAGTAGGGGACGCCCTACCAACGGTTATGATTATGTTAATGAGAAAAGAAAGAGAAAGTATGCCATGTCGAATGGAGCGAGAAAAGCCCGTACTGGAGAATAGAAATTACTCACCCTGACCGGGGTAGCTTGATATGAGAATAAATTGATAGTCATCATATGATAATATGAAAATAGTTAATCCTGTCATACATGTCATTACTGTATGATTTTCATGTGCTTAGATAAAGTGTATTCATGTGACCAAAGATATTTGCTATAGTTTATACAGATGAACATGACGTGTTGAGCTATATTGATGATGATTTATTGTTGAACTTACTGGGGTTTAATTCTCATTATATTTCCATGTCATGTTCAGAAAATTAGTCATGAAGATATTTCTATCACTCTGGCTTTTAATGTACGTTGGATCGAGTTACTCTATGATGGACAGATCCCAAAAATAAATAAAATGTTTGCGGTAGAGTTAGCTCATATCCCAGTGAAGGTGCAACCACCCGCACTTGTATCTTCAGAATTGGTCAACCAGAATAAATAAGCTGTAGATATTTATGTGTTTAATATGTTGTACGTACGTTTTGATTAATGACGTGTATGTGAACTCTATATTGTATAATAATAATAATAATAATAAAGTTGTTATAGTTCTGCTCTCTTTTCCTTCTTATATAATGCAATAGCACTTTTGGAATTTAAGTCAATATTGGTTCCATGGTTAGCCTCTTATATACTGCTTCCATGGTTCGTGTGTCTCTTTTCCTTCTTATAAGATATTTAATTAAGATTAATATCTTATCCCCATTAAAATTAGAATTTCATTTTCAATTGTGAGTTAGGATTTCTTTATCTTAAATTTAGGATCCTTGTTGTAGTAGAATTAGGGTTGTTTAGGTTAAAAGCCCCATGATGTATCTTAGGAATTTCAACTTTTATCATTTAAACATACTTACTTGACATGCAAAATTTGAATGAGCAAAAGTTTTTCACCAAGATTAATAGATATTAGAGGTTTTATAGATTTTGTGGGGAGTTCCATAGGTAATGTTAAGCTAATAATGCTATTTTATTAGAAAATTAAAAACAAAAAACTTCATACAACATACAAACATAGACCAATAGGAATGTCACAGAAAATTCTTAGAGGTAAGCTTACAAATTAAACAATTTTGCTACAATTTCTACATTTACAGCAACTACTCTTTCTTTCTTGAGTTAACAGATGCAATAACAGAAGTATATCCATTTTCAAATCATGATAAACATTACTAAAATAATACAATGATAATCATGTTTTGGGTACAATAACTAAAATGCCACCTACTTTAGGCTTGCCCGTGTCCCAAGGCACGACCATGCTTTAAAATTGTTCAAACTGTGCTGCAGAATCTCAAAAACAGCCCCCAACACGGCCTGACCATGTCTTGAAACACGGCCGTGTTTCGGGCTGTAGTCTGGCGATCAGCTTGACCTTCCTTTACTCTCCAAGCCATAACTCCCTCATTTCAACTCCGATTAAGGTGATTATCTATGGAAATCTTAGAGAATTATCTACAACTTTTATGTTTACTAAGTTTACATATTTCAACTTGATTTAAATATAAAAGTGTTACAAACCCAAGATCGTGATTCTGTGCGTAAAATTTGACCTTCCTTCACCCATGGAGGCATAACTCTCTCATATTAGGTCGGATTAAAGTGATTCTAGAGGAGTTTTAACCATAAGACACAGATCTACAACTTTTATGTTGAAGACATCTTCTAATTCGATATTAATTAGAAAATACAGATTTATTCATTCAGACCATTGAATTTCATCCATCCAAAGCCAATTTTCAGCACAAAACATGCAATACATATGCATCCAAACCTTTGCTCTACATGGATATTCATATGATCAATCCAATACATGCATAAGATACCTCCATCAACAAAAACTTACAAGTATTCATACACACATATGTCATCAAGATTTCAAGCTTCATAGTCAATTAATGATAAACCTACCTTAAGAATTCTTTGGATTCCTTCTTCTTGATGCCTTTCTCTCTTCTCTCTCTCTCTCCTTCTTCCTTCTTCCTCTTCTTCTTCTTTGCTACGTTTTTGTTTTTGATTCCTCTCCCCTTTTGATCAAATTATTGAATCTTATCCCCAATATATTGATAAAATAGAATTCCTTCTAGAAGTTACTCCTTCTTATTCTTTGCCCTCATTTCTCTAATTATTACAAGAATGCCATACCATTAGAATATGAATTTGCCCCTCATTTCTCTAATTATTACAAGATTGCCATACCAGTAGAATATGACTAAAGCCTTGTTTGGCTTCCTCCAATTAGAGACATATTTTATTCATAATTCTAGCCCCTCTCTCACTACTTAATTTTATTCTAAGAGGTTAGAAAATTAGGGTTTCATCCTTCCTAGTTTTTCTCCTACAAGGAGAATTAATATTTTTCTCAAATCCTTTGAACCTAGAAAATATTGCCATAACATAGAATTAATTGAGGGATGTTATAAAATAAACAAAAAACATACAATGTCTTGATTGGAAAGAAAAAGCTTAAAAGAAAAACCATTTAAACAATGCACTAAGAAATGGAAAAGGAAAAGGAAATTACATGTTAATGCCATTTAAAACAAATCTACAAAGTCATGCAAGGGGTGAACATATTCTGTTTTAAGTTAAGGAAATAAAGGTCACTTAATAACTAGCTTAATCTGTTAGATTACAAGTAACAATGTAGTTATATTAAAGATTCTAAGTGAAAACCAAACCACATTTATCAGCTAAAACTTTTCCCACAAAGCATTCAAGTAAAAACTTTTTTTCTGCAAGTTGGCAACAAACAATAGCATTCAGTAGCCATTAATGACTCTATGATAGCTCTTATTTGCTTTTCCTGGCACATAGGAGGCCCACAGATATTAGTAGGGTAGATCAATTCATAGTGATAACTTGTCCTTAAAAAGGGCAAGAAGTCAGTAACTTCAATGCTCATTAAACCACAAAAACTCTTTTACAACTATATTTAACAAAAAGGCTAAGGTAGATACACATGTCAAATCCTGCAAGATAAAGTCTAAACACATATTTGTAATTCTCCACAATAAAAGTTCCCCTTTCAAAGTCATTTCTTATGTAGTAAAGCCAACAGATAGAAGCTATACTATCTCGACCACATCGCCCAATTTCCTGGTAGTAGGACTCTAAGCTCTTAGGGAAACCATAGTGTATGACCTGTCTTATATTAGGCCTATCTATACCCATACCAAAAGCAATATTGGTAACCATCTTTAAGCTAACTTTTAAGCTAAGTTGGGCTGTCCTTCTAGAAGTTCTTTCTTAGGGCATGAAGGCATCATCTATAATCTTCCTCTTTAAGCTTCTTTTTGCCTCTGTTTCTTTTGGGCCTTAACTAATTAATGTCCTATCAAATATAACAAAAAAAGAGCAATAATTCCATGATATAAAGGGCTCTAACATATTCTCCTTTAATATATTGGCTTGAAATAACTTTATTCATAGTTGATTCATATTATGCTTCCCATTGGAACTTAAGCCATAATAAGATAGTCATTCAATTCCCAATTTAAATTTCTATTTTTCTTCTTGAGTTTAAGTTCCAATCAATCAAAATATATGAGATGAGATTATCAAAATCATAAGGAAACTGTCTAATTTTATCAAGGGAACTTAAGCCATAATAAGACTTTGATGATGGCTTTGTTATGGTTTCCCATTGAAGAGCATAACAAGAAATTTGTCATCCTTAATAAGTTTAGGGCCATAGGCCCTCATTCTAGTATGATAGTTATACTATGCTATTGGAACCTTATCTAGAGTTCTAGACCAACAGTTTCAATTCATTTACTAGTTGGATCATCTATGTATGTAATACTATTGATATATTGAGTACATATCTAAAGCCCTAAAGCCACCATTGGATTCTATATACAAACTATCGTTTACAGTAAGTGCTTCGTAATAAGTTCTCTTCCTAAAAATTCTTGTGTGCTCTCTTACATAACAAGTTTTCTTCCTAAAGATTATTTTATATGAACGTGATCTCAACTACCTCTTTGTATCTCTCTTTTTGAAGTAGTTTTGGCAACATGTTCCCATTTCTAGAACATTTGGCAACATGACCCCATTTCATTCAATTATCACTAAACATATACTTTGTTTTGTCTAAATACCTTATTCTTTTTCTTTTCTAATTGCTCACTTTGACTCCATCCAAAATTGTATGACAGCTAATGGACAAGAGTTGGTTGAAAGTTTGGAACAAAGCTGATCGAGTGTATATAAAAGGGGTGGATGATTTTCTTGAGTGGGTATACAGTCAACCAAGGGTGGGCAGCATAATTAGGTGCTCATTGAAAAAATGTAGAAATGTGGTGTTCAAGGTTAGGCATAAAGTATGGTTTGATATGTTGAAGAATAGTTTCTGGAAATCTTATAAGCTTTGAGATCGTCATGGAGAAGTTGGAGGGATAACTTCATATCCCCTCGATGAAAGGAATGAAGAGGATGACATAATTGGAATGATACTAGATGCATATAGAGTTGCAAACATAGAGGAAATTAACCTTCATGTAGAAAACAATGAAGAGCCAAATTTTCATGTAAGAAAGTTTTATGACTCACTGAAAGATGCCAAAACAATTTTATATCCAAATTGTGATAAAGTGTCAAAGTTTTCGTTCATCGTTTGGCTACTTAATTTAAAGTTTTTTAATCATTGGAGCGACAATTATGTGAACATGTTGTTAGAATTATTTAAAAAAGTGCTGCTAGAGGGTGCCCAAGTACCTAATTCCTACCACAAAGCTAAGAAGATTGTTCAAGACTTGGGGTTAGACTATACAAAAATATATATATGTAAGAATGACTGCATTTTATATAGGAAAAAACATGCTATTGCACAATCATGCCCTAAGTGCAAGTTGTCCAGATGGAAATCAAATGGGAAAAAAAGAAAAAAAGAAGCACACAAAGTGTTGTGATATTTTCCAATTAAGCCAAGGCTGCAAAGATTATACATGGCAAGGTACGCTGCTAAAGATATGAGGTGGCACAACGAAGAATGTGTTGATGATGGTGTGCTAAGGCATCCGTTTGACTCCGTTACATGGAAGTCTTTTGATGAGTAACATCCCAATTTCGTAGAGGATCCTAAAAATGTTAGGATATGATTAGTAAGTGATGGGTTCTAGCCATATGGAAACATGAGTGTTAACCATAGTATTTGGCCAGTTGTTCTAGTACCATATAACTTGCCCCCTTAGAAATTCATGAAACAATCGTACTTCATGATGGCACTTCTTATCCCATTCCCAAAGTCACTAAGAGAATATATAGATATATATTTGGAACCAATGATTGAGGAAATTAAAGAATTATAGGAGGAAAGGGTAGAGACATATGATGCTTATTCACAGTCAAATTTTCATATTTGAGCTGTGATCATGTGGACAATAAATGATTTTCCTGTATATATCAATATTTCAGGTTGGTCAACAAAAGAAAAATTGGCATGTCCTTGTTGCCACAAAGATACCCACTCTATATCATTAAGAAGCAAACTATGTTACATGGGCCATCGTCGCTTCTTACCAGCTAATCATATTTGGCATTGAAATAAGAGGTTATTTGATGGTAAAATAGAAAATAATATTGCACGTACATATTTTATTGATGACAAAGTGCTTGAACAACTAGAATTCTTGCCCAATGTATGGTGCGTACTATCACAGGTACAACCAAATTGATACCATACCTCTCAACTAAGCTGTAGCAGTGGGAGTAAGGGTCGATTCCATAGAGACTGGTATTATCTTATGTGATTTAGAAAAAGGGAGATTTAATAATTGTAAATAATAAAGAAAATAATAATGAAACTAATTAAAGAGAGAAGCATTAGTTTCGGTCGATATTCACCATCAAAGGATTGCATTGATCATTGACAAAATCATCAATTTTAAAATAAATATCTATCATTGGGATTCTATCCTTGTTCCTCCTTCAGCCTAGTGAATCAATAAAAATCGTACCAATTAAACACAAATTAATAAGATATCCTTTAACACATCGGTAAAGTCTAACCTATTAATTGCATGAAGAACGAGAGAAATTGATAGAGCTAAATAAATATAAACACATCGACTATATTTAATTTAGTTAATCATTTATCATAGGGTTAATGATTTATAATCCAAAATCCTTAATCCCATCTTCTTCATGAATAAATTAATGAAAACTTTGTTCAAAACCTAATTCAGCAATAGATTAAGAAATACAATATACTAGTAGGCCTCCCTAGCAATCATATGAACAATCATTAAGAAAAGATAAAAGTAGATGAATAATCAATACCCCGTTAAGATTGAATTAATAAAACCAATTTCAAATCTCACAATGCATAACGATCCCTTAAGGTTTCAATCTTCCTTTACCAACTAAAAGTAAATTAGCTGCGCAGGGCTGTAACATCCTTAATTTCGTTTCATGTAAAAGTCCAAAAGTATTCAAAGTAACATCTATAATTTCATTTCTTTTATTGATAAAGGTACATAAATATTTAATTAAGGAAATAAAATTTATTAGAAATTTTTCAGATATCTAAGGAAATATAATCCTTAGAAATTCTTCACCTTACGTGTATGTATAGAAATGTTCTAATATTAATGGAATAGGTAAAGAAAGAAAACCTAAGAGGAAATGTTATAAATAAACATGCTAAAGAAAGGTGAAATTCTTAGGTAAGGAAGATAATTTTTTTTGAAGTAAGTAAAGGTCTTAAAATTTCAAGAAGATTGGATTAGGGTAATTTTTCCAAATCTAAGAGCAAAAGTTACTAAGTTTAGTATCTCCACCCATAAATTGGGCTTTCACCTATGGACACTTCATATAGAGTTCTTCTACTTCACATAAATTTTTAGCAAGCCAATAAAATAGCCCAATGAAGAAATAAAACATAGACTTGGACTAGGATATAGAAATTGGACCAGTAGCCCAAATATTATGAAAATGTGACCAAGCCCATTATGAAAGGTAGAACTTTAACCAAATTAAAGAAAATGGGCAAGAATGACCCTAAACCCAAGAGGAAAAATAAAAATAAAAATAAAAGTAAAGTGATGAAATAATGGTGTAATCAAGATTAGGTGACATGGCATTAAGACAAAAATTTAGCAAGTGGGTGTGATATCCGACATTCATAATTTTAGCAAGTGGTATGATAATACAAGGCTTTAGGACAAAACATCTATATCCTACACTCACAATTTTAGCAAGTGGTATGATAATACATGGCATTAGGACAAAACATTCCTATTCCACACAAATAATTTCAACCAAATAATGGAGATTCAAGGGGTAGAAATTTGCCACCTAAAAAGGCAAACTTATCATACTTGATTAGGACAAAAGAAAAAGGAAATGAATCCCTAAATCAAAGGGACCTTGTCCCTTATCTTAGAAACATATTATCATAATTTTCAAGATACAAATCTCCTTTTGCTATGCATATCTTGACTAAGGAAGAGGAAGACAAGAACATAAGTTTTTTTTTCCAAAAATTCAACCAAGTGTATTCGAATTGTGATAAGGTAGACCCATGATCATGAAAGGTGAATTATTTGATGGTCTATTTAAGCAAAACCCACCCTTACAACATTATAATTTTAGTCCAAGTGAGGGAGAGGAAAAATAGAAGCAAGGTAGAGTGAGGAAAGGAAAGGAAGAAAGGAAGAAAGAGGAAGGAGATGTCTAGAGGACTAAGTGCTCCAGGTAAGTTTAACAATATTTCTTTTTGAAGAAAAGTTTTGAAACTTGTAATATTTATATGTGATTTTCATCTTAGAACTTTAATGATTGGTCATGGATGTTGCTATATCATGTTACATATTATGTATGTTTGAATACTTAGGCTGGTGTTGATAATTTTGCATAGGTATGGCTATGGGTGGCAAACTTTTAAGCTTCTGTTTTTAAAATTCTTGGATAAATCAGTAAGGAATTTAAAGAAATTGTTAACATGAAAATTTTTTTATCTATGTCTCATGAATATTTAGCCACTGGAATCACTCCATTTGAAGTCCATATGAGGTAGAAAGGTCTAATTAGTATGCAGTGGTCAAAAATTGGTTAATTAGGGAAGAATATTTTAGGATATCTTCTGTGTTTTAATTTCTGGTAACTTTCTGTAGGGAATTAAAATAAATGGTTAACATAATAATTATAGATATATGTGTCACAGATTTTTAGCCACTGGCATTACTCAATTTGGAGTCCATATGAGGTAGATATGGTCTGATTAGTAAGCAGTGTTCAGAAAATGGTTAATCAGGGAAGAACATGTTAAGATAGCTTCTGTGTGTTTAATTTTTGGGAACATTCTGTAGGGAGTTCAAAGAAATGGTTAACATAAGAATTATATATATATGTGTCACGGAATTTTAGCCACTGGAATTACGCAATTTGAAGTCCATATGAGGTAGATATGGTCTGATTAGTAAGCAGTGGTCAGAAAATGGTTAATCAGGGAAGAATTTGTTAGGATAGATTCTTTGTTTTAATTTCTGGGAACATTCTGTAGGGAATTAAAATACATAGTTAACATATGAATTATATATATGTCACGGATTTGTAGCCACTAGAATAATTTAATTTGGAAGTTTTATGAGGGAGATATGGACCGACTAGTAGGCAGAGTTGTTGTGATCTTAATTAAGCATGATATTAATACCTTTAAACTTACTTTTTTTATATTTAAGTAAAATATAATTAGGAATTAGCTTAGTTTTGTGTTTTGTGTTGTAGGAACAAAGGAAGAAGAAAAGAGAAGAAAAAGATAAGAAATTCATGGAAAAATGCTACATTGCAGCGATTCTAGACCTTTCAGTACTATTTTGAGAATATCTCCCTCTTATGAACTCCAATAAAAGTGATTCAAGTGGCTGTAGAAAGATAACACAATCATCTACAAATTTTATGTTGTGAAATTGGTCAAATTCGTGATATTTCATGGCGTTACATAGCTTTCAAATTAGCATCGCAGTGCAGCAAGATGAATTCTGACCTTTGGTCACTAATTTTAGCATATATCTTTCAATTTTGATTGGATTAAGTTGATTCCAGCGGCTATGAAATGAAAAGACATAGAGCTACAACTTTCATCTTCAGAACTTTTGCAAATTCTGGCGTTTTCTGGGCACCGCGGCGCTGAACAAACCAACAAGCTTCGCAGCAAGTGAGCACCGCGGCGCCCGCCGTCGCACTAGAACGATGATTTTCGCGATTTTAGGTCTTTTTCACTCCAATTGAAGCCCGATGGACTGGGGATTTGACCTAAATACATTCCTACTTCGATTAGGAGGGGTGAATCTATAAAAAGAGAGGAAAGAAAGCAGATAAGACATCCAATCTTTCATCCAATTCTTCATCCAAGTTCTTCAATTCTTCTTTAGAGTTTTCTTATGGCCCTGCGTGGCTAGTTCTTTTTAGTTGGTTGAGGTAGGTTAAAACCTCAAGGGATTTTTATACATTGTGAGATGTGGATTTGATTTTATTAATTCCATTTGATTTGAGTATTAATTATTCATCTGCTCTTCTTCTTAATGATTATTCATATGATTGCTAGGAGGCCTACTAGTATATTGTCTGTCTTAATCTACCGCTGAATTGTGTTTTGAACAAAGTCTTCAATTCTACGATTCATAAGGCAAATAGGTTTGAGCATTTTGGATTATAAATCATTGAACCTATGATGAATGATTAACTAAATTAGATATAGCCGATGTGTTTATTTTTATTTAACTCTGTCAGTTTCTCTAGTTCTTCATGCGGTTAACAAGTTATATTTTACCGATGTGTTAAAGGATTGCTTGTTAATTAGGGATTAATTAGTGCGATTTTCATTAATTTGCTAGGCTTAAGGAGAAACAGGGTTAGAACCCCAATGATAGATATTCATTTACAAATTGATTATGTTATCAATGATCAATGTAATCCCTTGACGGTGGATATCAACCGAAACCAACGTTTTTATCATTAATCACTCTCTCTTAATTACTTTAGTTATTGTTCACTTAGTTTTATTTTCAATTATCAATCCCCCCTTTCTCAATCACATAAGGTAATTCTAGTCTCTGTGGGATCGACCCTTACTCCCACTACTACAGGTTAGTTTTGAGGTAAGGTATCAATTTGGGTGTACCTGCGACAGTACCCACCAAGAGGTCAGAACCTGTCCGAAAAGAAATAACCTGTACATTGAGGGAGTAATATCACATTGATTTATTAATATTTCGCTAAACTGTTCAACATAATAGTTTTAGATAATTGTTTTATCTTGAAATTGACACCAAGATCACCTACATCGGACTTAAATTAAGGGAGTTATGCTCTTATTAGTAAGATAAAGTTAGATGGGATGAAAACCTACACCAAGAAAATAAAGAAATAAAATTAATATTTAAAAGAGAAGAAGAATCTTATAAATGAAAATAGTAAATGACTAGTATATGCCATAGCCTTTTCCATTGTGTGAACTTCTTACCATCTTAAGTGTGAAATTTTGACATGGAAATATTTTATAAAGTGATATTTGAAATGGTTATGTTCATGGAATCATTACCAATGATTTTTGGTAATAGTTATATTTTTTTGAACATACTTGTTATTGAAAGCATATTTTTGGCTATCATTGTGAAAAGAAAAGAAATGAGCACGGTCACATGGCAATCCGTGTGGCACACCAGTAGGGGACACCCTACTAACGGTTATGGTCATGTTAATGAGAAAAGAAAGAGAAAGTGGGCCATGTCGGACGAAGCGAGAAAAGCCCATACCAGAGAGTAGAAAATACTCACCCTGACCGGGGTAGCTGATAAAAGGAAATTTTGAGTGTTTATTGATCATATTTTGTCCCCTAATTCATAGTAACTTGTGGATATTTTTATGCTTTTGGCCATACTTTGTTCTGGATACTGCTGTGGTTCATTTTGTGATTTTAGGAGATTAAAAGAAGCCAAGAAGCATGGAAAATCAATCATGGGAAGACCCTAAAAGACCTGGGATATGCCGAGGAAGAAGCAAGGAAGCTGCACATCAAAAATCATGAAGAAAGGAGCACCACAGCATGAAGCATGGCCAGGCCGTGCTTGGTGGCCTGCAACACGGCCTGGCCGTGCTGTGGGCGGATGCTACAGTAGCTCCCCAGATTCCAGCCAGAAGCACGGCCAGGCCGTGTCCTGGACCATGGCCGTGCTTCGGGGACCGTAAGGAGCGCTAAAATTAGGGTTTTAGATGACCAAATGGATATATAGGCTTGGGGTTCCGCAGCTACAAGGGGGAACCATGGAAGACCTTAGAAAAACACTTTCTAGCCTTAGGAAACACATTTAGAGTAGGTATTTACATAGTTCTTGGAAGGAATTGTTGTTCTAGAGTTGATTTTATTACTTTCAAGCTTGTAATTCATCTATATGTTTCTGCACATCAGGTTCTATCTTCCTACTTCTACATTTACTTGCTCTTTTACTTCTTAATTGTATTGAATTGCTATGAATTGTTCAATGAATATGGCTCTTGTTCTTGTTTTGATAATGTGTGAGTAGATTCTATTTAGGGTTTTGGTAAACCCAATTGTGATACAATGATACTATGCCTATAGATTGAATTATGAAACCCTAATTATAATTTGGGTTAGATTAATTTGGCTTGGCCATTGCTTGCTTGTATCAGTTGATAGAATGCTTGATCACCAATCTATCACGTATTAGGTATTTAATCGATGAACTGAAAGGTGAAGATTAAAACCGAAATTCAATGGTTAATTAGAGTTGTCTTAATCACGAAAATAGTTTAAGATACCCTAGGTTTGGATCAATTAATGGGAACGAGAAAATCGATTAGTTGCATTCTATGGTTGGCATAAAGCTTAACGGACTTAGGTTGAGCTAATAACCACGAAAGTAGGTAATTGAATTAACCTAGGTACGATTGGTAATGCTTGAAAGAGATTACTAATTAATTTGGGCTAAACCATCCCCAATAATCTAGACAATTACAATTAGAGGTGAATGTCAGTTGTTGAGTATCACAAGTGTGGCGAACCTTAACCCTATGCTTAGCTTAATTGATTACTTTAACTTGTTTAATTGCGATATTTTCCCATCAAATTATATCGATTTAGATAGCACTTTTTGTAAGATTCTAGTAATTGACATTGTTCTCCGAGGGACACGACCCGTACTTGCCGGACTAGCTACAGCTATGCCGTGCACTTGCGGTATTTAGTAGAAATTACACAACAAGTTTTTGGCGCCGTTACCGGGGAATGAAAGCCAATATTAGATATTTTACGAAATAGCTAGACTAGATAATTTGTTTTTCTGTTTTTCTGCATAATTTTCTTTTGCTAATTGTTGTATCTTTTTCATCCTTCGTTAGTGTGCAGCTATTATATGCGAAGAAGGGACAAAGACCTTGTAGAATTTGACCCAGAGATTGAGCGCACACTGCGAAGATTAAGAAGAAAACATCAGGAAGAGAATTTAGCAGCCATCATAGGGGAAAGAGATAACCGATCTCTAAAGGATTATACCGCCCCAGATACTCATGGCCTGAACCCCAGTATAGTCAGGCCAGTGGTAGAAGCTAATAATTTTGAGCTAAAACCATCTCTCTTACAGATGGTTCAGCAGAACCAGTTTGGAGGGTCACCTACTGAAGACCCTAACCTACATCTCTCTGTGTTTTTGGAGTACTGTGACACCCTAAAGTTGAATGGGGTCTCCTCTGATGCTATCAAGTTGAGGTTATTCCCTTTCTCATTAAGAGACAAAGCCCGAGCTTGGTTGCATTCTCTTCCGTCGGGGTCTATTACCACTTGGCAGCAACTTTCTCAAGCTTTCCTGGCCAAGTACTTTCCGCCAAGTAAGACGGCCCATTTGAGGAACCAGATTACTACATTCGCTCAGAAAGACAGAGAATCTCTATATGAAGCATGGTAGAGATTCAAGGAGCTTCTGAGGGTATGTCCACATCATGGACTTGAAAAATGGTTAATAGTCCATACATTCTACAATGGACTAGTCTACAGCACCCGTATGTCTGTGGATGCTGCAGCTGGTGGAGCAATTATGAAGAAGACAGTTGATGAGGCATACGAATTGATTGAAGATATGGCTTAGAACCACTACTCATGGTCTAGTGAGAGACATTCCAGAAAACCAGCGGGTATGTATGAAGTAGATGCTTTCAATCATCTAACTTCCAAAGTCGATGCTTTATTTCAAAAATTAGATAAGCTAAGCATCAACGCTGTTAATTCACCTTCCTGTTCTGCATCCTGTGAGATTTGTGGAGGTGTTGGCCATACAGCCAATGAGTGTCAACTTGGGAGTTCTACAGTTCAGGATTTTAAGTAGGCAAACTTTGTGAATAACCAAAGAAACAATCCCTACAGCAATACTTATAATCCTGGCTGGAGAAATCACCTAAACTTCTCTTATAAGCCGAATGTTGGCCAGCAGCCCCAAAATAATTTCAGACAGCCTCCAGGCTTTCAGAATCCAAGGCCATTCAATTCTCCACAACCAAAGTCAAATCTAGAGGCTCTAATGGAGAATTTCATCTCCACACAGAGTAAGCAAAATGAGGAATTTAGAGCTCAGAAACGCAGTATGAATGAAGCAATTAAAGACTTGGCTTCTAAAGTTGATTCACTTGCTACACATAACAAGATGTTAGAGACCCAAATAGCACATCAAGCGAGCTCTTCAACCAAAAATTTTGGTAAGTTCCTTGGTCAGCCTGAGAACCCTAGAGAACATTGTAAAGCCATCACTTTGAGAAGTGGTAAACAATTGGATGAACCAATGGAAAAGGAAGATGATGAAAGAAACAAAAAAAAAGATGTACCTGAGCCAGTAAATGAAGAATAGGAGCTTGTTAGTGAAAAGAAGGAAGAGAAGGAGCCTGATTATGTAGCTCCAGAACCATATAAGCCACCAGTACCTTTCCCTCAAAGACTGGCTAAGGCCAAGCTAGAGAAATAGTACGGGAAGTTTCTGGATGTGCTGAAAAAGCTGCACATCAATATTCCATTTTTGGAAGCTGTCTCTCAGATGCCTTCCTATGCCAAATTTCTGAAGGAGATCCTCTCTAATAAGAGAAAAATTGAGGAATATGCCACTGTGGCATTGAATGAAGAGTGCAGTGTCTTGATTCAAAACAAACCGCCTCCTAAACTCAAGGATCCTGGGAGCTTCTCGATACCTTGTTCCATTGGAGATGTGCAGATCACTAAAGCTTTATGTGATCTAGGAGAAAGCGTAAGCCTCATGCCACTATCCATTTGCAATAAACTCCAAATGGGTGATCTGAAGCCTACCACCATTTCTCTCCAGTTAGCGGACCGATCCGTCACTCATCTGGTAGGTATATTAGAGGATGTTCCTCTAAAGGTGGGTAAGTTCTTCATACCCATTGACTTTGTTGTATTAGAGATGGAGGAAGATAGTCAAATTCCCATCATTCTGGGAAGGCCTTTCCTAGCTACTGCAGGTGCTATTATAAACGTTAAAGATGGAAAGCTTTCCTTGAATGTAGGGGATGAAAAGATCGAGTTTAATCTTAATAATGCAATGAAATGTCCATCTTTATGTGATACTTGTTGCATGGTTGATATAATTGAACAAAATATAGATTATGCAATGAGTTTGTACCCTACTAATCCACTTGAGCTTTGCCTTTTGGATAGTTCTGTCTCTTGTGCTGAATAGGTAGAAGTTGAAGCTTACACTAGATTGCTTGATGAAAGTCTTATTCCCATCTCAGAAGTAAAAATTGAAAAGCTGGAACATGACCACAATCACGAATCAGTTGATTTAGAAGAAGGCAAAACACCTAAGGTAGAATTAAAACCTCTTCCCTCTACTCTCAGGTATGAATTTCTAGACCCTAACTCTTCTTATCCAGTCATAGTGAATGCTGATCTGAATGCAGAAGAAACTAGTAAGTTACTTGAAGTACTTAGGAATTTTAAGAAAGTGATTGGATATAGTATTGATGATATAAAAGGGATTAGTCCATCCGTTTGTATGCATCGTATTACAGCTGATATTGATCATAAACCCTCTAGGGAACACCAGAGGAGACTCAACCCCAACATGAAAGAGATAGTGAAGAAAGAAGTACTCAAATTGCTTGATGCAGGTATTATCTATCCTATTTCCGATAGTGAATGGGTAAGTCCTGTCCATGTGGTTCCCAAGAAGGGAGGTATGACTGTTATTAAAAATGATAATGATGAATTAATCCCTATTAGAGCTGTTACGGGTTGGCGCATGTGTATTGATTATAGAAAATTGAATAAGGCCACCCGTAAGGATCATTTTCCTTTGCCATTTATCGATCAATTGTTGGAAAGGCTGGCTAAACATTCTCACTTCTGTTATCTGGACGGATATTCAGGGTTCTTTCAAATCCCTATCCATCTGGACGACCAAGAAAAAACCACCTTTACATGTCCTTATGGCACCTTTGCATATAGAAAGATGCCATTCGGATTATGTAATACATCAGCCACCTTCCAAAGATGCATGATGGCAATTTTCTCTGACCTTATTGAGGATATAATGGAAGTATTTATGGATGATTTCTCTATCTATGGTACCTCATTTAGTAATTGTTTAAATAATTTGACATAGGTACTTAAGAGATGCGAGGAAGTCAACCTAGTACTAAATTAGGAGAAATGCCTTTTTATGGTAAGGGAAGGGATAGTACTCGGACACTTAGTGTCAGAAAGGGGAATAAAGGTGGATAAAGCAAAAATAGAAGCAATCCAGACAATGCCACCACCATCAAATGTTAAGGAAGTGAGGAGTTTTCTTGGGCATGCTGGCTTCTACAGAAGATTTATCCAAGACTTCTCTAAAATTTCTAAACCCTTGACAAATATGCTTATTAAGGATAACCCATTCTTATTTGATAAAGACTGCTTACATTCTTTTTACAGGTTGAAGGAGGCATTAATATCTGCGCCAATCATCCAACCTCCTGATTGGAACCTTCCCTTCGAGATCATGTGCGATGCAAGTGACTATGCTGTAGGAGCTATGCTTGGGCAAAGGAGAGATAGAAAGCCCTATGTCATTTACTATGCAAGCAAAACCTTGGATGAAGCTCAAGTCAACTACTCTACTACTGAAAAGGAGCTCCTAGCAATAGTATTTGCAATCGACAAATTCTGACAATATCTGCTAGGATCCGAAGTCATAGTATTCACAGATCATGCTGTAATCAAGTACCTATTAAGTAAGAAGGATGCCAAGCCGAGACTATTACGATGGATCCTCTTACTACAGGAGTTTGACCTCGTGGTCCGGGATAAGAAAGGCACAGAAAATGTGGTTGTAGACCACCTTTCCAGACTTAGGCAAGATTTGCTGAAAAACGAAAAAGATGAGTTGCCTATAGACGATTCCTTTCCCGATGATCAACTCCTAGCAGTCGCCTTCGCCGATGCTCCTTGGTATGCAAACTTCATGAATTATCTTGTATGCAGAATACTACCTGAAGGGTTGAGTTATCATCAGAGAAAGAAATTTTTCTCTGATATTAAGTCCTATTTTTGGGATGACCCATGTTTATACAAATGGTGTGCAGATGGCATCTTCCGAAGGTGTATCCCGGAGGAAGAAGTCTATAGTGTTATATAACATTGCCATAGTTCACCCTGTGGAGGACATACTAACACTTCTAAGACCGGAGCTAAAATTCTACAAGCTGGTTTTATTGGCCTACACTCTTCAAGGACGTACATGCTTTTGTAAGAACATGTGACCGGTGTCAAAGAGTCGACAACATATCCAGAAGGAATGAGATGCCCCTGAATAGTATTCTGGAAGTAGAAATATTTGATGTTTGGGGCATAGACTTTATGGGTCCCTTTCCACCTTCATGTGGGACAAGTACATCCTGGTGGCTGTGGACTATGTTTCTAAGTGGGTAGAAGCAGCAGCATCACCCACCAATGATGCCAGAGTGGTTGCCAAACTCTTCAAGAAGGTAATATTCCCAAGATTTGGAGTACCCAGGGCTGTGATAAGTGATGGAGGTTCCCATTTCACTGAACAACAATTCCAAAACCTCTTGAAGAAATATGGAGTCACTCATAAGGTGGCTCTAGCCTACCACCCTCAGACTAGTGGACAAGTAGAAATATCCAATAGGGAGATCAAGGCAATATTGGAGAAGACCGTATCAAGAGCCAGAAGGGATTGGTCTCTAAAACTTGATGATGCGTTATAGGACTATAGGACTGCCTATAAAACACCGATAGGGACCACACCTTTTCGGTTAATATATCGGAAGCCCTGTCATTGGCCGGTAGAGCTTGAGCACAAGGCATATTGGGCAGTCAAAACAATCAACTTTGACTTGCTAGCAGCTGGAAAGAGAAGATGCCTTCAATTAAATGAGCTAGATGAGCTAAGACTTGATGCTTATAACAATGCTAAGTTATACAAGGAAAGAACAAAAAGATGGCATGATAAGCACATCCTTAGGCGCCAATTTCAAGAGGGAGATTGGGTTTTGTTATTCAACTCAAGGCTGAGACTCTTTCCCGGGAAGCTTCGTTCAAGATGGTCCGGTCCTTTCCAAGTGACTCGAGTCTTCCCTTATGGAGCAGTAGAGGTGCGGAATGAATCCACCGAACCTTTCAAGGTCAACGGGCAACGTCTAAAGCATTATGTGACCGGATATCCAATGGAAAAGGGAGCCACTCAAGCTCTCTTAGAGCCTTCCTCAATCCATTGAAGAAGCAAGGGTTTTGTTGTTGTTAAAAAAAAAATGCTGCAGCAAAACCCGCAAGAAGCACGGGCTGGCCGTGCCCCATGCATTGTTAAAAAAAAAAAAGTGAGGGGCTACAGCGAAACCCGCCCGAAGCACGGCCGTGCTTGGGGCATACCACCCCCACTTAACCCAAATTTTTCCCCCTCCCCACTCGTGCCCTAGACCGTGTTCCCCCCCTTTTCTCCCGTGCTCCCCCTTTCTTCTCCCTTCCCTTCCTTCGCCGAATACCAACCTCCAACCCTCCATCCATGTGCCTCTCTTCTTCATCCCCCTCTTCTTAATCAGCCACAATCCCCCTCCAACCTCCCCCCCCTCATCATTTCTACACCTCCATTCTTTCCACACCCACCCCACTTCCCCCTTCACCTCTCCACCGTAACCCAACATTTGCACACCCAAATCGCTACCTAACCCATTCTCCCACTCCCCACACACACACCCACTCGGTTCTTATTTACCCATTACCAGCAATTTTCATCGTGCAGCGCATCCATCCAGGTATTTCTCATCCTTACATTTGCTTCAATTCTCTGAATATGTTTAATGCTGTTTGCTGGAGATATTTCTGTTCATGATTTAGTTAGCACTCAAACAACTAATGAATGTTTCTCATGGTACATAATCTGCATTGGATTTTTACTTTCTAATGTGATTACTGCCAATTCGTGATTGTAATAGAGTGCCCTATTTTGACTAAATTGAGCATTGGATCAGTTTTGAATTTTTATCTAGACGTCACCATCTTGAATTGGACATCACGTGCACTAGTACTGATACATTGGTGCCTTGACTAGCAACTACTTTTACCTTCTTGACATTTCTGCTAAAAATTTGGATGCATGTGTCCTTGAAATACTCAATTCTGAATTAGGAAATACTTCACTGTAGGTAACAAATACCAGCTGGTAATACTGAATTTCTGCCAGAACATGTGTGATTGAACATCCCTAAATTTAATTAGCATACTTGACATCAGCTGGTAATACAGTTCCCACTCCTCATTTACCATTTGTTTTGCATCTCAAAATGGGTCCCAAAACAGCCCGAACCGGCCCACCACCCACCCACTCCCACCACACCCGTAGAGGACGTCAACAACCACCTCCCCAACTTCCACATCAGATTAACGAGTATGGTATCCAGTTTGTTGACGATAGTCAACGGACCCGATACGATAACCTTTTCAGACGGGGAATACTGAGTACCCGCTATCTGGATGAGGAATGTTTAGAGCACTTAGGACTTTTACCTGATGCCCAATACCTTGTTGACCGGATTGGTTGGAACACCTTCATAACCCACAAACACCCGGCCTACCCTAGACCCACTTTAGAACTTCTCAGTTCTATTCATATAGTACTGTTTAGGGGACCAAATGCCCATGAGGGCCAGGTTAACTTTAGACTGTTTAACCAAAGCTTTAACTTGACTTTAGCAGAATTTAATGCACTGTTTGGCTTAACTCCAAAGGGAACTAGAACAGTACCCTCAGGATTCCTTGCTAATATTTTTTATAACTCAATTGAAATTGAAGGGCAATACAGTGCATCAACTTCCAAAGCATCTTTTATTTGCAATCCCACTTTCAGATATTTACAGCATCTTATGGCCCATACAGTTTTCGGTAGGGCAGAGAGCGATGGGGTTGTAAATCTTAGAGAGCTTTATTTTATAAATGCTATGGTAAATGGTACTAAGGTTGATACCGGCGCCTTTATTGCTCATCAAATGGACAGGGTAGGTGGGGCCATGAATGGAAAGGTCTCCATTGGAGGCTTAATCACTACCATTGCTAGAGGGTTAGGCTTTGAGGCAAATCTCCATGGCATGCAACCAGTAGGGGGTAGCAATAGGATTGACTTAGAATCCTGCTTGCATATGAAACTTGTAGTTAAGATCAATACTGAATACTGGTTGTATCTCCGAGGCCAAACATTATTCAGCCTCCCTAACCCTTCAAGGACAACAGTCCACAATAGAGCCAACTGGATATACCCTTTACAAGAGGATAGGGATGTTGAGGAGATTACCCACGAAGGGGATGACCATCCCCTTAAGCCACTCTTGGCTCTTCCCCAACCACCCCCATCCCATTTTACTGACCATGCAGGACCATCATCGGCACCACCGGAGCCTCAGGGTTCCATCACTTCTAGGCTAACCCGCATTGAAGCCGAGCAAATTTCACAGAGAGCCATCCTGCATGCAATCCAGGTAGAGCAATACTCACAAAGATCAACCCTGCATGACATGCACGACACAATTCAAAGCATGCAGGGTATGATGCAGGCATGGTACACCTGGTATCTGGGTCAGAACCCGCCTCCACCACCACCAAACAACCAGTGACTATGTAAGTTCATTCTTTCCCCTGCCTCTTTTATTTCATAAATATGACACTGAGGACATTGTCTAGTTTATAGTTTAAGCATGGGGGAGTATAATTGATATTTTCTGAGCTTATGTAACGCATACTGGTCCTGTTTATTTGCTGAGTTAATCTCTCTTTGCATGTATATACTATACTTACTGCATTCCTTTGTTTTGCATTCCGCATAGTTACCATTTCCCAAGATAGATTGGCGTAATATAGGCTGATTTTAGCACAATGGGATATGAAACAGGTAGTTATTATTTTAGTCTCTTTCTTCTAGCATTAAACCACTAATTTTTCAAAAATATCTCTATTGTACTGTAAATTGTATGCTTAGGCTGACTTTTCACACTATGAGAGTGTGAAGGTAGGGAGAGGTGAAAAATGAGGGTATGTGAAACCCAAAAAGTTTTCACTCTGAGTACCTCCTTCAAGGCACCAAAAAGACCCTATTATGAGTACCTAGATGCTGATACCCTAGTGAGACGGAGCATAAAATGCACTCACCGCACATTTTTGATAAAAAAAAGAGAAATAAGAAGTTAAGAAAAATAAAAGTGAGGGTAAAGCAACGTAGGGAGATCTAAGGGATGAGGTAGCCTACTTGAGTGTTTGAAATTCAGTCTAATGCATACAACCCCTGGTTACAATAGAAAAAGGTATATATTAGAAGGATTTCTAGTTTGGTCTTAGAAAAATGGAGACTACTTAATTACTATCTATTAATATATCTATTGAGTACACATGGATTGAGTAAAAAGTTACCTATATTGCACTTTTCTATTTTGTGAACTCCAATTGCATCCTTCTCCCCTTTCCTTCATTTATGGCATGTCATTTTCTTGGGGACAAGCAAAGGTTTAAGCATGGGGGAGTTGATAAAGGGGAATTTTGAGTGTTTATTGATCATATTTTGTCCCCTAATTCATAGTAACTTGTGGATATTTTTATGCTTTTGGCCATACTTTGTTCTGGATACTGCTGTGGTTCATTTTGTGATTTCAGGAGAGCAAAAGAAGCCAAGAAGCATGGAAAAGCAATCATGGGAAGACCCTAAAAGACCTGGGATATGCTGAGGAAGAAGCAAGGAAGCTACATGTCAAAAATCATGAAGAAAGGAGCACCACAGCATGAAGCATGACCAGGCCATGCTTGGTGGCCTGCAACACGGCCTGGCCGTGCTGTGGGCGGATGCTGCAACAGCTCCCAAGATTCCAACCAAAAGCACGGCCAGGCCGTGTCCTGGACCACGGCCGTGCTTCGGGGACCGTAAGGAGAGATAAAATTATGGTTTTGGATGCCCAAATGGATATATAGGCTTAGAGTTCTGCAGCTACAAGGGGGAGAACCATGGAAGACCTTAGAAAAACACTTTCTAGCCTTAGGAAACACATTTAGAGTAGGTATTTACATAGTTCTTGGAAGGATTTGTTGTTCTAGAGTTGATTTTATTACTTTCAAGCTTGAAATTCATCTATATGTTTCTGCACATCAGGTTCTATCGTCCTACTTCTGCATTTACTTGCTCTTTTACTTCTTAATTGTATTGAATTGCTATGAATTGTTCAATGAATATAGCTCTTGTTCTTGTTTTGATAATGTGTGAGTAGATTCTATTTAGGGTTTTGGTAAACCCAATTGTGATACAATGATACTATGCCTATAGATTGAATTATGAAACCCTAATTGTAACTTGGGTTAGATTGATTTGGATTGGCCATTGCTTGCTTGTATCAGTTGATAGAATGCTTGATCACCAATCTATCACGTATTAGGTATTTAATCGATGAACTGAAAGGTGAAGATTAAAACCGGAATTCAATGGTTAATTAAAGTTGTCTTAATCACGAAAGTAGTTTAAGATACCCTAGGTTTGGATCAATTAATGGGAATGAGAAAATCGATTAGTTGCATTCTATGGTTGGCATAAAGCTTAATGGACCTAGGTTGAACTAATAACCACGAAAGTAGGTAATTGAATTAACCTAGGTACGATTGGTAATGCTTGAAAGAGATTACTAATTAATTTGGGCTAAACCATCCCTAATAATCTAGACAATTACAATTAGACGTGAATGTCAGTTGTTGAGTATCACAAGTGTAGAGAACCTTAACCCTAGGCTTAGCTTAATTGATTACTTTAACTTGTTTAATTGCGATATTTTCCCATCAAATTATATCGATTTAGATAGCACTTTTTGTAAGATTCTAGTAATTGACATTGTTCTCCGAGGGACACGACCTGTACTTGCCAGACTAGCTACAGTTACGCCGTGCACTTGCGGTATTTAGTAGAAATTACACAACAATAGCCTGATATGAGAATAAATTGATAGTCATCATATCATATTCTGGAAATAGTTAATCCTGTCATACATGTCATTATTGTAAGATTCTCATGTGTATAGATATAGTGCATTCATGTGACCAAAGATATTTGCTGTAGTTTATACAGCTAAACATGACGTGATGAGCTATATTGATGATGATTTATTGTTGAACTTACTGGGATTTAATTCTCACTATATTTGCATATCATGTTCAGAAAATTAGTTATGCAGATTTTTCTATGGCTCTGGCTTTTAGTGCACGTTGGATCGAGTACTTTATGTTGGGTAGATGCCAGAAGCAAATAAAATGTTTGTGGTCGAGTTGGCTTAGATCCCGGTGAAGGTGCAACCACCTGCACCTTGATCTCTGAAATTGTTCAACCAGAATAAATAAGATGTAGATTTTTATGTGTTTGATATGTTGTACGTATATTTTGATTAATGACATGTATGTAAACTCTATATTGTATAATAATAAATAAAAAAGTTGTTACATAGGGCCATAAGAAAATCTAAACAAGAATTAAAAAAGGTAATTAAAAGCTTGGATCATCATTGATGCTTCCTTTCTTCCCTTTTTATAGATTAACTTCTCCTCCTTGAAGTAGAATTGTTTCTAGGTCAAAATTCGGCCCGTTGGGCTTTAACTAGAGTAAAAAAGACCTAAAAATCGCAATATCAGCATTCTGGTGCGGCGGTGGGCATCGTGGTTCTACGAAATTACACTATCCGGGCACCGTGGCATTTTGGAGATTGGCACCGGGGCACTGCGACCCTTGGTCATCTTCACTCTTGGGCACCGCAATGCATGTTTCTGGGCAGCTCAGTGCTATGGGGCACCGCAGTGCTCCTGATATGCCATAACGTGGCGCTCTCTTGCGAGCACCACGATGCCAAGAAACTTTTGGATTTTGCCAAATTTTCCGAACACAAAAGTTGTAGCCTTATGTCTCTTCTTTCCAAAGCCGCTAGAATCACTTAAATCGGAGTTCAAATGAGAGAGATATGCCTCAATTAGTGATTTCTATATTTTCTCTCTATTTTCCTCTTCTTTTCTTCTTTATTATTCATAAAACATAAAACACAAAACTCAATTAAATCATATTTATTTCCTACTCAAATTAAATAAAAAGAAACTTAAAATATGTTAAAGACATGCTTAATTTATAGCATGTCAAATACCCCCACACTTACTCTTTTGCTTGTCCTCAAGCAAATTAATTCACGTGAACAATATTCAATATATGAGATGAGTGAAAGACTTACTAGTAAGTTGCCTCATACTGAAAATTGTATGCTCTTAAAGAAATTTCAGAAAATTTAATAATTATGTGCAATATTTAGCTCGAATGCAATTCATGATTTATTTTCTAAAGCCCTAAGTATGTGTGTGTCTTTGTGTTGTTCAACCATCTTTCACCCAAATGAGTTTATATATCTCAAGAAATTGGGTATGGACCTCTTTTTAGGATTTTCATATGCTTATTTTTCATGCTACTCTCCACTAATGTAGGCTAAAACTACTTTTTAAGATCAAAAGGGCTTTAATCAGCTTGTAATGTGGCTAGGTTATAGGGTGAGATAGAAGATATAAATTTAGGCTTGATCACCTAGTACCACATGATTAATTATACTTCACTTGAGCTTTCTCAAGTTTGGGGAATTTTCCCCCCACACTTATTCCTTTACTGAATTCATCATCATTACATTTTTTTTATTCTCTTTTATCTTTCACTGCTTAGACTTTCATCTGTATTTTTTGCACTTTTTCTTTCTTTTTTCATTGCTCCACCCTTCCACCCTTTTATTAATATAGCTCTATAAAACAAGCATTTCTAAATTAATTGTGGAATGAGTGAACCAGGGAAAACAATTAAAGGAATTAATCATGAAATTTGGTCTTGGCTCTGCAGTGGGTATGATAAAAAACAGAATATATTAATTAAGCTCAAAATATAGGTGCTAAGGATATTTTATTGCCTGGGTTTGACTTGAAAGGCTCAATCTCATCAAATAATGTATAAATCATCTCCTAATTAATAGTATTAGCCTAGGATTCCGCCTCAAGTAGCATTTAAATAAGTTCTAAAAAATTTGCGAGATCATAAAATATTTTGAGTTATATAAACTTCCTCTAAGTAAAAGATAAATTAAATTACACATAATCATAATTTTCCTACGTTTCTTAAGATCTATTAGCAATTTGAACAGTTATATCATTGGCTATTAGTTTAATTAACACTAACTCATATATTGAAATAAGTTCACATGCTCATCCCATTCAATACTGGAATTAAAAATGCATAAATCATAGAAGCCGAGTAAATGGTGCATAAGTGTATGATTTATTATACAGTCATCCAGCTGAATCATAAAGTGATCCCCCACACTTAAGAACTTACATTGTCCCCAATGTACAATAGAAAAGAAAATATAAAAGTGACAAGTAATAAATTAAGGAGGGGTTCAGTGAAACTTCCCTAATTAGTTATCACCATCTATCTCGTCTTGCTCAAGTGCAGACCTAAAGGGCAGTTCAACAGGTGCTAGGAATGCTATTGGAAAGTTCAAGGCGTAGGCTTATTGAAACAAACATTGTTGTGTTGTGCTATAGAGTACTGGTAGAGTGCCAAATCATTCATCTGGTGGCTCAAGCACTCAGTTCGCTGTCATAATTCGTCAATAGTGTGTTAGGATGATGGTGGAGCTAAATTGCTACTAGGTTCCCCTATAGTAAGTGGTGGAACCCCTAATTCCTCCTCTTCTACTTCCTCATGCCCTTTATATTTTTGTATGTCTGCATAAGATATAGGTCTCATTGGTTGAATGAAAGCCTAAGTGGAATCCCAGCTTACTCTTGCATTCCTACATAGACCAGTGATTAGACTAGGGGCAGAGAAGGATATGCCTCGAGAGTTAATGCAGCCTAGCATTTGTTTGTGGATAATTTTCCCTACATCAATAGAAAAGCCCTTTAGTATAGCATAAAGCAGAATGGCCCTGTCCCTCCTAACTTCACTCATGTTCAAGCTAGGCATGAATCTTGCTGACACAAAATAGTGACAGGCTTTAGCCACTTTATTCATATCAGCCCTGGCAAAGTAGACTGGTTAGCCATTGCTATCCAATTTCTAAGAAGCCCCCTTGTAGCAAAGAGTGCAAATAATGTCTTCAAAGTCAATGTATGATTGAAGAAGCGTCGAGTATTCATCATTCTCAATGTCAGGTAGTGAGTAGAACTCATTGATGGCATGCAGAGTGAATTTCACCAGCGTGCCTCTAACCCGTGCTTTATGACGTTCATGGACAGTAGCATTGGAGTAAAACTCTTGTACCATGGGAATGACCCTTAGTTCTGGGTTCCTGTAGAAAATCTCCCAATGCCTATGAAGGATATTCTCTCTATGAGGTAGCCCAGCGATGACAAAAAATCTTCGTTCTGGAATGATGGGTTTATGCACCACTAATTTGATGTGGCACTGATAAACCTCTTCAGTCACAAATGCTGTGTTGTCGAATGTTTGAGGGTCTTTGGCCTTATTCTTCCTTTTTGAGAGGCCCAATTTTGAAGTTTTTAGGGCCATTGGAAATAAAAAATTCACTAGGGCATTTTACTGAACACCTGGTGTGCGCTCATGAAATATTGGAAGAATAGACGATGGATTCTCAACTTGAAGTCCCAATTCAATGCAAACCAGTAATAATTAAGTATGGAGATCAACTTTAACAGAAAAAAATGAAGTAAACCGTACCTAATTTAGCTTGATTTGGGGTTGGAAAATGCAAGATCAAAATTACCTTAGAACCCTAGAAAATTTCCATTTAACCCAACCCAAATGCTGAAATAGCTGTTTAATCCTGTAAAAGAAGACGAAAAGCCATGTAATTTAAGCAAGGAAACATAATTAGATGTTATTATGGTTGATTGGAGGTAGGAATTTGTATTTGGGGGGTGAAGGGGAATGCAAAAATGTTGTTGGGGGTAAGCATGTGAACTTATTTCAATATATGAGTTACCTCCCAACCAGTGCCTTTGTTTAACGTTGTTGGCTCAACATAAACTAAAAACATTAAGGAGGGTCTTCAAGAGTTGTCCATTGTGGTTCCTCTTGCTAAAATCCTTCATAATATGGTTTAACCATATTCCCGTTGTGTAACGCCCCTAATTTAAATAAACATTTTTTTCTGCAATTAGATAATCTCCATAAAGATGCACAATTCAATTCTTTGTCATTTCTCTCAAGTATACACAATATATAGACCAAGTCTATAAACATCAAACTACAGCAGACACAGGGATCCTGCCTATAGCGTTCAGAGCATTCTAGAATACAAACACAGTATAATTCAAAAACTGTAAGCCTTGGAAGCAATATAGACTCACCCACAGAATATGTCACCTAACTGATCACCTATCTACAGGATCAGACTCTATATTCTCATCTGAAAAATGTGGAAATATCGTGTAGTGAGTTTGACAACTCAGTTAATAAAGAATTACTCCTATGACCTCTTAGGTCAGCATATGGATGTACTTATATTTTAAAATTTGTCATATAGATAATATAGTTCAGAAGTACATTCATATGGGACCCGTATTTCAAATATTCTCAATTTAAAGGATATTTAGATATCCAAAACCATATGCAGCACGATATGATCATTAAACAAATGTTGCTATGCTCAGTTGTATAAGCTATAGTAAAATACTAAGCTTTTGAGATACAGTTAAAACTTTTGAAATGACCTGCCTTACTCGGCGATCTGGTCAATGTAATGAAAACATAACTCATTTGCTATACGCATATTGATTGATCGACTACAGTCATAATAAGTGATAAGAGAATGTGAGTATATCACCCTCCTGCCCCCCACACATTACCATTGTCACCTAGTTAGAGCGGCCCTCCCCTGCCTCACTCAGGCTAATAGGGCATCCCCTATTCGGTACCGTCACAAGCCATACAACTCGTCGATATTCATCCATACATATAAATACATGTAAAATTATCAAGCAACTGACCATGAGCTTTACGCTTGTCATATTTATCAAACAACTCGCCATGAGCTTTATCTTTCCATTCAATCTCATTTATAATATGACATGCATCATTTTCACAAGTATATAACTTTATGAATTAAAGCATCATGTACATAATATTCACTTTATCAAATAATGATAAACATATTTAGAATCACATATACATGCCATTTCTTGAGGCAATCATATAGCTTTATAAATCAATATCACATGCATAAATATTCATTTCACTATTTAATGAGAAATACATGTGAAATCAGATATAGTATGAGTTCAGAAATCCATTTCTCAAAACTATACTATTCTTGAACTATAATCAAAATTGTAAGCAATTTAGATAATTTTAATGCATTTCAAAAACATATAAAAGTGTAAATATCTTATAAACATAATTAAATACACATTTAAAGATCAAGAAGAGTATAAGGTAAGTTATAGAAAAAAGTATCCACTCACAGGGTAAGGGCTTCAGATTGGACAACCCCAAAGTGCACTTTTTAATCCACATTTGACTAAATAGGCTTCAAACACGTGTCCGGAAGGTCTGAAAATCAAAGAAATGACTTTGAGAACTTGGTCACTATTCATAGCCAAAAAACACTATTTACTGCCGAAAAATACTATTCACTAAGAACAAAAAGTTGTCAAATAGTTGAAAAATTTTATATCCTAAGGTTTATCGAGCTCCTGAATCTATCTATGGTATCATATTTCCAATTGGAGGTCTATAAGTAAGAGTTTCAAAGTTTACCTTTTTGTGAGATTTTCTACTTCCGAACAATTTCCACTGCACCATGAGAAAAAATATCAGTAATAATAAATGGTCCTTCCTATCTAGAACGAAACTTTCCTAGGAACAATCTGAGCCTACAATTATAGAGGAGGACTTTCTATGCCTTAGTGAACTCCTTGTGTGAAATCATGTGATCGTGTAGAAGTTTAGTTTTTGCCTTATAGATATTTGTGTTTTCATAGGCCTCATTTCTAATTTCCTCTAATTCTTGAAGCTGTACTTTTTTGTATTCTCCACTTTCTTCCAAATTTATGTTAAATTTATTTGTAGCCCAAAATGCTTTATGTTCTAATTTAACTGGAAGATGACAAGTTTTTTTCAAATACTAACATGTATGAAGACATACCAATTGGGGTTTTATAGGCTATTCTGTATGCCTAGAGAGCATCATCTAATCTGAGACTCTAATCCCTATGTTTGGGATTTATTGTCTTGTTAATGATATTTTTGATTTCTCAATTGGATACCTAAGCTTGCCCATTAGTCTGGGGGTGGTATGCAGTTGACAATTTATGAGTGACATTATATTTCTTTAATAGGGCTTTAATAGTTCTATTGCAAAAATGTGTTCCCCTGTCACTTATCAAGCTCTCAGAATCCTAAATCTTGAAAAAATAGGGGATTTAATGAAATCTACAACCACTTTAGAATCGTCAGTCCTAGTGGATTTAGCTTCCACCTACTTTGAGACATAATCCACAGCTAGTAAAATATAATTATATCCAGATGATAAAGGAAAAGGTCCCATGAAATGAATGCCCTAAACACAAAAAATTTCACAAAATAATAATGGTGTTTGAGGCATCTTATTTTTTTTGGATATATTACCTATTTTCTGACAGTTAGTACATGACTTACAACAATGATATGAATCTTTGAATAGAGTAGGCCAGTAAAAACCATAGCCCAATACTTTCTTTGCTGTCCTTTTTGCCTCAAAGTGTCCTCCACGTGCATAAGAGTGGCAGAAGGTTAGAATTGATAGAACTTCAGAGTCAACAATACACCTTATAATTTGATCTGAGCATTGCTTCCATAGGTAGGGATCGTCCCATATGTAATATTTGGCATCACTCTTGATCCTGTTTCTAGCTGCCCTGGTCAAAAGAGGAGGTAACTGATTAGTACCCAAATAATTTACAATATTTCATGCCATGGCATATGAACTGAAATTGAAAATAAATTTTCATCTAGAAATGATTCTTCAATTTTCAGTTTCTCCTCCACATGTGTCAGGCATCTTAGGTGATTTGCTACATTATTTTCAGACCATTTCTGGTCTTTGATTTCTAAATCAAATTCTGTAAGCAGTAACACCCATATAATTATCCTAGGTTTAGCCTATTTTTTCATCACCAAATACCTCAAAACTATATGATCAATAAAAACAATAATTTTAGTGCATATTAAATATGATCTGAATTTTTCAGTGGTGGTATAATTTTTCTGGGCATCATTCAGTATTTTGGAGGCATAATATATCACATGGGATGCATTTACAACTCTTTATCTAAGTACTACTCCAACTGCATGATCACTAGCATCACACATAATTTCAAAATGGAGGTTTTAATTTGGTGCTCGGATGATTGGAGCTAAAATCAAAGATTTTTTCAATTTGTCAAAAGCTTCCCTGCATTCTTTATGAAATTCAAAAGAGACATCTTTTTGAAGCAATTTGTACATGGGTGCTGCTTTCTTGGAAAAATATTTTATGAATCTTCTATAGAAACCTGCATGTCCAAGAAAAGAATAAACTTCCCGCACACAAGTAGGATAAGGCAGAGTCTGTATAATATCAATTTTTGCTTTGTTTACCTCTATTCCCCTTTTGGAGACAACATGGCCTAAAACTATACCTTGTTCAACCATAAAATGACATTTTTCAAAATTTAAAGCAAGGTTAGTTTCTTGACATCTTTTCAAATTTAATGAAAGGTTATGCAAACAATCATCGAATGAATCCCCATAAACTGAAAAATCATCCATAAATACCTCAATAAATTTTCAAGGTAATCTAGGAATATGCTAACTATACACCTTTGAAAAGTGGCCGGGTCATTACAAAGCCCAAACGGCATGCATCTATATGCAAATGTCCTAAATGGACAAGTGAAGGTTATCTTTTCTTAGTCTTCAGGAGCAATTGCAATTTGAAAATAACTTGAATAACCATGAAGAAAAATATAGTAAGGTTTACTAGATAATCTTTCCAGCATTTGATTAATAAAAGGTAAAGGAAAATGGTCCTTTTGGTTTACAGAATTTAATTTTCTATAATCTATACAAACCCTCTACCCATTTTGAACCTGGGTGTGTACCAATTCCTTCTTCTAATTTTTTATCAAGGTTCTTCTTGTTTTCTTGGGAACCACTTGCACTAAGCTTACCCAATAACTATCTAAAATAGGGTATATTACCCCAACCTCCAATAGTTTAAGAATTTCCTTCTTCACTACATCCATCATAGGTGGATTTAGCCTTCTTTGGGGCTGTCTAGATGGTTTAGCTCCTTCCTCCAATACTATTCTGTGCGTACATGTGGAAGGGCTTATCCCCTTAAGATTAGCTATGGTCCATCCTATTGTAGTTTTGTGTTCTTTAAAAACTTGGATTAGTTTCTCCTCTAGATCAGCTTCAAGCTTGTTGGAGATAATAACAGGAAGTGTTTCTCCTTCTCCCTCTCAAAAATTGGTAATTCTATATAAGAAATATTACCTGTTGGTGATCCTTCTGAAAAACTATTTAGTGCAGCTAGTTCCTCCTTTGTTTCTTCATCTAATTCTATCTCACCATCATCTTCTTCAATGGATTTGCTCACAATCACTTCCAATTTATCCTTTCCATGTAACATCCCGTAAGAAAATAAAATTTATTAGAAATTTTTTAGATATCTAAGGAAATATAATCCTTATAAATTCTTTATCTTACGTATATGCATAGAAATATTCTAACATTAATGAAATAGGTAAAGAGAGAAAATTTAAGAGAAACTATTAAAAATAAATATACTAAAGAAAGGTGAAATTCTTGGGTAAGAAAGATAAATTCTTGTGAAGTCAGTAAAGGTATTAAAATTTCAAGAAGATTGGATTAAGGTAATTTTTCCTAATTTAAGAGTTAAAGTTACTAAGTTTAGTATCTCCACCCATAACTTGGATTTTTACCTATAGACACTTCATATAGAGTTTTTCTACTTCACATGAATTTTTAGCAAGCCAATAGGATAGGTCAAGGAAGAAATAAAACATAGACTTGGACTAGGATATAGAAATTGGACCGGTAGCCCAAAAATCATGAAAATGTGACAAGCCCATTATGAAAGGTAGAATTTTAACCAAAGTAAAGAAAATGGGCAAGAATGAGCCCAAACCCAAGAGGAAAAATAAAAATAAAAATAAAGTGATGGAATAATTGTGTAATCAAGATTAGGTGACATGGCATTAAGACAAAAAATTAGCAAGTGGTGTGATATCCTACATTCATAATTTTAGCAAGTGGTATGATAATACATGGCATTAGGACAAAACATCTATATCCTACACTCATAATTTTAGCAAGTGGGTAATAATACATAGAACTATGACAAAACATCTTTATCCTACACAAATAATTTTAGCTAAGCAAGGAAGATTCAAGGGTTGGAAATTTGCCACCTAAAAAGGCAAACCTATCATACTTGATTAAGACAAAAGAAAAGGAAATGTATCCCTAAATCAAAGGTACCTTGTCCCCTATCTTAAGAACATATCATCATACTTTTCAAAATAAAAATCTCCTTTACCTATGCATATCTTGACTAAGGAAGAGGAAGACAAGAACATAAGTTGTTTGTTTTCCAAAAATTCAACCAAGTGCATCCTAATTGTGATAAGGTAGACCCATAATTATGAAAGGTAAATTATTTTATAGTCTATATAAGCAAAACCCAACCTTATAACATTGGAATTTTGTCAAAGTGAAGGAGAGGAAAAAATAGAAGCAAGGTAGAGTGAGGAAAGGAGAGGAAGAAAGGAAGAAAGGGGAAGGAGAAATCTAGAGGACTAAGTGCTCAAGGTAAGTTTAACAATATTTCTTTTTGAAGAAAAATTTTGAAACTTGTAATATTGATATGGGATTTTGATTTTAGAACTTTAATGATTGGTCAAGGATTTTGCTATATCATGTTACATATTACGTATGTTGAATACTTAGGTTGGTGTAGATAGTTTTGCATGGATATGGCTATGGGTGGCAGAATTTTGAGTTTCTATTTTTAAAATTCTGAGAAGAATCAGTAAGGAATTTAAAGAAATGGATAACAAGAGAATTGTATATTTATTTCTCACAAATTGTTTGCCACTGAAATCACTCAATTTGGAGTCCATATGAGGTATTTATGGTTTGATTAGTAGTCAAAGGTCAAAAAATGGTTAATTAGGGAAGAATATGTTAGGATAGCTTCTGTGTTTTAATTTCTGGGAATTATCAGTATGGATTTAAAATAAATTGTTAACCTAAGAATTATAGATATATGTGTCATTGATTTTTAGCCACTGGAATCACTCAATTTGGAGTCCATATGTGGTAGATATGGTCTGATTAGTAAGCAGTTGTCCGAAAATGGTTAATCTAGGAAGAATATGTTAGGATAGCTTTTATGTTTTAATTTTTGGAAATTTTATGTAGGGAATTAAAATAAATTGTTAACATAAGACTTATAGACATATATGTCACAAATTGTTATCCACTGGAATCACTCCATTTGGAGTCCATATGTGATAGATATGGTCCGATTAGTATGCAATGGTCAAAAATTGGTTTATCAGGAAAGAATATTTTAGGATAGCTTCTGTGTTTTAATTTCTAAGAACATTCTGTAGGAAATTAAAATAAATGATTAACATAAAAATTATTGATATATGTGTCACGGATTTTTATCCATTGGAATAACTTAATTTGAAATTCGTATGAGGGAGATATGGACAGATTAGTAGGTAAAGGTCAGAACCTATCGAAGAAGAAATAACCTATACTTTGATGGAGTAATGTCACCTTCATTTCTTAATATTCCACTAAACTGTTCAGCATAATAGTTTTAGATAATTGTTTTATCTTGAAATTGACACCAAGATCACCAGTATCGGAGTTAAATTGAGGGAGTTACGCTCTGATTAGTAAGAGAAGGTTAAATAGGATGAAAACCTGCATCAAGAAAATAAAGAAATAAAATTAATATTTAAAAAGAAGAAGAATCTTATAAATGAAAATAATAAATGAATAGTATATTCCGTAGCCATTGCCATTGTATGAACTTCTTACCATCTTAAGTGTGAAATTTTGACATAGAAATATTTTATAAAGTTATATTTGAAATGGTTATGTTCATGGCATGATTACCAATAATTTTTGGTAATAGTTATATTTTGATGAACATACTTGTTATTGAAAGCATATTTTTGGCTATCATTGTGAAAAGAAAAGAAATGAGAACGATCACATGGCAATCCGTGTGGTGCACTAGTAGGGGACGCCCTACCAACGGTTATGAATATGTTAATGAGAAAAGAAATTGAAAGTGTGCCATGTCAGACGGAGCGAGAAAAGCCCGTACCGGAGAGTAGAAAATACTCACCCTGACCGGTGTAGCTTGATATGAGAATAAATTGATAGTCATCATATGATATTCTGAAAATAATTAATCCTGTCATACATGTCATTAATGTACGATTCTCATGTGCATAGATATAGTGCAATCATGTGACCAAAGATATTTACTATAGTTTATACAGCTGAACATGACGTGATGAACTATATTGATAATGATTTATTGTTGAACTTATTGAGATTTAATTCTCACTATATTTCCATGTCATGTTCAGAAAATTAGTTATGCAGATTTTTCTATGGCTCTGGCTTTTAGTGTATGTTGGATCGAGTTACTTTATGTTGGGCAAATCTTAGAATCAAATAATATGTTTGTGGTCGAGTTGGTTCAAATCCTGTTGAAGGTGCAACCACCCGCACCTATATCTCCAGAACCAGTCAACCAGAATAAATAAGATGTTGTTATTAATGTGTTTGATTTTTGTTGTACGTACGTTTTGATTAATGACGTGTATGTGAATTCTATATTGTATAATAATAAAAAAAAAAAGACGTTGTTACATTCCATCTAATTCAAACACATCATGTGCTAAGGAATCAAAGATATCTATAAAATAAACAAGAGTATCATCACCTGGTTGTTTCATGGCTTTATACATATTAAATTTTATTACTTCATGATCAAATTCCATAGTGAGTGTGCTATAGTGAACATCTATCCTGGTTTTTGAGGTTTTCAAAAATGGTCTCCCTAATAATATTGGGGAGGTAAAATCCTTGTTTTCTATGTCAAGTACATAAAAGTCTGTAGGGAAAACCATATCATCTACCTATACCAAGACATCCTCAATTACTCCCTTATGATATGTAGTGGACCTGTCTGCTCATTGAATTACCACATTAGTAGAGTTCAATGGTCCTAATTTCAAGGAAGTATATATAGAATATGGCATAACATTTATGGAGTCTCCTAAATCCAATATAGCCTTTTCAACACGAGTATCACTAATTTTGCATGGAATAGTAAACATACTGAGATCCTTGCATTTAGTGGGGAGTTTTGTTTGTATCATGGCAAATACATTCTGACTGATTTAAACCTTTTCAAACCCCTTCAATTTTTGCATTCTTTTTTTAGTACATAGTTCTTTCAAGAACTTTGCATATCTTGGTACTTGTTTAATAGCATCTAGAAGGAGAATATTAACTTCACATTTTTTGAAGGTTTCAAATAAATCAGAAGTTTTCTCATGTAACTTGTTTTTTTTAAGAGCTTATGGAAAATGAGGCACTACTTCATAATTTACATTGGATGGAGACTTACTTGTAGGTGCTTCATTCTCCGTAATTGATTTTTCATGTTCCTTAGGAGAAAAGGGTGCTGGTGGACTTTCAATTTTCTTACCATTCCTTAAAACAATTGCACTAGCATTTTCTCTTGGATTTACCATAGTTTGAGAGGGTAGCTTACTTGAGTTTTGATCATCCAATCGACTCACCGTGGTTGCTAATTGACCTACTCGAGTTGTCAGGTTTTAAATGCTAGCTCTTGTCTCTAGCTGAAATTGATGAGAATTATGAACAAGAGTTTTCACAATATCTTATAATGAATTACTTACCTGGTGGTCTTGGGATGCATTCTTTCTAGGATAATAGGCCTGTTGATTTTGCTGAAAATTTTGTCCTACAAGTCTATTTTGTGCATTCCCATACCTTAAATTGGGATAATCCTTCCATCCAGGATTTTATGTATTAGCATATGTATCATACCTCTTTGGTTGGCTAGGAAAACCTCGTACCACATTAACTTGTTTTGTGGATTCCTCTTGAAGTGTATGACACATGTCAGTTGGGTGTCCTGTGGCTGAACATATTCCACAAACTTAAACTTGCTGCGGTATACCTGTAGCCATTTGGCGCACAAGAAAGGTAAGTTTAGATATCTATTACTGAAGAGAACTAGTACTTACCTCATGGGCATCTCTTGGAAGATCATGCCTAATGCCAAATTATTGGGAGTTGGCAGCTATATTTGATATCAAGACTCTGGCTGCTTCAGGAGTCTTGTCTACTAGTGCTCCTCCACTAGCTACATCTATCATGCTCCTGTCTCCCTACTATAGTGTAATATCTCGTAATTTTTAAATAATAATGTTTTATGATAAAAAATATATTTTTATTTTAAATGATTATGTTTTGCTAAAAGCAAATATCTTTTTAATTAAAATGATTTTTGTTTTACTTAAAATAATTATATTGTCCTTTAATAAATTTTTATGTTATTTTTAGAAATATTATTTCTTTTATTATGTATAAATATATTTATTTTGTGATTTGTTTTATTAAAAATTTTATAAAGAAAAGTAATGATTTAAGAGTTCAACTAAAGTTTTCTAAGAATGTAAATTTTTTAAAATTTTTGGGATATTTTAAAATAAAAAATAGTACATATGTGTATATAATGAAAATAATAATAATAAATTATAAATATTTAATTATTAAATAATAGTAAATAAATGCGGAGTCTGATTTCCGTAACCGATGAATAATGTAAATAGTAACATTCATTTTTCTCTCTAGATCTGGAGTGCTTATTGGCTTCCGATCTCAAAACTAAAGGTACCACTGGATTCAGGACGAAGAATACTACGATTTTAACAGAATAATTTTTCAAATCAGTCGCAGAATCGCCGTAGATCGAAAGTAGAAAATCTTAAAAAAAGGTAAATTCTAAAACTTCTACTTAGAGACCTCAAATTGGAAATTTGACACTGTAAATGGATTCAGAAGCTAGATAAACCTTAGGATATGAATTTCTTTTGCCATCCAACAACTTTTTGTGTGTCGGGAACAGTAAATTCGTCAGGTATGAATAGTGATTTCTAGTCGTGAACAGTGACTAGCTTTGACCAAGATCCCGGAGTCATTTCCTAGGTTTCTGGATCGTCCAGACTCGTTTTTGAGATCCATTTGATTAAATTTGGCTTGGAAAATTACATTTGGAGTTGTCTAACTTGGAGCCTTACCTTGTGAGTGGATAATTCTTTCTATGACTTGGCCTATCATCTTCTTTATGTTTAAATATGAAATTGATTATGTTTATAAGTTATTTACACTTTAATATGTTTCTTAAATGTATTAAATTATCTGAATCGTTTACAATCTGGAATATAGTTCAAGAAGGGTATAGTTTTGAAAACGAATTTCTAAACTCATGGTATATATGATATTACACGTATTTCTTATTAAATGGTGAAATGAATATTTATGCACGTGATATTGATTTATAAAGCTATATGATTGCCTTAAGAAAGGGCATGTAAATGTGATAAACCGTGTAACATCCCTGATTTTCTCTTATGTTACTAATTGAAATTTATTTCTTTCAGAGAGGAGAACGGATTTTGGATCTCATGGGAAGATTAACTTATTTGACTTAAGTCAAATAAGATAGTAAGAATGGTTAAAATGGAATTTAATTTATAGAAAATAAGGGGATGGAATTAGTGTAATTATGGATGGTGGCAAGAGTATTTTGGAGATAAGGAGGTGGTAGGTAGGGGGTAAGAAGGGAAAAAAAAGGAGATGGCATTAGTGTAATTATGGATGGTGGAAAGGGCATTTGGGAGAAAAGGAGGTGGTAGGTAGGGGGTAAGAAGGGAAAAAAATAAAATGGAATTAAATAATAAAAGATAAGAAGGAGAAGGGGGAAGTGACGGAGGGGAAAAGAGAAGAAAGAAAAAGGAGAAGAAAAAAGAAAGAAGAAAAGGAAAAGGGTAGAAGAGAAAAGGGGAAGAAGAAGATGAGAAAGAGGAAGAAGAGGAAGAGGAAGAAGAAGAAGAGAAAGAGGAAGAAGAAGGATAAGGGAGAGGGAAGAGAAATCAAGAAATCAAGCACCGGATTTACTGGAATTTGAGGTACGTTTAACATCTTCTAATACATTTTTGTACAAAATTATATATACATTTTCAGATTTGTTTAGATATAATTTTGGATAACATGTCATCTGGATATTTATATGAAATACTGTTTTGGATGTTTGGACATGCATATGGGTGTATGGGATTATATAAAAGAAAATCAAAGGAGAAGATAAATTAAGCTGAATTTCGGAATAATTGGGGTAGCTTCGGTGTTTGGAATTCTGGGAAATTTCGGAAAGGATTTTAAAGAAATGGTCAACATATGAATTGTATATATATGTCTCATGGATCTATAGGCTTTGGAATTTATTGATTTGGAGACCAAAGGAGGGAGATATGGTTGATTAATTGAGCAAAGGTCAGAATTCAGGATAGTAAAAAAAAGTGTTTTATTTTTAATTTGTTGGGAATAAATCGTAAATAATTTGAAGAAATGATAAACATAGAAGTTGTAGATAATTATCTTATCATTTTATAGGCTTTGAGATCACCTCAATCAGAATTCATATGAGGGAGATATGGTTGATTAATTTAGCAAAGGTCGGAATTCAGGATAGTAAAATTAAGTGTTTTATTTTTAATTTTCTGGGAATAAACCGTAAAGAATTTGAAGAAATGATAAACAAAAAAGTTGTAGCTAATTGTCTTATATTTTTATAGGCTTTGAGATCACCTCAATCGGAATTCATATGTGGGAAATATGATTGAATAAGTGAAGAAAGGTCACAGAACACGTCTAGGCCGTGTTCTGAGTTATTTCAACACGGGTAGGCCATGTTAGGTGCTGGTTGATTATATTTTTTTTCATTGTTTTTCTACCTAAAAATAGTTTTATTTGTTGAAATATTTTTAGAAGACAAATGTCCAAGAAAATTACCCTTTTCTTTATTTGATTCAAAATTTATTATATTGGACATTTAATATGTGATGAATAATTATTAATTGTTGGATATGAAAATTATGCATGTTATTTTATGAAAGAAATTGAATGGCAAGCGTAAAGCTCATGACGAGTTGCTTGATAATTTTACATTCTATTTGATGAATATGCATTAATATATATATATATATATATATATATGTATTTATATGTATGAATGAATATCGACGGGTTGTATGGCTTGTGACGGTACTGAGTTGAGGATGCCCTATTAGCCTGAATGAGCCAAGGGAGGGCCGCTCCAACCGGGTGTCAGTGGTAATGTGAGGAGGCAGGAGGGTGATGTACTTACATTCCCTGATCACTTATTGTGACTGTATTCGATCGGTCACTATGCATATAGCAAACGAGTAAATTAAAAGCCGTGATAGGGCTGAGCATTAGAAAAAAAAATGGACTTCTGGTGCATGAGTAGAATGATAATTATGCATAAACAAAAATTATGATTTTATCTCAAAATTTTGATATTTTTCTATAGCTTATACAGTTGAACATAACTCCTGTTTTCTCATCATATTTTATTTATGTTAAGTCTACTGAGAACCTTTGTTCTCACTATTATTGTGGTGTTATGTTCAGATAAAAAGAAATGAGATACGACACAAAATGAAGTTACTGATGGTGATCTAGATGTCAGCACCACCTCCTCACCCTTTGTATTTTAAGGGTGAAGTGCTGTATAAAGACTCTTATTTATGTACTGAAATGTTGTATTATATAAATATAACATGTGTGAGGTTTGTAATGTATATGTAAACATGTATATTGTGTTTTGAAATGTTGTATTGAATAATTATAACATGTATGAGGTTTGTGATAAATATGTATATATATATATTGTGTTTATACATATGGCGTATTTAACATGCGTAATGAAAAAAAAACCCCGGACGTTACAAAGTTGGTATCAGAGGGGTCAATCTTAGGCGACCATGGGGTGGGTGGTCCCCTAAATTGACTTAAAGGAGTCTTGAATAGTTATATGGAAACGTTGTATAAGGTAGCGGATAAATACAGTAGGAAAGTACTAGTATTTCCTATTTATAATTTTGTGTAGTGTGATAACTACTGTAAAATTTTGAACTGTTGTTGAGCTTGATCACCTCAATAGTGACTAATATTTTTCTTTACAAATACAGTGAGTTATGGCACCACCAAGAAGGAATCTTCCAGGCAGCGTAGATGCTACCTTAAATAATATAGCCGCAGCTATTCAAGCTTAGGCAGCTGCTACGAATCAGATTCTGCAACATCTTTAGAATATTAATAATAATGACGAGGTTAGGGGACATGAAAGAAATCGAAATGGGAACAGAACTAAAAATGGTAATGGATGGTCTGAATTTATGGGAACGCGACCTCCATCTTTTGTGGGTGCATATGACCCAATAGTTGCTGAGAGATGGCTGACGGAACTCGAGAAGATTTTTGAAGTTCTAAATTGTTCTGATGAGCAGAAGGTTAATCTTGGGACATATACGCTGAAGGAAGAAGCTGAATACTGGTGGAGAGGAGCCAAAGAGTTACTGGTACATCAAGACAGGGAAATTACATGGCACTTGTTCCGAGAGACTTTTCTAAACAAATATTTTCCCAATAATGTGAGAGCTGAGAAAGAGATTGAGTTTCTTCAGCTTAGACATGGAAATGGGACCATTGAGCACTATATTACCAAGTTTGAAGAACTGTCTAAGTTCTCAAGTACTTTGAAGAATAATCCAGATGAAGCTTGGAAGGCAGTGAAGTTTGAATCAGGACTAAACCCAGAGCTTAGAAATGCTGTGGTGGCATTAGAGATTCGGGAATATGCCCCGTTGGTAAATAAATGTCGGATGCTGGCGACAAGTCTAAAAGCAGTCTAGGATGAAAAGGAGAGGCGGACTCAGTGGAAGCGGAAGAGAGAGTTCCCAGTTATGGATAGAAATACCAGAGGCAAGAATATTATGAGAGGTAAACAACTAGCAATTGTGGAACCCAGACCTTTTCTGAAAAATCCGACAACGGGTCAGTGTGGAAAATGCAGGAAATTCCATGGGAATAATCCATGTTATTTTGATTCAGTTACTTGCTACCAATGTGAACAGAAGGGGCATGTGGCACGATATTGTCCACTGGGAAGAGGGAAAGGTATTGCACAAACACAACAAACAACAGGAAGAGTTTTCACCTTGAGTGGTGCTGAAGCAAAGACAGCTCCTGATTTGATGCAAGGTACGTGCCGTATCAACAATTTGTCTCTGAATGTATTGTTTGATTCTGGCGCAAACCATTCTTTCATAGCAATAAAATGTGTGGGGAAATTACAACACTCTATTGCAGAGTTACCACATGAGTTAGTGGTGGTGACACCTACAGGAGGAAAAATAATTACCTCCTCAGTGTGTTTGAATTGTCCCATTGTATTGAATGACAGATCCTTTGTAGTGGATCTGATCTGTCTACCTCTGGACGGTATAGATGTCATCTTGGGTAAGGATTGGTTAAGTCAGAATCGAGTCCTATTGGATTGCTGCAATAAGACTTTTCAGTTTCTGTCGGACCTACCAGAGGACCAAAAGTATAGCATTATTAGTGCTCACCGACTCTATAAGGAGATGAGGGATGCAGATTTGAAATGTGTTTTCTTGTATACCATCAATCCGAGTGTGAAACGGGAATTGCTTGAGATTCCAGTAGTCCGTGAATTTCCAAAGGTTTTTCCCTCTGAAATTTCTGAACCTCCACCGAAGAGAGAAGTGGAATTTTCCATCGATCTAACACCAGAGGCGATGCCTATTTCTATCACTTGCTATAGAATGTCTCCTGTGGAACTACAAGAGCTGAAGAAGCAGATCGAAGAGCTGTTAGAAAATAATTTTATCAGACCTAGCGTATCACCTTGGGGAGCACCTGTATTGTTTGTAAAGAAGAAAGATGGCAATTTGAGATTGTGTATTAATTACAGGCAATTGAATAAGGCAACTATTAAGAATAAGTATCCGCTGCCTAGAATAGACGATCTACTAGATCAATTAAAGGGAGCTACTATTTTCTCTAAGATAGACTTGAGGTCAAGATATCATCAGATCGGAGTTAAAGAAGAAGACATTCCAAAAACAGCTTTCAAAATTCGGTATGGACATTATGAATTTTTAGTCATGCCTTTTGGGGTCACCAATGCACCTGTAGTCTTTATGGACTATATGAATCGCATTTTTAGACCCTACTTGGATAAATTCGTAGTAGTGTTCGTAGATGATATTTTAATATACTCTAAGAGTGAGGAAGAACACAACCAGCATCTCCGATTAGTACTTCAGGTCTTGAAGGAAAAGAAACTTTTCGCTAAGTTGGAAAAATGTGAATTTTGGCTGGAAGAACTGAAGTTTTCGGGTCACGTAATTTCTAAAGATGGGGTGTCGGTGGATCCCAGTAAAACTGAAGCAGTGCTGAAATGGGAGAGACCTAAAACTATGACTTAAATTAGAAGCTTCTTGGGTTTAGCAGGATATTACAGACGGTTTATACAGGGATTCTCTCATATAGCTTTGCCTTTGACTCGATTGACCAGAAAGGGAAGTCTCTTTAATTGGACTGAAGAATGCGAGAATAGTTTCCAAGAGCTTAAAGTCAAATTGACTTCTCCACCTGTTCTAGTTGTTCCTAACCCTTCTGGATGCTTTGTAGTCTATACGGATGCTTCCAAGAAAGGTTTAGGATGTGCTTTGATGCAAGAAAGTAGAGTAGTTGCTTATGCATCTCGACAATTGAGACCGCATGAGGAGAACTATCCTACTCATGATTTAGAGTTGGCTGCAATAGTTTTTGCCCTGAAGATGTGGAGACACTACTTGTATAGAGCTATATTTGAAATATACAGTAATCACAAGAGTTTAAAGTATCTCTTTGACCAAAAAGAATTGAATATGAGAAAAAGAAGGTGGATGGAATTCATTAATCATTACAAATTTGAATTAAAGTATCACCCAGGGAAGGCAAATGTAGTAGCTGATGCGTTGAGCCGGAAGTCGTTGCATTTAAGTCAAATACTGATAAAGGAAATGGAGCTAATTGAGGAATTCAGAAATTTGAAATTATCAGTTATGACTTTCCCGAGTAGTTTGATTGTTAGTGAATTAATAATTAAAAGTGACTTGAAGACTCAGATTAAAGAAGCGCAGACACATGATCAGTTTTTACAAGATCGAAGAGATCAGCCTGACTTTGCAATGTTAGAGGATAGAATTATTATGTACCGGGGCAGAACATGTATACCACAAGGAGTGATTTTGAAGGCTAAGATTCTGGAAGAAGCTCATCAAAGTAAGTATACAATCCATCCAGGATCTACAAAAATGTATCAAGATTTGAAAAGATTATACTAGTGGCCAGGAATGAAGAGAGACATTGCTGAATATGTGTCTAAGTGTCTGGTTTGTCAAAAGGTGAAGATAGAACATCAAAAACCTTCTGGGATGTTACAACCTTTAGAAATCCCTGAGTGGAAGTGGGATAGTATATCTATGGATTTTATTGTCGGATTACCTAAAACTTAGACAGGTTATGATGCGATATGGGTAATAATTGATAGACTGACGAAATCTGCGCATTTTCTACCAATTAAGAAAAACTACACGTTGAATAAGTTGGCCCAGTTGTATATGAAGGAAATTGTACGGTTGCATGGAATTCCTAATAGTATCATTTCAGATCAAGATCCTCGATTTACTTTCAGATTTTGGAGAGCACTAATAAAAGCTTTTGGTACTCATTTGTGTTTTAGTACTGCATATCATCCTCAAACAGACGGTCAAACGGAGAGAACTATACAGACTTTAGAGGATATGCTAAGATCGTGCGTGCTAGAGCAAGGAAAAGGATGGGATGGATATCTGTCACTGGCTGAGTTTGCGTATAATAACAATTATCATTCTAGCATCGGAATGGCACCATATGAAGCTTTGTATGGTAGGAGATGTAAATCACCATTATGTTGGAATGAACTGGGGGAGAAAAGGTTATTAGGGCCTGAGTTAGTGCAACATACTTCTGAGCAAATACAGATAATTCGAGATAAAATGCGAACAGCTCAAAGTCGACAAAAGAGCTATTTTGATAGGAGAAGGAGACCGATACAATTCCAAGAAGGTGAGCATGTGTTCTTGAAAATTTCTCCTACTACCGAAATTGGCCGAGCAATGAAAATTAAGAAATTGAGTCCGAGATATTTAGGACCATATCTAATTCTGAAAAGGATAGGGTCATCGGCGTATCAAATTGTACTTCCTCCGCATTTGTCAAATCTACATGATGTGTTCCATGTTTCTCAACTTCGAAAGTATCTACCAGATCCGTCGCACATAATTCAGAAGAAATAATAACTGTAGACGAGAATCTAACCTACCGATCGAGGCCGATAGTAATTTTGGATAAAGATGTGAAATAGTTGAGAAATAAAACCATTCCATTGGTGAAGGTAGGTTGGGAGAGTTTAACAATGGAAGAAGCCATATGGGAAAGGGAAGACGACATGAGACAAAAGTATCCACAACTGTTTGAAGACAGGTAAACCTTGAATTTTGAGGTCAAAATTCTTTTTAGGGGGGAGAACTGTAACATCCCCGATTTTCTCTTATGTTAATAATTGAAATTTATTTCTTTCAGAGAGGAGAAAGGATTTAAGATCTCATGGGAGGATTAACTTATTTGACTTAAGTAAAATAAGATAGTAAGAATGGTTAAAATGGCATTTAATTTATAGAAAATAAGGGGATGGCATTAGTGTAATTATGGATGGTGGCAAGGGTATTTTGGAGATAAGAAGGTGGTAGGTAGGGGGTAAGAAGGGAAAAAAAATAAGGGGATGGCATTAGTGTAATTATGGATGGTGGCAAGGGCATTTGGGAGAAAAGGAGGTGGTAGGTAGGGGGTAAGAAGGGAAAAAAATAAAATGGAATTAAATAATAAAAGATAAGAAGGAGAAGGGGGAAGTGACGGAGGGGAAAAGAGAAGAAAAAAAAAGGAGAAGAAAAAAGAAAGAAGAAAAAGAAAAGGGAAGAAGAGAAAAGGGGAAGAAGAAGAAGAAGAGAAAGAGGAAGAAGAATGAGAAGGGAGAGGGAAGAGAAATCAAGAAATCAAACACCGGATTTACTGGAATTTGAGGTAGGATTAACATCTTCTAATACATTTTTGTACAAAATTATATATACATTTTTAGATTTGTTTAGATATAATTTTGGATAACATGTGGTCTAGATATTTATATGAAATTTTGTTTTGGATGTTTGGACATGCATATGGGTGTATGGGATTATATAAAAGAAAATCAAAGGAGAAGATAAATTAAGCTGAATTTCGGAATAATTGGGGTAGCTTCGGTTTTTGGAATTCTGGGACAATTCTAAAAGGATTTTAAAGAAATGGTCAACATATGAATTGTAGATATATATATCACGGATCTATAGGCTTTAAAATTACTTGAGTTGGAGACCATATGAGGGAGATATGGTTGATTAATGGAGCAAATGTCGGAATTCAGGATAGTAAAATTAAGTGTTTTATTTTTAATTTTCTGGGAATAAACCGTAACGAATTTGAAGAAATGATAAACATAGAAGTTGTAGATAATTGTCTTATCTGTTTATAGGCTTTGAGATCACCTCAATCAGAATTCATATGAGGGAGATATGGTTGATTAATTTAGCAAAGGTCAGAATTCAGGATAGTAAAATTAAGTGTTTTATTTTTAATTTTCTAGGAATAAACCGTAAAGAATTTGAAGAAATGATAAACACAGAAGTTGTAGATAATTGTCTTATATTTTTATAGCCTTTGAGATAACCTCAATCGGAATTCATATGAGGGAGATATGATTGAATAAGTGAAGAAAGGTCACAGAACACGTCCAGGCCGTGTTCTGATTTATTTCAACACGGGTAGGCCATGTTAGGTGCTGGTTTATTATTTTTTTTTTCATTGTTTTTCTACCTAAAAATAGTTTTATTCATTGAAATATTTTTAGAAGACAAATGTCCAAGAAAATTACCCTTTTCTTTATTTGATTCAAAATTTATTATATTGGACATTTGATATGTGATGAATAATTATTAATTGTTGGATATGAAAATTATGCATGTTATTTTATGAAAGAAATTGAATGGAAAGCGTAAAGCTCATGGGGAGTTGCTTGATAATTATGGCAAGCGTAAAACTCATGGCGAGTTGCTTGATAATTTTACATTCTATTTGATGAATATGCATTAATATATATATGTATTTATATGTATGAATGAATATCGATGGGTTGTAAGGCTTGTGACGGTACCGAGTAGGGGACGCCCTATTAGCCTGATTGAGCCAAGGGAGGGCCGCTCCAACCGGGTGTCAGTGGTAATGTGAGGAGGCAGGAGGGTAATGTACTCACATTCCCCGATCACTTATTGTGATTGTAGTCGATCGGTCACTATGCATATAGCAAATTAGTAAATTAAAAGCCGTGATAGGGCTGAGCATTAGAAAAAAAAAAGGACTTCTGGTGCATGAGTAGTATGATAATTATGCACAAACAAAAATTATGATTTTATCTCTAAATTTTGATATTTTTCTATAGCTTATATAGCTGAACATAACTCATGTTTTCTCATCATATTTTATTTATGTTAAGTCTACTGGGAACCTTTGTTCTCACTATTATTGTGGTGTTATGTCCAGATAAAAAGAAATGAGATGCGACACTAAATGAAGTTACTGATGGTGATCTAGATGTCACCACCACCTCCTCACCCTTTGTATTTTAAGGGTGAAGTGCTGTATAAGGACTCTTATTTATGTACTGAAATGTTGTATTATATAAATATAACATGTGTGAGGTTTGTAATGTATATGTAAACATATATGTTGTGTTTTGAAATGTTGTATTGAATAATTATAACATGTATGAGGTTTGTGATAAATATGTATATATATATATATTGTGTTTATACATATGGCGTATTTAACATGCGTAATGGAAAAAAAAACCCCGGACGTTACAAACCGTGATTCAGAAATTTATGACAAATGAGTGTATTGAGATCTATATCATGTTTAACCATTATGTAAAAAGAATATATTTTTAGTGCATATATAGTATGTTAATTATACATTGCATTTGATTAATATGCATTTATTTATATGTATTTATATGTATGAATGAATATTGACGGGTTGTATGGCTTATGGCTGTACCGAGTAGGGGACACCCTTTTAGCTTGAGTGAGCCGAGGGAGGGCCGCCCCAACCGAGTGACAATGGTAATGTGTGGAGGCAAATGGGTGATGAACTCACATTCCCTGATCACAATTGTGACTAAAGTCAATCGGTCACCAGATAGACGAATGAGGTTGGTCGTTTTAAATTAAGTGTGCCAGATCGCCAAGTGAGGCAAGTGTATTAAAAGTTATAACTTTATCTCAAAAGCTTAATATTTTACTACAATTTATATAGCTGAGTATAACAACATTTGTTTTATGATCATACCGTGTTGAATATGTTTTTGGATATCTGAATATCCTTTTATTTAAGAATATTTAAAATACGGGTCCCATATGGATGTACTTTTGAACTGTATTTTTTGATGTGATAAATTTTAATATATGCGTACATCCATATGCTGACCTAAGAGGTCATAGGAGGTATTATCTGCTCACTGAGTTTTCAAACTCAATACATGATATTTTCACATTTTTTCATATAAGAATACAGAGTCTTATCCTGCAGATAGGTGATCAGTTAGGTGACATTTTTTTGGGTGAGTCTATGTTGCTTTCAAGGCTCATAGTTTTGAATTATACTGTGTTTGTATTCTAGAGTGTGCTCTGAATGCCACAGGCAAGATACCTGCTTCTGTTGTTACTTAGACATTTATAACTTGGTATGTATGATGTATATACATAAGAGAACCTATATGTATCTATTTCCATGACAAAGAATAGTGATATGCATGTTATGGAAAATATCTGATTGCGGAAAAAAAAATGTTTGTTTCACCTACTCGTAAATTGGGGGCATTACAAGTTGGTATCAGAGCATTATGTTTCCCTGTGGCTATCAGAGTAAAGAATTCTTTAGTAGGACCTTTAGTATAGGTATGAGTCGGACATATTTATACTTCAGGTGCTGCTGAGGGATTCTATAGGGTTTTAATTTCCTTTCTATTCCAAGTTATTAAATTTCCTAGTATAAAGTTGATTGAATATTGTGACATCTTAAGACGTATTTGTGGGTCAATTATTGCCTAAAAATGAAAGGGATAGGTGTCCCAGAGAATTTAAAGAATTGAGACAAATGCCAAATATGATCATTTTTGAATATAATATCTGTTTTACCTGAATGTCTAGATATGGTAGACTTTGATGTAATATTAGAAATGGATTGGTTGGCAATACGTCAGACCATTTTAGAATATCATCCGAAGATGATTAAATTCAATATTCCTGGAGAATCTTCTTTCTTGATACAAGGAGACCGTAATGTGTTACCCAAAAATCTAATATTTGTTTTAGCAGCCTATAAGTTATTACAAAAAGGTGACAAAGATATTTAGCTGTGGTTAGAGATGTTGATATAAAATATACCAGTGTAAATCAAGTTCTAGTGGTTAAAAAATTTTCTAATGTAATTTCTGAGGAATTGCTAGGATTACTTCGAAACATAAAATAGAATTTGGTATTGATTTACTTCCTGGAACCCAACCAGTGTCTATACCCCCATATAGAATGGTAACGAATGAACTCAAGGAATTGAAGAATTAGTTGTAAGACTTGTTAAACAAGGGATTTTTACATCCTAGTACTCTCCTTGAGGTGCACTAGACATATTTGTGAGAAAAAAAAGATGGATTATTATGACTATGCATAGATTATAGAAAGTTGAATAAGGTGACAGTGTGCAATAAAAACCCATTACCTCGTATAGATCATCTATTTCACCAGTTACAAGGTGCTCAATATTTTTCAAAAATTGATTTGAGATATGAGTATCATTAATTGAAGATAAGGGAAGAGGATATTCAAAAAATTTCTTTTAGGACTCATTATGGGCATTATGAGTTCTTGGTGATGTCATTTAGTTTGACAAATGCCCCAGTTGCATTCATGAACTTAATGAATAGAGTATTTAAACTATTCTTGGATAAATTTATTATTATCTTTATTAACAAAATACTAATATGTTTCGAGAGTACAAAGAATCATAAGAAACATTTAAAAATAGTTTTACCAACTCTAAGGGAGTATGGTTAGTCAGGATGATATCCAAGTTGACCCTAAGAAAATAGAAGCGATACAACAATGGCATGTCCTACTACAGTTATAGATGAAGATAAAAATCTAACTTGCGCTTTCCACGATTGTCTGTCTTCCAATATATTCGAGCCATAATTGGATCTGGTACTTGAACATATGCTTATAAAGCGTTAATTAACTCCTTAACATTTGAAGTTGAGATGAGAATTCGCCGTGTTGAGTGTGAGATGAACCTCTGTTCCACAGCTTGATCAAGAAAATACAACAAACCATAAAAGAAGTGATTAACATTTAACAAACTTATTGGATTGTAATGGATGTTCAGTTGTACCCAGGAGACTACTTGGAAAATCTGTTCTAAAGTACTAAAACCCCTTGGTAAAGTAATGAAGACATCAACATTGCTCATCAATTTAGCCATGCGCTCATGCAACAAAGCTACCCTAAATTCTTCCCCAATTGTCTTCCCTATAATGTTGGATGCAGCTAGAGCTGTAAGAATAATACCAAGAACTTGATATCCTCCTACATGTGCAGCTGTAGACACACACCCAATTAACCCACGGTTACCTACACCATACACTAAATGAATTTTTCTTTTAGCCAGCACCATACCTAAGTTTTGTGCAGTTTTCACATACTTTCCATCTTTTTCAGGACTGGAACCACAAAAGACACAAATATTTCAAAACTGACAGAATACGATTCCCTCTATAGCTACACACACCCTAACTTTGAGTATGAAGGTAAAGATACTAATGTGAGCATTTATAGAACTAAGAGAAGGGCACATTTACAATAGCTGTGCAAATAGGCCAGACAGAATTAAAATAGCTATGTGAGTGATTCGTGGATATTAGCTAAATTGAAGGTGAAAATTTTCAAAAATGACGGCAAGCAAGTATATGTACAATAGTTATGATCGTGGTTCATATTAAGTACATAACGAGAATAAGGTTAAGATATCACCAGAAATTTGTCTTTTCCTTGTTGTCCTTGATGAAGCATTAATGTCTTGTTTCTTGTAGGAAAGTTGTAGGTGATAGGAGTAATTGTAAAATCAAAAAGAGTGAAAATGTAAACAAGTTAATTGTTGAAGAGGGACAATCAAATGGTTTATTATGTTTTCTCAATGTTCTTGCCAGTTGACTATCGGTATTATTAAGTCGACTAGCTATTTTGAGAATTTTTAATTTAGACTGGTTTATTTTACAGTTGATTGATTACATCTATTTTGAAGCAATCAACTGCAACCTACCAGTTAACTATGTATTCTTTGTTTTTCACAGACTTTTATAAGCTCAAAAATGTTTCTTTTCCACCGAATATCAACAGCTTTAAAGTAGATTTTGGCACATATATTCAAAACTTGTGACCATCGATTTTTATCGAAATAATAGCTAGATTTTGTTTATAGATTTTCAAGAATTATGGCCACCAATTTTAATTTTCTTTCAATGCTTGGTCCAAATTTTTGACTTTCTATTTTGGATTTGTTCTTTATTATGCTTTTCGCCTATTCTACTGCATTCTTCCTTATTAATGTTTGACATTAAATGCAAAGTTCTTTTCCCTCATTACAAGAAAAGTTAATTTTTTTTCTTTGAAACTCAGCTATTATGGTGTCTAAGTGGTTAGTAGGTTAAAGTATGGAGATTTTGAAAGAATTTATCTAACAAAGAACACATTTGAAAAAAAAATCTTTATATCAAGTATGTATAACTGTGTAAGTTGGCAGATTATGTGCAAATTATAAAGAATAATGAGTTTACAGTATATACTGATTTAGTATTAAGGTATGAAGAACACCTAATTTTACCTAATGTGGTTGAGAAGGGAAAGGAGAATAATTTGAGTCTAGTATCTAGAATGTATCGAGGATGTGAATTATGTTGAGGTTAGAAATTCATGTGTGAATAATTATTGAGAAATGAGATTTTAGAAAAGTCACAGATTTTGAATATTGATAACCCCAAGGCAATAAGGATATAGTAAAATATGAAAAAAATTGTACTAGTATAATAGTAAAAATAATATACAAGTGATATTTCTTTTGTTGTTCGGTGTGTCAGCAAGTAAAAATTGAATATATTGTTTCAAGAGAGCTAATCAAGAAGTCTAGGATTTTAGTTAGATTATAGTATAGCTTATAGTAAATTTAAATGACGTGTTTATACATTAGAAGTTATGCTTTAGGTATCTTTATATAATTTTGATGAAATTTTAGAGAAAATCATTTATCCTTAGTTGAACTTGCCCCTATAAGTAATTATTAGGCCAACATACAAATGGCACCATTTGAGGTTTACATGAAAAAAAAAACCATTGTAGGTCTTCTAATAGGTGATTAAGCTAAGTGAAGTTAAGCTTTTGTGATCTAATTTGGAATGACATGCAATAGAAAGAGTATAAGCAATAAAAGAAAAGTCGTTGGCAGCTAAAGAAAGCATAAATATTGTGTTGATGGTAAAAGTCAAGACTTAAATTTGTAGTAGGCTAACTTATATTCTCAAAAATTTCTCTTATGAAATGTGTGATGAGATTTGGAAAAAAAGGGAAGTTGAATTCTCGATATATAGACCCTTTTTGAATCTTCGATGATATATAGACCCTTTTTTAATCTTCGATAGGGTAGGTGCTATAGTATATCACATAGCCTTGCCACCTGAATTGAGTGATGTTCATCCAGTTTTCATGTATCAATATTAAGAAAATGCCTACCAAATTCTTCTCACGTTATTCAACCCTAGGAAATTCAATTGGATAAGAATTTAGCTTATGAGGAAAGACCAATGTTCATTTTTTATCGGCAAGTGAAAAAAAAAGTTGTGGCCAAAGGAAATCCCTATGGTTAAGTGTATATGGCAAAACCACTCAAGTGAGGAAGCCACTTGGGAAGTACAAGATCACATGTAGATGAGATATCCTAAATTATTTGAGTAATAAGGTTGGTAACTCCGAATTATGACTTGATTTCATTCTCTACATGTGAAAGGATGGTTTGAAATTCAGGGACCGAACTTCTTAAGGGAGGAAGAATGTAATATCCCGTAATTTTTAAATAGTAATGTTTTAGAATAAAAAATATATATTTTATTTTAAATGATTATGTTTTACTAAAGGCAAATATATTTTTAATTGAAATGATTTTTGTTTTACTCAAAATAATTATATTGTCCTCTAATAAATTGTTATGTTATTTTTAAAAATATTATTTCTTTTATTATGTACAAAGATATTTCTTTTGTGTTTTTTTTATAAAAATTTTTATCAAGAATATTCATGATTTAAGAGATCAACTAAAGTTTTATAAAAATGTAAATTTTTAGAAATTTTTGGGATATTTTAAGATGAAACATAGTACATATGTGTATATAATGAAAATAATAATAATAAATTTTAAATATTTAATTATTAAATAATAATAAATAAAAAAGAAAGAAAAAGGGGAAGGGGGAGATGGAAGTGAGGAATGTGTAATCTGATTTCCATAACTGATGAATAGTGTGAATAGTAACATTCATTTTTCTCTCTAGATTTGGAGTGTCTATTGACTTCCGATCTCAAAATTAAAGGTACCACTGGATTCAAGATAGAGAATACTACTATTTTGAGCGAACAATTTTTCAAATCAGCCATAGAATCGTCGTTGATCGGAAGTAAAAAATCTTAGAAAAAGGTAAATTTTGAAACTTCTACTTATAGACCTCAAATTAGAAATTTGACACTGTAGATGGATTCAGAAGCTAGATAAACCTTAGGATATAAATTTGTTCGTCCATCTGACAACTTTTTCTGTGTTGTGAACAGTAAATCTGGCGAGGTATGAATAGTGATTCCCGACAGTGAATAGTGATTTCTAGCCGTGAACAGTGACTAGCGTTGACCAAGCTCCCGGGGTCATTTCATAGGTTTTTAGACCCTCCGGACTCGTTTTTAAGATCCATTTGATCATATTTAGCTTGGAAAATTACATATGGGGTTATCTAACCTAGAGCCTTACTATGTGAGTGGATAATTCTTTATATGGCTTGCCCTATACTCTTCTTGATCTTTAAATGTGAAATTGATTATGTTTATAAGTTATTTACACTTTTATATGTTTCTTAAATGTATTAAATTATCTGAATAGTTTACAATCTGGAATATAGTTCAAGAAGAGAATAGTTTTGAAAACGAATTTCTGAACTCTTGGTATATCTGATATTACATGTATTTCTTATTAAATGGTGAAATGAATATTTATACACATGATATTGATTTATAAAGCTATATGATTTCCTTGAGAAAGGGCATGTAAATATGATAAACCCTGATTGAGAAATTTATGACAGAAGAGTGTATTGAGAGCTATATCATGTTTGAGCATTATGTAAAAAGAATATATTTTTCATGCATATATAGTATGTTAATTATACATTGCATCTGATGAATATTCATTTTTATATATGTATTTATATGTATGGATGAAAATCGACGGGTTGTATGGCTTGTGACGGTACCAAGTAGGGGACACCCTATTAGCATGAGTGAGCTGAGGGAGGGCCGCTCCAACCAGGTGACAGTGGTAATGTGAGGAGGTAGATGGGTTATGAACTCACATTCCCTTATCAATATTGTGACTGAAGTCGATCAGTCACTATACGTATAGCAAATGAGTGAATTGAGTGTGTGGATTGACCAGATAGCCAAATGAGGCAGGTCATTTTAAATTAAGTGTGCTAGATCGCCGAGTGAGGCAGGTGTATTAAAAGTTACAACTTTATCTCAAAAGCTTAATATTTACTATAGTTTATACAGTTAAGTATAACAACATTTGTTTAATGATCATACCATGCTGCATATGGTTTTGGATATCTGTATATCCTTTTATTTGAGAATATTGGAAATACGAATCCCATATGGATGTACTTCTGAACTGTATTTTTCTATGTGATAAACTTTAATATATGAGTACATCCATATGCTGACCTAAGAGGTCATACGAGGTATTATCTGCTCACTGAGTTGTCAAACTCACTACATGATATTTCCACATTTTTTCTGATAAGAATACAAAATCTAATCCTGCATATAGGTGATCAGTTAGGTGACATATTTTCTGGGTAAGTCTATGTTGCTTTCAAGGATCACAGTTTTAAATTATATTATGTTTGTATTCTAGAGTGTGCTCTGAACGCCATAGGCAGGATCCCTATTTCTGTTATTATTTTGACATTTTTAACCTGGTATGTATAATGTATATACATAAGAGAACCTATATGTATCTATTTCCATGACAAAGAATAGTGATATGCATGTTATGGAAAATATCTGATTGCAGAAAAAAAAAATATTTGTTTCACCTACTCGTAAATTGGGGGCGTTACAAATAGACCTTCATAGAAATATTGGATTAGTAGATGCTCACTAATTTGATGATGGGGGCAGATTGCGCAAAGCTTTTTAAATCTCTCCAAATATTCATAAAGTGTCTATCCATGCAATTGTCTAATGCCGCATATTTCTTTCCTGATATTAGTGGCTTTAGATGCAGGAAAATATCATTCTAGAAATACTCTCTTCATCTCATTTAATCTGGTAATAGTGCTAGAGGGTAAATAATATGGCCAATATTTGGCTGAGTCTCTTAATGAAAAAGGAAAAGCCCTAATTTTTATTTGTTCCTCAGTTACTCCAAGGGGCTTCTTGCTTCAAATGTTTATGCAGGTCTTCACCTGCAAGACCATGAAAATTATGTAAGAGATGAATTAATCCAGATTTTAATTCAAAATTAACATTATCATTAAGATTAGGAAAAGTAATGCATGAATTTCTAGAATGGGGTGCCTCGCCATGATTACTTCCTCCATTTCTTGATCAATGTTCTCTTAAAGTTCTCTTCTGTGCCTGTATACAAATTTTCCAATATATGGATTAAATTGTAAATCTTGAGAATTAGATGAACGAGTCATGCATAAATCAAAATAAAAATCACAAAAGGTACTAGATGCAGTCCCTAATAATGGTGCCAAAATTTGGTGCATACTGTCATAGGTACAACCAAATTGATACCTTATCTCTCACTAACCTGTAGTAGTGGGAGTAAGGATTGATCCTACAGAGACTGGTATTACCTTATGTGATTGAAAAAAATGGGTATTTGATAATTATAAATAATAAAACAAATAATAATGAGAGTAATTAATGAGAGAGGCTTTGATTTCGGTCGATATACGCCATCAAGGGATTGCATTAATCATTGAAAAAATCATTAATCTTAAACCAAATATCTATCATTGGGATTCTATCCCTATTCCTTCTTAAGCCTAGTGAATTGATAACAATCGTACCAATTAAACCCTAATTAATAAGATATCTTTTAGCACATCGGTAAAGTTTAACCTATTAATTGCATGAAGAATGAGAGAAACTAATAGAGTTAAATAAATATAAACACATCAACTATATTTAATTTAGTTGATCATTTATCATAATGTTAATGATTTATAATCCAAAATCTTTAATCCTATTTGCTTTATGAATAAAGTAATGAAAACTTTGTTCAAAACCTAATTCAACAGTAGATCAAGACATACAATATACTAGTAGACCTCTCTAGCAATCATATGAACAATCATTAAGAAAAGATAAGAGTAGATGAATAATCAATATCCGGTTAAGATTGAATTAATAAAACTAATTCCAAATCTCATAATGCATAACGATCCTTTAAGGTTTCAATCTTCCTCTACCAATTAAAAGTAAATCAGCTGCATAGGGCCATAAGAAAATCTAAACAAGAATTAAAGAAGGTAATTAAAAGCTTGGATCATCATTGATGCCTTCTTTCTTCCTCTTTTATAGATTGGCTTCTCCACTTTGTAGTAGAATTGTTTCTAGGTCAAAATTCGGCCCGTCAGGCTTTAACTAGAGTTAAAAAGACCTAAAAATTGCAATATCAGCATTTTGGTGTGGCGGTGAGCATCGTGGCGCTACGAATTTACACTATCGGGTTTGGTGGATATAGGAATTAGGTTAGGTTTGCACCCTATTGAAGACAGAAATAATATTTTGCTACCAGCAGCATTCTACGTGCTATCACCACAAGAAAAGTTGAAGGTTTGCAACTTTTTGGCTGAGTTAAAGGTTCCTGATGCATTTTCTTCTAATATTTCAAGGTGTGTCAATATGGCAGAAAGAAAGATATATGGGCTAAAGTGTCATGACCATCACATTTTATTGTAAGAGCTATTTCTAATTGCAATTTGTGGGTTGTTGCCTAAGGAGGTCAGTGATTCTATAGTAAAGTTGGCTCAATTTTTTAAGATTTTGTACTCAAAATGCTTAACTATGGATGACCTAGATTCAATTGAAATACAAATTTCCGTTACCTTATGCAAGTTGGAAACTCTATTTTCTCGAGCATTCTTTGATGTCATGGTCCACCTACCAATCCACTTAGCAAGAGAGGCAAAGATTGCAGGACCTGTCCAATACTGATGGATGTATCTAATTGAGAGGTAACATTATCAAACTTATACAATTTCATTGAGTTGCATTTAGTATTAAAAACCCAATTAATTTTTCATTTTTATTTATAGGTATCTACGCACACTAAAGTTATATGTTCGCAATAAAGCTCATCCAGAAGGCTCAATTGTCGAAGGCTATTTAGCTTATGAATGCCTGATATTCTGCTCAATAGATTTGACCAATATTCCAAAAGAATTCAATAGAACTCCAAGAAATGATGATGGAAATATGACAGCTTGTCAGAGGTCGATATTTTGTTAAAGCGGACAGTTAAGAGGTGCTGGCAAATCGATATTCCTCTCTAACAAAGAATTTGATCAAGCTTCTCTATACGTGCTACAAAATAGTAAAAAAGTTTGGCCATTCATAGAGTACACTATAGTTTACTAATAATTAAATTATTGGTAAACCAAACTCTAATACATGGAATGACACAATTTGTAAGGAGCACAAAAGGGAGCTCTAAACATAAGCGTCAAATATTGATTCAAGGCATATTAAAGAGTTTCCTCAATGGTTTAACTGTCTAGTAAGTGTTTTTTAAGTAGGTTAACTAATGCTTTATATTATATGTTATGTCATAACCTTTCGATGTTACTTTTTAATAGGTTACAAAGCCTGGTACACATTGGAGAGGAGACAATGAGCTACTTAGCTTAGCCATTGGTCCTCAAAGAGTACTATACAGCTATATAATAATTTTGGTCAATGGGTTTAGGTTTCATACAAGAGATAGTGAATCTCAAAGAAAAACCCAAAATAGCAGAGTTCTTGTGAGGGGGATGATTCTGATCCTGAGAAGGAATATTATGGCATCCTTGAGGATATTTATAAGCTTTCTTATATGGGGTATAGGAAAATACATCTCTTTAAATGTCATTGTTGGGATGTTGCTCATTTAGGAAGAGGATATAAAGTTGACAAATATCGATATAAAAGCGTGAATTCTTGTTTTTCATTGAATGAAAATGAGCCATTTGTTATGGGATCTCAAGCAGAACAAGTTTTTTATTTGAACGATATTATTGAGCGAGATTGGCTTGTTGTTTTGAAAACAAACCCCCGTGACCTTTTCAACATACCTTCTAAAGATGATGTAGATGAATCATTGTTTGCTGAAGACGCTTACCAATAGGATGAGGTTGAACATAATGAGTTCATTTGTAATGACAACCAAAATGACATTGCAGTGGTATTATTAAGGGACGATATTCAACCTCAAAGTGTTAATCACTAGATTAAGGGAGGAAGTGTTAGGGAGGTTGACTTCATCAATGACAATGAAGAAAGGGAGACCATAGACGAAAAAAGTGATGAAGAAAACTTTTTATCTGAAGACTCTATATGAAATGCTATGGAATGTAATGGGTATATATAATGCACAATCTGCTTGTTAAAAATACTAGTTTAATTTAGTGTAAAACATTGTATCTATAATATAAATATTATTGGTAAATACTTTATGTGAAATGCTATAGAATGTAATAGGTATATAATTTGTCATCCCATATTTTGTTTTATATTGGATTCTTTTCCTTTTTTTTGTATGAAGTGTTGATCACTGACAACATGATCTGTGTAACATCCCTAATTTTGTTTCATGTATTAATAAAAGTACAAAAGTATTCAAAGTAACACCCCTAATTCCGTTTCTTTTATTGATAAAGGTACATAAATATTTAATTAAGGAAATAAAATTTATTAGACAATTTTTAGATATATAAGGAAATATAATCCTTAGAAATTCTTCAACTCACGTGTATGCATAGAAATGTTCTAATATTAATGCAATAGGTAAAGAAAGAAAACCTAAGAGGAAATATTAGAAATAAACATGCTAAAGAAAGGTGAAATTCTTAGGTAAGGAAGATAAATTTTTCTGAAGTAAGTAAAGGTCTTAAAATTTCAAGAATATTGGATTAGGGTAATTTTTCCTAATTTAAGAGCTAAAGTTACTAAGTTTAGTATCTACACCCATAAATTGGGCTTTCACCTATGGACACTTCATATAGAGTTTTTCTACTTCACATGAATTTTTAGCAAGCCAATAGGATAGTCCAATGAAGAAATAAAACATCGACTTCGACTAGGATATAGAAGTTGGACTGGTAGCCCAAAAATCATGAAAATGTGACCAAGCCCATTATGAAAGGTAGAATTTTAACCAAAGTAAAGAAATGGGCAATAATGAGCCCAAACCCAAGAGGAAAAATAAAAATAAAATAAAGTGATGAAATAATGGTGTAATCAAGATTAGGTGACATGGCATTACGACAAAAATTTAGCAAGTAGTGTGATATCCTACATTCATAATTTTAGCAAATGCTATGATAATAGATGGCATTAGGAAAAAACATCTATATCCTACACTCATAATTTTAGCAACTGGGTAATAATACATAGCATTATGACAAAGCATCCTTATCCTACACAAATAATTTTAGCTAAGCAAGGAAGATTCAAGGGTTGGAAAGTTGCCACTTAAAAAGGAAAACCTATCATAATTGATTAAGACAAAACAAAAAGGAAATGAATTCCTAAATCAAAGGGACCTTGTCCCTTATTGTAAGAACATATTATCATAATTTTCAAAATACAAATCTCCTTTTCCTATGCATATCTTGACTAAGGAAGAGGAAGACAAGAACATGAGTTGTTTGTTTTCCAAAAATTCAACCAAGTGCATCCTAATTGTGATAAGGTAGACCCATGATTATGAAAGGTGAATTATTTGATAGTATATATAAGCAAAACCCACCCTTATAACATTAGAATTTTCGTCCAAATGAGGGAGAGGAAAAATAGAAGCAAGGTAGAGTGAAGAAAGGAAGAAATAGGAAGGAGAAGTCTATAGGACTAAGTGCTCAAGGTAAGTTTAACAATATTTCTTTTTGAAGGAAAGTTTTGAAACTTGTAATATTTATATGCGATTTTGATCTTAGAACTTTGATGATTGGTCATGGATGTTGCTATAGCATGTTACATATTATGTATGTTTGAATACTTAGGCTAGTGTAGATAATTCTGCAGAGATATGGCTATGGGTGGCAAAATTTTGAGCTTCAGTTTTTAAAATGTTTGGAAGAATTAGGAAGGAATTAAAACAAATGGTTAACATGAAAAATGTAGATCTATATCTCACTAATTTTTAGTCACTGAAATCATGCAATTTGGAGTCCTTATGAGATAGATATGATCCGATTAGTAAGTAGTGATCAGAAAATGGTTAATCAGGGAAGAATATGTTAGGATAGTTTTTGTGTTTTAATTTATGGGAACATTCTGTAGGGAATTAAAATAAATAATTAACATACGAATTATAGATATATGTGTCATGGATTTTTAGCCACTAGAATCACTCAATTTGGTGTCCGTATAAGGCAGATATGTTCCGATTAGTATGCAGTGGTTAGAAATTGTTTAATCAAGGAAGAATATTTTAGGTTAGCTTATGGGTTTTTATTTTTGGAAACATTCTGTAGTGAATTAAAATAAATGGTTAACATGAAAATTATATATATATGTGTCACGGATTTGTAGCAACTAGAATCACTCAATTTGGAGTCCGTATAAGGCATATATGGTCCGATTAGTATTTAGTGGTCAGAAATTGATTAATTAGGAAAGAATATTTTAGGATAGCTTCAGTGCTTTAATTTTTGGGAACATTAATTAGGGAATTAAAATAAATGATTAACATAAAACTTATTGCTATATGCGTCACAAAGTTTTAGCCACTGAAATCACTTAATTTGCAATTCTTATGAGGGAGATATGGACATATTAGTTGGTAGAGGTCAGAACCTACCTGAGAAGAAATAACCTATAATTTGAGGGAGTAATATCACCTTGATTTCTTAATATGTTGCGAAACTATTCAACATAATAGTTTTCGATAATTTTTGTATCTTTAAATTGACACCAAGATCACTTACATCGGAGTTAAATTGAGGGAGTTATGCTCTGATTAGTAAGAGAAGGTCTGATAGGATGAAAACCTGCATCAAGAAAATAAAGAAATAAAATTAATATTTAAAAAAGAAGCAGAATCTAATAAATGAAAATAATAAATGACTAGTATATGCCATAGCCATTGTATGAACTTCTTACCATCTTAAGTGTGAAATTTTCACATAGAAATATTTTATAAAGTAATATTTGAAATGGTTATATTCATGGCATGATTACCAATTATTTTTGGTAATAATTATATTTTGATGAACATCCTTGTTATTGAAAGCATATTTTTGGCTGTTATTGTGAAAAAAAAGAAATGAGTATGATCACATGGCAATCTGTGTGGTGCACCAGTATGGGACGCCCTACAAATGGTTATAATTATGTTAATGAGAAAAGAAAGAGAAAGTGTGCCATGTCGGATGGAGCGAGAAAAGCCCGTACCGGAGAGTAGAAAATACTCACCTTGACCGGGGTAGCTTGATATGAGAATAAATTGATAGTCATCATATGATATTCTGAAAATAGTTAATCCTGTTATACATGTCATTACTGTATGATTCTCATGTGCATAGATATAGTTCATTCATGTGACCAAAGATATTTGCTGTAGTTTATACAGCTGAACATTATGTGATGAGCTATATTGATGATGATTTATTGTTGAACTTATTAGGATTTAATTCTCACTATATTTTCATGTCATGTTCAAAAAATTAGTTATGCAGATTTTTCTATGGCTCTAGCTTTTAGTGTACGTTGGATCGAGTTACTTTATGTTAGGCAGATCCCATAATCAAATAAAATTTTTGTGGTCGAGTTGGCTCAGATCCCGATAAAGGTGCAACTACTCGCACCTGTATCTCCGGAATTGGTCAACCAGAATAAATGAGATGTAGATATTTATGTATTTGATATGTTATACGTACATTTTGATTAATGACGTGTATGTAAACTCTATGTTGTATAAATTAAAAAAAATTATTACATAATTTGGAGTTGTTAGAATTTGTCTTTTTCCAATAGGTTGATTTTTAAAGATGGCAGGAGGAGAAAAAGGTGGACGTGGTAGTTGCGAGTATAGAGGTTTCAAACAGGGTGGTTCTAATGAAGGAACCCCACTATCGTGTATATATCCCCATCTAAGAAAGACTGAGGCACAACTCAACCCACCAACCTCTCGGCATTAAATTAGCAGTTTAGGTATGTAAATAAAATACTTTACAAAGTCAATTAAGATTTCTTATTTTGTGCATAATAATGTTGGTTATGTGATTCATACAAGATGAATACAATGTCAGAACGCAAGTGCACGTGTCGTGACCAAGTAATAGAGTGATGAGTGAGTATCGTCCCACGAGGAGTGAACTAAAACTGTTTAGAGACCCTTGCTGTATGAATGTTGTAGCAACGTAAGATGTTTCACAAAATTGGAATAGAAGTGGGTTGACTGACTTTTAACTATAACTAAAATAAAGAGTAATAGGAAATAGAAAGGAAACTATATGGGGAGAACTGGGGTTGCTCAGGGTTGTCATGGACTACAGCACTCATATATGCTCTAGGCTTTGCTGCAGCAATTGTTTTGAGTACCAAATTCAATCCTGAATAGAGTCTTCCCAGACTGCAATTCCTTACAATTCCAAGGCTCAGACTCGCATTCCTGCATCAGTCCTCACCTCCAAATTGTGCATGAAGTCCATTATGGGACTAATGGGGTACCCGTATATCCCAACATGAGGTAACCCCTTTACATTCAGCTTTTTCCCAGCCTCCATTACCCTTCTAGGTGAATGGTGGCCTTGGTTTTCTTCCTCCAAACTTCCGTTATTAAGGAAAGAAAAACTAACAGGAAACGCAATTGAATGGCGAACAGCAACTGTAACAAAATGGATTAACGATAAAAATGTGCTCAGTTCATTACAACCCCTGTTCAACCCCAGCTGGAAACTAGCCAAGCCTCATGGGTGCACCGGTTACAAAAATCCCAGAAACACTGGTATGCATTCTAAGAGATAAAAACTAAATTACAAAATGCAGTTCTTTCTTTTTGATAAAATAGTAAAACAACAACATTAATCAAAATTCCCTTCTACACTAGCGCATTATCCCTTCATGCTGCACCTCCCGGTGTTAGTAGCACTCTAGGCTATGGTGTTTTTCTCCTTAATTCTCTCTTCTTCCTCCCTGGCCGTCCTTTTGCAACAACTGCTTTATGGCCTTTTATAGACAGCCTTTGTGGTCCCAGTAAAGTGACCCGGGGTTGCTGACATTCCTTTTGCTCTGCAGCCAATGCCCTTGTTGTGCAGCTTTTTCCTCTCCACTTTCAGTAGTGGAGGCAGTCCTGTACTAGCAGCCTACAGTGTCCCTGCTGCTGTCTCCTACTCAATGGTGGCTACTCCTGCTGCGCAGCTCTGCCACCTGCACCATATCAAACAGTATCATCGTATTGTAGGAGAGAGGAAGCAGTTTACCTACTATCACCCGAGGTTTTGCTATCATTGCTATATATGCTTATTGAAATGCTGCAGCAATGAGGTAACTAACGTTATATCCAGAAAAGTCATCCCATTTAATTAAATCAGAGGGTAAGAGTGCTTAAAACACCAGAAAAATTCAGTAAAGAAATATGGACAGCACATAGAAATTATAATGAAATGCAGTTATCAAATCCCCCCAAACTTAAAGGATTGCTTGTCCCCAAGCATCCTACTCTGTTCACTACAAACCTACCACCTAGAAATTCCAGAATTTTCTCATGCAAGACTCCATAGCTCTACTGATAGCTCTCAACCCTCAGGATTTCTTCCATATACAGGACACCACAAACCCTTCTCCCAATCACAGCAAAAACCTTCCTTGATGTTGTGTGTGTGTGATATGGACAGTTTCCCTAAAGAGCTACTTGTGTCAAAAATAACCAGAGTTCCTAAGACTTTTATGCTAGTATATCAAGCTTCCTAGGTTAAGCTGACATGCATCATAGGTGCAGATGGGGCAGCAAATGTGGGGGGTGGCAGCTCACTGATTTTCTTTCTTTATTGTTTGTTTTGTTTTTGGCATAGATCTTGCTCTAGCAGAGGTCATTACAGCTTTTTGACGCGAATGCCAACATGTTCAATGCAGGCACCCAGTTACTCAGCCTTATCACTCTTAAACCGCTTCCCACTCATACTCTATATCCCTGTTTTACGCAAAGGCACACATGGGGCTCATGCATACCCCTGGTTACTAAGGAACTACAAAGCATTGGAGTGTCCACACTATGTCCCTGTTTTACGCAAAGGCACACATGGGGCTCATGCTTACCCCTGGTTACTAAGGAACTACAAAGCATTGGAGTGTCCACATTTTTCTTTTTATTTCATACTTCCCCCCCCCAAACTTAAGCCTTTTTGACCCTTATGCGTCTGCCTCTTTTATAATTCTAGAGAGCTCTCAATACTAGCTCTAAGACTTAGGTCCAATTTCTGAAAGATCACCAAATTTTTCTTTGGCAAACTGCCCATAATCCTATGCTCATTAGAAGAGGGTTTTGTGTGATTGGGTGAGGCTGTAGGTCTCCTATTCTGGTTTCTAGCAGACTACCCAATCCTCCTCATGGAGTATCCCAGAACTTTCAACAGGCTATGCAATATGCACCTATTTCACCCTCTTTTCTGTTTTTTTAAAGAAACTTTTTATCAAACAATTATAACTGTATTCATCCCAATCAGTGATTACTAAGACAGACTTATTCAACACAAGTAAACAAAAACATAAGTGGACATCAATATAAACAGTCACCTAGATAAGCAGCACACAAATAAGCAAGACTAAATCTAACATATGCTCTAGCAATACTACAGCAATGAATCAAAACACAAAAGTGCCACAGCAATATTATTCCCAGCAGACATTATATCACACCCCCCCAAACTTAAAATGAGTAGTGTCCTCGCTGCTGATGCAATGGCCAGAAAATAAAAGACACCCAAAAACAGCAGCAGAAACAAAGGAATTCCAAATACAGCAGAGAAGGAATAAGGGTTGAGGGAACTTCATGAGGGTGCTAGCAGGTATGCTACAGCACCCTAGGGTCATTGACCCTCAGAAGATCTTGATGAACTTCTGAGCCCAACCCTCCGCTGTGTTGATTGCTGTGGGGCCTTTCCTTTGCGCAATATTGCTGCCCATTTTGCAATGGGCTCATTGTCATCAGAGGACTCAGTTTCCTCTGGTGTCTGGTGGGGTTCCGTATAGGGCTCCTTACTGGAGGAGGATCCTTTAGAGTCCTTGGGTTGCTCTGTTTATGGTTCAGGTGATGGGGCTAACTCCTCAAAAGAGGCATGGAGCAGGTCAGTTGGAAACTCCGAGAATGGGAAGAATTGCTTAAAGTTCTGCTCCAAGGTGTTGTGGAGGGCGAAGTCCCTCTTCTGTGCATATAACCAAAAGGTTTGCTAATGTTGCAACAGATGTGCTTGCTGTCTGAGGAGTGTAGCTTGTTGCTGTAGAATGTGCTGAAGAGTATTGTCAGCAGGCTGAGTGGCAGAGGAAGAAGTAGATGGGCCAGCAGCTGGTGAAGGGTCTCGAGAGGCAGCTGGTGGGTGCAGGGCTGCTTTCTCCAGAATAATGCTAGCAATGGTGGTAGGTGTGATGGGATTGGTGTCCTTCAAGACTTATTCATCAATGGAGACTGGTACTCCATGATTCTTGCACAAGATGGTGATAAGGGAAGGAAAGAGTAGGCTTCCCTTCTTTCGGCTGGCGCATGCTCAGATTTGGCCACTGATAATGCGGCCAACATTGAGTGGCCTGCCGAGGATGAGTGCGTCCACCATTGCCACTCTGTCTTGGCACACAGTCTGCCCATGGGTGGAAGGTAGCAGATGGGTCTTGAGAAAATTATACCAGACTTTCGCTGCCGGCACCAGGGAGATTCGATTGTCAGTGATGGAGCCCTGAGGAGATTTATCCTAGGTGGTGCCAGGAAGGCACACCCGGGTGAGCATTGCTTACCAGTCTTCATCCCGCAAACTATACAGATAGTCCTCATACTTGTCCTCCTCTTCAGGTAGATTGAAGGCCTTGTTGATTGCAGCTTGGTCAAAACGCACCTTCGTCTCCCGAACTTTCACCCATTTCTCAGTTTCTGGTGAGAAGTTCGCATAGAACTCCCGAACCAGAGGAATGAGGGCTGTTTGCGGGTGGCTTGCAAAATTTTCCCAAGTCCTCTACTTTACCACCGTGCCAACATACATTGGCATCCCCAAATCTCCAGCAGAGGTGAAGGTGAAACCTTTCTCAGCACAAAAGTTTCTGGGCACGATTTCTTCGTCGTGCTTCTTCCGGTTTTCCTCAGAGGTCAATTTCTTCACCTTGCTCGCCTTCCTAGCCATTGTCTTGATTCTTGGCATGACTGGTTCGAAGGTTTGGAGGTAGAGGTTTTCTGAAATGAAGGAGGTGAGAAGGTTGTAGGTCAAGAGAACTCGAGAGAGGTGAAATGAGATGGGAAGTTGCAAAGGTGAAAACGTGGGTGTCTTTACTCAGGGAAGAAGTGGGTTAGAATTTACAGAGGTTTAAAGACTGTGGGTGTCTTATGGCCTTTTGCCAGTTTTCCCGCCTACTTTTTAATCTTCTTTTTTTTTTTAATGAAGCATAGCAGAGGGGAACCCTTGGTTTTGAGCTGACTGTGTTGCTGCAGCAATGTTGCAGCGAAACTGGGTTGCCAAGGATTTTTGCTACAGCAGAGAGTGCTTGTTATCAATCCTGCTGTAGCAAAGCAGGGACTATCTTTAGTGTAGCGTTGCTACAGCAAAACAAAAACTGGTTCTACACTTCTATGCTTCCTATCCTGCGTAACAAACACAAAGCTATCAGACTCATAATTTAAACTATCTTAAAACTTAAACAACACAAATTTAAACATGGGTTGCCTCCCATGAGCCCTTGTTTTAGAGTCTTCAGCCTGACTTTCCTCTTGCTCATTCCTCTTACAGCTGGATGAAGGTGTGCTGTCTATCCACCTCACCCCCCAGATAGTGCTTGACTCTTTGTCCATTAACCCTAAATGTCCTCCCTTCCTTTTCTTCTTCCAATTCAATGGACCCAAATGGGAAGACCTTGCTTATGCGAAAAGGACCAGACCAACGTGATTTTAACTTCCCAAGAAACAGGGTCAGCCTAGAGTTGTACAGTAGTACTCTCTGTCCCACTTTGAAGTTTCTGGGGTGTATCTTCTTGTCATGCCATTGCTTTGCTTTCTCCTTGTATAGTTTGGCATTTTCATAGGCCTGACCACGAAATTCATCTAACTCATTTAGTTGCAGCATCCTCTTTTCACCTGCAGCTTCCAGGTTCAAGTTTAGCTTCTTCACTGCCCAATATGCTCGATGTTCCAGCTCTACTGGTATATGACAAGTCTTCCCGAATACCAACCTGTAAGGTGACATGCCCAGAGGTGTCTTATAAGTTGTTCTATATGCCCAAAGTGCATCATCCAACCTTGAGGACCAATCCTTCCTCGTAGGACCTACTATTTTTTCCATGATTCTCTTGATCTCTCTGTTGGAGACTTCAGCCTGCCCACTTGTTTGTGGGTGATAAGGGGTTGCTACCTTGTGTCTGACTCCATATTTGGCAAGTAGTGCCTAGAATTGCCGATTGCAGAAATGGGTCCCTCCATCGCTGATGATTGCTCTGAGGGTTCCAAACCTTGTAAAGATATTCCTCTTCAGGAATCTAGTCACGACTCTGGCTTCATTGGTCTGGGATGCACTGGCTTCTACCCACTTTGAGACATAGTCTAAAACTCGAGGGAAATGGTCCCATGAAATCTATGCCCCAGACATCAAATAATTCCACCTCTAGGATGTTGTTCAGTGGCATTTCATGTCTGCGAGATATATTCCCTGTCTTCTGACACCGGTCACATTGCCTTGCATAGGAGTGGGAGTCTTTAAATAGAGAGAGCCAATAGAACCCTGCCTGCAGCACCTTGTTTGCAGTTCTAACTCCTCCAAAATGACCTCCATAAGGGGAAGCATGGCATTGCTGCAAGATTTGCTCCATCTCTTCGTTGGGATGCACCTCCTTATCATTTGATCAGCACATTGCTTATAAAGATATGGTTCATCCCAGTAGTATGAATTGACTTCATGCAGAAATTTTTTCTTCTGCTGCCACGTCAGGTCTGGTGGGAGCATTCCACTCACAAGGTAGTTTACATAATCAGCATACCATGGCACATCATCTTGGGACAGGAGATAGAGTTGCTCATATGGGAATCTTTGATTAATGTCCTTTGCTCCAGATCTGTACCCTTCCAACCTGGAGAGATGGTCTGCCACTTGGTTTTTAGTCCCTTTCTTGTCTCTGATCTCTAAATCAAATTCTTGAAGCAAAAGCACCCATCGAATGAGCCTGGGCTTGGAATCCTTTTTCCTAACCAAGTGTTTGATGGCAGAGTGGTCTGTGTGCACTATCACCTTTGCTCCTACCAGATATGCTCTGAATTTCTCAAAGGAAAACACTACGGCAAGCAATTCCTTCTCTGTCACAGTGTAGTTCAGCTGGGCACCTTGCAGCATTTTGCTAGCATAGTAAATAGAGTGAAACAACTTGTTTCTGCGCTGCCCGAGGATAGCTCCCAATGCTGTTTCACTAGCATCACACATCAGCTCAAATGGGGAGGTCCAGTCTGGTGCCACAATAACCGGAGTTGTACTCAATTTCTGTTTGAGATCGCAGAATGCTGTCATGCAGCTTTCGTCAAAACAAAAGGTTCAGTCCTTCTCTAGCAAACTGCATAAAGGTTTGGCAACCTTGGAGAAGTCCTTAATGAACCTCCTATAAAATCCTGCATGTCCCAAGAAGCTTCGAATGCCCTTGACCGAGGTGGGAGGAGGCAGTTTCTCAATAATTTCTACCTTGGCCTTGTCAACCTCAAGTCCTCTCTGAGATACCTTATGCCCCAGCACAATCCCTTCCTTTACCATAAACTGGCACTTCTCCCAATTTAGCACCAAGTTTATTTCCTCACACCTTTGCAAGACTTTAGCAAGGTTTCCTAAGCATAGGTCAAAGGAGTCCCCAAAGACTGAGAAATCATCTATGAAGATTTCCACAAACTGCTCAGCCATTTCTGTGAATATTGCCATCATGCATCGCTGGAATGTTGCTGGAGCATTGCACAGCCCAAATGGCATCCTTCGAAATGCAAAGGTACCATAAGGGCATGTGAATGTGATCTTATGTTGATCTTCTGGTGCTATAGCAATCTGGTTATACCTTGAGTACCCATCAAGGAAGCAATAGTATTCCCTTCCAGTAAGTCTATCTAACATTTGATTAATGAATGGCAGAGGGAAGTGGTCCTTCCTAGTGCTCTTGTTCAGCTTCCTATAGTCCATGCAAATCCTCCAACCGGTTACAACCTTAGTAGGGATGAGCTCATTGCTATCAGTTTCCACCACAGTCATGCATCCTTTCTTGGGAACACACTGGACTGGACTCACCCAGGAGCTATCTGATATGGGGTAAATGATTCCAGCATCCAGCCATTTGATGATCTCCTTCTTCACCACCTCCTTCATTATTGGGTTAAGCCTTCGCTGGGGTTCTATGGACCCTTTTTCGTTGCTTTGCAAGAGGATCTTATGCATGCAGAATAAGGGGCTGATTCCCTTAATGTCAGCAAGTGTCCAGCCAATGGCCCTTCTGAATTTCTTCAGTTTCAGGACCAATTGCTCCTCTTGTTCCTCTGTCAAAAGTGCTGAGATAACCACAGGAAGAGTGGCTGTTTCTCCTAAATATGCATACTTAAGGTGTGCTGGCAGAGGCTTCATCTCCAAAGCTGGTGGTTCTTCCACTGATGCTTTCAGCAGCCTTGAATCTGGCGTGGTCTCATACAATGGCTCCTTTATTGGCTCCTTCTTCCTGAAGCCTTGTTTGACATAAATCTAGGCCCATTCCTTCTCATCTTCTCCTTCAGAATCTGAGTGGTCTGTCCATGCTACTGGTGGTGGCTCTTTGCAGCATTTTTTGAATTGTTCTGATGCTAATGTGTCTATTATAGACACCACTGCACATTCCTCTTTTTCATTGGAAAACCTCATGGTCTGGAGCACATTGAATGTAACATGCTCATCCTGGACTCTCATAGTTAATTCACCCTTCTGAACATCAATCAGTGTCCGGTTAGTTGCTAGGAACGGTCTGCCCAATATAATTGGTACTTCTGCATCAGCTTCATAATCCAGAATTATGAAGTCTACTGGGAAGATGAACTTATCCACCTTAACCAGGACATCCTCTATTTTTCCCTCTGGATGGGCAATGGATCTATCTGCCAATTGCAGTGTGATTGTGGTAGGCCGAGCTTCTCCAATTCCTAGCTTTTTAAAGATGGCCATTGGCATAAGGTTAATGCTTGTTCCCAAATCACAAAGTTCCTTGCCAAAATACTGGTTCTCGATTGAACAAGGTATGGTGAAACTGCCTGGATCCTTTAGTTTGGTGGCAACTTATTTTGCAGCACAGCACTGCATTCTCTTGTGAGAACAACAGTCTCAAACTCACCAAACCTCCTCTTCTTGGTCAGGATGTCCTTCATGAATTTCACATAATTGGGCATTTGCTCCAGTGCTTCCACCAGAGGAATGTTGATGTGTAGCTGTTTCAGGACATCTAGGAACCTTCTAAATTGTTGGTCATTCTGCTGCTTCTAAAATCTCTAAGGGAAAGGGGGGAGGTGGCTTGGTTTGCTGCATGCCCTGCTGTGGCAAAGTTGCCGACTTTTGCTGCAGCATAGCTGCAGCATTTTCTCCAGAGATGGTTTCCTCCTTGCTTATCTCCTTATCTTGCTTCTTCTTGTCTTTTTTGTTCTCCAGGGGTACAGTGGAGTCTGTCTGGTCTTGCCCTTTTGCTTTTGGTGTTTCCACCATCTTCCCACTCCTCAGGGCTATAGCCTTGCAATGCTCTTTCCCTTCTCTCCTAGGGACTTCAGTATTACTAGGAAGTGTCCCTGGGGGTTTGCTTTTCAGTTCATTGGCAAGCTACCCCACCTGAGTTTCCAGATTCCTCAGTGAGGCTGCTTGACTCTGGATTAGAGCATTATTCCTTGCCATATATTCCTTCAGCAGCGATTCCAGTGAAGTGTGGGCTTCCTGAGGCTGTTGTCTTTGCTGCTGGAAGCTTGGTGGACCCTGTGGTCTTTGTGGGGTAGAGTTGCTCCCTTGTCCTGTACCATAGTTACTCCAGGAGAAATTGGGGTGTTGCCTCCATCCTGGGTTATATGTGTTGGAGTAAGGGTTATTATTTTGATTCATATTACCCATAAAACACACTGATTCTGGGTTTGAGGGACAAGCTTCAAATAGATGAGGTCCATTGCATAGTACACAAGATGGTCTAGTTTCCTGGACTGCATTTACTGGTTGAGGGCGGGTAACTTGCTGGCTCTTCAAGACATTAACTAGTAAGGCTAGCTGGGCTGTGAGAGACGTCACTTCACTCACTTCGTGCATGCCTGCTGCTTTCTTTCCAGTTGAAACTCTGTCCATTGGCCATTGATAGTTGTTACTGGCCATTCTTTCAAGCAACTCATGTGCTTCATTATATGTCTTGGACAAGAGTGCCCCATTAGCTGCTGCATCCGCTATGGTACGAGTTTGGGCATTGAGGCCATTGTAAAAGGTCTCCATCTGAATGCAGTAAGGAATTCCATGATGAGGGCATCTCCGTAATAGCTCTTTATACCTCTTTTAGGTCTCATACAAAGATTTACCTTCTAATTGCTGGAAAGAGGTGATGTCATTTCTCAATCTGGCATTCTTGGTGGGCGGGAAGTATTTCAGCAAAAAAATTTCTGTCAAGTCACTCCAGTTAGCGATAGAGTCAGGTGGCAGAGAGTTTAACCATGCTCTTGCTCAGTCTCTTAATGAATAAGGGAACAACTTTAGCTTGAGCACTTCTTCTGTTATCCCATTCATTTTGAAAGCATCTGTGACTTCCATGAACACTCTTAAATGAAGGTGAGGGTCCTCAGTGGGCATGCCACTGAATTGCCCAGCAGTTTGCAGCATCTGGAACATTACTATTTTGAGCTCAAAATGTAGAGCCTCGATCTCTGGTCTCACAATGCTCGGGTTCAACCCATTCAGATTTGGTTGAACATAAGCATTTAAGACCCTATCTCTATCATCCATGTTGTCTGCTCCATTCTAATTAGCCATCTCTGCCTGCTGCTGGTGTGTTAACTGTCTTCTTCTTCTTCTCAAAAGTGTTCTTTCTATCTCTGGATCAAGGGGCAGAAGCTCTCTGTCAGCCCTGGTCATGCACTATGTTACCTGCTCAACAAGACACCAGCGTAAAAACAAAACAATCCTTCACACAGTGGGGTATCTTAAAACAATTTTTAAGTTGACACTGCCCGGCAACGGCGCCAAAAACTTGTTGGTTATGTGATTCATACAAGATGAATACAATGTCAGAACGGAAGTGCACGTGTCGTGACCAAGTAATAGAGTGATGAGTGAGTATCGTCCCACGAGGAGTGAACTAACACTGTTTAGAGACCCTTGATGTATGAATGTTGTAGCAACGTAAGATGTTTCACAAAATTGGAATAGAAGTGGGTTGACTGACTTTTAACTATAACTAAAATAAAGAGTAATAGGAAATAGAAAGGAAACTATATGGGGAGAACTGGGGTTGCTCAGGGTTGTCATGGACTACAGCACTCATATATGCTCTAGGCTTTGCTGCAGCAATTGTTCTGAGTATCAAATTCAGTCCTGAATAGAGTCTTCCCAGACTGCCATTCCTTACAATTCCAAGGTTCAGACTCGCATTCCTGCATCAGTCCTCACCTCCAAATTGTGCATGAAGTCCATTATGGGACTAATGGGGTACCCGTATATCCCTACATGAGGTAACCCCTTTACATTCAGCTTTTTCCCAGCCTCCATTACCCTTCCAAGTGAATGGTGGCCTTGGTTTTCTTCCTCCAAACTTTCGTTATTAAGGAAAGAAAAACTAACAGGAAACGCAATTGAATGGCGAACAGCAACTGTAATAAAATGGATTAACGATAAAAATGTGCTCAGTTCATTACAACCCCGGCTGGATACTAGCCAAGCCTCATGGGTGCACCGATTACAAAAATCCCAGAAACACTGGTATGCATTCTAAGAGATAAAAACTAAATTACAAAATGCTGTTCTTTCTTTTTGAGAAAACAGTAAAACAACAACATTAATCAAAATTCCCTTCTACACTAGCGCACTATCCCTTCATGCTGCACCTCCCGATGTTAGCAGCGCTCTAGGCTATGGTGTTTTTCTCCTTAATTCTCTCTTCTTCCTCCCTAGCCGTCCTTTTGCAACAGCTGCTTTATGGCCATTTATAGACAGCCTTTGTGGTCCCAATAAAGTGCCCTGGGGTTGCTGACATTCCTTCTGGTCTGCACCCAATGCCCTTGTTGTGCAGCTTTTTCCTCTCCACTTTCAGTAGTGGAGGCAGTCCTGTACTAGCAGCCTACAGTGTCCCTACTGTTGTCTCCTGCTCAATGGTGGCTGCTCCTGCTGCGCAGCTCTGCCACCTGCACCATATCAAACAGTATCATCGTATTGCAGGAGAGAGGAAGCAGCTTACCCACTATCACCCTAGGTTTTGCTATCATTGCTATATATGCTTACTGAAATGCTGCAGCAATGAGGTAGCTAACGTTATATCCAGAAAAGTCATCCCATTTAATTAAATCAGAGGGTAAGAGTGCTTAAAACACCAGAAAAATTCAGTAAACAATTATGGACAGCACATAGAAATTATAATGAAATGCAGTTATCAAATAACCTAGTTCATTGTGGTTCACAGCTTCTTGCAGCACAAGCCAAAATGTAAGGAGATCATATAAATGTATTAGTGTAGACTCAAAGACAAAAAATAGATACAAAATCTAAATTATGATCCCTGACGATATCCTTCGAGCCGTGGGAGATGGATCAAGAGAACTTGTCAATTACATCGGACATGTAACAACTTTTTATTATTATTATACAATATAGAGTTTGCATACACGTCATTAATCAAAACATATGTACAACATATCAAACACATAAATATCTACAGCTTATTTATTCTGGTTGACCAATTCCTGAGATGCTGGTGCAAGTGGTTGCACCTTCATTGGGATCTGAGCCAACTCGACCACAAACATTTTATTTATTTCTGGGATCTGCCCATCATAGAGTAATTCGATGCAACGTGCACTAAAAGCTAGAGCCATAGAAAAATCTACATAACTAATTTTCTGAACATTACATGGAAATATAGTGAGAATTAAATCCCAATAAGTTCAACAATAAATCATCATCAATATAGCTCATCACGCCATGTTCATCTATATAAACTACAGCAAATATCTTTGGTCACATGAATGCATTTTATCTATGCACATGAAAATTGTACAGTAATGAAATGTATGACAGGATTAACTATCATATGATGACTATCAATTTATTCTCATATCAAGCTACCTCGGTCAGGGTGAGTATTTTCTACTCTCCGGTACGGGTTTTTCTCACTCCGTCTGACATGGCCCACTTTCTATTTCTTTTCTCATTAACATGATCATAACCGTTGGTAGGGCGTCCCCTACTTGTGCACCACATGGATTGCCATGTGACCATGCTCATTTCTTTTCTTTTCATAATAATAGTAAAAAATATGCTTTCAATAATAAGTATTTTCATCAAAATATAATCATTACTAAAAATCATTGGTAATCATGCCATGAACATAACCATTTCAAATATCACTTTATAAAATATTTTCATGTCAAAATTTCACACTTAAGATGGTAAGAAGTTCATGCAATGGTAATGGCTATAGCATTAGTCATTTATTATTTTCATTTATAAGATTATTCTACTTTTTTAAATATTAATTTTATTTATTTATTTTCTTGATGCAGGTTTTCATCCTATCTGACATTCTCTTACTAATCAGATCATAACTCTCTCATTTTAACTCTGATTTAGGTGATCTTGATGTTAATTTAAAGATAAAACAATTATATAAAACAATTATGTTCAATAGTTTAGCGAAATATTAAGAAATCATGGAGATATTACTCCCTCAAAATATAAGTTATTTCTTCTCGGGTAGATTCTGACCTCTACTTACTAATATATCCATATCTCCCTCATACGGATTCCAAATTGAGTGATTCGGGTGGTTTAAAATCCATCACACATATAGCTATAATTTTTATGTTAACCATTTATTTTAATTCCCTACATAATGTTCTTAAAAATTAAAACATAGAAGCTATCCTAACATATTCTTCCCTAATTAACCATTTTCTGTCAATTACTTACTAATCAGACCATATCTACCTCATATGGACTCCACATTGAGTTATTCCAGTGGCTAAAAATCTGTGACACATATAGCTGTAATGTTTATGTTAACCATTTACTTTAATTCCCTACATAATGTTCCCAGAAATTAAAAAACAGAAGCTATCCTAACATATTCTTCCCTGATTAACCATTTTCTGACCATTACTTATTAATCGGACCATATCTACCTCATATGGACTCCACATTGAGTTATACCAGTGGCTAAATATCCATGAGACATAGATCTACATTTTTCATGTTAACCATTTGTTTAAATTCCTTACCTATTCTTCCCAGAATTTTAAAAACAAAAACTTACAATTTTTTTCAACCATAACCATATCTATGCAGAACTATCTACACCAGCCCAAGTATTCAAATATACATAATATGTAACATAATAAAGCAACATCCATGAACAGTCATTGAAGGTCGAAGATCAAAATTCCATATAAATATTACAAGTTTCAAAACTTTTCTTCAAAAAGAAATATTGTTAAACTTACCTTGAGCACTTAGTCTTCTAAATTTCTCCTTCCTCTTTCTTCCTTTCTTCCTCTCCTTTCATCACTCTACTTTGCTTCTATTTTTCCTCTCCCTCACTTGGACAAAAATTCTAATGTTATAAGGGTGGGTTTTGCTTATATAGACTATCAAATAATTCGCCTTTCAAAATCATAGGTCTACCTTATCACAATGAGGATGCACTTGGTTGAATTTTTGGAAAATAAACAACTCATGTTTTTGTCTTCCTTTTCCTTAGTCAAGATATGCATAGGAAAAGGAGATTTGTATTTTGAAAATTATGATAATATGTCCTTAAGATAAGGCACAAAGTCCCTTTGATTTAGGGATTCATTTCCTTTTTCTTTTGTCTTAATCAATTATGATTGGTTTGCCTTTTTAGGTGGCAAATTTCAAATCCTTGAATCTTCCTTGCTTAGCTAAAATTATTTGTGTAGGATAAGGATGTTTTGTCATAATGCTATGTATTATTACCCACTTGCTAACATTATGAGTGTAGAATATATATGTTTTGTCCTAATTCCATGTATTATCATACCGCTTGCTAAAATTATGAATGTAGGATATCACACCAGTTGCTAAATTTTTGTCTTAATGCCATGTCACCTAATCTTGATTGCACCTTTATTTCATCACTTTATTTTATTTTTATTTTTATTTTCCCTCTTGGGTTTGGGCTCATTCTTGCCCATTTTCTTTACTTTGGTTAAAATTCTACCTTTCATAATGGGCTTAGTCACATTTTCATAATTTTTGGGCTACCGGTTCAATTTCTATATGCTAGTCTAAGTCTATGTTTTATTTCTTCCTTGGGCTATCCTATTGGCTTGCTAAAAATTCATGTGAAGTAGAAAAATTCTATATGAAGTGTCTATAGGTGAAATCCCAATTTATGGGTGGTAATACTGAACTTAGTCACTTTAACTCTTAAATTAGGAAAATTTACCCTAATTCAATCTTCTTGAAATTTTAATACCTTTACTTATTTCACAAAAATTTATCTTCCTTACCCAAGAATTTTTCCTTTCTTTAGTATATTTGATGTGATCTTAATTAAGCAAGATATTAATACCTTTAAACTTATTTTTTGTTTGATTTAAGTAAAATATAATTAGGAATAAGCTTAGTTTTGTGTTTTGTGTTGTAGGAACAAAGGAAGAAGAAAAGAGAAGAAAAAGATAAAACATTCATGGAAAATACTACATTGCAGCGATTCCCGACCTTTCAGCACTATTTTGAGCATATCTCCCTATTATGAACTCCAATCAAAGTGATTCAGGTGAAAAGATAACACAATAATCTACAACTTTTATGTTGAACACTTGGTCAAATTTGGGAGATTTCATAACGTTTCAGAGCTCGCAAATCAGAATCATAGTGCAATAGGATGAATTCTGACCTTTGGTCACTACTTTTGTCATATCTCCTTCAATTTAGATCAAATTAAGGTGATTCCAGTGGCTATGGAATGAAGAGATATAGAGATATAACTTTTGTGTTCAAAACTTTTGCAAATTATGGAGTTTCGTAGGCGCCGCAGCTCTGAGTATCCCAGTAATAAGTGCTGTAGCACTGTCCAAAGGCGTCGCGGCGCTGTCCAAGGGCATCACGATGCCTCGTCTTTGGATTTTTAGAGCGCCAGGGCACCTGAGAAGAGCGCCGCAGTGCTCGCCGTCGCACCAGGTCACTAAATTCGTGATTTTTAAGGTTTTTCAACTCCAATTAAAGCCCAATGGGCTGGGATTTGACCTAGATACACTTCTACTTCGATTAGGAGGAGTTAATCTATAAAAGGGGAGGAAAGTAAGCAGAAAATTCATTCAATCATTCATCCAAATTCTTAGTTACATTCTTCAATTCTTCTTTAGATTTTCTTATGGCCTTGCATGGCTAGTTTTTTTTATTTGGTTGAGGTAGATTGAAACCTCAAGGGATCTTCATGTATTATGAGATGTGGATTTAATTTTATTATTTCAATTTAAATTGAGTATTGATTATTTTTCTGTTCTTCTTCTCAATGATTATTCATATGATTGCTAGGAGACCTACTATTATATTATCTGTCTTAATCTACCGTTGAATTATGTTTTGAACAAAATCTTCAATTCTATAATTCATGAGGCAAATAGGTTTGAGGATTTTGGATTATAAATCATTGAACCTATGATGAATAATTAACTAAATTAGATATAACCGATGTGTTTATATTTGTTTAGCTCTGTCAGTTTCTTTAGTTCTTTATGCAGTTAATAAGTTATGCTTTACCGATATGCTAAAGCATTGCTTGTTAATTAGGGTTTAATTGGTGCGATTTTCATTAATTTACTAGACTTAAGGAGGAACAGGGTTAGAAAACCAATGATAGATATTCAATTACAAATTGATTATGTTGTCAATGATCAATGCAATCCCTTGACATTGGATATCAATCGAAACCAATGCCTTTATCATTAATCACTCTTTCTTAATTATTTTCGTTATTGTTTACTTGATTTTATTTGAAATTATCAATCCCCCCTTTCTCAATCACATAAGGTAATACCCGTCTCTATGGGATCGACCCTTACTCTCACTACTACAGGTTAGTTTTGAGGTAAGGTATCAATTTGGATGTACCTGTGACAGTACGCACCACATTTTAGCACTGTTGCCGGGGACTGCATCTATTACTTTTTGTGATTTTATTTTGATTTATTCCTGTGACTCGTTCTTCTAATTCTCAAGATTTAAAATTCAATCGAGATATTGGAAAATTTGTATACAAGCACAAAAGAGAACTTCAAGAGGCATTGATTAAGAAAAGGAGGAAGTAACCATGGCGAGGCAACCACTCTGAAGGAGCTTGCAGCTTTAGATTTGCATCAGCAACCCTTTTGCATTACTTTTCCTAATCTTGATGACAATGTTAATTTTGAGTTCAAATCTAGATTAATTCATCTCTTACCTAATTTTCATGGTCTTGCAGGTGAAGACCCGCATAAACATTTGAAGGAATTTTATGTGGTATATACCAGTATGAAGCCCCCTGGAGTAACTGAGGAACAAGGGCTTTTCCTTTTTCATTAAGAGATTCAACCAAAGATTGGTTGTATTATTTGCCCTCTGGTATTATCACTACTTGGAATGAGATGAAGAGAATGTTTTTAGAACATTATTTTCCTACATCTAGAACTGCTACTATTAGGAAAGAAATATGCAGCATTAGGCAATTGCATGGAGAAACACTTTATGAATATTGGGAGAGGTTTAAAAAGCTTTGTGCAAGCTGCCTACATCATCAAATTAGTGAGCAGCTACTAATCCACTATTTCTATGAAGGTGTTTTACAGGGAGATAGAAGCATGATAGATGCAGCTAGTGGAGGAGCACTAGTAGATAAGACTCCTGAAGCAGCTAGAATCCTGATATCAAATATGGCTACCAATTCCCAACAATTTGACATTAGAGAGGATCCTCCTATTAGACATGACCATGAGGGAAGTACTACTTCTCTTCAGAATCAGATATTTGAACTTACCTCTCTTGTGCGCCAAATGGCTACAAGTACACTGCAGCAAGTTAAAGTCTATGGAATATGTTCAATAACAGGGCACCCTACTGATATGTGCCCTACACTTCAAGAGGAATCCACTGAACAAGTTAATGCTGCAGGAGGTTTTCCTGACCAACCAAAGAGGTATGATCCATATGCTAATACATATAATCCTGGATGGATCCAAATTTTAGGTATGGGAATGCACAAAATAGGCCTGCAGGAGAAAATTTTTAGCATAACCAACAGGTTTATTATCCTTCTCAAACTGTGGTAAATCCTAGAGAAAGTGTCAGTGTAATTATTTCAGTGAATGGTAAGAAAACTGAAGGTTTACCTTCCCTTTCTTCTCCTAAAAAACATGAGAAATTAAATAAGGAGAGAGAAGAATCTACAGGTAAGTCTCTATCTACTGCAAATTATGAAGTAATGCCTCCTTTTCCAGAAGCTCTTAAAGAGAATAGGCTAAATGAGAAAACTTCTGAATTGTATGACATCTTTAGAAAATGTGAAGTTAATCTCCCCCTTCTAGATACCATTAAACAGGTGCCAAGATATGCAAAGTTCTTGAAAGAGCTATGTACTCAAAAAGAAGGGCAAAAATTAAAGGATTTTGAAAAGATTCATATGAGTCAGCATGTATATGCTATGATACAAACAAAACTCCCTACTAAATGTAAGGATCCAAGTATTATACTATTCCATGCAAAATTAGGTGAACTCGCATTGAAAAGGCTATGCTAGATTTAGGAGCTTCCATCAATGTTATGCCATATTCTGTATATACATCTTTGAATTTGGGACCATTGAAATCTGTAAATTTGATAATTCAACTAGCAGACAGGTCCACTGCATATCCTAAGGGAATAATTAATGATGTCTTGGTGCAGGTAGATGATTTGGTGTTCCCTGCAGATTTTTATGTGCTTGACATGGACAATGGGGATTTTACTTCTCCAATATTATTAGGGAGACCATTCTTGAAAACCTCTAAAACCAAGATAGATGTTCACAATGGTACACTCACTATGGAATTTGACAGTGAAGTAATAAAATTTAATATGTATGAAGCTATGAAACACCCAGGTGATGATACTCCTGTTTATTCCATTGATGTACTTGATTCTTTGGCATACGATGTGTTTGAATTAGATGAAAAGGATAAAATGGAGGAAAGTGTGAATAAATGTATAGCAGAAGATGATGGTGAGATAAACATAGATGAAAAAGCAAAGGAGAAACTAGATGCACTGATTGATTTTTCAAAAGAGCCACAAAAATGTAAGGTTGCTTATATGGAATTATCAAATTCTAAAACTACTCTTGCACCTTCTATTTTGTAGGACCATGGATCAATTTTGTCACCTCTTCCTAATCACCTAAAATAATTGGAAGTAGGAGATGCATCACCTATTATAGTTACAAAAAGTTTAGGTGTTAAAAAAGAAGAGCAATTGATGCATATTATTCAGGAAAAAAGAAATGCCATTACAAAAACAATTGCAAACCTTAAAGGCATAGACCCGACTACAAAGTTGCATCAAGTTCTAGAAATAAAAGGGGTTAGACCCCTTAAAGGTAAGAAATCTCTCCCTTAGTTAGGACCACTTGTTATTACTAATGTGGCTTCTAGTTATGCAGTTGAATTTCAAGGATTGAATTAGTCCCAGAAATTTAAAGTGAACATCAAAGAGTCTCCATGAACAAAGATAGGGAGATGGGTTAAGCCAACGACATTAAACAAAGGCGCTTATTGGGAGGCAACCGAACATTGTAAAAAAAAAGTGGAAAGCAGAAAATTCAAGATCCAGCAATGCAACACGCTCATTCTAACTCAAACAAATTCAGGGAAGTTCACTTAACTTATATGTTTTTCTATATCCTTCCCTGATTCTTATCTTTCTTTTACATTGAGGATAATGTAAATTTTGAGTGTAGGGGTGGGCGTATATTTTTCTAAATCATTGTGATCCTATTATGAGCATCAATTTTCTAATTTTTCACTATTAATGCACTTTTATTGTGTTTAGCAAGTTGAGTGATTGTGTGAGTGTTCAATGTATGTTTTGGGATGTTAGGCACAACCAACAGCCAATAATATGACTGTCCAACTTTTTTTAGCTCTTGAAAAATATACAAAATTCATGGTTATATGCAATTTTATCCGTTTTGCAATTTATTACTTTTGACTTTAGAATCCTGAAATATTTTTGCACAATAACTTTGGGCATTCAATTTTATCTTTTACTTAGAGAAGGTTTATATAATTCAAAAATATTTCATGATCTCAATAGGATTCTAGAACTTATTTGAATGCTTCTTGAGGCGAAATCCTAGGTTAATACTATTATTTAGGAGATGATTTAACCATTATTTGATAGATTGAGCCTTTCTAGCCTAACCTAAGCAATGAAATATCCTTAGTTCCTCTATCTTGAGGTTAATAAACTTTTCCTTCTAAAAACCACAAACAAGCCGAAAGCCAAATTTTGTATGAATATCTTTATTTTTGATCCTATTCACTCACTCTATGATTATTTTTCTGAATACTTGTTTTGTAGAGCTTTATTTACAGAAGGGTGGAAGGGTGGAGCAAGGAAAAGAAAAGAATTATGCAAAAAAAAAAAAGAGAACTACGCAAAGAAAAGAGAAGAAAAATCCAAAGAGGATAAAAGCAAATTTTAGGGGGTGAAAGAAAAAAAAATTTTGAAGACCAAGGAAAAGGATGGATTAAACTCAATTGAAACAAGAAAATGAGTGTGGGGGGGAAATCTCCCCAAATTTATAAAAGCTTAAGAGATCATATTTAATCATGTGGTGCTGGGTGATTGAGCCTAAATTGGCATCCTTTATCCTACCTTATACCCTAGCCACATTACAAGCTAAATAAAGTCCTATTGATCTTAGAGGTAGTTTTGGCCTACATTAGTGGAGAGTGGCATGAAGAATAAGCATATGAAAATCCTAAACTAATTAGAGATCTACAATCAAATTTTTGGGATATATAAACTCATTCGGGTAAAATAAAATTTATTGACCCAAAAACACACACACACTAGGGATTCAGTAGGATAAAATAATAGATTGCATTTGTGTTAATCTTGTGCATGATTATGACCTTCCAAAATTTTTCTAGAGTACATTTTTATGTTATGATGCAAATGTTTGGTAAGCCTAACACTCACTACATTATTGATTGTTGTTTTTTTTTGTCTTTAGGGATTATTTTGGTTGAGGGCAAGCAAAAGGTTGAGTGTGGGGGTATTTGATGTGATCTTAATTAAGCATGATATTAATACCTTTAAACTTACTTTTTGTTTGATTTAAGTAAAATATAATTAGGAATTAGTTTAGTTTTGTGTTTTATGTTGTAGGAACAAAGGAAGAAGAAAATAGAAGAAAAAGATAAGAAATTCATGGAAAAATGCTACATTGCAGCGATTCCAGACCTTTCAGCACTGTTTTGAGACTATATCACTCTTATGGACTCCAATCAATGTCATTCAAGTGGCTGTGAAACGATACTACAATAATCTACAACTTTTATATTAAACACTTGGTCAAATTGGGATATTTCATAGTGTTACAGAGCTCACAAATCAGAATCACAGTGCAGTAGGATGAATTCTGATCTTTGGTCAATAATTTTGTTATATCTCATTCAATTTAGATCAGATTAAGGTGATTCCAGCGGATATGGAAAGAAGAGACATAGATATACCACTTTTGTGTACGAAACTTTGGCAAATTCTGGAGTTTTCTGGGAGCCGTGGCGCTATCAAAGGGCGTTGCGGCGCCCTTCTTTGGATTTCTAGAGCGCCAGGGCTCCTGAGTAGAGCGTCGTACTAGGTCACTGAATTCACAATTTTTAGGGTTTTTCAACTCCAATTGAAGCCCGATGGGCTAGGATTTGACCTAGATACACTTCTACTTCGATTAGGAGGAGTTAATCTATAAAAGGGGAGGAAAGCAAGCAAAAAATTCATTCAATCATTCATCTAAATTCTTGGTTACATTCTTCAATTCTTCTTTAAATTTTCTTATGGCCCTGCGTGGCTAATTCTTTTTAGTTGGTTGAGGTAGATTGAAACCTCAAGAGATTTTCATGCATTGTGAGATGTGGAATTGATTTTATTATTTCAATTTGAATTGAGTATTGATTATTTATTTGTTCTTCTTCTCAATGATTATTCATATGATTGCTAGGAGGCCTACTAGTATATTATCTTTCTTAATCTACCGCTAAATTATGTTTTGAACAAAGTCTTCGGTGCTGGAAATGGCATTTTGAAGCTTAAAGCATGGTTGTTTTACAGGAAATGGCCAAGCCATGTTACATGATACGTTTAGGCCATGTTGGAAGCTGATAAAGCTTATTTTCAACATTATTCTACCATAAACGACCCTCATTAACTATAGGATAATAATAGAAATCAAATTGAAGAAGAATGCTATATTAAATTTGTAAGAACATGTGATGGAAATGATATATGGAAAGTGGCTAAAGGCCAAGCTTAAAGAAAATGAAAAGATAAAAGTAATATTTAAAAAACAAGAAGAATTTTATAAATAAAAATAATAAATGACTAGTGTATGCTATAGCTATTGCCATTACGTGAACTCCTTACCATCTTAAGTGTGTAATTTTGACATGTAAATATGTTAAACTGATATTTGAAAATGATTATGTTCAAGGCATGATTGCATTTTTTCAATATTTTTTTATAATGATTATGCTTTGATGTTAAATTATGGCATATGAGTATAATGGACATACTTGTTATTGAAATCATATTTTTGTCTATTAATGTAAAAATAAAAGAAAAGAAAAGAGATCAGCATGGTCACATGGCTGTCCGTGTGGTGCACCAGTAGGGGACGCCCTACCAACGGCTATGATTATGTTAATGAGAAAAGAAAGAGAAAGTGTGTCATGTCAGATGGAGCGAGAAAAGTCCGTTTCGAAGAGTAGGAAGTACTCACCCTAACCGGGGTAGCTTTATATGAAAATCAGTTGATGGCCATCATATGATATTTTGAAAATAGTTATTCATGCCATCCATGTCATTATAGTACAATTTTCGTGTGCATAGATAAAGTGCATTCATGTGACTTAAGGTAATTGTTGTAGCTTATACAGATGAACATGACATGATGAGCTATATTGATGATAATTATGAATTATTGTTGAACCTACTGGGATTTAATTCTTACTATATTTCTATATCATATTTAGAAGACTAAATATACAGATATTTTCTATGGCCAGCTTTTAGTGTGCGTTGGGTTGAGTTGGCTAAGATCCCAATGAAGGTGCAGCCACCTACACCCGTATCCCCGGAATTGGTCAATATAGATGAATAAGATGTGTACGTATATGTGTTTTATTTTTGTACGGATGTTTTTTAATGTGTTTGTGAACCCAAATTTGTATCAGTATTATTGTTATATGATAAATCTTAATTATGCTTGGTTAATTTAATCAAATGTTATTATGAATTAAATAGTTAACAATAAAGAGGTAATGACTTCATCGGATTTTTGTAAAAAAACAAAATTAGAGTTGTTACAAAGGTCGCCATTGAAAGTATTCAGTGACGAATTTTTGACCTTCAATGATGACTAAAGTCGCCACTGAATGCCATTTTTCTTATTGTGAAGGGAGACAGAATAGGTAGGGTGTGTAGGAGCTGGGCACAGTGAGCTTGGGTAGGGGAATTGGATGGAGGGAGAGAGAGTGTAGAGAAGTATTTGAGAGGATTAGGTGAGGAACATTGAAGAGGGAGATGGAGGAGAAGGCTTGGGTTTTTCTGGTTAGGGCATATGAATGGGTTGGAAAAGGGGATTCAGAGGTAGATAAGGAGATGAGAGCAAAGGAGAAGAGCATAGATGAGCTCTAGAGGGGGAACAGGTAGGGCACAACAAAAGAGACAATGAACACGAGAGGAGAAAAGTGGAGGAAAAATTAAAGAAATAATGTACCTAGCCCAAAGCACAACTTACCCATGCTTCGGGTTAGAGAGGGCAATTGCTTTCTAAAGGTTAGGGCACGGCCTGGGGCCAAGCCGTGTTAGGCAACACAGGTGACATGTTTTCTATGCTGGTCTTCAAAACTCTTGGGGAATGGCCCGTTCTTCATAACACGGAAGGGGTGTGCTTGGAGCCAAAATGCTTGGCATGGCCATGGTAGGGGACACGACTTGCCTATGCTTGATGCTAGTGACCTGCTATAAATTAAGCAAGTCTTTAGCATGTTTTAAGTTGCTTTTTATTTAATTTGAGTAGGAAATAAATATAATTTAATTGAGTTTTGTGTTTTATATTTTAGGAATAAAAAAGTAGAAAAGCAGAGGAAAATAGATTGAAAATATGGAAAAATGCTATTTTCGACCTTTAGTCACTAATTAAGGCATATCTCTCTCATTAGAACTCAGATTGAGGTTATTTTAGCGGCAATGGAAACAAGAGACATAGAGTTGCAACTTTTGTTTTTGGCACTTTGGCAAAATCCAATAGTTTTTGGGAGCCAAGTTAGGACGGATCCGGAGTGCCGTGATGCTAAGCTGCCCAGAAATGAGTGCCACGACACTTATCCCAATGCGCCGCGGCACCCGAGATTGAGCAACAAATGATTGCCACGACACTTAATCCAAGTCTCACAATGCATAACGATCCCTTGAGGTTTCAATCTTCCTCTACCAACTAAAAATAAATCAGCCACGCAGGGTTATAAAAAAATCTAAACAAGAATTAAAGAAGGTAATTAAGAGTTCCCTCTCCTTTGATGCTTCCTTTCTTCCCTTTTTATAGATTGGCTTCTCCTCTTTGAGATAGAATTGTTTCTAAGTCAAAATCTGGCCCGTCGAACTTTAATTAGAGTAAAAAATACCTAAAAATTGTGAATTCAACAATCTGGTGTGGCGATGAGCGCCGCGACACTACAAAAATTGGCCATCAGGGCACCGTGGCATTTCGGAGATTTGCATTAGCAACCCTTATGCATTTCTTTTCCTTATTTTGATGATAATGTTAATTTTGAATTAAAATATGGATTAATTCATCTCTTACCAAATTTTCATGGTCTTACACGTGAAGACCCGCATAAACATTTGAAAGAATTCTATGAGGTATGTACTAGCATAAATCCCCCTGGAGTAACTGAGGAACAAATAAAACTTAGGGTTTTTCCTTTTTCATTAAGAGATTCAGCCAAGGATTTTATTTACCCTTTGGCATTATCACAACATGGAATAAGATGAAAAGAATATTTCTAGAACGATATTTTCCTGCATCTAGGGCTGCCAATATCATAAAAGAAATATGCGGCATTAGATAATTGCATGGAGAGACACTTTATGAATATTAGGAGATATTTAGAAAGCTTTGTGCAAGCTGCCCACATCATCATATTAGTGAGCAGTTACTAATCCAATATTTCTATGAAGGTCTTTTGTAGGGAGACATGAGCATAATAGATACAACTAGTGGAGGAGTACTAGTAGACAAGACTCCTGAAGTAGTCAGAGTCCGAATATCAAATATGGCTGCCAACTCCCAGTAATTTTGCATTAGGCAAAATCCTCCAAGACATGCCCATGAGGTAAGTACTACTTCTCTTCAAGAACAGATATCTGAACTTACCTCTCTTGCCAAATGGCTATAGGTACACCGCAGTCAGTTAAAGTTTATGGAATATTTTCAGCCATAGGGCACCCAACTAACATGTGTCCTACACTCCAAGAGGAATCCACAAAAAAAGCTAATGCTGTAGGAAGTTTTCCTGGGAATCCAAAGAGGTATGATCCTTATGCTAATACATATGATCCTAGATGGAAGAATCATCCTAATTTTAGATATGGGAATGCACAAAATAGACCTGTAGGACAAAATATTTAGCAAAATCAACAGGCATATTATCCTAGACATAATGCACATTAGGATCACTGGGTAAGTAATCCCTTGGAAAATGTTGTTAAATCTTTTGCACATAATTTTTAGCAATTTCAACAAAAAACAAGAGTTAGCATATAGAACCTAACAACTCAAATGGGTCAAATAGCAACCACAGTTATTTGGTTAGATGCCCAAGATTCAGGTAAGTTACCCTCTCAAACTAAGGTAAATCCTAGAGAAAATGTCTGTGTAATTATTTCAATGAATGCTAAGGAAATTGAAGGCCCACCATCCCTTTCTTCTCTGAAGGAGCATGAGAAATTAAATAAAGAGAGAAGAATATATAGGTAAGTTTCCATCTAATTTAAATTACGAAATAGTGCCTCCTTTTCGAGAATCTCCTAAGGAAAACAGGTTACATGAGAAAGCTTTTGATTTATATAAGACCTTTAGAAAATGTGAAGTTAATATTCCCCTTCTAGATGCTATTAAACAGGTACCAAGATATGCAAAGTTCTTGAAAGAACTATGTATTAAAAAAAGAAGGCAAAAATTAAAGGGATTTGAAAAGGTTCCAGACATATTTACTATTCCATGCAAAATTGGGCATACTAGTGTTGAAAAAGCTATGTTGGATTTAAGAGCTTTCATTAATGTCATGCTATATTCAATATACACATATTTGAAATTAGGACCATTGAACTCTACAAATCTGATAATTTAACTAGAAGACAAGTCCAATGTATATCCTAAGGGAATAATTCAGGATTACTTGGCACAGGTAGATGATTTGATTTTTCCTACAGATTTTTATGTGCTTGACATGGAAAATGGGGAGTTTATTTCTCCAATATTATTAGGGAGACCATTCTTGAAAACATCTAAGACCAAGATAGATGTTCACAATGGTACACTCATTATAGAATTTAATGTTGAAATAGTTAAATTTAATATGTATGAAGCCATGAAACACCCAGGTGATGATACTCCCATTTATTCTATTGATATACTTGATTCTTTGGCACACGATGTGTTTGAATCAGATAGAGAAGATAAACTGGAGGAAAGTGAGAGCAAATCTATAGAGAAAAATAATGGTGAGATAGACCTAGATGTGAAAACAAAAGAAGAACTGGTTGCACTCAATGATTTTTCAGAAGGGTCACCAATAGGTAAGGTTGCTTCTATGACATAACCAATTTCTGATACTACTCTTGCACCTTCTATTTTGCAGGACCTTGGATCAAATTTGTCACCTCTGCCTAATCACCTGAAATACTTGGAAGTTGGAGATGCATCATTTATTATGGTTGCCAAAAATCTAGGTGCTAAAAAAGAAGATGAATTGATGCATATTCTTCAGAAAAAAAAGAAATGCTATTACAAAAACAATTGCAAACCTTAAAGGCATAGACCCGACTGTAGAGTTGCATCAAATTCTAGAGATCAAAGGGGCTAGACCCCGCAAAGTTGAACTTCAACGATTGAATCAGTCTGAGAAATTTAAAGTGAAGATCAAGGATCCTCTATAAACAATATAGGAAGCTGAGTCGAGCCAATGATGTTAAACAAAGGCGTCGGTTGGGAGGTAACCCAACAACATCTATTCTTCTTCTTTTTCATAATTTTATTTCTTTTATTTGTTAAAAAAATTTCTCAGACCTACAGACGCACAGTACTATGGCATCCATTGCCAAAAATAGGCGAGCACCGTGGCACTACGCGTTCCAGTAAAAAGTATCATGGCACTTTCTATAAAAGGCATGTGGCCTCTTCATCACCCACACTCAGTTTTGCACTCCCCTTCACCCACAAACACAATTTCTTGCATCCAATCAACCACAATATCCTTCCATTACGTTCTCCTACTTCAATTAAGTAATTTTTCATCTTCTTTTGTAGGATTAAACAACTCTTTCAGCAATTGGTTTGCATTCATTGGAAATTTTCTAGGGTTCTAAGGCAATTTTGATCTTACATTTTCTAGCCACAAAGCAAGCTCAATTGGGTACGATTTTCTTCATCTTTCTATTGTAGATTGATCTCCATACTTCATTGTTACTTGGTTGCACTTAATTGGGACTTAAAGTTGGGAATCTACCACCATTCTACCTATATTTTAAGAACCCACACCAGTTGTTCGGTAAAACACCCTAGTGAGCTTTTAAGGCCAATGGCTCCTAAAACTTCAAAATTGGGCCTCTTAAAAAGGAAGAATAGAGCTAATGACCCTCCAACATTCGATAGTACAACATTCGTGACTGAAGAGATTTATCAGCACAACATCAAAGTGTTAGTGCACAAACCAATCATTCTAAAAAGAGGATTTATTGTCACTATTGGGTTACCTCATAGAGACAATATGCTCCATAGGCATTGGGAGATCTTCTGCCAGAATCTAGAACCAGGGGTCATTCCTGTGGTACAAGAGTTTTACTCTAATGCCACAGTCCACGAACGTCATAAAACACAGGTTAGAGGCAAGATGGTGAAATTCACTCCACATGCTATCAATGAGTTTTACTCATTGCTCGACATAGAGGATGATGAATACTCAACACTTCTTCAGTCATACATTGATTTTGAAGACATTATTTGCACTCTTTACTACAAGGGCCTTCCTAGAAATTGGATAATAATGGCCAACTAGTGTACCTTGCTAGGGCCGACATGAACAAAATGGCTAAAGCCTGGCACTATTTTGTGTGAGCAAGATTGATACCCAGCTTGAATATAAGTCAAATAAGGAGGGACAGGGCCATTTTACTTTATGCTATACTGAAGGGCTTTTCTATTGATGTAGGGAAAATTATCCACAAGTAGATGCTAGGGTGCATTAACTCTAGAGGCAGCTCCCTCTTTGTCCTCAGTCTAATCACTAGTCTATGTAGGAATGCAAGAGTAAGCTGGGATTACACTAAGGCTCTCATCCAACCAATGAGACCTATATCTTATGCAGACATACAAACATATAAAGGGCATGAAGAAGCAAAAGAGGAGGAATTAGGGGTTCAGCCACTTATTGCAAGGGAACCTGGTAGCAGTTTAGCTCCACCACCATCCCAGCATACTATTGATAAATTATGAGAGCGAACTGAGTGCTTGATCCACCAGATGAATGATCTAGCACTCTACCAGTACTCCATAGCACAACACAACTATGCTTGTTTCAGTCAGCTAGCCCACGCCCTCAACCTTCCAATAGAATTCTCAGTGTAACAACTCCATTTATGTAACAAATTTTTTTCCATATTTGTAAAACTCCATGAAATTATTTCCTCTTTACAACTTAACTCAAAATAATATTTATTTAATTTATACAATAATGAGTTTACATACACATCATTAATTTACAAACATTTGTACAAAATTCGAACATATACATATTAACCCTAATCATCCACGTAGACTACTTCTAGGGACACTGGTGCGAGTGGCACCTCTACCGAAATTTCAGTCACGTCTATTGTAGATATATCTGATATAATCGGTAGTTGCCCAAGGTAGGGTAGCTCGATCCAACATACAGCAATAATAAGTGTTATGGAGAATAGCTGCATAGTTAATCTTTTGAACATGATATGGAAAAATAGTAAAAATTAAATCCCAGTAGGTTCAACAATAAATCATAATCAATAAAGCTCATTACATCATGTTCATCTATATAAGCTACAGTAAAAACCTTTGGTCACATGAATGCACTTTATCTATACCCATAAAAATCGTACAGTAATGACATGTATGGTAGGATTAACTAATTTCAGAATATCATATGATGGCTATCAATTTATTCTTATATCAAGCTACCCCAGTTAGAGTGAGTATTTTTTACTCTCCGGTATAGGCTTTTCTCGCTCCGTCTGACATGGCACACTTTGTCTTTCTTTTCTCATTAACAAAATCATAACCGTTGGTAGGGCGTCTTCTACTGGTGCACCCCACAGATTGCCATGTGACCGTGCTCATTTCTTTTCTTTTCACAATAATAGCCAAAAATATGATTTCAATAACAAGTATGTTCATTAAACTCACATCAAAATATAATTATTACCAAAAATCATTAGTAATCATGCCAAGAACATAACCGTTTCAAATATCACTTTATAAAATATTTCCATGTCAAAATTACACACTTAAGAGGGTAATAAGTTCATACAATGGCAATGACTATGGCATATACTAGTCATTTATAAGATTCTTCTTCTTTTTTAAATATTAATTTTTATCTATTTATTTTCTTGATGCAGGTTTTCATCCTATCTAACCTTCTTTTACTAAGCAGAGAATAGCACCCTTATTTTAATTCTGATTTAGGTAATCTTGGTTTCAATTTAAAGATAAAACAATTATCTAAAACTATTATGTTGACCCGTTTAGCGAAATATTAAAGATTATTAGTGATATTACTCCCTCAAATGATAGGTTATTACTTCTCGGGTAGGTTCTGACCTCTACTTACTAATCTGTCCATATCTCTCTCATAAGAATTCCAAATTGAGTGATTTCAGTAGCTCAAATTCTATGACACATATATCTATAATATTTATGTTAATCAGTTATTTTAATTCCCTACAAAATGTTCCCAGAAATTCAAACACAAAAGCTTTCTTAAAAGATTCTTCCCTAATTAATCATTTTCTGACCACTGCTTACTAATCGAACCATATCTACCTCATATGGACTCCAAATTGAGTGATTCTAGTGCCTAAAAATCCGTGAGACATAGATCTATATTTTTCATGTTAACCATTATTTTAATTCCTTACTAATTCTTCCCAGAAGTTTAAAAATAGAAGCTTAATATTTTGCCATCCATACCCATACCTATGCAGAACTATCTACACCAGCCTAAGTATTTAAACATACATCACATACAAGATCAATATGTAACATGATATAGAAATATCCATGACCAATCATCAAAGTTCTAAGATCAAAATCCCATATAAATGTTACAAATTTCAAAACTTTTCAAAAAGAAATATTGTTAAACCTACCTAAGGATCTCCCTAGCTCACTTAGTGAATTTGTTTTCTTGTTTTCTCTTGAATAAGAGAAGGAGGGTGAGTTTTTAAACGCTAAGGATGAAGAAAAAAGATGGATTCAAGTGGAGATTAAGCTAACTTAGGTTGAGTACTTAGTCCTCTAGACTTCTCCTTCTTCTTCCTTCCTTTATTCTCTTATCTTTCTTTCCTTTCCTCACTCTACCTTGCTTCTATTTTTCCTCTCCCTCACTTGGATGAAATTATAATGTTATAAGGGTGGGTTTTGCTTAAATTGGTTATCAAATAATTCAAATTTTATGATCATGGGTCTACCTTATCACAATTAGGATGCACTTGGTTGATTTTTGGAAAACAAACAACTAATGTTCTTGTCTTCCTCTTCCTTACTCAAGATATGCATAAGAAAATGAGATTTATATTTTGAAAATTATGATAATATGTTCTTAAGACAAGGGAGAAGGTCCCTTTGATTTAGGGATTCATTTCCTTTTTCTTTTGTCTTAATCAAGTATGATAGGTTTGCCTTTTTAGGTGGCAAATTTCAAACCCTTCAATCTCCCTTGCTTAGCTGAAATTATTTGTATAGGATAAGGATGTTTTGTCATAATGCTATGTATTATTACCCACTTGTTGAAATTTTGAATATAGGATATAGATGTTTTGTCCTAATGCCATGTATTATTACCTACTTTGTTGAAATTACAAATGTAAGATATAGATGTTTTGTCTTAATGCCTTATGACCTAATCTTGATTATTATTACACTACTATTATTTCACATTATTCTTATTTTTTCTTCTTCTTAGATTTGGGCTCATTCTTACCCATTTCCTTTTGCTTTGGGTTTCATAAAGGGTTTAGTCACATTTTCATGATTTTTGGGCTACCGGTCCAACATTTTTATCCTAGTCCAAGTCTATCTTTTATTTCTTTCTTAGGTTATCTAATGGGCTTGCTAGAAACTAATGTGAAGTGGAAAAACTCTATATGAAGTGTCCATAGGTGAAAGCCCAATTTATGGGTGGAGATGTTAAATTTGGAAATTTCTAACTCTTGAATTAGGAAAAATTACACTAATACAATCTTCTTAAAATTTTTAAGACCTTTATTTACTTCACCAAAATTTATCTTCCTTACCAAAGAATTTCGCATATCTTTAGTATGTTATTTCTAATTTTTCCTATTAGATTTTCTCTCTTTACTTGTTCCCCTAATGTCAGAAACATTTTCTATGCATACACATAAGGTGAAGAATTTCTAAGGATTATTTTTCCTTATATATCTAAAAATTTTCTAATAAATTTTATTTCCTTATTTAAATATTTATGTATCTTTAAAGAAACAAAATTAGGGATGTTACATTAAATTTTTTTTTGTTACATTAAATATTTATGTACCTTTATTATTAAAAGAAACAAAATTAAGGATGTTACACCCAGCACCTCCTGAACCGCCCTTTAGGCCTGCACCTGAGTAGGACGAGATAGATGGTGACAACTAATAAGGGAAGTTCCACTCAACCCCTCCTTATTCTATTACTTGTCTCTTTTATCTTTTTCCTTTTCTATTTTACATTGGGGACAATGTAAGTTCTTAAGTGTGGCAGGGTCAATTTATGAATCAGCTGGATGACTATATAATAAATCATGCACTTATGCACTTTTTACTCTACTTCTATGATTTATGCACTTTTTAATTCCAGTTATTCAATAGGGTGAGCATGTGAACTTATTTCAATCTTTGAGTTTGTGTTAGTCAAACCAATAGCCAATGATATAAATGTTTAAATTGCTAATAGCTCTTCAGAAAAGTAGGACAATTATGATTATATGTAATTTTAATTTTCTTGCAATTTATTATTATACATTTTTTTAAGATCTTGAAACCATTTTGCACAAAGACTTTAAGTATTTAATTTATCTTTTACTTAGAGAAAATTTATATAACTCAAAATATTTTATGATCTCATCAATTTTCTAGAACTTATTTAAATGCTACTTGAGGCAAAATCCTAAGCTGATACTATTAATTAGGAGATAATTTAGGCATTATTTGATGAGATTGAGCCTTTCAAGTCAAACCCAAGCAATAAAATATCCTTAGCATATTTATTTTGAGCTTAATTAATATATTCTATCTTTTTTTCATACCCACTGCAAAAGCCAAGACCAAATTTTATGATTAATTCCTTTATTTGCTTTCCCTGATTCACTCATTCCATGATTAACTTTGAAATGTTTATTTTGTAGAGCTATATTAAAAAAAGGGTGGAAGGGTGGAGCAAGGACAAAAGAAAGAAAAAGTCCAAAAATAAGGATGAAAGTCTAAGCAGTGAAAGATAAATAGAGAATCAAAGAAAAGGAAAAAATGATGATGATGAATTCAGTAAAGTAAAGGAATAAGTGTGAGGGGAAAATTCCCCAAAATTGGGAAAGTTCAAGAGAAGTATAATTAATCCTGTGGTGCTGGGTGATCAAGCCTAAATTTATATCTTTTGTCTCACCCTATAATCTAGCCACATTACAACTTGATTAAAGCCCTTTTGATCCTAAAAAGTAGTTTTAGCCTACATTAGTGGAGAGTAGCATGAAAAAAAAGCATATGGAAATCCTAAACAGAGGTCTATACCCAATTTCTTGAGATATATAAACTCATTTGGGTGAAAGATGGTTGAATAGCTCAAAGACACACAAACACTCATGGCTCTAGAAAATAAATCATGAATTGCATTTAAGGTAAATATTGCACATAATTATTAAATTTTTTGAAACTTCTTTAAGAGCATACAATTTTTACTGAGGCAATTTATTGGTAAGTCTTTCACTCATCTCATATATTGAATATGGTTTATATGAATTAATTTGCTTGAGGACAAGCAAAAGAGTAAGTGTAGGGGTATTTGACATGTTATAAATTAAGCATGTCTTTAGCATATTTTAAGTCGCTTTTTATTTAATTTGAGTTGGAAATAAATAGGATTTAATTGAGTTTTGTATTTTATGTTTTAGAAATAATAAAGAAGAAAAGAAGAGGAAAATAAAGAGAAAATATGAAAAATTGTTGATTTTGAACGTGCTGCAAGTGCTGAAAAAGAAAAATTTGTATGCCAAATTGAAAAAGTGTGTATTTTGATTGACAGAGGTAAAGTTTCTCAGACATGTCATCTGTAACATCCCGTAATTTTTAGATATTTTCCTTAGAAATTCTTCACCTTACATATATGCATAGAAATTGTCTAATATTAATGGAATAAGTAAAGAAAGAAAACCTAAGAGGAAATATTAGAAATAAACATGCTAAAGAAAGGTGAAATTCTTAGGTAAAGAAAGATAAATTTTTGTGAAGTAAGTAAAGGTCTTAAAATTTTAAGAAGATCGGATTAGGGTAATTTTTCTTAATTTAAGAGTAAAAGTTACTAAGTTTAGTATCTCCACCCATAAATTGGGCTTTTACCTATGGACACTTCATATAGAGTTCTTCCACTTCACATAAGTTTCTAGCAAGCCCATTGGATAACCTAAGCAAGAAATAAAACATAGACTTGGACTAGGATATAGTAATTAGACCAATAGCCCAAAAATTATGAAATGTGACCAAGCCCTCCAAGAAAGGTAGAATTTTATCCAAAGTAAAGAAAATGGGTAGGAATAAGCCCATAATGGGTAGGAATAAGCCCAAATCCAAGAGGAAAAATAAAATAAAATAAATTAGGTGATATTATAATAATGTAATAATAATAAAGATTATGTTACATGGCATTAAGACAAAAATTTAGCAAGTGGTGTGACTCTACATTCATCATTTTGGCAAGTGGCATAATAATACAAGGCTTTAGGACAAAAACATCTATATCCTACAATCATAATTTTAGCAAGTGGTATGATAATACATGGTATTAGGACAAAACATTCATATCCCACACAAATAATATCAACCAAATAATGGAGATTCAAGGGCTAGAAATTTGCCACCTAAAAAGGCAAACCTATCATACTTGTTTAAGACAAAAGAAAATCGAAATGAATCCCTAAATCAAAGGGACCTTGTCCCTTATCTTAAGAACATATCATCATAATTTTCAAAATAAAAATCTCCTTTTCCTATGCATATCTTGACTAAGGAAGGGGAAGACAAGAACATAAGTTGTTTGTTTTCCAAAAATTCAACAAAGTGTATCCTAATTGTGATAAGGTAGACCCATGATCATGAAAGGTGAATTATTTGGTGGTCTATATAAGAAAACCCACCCTTACAACATTAGAATTTCGTCCAAGTGAGGGAGAGGAAAAATAGAAGCAAGGTAGAGTGAGGAAAGGAGAGGAAGAAAGGAAGAAAGAGGGAGGAGAAGTCTAGGGGACTAAGTGCTCTAGGTAAGTTTAACAATATTTTTTTTTGAAGAAAACCTTTGAAACTCATAATATTTATATGAGATTTTGATCTTAGAACTTTGGTGATTTGTAATGGATATTGCTATATCATGTTACATATTGATCTTGCATGTGATGTATGTTTGAATACTTAGGCTGGTATAGAAAGTTCTACAAGGGTATGGCTATGGGTGACAGAATTTTAAGCTTCGGTGTTTTAATTTCTGGGAACAATATATAAGGAACTAAAATAAATGGTTAACATAGGTATCATAGCTATGTGTGTCACGGAGTTTTAGCCACTGTAATCATTCCATTTGGAGTCCATATGAGGGAGATATGAGTCGATTAGTAGTCAAAGATCAGAAAATGATTCATCACGGAAGAATATGTTAGGATAGTTTATGTATTTTAATTTCTGGGAATTATCTGTATGGAAATAAAATAAATGGTTAACATAATAATTATATATATGTGTGTCATGGATATTTGGCCACTGGAATTACTTAATTTGGAATTCGTATGAGGGAAATATGGACAGATTAGTAGGTAGAGGTCAGAACCTATCTGAGAAGAAATAACATGTACTTTGAGGGAGTAATATTACCAATTTTTATTACTATTGTTCTTATATAAATAACATAATAGTTTTATATAATTGTCTTAGCTTTCCATACACACCAAAATCACCTCAATCGGAGTTAACATGAGAGAGTTATGCTCTAATTAGTGACCAAAGGTCACAGAGCACGGCCAGGCCGTGTTCTGGGTGCTTCAAGCACGGGCTAGCCGTGTTCGGGGCTGTTTTTGAGTACATTTGAAGTATTTTTAAAGCATGGCCGTGTCCTGGAACATGGCCAGACCATGTTGGAAGCTAGTAAAGCCTATTTTCAATATTTTTCTACCCTAGATGAACCTCTTTAACTATAGGGTAATAGTAGAAATCAAATTGGAGGAAAATGCTTTATAAATTTGTAAGAACATGTGTTGAATATGATATAAATAAGAAGAAAATTACTAAAGGCCAAGCATAAAGAGAAAGTTAGATATGATGAAAACCTGCATCAAGAAAATAAAGAAATAAAATTAATATTTAAAAAAGAAGACGAATCTTATAAATGAAAATAATAAATGACTAGTATATGCCATAGCCATTGCCATTGTATGAACTTCTTACCATCTTAAGTGTGAAATTCTGACATGGAAATATTTTATAAATTGATATTTGAAATGGTTATGTTCATGGCATGATTACCAATGATTTATGGTAATAGTTATATTTTGATGAACATACTTGTTATTGAAAGCATATTTTTGGCTATCATTATGAAAAGAAAAGAAATGAGCACGGTCACATGGCAATCCGTGTGGTGCACCAGTAGAGGACGCCCTACCAACGGTTATGATCATGTTAATGAGAAAAGAAAGAGAAAGTGGGCCATGTCGGACGGAGCGAGAAAATCCCGTACCGGAGAGTAGAGGATACTCACCCTGACTGGGGTATCTTGAAATGAGAATAAGTTGATGGCCATCATATGATATTCTGAAAATAGTTAATCCTGTCATACATATCATTACTGTGTGATTCTTATGTGCATAGATGTAATGCATTCATGTGACTAAAGATATTTTCTGTAGTTTATACAGCTGAACATGACGTGATGAGCTATATTGATGATGATTTATTGTTGAACTTACTGATATTTAATTCTCACTATATTTCCATATAATGTTCAGAAAATTAGTTATGCAGATTTTCTATAGCTTTGGCTTTTAGTGCACATTGGATCGAGTTACTTTATGTTGGGCAGATCTCAGAATCAAATAAGATGTTTGTGGTCGAGTTGGCTCAGATCCCAGTGAAGGTGCAACCACTCGCACCTATATCTCCGGAATTGGTCAACCAAAATAAACAAGATGTAAATATCTATGTGTTTGATATGTTGCATGTACGTTTTGATTAATGACGTGTATGTGAACTCTATATTGTATAATAATAAAGAAAAAAAAAGGTTGTTACATCATCTCCAATAGAAGGGTAGTCGTAGACCCTAGCAAGATGAAAGCAGTGATTTAGTGGAAAATACCAAAGATGGTTATAGAAGTCTAAAGTTTCTTGGGTTTGGGAAGATACTACAAGAGGTTTATAGAAAACTTCTCTCGTATAGCCTTTCCATCGACTAAATTGACCAGGAAGAAAAGTCCTTTCAAATGAACTGATCAATGTGAAGCTAGTTTCTAGGAGCTTAATACAAGATTGACCACTCCTCCTGTTTTAATTATTCCAAACCCCACAGGACATTTTGAAGTGTATAGAGATGGTTCAAAAAAAGGATTAGGTTGTGTGCTAATGCAAGACAAGAAAGTAGTTTCTTACGCCTCTAGGCAACTAAGACCTCATGAAGGAAATTATCCAACCCATGAACTTGAATTGGCAGCAGTGGTTTTACCTTAAAGATTTGGGGATACTATTTGTACAGGGCAACATTTGAAGTATACTGTGATAATAAGAGTCTTAAGTACCTTTTTTATCAGAAGTAGTTAAATATGAGGCAACAAAGATAGGTAGAACTTCTCAATGACTACAAGTTTGAGATGAAGTATCATCTAGGGAAGGAGAATGTTATAACTGATACCTTGAGTTGAAAATCTCTACACATGGCTCAAATGATGATGTGTGAGATGCAGATGCTAGAGGAGTTTCAAAATTTGAAGCTAGTCACTACTCTTACCCCCAAATAAGTTAATCCTCAATAAGTTGAGTATAAAGTGTGATCTTAGAGCCAATATTGAATAAGCTCAAGCTCACGACCAATACCTACAAGATCACAAAGAACAGGACAATTTTTCTATCTCGGAAGATGGAGTAATCATATATAAAGGAAGGGTTTGTGTCCCTCAAGAACAAGAGTTGAGGATTAAGATCCTATAAGAGGCACATCAGAGTAAGTACACAGTCTATCCTGGATCCACTAAAATGTATCAAGACTTAAAGAAGATGTATTGGTGGCCAGAGATGAAAAAGGACATTGCTGAGTTTGTGGCAAAATGTTTAATTTGTCAAAAGGTGAAGGTAGAGCATCAAAATCCAGTGGGATTTCAACAACCTTTTGAGATCCCTAAATGGAAATGGGATAGTATTTTAATGAACTTTGTGGTGGGCTTACCTAAGATCTTAGTTGGACATGACTCTATTTGGGTAATAGTTGACAAATTAACCAAATATGCTCACATTTTACCCATAAAAATTAACTATTCACTAGATAAATTGGCCTAGTTGTACGTCTATAAAATAGTTAGACTACATGGAATTCCCTTAAATATCGTTTCTGATAAAGATCGAAGGTTAACGTCAAGGTTTTGGAAGACGTTGCAGGAAGCTTTTGGAACCTAGTTGCGGTTCAGTACTGCCTACCATCCTCAAACAGATAGGCAGACATAACAAACCATTCAAACCCTAGAAGATATATTGAGGGCCTCTGTAACATCTCTAATTTCATGTCTTTTATTAAAAAAGGAACATAAATATTTAATTAAGGAAATAAAATTTATTAGACAATTTTTATATATCTAAGGAAAGATAAGCTTTAGAAATTCTTCACCTTATGTGTATACATAGAAAATGTTTCTAACATTAAGGGATTAAGTAAAGAAAGAAGACCTAATAGGAAAAATTAGAAATAACATACTAAAGAGAGGCGAAATTCTTGGGTAAGGAGGATAAATTTTTGGGAAGTAAGTAAAGGTCTTAAAATTTCAAGAAGATTGGATTAGGATAATTTTTCCTAATTCAAGAGCTATAGTTCCTAAGTTTAACATCTCCACCCATACATTGGGCTTTTACCAATGGACACTTCATATAGAGTTTTTCAACTTCACATGAGTTTCTAGCAAGCCAATTGGATAGCCCAAGTAAAAAATAAAACATAGACTTGGACTAGTACATAGAAGTTAGATTGATAGCCCAAAAATCATAAAAATGTGACCAAGCACTGTATGAAAGGTAGAATTTCAGCCAAAGCAAAGGAAATGGGCAAGAATGAGCCCAAATTCAAGAGGGAAAATAAGAACCATGTGAAAAAATAGTAGTGGAATAATCATAAAGATTAGGCCACATGGCATTAGGACAAAACATCTATATCCTACATTCAAAATTTCAACAAGTAGGTAATAATACATGGCATTAGGACAAAACATCTATATCATACATTCATAAATTCAATAAGTAGATAATAATACATGGTCTTAGGACAAAATGTAACATCCCTAATTTCGTTTCTTTTATTAATAAAGGTACATAAATATTTATTTAAGAAAATAAAATTTATTAGACAATTTTTAAATATATAAGGAAATATAATCCTTAGAAATTCTTCACCTTATGTGTATGTATAGAAAATGTTTCTAACATTAAGGGAACAGGTAAAGAGAGAAAACCTAATAGGAAAAATTTAAAATGACATACTAAAGAGAGGCAAAATTCTTTGTTAAGGAAGATAATTTTTGTGTGTGATGTAAGTAAAGGTCTTAAAATTTTAAGAAGATTGGATTAGGGTAATTTTTCCTAATTCAAGAGTTAGAAATTTCTAAGTTTAACATCTTCACCCATAAATTGGGCTTTCACCCATGGACACTTCATATAGAGTTTTCCCACTTCACATAAGTTTCTAGCAAGCCCATTGGATAGCCCAAACAAGAAATAAAACATAGACTTAAACTAGAATATAGAAGTTGGACCGATAAACCAAAAATTATGAAAATGTGACTAAGCCTTGCATGAAAGGTAGAATTTTAGCCAATGCAAAGGAAATGGGTAAGAATGAGCCCAAATCCAAGAGGGAAAAAAATAAGAATCATGTGAGGAAATAGTAGTGCAATAATAATCAAGATTAGGTTACATGGCATTATGACAAAACATCTATATCCTACATTTATAATTTCAACAAGTAAGTAATAATACATAGCATTAGGAGAAAAAATCTATATCCTACATTCATAATTTCAACAAGTGGACAATAATACATAGAATTATGACAAAACATCCTTATCCTACACTAATAATTTTAGCCAAGAAAGGGAGATCCAATTGCATAAAATTTACCAATTAGAAAGGCAAACCCATCGTACTTGTTTAAGACAAAGCAACCTTGTCCCTTGTCTTAAGAACATATTATCATAATTTTCAAAATATAAATCTCCTTTTGCTATTTATATCGTGAGTAAGGAAGAGGAAGACAAGAACATGAGTTGTTTTTTCCCCAAAAAACAACCAAGTACATCCTAATTGTGATAAGGTAGACCTCTGATCATGAAAGGTAAACCATTTGATAGTTTATTTAATCAAAACCCAACCCGACAACTTTATAATTTCATGCAAATAAGGGATAGGAAAAAATAGAAGCAAGGTAGAGTGAAGAAAGGAGAGAAAGAGACGAGAAAAAAGGAAGGAAGAAAAATGAGAAGTCTATAGGACTAAGTACTCAAGGTAAGTTAGGGAAAGGTGAATCCATCTTTCTTCTACATCCTTGGGGTTAAAAAACTCACCCTCCTTCTCTTATTTAAGCTGCTAAAAAAGCTAAGGGAAGGGAGGAATCTTGCTACTTCCTTTAAGAGGAAACAAGAAAAAGAATTCACTAAGTGAGCTAGGGAGATCTTTAGGTAGGTTTAACAATATCTCTTTTTGAAGAAAGGCTTTGAAATTTGTAACATTTATGTGGGATTTTGATGTTAGAACTTTGATTAAATTTACAATATTTGCTACTTTGATGATTGGTCATGGATGTTGTTATATCATGTTACATGTTATTTTGCATATGATAGATGTTTTGGACATTACAGTTGGTGTGGAAAGTTCTGCATAGGTATGACTATGGGTGGTAAAATTTTTATGATTTTTATGCTACTATTTTGAATATTTGAATGTGGTGAAAAATTGATGAAATATGATTAGATGTAAAGAAAATGGAAGAGAATTTAATATAATGATGAACTAAGACCTTAGGAAAGGATTGGTTAGGAAATTGGATTTCGTGGTATCTGGGGAAGCTTTTGTTTTTAAACTTCTGGGAAGAATCGGTTAGGAATTAAAAGAAATGATTAACATAAAAAATGTATATCTATGTCTGAATGATTTTTAGCCACTAGAATCATTTAATTTGGAGTCTATATGAGGGTGATATTTCCTAATATGTAAGCAGTGGTCAGAAAATGGTTAACCAGGAAAGAATCTGTTAGGTATGCTTTTGTGTTTGAATTTCTGGGATAAATCTATTGTGAATTAAAAGAAATTCTTAACATAAAAATTGTAGATATATGTTTCAAGGATTTTTATCCACTGGAATAATTCAAATTGGAAGTTATATAAGGGAGATATAGTCAGTTTAGTAAGAAAAGGTCAAAAACTTTCTAATTAGGGAAGAATTTGTTAAGTATGTTTCTGTGTTTGAATTTTTGGACAAAATATATAGGGAATTAAAAGAAATTGTTAACATAATAAATATACATATATGTATCATGGATCTATACGCTCTAAAATAACTTAATTTGGAGTCCATATGAGAAACTCTGCCTATATTCGTATAGCCGGTCCCAAGCCCGGATAAAAGAGGAGGGTTGTGTTAGGCGTGCGACAGCCAACGTAAAACTTTGTCGTAACCGCATGAACATGGATAAACAAAGCAATAGTGTTAAAGCTAGGTCGTTGCCCAGAAGCAACGCGCTGTATGGCTCGAGTGCAGTGTCAAAAGAGCAAGGGCCGCTGCATCGGCGCCCGGATGCAGTGAAAAATAAGCAAGGGTTCCCACACTTTAATGAACGGGTGTGGGCAAAGAAGTTAGTTCATGAGGGTAGGATCTGTTTTGGAACTTGGAATGTAGGCACACTTACAGGAAAATCAATGGAAATAGTTGATACTATGATTAGGAGAAGGATCAATATCATGTGTCTACAAGAGACTAAGTGGGTAGGAGAGAAGGCAAAAGAATTAGATTCTTCAGGTTTTAAGCTTTGGTACACCGGCAAGACAAGAACTAGTAATGGTGTAGGTATAATAGTTGATAAGGAGTGGAGAAACAATGTAGTAGATGTGAAAAGATTAGGAGATAGGATTATAGCTTTAAAAATTGTAGTTGAGCGGGATATTTTTAATGTTTTTAGTGTTTATGCACCCCAAGTTGGATTAGAGGAGCATCACAAGAGAACTTTTTGGGAAGATCTAGAAGGTTTGATTCAAGAAATACCTCTGGGAGAAAAGATTTTCCTAGGAGGGGATTTGAATGGTCATGTAGGGAGGGAATCGAAAGGATACGAGGGTATACATGGAGGTTTTGGATTAGGAGATGCAAATGAAGAGGGTAAAACTATCTTGGATTTTTCTTTAGCCTATAATTTTACCATAGCAAATACTTGCTTTAGAAAGCGGATAGAACATCTTATCACATACAAGAGTGGAGGAGCAAACTCTCAAATAGATTTTTTCTTGGTAAGGAAATCAGATAGAAAGTTCTGCACAAATTGTAAAGTCATACCCGGTGAGAGCTTGGCTACCCAACACAGGGTTCTAATTTTGGACGTACGAGTTATGAGAAGAGTAGAAAGAAAGAGTAAGAAAACAATCCCTAGAATTAGGTGGTGGTCTTTGAAGAATGAACAACAAAGGAATTTTCAAAGAAAAGTGGAGGAAGAGAGGCTTTGGGAGGTCCAAGGAAATGCTAATGATATGTGGGACGAGATGGCCAAAGGGATAAGGAATATAGCAAGAGAGATACTTGGAGAATCAAGAGGCGTTGGACCTAAGGGTAAAGAATCTTGGTGGTGGAATGCGGAGGTGCAAGATAAGATTAAGGTTAAGAGAGAGTGTTATAAGGAATGGCACTTATGTAAAGATAATGCAAATTGGGATAAATATAAAGTGGCTAAGAAAGACGCTAAGAAGGCTGTGAGTGAAGCAAGAACTAAAGCTTTTGAGGGGTTATATCAATCTTTAGGAACTAAGGAGGGAGAAAGAAAAATTTACAAGCTTGCGAAGGGTAGGGAAAGAAAGACAAGGGACCTAGATCAAGTGAAATGTATTAAAGATGAAGAGGGTAATGTTTTGGTAAGGGAGCATGATATCCACGCACGATGGAGGAGTTACTTTCAAGGACTTTTTAACGAAGGGCATGAGTTGACCTGTAACTCTGACAGACTTAATATTGCAGAAGAGGATCGTAATTATACTTTTTATCGTAGAATCCAAGAGTTTGAAGTAGAGAGGGCTTTGAAGAGAATGGATAATGGCAAAGCAGTAGGACCTGACAATATACCTATTGAGGTGTGGAAAAGTTTAGGAAGGAAGGGTATAAGTTGGCTCACTAAGTTGTTTAATGTAATAATGAAATCTAAGAAAATGCCGGATGAATGGAGGAGAAGTACTTTAATCCCTATATATAAAAATAAAGGAGACATACAGAATTGTTCCAATTATCGGGGGATTAAACTCATGAGCCACACTATGAAGCTATGGGAGAAGATTATTGAGCAAAGATTAAGACAAGAGACTCAAGTTACAGAGAACCAGTTTGGATTTATGCCAGGAAGGTCAACTATGGAAGCAATTTATTTACTACGGAGATTGATGGAAAGGTATCAAAGTAGGCAGAAAGATTTGCATATGGTTTTTATTGATTTGGAAAAAGCATATGACAGAGTGTTAAGAGAGATTCTATGGAAGGCTTTAGAAAAGAAAGGAGTGCGTATTGCGTATATTCGAGCAATCAAAGACATGTACGACAGGATAACGACTTGCGTGAGAACACAAAATGGGGATACAAAGGATTTTCCCACAACTATTGGACTACATCAAGGGTCTTCTTTGAGTCCGTATCTTTTTAATTTGATTTTGGACGCAGTTTCTGAACATATACAAGAGTTGGGGCCTCAGTGCATGATTTTTGCAGATGATATAGTCTTAGTTGGTGAATTGAAAGAGGAAATAAATTTGAAACTAGAGTCATGGAGACAAGCTTTAGAAACACATGGTTTTCGGATAAGTAGAAATAAAACAGAATATATGGAATGTATTTTTAGTAAGAGACGAACAAATACGAATGTAGACGTGAAACTTGGAGACTATATATTAAAACAAGTTACAAGTTTTAAATACCTTGGGTCTATTATACAAAATGACGGCGAAGTAAAGGAGGACGTAAATAATAGGATTCAAGCTGGATGGATGAAATGGAGGAAAGCTTCGAGTGTCATTTGTGATAAAAAAGTGCCGCTCAAAGTTAAAGGAAAATTCTACCGTACGGCTATAAGACCTGCTATATTATATGGTACTGAATGTTGGGCGGTTAAAAGACAACATGAAGATAAACTCAACGTTGCAGAGATGAGAATGTTGCGCTGGATGTGTGGACACACCAGAAGAGATATGATTAGAAATGAGTGCATTAGAGAGAAGGTTGGGATAGCACCTATTGTGGAGAAGATGGTTGAATCTCGCTTAAGGTGGTTTGGCCATGTGTGGAGAAGACCTGCAGAAGCACCAGTGAGAAGAGTAGATCGGATAGAGAATAGTCCAATAATTAGAGGTAGAGGGAGGCCAAAGAAAACAATAAGTGAAACTATTAAAAATGATTTAATAGTTAATAACTTATCTATTGATCTCATCCATGATAGGCCACTATGGCGCCGTTTGATCCATGTAGCCGACCCCACCTAGTGGGAAAAGGCTTAGTTGTTGTTGTTGTTGTTGTTGTTGTTGTTGGAGTCCATATGAGAGAAATATGATTGATTAATGAGTAAAGGTTAGAATCAATCTAAAATCCAAGGTGGTAAATGTATGTGTTTTTGTTTTTGATTTTCTGGGAATAATTAGCAAGGAATCTGAAGCAATAATAAACATGAAAGTTATATATAAATGTATTATCGTTTAATAAGCTTTGGAATCACCTCAATTGAAGTTTGTATGAGGGAGATATGGTATGATGTGTAAGTAGAGGTCTGAACCTACCCGAGAAGAAAAAACATTAAATTTAAAGGAGTAATAACACCACGATTACTTAAGATTTCACTAAAATGATCAACATAAGGGTTTTAGAGGATTGTCTTATCTTTCAATTGACACTAAGATCACTTCAATCGAATTTAAAATGAGGGTGTTATGCTTTGTTTATTAAAGAGAGGATAATAATATTTAAAATATAAGAAGAATCTTATAAATGAAAATAATAAATAACTAGTGTATGCCATAGCCATTGCCATTACATGAACTCCTTACCATCTTAAGTGTGCAATTTTGACATGGAAATATTTTATAAAGTGATATTTGAAACGATTATGTTCATGGCATGATTACTAATGATTTTTGGTAATAATTATATTTTGATGAAAATTTATGGCATGTGTGTATAATGAACATAGTTGTTATTGAAATCATATGTTTGACTATTAATCTAGAAAGAAAAGAAAAGAAAATAAATGAGTACAGTCAGATGAAAATCTGTCTGGTACACCAGTAGGGGACGCTCTACCTACGGCTATGATTATGTTAATGAGAAAAGAAAGTGTGGCATGTCAGATGGAGATAGAAAAGCCCGCACTGGAGAATAGAAAGTACTCACCCTGATTGGGGTAGCTTGGTATGAAAACAAGTTAATAGCCATCATATGATATTCTAAAATTAGTTAATCCTGCCATACAAGTCATTACTGTACGATTTTTATAGGTATAGATAAAGTGCATTCATGTGACCAAAGTTTTTTGCTGTAGCTTATACAGATAAACATGATGTAATGAGCTATATTTATTATGATTTATTGTTGAACCTACTGGGATTTATTTCTCACTATATTTCCATATCATGTTCAGAAAACTAAGTTATGCAGATATTCTGTATGACCGGATTTTAGCGTACGTTGAGTCGAGTTGGTTAAAATCCCGGTGAAGGTGCAAACACCCCCACCTGTATATCCTGAACTGGTCAATATGGATGAATAAAATGTAGACTTATATGTGTTTGATTTTTGTACATATGTTTTGATTAATAATGTGTACGTGAACCCAAAATTGTATAAGTGTTAATGGTATTTCTTAAACCTTATTTATGTTTAGTTAATTTAATTGAATGTTATTATAAGTTAAATAATTAGAAGTAAGAAGGTAATGACTTCATGGAATTTTAGAAATATACATATAAGTATATATGTAAAAAAAATGGAGTTGTTACATAATTGGTATTAGAGCAGGTCGATCCTATATGGCTAGTGGGTGGATGGTTATCTGAATTAATCTTATAGTGTCTTGAGTATGTTGTTGTTCTGCTGTGTAGGGGATCAGTGATTTTATATAGGTAAGAAATTACTAGTGTTTCTTATTTATATGCCAAGGTGGTGTTATGTTTATTGTTAAATATTTTTCAAACTAACTATTAGGCTAGATCAACTCAATAGCAGCATACTTTTGTTTTTGCCACAGTAGGAAATGGCACCACCAAGGACGAATTAGGCAAACAATGCAGAGGAAACCCTGCACAACCTTGCCACGGCAATTCGAGACCTGGTCACAAACACCAACCAAATTTTATAATACCTCTAGAATGCTAATAACCCAAATGGTGAGAATGGTGTTAATAACTAGATGGCAGAAAATGATAACGGTATATTTGAGTTCCTAAGGACTAGACCACCTTGTTTTCAAGGCGGCTTTGGCCCAATTGTAGTTGAAAGGTGGATAAAGGAGCTGGAGAAAATCTTTGAAGTTATGGGTTGTATTCAGGAGCATCAAGTTATGTTTGCTGCATATATGCTGAAAGATGAAGCAGAATACTGGTAGTGTGGAGCTAAAGAACTTTTAGCTCACCAAGGAAGGCAGATCACCTGGCAGGTGTTTAAAGACACCTTTTTAGAAAAGTACTTCCCAAGTACTATGTGGGCAGAGAAGGAGATTGAATTTCTCCAACTCAAGCAGGGTAACATGACCATAGATCAATACATCGCGAGGTTTAAGTTGTCTAAGTTCTCCTCTTACCTACGATTTAACCCCGATGAAGCATGGAAGGCTGTTAAATTTGAAGCAGGATTGAACCCAGAGATAAGGAATGTTGTTGTAGCTATGGAGATCAGGGAATTTGTACCACTGATAAGTAAATGCAGACTCTTGGACAAGAGCTTGAGGGCAATGGAGGATGACAAACAAAGATGAAACTTTTGGAAAAGGAAAAACAGGCCACAAAATTTTGGCAAAAATGTAAGAAGAAAAAGACAGGGTACTGGAAAGAAGCCAATGACTGCAAGTCCCTAACCCTTCCAATAAAACTTTTCCACAGTCAAGTGTATGGCCATGCTACATGGGATTAGATATTTGCTTCAAATACCAATAGAAAGTTTATTTTGCAAAGAACTGCCCACAGAATAAGGAGAAGCACCTGGAACCAAGACCTCAGTTGAAAGGAAGGGTTTTCACCCTGAGTGGACAAGAGGCAGCTCAATCCTTTGAAATGATTCAAGGTACATGCCACATTTGTAGATTTGCTCTTATGGTATGATTTGACTCTTGTGCTAGTCATTCATTTATATCATAAGAATATATTAAGGAGCTTCAGTATACTATTTTTGAAACCCCCTATGAACTATCTATAGTAACCCCCACGGGAAAAAGGGTCTTAACTTCCTCGAATATATGTAAGAAGTTAATGACTTCATCGAATTTTAGAAATATACATATAAGTATATATGTAAAAGAAATGGAGTTGTTACACAAAACATCTATATCCTACATTCATAATTTCAGCAAGTAGGTAGTAATACATGGCATTATGACAAAACATCCTTATCTTACACAAATAATTTCAGCTAAGCAAGGGAGACTCAAGCGATGGAAATTTGCCAATAAGAAAGGAAAACCTATTCTATTTGAGTGAGATAAAAGAAAAAGGAAATGAATCCCTTAATCAAAGGGACTTTGTCCCTTGTCTTAAGAGGATTTTATCATTATTTTGAAAATACAAATCTCTTTTTGCTATGCATATCTTGACTAAGGGAGAGGAAGACAAGAACATGAGTTGTCTTTCCCCAAAAAACAACCAAGTGTATTCTAATTGTGATAAGGTAGACCAATGATTATGAAAGTTGAACCACTTGATAGCTTATTTAAGCAAAACACATCCTTATAACATTATAATTTCATCCAAGTGAGGGAGAGGAAAGACATAAGCAAGGTAGAGTGAGGAAATGAGAGAAAGAGAGGACAAGAGAGGAGGAAAGAGGAAGGAGAAGTTTAAAGGACTAACTACTCAAGGTAAGTTGGCTAAATCTCCACTTGAATCCATCTTTTCTCTTCATCCTTGAGGTTCAAAAATCACCCTCCTTGTCTTATTTAAGTTGTTATAAAAGCTAAGGGAAGGAAAGAATCTTGCTACTTCCTTCAAGAGGAAATAAGAAAAATAATTCACTTAGTGAGCTAGGGAGATCTTTAGGTAGGTTTAATAATATCTCTTTTTGAAGAAAAATTTTGAAATTTGTAACATTTATATGGGATTTTGATCGTAGAACTTTGATGAAATTTACATTATTTGCCACTTTGATGATTGGTCATGGATGCTGCTATATCTTGTTACATGTTATCTTGCATATGATGGATGTTCTGAACATTTTGGTTGGTATGAAAAGTTATGCATAGGTATGGCTATGGGTGGTAAAATTTTAAAATTTTTACGCTGCTATTTTTTATATTTGAATGTGGTGAAAATTAATGAAATATGATTAGATATAAATTAGGAAAAAAATAGAAGAGGATGTAATAAAATGATGAACTAAAACTTTAGGAAAAGTTTGGTTAGGAAAGTATATTTCAGAATAACCAAGGATGCTTTTGTTTTTGAAGTTCTGGGAAGAATCAGTTAGGAATTAAAAGAAATGGTTAACATGAAAAATATAAATATGTGTTTGACGGATTTTTTAGCCACTAGAATCACTTAATTTGGAGTCTAGATAGGGGAGATATTGTCTGATTAGTAAGCAATGATTAGAAAATAATTAACCAGGGAAGAATCTGTTAGGTTTGCTTCTGTGTTTGAATTTCTGAGGAAAATATATAGGAAATTAAAAGAAATAATTAACATTCAATATATATATATATACATATATATATATATATATACATATGTATGTATATACATATATATATACATATGTATGTACATACATGTATATACATACATATGTATATATATATACATATATATATATGTATATATATATACATATATATATATGTATATATATATACATATATATATATGTATATATATATACATATATATATATATATGTATACATATATATACATATATATACATATATATATATATATGTATATATATATACATATATATATATATATACATATATATATATATATACATATATATATATATATATATATATATATATATATATATATATGTCTCACAAATTGTTAGCCACTAAAATCATTCAAATTGAAATTAATATGAGGGAGACATGGCGCACTTTCTCTTTCTTTACTCATTAACATAATCATAGCCGTTAGTAGGGTGTTCCCTACTGGTGTACCACACAGACCATCATGTGACTGTGCTTATTTCTTTTCTTTTCTTTTCTCATTAATAGCCAAAAATATGATTTCAATAACAAGTATGTACATTATACTCATATGCCATAATTTTTTTATCAAAATATAATCATTACCAAAAATCATTGGTAATCATGACATTAACATAATTGTTTCAAATATCACTTTATAAAATATTTCCATGTTAAAATTACACACTTAAGATAGTAAGGAGTGCATGAAATGGCAATGGTTATGGCATACATTAGTCATTTATTATTTTCATTTATAAGATCTTCTTCTTTTTTAAATATTATTTTTATCTCTTCATTTTCTTTATGCTTGGCCTCTAGTCAATTTCCTCCTACTTATATCATTTTCAAAACATGTTCTCACAAATTTAATACGGCATTTTTCTTCCATTTGGTTTCTATTAATATCCTATAATTAATGAGGTTCATTTAGGGTAGAAAAATGTTGAAAATAAGCTTTACCAACTTCCAACACGGCCTAAACGTATTCTATAACACGGTTTGGCCATTTCCTATAAAAAAAAACCATGCTTTAGGCTTCAAAATGCCCTTTCTAGCATAGAACATGGCCTGCCCGTGCCTTAGAATACGGCCATGCTCTATCTTGTGTTATTTCATGAAGTAGGATTTCGTCCTGCCTGACCTTCTCTCACTAATCAGAGTATAACGCCCTCATTTTAACTCTGACATAGGTGATCTTGGTGTCCATTTAAATATAAAGCAATTGTCTAAAACTATTATGTTGAACAGTTCAATGAAATCTTAAAGAATCTTGGTGATATTACTCCCTCAATTTCAACGTTATTTCTTCTCAGGTAGGTTCTGGCCTTTACTTACTAATCTGACCTTATCTCCCTCATATGAACTCCAAATTGAGTGATTCCAGTGGCTACCTTTCTGTGATACATATATTTATATTTTTTATGTTATCTAGTTATTTTAAATTCCTACATAATTTTCCCAGAAATTCAAACACAGAAGCATTCCTAACAGATTCTTCCCTGGTGAACCATTTTCTGACCACTACTAACTAATCTGACCATATCTACCTTATATGGACTCCAAATTGAGTGATTCCAACAGCTAAACATCCGTGAGACATATATCTATATTTTTTATATTACAATTTATTTTAATTACTAACTAATTCATCCCAGAATTTGAAAAACATAAGCTTCCCTGGTTACTCCGAAATCCAGTTTCCTACCCAAACCTTTTCTAAGGTTTTAGTTCATCATTTTATTTTGTCCTCTTCCATTTTTTCTTAATTTACATCTAATAATATTTCAGCAATTTTTCACAACATTTAAATATACAAAATAGCATCATAAAAATCTTAAAATTTTGTCACCCATAGCAATACTTATGTAGAACTTTCAACACCAACCTAAGTATTCATGATATAGCAACATCCATGGCCAATCATCCAGGTAACAAATATAGTAAATTTTGTCAAAGTTCTAGGATCAAAATCCTATATAAATGTTTTTAATTTCAAAGCTTTTCTAAAAAACAATATTACTAAACCTACCTAACAATCTGCCTAGCTCACTTAGTGAATTCTTTTTCTTGTTTCCTCTTGAAGGAAGTAGCAAGATTCCTCCCTTCCCTTAGCTTTTCTGGTAGCTTAAATAATAGAAGGAGGGTGATTTTTGAACCCCAAGAATGAAGAAGAATGATAGATTCAAGTGGAGATTAAGCTAACTTACCTTGAGTACTTAGTCCTCTAGACTTCTCCTTCCTCTTTCTTCATCTCTTCTCCTCTTCCTTTCTCCTTTCCTCACTCTACCTTGCTTATGTTTTTTCTCTTACTCACTTGGATGAAATTATAATGTTATAAGGGTGGGTTTTGCTTAAATAAACTATCATATGGTTAACCTTTCATAACCATGGGTCTACCTTATCACAATTAGGATGCACTTCAGTTCTTTTTGGGAAAAAAAATTCATGTTCTTATCTACCTCCCTTAGTCGAGATATGCATAGCAAAATGAGATTTTTATTTTGAAAATCATGTTAAAATGTTCTTAAGACAAGGGATAAGGTCCTTTTGATTTAGGGATTTATTTCCTTTTTCTTTTGTCTTAATCAAGTATGATAGGTTTTCCTTTTTAGGTGGCAAATTTTCAGTACTTGAATCTCCCTTGCTTGGCTGAAATTATTTATGTAGGATAAGGATGTTTTGTCATAATGCTATGTATTATTACCCACTTGTTGAAATTATGAATATAGGATATAGATGTTTTGTCCTAAAGCCATGTATTACTACCTACTTGTTGAAATTATGAATGTAGGATATAGATGTTTTGTCTTAATGCCATGTGACATAATCTTGATTATTATTACACTACTATTTCCTCACATGATTCTTATTTTTCCTTCTTGGATTTGGGCTCATTCTTACCCATTTCCTTTGCTTTGGCTAAAATTCTACTTTTCATGAAGGGTTTGGTCACTTTTGCATGATTTTTTTGGTTATAAGTCAAACTTCTATATCCTAGTCCAAGACTATGTTTTATTTCCTCCTTAAGCTATTCGCTTGCTAAAAATTTATGTGAAGTGGAAAAAACTCTATATAAAGTATCCATAGGTGAAAGCCCAATTTTTAGGTGGAGATGTTAAACTTAGTAACTCTAGCTCTTGAATTAGGAAAAATTACCCTAATTCAATCTTCTTGAAATTTTAAGACCTTTACTTACTTCACAAAAATTTATCTTCCTTACCCAAGAATTTTTCCTCTTTTTAGTAAGTTATTTCTAATTTTTTCTATTAGGTTTTCTCTCTTTACCTATTCCCTTAATGTTAGAAACATTTTCTATGCATACACATAAGGTGAAGAACTTCTAAGGATTATATTTTTTTAGATATCTAAAAATTGTCTAATAAATTTAATTTTATTAATTAATTATTTATGTACCTTTATTAATAAAAGAAACGAAATTATGGATGTTACATTGAATATTTATGTACCTTTATTAATAAATGAAACGCAATTAGGGATGCTATACTGACCACTTGACTTTTTAAGCAAAACCCACCCTTAGCACATGAGAATTTCGGCCAAGTGATGGAGAGGAAAAAATAGAAGCAAGGTATATATATATATATCTATCTAAAATTCCATGAAGTCATTACCTCTTGACTTTTAACTATTTAACTCATAATAACATTCAAGTAAATTAACCAAACATAATTAAGGTTTATGAAATACCATTAACACTTATACAATTTTGGGTTCACATATACATTGTTAATCAAAACATTTGTACAAAAATTAAACACATATAAGTCTACATTTTATTCAACCATATTGACTAGTTCCGGATATACAGGTGCGGGTGGTTGCACCTTTACCAAGATCATAACCAACTTGACCCAACGTACATTAAAGGTTGATCATAGAGAATATCTGCATAACTTAGTTTTTTGAACATGATATGGAAATATAGTGAGAATAAAATCCTAGTAGGTTCAATAATAAATCATAATTATCATCAATATAGCTCATCATATGATGTTCATCTATATAAACTACAACAAATATCTTTAGGTCACATGAATGCCCTTTATCCATGCACATGAAAATCATATAGTTATGACACGTAAGGCATGAATAACTATTTTCATAATATCATATGATGGCTGTCAACTTATTTTCATATCAAGCTACCCTGATCGGGGTGAGCACTTTCTAATCTCTAGTACGGACTTTTCTCGCTCCGTCCAACATGGCACACTTTCTTTTCTCTTTAATAAATAAAAAAAATTAGGGATGTTACACTTCTCTTATTGAAGCTGTTAGAAAAGACTAGGGGAGAGATGAATCTAGTCATTCCTTCAAGGGAAAACAAGAAAAGGAAACTCACTAAGTAAGTTAGGGGGATTTGTAGGTAGGTTTAACAATATTTCTTTTTGTAGGGAGATTAGTATGGAAATATCTGCATGCCTATGGCTATGGGTGGCAAAATTTTAGGGCTTTTGTGCTACTGTTATAGGTATTTGAATGTGGTAAAAATGGGTGGATGATGATTAGATTGGTAAAAATAAGTATGGCCTTAAACACCTAAAAAAAGTCAATGATAAATTGCTATTGAAAATACCCCTAATGATGTATGATTATGTTTTTCTTTTGAAGTAGATGATGGAATATTTTAAATTAAGTAAGAAAGATAATTAAAATTTTGAAATGAACAACCTTATGGTTAGGTGGAAATTAGGAACAAAAATGGAAAAGGACTTAATAAAAGAGGTAACTAGAATGTTAGGAAATGTTAGGCTAAGAAAGTTGGAATTTGGAGTAACCAGGAAAGTTTTTTATTTCAAATTTTTGGGAGAAATTTGTAAGGCATTAAAAGAAATGGTTAACATTAAAAACGTAGATATATATCTCACGGATTTTTAGCCACTGGCATAACTTAATTTGGAGTCCATATGAGAGAGATATGGTCTGATAAGTAAGCAGAGGTTAGAACCAACTTGAGAAGAAATAATAGTGAAATTGAGGGAGTAATAAAACCAATATTTCTTATGATTTTTCTAAAATGTTCAACATAATAGTTTTAGAAGATTGTCTTATATTTTCATAGGCTCTAGAATTACTTGATTTTGAGTTCAAATGAAGGATATATGTTCCAAAAAGTGACAAGAGGTCTGTGTCCAAAAATCCAGAATGCATTTTAGGCCTTAATTCTTAAAGAAGCAGTATTTTTCCAATAGAAAGTAGTACTAAAAATCTCAGTAAGTAAATGAAAAATAATGTATAAAGATTATAGGTAAGAAAGGTGATAAAATGAGATTTTTATGAACAAGAGTATGTGTTGAAAATAATTAAAGTAAGAGGAAAGTGACTAGATGCCAAAATAAAGAAAATAAAGATATAAAATAATATTTAAGAAAGAAAAAGAATCTTATAAATGAAAATAATAAAGAATTAGTGTATGCCCTAGCCATTGCCATTGCCTGAAAACTTTACCATCCTAAATATGTTATTTTGGCATGATTATGTTTTGTAAAAATGATTTTTGAAATGATTATGCTTTGATGAACAAATGTGACATGTGGGTGTAACATCCCTAATTTCGTTTATTTTATTAATAAAGATATATAAATATTTAATTAAGGAAAGAAAACTTATTAAAAAATTTTTAGATATCTAAGAAAATATAAGCCTTAGAAATTCTTCACCTTTTGTGTATGCATAGAAAATGTTTCTAACATTAAGGGAACAGGTAAAGAGAGAAAACTTAATAGGAAAAATTAGAAAGAACATCCTAAAGAGAGGAAAAATTCTTGGGTAAGGAAGATAAATTTTTGAAAGTAAAGGTCTTGAAAATTTAAGAAGATTGGATTAGGGTAATTTTTCCTAATTCAAGAGCTAGATTTCCTAATTTTAACATCTCCACCCATAAATTTGAGCCTTTACCTATGGACACTTCATATAGAGTTTTTCCAATTCACATGAGTTTTTAGCAAGCCAATAAGATAGCTCAAACAAGAGATACAAGATAGACTTGGACTAGGATATAAAAGTTGGACTAATAGCCCAAAAATCAAGAAAATGTGACCAAGCCGTCCATGAGAGGTAGAATTTTAGCCGAAGCAAAAGAAATGAGTAAGAATAAGCCCAAATCAAAGAGGGAAAATTAAGAACCATGTGATTAAATAGTAGTGTAATAATAATCAAGATTAGGTCACATGGCATTTGGACAAAAGATCTATATCCTACACTCATAATTTTTGCAAGCCATGTGATGATATAGTAGGTAATAATACATGGCTTTAGGACAAAGCATCTTTATCCTACACAAATAATTTCAGCAAAGCAAGGGAGACTCAAGGTATGGAAATTTGCCACTTTGAAAGGCAAATCTATCATACTTGAGTGAGAAAAAAGAAAAAATAAATGAATCCCTAAATTAAGGGAACCTTTTCCCTTATCTTGAGAATATATCTTGACTAAGGGAGAGGAAGACAAGAACATGAGTTATCTTCCACCAAAAAGACCCCAAGTGCATCCTAATTGTGATAAGTTAAACCCATGATTATGAGAGGTGAACCACTTGATAATTTATTTAAACAAAAATCAACCTTATAACATTATAATTTTGTCCAAGTGAGGGAGAGGAAAAAAAAAGCAAGTTAGAGTGCGGAAAGGATAGAAAGAGAAGAGAAGAGAGGAAGCAAGAAGAATGGGAAGTCTAGAGAACTAAGTACTCGAGGTAAGTTAGCTTAATCTTCACTTGAATCCATATTTTCTCTTTATCCTTGGGGTTCAAAACTCACCCTCCCTCTCTTATTCAAGCTGTTGGAAAAGCTAAGGGAAGGAAAGAATCTTGCCATTTCCTTGAAGAGGAAACAAGAAAAATAATTCACTAAGTGAGTTTGAGAGATCTTTAGGTAGGTGTAACAATATCTCTTTTCGAAGAAAAGCTTTGAAATTTGTAACATTTATATAGGATTTTGTTCTTAGATCTTTGATGAAAATTTACAAAATTTGCTACTTTGATGATTGGCCATGAATGTTGCTATATCATGTTACATGTTGATCTTTCATATGATGGATGTTTTGAATACTTTGGTTGGTGTGAAAAGTTCTGCGTAGATATGGCTATTGGTGGCAAACTTTTTGGCCTTTTATGCTACAGTTATGTATATTTGAATGTGGTGAAAAATTGATAGAATATTATTAGATTAATAAAATGATTATGGCCTTAAACACTTAGAAGAAGATCGTGAGAAATTTCTATTAGGAAACACCCTTAATAATTCATGATTTGAGTTCTATTTTCTTGAGAAGTAAATGATGGAATATTTTAAATTAAGTGTAAAGAATCTAATTAAAATAAATAAATAAAATAAGGAAAAAAATGAAAAAGAACATAATAAAATGATGAACTAGATCCTTAGGAAGGGTTTGATTTGAAAACTAGTTTTTGCAGTAACCAGGAAAGCTTTAGTTTTTGAAATTATGGGAAGAATAGGTTAAGAATTAAAAGATATGGTTAACATAAAAAATGTAGATATATGTCTTACAGATATTTAGCAACTAGAATCACTCACTTTGGATTCCATATGAGGGACATACGCTCATATTACTAATCAGTGGTTAGAAACTAGCTAACCAGGGAAGAGTCTGTTAGGTAAGATTATGTGTTTGAATTTTTGGGCAAAATCTGTATGGAATTAAAGGAAATTTATAATATAGTAAATATAGATATATGTCTTATGGATGTTCAGCCGCTGAAATAACGTAATGTGAAGTCCATAGAAAGGAGATATGGTCAAACTGGTAAGTAGAGGTTAGAATCTACTAGAGAAGAAATTACATTGAAATTGAGGGAGTAATAACACCAATATTCCTTATGATTTCACTAAAATGTTCAACATAATAGTTTTATAGGATTGTCTTAGATTTAAATGGATACTATGATCACTTCAATCGTAGTCAAAATGAGAGATTTATGCTATGATTAGTGAGAGAATGTTAGGTTGGATGAAAACCTGTATCAGGGGACAACACACAACACAAAGCATAGCCATGTTCCAAGACACGGCAAAGTCATGTTCGGTGCAGATAAGGAATTTTTGAAGCCTAGACTATGCATGTTTAACAAGAAATGGCCACGTCGTGTTATAGGACACGGCCAGGCCATGTTTGGAGTAAGTAAAGCTTATTTTTAATATTTTTCTACCCTAAATGAACCTCATTAACTATAGGGTAATAATAAAAACCAACTTAGAGAAGAATACTCTATCCAATTTGTGAGAACATGTGTTGAAAATGATATAAGTAGGAAAAAAGTGACTAGAGGCAAAGCATAGAGAAAATGAAAAGATGAAAATAATATTTAAGAAAGAAGAAGAATCTTATAAATAAATAAAAATAAATGACTAGTGTATGTCCTAACCATTGCCATTGCATGAACTTCTTACCATCTTAATTGTGTAATTTTGACATGAAAATATTTTTATAAAGTGATATTCAAAAGTGATTATGATCTTGGCATGATTGCATTTTACCAATTATTTTTGGTAATGATTATGCTTTCATTATAAATTATGGCATGCGAGTATAATGAACATACTTGTCATTGAAATCATATTTTTGGCTATTAATGTGAAAAGAAAAGAAAAGAAAACAGACGAGCACGGTCACATGGCGGTCTGTGTTGTGTACCAGTAGGGGATGCCCAAATCATAGTTATGATTATGAAAAGGCCGTACCGAAAAGTAGAAAGTACTCACCCTGACTGGGGTAGCTTTATATGAAAATAAGTTGATATCCATCAAATGATATTCCAAAAATAGTTATTTATGCCATACATGTCATTACTGTACAATTTTCATGTGCATAGATAAAGTGCATTCAGGTGACCTAAGACATTTGCTATAATTTATACATATGAACATAACATGATGAGTTATATTGGTGATAATTATGATTTATTGTTGAACCTACTGGAATTTTAATTCTCACTATATTTCCATATCATGTTTAGAAGACTAAGTATGCAAATTTTCTCTATGATCAACTTTTAGCGTACGTTGGGTCGAGTTGGCTAAGATCCCAATAAAGGTGCAACCACCTGCACCCGTATCCCCAAAATTAGTCAACATGGATGAATAAGCTATAGAAATATATGTGTTTGATTTTTGTATAGATGTTTTTAATTAATGATGTGTATGTGACCCAGAATTGTATCAGTGTTAATGGTATACCATAAACCTTAATTTTATATATATATATATATATATATATATATATATATATATATATATATATATATATATATATATATATATATGTATGTATGTATGTATGTATCTAAAAAAATAGAGTTGTTACTTAATTGGTATTAGAACGAGGTTAATCCTAGATGGCCAGTTGGTGGATGGCTATCTAAATCGATCTTATAGTGTCTTGAGTATGTTTATTGTTATGTTGTGTAAGGGATTAGTGCCAAGGTGGTGTTATGACAGCTGTAAATATTTTGAACTAACTATTGGGCTTGATCAACTCAATAGCAGCATAACTCAGTTTTTGCCACAGTAGGATATGACACTACCGAGGATAAACCCTGTAAACAATTCAAAAGAAACCCTGCACAGCTTGGCTATAGTAATTCAAGACCAAGTCACAGCCACCAATCAAATTTGACAACATCTCTAGAATAGTAACAACCTGAATGGAGAAAATAATGCAAACAACCAGGTGGCTAGAAATGATAATGGAATATCTGAGTTCTTGAGAACCAGACCACTTTTTTTCTAAGGTAGCTATGACCCAACAGTAGTCGAAAGGTGGATAATTGAATTGGTGGAGATCTTCGAGTTGAAGGGCTGCACTAATGAGTAACAGTTTATTTTTGTTACATATATGCTAAAGGATGAAATTAAGTGTTGGTAGCGAGGGGGCAGAGAGCTGTTAACTCGCCAAAGGAGGCAGATCACCTGACAGGTGTTTAAGGACATTTTCCTGGAGAAGTACTTTCCAAGTACTGTGCGAGGCGAGAAGAAGATCAAATTTCTCTAATTCAGATAGGGTAACATGTCGGTATATCAATACATCGCTAAGTTCGAGGATCAAATTTCCAAGTACTGATGAAGCATGGAAGGCTATTAACTTTAAAGCAGGAGTAAACCTAGAAATTAGGAATGCGGTGATAGCCTTGAAAATAAGGGAGTTTGTGCCTTTGATAAATAAATATAGACTTTTGGAGAAGATTTTAAGGGTAGTGGGGGACGAGAAGTAGAGGCGAAATCTGTGGAAGAGGAAGAAAGATTTTTCCAACCCTAGAAAAAACTTGACGAAAAGAAGATATGGAGTCAGTAAAAGGCAATTGACTGCAATTCCCTGGCCTTTCCAACAAGACCTCACCAGAGTCAAGTGCACTAAGTGCGAACGTATATATGGTAACCAGCTACATGGGATCAGATGTCTGCTTCAAATGCGAACAAAAGGGTTATTTTATGAAGAACTACCCATAGAATGTGGGGAAGCAGTCAAAAGAGAGGCCTCAGGTGAAAGGAAGGGTTTTCACCCTGAGCGGCCAAGAGGCAACTCAATCCTTCGAAATGATTCAAGGTATATGCTACATCTATAGATTTGCTCTTATGGTGTTGTTTGACTCTGGTGCTAGTCATTCTTTTCTATCGAAAGAATGTATTGGGGAGAAACAATATCCTATTTCTAAAACCCCATATGAGTTATCTGTAGTAACCCTCACAGGGAAAAGGGTCTTAACTTCCTCTGTATGTAAAGATTGTCAGGTCACCATCCAGGAGAAAGCTTTTTCTATAGACCTCATATGACTACCTTTAAGAAGTATTTATGTCATTCTAAGGTTAGAATAGATGTCTAAAAATTGGGTCTTCCTAAATCGTTACACCAAGACTGTTGAATTTCTACCTCCTACTCCACAAGAGGAGATGCAATTATTGATGCTAAATGCCAATCAAGTCAATTGGGAGTTGAAGAGTGGAGTACTTGGTTACCTTCTTTTGTATTTATCAAACCTAGAAGTCGAACTGAAGCTTAATGAAATCCCAATAGCTAATTTTCCTAAAGTATTTTGACCAGATATTCTAGGCTTACCTTCCGAGAGAGAGAGATAGAGTTCTCTATTAATTTCTTACCTGGGACAGGGTCTATCTCTATTGCACCTTATAGAATGGCCTCGAAGGAGCTACAGGAACTCAAGAAATAGTTGGAGGAATTTTTAGACAAGCCATTCATTAGACCAACTGTATCACCTTGAGGAGCTCCTATATGATTTGTTAAGAATAAATATGGGAGCCTGAGACTATGCATACACTATAGACAACTAAAGGAGAACATGACATACCAGCTAGTACCAGCATCCATATTAGACACTGTCATGAAGCAATTGAGGAATAAAATGATTCCCCTAGTTAAGGTTTTATAGGAAGGTTTGACTCCGAAAGAATCAACTTAGGAGTTGGAAGAAGTCATGAGGAAGAAATATCAGGAATTGCTCTTATTAGGTAATTTCTAAAACTTTGAGGACAAATTTTTTTTGTGAGAAAATGTAACAAGTCAAAAGAATTTCCAAAATTGAAAAGTCATCCTTGAAAATATCCATAAATTGCTCTACCACTTTGGTGAAAATTGCCATCATACATCATTGAAAAGTTAATAGAGCATTGCATAAGCCAAATGGCATACTCCGAAATGCAAAGGTGCCATAAGGGTATGTGAATGTGGTCTTGTGCTAGTCCTCAGGTGCTATAGCAATCAGATTGTATCCTGAATACCCATCTAGGAAACAGTAGTAGTCTCTTCCAACAAGTCTGTCTAACATTTGGTCAATGAATGGCAAAGGGAAATGGTCTTTTCTGGTGCTTTTGTTTAGGTTCCTGTAGTTCATGCAAATCCTCCAACCAATCACAACCTTGGTGGGGATGAGCTCCGTAATATCCAAAAAAATTTATTTTTAATTAATATTTTATTATAAACAAGTATATTTTTTAAAATGACTATGCATGTTTTGTTGGAAGTAAATAAATTTTTGTTTAAAATAATTATTGTTTTGCTTAAAATAATTACATTGTCCTTTAATAAATTTTTGTTGTATTTTTACAAGTATTCTTTCTTTTATTATGTATAAAGATATTTTTTTGTGATTTATTTTATTAAGATTTTTATAAATAAAAATCATGATCTAAGAGTTTAACTAAAGGTTTATGTGAATGTAAATTTTTAGAAATTTTTGGGATGTTTTAGGATGAAAAATAGTATTTATATGAATATATATGAAATAAAAAAAATCTAAATATTTAATTATTAAATAATAATAAAAATTATTATTATAAAAATAAAATAAAAGAGGAGGAAACGGGAAGCGAGGAGACGGAAACTGAAGTTTGCATATTTTGATGAATAGTGATAAATAGTAACCTTCAATTTTCTCTTTAGATCTGGAGTGCCTATTAGTTTTCAATCTCAAAACTGAGGGTACAACTGGATTTAGGACAGAGAATACTATAGTTTTGACCAATTAATTTTTCAAATCAGCCGTTGAATCGCTGTAGATTTGAAGTAGAAAATCTCACAAAAAGTTAAGTTCTAAAAATCTTACTTAGAGACTTCAAATTGGAAATTTGACACCATAGATGGATTCAGGAGCTAGATAAACCTTAAGATATGAAATTTTTCAGTTATCTGACAGCTTTTTGTTCTTGGTGAATAGTATTTTTTGGTGATGAATAGTATTTTCCGGTGATGAATAGTATTTTCTGGCTCACTGAGTTGATCTGAGAAGTCATAGGAAGGATTATTTGCTCACTGAGTTGTCAAACTCACTACACGATATTTCTATATTTTTCATATAAGAATATAGAGTTTTATCTTTTCCCTTCAGATGGGTGATGAGCTAAGCAACATTTTCTCTAGTGAGCCTATTTTGTTTCCAAGGCTCCTAGATTTTGATTTATATTGTACTTGTACTCTAAAGTATGCTCTATATGCCATAGATAGGATCCCTACTTCTGCTGTACTATGATGTTTACAGATTTGGTATATATATGGAAATACATATATGTAAAATAATGCATTATACATGTTATGGAAAATATATGATCGTAAAGTATGTGTTTTACGTGCTCTAAAATTAGGGGTGTGACAAGTTGGTATTAGAGCATTAGGTTTCCCTGTGGCTATCAGAGCAAAGAATTTTGTAGTAGGACTTTGATTATGGTTATGTAACCGCGGACATATTTATACTTACGGTGCTGTTGTGGAATTCTATAGGGTGTCATCATCTTCTTTCTTCTGACTCTTTTCCTTAGATATGCAATGTTTAAACATTAATTCGTATATTCTAGACGGTGCTTCTTGAGTATGGACTACCAGTTCAGCTTTTGAATTCATTTTGATGAACAGTAAAAAAAGAACCCTCTTAGGTGCAAAGAAAAAGAATTAGCTGAAATTAAAAAGATTTCATCCAAACAAAAAGATAATGGCTTGTTTGGATGTCAAGAAGGTTTGAATTGGTTGTTTGATTTGCTTATGTAAATCGATAATATGAATGGCTAACATAATATTGATAGTGGGTTATGATGTGATCGATGTTGTTAGCTCCAAGATAACAATTTGCAATAAAGTGAGTATTTTGGAAATAGATATAAATCTCTTCTTGGATGGATGAGTTGGAATCTATGTATATAAGATTTGACAAGCTGTGGGGTAGATTGAATTTAAGAGCAAGGAATCTATGAAGATAATGTTTTCAATGATAGATTTTATTGATATAAAGGATTTGCAGATAGTTTGATTTTCAATAATATTATGTATAAGAATTATGAGAAAGGAAGGTTTGCCCATAGAAATTTAAAATTTGAGGCATGCAAAATGGGTTATTCATGTGAAGGACTCTCAGATAGACATAAACTTTTCATGATTGATTATTAAGACATTGCATAAGCATGTTAAAGAATAAAGTCAAAATGGGTTGACCTTGTTTGATTGTTTTGAAGTGCGTTCTAGTTGATACAGTATGAAGATATCATCAATAGCATAAAAGGTTAGTAAAGGAGTTGCAGGTAGTGAACAATCAGTGGAAGCATGTACCCAGTAATTTAATTTCAGCTTTAGCAGCCCATAAGTTATTACAAAAATGGTGCTAAGGATATTTGGCAGTGGTGAGATATGTTGACATAAAGTATACCAATGTAGATCAAGTTCCAATGGTTAGAGAATTTTATGATGTATTTTTTTGAGGAATAGTTAGGATTATCCTAAAACGTAAAATATAATTTGGTATTGATTTACTTCTTGGAACCCAACCAGTGTTTATACCCCCATATAGAATGGCACCGACTAGACTCAAAGAATTGAAGGATCAGTTGTAAGACAAGGGATTGATATGCTCTAGTACTCTTCTTGAGGTGCTCCAGTCCTATTAGTAAAAAAGAAGAAGGATGGATCACTACAATTATGCATAGATTACAGATAATTGAATAAAGTGATAGTGGGTAATAAATACCCATTACCTCGTAGAGATGATTTGTTTGATCAACTATAGTGTACTCAATGTATTTTAAAAAAATTGATTTGAGATGTAGGTATCATTAATTGAGGATAACGGAAAAGGATATTCCGAAAACTGCTTTCAGAACACGGTAAGGGCACTATGAGTTCTTAGTAATTCCATTTGATTTAACAAATGCCCCAGTTACATTCATAGATTTGATGAATAGAGTATTTAAACATTTCTTAGATCAATTTGTTATTGTATTCATAGATGATATCTGGGTATAATCAAAGAGTTTTGACAAGCATGAGCAACATTTAAGGATAGCGTTGTAAATCCTAAGAGAATACCAGTTATATGCTAAATTTTCAAAATGTGAATTTTGCCTTAGTAGTGTTATTTTTCCTAGGGCATGTGATTACCAAGGATGATATTCAAGTTAATCCTCAAATGGTAGAAGCAGTGCAGTAATAGCCACGTTCTACCATAATTACAAAGATTTGTAGTTTTCTTGGTTTAATAGGTTATTACGGTAGATTCGTTAAAGATTTTTTTTTCGAAAAATTACTGCTTCTTTGACGAGATTGATAAGGAAAGGAATAAAGTTTGACTAGTCAGATGAATGTGACAGAAGTTTCCAGAAACTAAAGGAATGTTTGACTAGATGCCAACATTGTCTATTTCTTCAGGTACCGGAGAACACACAGTATACTGTGATGCATCGAGAATTGTATTAGGGTGTGTGTTGATGCTACACGGTCGAGTTATTGCATATGCATCTAGACAGCTTAAACCACATAAGCAAAATTATCTGACTCATGATTTGAAAATGACAGTAGTGGTTTTTGCTTTCAAAATTTTGGAGGTATTATTTGTATAGTGAGACATGTGAAATCTATACAGATCATAAAAGTCTCAAATACATTTTCCAATAAAAAGATCGTAACTTGAGACAAATATGATAGATAGAATTACATAAAGATTATGATTGTACAATATTATATCATCTAGGTAAGGTCAATGTAGTGGCTTATGCATTAAGCAAAAAGTCAATGAATAGTTTGGCTAATATGACAATAGTAAGAAGGCTGTTTATTAAAGAAATACATAAGTTAGAAAGTCATGAGATAGTATTGGAAGTAAAGCAGCCTGGAATACTATTGGCCTATATACAGTTTCAATCATCTTTGGTTGAGCAGGTGAAAAAAGCACAGGAAGATAATGCCTATTTATGCAAGAAAATTGAAGAGGTGAAAAATGGCAGCAATATTGAATTTACTATAGACTCTGAAGGAATTTTGAGATTGGGTAAGTGATTGTGTGTACCTAATAAAAAAGAACTTAATAAAGAGATTTTAGAGGAAGCCCATAGATCCATAAATACCATTCATCCTAAGGTAATTAAAATGTATAAAGATCTAAAAGAAATTTATTGGTGGGACGATATGAAGAAAGATATAGCTGATTATGTTTCTCAGTGTTTAACATGTCAACAAGTAAAGGAAAAACATCAAAGGTCTGTGGGGTTACATAAACAAATAGAAATACCTGAATAGAAATGAGAAAGAATAACTATGGATTTTGTTATAGGGCTACCGCAGACACACAAAAAAAGGTTTGACTCAAGTTATCATTGAAAGGTTGACTAAATCAACACAGTGAAAACCACATATAACGTAGATCAGTATGCAAATTTGTATTTAAATAAGATAGTGAGACTTCATGAGGTACTGATATCGATTATTTTTTATCAAGGACCACAATTCACAGTTTTTTTGTGGAGAGAGTTTTAGACGAATGAATAGCTACCAAGATAATATACAAATGGCACTATTTGAGGTTTTACATGAAATATCGTAGGTTTCCTAATAGGTGATTGAGTAAATAACATAAATTATAGCATGGAGAAATGTAACATCCCGTAATTTTTAGATATTTTCCTTAGAAATTCTTCACCTTACATATATGCATAGAAATTGTCTAATATTAATGGAATAGGTAAAGAAAGAAAACCTAAGAGGAAATATTAAAAATAAACATGCTAAAGAAAGGTGAAATTCTTAGGTAAAGAAAGATAAATTTTTGTGAAGTAAGTAAAGGTCTTAAAATTTCAAGAAGATTGGATTAGGGGAATTTTTCTTAATTTAAGAGCAAAAGTTACTAAGTTTAGTATCTCCACCCCTAAATTGGGCTTTTACCTATGGACACTTCATATAGAGTTTTTCCACTTCACATAAGTTTCTAGCAAGCCCATTGGATAACCTAAACAAGAAATAAAACATAGACTTGGACTAGGATATAGTAATTGGACCAATAGCCCAAAAATTATGAAATGTGACCAAGCCCTCCAAGAAAGGTAGAATTTTATCCAAAGCAAAGAAAATGGGTAGGAATAAGCCCATAATGGGTAGGAATAAGCCCAAATCCAAGAGGAAAAATAAAATAAAATAAATTAGGTGATGATATAATAATGTAATAATAATAAAGATTAGGTTACATGGCATTAAGACAAAAATTTAGCAAGTGGTGTGATTCTACATTCATCATTTTGGCAAGTGGCATAATAATACAAGGCTTTAAGACAAAAACATCTATATCCTACACTCATAATTTTAGTAAGTGGTATAATAATACATGGTATTAGGACAAAACATTCCTATCCCACACAAATAATATCAACCAAATAATGGAGATTCAAGGGCTAGAAATTTGCCACCTAAAAAGGCAAACCTATCATACTTGTTTAAGACAAAAGAAAATGGAAATGAATCCCTAAATTAAAGGGACCTTGTCCCTTATCTTAAGAACATATCATCATAATTTTTAAAATACAAATCTCCTTTTTCTATGCATATCTTGACTAAGGAAGAGGAAGACAAGAACATAAGTTGTTTGTTTTCCAAAAATTCAACAAAGTGTATCCTAATTGTGATAAGGTAGACCCATGAACATGAAAGTTGAATTATTTGGTGGTCTATATAAGAAAACCCACCCTTACAACATTAGAATTTCATCCAAGTGAGGGAGAGGGAAAATAGAAGCAAGGTAGAGTGAGGAAAGGAGAGGAAGAAAGGAAAAAAGAGGAAGGAGAAGTCTAAGGGACTAAGTGCTCCAGGTAAGTTTAACAATATTTCTTTTTGAAGAAAACTTTTGAAACTTATAATATTTATATGAGATTTTGATCTTAGAACTTTGATGATTGGTCATGGATGTTGCTATATCATGTTACATATTGATCTTGCATGTGATGTATGTTTGAATACTTAGGTTGGTGTAGATAGTTCTGCATGGTTGTGGTTATGGGTGGCAGAATTTTTATCTTCGGTGTTTTAATTTCTTGGAACAATCTATAAGGAATTAAAATAAATGGTTAACATATGAATTATAGATATGTGTGTCATGGATTTGTAGCCACTGGAATCACTTAATGTGGAATACTTATGAGGGAGATATGGACAGATTAGCAGGTAGAGGTCAGAACCTACCCGAGAAGCAAAAAACCTGTACTTTGAGGGAGTAATATCACCAATATTTATTACTATTTTGCTGATATGATTAACATAATAGTTTTATATAATTGTCTTAGCTTTCCATAGACACCAAAATCACCTCAATCGGAGTTAAAATGAGAGCGTTATGCTATGATTTGTGAGCAAAGATCACAGAGCACGGCCAGTCCGTGTTCTGGGTGCTTCAAGAACGGGCTAGCCGTGTTCGGGGCTGTTTTTGAGTACATTTGAAGTATTTTTAAAGCATGGTCGTGTCCTGGAACATGGCCAGACCGTGTTGGAAGCTGGTTAAGCCTATTTTCAACATTTTTCTACCCTAGATGAACCTCATTAACTATAGAGTAATAGTAGAAATCAAATTGGAGAACAATGCTCTATAAATTTGTAAGAACATGTGTTGGAAATGATATAAATAAGAAGAAAATTACTAAAGGCCAAGCATAAAGAGAAGGTTAGATATGATAAAAACCTGCATCAAGAAAATAAAGAAATAAAATTAATATTTAAAAAAAAGACGAATCTTATAAATGAAAATAATAAATGACTAGTATATGCCATACCCATAGCCATTGTATGAACTTCTTACCATCTTAAGTGTAAAATTCTGACATGGAAATATTTTATAAAGTGATATTTGAAATGGTTATGTTCATGGCATGATTACCAATGATTTATGGTAATAGTTATATTTTGATGAACATACTTGTTATTGAAAGCATATTTTTGGCTATCATTGTGAAAAGAAAAGAAATAAGCATGGTCACATGGCAATCCGTGTGGTGCACCAGTAGGGGACGCCCTACCAACGGTTATGATCATGTTAATGAGAAAAGAAAGAGAAAGTGAGCCATGTCGGACGGAGCGTGAAAATCCCGTACCGGAGAGTAGAGGATACTCACCCTGACCGGGGTAGCTTGGAATGAGAATAAGTTGATGGCCATCATATGATATTCTGAAAATAGTTAATCCTGTCATACATATCATTACTGTATGATTCTTATGTGCATAGATGTAATGCATTCATGTGACCAAAGATATTTTCTATAGTTTATAAAGCTAAACATGACGTGATGAGCTATATTGATGATGATTTATTGTTGAACTTACTAGGATTTAATTCTCACTATATTTCCATATCATGTTCAGAAAATTAGCTATGCAGATTTTCTATAGCTCTGGCTTTTAGTGCACATTGGATCGAGTTACTTTATGTTGGGCAGATCTCAGAATCAAATAAGATGTTTGTGGTCGAGTTGGCTCTGATCCTGGTGAAGGTGCAACCACCCGCACCTGTATCTCTGGAATTGGTCAACCAAAATAAACAAGATGTAAATATCTATGTGTTTGATATGTTGCATGTACGTTTTGATTAATGACATGTATATGAACTCAATATTGTATAATAATAAAGAAAAAAAGGGGTTCTTACAAGAAAAAGTATATATTTGTGTTTAAATTTATAAGTTATATAATGTGGTTATGTAATATAAATTTATGATTATTTTTGGTATGTTGAGATTGTGACTTGAATGACATTTGAGGTTTGGATACTATGTCACTAAAATGTATGAATGTGTCAGAAGTGAATTGAAATGAGTAGGTAGCAGACTTGTTATGAATGGTGAAAGTAAGATATGTTAAAACTGCTCAAGGATTGGCTATTGATGGGAAAGTGTCATAAGAGGGAGATTTGAGCATATTGGGTTTACTTGAGCCTAGGTAAGACAAAATTAGGAAATTTTTTATTTCAATTTGTTAGAAGTGATTAATGGAGGAAATCTTGGAGGAAGATGGATATTAAACTAGTTATAATTTAAAATAGTGAGTTTGGACATCGAACTGTATAAAGATTTTTAGGTGAAAGGAATAGACAGATGTTAGCCTTATGGTGCTTTAAGGAATGTAATAAAGTGAAATAGTAGTATTGAAGTTCTTGAGGAATAAAATATGGGAAGTAGGATTCAAATTAATCTTTGAGTTCTTAATTTGGAAATATGGTGAATATTTTGAGAACCATGTTCAAAAATAGTGCAAAGTGATCAAGATATTTGTGTTAAAGGTTTATACCTTGTTAAATTGAGTATAATATCTAGGATGTGAAGTATGTTAAGATTGAAAAATTTATGTGTGAATAATTGTTGAGAAAAGTATTCTTCGAACAAACGAGCTAGTTGAATGGAATTCATAGGAACTAGAATAAGGTATTTTTAGATATGATAGAAGAAAGACTTGAAATTTTTGATAATGAATTTATTGGTGTTAATAAGAGGGTATAGAGTTACTATGATGAGATAAGTTGGAATTGTTAGAGATGTGTCAATGATGACTAAATGTTATAAAAGGTTTGGTGAATTTATTATTACATATGTTTAATATAGTGATTAATGAATTTTAGGATAAAAATAGATGATGGTATTCATGGGAGGATGTTGACATGTGAGAATCAAAGATGACTTGATAGAAGTCTGGAATAAGAAAAGTTGGTTACCCTATATGGGTGTGTACGTATTCATTTATGTGTATGGTTTCTAATTATATCGACTTATGGATATAAATATGTGAAGTTGAGGATAGTTCAGATATTTGTGAAGATGATATACAAAAGAGATATCCCCAATTATTTGAATAATAAGGTTGGTAACTTCGAATTATACCTTGATTTCATTCCCTACATGTGGTAGGATGGGCTGAAATTCGGGGACCGAATTTCTTAAGAGGGGAAGAATGTAATATCCCAAAATTTTTATTTTTAATTAATATTTTATTATAAACAAGTATATTTTTTTAAAATAACTATGCATGTTTTGCTAAAAGTAAATATATTTTTGTTTAAAATAATTATTGTTTTCCTTATAATAATTATATTGGCCTTTAATAAATTTTTGTTGTTTTTTAGAAATATTCTTTCTTTTATTATGTATAAAGATATTTATTTTGTGATTTATTTTATTAAGATTTTTATAAAGAAAAATTATGATTTAAGAGTTTAACTAATGGTTTATAAGAATGTAAATTTTTGGAAATTTTTGAGATGTTTTAGGATGAAAAACATTATTTATATGAATATATATGAAATAAAATAAAAATAAATCTAAATATTTACTTATTAAATAATGATAAGAATTATTATTATAAAAATAAAACAAAAGAGGAGGAAACGGGAAGGGGGGAGACGGAAACCGAAGTTTGCATATTTTGATGAATAGTGATGAATAGTAACTTTCAATTTTTTTTTTAGATCTGGAGTGCCTATTGGTTTCTGATCTCAAAACTAAGGGTACTACTGGATTCGGGATAGAGAATACTACGATTTTGACTGATCAATTTTTCAAATCAGCCATTGAATCGCCATAGATCTGAAATAGAAAATCTCAGAAAAATTTAAGTTTTAAAAATTTTACTTAGAGACGTCAAATTGGAAATCTAACACTGTAGATAGATTCAAGAGCTAGATAAACTTTAAGATATGAAATTTTTTAGCTATCTAACAACTTTTTGTTTTTGGTGAATAGTATTTTCTGGCAATAAATAGTATTTTCCAGTGATGAATACTATTTTCGGTCGTGAATAGTGTTTTTCGGCCATGAATAGTGACAAAGCTCCTGGAGTCATTTCTTCGATTTTCGGACCCTCCGAACACGTTTTTTAAGTTTGTTTAGACAAATGTCGATTGAAAAAGTACAATTTGGGGCTGTCCAATCTAAAGCCCTTACCTTGTGAGTAGATGATTCTTTCTATGACTTGCCCTTACTCTTCTTGAACTTTAAATTGATAAATGAGTATGTTTACAAGTTATTAATACTTTTATATGTTCCTTAAATGGTTTAGAATATCTAAAATGGTTGCAATATGATATCTAGTTCAAGAAGAGTATGACTTTTGAAATGAATTTTGAAACACATTGAACATATAATTTTTAAATATATTTCTCATTATATGGGAAAGGAAATGTGTTATGCATATGATATTGATTTATACAGTGATATGTTTGCCTCAGATATGGGCATGTATACGTGATTCCCCTGATTGAGAAGTTTTGACAAAGGAATATACTTAGAATGAAAATGCTATATTATATTAGTACCTCTATTTTGATTAATATGGAATATATGAGATTATGGTTTTATGGAGGAATTCTGACATGCTATAATTTTAGCATGTATTTAGCATATTTTATGTTACTTTTTATTTTATTTAAATAGTGAATAAATAGGATTTAATTAATTTTTTTTGTTTTATGTTTTAGGAATAATAAAGAAGAAAAGAAGAGAAAAATAGAGAGAAAATCATGAAAAATGCTGATTTCTAACCTTTCATCACTAATGGAGGCATATCTCGATCATTTTAGCTCTGATCGAGGTGATTCCAGTGGCTATGGAAAGAAGAAACATAGAGCTATAACTTTCATGTTCGGCACTTCGGCAAATTAGGACAAATCCGGAGCGCAACGTGTCGTGGCGCAGAGTTACCCAGGAGGGAGCACCGCAGCGCTCAACCTAGGGCGCCGCGGTGCCCCGTGGTTTGTTCCCTGTAGCGCCGCGGCGCCCTCCCGCCGTACAGGACTTGCTGATTTCGCGATTTTAGGTCATTTTCGCCCAAATTGAAGTGGGATGGATGGGAATTTGATCTAAATACGTTCTGACTTCGATTAGGAGGGGGGAGTCTATAAAAAGAGAGGCAAGCAAGCAGAGAGAGGATCCAATTCATCATCTACATTCTTCAATTCTTCTTTAGAGTTTCTTATGGCCCTGCGTGGCTAGTTCTTTTTAGTTGGTTGAGGTAGGTTGAAACCTCAAGGGATTTTTATACATTGTGAGATGTGGATTTGATGTTATTATTTCAATTTGATTTGAATATTGATTGTTCATCTATTTTTATTCTTAATGATTATTCATATGATTGCTAGGAGGCCTACTAGTATTTTATCTGTTTTAATCTACCGCTGAATTGTGTTTTGAACAAAGTCTTCAATTCTGCGATTCGTGAGGCAAATAGGTTTGAGGATTTTGGATTATAAATCACTGAACCTATGATGAATGATTGACTAAATTAGATATAGTCGATGTGTTTATATTTGTTTAGCTCTGTCAGTTTCTCCAGTTCTTCATGCGGTTAACAAGTTATATTTTGCCGATGTACTAAAAGATGGCTTGTTAATTAAGGTTTTATTAGTGCGATTGTCATTAATTTGCTAGGCTTAAGGAGAAACAGGGTTAAACCCCCAATGATAGATATTCATTTACATATTGATTATGTTGTCGATGATCAATGTAATCCCTTAACGGTGGATACCAACCGAAACCAACGTCTTTATCATTAATCACTTTCTCTTATTTATTTTCATTATTGTTTACTTTACTTAATTTGCGATTATCAATTCCCCCCCTTTTTAATCACATAAGGTAATTCCAGTCTCTGTGGGATCGACCCTTACTCCCACTACTACAGGTTAGTTTTGAGGTAAGGTATTAATTTGGGTGTACCTGCGACAATGCGCACCAAATTCTATTGGAAACACTATCTGCTAATAGCAGGTGATGTTAGCTCTGGTGCACCTTGATTGCCTCAGCTAGCAGGGGAGTGGTGCTAGTCTCGTGTGAGGGCCAACACACGGGAGATGATATGTGAAGGAGAGTGGAATGCCTCCTATATGGGCGAGATGCCAACTATATAAGATGTGATTTGCCTTTCCTTTCTGTGTGCTTGGGAAATACCCATATGGAGTCCCTTCGCGTGTCTTCTTGAATGGTAGTAGGGCAAACCTCAGCAGGATGCTGAGTTTAGGAAAATCCTATACCACCAAAGTACAGAAGGGGTTAAACTCTGATATGGTGGTTCTGATATAGGATCCTCCAAATGTTTTCATGTGAAATGTTTTAATGCATATCAAGTTTGATTTAAGATCATATTGTATCATATGTGGTTATAGATATTCGAATGTGATTTGAACTGAGCATATTTGAAAATGCGGGTCCTATATGGATGTACTTCTGAGCTATAATTTTTGATGTGATAAATTTTAATATATAAGTATATCCATATGTTTATGTGAGAGGTTATAGGAACGATTATCTGCTCACTGATTTGTTAAACTTACTACACGATATTTCTATATTTTTCAAATAAGAATACAGAGTTTTATCTTTTCCCTTGAAATGGGTGATTAGCTAGGCGACATTTTCTCTAGTGAGCCTATTTTGTTTTTGTAACATCTCGTAATTTTTAGATATTTTCCTTAGAAATTCTTCACCTTACATATATGCATAGAAATTGTCCAATATTAATGGAAAAGAAAGAAAACCTAAGGGGAAATATTAGAAATAAACATGCTAAAGAAACGTGAAATTCTTAGGTAAAGAAAGATAAATTTTTGTGAAGTAAGTAAAGCTTTTAAAATTTCAAGAAGATCGGATTAGGGTAATTTTTCTTAATTTAAGAGCAAAAGTTACTAAGTTTAGTATCTCCACCCATAAATTAGGCTTTTACCTATGGACACTTCATATAGAGTTTTTCCACTTCACATAAGTTTCTAGCAAGCCCATTGGATAACCTAAGCAAGAAATAAAACATAGACTTGGACTAGGATATAGTAACTGGACCAATAGCCCAAAAATTATGAAATGTGACCAAGCCCTCCAAGAAAGGTAGAATTTTATCCAAAGCAAAGAAAATGGATATGAATAAGCCCAAATCCAAGAGAAAAAATAAAATAAAATAAATTAGGTGATGATATAACAATGTAATAATAATAAAGATTAGGTTACATGGCATTAAGACAAAAATTTAGCAAGTGGTGTGATTCTACATTCATCATTTTGGCAAGTGGCATAATAATACAAGGCTTTAGGACAAAAACATCTATATCCTACACTCATAATTTTAGCAAGTGGTATGATAATACATGGTATTAGGACAAAACATGCCTATCCCACACAAATAATATCAACCAAATAATGGAGATTCTAGGGCTGGAAATTTGCCACCTAAAAAGGCAAACCTATCATACTTGTTTAAGACAAAAGAAAATGGAAATGAATCCCTAAATCAAAGGGACCTTGTCCCTTATCTTAAGAACATATCATCATAATTTTTAAAATACAAATCTTCTTTTCCTATGCATATCTTGACTAAAGAAGAGGAAGACAAGAACATAAGTTGTTTGTTTTCCAAAAATTCAACAAAGTGTATCCTCATTGTGACAAGGTAGACCCATGATCATGAAAGGTAAATTATTTGGTGGTCTATATAAGAAAACCCAACCTTACAACATTAGAATTTCGTCCAAGTGAGGGAGAGGGAAAATAGAAGCAAGGTAGAGTGAGGAAAGGAAAGGAAGAAAGGAAGAAAGAGGAATGAGAAGTCTAAGGGACTGCTCCAGGTAAGTTTAACAATATTTCTTTTTGAAGAAAACTTTTGAAACTTATAATATTTATATGAGATTTTGATCCTTGAACTTTGATGATTGGTCATGGATGTTGCTATATCATGTTACATATTGATCTTGCATGTGATGTATGTTTGAATACTTAGGTTGGTGTAGATAGTTCTGCATGGTTATGGCTATGGGTGGTAGAATTTTTAGCTTCGGTGTTTTAATTTATGGGAACAATTTATAAGGAATTAAAATAAGTGGTTATCATATGAATTATAGATATGTGTGTCATGGATTTTTAGCCACTAGAATCATTCAATTTAGAGTTCATATGAGGTAGATATGGTCCGGTTAGTAGTCAAAGGTCAGAAAATGGTTCATCAGGGAAGAATATGTTAGAATAGCTTCTGTATTTTAATTTATGGGAATTATTTGTATAGAATTAAAATATTTGGTTAACATAAGAATTAAATATATAAGTGTCATGGATTTTTATCCACTGAAATCATTCCATTTGGAGTCCATATGAGGTAGATATGGTCCGATTAATAAGCAAAGGTCAGAAAATGGTTCATCAGGGAAGAATATGTTAGAATAGTTTCTGTATTTTAATTTTTGGGACTTATATGTATGGAATTAAAATAAATGGTTAACATAAGAATTATAGCTATGTGTGTCATGGATATTTAACCACTGGAAGCATTCAATGTAGAGTCCATATGAGGAATATATGAGCTGATTAGTTGTCAAAGGTCAGAAAATGGTTCATCAGAGAAGAATATGTTAGGATAGCTTCTGTATTTTAATTTCTGGGAATTATCTGTGTGGAATTAAAATAAATAGTTAACATAATAATTATATCTATGTGTTCCATGGATCTTTAGTCACTGGAATCATTCAATTTGGAGTCCATATGAGGAAGATATGAGTTGATTAGTAGTCAAAGGTCAGAAAATGGTTCATCAGGGAAGAATATGTTAGGATAGCTTCTGTATTTTAATTTCTGGGAATTATCTGTATGGAATTAAAATACATAGTTAACATAAGAATTAAAGATATATGTGTCACGGATTGTTACCCACTAGAATCATTCCATTTGGAGTCCATATGAGGTAGATATATTCTGATTAATAAGCAAAGGTCAGAAAATGGTTAATCAGGGAAGAATATGTTAGGACAACTTCTGTATTTTAATTTTTGGGACTTATCTGTATAGAATTAAAATAAATGGTTGACATACGAATTATATTTATGTGTGTCATGGATTTGTAGCCACTTGAATCATTCAATTTAGAGTCCATATGAGGAAGATATGAGTTGATTAGTTGTCAAAGGTCAAAAAATGGTTCATCAGGGAAGAATATGTTAGGATAGCTTCGGTATTTTAGTTTTTGGGAATTATCTGTATGGAATTGAAATAAATGGTTAACATAAGAATTATAGCTATTTGTGTCATGGATTTTTAGCCACTAGAATCGTTCAACTTGGAGTCTATATGAGTAAGATATGAGTTGATTAGTAGTCAAAGGTCAGAAAATGGTTCATCAGGGAAGAATATATTAGGACAACTTCTGTATTTTAATTTCTGGGAATTATCTGTATGGAATTAAAATAAATGGTTAACATAAGAATTATAGATATGTGTGTCATGGATTTTTAACAACTTGAATTACTCAAGTTGGAGTCCATATGAGGTAGATATGGTCCGATTAGTAGGTAGAGGTCAGAACCTATCTGAGAAGAAATAACCTGTACATTTAGTGAGTAATATCACCTTGAATTCTTAATATTTCGCTACAATGTTCAACATAATGGTTTTAGATAATTGTTTTATCTTGAAATTGACACTAAGATCAACTACATCGGAGTTCAATTGAGGGAGTTTAGCTCTGATTAGTAAGAGAAGGTTAGATAGGATGAAAACCTGCATCAAGAAAATAAAGAAATAAAATTAGTATTTAAAAAAGAAGATGAATCTTAATAAATGACTAGTATAGCCATAGTCATTGCCATTGTATGAACTTCTTACCATCTTAAGTGTGAAATTTTGGCATGGAAATATTTTATAAAGTGATATTTAAAATAGTTATGTTCATGGCATGATTACCAATGATTTTTGGTAATAATTATATTTTGATGAACATACTTGTTATTGAAAGCATATTTTTGGCTATCATTGTGAAAAGAAAAGAAATAAGCACGGTCACATAGCAATCCGTGTGGTGCACCAGTAGGGGACGCCCTACCAACGGTTATGATCATGTCAATAAGAAAAGAAAGAGAAAGTGGGCCATGTTAGATGGAGCGAGAAAAGCCCGTACCGGAGAGTAGAGGATACTCACCCTGATCGGGGTAGCTTGAAATGAGAATAAGTTGATGGCCATCATATGATATTTTGAAAATAGTTAATCCTGTCATACATATCATTACTGTATGATTCTTATGTGCATAGATGTAATGCATTCATGTGACCAAAGATATTTTCTGTAGTTTATACAGCTAAACATGACGTGATGAGCTATATTGATGATGATTTATTGTTGAACTTACTGGGATTTAATTCTCACTATATTTCCATATCATGTTCAGAAAATTTGTTATGCAGCTTTTTCTATGGCTCTGGCTTTTAGTGTACATTGGATCGAGTTACTTTATGTTGGGCAGATCTCAGAATCAAATAAGATGTTTCTGGTTGAGTTGGCTTAGATCCCGGTGAAGGTGCAACCACCCGCACCTGTATCTCTGGAATTGGTCAACCAAAATAAACAAGATGTAAATATCTATGTGTTTTATATGTTGCATGTACGTTTTGATTAATGACATGTATGTGAACTCAATATTGTATAATAATAAAGAAAAAAAAAGGTTGTTATAGTTTCCAAGGCTCGTATATTTTGATTTATATTATACTTGTACTCTAGAGTATGCTCTATATACCACAGGCAGGATCCCTGCTTCTGCTATACTCTGATGTTTACAGATTTGGTATATATATGGAAATAAATATCTGTAAAATAGTGTATTATACATGTTATGGAAAATATATGATCGTAAAGTATGTGTTAAACATGCTCTAAAATTAGTAGCGTGACAAGCTCATTGTCTTCATTCTCCACCAGAGTCATGCTTCCTTTTTTAGAAAAAACATTGGACTAGACTAACCCAGTAGCTGTCTGATATAGTGTAAATAATTCCAGCATCTAATCATTTTATTATTTTCTTCTTCACCAACTCCTTAATTATTGGATTGAGCCTTCGTTGAGCTTCAATGGACCCTTTTTCATTGTTCTCTAATAGGATCTTATGCATACAAAATGAGGGAGTGATACCCTTAATATCAGCAAGAGTCCTTCAAATAGCTCTTTTGAATTTTTTCAATGTCATAACTAATTGCCCTTCTTGCTCCTCTATCAAAAGTGCTAAAATAATCACAAGAAGAGTGGCTGCATCACCCAAGTATGCATACTTCAGATGTACAGGTAATGGCTTCAATTCCAAGATTGGTGGTTCATCTTTTGATGCTTTTGGTAGCTTTAATACCCGCGAGGACATATCTAATGGTTAAACCATCAGTCTTTGCTTCCTAGTGCCATGTTTTGCTTCTATCCAGGCCCATTCTTTATCGTTTTCCCCTTCTAAATCTGAGCTATCCTGCCATATAACTAGTGATGGGTCCCTGCAGCACTTTTCAAATTGCTCAAATATTAATGTATTTATTACATAAATAACTGAGCATTCTTCCACTTCGTTAGGGAACTTTATGAATTGAAACACATTGAATGTAATATGTTCATCTTGAACTCTCATTGTTAATTTCCCTTTTTGGACATCAATTAAAGTTTGGCCAGTGGTTAGGAATGGCCTGCCCAAAATGATTGGCACATATACATCTGCTTTATAATCCAGTACTATGAAATCTACTGGAAAAATGAATTTATTCACCTTAACTAAGACATCCTCGATTTTCCCTTCTGGATATGCTATAGATCTGTCTGCCAGCTATAGTGAGATTGTAGTAGGCCTAGCTTCTCCAATCCCCAGCTTCTTAAATATTGACATAGGAATGAGGTTGATGCTTGCTCCTAAGTCATAAAGAGCCTTACCAAAGTACTGGTTTCCAATGAAGTAGGGAATAGTGAAGCTACCTAGATCTTTGAGTTTGGGTGGCAGGTTATTTTGTAGCACAACACTGCATTCTCTTGTTAGAGCAATAGTTTCAAATTCCCCAAACCTTCTTTTCTTAGTTAAGATGTCCTTCATGAACTTGACATAGTGGTCTTGCTGCTGTTTCTGAAATCTTTGAGGGAATGATGGAGGGGCTTGGTCTGCTGCATTTTTTGCTGTGGCAAAACGGCAATATCTTGCTGTGGCAAAACTGCAGCATTTTCTCTAGAGGTTCCTACTCCCTCACTTGCCCCCTCAACCTACCTCTGCTTCTTCTTTTTTATCCAAAGGTGCAGTAGGATCTTTTTGATCCTATCTCTTTGATTGGGGTGCTTCCACTACTTTTCTACTACTAAGAGCTATGGCCTTGCAGTGCTCCTTCCCTTCTCTTCTAGGGACATCAGTATTGCTTGGAAGTGTCCCTGAAGGTTCGCTTTTTAATTCATTGGCAAGCGGCCCGACTTGGGTCTCCAAATTCCATAATGATGCAGCTTGACTTTGGATCACAACATCATTTCTCGCCATGTATTCCTTAAGCAAAGTGATAACTTCAATTTACTGCAATGTTTATATGCTTTCCGAGTGTGTTTATTGTGCTGTTTTAATTATTAAGCACTCTTATTCCCGGATATAACTGAATGTGATGACTCTCTTCCATGCAATATCATCCAACCTATGTGCTGTAGCAATATAGTGTGCATATGTGGCAATCTTGGCAGCGAACCAAGTGATATTGAGTAAAGCTAGTCCCTTTTCCCTGCAAGGCACTGATTCTGTTTGATATGACGCAGGTGGCAGAGGAGAAGAGCTGCGCAGCAGGTGTAGCCACCACCTAGCAGGAGAAAGCAGCAAGTTGACACTGCAGGCTGCTGGTTGGGTTGGTACAGAATTGCCTCCACTATTGAAAGTGGAGAGGAAAAAGCTGCACGCAGAGATGCTGGCTACAGAGTAGGGAGAATGTCAGTAAACCAGGACGCTTTACTGGGACCACAAGGCCTTATTATAAAAAGGCCAAAAAGCAAAGCCACCAGGGAGATAGACCAGAGGGGAGGAAGAAGAACAGCCACGGATTGCATAGAAGAATTAGAGCACGGGATAGTTTGCAATTCCAGATTTCCATTGATCCCTGTTGTGTTTTTCTTTTTCTTCTTTTTTTATAAAGAAACTGCACTTCTACTTTTATATCACTTGGGATGCATACCAGTGATTTTGGGATATTTGTAACCAGTGTAACCATGAGGCTTGGCTAGTTTCCAGCTAGGGTTGCATAAGGGTTGTAATGAACTTGAGCACATTTTTAGTAACAACACATTTTGCTGCAGCATTGTTTTCGCATTCAACTGTATTTATATTTTAATTTCCCCAGATAACGGAAGTTTAGTGGAGGAAGACTTAGGCCAAAATTCACCTGTGAGGGGAATGGAGGCTGAAAAAATAGTTGAATATATGGGATTAAGCTAATATAGGAATATATGGTTCCCCCGTTACCCTAATAGTGGAGCTTCATGCACAATTCATGGGTGAGGACTAATGCAGGAATGCATGTCTGAACCTCAGAATTGCAAGGAATGGAAGTCTGGGAAGACTCCATTCAAGACTTAACTTGGCACTTAGAGCAATTGCTGCAGCAATCCCTAGAGCAAATACAAGTGCTGTAGTTCATGGCAACCCTGAGCAACCCTAGATTACCTATTATCATTTTCTTCTACACCCTAGTACCCCTTATCTTAGTTATAGTTGCATTTAATTGATCTACCTCTACTTTATCTTGTGAGCCATCTTATTCTTGCTACAACATTTCACACGGCAAAAGTCTCTATAATAGTTTTAGTTCACTCCTCGTGGGACGATACTCACTCATCACTTTATTACTTGGTCACGACACGTGCACTTGCGTTCGGACATTGCATTCATCTTTGCATGAAATCAACAAGTTTTTGGTGCCGTTGCCGGGGAGTGTCAACTTAAAAATTGTTTTTAGTTACTTGACTGTGTGAAGTGTTTTTAGTTACATCTATTATTCACTCTGGTGTCTTGTTGAACAGGTAACGCAGTGCATGAGCCGGGCTAACAGAGAACTTCTGCCTCTAGATCCAGAGATAGAAAGAACGCTTTTGAGAAGAAAAAGAGGACAGTTAGGACCTCAGCAGTAGGCAGGAATGGCCAATCAGAATGGTGCAGACAACATGGACGATAAAGATAGGGTCTTAAATGCTTATGTTCAACCAAACCTAATGGGTTGAACCCGAGCATTGTGAGACCAGAAATCGAGGCTCTTCATTTTGAGCTCAAGCCAGTAATGTTCTAGATGTTGCAGACTGTAGGCCAATTCAGTGGAATGTCTACAGAGGACCCTCACCTTCACCTCAGAGTATTCATGGAAGTCACAGATGCTTTCAAAATGAATGGGGTAACAGAAGAAGTGCTCAGGCTAAAGCTGTTCCTTTACTCATTAAGAGATCGAGCAAGAGCATGGTTGAACTCTTTGCCACCCGACTCTATCACTAACTGGAGCGATTTGGCTGAGAAATTTCTTCTAAAATACTTCCCGCCCACAAAGAATGCTAGATTGAGAAATGACATCACCTCTTTCCAGCAATTGGAAGGTGAATCATTGTATGAAACCTGGGAGAGGTATAAAGAGCTATTACGGAGATGCCCCCATCACAGAATCCCTTACTGCATTCAGATGAAGACCCTTTAAAATGGCCTTAATGCTTAAACTCGCACCATAGTGGATGCTGCAGCTAATGGGGCACTATTGTCCAAAACATATAATGAAGCACACGAGCTGCTTGAAAGGATGGCTAGTAACAACTACCAATGGCCAATGGACAGAGTTTCAACGGGAAAGAAAGCAGCGGGCATGCATGAAGTAAGTGAAGTTACTTTTCTTACAGTCCAGCTAGCTTCACTAATTAATGTCTTAAAAAGCCAGCAATTGATCAGCCCTCAAGCAGCCAATGCAGTCCAGGAAACTGGACCATATTGTGTATTATGCAATGGACCACATCTATTTGAAACTTGTCCCTCAAACCCAGAATCAGTGTGCTACGTGGGAAATATGAATCGCAATAAAAATCCTTATTCCAACACGTATAACCTAGGATGGAGGCAACACCCCAATTTTTCCTGGAGTAACTATAGTACGGGACAAGGGAGCAACTCTGCTCCACAAAGACCACAGGCCCCCCTAGTTTCCATCAGCAAAGACAGTAGCCTCAGGAAACTCCCACTTCACTGGAATCCCTGATGAAGGAATATATGGCAAGGAATGATGCTCTAATCTAGAGTCAAGTAGCCTCATTATGGAATCTGGAAACTCAAGTGGGACAGCTTGCCAATGAACTAAAAAGCATACCTCCAGGGACACTTTCAAGCAATATCGAAGTCCCTAGGAGAGAAGGGAAATAACACTACAAGGCTATAGCTTTGAGAAGTGGGAAGATGGTGGAGGCACCAAAACCAAGAGACAGGACTAAAAAGACTCCATTGTACCCCTGGAGAAGAAGAAAGACAAGCAAAAGTAAGAGGAGGAGGTGAGCGAGGAAGCAATCATCTCTGGAGAAAATGTTGCAGCTATGCCACAGCAAAATTCGGCAACTTTGCCGCAGCAAGGCATGCAGTAAACTAAGTTACCTCCCCCCTTCCCTTGGAGATTCCAGAAACGGCAAAATGACCAGCAGTTTAGAAGATTTGTAAATGTCCTGAAACAGCTGCACATTAACATTCCTTTGGTGGAAGCACTAGAGCAGATGCCTAATTATGTAAAGTTCATGAAGGACATCCTGACCAAGAAGAGAAGATTTGGCGAGTTTGAGACTGTTGCTCTCACAAGAGAATGCAGTGCTGTGCTGCAAAATAAGCTGCCACCCAAACTTAAGGATCAAGTTAGTTTCACCATACCTTGTTCTATCGGGAACCAGTATTTTGGCAAGGCACTTTGTGATTTGGGAGCAAGCATCAACCTCATGCCAATGGCCATATTTAAAAAGCTAGGAATTGGAGAAGCAAGGCCTACCACAGTCTCACTGTAACTTGTAGACAGATCCATAGCTCATCCAAAAGAAAAAATCGAGGATGTCCTGGTTAAGGTGGACAAGTTCATCTTCCCAGTAGACTTTATAATATTGGAATATGAAGCTGATGTAGAGGTACCAATTATTTTGGGCAGACCATTCCTAGCAATCGGCAGGACATTAATTGATGTTCAGAAAGGGGAATTAACCATGAGAGTCCAGGATGAGCAGGTTACATTCAATGTACTCCAAACCATGAAGTTTGCTAGTGAAGAAGAGGAATGTACAGTTGTGTCTATGAAAGACACATTAGCATCAGAGCAGTTAGAAAAAAGCTGCAAGGGCCCACCACCAGTAGCATGGACAGACAACTCAGATTCAGAAGGGGAAGACGAGAAGGAATGGGCCTGGATTGATGTCATTCATGGCATTAGGAACCAGGAGCCAATAAAGGAGCCATTATACATGACCCCACCATAATCAAGGCTGCTGAAAGCATCAGTGGAGGAACCACTAGTCTTAGAAATGAAGCCTCTGCCAGCACACCTCAAGTATCCGTATTTAGGAGAAACAACCACTCTTCCTGTGGTTATCTCAGCATTTTTTACAAAGGAACAAGAGGAGAAATTGGTCCTGACATTGAAGAAATTCAGAAGGGACATTAGTTGGACACTTGCTGATATTAAGGGAATCAGCCCCTCATTTTGGATCCATAAGATCCTCTTGGGAAGCAATGAAAGAGGGTCCATAGAACCCTAACGGAGGCTCAACCCGATAATGAAGGAGGTGGTTAAGAAGGAAATTATTAAGTGGCTAGATGCTGGAATTATCTACCCCATATCAGACAGCTCCTGGGTGAGTCCGGTCCAATGTGTTCCTAAGAAAGGGGGTATGACTGTAGTGGAAAATGAAAACAATGAGCTTATTCCCACTAAGGTTGTGGCTGGCTGGAGGATTTGCATAGATTTTCGAAAATTGAACAAAAGCACCAGGTAAGATCATTTTCCCCTGCCATTCATTGATCAAATGTTAGATAGACTTACAGGAAGAGAATATTATTGTTTCCTAGATGGATATTCAGGGTACAACCAGATTGCTATAACACCAGAAGATCAGCATAAGACCACATTCACATGTCCTTATGGTACCTTTGCATTTCGAAGAATGCCATTCGGGCTTTGCAATGCTCCAGCAACGTTTCAGCGATGCATGATGGCAATTTTTACAGAAATGGCTGAATAGTTTGTGGAAATTTTCATGGATGACTTCTCAGTCTTCGGGGACTCCTCGACCTATGTTTAGAAAACCTTGCTAAAGTCTTACAACGGTGTGAGGAAACAAACTTGATGCTGAACTGGGAGACGTGTCAATTTATTGTAAAAGAGGGGATTGTGCTGGGACATAAAGTTTCTCAAAGCGGACTTAAAGTTAACAAGGCCAAGGTGGAAATCATAGAGAAGCTGTGTAACAACTCCATTTAAGTATCAAATTTTTTTTAAAAAAAAATACCATGAAGTTATTACCTTGTTACAACTTAACTCAATATAACATTTATTTAATTTATACAATACAGAGTTTACATACATGTCATTAATCAATACATATGTACAACATATCAACACATAAAAATCTACATCTTATTTATTCTGGTTGACCAATTCCGGAGATACAGGTGCGGGTGGTTGCACCTTCACCGGGATTTAAGCCAACTCAACCACAAATATTTTATTTGCTTCTAGGATCTGCCCAACATAAAGTACTCAATCCAACGTGCACTAAAAGCCAGAGCTATAAAAAAAATCTGCATAACTAATTTTCTGAACATGATATGGAAATATAGTGAGAATTAAATCTCAGTAAGTTCAACAATAAATCATCATCAATATAGCTCATCACATAATTTTCAGCTGTATAAATTACAGAAAATAACTTTGGTCACATGAATGCACTATATCTATGCACATGAGAATTGTACAATAATAACATGTATGACAGGGTTAACTATTTTCAGAATATCATATGATGACTATCAATTTATTCTCATATAAAGCTACCTCGGTCAGGGTGAGTATTTTTTACTCTCCGTTACGGGCTTTTCTCACTCCGTCCGACATGACCCACTTTCTCTTTCTTTTCTCATTAACATGATCATAACCGTTGGTAAGGCGTCCCCTACTGGTGCACCACACGGATTGCCATGTGACCGTGCTCATTTCATTTCTTTTCACAATGATAGCCAAAAAATATGCTTTTAATAACAAGTATGTTCATCAAAATATAACTATTACCATAAATCATTGGTAATCATGCCATGAACATAACCATTTCAAATATCACTTTATAAAATATTTCCATGTCAGAATTTTACACTTAAGATGGTAAGAAGTTCATACAATGGCAATGGCTATGGCATATACTAGTCATTTATAAGATTCGTCTTCTTTTTTTAAAAAAATTAATTTTATTTCTTTATTTTCTTGATGCAGGTTTTCATCATATCTAACCTTCTCTTACTAATCAAAGCATAACTCCCTCAATTGAACTCTGATGTAGATGCTCTTAGTGTCAATTGTAAGATAAAACAATTATCTAAAACTATTATGTTCAACATTGTAGCGAAATATTAAGAAATCAAGGTGATATTACTTGCTCAATGTACATGTTATTTTTTCTCGGATAGGTTCTGACCTCTACGTACTAATCGGACCATAGCTACCTCATATAGACTCCAACTTGAGTGATTCCAGTGGCTAAAAATCAGTAACACACATATCTATAATTATTATGTTAACCTTTTATTTTAATTCGATATAGGTCATTCAAAAAAATGAAAATACAGAAGCTATCCTAACATATTCTTCCCTGATGAATCATTTTATGACCTTTGACTACTAATCAGCTCATATCTTCCTCATATGGACTCCAAATTGAATGATTCCAGTGGCAAAAAGTCCATGACACACATAGCTATAATTCTTATGTTAACTATTTATTTTAATTCCGTACAGATAATTCCCAGAAATTAAATTACAGAAGCTTTCCTAACATATTCTTCCCTCATGTACCATTTTCTGACCTTTGACTACTAATCGGACCATATCTACCTCATATGGACTCCAACTTGAATGATTCCAGTGGCTAAAAATCCGTGACACACATATCTACAATTCTTATGTTAACCTTTTATTTTAATTCTATACAGATAATTCCCAAAAATTTAAGTACAGAAGCTATCCTAACATATTCTTCCCCGATGAATCATTTTCTGACCTTTGACTACTAATCAGCTCATATCTTCCTCATATGGACTCCAAATTGAATGATTATAGTGGCTAAAAATCCATGACACACATAGATATATTTCTTATGTTAACCCTGTATTTTAGTTCCCTACAGATAATTCTCAAAAATTAAAAAACTGAAGCTAACAAATTTGCCACCCATAGCCATACCTATGCAGAACTTTCTATACCAGTCTAAGTATTCAAACATACATCACATGCAAGATCAATATGTAACATGATATAGCAACATCCATGACCAATCATAAAAGTTCTAAGATCAAAATCTCATATAAATATTATAAGTTTCAAAAGTTTTCTTCAAAAAGAAATATTGTTAAACTTACCTGAAGCACTTAGTCCCCTAGACTTCTCCTTCCTCTTTCTTCCTTTCTTCCTCTCCTTTCCTCACTCTACCTTGCTTCTATTTTTCCTCTCCCTCACTGGGATGAAATTATAATGTTGTAAGGTTGGGTTTTCTTATATAGACCACCAAATAATTCACCTTTCATGATCATGGGTCTACCTTATCACAATTAGATTACACTTGGTTGAATTTTTAGAAAACAAACAACTTATGTTCTTGTCTTCCTCTTCCTTAGTCAAGATATGCATAGGAAAAGGAGATTTGTATTTTGAAAATTATGATAATATGTTCTTAAGATATGGGACAAGGTCCCTTTGATTTAGGGATTCATTTCCATTTTCTTTTGTCTTAAACAAGTATGATAGGTTTGCCTTTTTAGGTGGCAAATTTCTAGCCCTTGAATCTCCATTATTTGGTTGATATTATTTGTGTGGGATAGGAATGTTTTGTCCTAATGCCATGTATTATCATACCACTTGCTAAAATTATGAGTGTAGGATATAGATTTTTTTGTCCTAAAGCCTTGTATTATCATGCCACTTGCCAAAATTATGAATGTAGAATCACACCACTTGCTAAATTTTTGTCTTAATGCCATGTAACCTAATCTTTATTATTATTACATTATTATATCATCACCTCATTTATTTTATTTTATTTTTCCTCTTGGAGTTGGGCTTATTCCTACCCATTTTCTTTGCTTTAGATAAAATTCTACCTTTCTTGGAGGGCTTGGTCACATTTTCATAATTTTTGGGCTATCGGTCCAATTACTATATCCTAGTCCAAGTCTATGTTTTATTTCTTGCTTAGGTTATCCAATGGGCTTGCTAGAAACTTATGTGAAGTGGAAAAACTCTATATGAAGTGTCCATAGGTAAAAGCCCAATGTATGGGTAAAGATTTTAAACTTAGTAACTCTAGTTCTTGAATTAGGAAAAAAATTACCCTAATCCAATGTTCTTGAAATTTTAAAACCTTTACTTGTTTTTAAAAAATTTATCCTCCTTATCCAAGAATTTTGCATCTCTTTAGTATTTTATTTCTAATATTTTTCCTATTAGGTTTTCCCTCTTTATTTGTTCTCTTAATGTTAGAAACATTTTCTATGCATATACATAAGGTGCAAAATTTCTAAGGATTATATTTCCTTAGATATCTAAAATATTGTCTAACAAATTTTATGTCCTTAATTAAATATTTATGTAATTTTATCAATAAAACAAATGAAATTAGGGATGTTACAAGCTGCCTCCTCCCACCTCTGTCAAGGGCATCCGAAGCTTCCTGGGTCATGCAGGATTTTATAGGAGGTTCATTAAAGACTTCTCTAAGGTCGCCAAACCTTTATGCAGTTTGCTAGAGAAGGACATAATTTTATGTTTTGATAAAAGTTGTATGACAGCATTTTGTGACCTCAAGAAGAAATTGAGTCAGCCCCAGTTATTGTGGCACCAGACTGGACCTCTCCATTCGAGCTAATGTGTGATGCTAGTGAAGCAGCATTGGGAGCTGTCCTCGGGCAGCGTAGGAACAAGCTTTTTCACTCCATATATTATGCAAGCAAAACACTGCAGGGCGCCCAACTGAACTACACAGTGACAGAGAAGGAATTGCTTGCAGTAGTTTTCGCCTTTGAAAAATTCAGAGCATATCTGGTAGGAGCAAAAGTTATAGTGCACACAGACCATTCTGCCATCAAACACCTAGTTAAGAAAAAGGATTCCAAGCCTAGACTCATTCGATGGGTGCTTTTGCTTCAGGAATTCGACCTGGAGATCAGGGATAGAAAGGGAACTGAAAATCAAGTGGCAGACTATCTCTCCAGACTAGAAGGGGACAGCTCAGGAGAAAATGAAATTAACGAGAGATTCCCAGATGAACAACTCTACCTCCTGTCCCAAGATAGTGTGCCATGGTATGTTGATTATGTAAATTACCTTGTGAGTGGAATTCTCCCACCAGACTTGCCGTTACAACAGAAGAAAAAATTTATGTATGAGGTGAACTCATATTATTGGGATGAACCATACCTTTACAAGCAATGTGCTTATCAGATGATAAGGAGATTCATACCAAGCGAAGAGATGGAGCAAATCTTGCAGCAATGCCATGCTTCCCCTTATAGAGGTCATTTTGGAGGAGTTAGAACTGTAAACAAGGTACTGCAGGCCAGGTTCTACTGGCCCTCTCTATTCAAGGACTCCCAATCTTTCGTAAAGCAATGCGACTGGTGTCAGAGGACAGGGAATATATCTCGCAGACATGAAATGCCACTGAACAACATCCTAGAGGTCGAATTATTTGATGTGTGGGGAATAGATTTTATGGGCCCATTCCCTTCGAGTTTTGGGAATCAATACATCCTAGTAGCTGTAGACTATGTCTCAAAGTGGGTGGAAGCAAGTGCATCTCAAACTAATGAGGCAATGTTGGTGACCAGATTTTTGAAGAGAAACATCTTTACAAGGTTTGGAACCCCTAGAGCCATCATCAGCAATGGAGGGACCCATTTCTGCAATCGGCTGTTTAAAGCACTACTAACTAAATATGGAGTAAGGCACAAGGTGGCAACACCCTATCACCCATAAACGAGTGGGCAGGCTGAAGTTTCCAATAGAGAGATCAAGATAATTTTGGAGAAAATAGTAGGCCCCACGAGGAAGGATTGGTCCTCGAGGTTGGATGATGCATTATGGGCCTATAGAACAGCCTACAAGACACCACTGGGCATGTCACCATACAAGTTGGTGTTCGGGAAGGCTTGTCATCTACCAGTAGAGTTAGAGCATCAAGCATATTGGGCAGTGAAAAAGCTAAACTTGAATTTGGAAGCTGCTGGTGAGCAAAGGATGCTACAACTAAATGAGCTAGATGAATTCCATGGTCAAGCTTATGAGAATGCCAAACTATACAAGGAGAAAGCAAAGCAATGGCATGACAAGAAGATACAACCAAAGAACTTTGAAGTGGGAAAGAGATTACTACTGTACAACTCCAGGCTAACCTTGTTTCCTGGGAAATTGAAATCTCGTTGGTCTGGTCCTTTTCGCGTAAGCAAGGTCTTCTCTTTTGGAACTGTTGAATCGGAAGAAGAAAAGGAAGGGAGGACATTCAGGGTTAACGGACAAAGAGTCAACCACTATCTGAGAGGTGATGTGGATAGACAGCACACCTCCGTCCATCTGTAAGAGGAATGAACAGGAAGAAAGTCAGGCTGATGACTCTAAAACAAGCGCTCATGGGAGGCAACCCACGTTTAAATCTGTTGTTGGTTAATTTAGCAGTTTTTAGATAGTTTAATTCGTGAATTTAATCGCATTTGTGTTTGTTACACAGGTGGGGAAACATAGTAGTCTGTAGGATAGTTCTCGCTTTGCTACAGCAAAACTAGGTGGAAGTTAGTCTTTGCTCTGCTAAAGCAAGATTTTGGGCAAGCCACCTCTGCTGCAGCAAAATCCTAGGCAAGCTAGTTTTTGCTGCAAAAGTTGCTGCAGCAAATGCGTTCAGCCGTAAGTAAAGAAGTTCCTCAAAACAAAAAAAAAATTAATTTTGACAAAAGCAAAAGAGGGCAGGAAAACTGGCAGAATCTTATAAGTCACAAACCCACGTCCCTAACCCCCTCATTACACCTCTGCAACTCCCTCAACCCCTTCACCTACCCAAATCCCTCTCGTTCTCTCAACCCTCGACGTTACCAGAGCCCAAAGCCACCTTCGTACTGGAGACCTTCACTTCCAAACCCCCATAACCAACCATGCCAAGGATCAAGACAGTGGCAAGGAAGGCGAGCAAGGTGAAGAAGTTCACCCCTGAGGAGAGCAAGCAGAAACACGATGAGGAGATCCTACTGCGAAGCTTCTGTGCTGAGAAGGGTTTCACTTTCACTGCCATAGAGGATTTGGGATTGCCAATGTACGTTGCCACTGTGGTCAAGAAGAGGGGTTGGGAAGCTTTTGCCAGACACCCGCAAACTACCCTTATCCCTCTGGTACGGGAGTTCTACGCCAACTATTCGCAGAGCAATGAAAAGTGTTGACAATTAGGGAGACTAGGGTTTAGTTTAATCAAGCCTCCATTAACAAGGCTTATAATTTGCTGGATGAGGAACATGAATACGAGGAATATCTACAGGCTCTGACGGACCAGGATTGGGACGTAATGCTTACTCGGGTATGCCTTCCAGGCACCACCTGGGACAAATCCCCATAAGGTTCGACCACAATCTATCGAGTCTCTTTGGTACCGGCAGCAAAGGTGTGGTACCACTTTCTCAAGACCTGCTTGCTACCTTCCACTCATGGGCAGACAGTGAGCCGTGATAGGGTAGCGATGGTTGATGCACTCATCTCAGGCAGACCACTCAATGTTGGCCGAATCATTAGTGGCCAAATCGAAATCTGCGTCAACCGAAGAAAGGGAAGCTTACTCTTCCCTTCCCTCATCACTCTTCTGTGCAAGAATCGTGGAGTCCCAGTCTCCTTTGATGAAGAAACATTAAAGGAAACCATCCCCATCACCGCGATCACCATTGCCAGGATTGTCCAAGAAAAAGCTGCCCCAAACCCACCAGCTACCTCCCAAGGTCCTCCGCAATCTGCCGAACCCTCTATTTCTACCTCTGCCCCCAGCCAGTCGAAAAAACCCTTTAGCTCATCCTCCAGCAACATGCTACCATCCTCAGATAGCAAGCAAAACTTTTGCAACATCAGCAGACGTTTTGGTACTATGAGCAGAAAAAGGACTTCGCCCTCCACACCACCCTTGAGCAAAATTACAAACAATTTTTCCCATTTTCGGAGTTCCCCACTGACTTACTCCATGCTACCTTTGAGAAGGAAGGCCAAGTACTGGAGCCGCGAGCAGAAGAGAACAAGGAGTCTCAAGACTCCTCAAACAGCAAAGAGCCTTAACCAGAACCCCAACAGACTCCAGTGGGCACTGAGTCCTTAGACGATGATGAACCCATTGCAAAACGGGTAGCAGTGATGTGCAAAAGAAAGGCCCTACAACAATCAACACAGCGAAGGAGTGGGCTCCGAAGCTCTTCAAGGTCTTCTGGGGGTCAATGCCCCTAGGGTGCTGCAGCATCCCTACAAGCACCCTCAAGAACTTTTCTTATCCCCTATTCCTTCGCTGCTGCATTTAGAATTTCTTTAGCTCTGCTTCTATTTTTGATTGGTGTTTTTTTTGTGTTTTTGGAAATTTAATCAGCAGTAGGGACACTACTCATCATTGAGTTTGGGGGGGTGTGATATAATGTTGGCTGTATAATGTTTACTGTGGCATCTATGGGAGAATTTACTTAGTGTTGTTTTAGTATTGTTGTAGTGTTTGCTGAAGCATATGTTAGGCTTGGACTTGTTTATTTGTGTTCTGTTTATATGTGTTAGTGTTTATTTGTGTTTCTGCCTGACTATATTGGATAAGACTGCATTATTACTTGTTGCTGCCTGTCTTACTGTCTGTTTTCGATGTATATATATATATATATATATATATATATATATATATATATATATATATATATAAAAGAGAAGAGAGAAATGTAGAGAGAGATGAGTCTGTACATTGCATAGCCTGTTGTAAGCTCTGTGATACTCCATGATGAGGATTGGGAATTTCACTAAAAAATCAGAATAGGAGACCTGCACACCTACCCAACCACACACAGAACCTTCTTCTAATAAGCACAAAATCATGGGCAATTTGCCAAAAGAAATTTGGTGATTTTTCAGAAATGGGACCTAAGTTTTAGAGCTAATATTGAGAGTTTTCTGCAGAATTATAAAAGAGGCATACGCATATGGTCAGAAAGGCTTAAGTTTGGGGGAGGAAGTAGGGAAAGTAGAGAAAAATTTGGACACTTCAATGCCTCTGTAGTTCCTTAGTAACCAGGGGTATGCATGAGCCCCATGTGTACCCTTGCATAAAATAGGGACATAGAGTATGAGTGGAATACTGCTTAAGGGTAATAAGGCTGAGTAACCGGGTGCCTACATCGTACATGTTGGCATTCACGTCAAAAGGCACTAATGACCTCTGCTAGAATAATACAAAAAAGAAGAAAAATATATATAAAAACAAAGAAAGAAAGGAAATCACTGAGCTAACCCTCTCATATCTGTTACCCTGGCTACGCCTATGAGGAATGCCAACTTGTCCTAAGAAGGAAGCTCGATATATTAGCATAAAAATCTCAGGAACTCTGGCTGATTTTGACCCAAGTAGCTCTTTGGGAAACTGTCCATGTCACACACACAACTTCAAAGAAGGTCTTAGTTGTGAGTGGGAGAAAGGCTTGTGGTGTCCCTTATATAGAAGTAATCCTGAGAGTTGAGAGCTATCATCAGAACTATACGAAATCGTGAAAGAGAAAGGGCTGTAATTATTTGGTAGGGGTGTGGTGAGCAAAGCAGATTGCTTGGGGACAAGCAATCCTTTAAGTTTGCGGGGATTTGATAACTTCAATTTACTGCAATGTTTATATGCTTTCCGAGTGTGTTTATTGTGCTGTTTTGATTATTAAGCACTCTTATTCCCGGATATAACTGAATGTGATGACTCCCTTAGATGCAATATCATCCACCCTATGTGTTGTAGCAATGTAGTGTGCATATGTGGCAATCTTGGCAGCGAACCAAGTGATATTGAGTAAAGCTGGTCCCTTTTTCCTGCAAGGCACTGATTCTGTTTGATATGGCACAGGTGGCAGAGGAGTATAGCTGTGCAGCAGGTGTAGCCACCACCTAGCAGGAGAAAGCAGCAAGCTGACACTGCAGGTTGCTGGTTGGGTTGGTACAGAACTGCCTCCACTACTAAAAGTGGAGAGGAAATCGCTGCACATAGAGATGCTAGCTGCAGAGCAGGGAGAATGTTAGCAAACTAGGACACTTTATCGGGACCACAAGGCCAGATTATAAAAAGGCCAGAAAGCAGAGCCACCAGGGAGATAGACCAGAAGGGAGGAAGAAGAATAGCCACGGACTTCATAGAAGCATTATAGCATGGGATAGTTTGCAATTCTAGATTTCCATTGATCCCTGTTCTGTTTTTCTTTTTCTTCTACTTTTATCAAGAAATTGCACTTGTACTTTTATATCACTTGGGTTGCATACCAGTGATTTTGGGATATTTGTAACCAGTGTAACCATGAGGCTTGCTAGTTTCCAGCTAGGGTTGCATAAGGGTTGTAATAAACTTGAGCACATTTTTAGTAACAACACATTTTGCTGCAGCATTGTTTTAACATTCAACTGTGTTTATATTTTAATTTCCCCTGATAACGGAAGTTTATTGGAGGAAGACTTAGGCCAAAATTCACCTGGGAGGGGAATGGAGGCTGGAAAAACAGTTGAATATATGGGATTAAGCCAATATAGGAATATATGGTTCCCCGTTACCCCAATAGTGGAGCTTCATGTACAATTCGGGGGTGAGGACTTATGCAGGAATGCATGTGTTAACCTCAGAATTGCAAGGAATGGAAGTCTGGGAAGACTCCATTCAAGACTGAACTTGGAACTTAGAGCAATTGCTGCAGCAATCCCTAGAGCAAATACGAGTACTGTAGTTCATGGCAACCCTGAGCAACCCTAGATCACCTATTATCATTTTCTTCTACACCCTAGTACCCCTCATCTTAGTTATAGTTGCATTTAATTGATCTACCTCTACTTTATCTTGTGAGCCATCTTATTCTTGCTACAACATTTCACACAGAAAAAGTCTCTATAATAGTTTTAGTTCACTCCTTGTGGGACAATACTCACTCATCACTTTATTACTTGGTCACGACACGTGCACTTGCATTCAGACACTGCATTCATCTTTGCATGAAATCAACACAAGGACCCCAACGAATTAGGAGTCTTATTAGACTGATGCTTTTGCTCTTGAAATCCTGGGGGAACTTGTGGTCACTACGAGGCAAAATTCCTTCCCTAGCCAGTGCCATAGTTACTCCAAGAAAAGTTGGGATGCTGTCTTCAACTTGGGTTATACATATTTGAATATGGATTGTTGCTGCGATTCATGTTTCCCACATAGCACACTGACTCCAGATTTGAAGGACAATTCTTAAATAAATGAGACCCATTGCATAGAACACAAGATAATCTAGTTTCCTAAGCTGCATTAGCCCCTTGAGGGCGAGTTAGCTGCTGGTTTTTTAAAACATTTACTAATGAAGCTATCTGGGATATGAGAGAAGTGACTTTACTCACTTCATTCATACTCGCAGTTTTTTTTCCTAGTTGAGACTCTATCTATAGGCCATTAATAACTGTTGCTAGCCATCCTTTCGAGTAACTCATATGCCTCATTGTATGTTTTAGACAGAAGTGCCCCATTAACTGCTGCATCCACTATGGTTCTGGTTTAAGCATTGAGACCATTATAAAAGGTATCCATCTGGAAGAAGTACGGGATTCCATGATGAGGGCATCTTTGTAGTAGTTCTTTGTACCTCTCCTAGGTGTCATATAGTGATTCCCCATCTAGTTACTGGAAGGATGTGATGTCATTTCTCAACCTTGCAGTCTTGGTAGGTAGGAAGTATTTTAACAAAAACTTCTCTGCTAAATCATTCCAGTTGGCAATAGAATCAGGTGGCAGAGAGTTCAACCACGCTCTAGCTCGATCTCTTAAGGAAAAAGGGAACAATTTCAGCTTTAGAACTTTATCTGTCACCCCATTCATTTTGAATGCATCCGTGACTTTGATAAACACTCTCAAGTGAAGGTGAGGGTCCTCTATAGGCATTACACTGAATTGCCCCACAGTCTGTAGCATCTGAAATATTACAGGCTCTAGCTCAAAATGAAGATCTTTGAATTTTGGTCTTACTATGCTTGGGTTCAACCCATTTAAATTTGGTTGAACATAAGCATTAGGACTCTATCTCGGTCATCCATGTTGTCTGCTCCTCTCTAGTGGGGCATTTTTGCTGCTTGTTGAGGTCCCAACAGTTCTCTCCTTCTTTTTAGAATAGTCCTTTCTATTTCAGGATCTAATGGCAATAGCTCCCTATCAGACCTACTCATGCACTGATTTCACCATCCCAAAAAAACACTAGGATGACTAAAGGATAAAAGTCCTTCACACAGTCAAATATCTACTAATAATTTTCAAGTCGACAATTCCCTGGCAACGATGCCAAAAACTTATTGGTTGCAAGGTATATATGCAATGTCCGTACGCAAGTGCACGTATCGTGACCAAGCAAAATAGTAATGAATGAGTATCGTCCCACAAGGAAGTGTAACCATAAATTACTATGGATTTTTTTTGACTCGTGAAATGCTGTAGAAAATTTTTCTTGGTTATTGCAAGATATAAGGTTTAAGTGCAAATAAGTCTAAATAAAATTTAAAACTTTGAAATAATTAGTTAAGGCACACTAGGTTACAGAAAAACAAATATTGGATGAACTAGGGTTGCATCAAGGTTGCCATGAAATTCGGCACCCATTTTGCTCTGGAAATTGCTGTAGCAATTGCTCAAGTAACCAGTTTCTTTTTTGAATGGGTTCTTTCCAAACTATCATTCCATGTACTTCTTAGGTTTAGTTCATACATTCCTATATAAATCTAACCCCAAGAGCTACGCTTGAAGCTCTGAACTATTAGGTTATATGGGATAACTATATATTCCTATATTGGTTGTGCATTGGTTTCTTTACCAACCCATAACATTCAAACCTATTCTAGCCTTCATTACCTTTCCAGATCAATGTATGCTTTAGCCTTCTACTATGAAGGTTCAGTTAACAGAAGAAGTTCAAGAAATGCAAGAGCAGTTTGAATTACAAAAGCAATGCTATAACAAAATCATCCATGTACTAAAATGTGCAAGAGTTCAATGTAACCTATCTACAACCTTAGCTAGAGGCTTAGCCCAGCTTCATATCTAAATTAGTTACAACTGCATGTATAAGGACAATAATCATGCAATGAAGAGTAATACGAAAAAAATATAGTTCAGTGCACAAACAAAAGAACACAGAAGGGAAGAGGGGAATTCTCGAAAAAAATCCTCTTCTTAACATCCAATAGTTTTCTTGCTGTGTTTATTCCCAATAGGACAGTCTCACCCTTACAGCACACTCCCGTTAAGGGCTTCGGGCTCTCCTTTCTGTTTTCAATTCCTTTTTTGTCTCCTTTTCTTCTTTCCTCCCAGCCTTTTTATAGACAAGCATTGTGGTCCCAGTGAGGTGGCTTGAGCTATTGCATTTTTTCCTTTTTGGCCTGCAACTCTACCAGGGCCTTTTTATCCTCTTTTAGTAGTGGAAACAATCTTTGTGCCTCTGCATCTCTACAACTCTGCTATGTCAACTAAGTGCTCCCTCTGCAACGCTGGGTAGTGGTGGATGCACCTACTACAACAGTCATGAATCAATTTCACTTACACCGTATCACATAAAAATCAGTTTCCAATCATGTGCATCATATCAACAAGACCAAGATCACCTAGCATCACTCGATTTGCTACCTTATTTTTCATGCATGCACATTGAATTTCACAACAAGCATAATAGGTGCTCTTATATTCATGGATGGCACAAACACACCATTAAATTAGGGGGCATTAATGCGAATAGATCAAAATGCAAAGTAAATAACCCAAGAAAAGCATACAAAAACTCTAATGAATTAGAGTTGTCACACAGTTACATGGCTGTCTGTGTGGTGCACCAGTAGGGGACGCCCTAATCACAGTTATGATTATGAAAAGTCAGTACCAAAAATTAGAAAGTACTCACCCTAACAGGGGTAGCTTCATATGAAAATAAGTTGATAGCCATCAAATGATATTCCAAAAGTAGTTATTCATGCCATACATGTCATTACTGTACAATTTTCATGTGCATAGATAAAGTGCATTCAGGTGACCTAAGACATTTGCTGTAGTTTATACAGATGAACATAACATGATGAGTTATATTGGTGATAATTGTGATTTATTATTGAACATACTGGAATTTTAATTCTCACTATATTTTCATATCATGTTTATAAGATTAAGTATGCAGATTTTCTCTATGATAAGCTTTTAGCATACGTTGGGTCGAGTTGGCTAAGATCCCAATAAAGGTGCAACCAGCTGTACCCGTATCCCCAAAACTAGTCAACATGGATGAATAAGATGTAGACATATATGTGTTTTATTTTTATAGGAACGTTTTTAATTAATGATGTGTATGTGAACCCAGAATTGTATCAGTGTTAATGGTATACCATAAACCTTAATTATGCAAGGTTAATTTAATTGAATGTTATTATGAGCTAAATATTTAGAAGTAAAGAGGTAATGACTCCATAGGATTATATATATATATATATATATATATGTGTGTGTGTGTGTGTGTGTGTGTGTGTGTGTGTATCTAAAAAAATAGAGTTGTTACAGTGTCTTGAGTATGTTTATGATTATGTTGTGTAAGGGGATCAGTGATTTAATATAGGTAATAAATCACTAGTGATTCCTATCTATATGCCGAGGTGGTGTTATGACAGCTGTAAATATTTTTGAACTAACTGTTAGGCTTGATCAACTCAATTGCAGCATAACTCTATTTTTTCCATAGTAGGGTATGGCATTACCGAGGATAAACCCTACAAACAATGCAAAAGAAACCTTGCACAACTTGGCTATAGTAATTAGAGAACAAGTCACAGCCACCAATCAAATTTGAGAACATCTCTAGAATAGTAACAACTTGAATGGAGAAAATAATGCAAACAACCAGGTGGCTAGAAATGATAATGGAACATCTGAGTTCTTGAGAACCAGACCACCTTCTTTATAAGGTGGCTATGACCCAACAGTAGCCAAAAGGTGGATAAGTTAATTGGAGATGATCTTCGAGTTGATGGGCTGCACTAATGGGCAGTAGTTTATCTTTGTTGCATATATGTTAAAGGATGAAGTTGAATGTTGGTGGTGAGGAGCTAGAAAGTTGTTAACTCACCAAAGGAGGCAAATAAACTGACAAGTGTTTAAGGATAATTTCCTAGAGAAGTACTTTCCAAGTACTGTGCTAGCTGAGAAGAAGATCAAATTTCTCCAACTCAGATAGGGTAACATGTCAGTAGATCAACACATACCTGAGTTCGAGGAGTTTTCTAAGTTCTCCTCTTACCCGAGGTTTAAGCCTAATGAAGTGTGGAAAGCTATTAAGTTTAAAGCATGACTGAACCTAGAAATTAGGAATTTGGTGATAGCCTTGGAAACAAGGGATTTTGTGCCCTTGATAAATAAATATAGACATTTAGAGAAGATTTAAAGGGTAATGGAGGACGAGAAGCAGAGGCAAAATCTGTGGAAGAGGAAGAAAGATTTTTCCAACCCTAGAAAAAACGTGAGGAGAAGAGGATATGGAGTTAGTAAGAGGCCATTGACTGTGGTTCCTTGGCCTTTCCAACAAGGCCTCGCCACAGTCAAGTGCACTAAGTATGGACGTATATATGGTAACCGGCTACATAGAACCAGATGTCTGCTTCAAATGCGAACAAAAGGGTTATTTTGCGAAGAACTACCTATAGAATGTGGGGAAGCAGTTAGAAGAGAGGCCTCAAGTGAAAGGAAGGGTTTTCACCCTGAGCGGCCAAGAGGCAACTCAATCCTCCAAAATGATTCAAGGTATATTCTACATCTATGGATTTACTCTTAGGGTGTTGTTTGACTCTGGTGCTAGTCATTCATTTCTATTGAAAAAATGTATTGAGGATAAACAGTATCTTATTTCTAAAACCCCCTATGAGCTATCTGTAGTAACCCCCACAAGGGAAATGGTCTTAACTTCCTTTGTATGTAAAGATTGTCAAGTCATCATCCAAGAGAAAGCTTTTTCTGTAGACCTTATATGTCTACCTTTAAGAAGTATTGATGTCATTCTATGGTTAGACTAGATGTCTAAAAATTAGGTCTTGCTAAATTGTTGCACCAAGACCATTGAATTTCTACCTCATACTCCACAAGAGGAGATGTAGTTATTGATGCTAAATGCCAATCAAGTCAATTGGGAGTTGAAGAGTGGAGTACTTGCTTACCTACTTCTGTGTTTATCAAACCTAGAAGTCAAATCACAGCTTAATGAAATCCCAATAGCTAATGAGTTTCTTAAAGTATTTCCACCAGATGTTCTAGGCTCACCTCCCAGGAGAGAGAGATATAATTCTGTATTGATTTTTTACCTGGGACAGGGTCTATCTCTATTACACCTTATAGAATGGCCTCGAAGGAACTACATGAACTCAAGAAATAGTTGGAGAAATTGTTAGACAAGACATTCATTAGACTGAGTGTATCACCTTAGGGAGCTCCTATATTATTTGTTAAAAATAAAGACAGGAGCCTGAGACTATGCATAGACTATAGACAACTAAAGGAGAATATGACATACCAGCTAGTATCAGCATCCATATTGGACATTTACGTGAAGCTATTGAGGAATAAAATAATTCCCCTAGTTAAGGTTTTATGGGAAGGTTTGACTCCAGAAGAATCAACTTGGGAATTGGAAGAAGTCATGAGGAAGAAATATAAGCAATTGTTCTTATTAGGTAATTTCTAAAATTTTGAGGACAAAATTTTTTTTGGGGAGAGAATGTAACATCTCTAATTTCGTTTCCTTTATTAATAAATGTACATAAATATTTAATTAAGGAAATAAAACTTATTAAACAATTTTTAGATATCTAAGAAAATATAATCCTTAGAAATTCTTCAACTTATATGTATGTAGAGAAAATGTTTTTAACATTAAGAGAATAGATAAAGACATAAAACCTAATAGAAAAAATTATAACTAACATCCTAAAGAGAGGCGAAATTAAGTATGCATATTATGAAATATGTTAAATTAAGTGTACAGATTCTAATTAAAATGTTGAAATGAGTAATTGATGTGTTCTTAATTAAACATTATATTAATACCTTTAAACTTAATTTTTGTTTGATTTAAGTAAAATATAATTAGAAATTAGCTTAGTTTTGTGTTTTTTGTTGTAGGAACAAAGGAAGAAGAAAAGAGAAGAAAAAGATAAGAAATTCATGGATAAATACTACAATGTAGGGATTCCAAACATTTCAGCATTGTTTTGAGCATATCTCCCTCTTATAAACTCCAATCAAAGTGATTCAAGTAGCTGTGAAAAGATAACACAATCATCTACAACTTTTATGTTGAACCCTTGCTCAAATTCGGGAGATTTTATAGTGTTACAGAGCTTGCAAATCAGAATCACAGTGCAGCAAGATGAATTCTGCCCTTTGGTCACTAATTTTAGCATATCTCCTTCAATTTAGATTTGATTAAGGTGATTCTAGCGGCTATAGAAAGAAGAGACATAGATCTACAACTTTCTTGTTTGGCACTTTGGCAAATTTTGAAATTTTTTAGGCACCGCGGTGCTGCGTCATTACAGACTCAGAGCGCGGCGGCGCCAGCCACCGCACCAGGTCGCAAATTCACGATTTTTAGGGTTTTTCAACTCCAATTGGAGCCCGATGGCCGGGATTTGACCTAGAAACACTCCTACTTCAATTAGGAGGAGTTAATCTATAAAAAGGGAGGAAAGCAAGCAGAAAATTCATTCAATCATTCATCCAAGTTCTTAGTTACATTCTTCAATTCTTCTTTAGATTTTTTTATGGCCTTGTGTGGATAGTTCTTTTTAGTTGGTTGAGGTAGATTGAAACCTCAAGGGATCTTCTTGCATTGCGAGATGTTGATTTGATTTTATTATCTCAAGTTGAATTGAGTATTGATTATTTATCTTTTTTTCTTCTCAATGATTATTCATATGATTGCTAGGAGGCCTATTACTATATTGTCTGTCTTAATCTACCGTTGAATTATGTTTTGAATAAAGTATTCAATTCTATGATTCATGAGGCAAATAGGTTTGAGGATTTTGGATTATAAATAATTGAACCTATGATGAATAATTAACTAAATTAGATATAACCGATGTGTTTATATTTGTTTAGCTTTGTCAGTTTCCTTAGTTCTTTGTGCAGTTAATAAACTATGCTTTACCGATGTGTTAAAGGATTGCTTGTTAATTAGGGTTCAATTGGTGCGATTGTCATTAATTCACTAGACTTAAAGAGGAACAGGGTTAGAAACCCAATGATAGATATCAATTACAGATTGATTATGTTGTCAATAATCAATGCAATCCCTTGACAGTAGATATCAACCGAAACTAATGCCTTTCTCATTAATTACTCTCTTAATTATTTTTATTATTGTTTACTTTACTTAATTTGCAACTATCAATCCCCCCTTTTTCTAATCACATAAGGTAATACCAGTTTCTGTGGGATCGACCCTTACTCCTACTACTACAAGTTAGTTTTGAGGTAAAGTATCAATTTGGGTGTACCTGCAACAGTATGCACCAAATTTTGGCGCCATTGCCGGGGACTGTGTCTATTTACCTTTTGTGATTTTATTTTATTTTAGTTTTTTCTTTTTGTTCATAACTTTGAATATGGTAGCTAATTTTCAACAATTTGGCACTAGGCTAAGGTCTCCATTAAGATATGCTGGTGAGGTATGTAGTTTTTCCCTTGAACAGCAACTTGCAAATTGAACTTCTCTTGTTCATCAAAGTGTAGAAAATATGCAAAGTGAGAAGTGCTATGTAAATCATTCAGCTAGCGGGTATCCTTCTAATGGGTACCCAACTTTCTATGAAGAATCATTTGAGCAGGTAAATATGGTTAGTGGTTTCCCTAGGCCACCACAAGGGAGGTATGATTCCTATTCAAACATGTATAATCTTGGATGGAAGGATCATCCCAACTTTAGGTATGGGAATGCGCAAAATTGGCCTGGAGAACAAGATTTTACAAATTTTCAGTATAACCAACAGGTCTATTATCCTAAACAAGCTGCATATCAAGATTCCCAAGTAAGTAGTTCTTTAGAAGAAACTATTAAATCTCTTGTACATAATACTCATTAATTTCAACAAGAGGTAAGGGCCAGTATTCAAAGCTTAACAAATCAAATTGGACAACTTACAACACCAGTTAATCGATTAAAGGCTCAGAATTCAGAAATTGAAAGTCTAGCTCCAGCATCATTAGTGCAAAAAGAGGAAAATTCTGCACTTAATGAAAAAGATGACTTGAAAGTTGACAATAGTAAGACTACTAATAAAGAGGCTGTGGAATCTACCCTGAATGCCAAATTTGAAGAGAATATTTCAGCAGGAGAGAAAGCACCAAAAGTACAGCAAACAGGCAAGGATCTTTCTATTTTGTTACCAATTTCTAATAAGATGCATGTACCTTTTATTTTGCATAATCCTAACCTAAGTTTAAAGAGCTTCCCTAGCCACTTAAAGGGCATATACAGCGGACAACCACCCCCAGTGATAACCTCAAATAAATATGCCCTACTCAAAGATAGAGGAAAGCTGCCCCCTGCCTTGGCAAAAACTCAAAAAGATAAAATTAAATTGGATGCCAAAAGCTACTCAAGACATCAATTATTTCCAGGTAAGTTGAGTTCTCATTTAATTAAACCTTTGACTAATGCTGACTTTCCTCTTCATAATGCAGTTGAACCTCAAAATTTTGCACATTCAAAGGCAAGCCAATTCAAAGTGGACATTAAGGACCCTCCTTGAATGACATAAGGAGCTTTGAGTCGAGCCAACGACATTAAACAAAGGCTTTTATTGGGAGGCAACCCAACATAGTAAAAAAGAAGAAGAAGTGGAAAGCAGAAAATTCAGAATCTAGCAATGCAACACGCTCATTTTAACAAATTTAGGGAAGTTCACTTAACTCATATGTTTTTCTATATCCTTTCGTAATTTTTATCTTTCTTTTACATTGAGGACAATGTAAATTTTGAGTGTGGAGGTGAACGTATATTTTTCTGAATCATTGTGACCCTATTATGAGCATCAATTTTTTGATTTTCACTATTAATGCATTTTTATTGCGTTTAGCAAGTTGAGTGATTGTGTGAGTATTTCAATTTATGTTTTGAGATGTTAGGCACAACCAACAGCTAATGATATAACTATCTAAATTTTTTTTTAGCTCTTCAAAAATATAGAAAATTCATGGTTGTATGCAATTTTATCCCTATTACAATTTATTACTTTTGACTTTAGAATCTGAAATATTTTTGCTCAATAACTTTGGGCATTCAATTTTATCTTTTACTTAGAGAAGGTTTATATAATTAAAAAATATTTCATAATCTCAACAGGATTCTAGAACTTATTTGAATGCAGCTTGAGGCGAAATCCTAGGTTAATACTATTATTTAGGAGATGATTTAGGCATTATTGGATAGATTGAGCCTTTCTAGCCTAACCTAAGCAATGAAATACCCTTAGTTCCTCTATCTTGAGCTAAATGAACTTTTCCTTCTAAAAACCATAAATGAGCTAAAAGCCAAATTTTGTATGAATATCTTTATTTTTGATCCTATTCACTCACTCCATGATTATTTTTCTGAATACTTGTTTTGTAGAGATTTATTTAAAAAAAGAGTGGAAGGGTGGAGTAAGGAAAAGAAAAGAATTATGAAGAAAAAAAAAAGAATTATACAAAGGAAATAGAAGAAAAATCTGAATGCTGTGAAAAAAAAATTAGAGAATTGAGGAAAAAGGATAGATTAAATTCAATTGAAATAAGAAAATGAGTGTGGGGGTAGAAATCACCCCAAATTTAGGAAAGCTCAAGAGATCAGATTTAATCATGTGGTGCTGGGTGATTGAGCCTAAATTTGTATACTTTATCTTACCTTATACCCTGGCCACATTACAAGCTAAATAAAGTCCTATTGATCCAAGAGGTAGTTTTGGCCTACATTAGTGGAGAGTGGCAGGAAAAATAAGCATATGGAAATCCTAAACTAATTAGAGATCTACAACAAAAATTTTGGGATATATAAACTCATCCGAGTAAAAGGAAATTTATTGACCCAAGAACACACACTCACTAGGGATTCAAAAGAATAAGATAATGGATAGCATTTGTGTTAATCTTGTGCATGATTATGACCTTCCAAAATTTTTCTAGAGAATATTTTAATGTTATGAGGCAAAATTTTGGTAAGCCTAACACTCACGACATTATTGATTGTTGTTTTTTGTCTTTAGGGATTATTTTGCTTGAGGATAAGCAAAATATTGAGTGTGGGGGTATTTGATGTGATCTTAATTAAACATGATATTAATACCTTTAAACTTAATTTTTGTTTGATTTAAGTAAAATATAATTAGGAATTAGCTTAGTTTTGTGTTTTGTGTTGTAGGAACAAAGGAAGAAGAAAAGATAAGAAATTCATGGAAAAATGCTACATTGTAGGGATTCCAAACCTTTTAGTACATTTTTGAGTATATCTTCCTCTTATAACTTCCAATCAAAGTGATTCAAGTGGCTGTGAAACTATAACACAATCATCTACAAATTGTATGTTGAACACTTGGTCAAATTCGGGAGATTTCATAGCGTTACAGAGCTTGCAAATCAGAATCACATTGCAGCAAGATGAATTCTGACCTTTGGTCACTAATTTTAGAATATATCCTTAAATTTAGATTGGATTAAGGTGATTCAAGCGGCTATGGAAAGAAGAGACATAGAGGTACAAATGTTGTGTTTGGAACTTTGGCAAATTTTGAAATTTTCTGGGTACCGCGGTGCTCGCAAAAGAGCACCGTGGCACTGCATCAATGCAGACTCGGAGTGCCACGGCTCTAGCCGCCGCACCAGGTCGTAAATTCATGATTTTTAAGCTTTTTCAACTTCAATTGAAGCCCAATGGGCCAGGATTTGACCTAGAAACACTCCTACTTTGATTAATCTATAAAAAGGGAGGAAAGCAAGTAGAAAATTCATTCAATTATTCATCCAAGTTCTTAGTTACATTCTTCAATTCTTCTTTAGATTTTCTTATGGCCCTGCGTGACTAGTTCTTTTTAGTTGGTTGAGGTAGATTGAAACTTCAAGGGGTCTTCATGCATTGTGAGATGTGGATTTGATTTTATTATTTCAAGTTGAATTGAGTATTGATTATTTATCTGTTCTTCTTCTCAATGATTATTCATATGATTGCTAAGAGGCCTACTAGTATATTGTCTGTCTTAATCTACCGCTGAATTATGTTTTGAACAAAGTCTTTAATTCTGTGATTCGTGAGGCAAATAGGTTTGAGGATTTTGGATTATAAATCATTGAACTTATGATGAATAATTAACTAAATTAGATATAACCAATGTGTTTATATTTGTTTAGCTCTGTCTGTTTCCCTAGTTCTTCATGCGGTTAATAAGCTATGCTTTACCGATGTGTTAAAGGATTGCTTGTTAATTAGGGTTTAATTGGTGCGATTGTCATTAATTCACTAGACTTAAAAAGGAATAGGATTAGAAACCCAATGATAGATATTAATTACAGATTGATTATGTTGTCAATGATCAATGCAATCCCTTGACGATGGATATTAACCGAAACCAACGCCTTTCTCATTAATTACTCTCTTAATTATTTTCATTATTGTTTACTTTACTTAATTTACAATTATCAATCTCCAATTTTTCTAATCACATAAGGTAATACCAGTCTCTGTGGGATCGACCCTTACTCCCACTACTACAAGTTAGTTTTGAGGTAAGGTATCAATTTGGGTGTACCTGCGACAGTACGCACCAGTAATCTAACAGTTAAATATAAATTGGGGAGAAAATGAAAAAGGACATAATAAAATGATGAATTAGAACCTTAGAGAAGGTTTGATTTGAAAACTGGTTTTCGAAGTAACGAGGAAAGCTTCATTTTTGGAAGTTTTGGGAAGAATCAGTTTTGAATTAAAAGAATTGGTTAATATAAAAAATGTAAATATATGTCTCACGGATATTTACCCACTGGAATTACTCACTTTGGATTTTCATATGAGGGTGTTATGGTCATATTAGTAATAAGTGGTCAGAAACTAGCTAACCAGGGAAGAATCTGTTAGGTAAGCTTTTGTGTTTGAATTTCTGAGAAAATTTGTAAGGATTGAAAGGAAATTTATAATGTAGCAAATATAGATATATGTCTCATGGATGTTTAGCCACTGGAATCACGTAATTTGGAGTCAATAGAAGGAAGGTATTATCAGATTGGAAAGTAGAGGGAAGAACCTACCCGGGAAGAAATAATATTGAATTTGAAGGAGTAATAACACAAATATTCCTTATGATTTCACTAAAATGTTCAACATAATAGTTTTATAGGATTGTCTTAACTTTAAATTAACACCAAGATCACCTCAATCAGAGTTAAAATGAGTTATTTATGCTCTGATTAGTAAGAGAAGGTTAGGCTGGATGAAAACCTACATTAGGGGACAACACACAACACAAAGCATGGCCGTGTTCAGTGCGGGTAAGGGGTTTTTGAAGCCTAGAGCATGGTTGTGTTATAGGACATGGCCAGGCCATGTTGGGAGCAGGTAAAACTTATTTTTAATATTTTTCTACCCTAAACGAACATCATTAACTATAGGGTAATAATAAAAACCAACTTGGAGAAGAATACTCTATCCAATTTGTGAGAACATGTGTTGAAAATGATATAAGTAGGAGAAAAATGACTAGAGGCAAAGCATAGAAAAAATGAAAAGATGAAAATAATATTTAAGAAAGAAGAAGAATCTTATAAATGAAAATAATAAATAACTAGTGTATGCCCTAGCCATTGCCATTGCATGAACTTCTTACCATCTTAAATGTTTTATTTATACATGAAAATATTTTATAAAGTGATATTAAAAAATGATTATCATCTTGGCATGATTGCATTTTACCAATTATTTTTGGTAATGATTATACTTTTATTATAAATTATGGCATGTGAGTATAATGAACATTGTAACATCCCCAATTTTCTCTTATGTTACTAATTGAAATTTATTTCTTTCAGAGAGGAGAATGGATTTTGGACCTCATGGGAGGATTAAATTATTTTATTGAAGTCAAATAAGATAGTAGGAATAGTTAAAATGGCATTTTAATTTATGTAATTTATGGGGATGGCATTAGTGTAATTATGGATGGTGGCAAGGGCATTTTGGAGATAAGGAGGTAGTAGGTTGGGGGTAAGAAGGGAATAAAATAAAATAAAATAAAATAATAGAAGATAAGAAGGGGAAGGGGGAATTGTCGGAGGGAAAGAGAAGAAAAAGAAAAGGAGAAAAAGAAAAGGGAAGAAGAGAAAAGGGGAAGAAGAAGAAGAGAAAGAAGAAGAAGAGAAAGAGGAAGAAGAAGGAGAAGGGAGAGGAAAGAGAAATCAAGGAATCAAGCACCGGTTTAAAGGAATTTGAGGTAGCTTTAACATTTATTTAATGAATTTTGTACAAGATTATATATACATTTTTAGATTTATTTATATGTGATTTTGGATAACATGTGGTCTGGATATTTATGTGAAATTCTATTTTGGATGTTTGGACATGCATATGGGTGCATGGGATTATATAAAAGAAAATCAAAAAAAGAAGATAAAGTAAGCTGAATTTCGGAATAATTGGGAAGCTTCGGTTTTTGAAATTTTGTGAAGATTCCATAAGGATTTCAAAGCAATGGTCAACATATGAATTGTAGATATCTCACGGATCTATAGGCTTTGGAATTACGTAACTTGGAGTTCATATGAGGGAGATATGGCTGATTAATTGAGCAGAGGTAGGAATTCAGGATAGTAAAAATTACCGTTTTAATTTTAATTTTTTGAGACTAATCTGTAGTGATTCCAAAGAAATTATAAACACAATAGTTGTCGATAATTGTCTTAGCTTTCTATAGGATTTGAAATCACCTCAATTAAAGTTCGTATGAGGGAGATATTATTGAATAGTTGAAGAAAGGTCACAGAATAGGTCGTGTTCTGGGTTGCTTCAACACGGGTAGGCCGTGTTTGGGGCTGTTTTTAACAATGTTTAAAGTGGTTTTCAAGTATGGCCATGTTTTGAACATGGCCAGGACGTGTTGGGGGCTGGATTATCATACTTTTCACTGTTTTATGCCTAAAAAAAATCTTGTTTGTTGTAATATTTTTAGGAAACATATATTCAAGAAAAATACTTTTAAAATGATTATTTTGGTATCACAAATTAATCTTTATCTTTATTGAATTGAAAATGAATCATATTGAATTTGGTATAAAAATGATGCATCATATTATAAATGAGATTGAATGGCAAGCGTAAAGCTCATGGCGAGTTGCTTGATAATTATGGCAAGCGTAAAACTCATGGCGAGTTGCTTGATAATTTTACATTCTATTTGATGAATATGTATTAATATATATATGTATTTATATGTATGAATGAATATCGACGGGTTGTATGACTTGTGACGGTACCGAGTAGGGGACGCCCTATTAGCCAGAGAGAGCCAAGGGAGGGCCGCTCCAACCGGGTGTCAGTGGTAATGTGAGGAGGCAGGAGGGTGATGTACTCACATTCCCTGATCACTTATTATGACTGTAGTCGATTGGTCACTATACATATAGCCAACGAGTAAATTAAAAGCTGTGATAGGGCTGAGCATTAGAAAAAAAAAATAGACTTTTGGTGCATGTGTAGTATGATAATTATGCATAAACAAAAATTAAAATTTTATCTCAAAATTTTGGTATTTTTCTGTAGCTTATACAGCTGAACATAACTCTTGTTTTCTCATCATATTTTATTTATATTAAGTCTACTGGGAACCTTTGTTCTCACTATTATTATGATGTTATGTTCAGATAAAATGAAATGAGATACAACACAAAAGGGTGTTACTGATGGAGATCTAGATGTCAACACCATCTCCTCACCCTTTGTATTTCAAGGGTGAAGTGCTGTATAAAGACTCTTATTTATGTACTGAAATGTTGTATTGTATAAATGTAACCTATGTGAGGTTTGTAATATATATGTAAACATGTATATTGTGTTTTGAAATGTTGTATTGGATAATTATAACATGTATGAGGTTTGTAATAAATAAATAAATATATATATATATTGTGTTTTTACATATGGCGTATTTTAACATGCGTAATGTAAAAAAAAACGGACGTTACAAAGTTGGTATCAGAGCGGTCGATCTTAGGCGACCATGGGGTGGGTGGTCACCTAGATTGACTTAAAGGAGTCTTGAATAGTTATGTGGAAACGTTGTGTAAGGTAGCAAATAAATACAATAGGAAAGTACTAGTATTTCCTATTTATAATCTTGTGTAGTGTGATAACTACTATAAAATGTTGAACTGCTGTTGAGCTTGATCACCTCAATAGTGACTAATATTTTTCTTTACTAATACAGTGAGTTATGGCACCACCAAGAAGGAATCTCTCAAGCAGCGTAGATACTACCTTAAATAACATAGCCGCAGCTATTCAAGCTCAAGCAGCTGCTACGAATCAGATTCTGCAGTATCTTCAGAATATTAATAATGATGACGAGGTTAGGGGAAATGAAAGAAACCGAAATGGAAACAGAACTGGAAATGGTAATGGATGGTCTGAATTTATGGGAACGCGACCTTTGTCTTTTGTGGGTGCATATGACCCAATAGTTGCTGAGAGATGGCTGACGGAACTCGAGAAGATTTTTGAAGTTCTATATTGTTCTGATGAGTAGAAGGTCAATTTTGGAACATATATTCTGAAGGAAGAAGCTGAATACTAGTGGAGAGGAACCAAAGAGTTACTGGTGCATCAAGACAGGGAAATTACATGGCACTTATTCTGAGAGACTTTTTTGAACAAATATTTTCCCAGTAATGTGAGAGTTGAGAAAGAGATTGAGTTTCTTCAGCTTAGATAGGGAACTGGGACCATTGAGCACTATATTACCAAATTTGAAGAACTTTCTAAGTTCTCAAGTACTTTGAAGAATAATCCAAATGAAGTTTGGAAGGCAGTGAAGTTTGAATCAGGACTGAACCTGGAGCTTAGAAATGCTGTGGTGACATTAGAGATTTAGGAATATGCCCCGTTGGTAAAAAAATTTCGGATGCTGGCGACAAGTCTAAAACAGTCGAGGATGAAAAAGAGAGGCGGACTTAGTGGAAGCGGAAGAGAGAGCTCCCAGTTATGGATAGAAATATCAGAGGGAAGAATATTATGAGAGGTAAACAACCAGCAACTGTGGAACCCAGACCTTTTTTGAAAAATCTGACAACGGGTCAGTGTGGAAAATGCAAGAAATTTCATGGGAATAATCCATGTTATTTTGATTCAGTTACTTGCTACCAATGCAGACAGAAGGGGCACGTGGCACGATATTGTCCACTGGGAAGAGTGAAAGGTATTGCACGAACACAATAAATGACAGGAAGAGTTTTCACCTTGAGTGGTGCTGAAGCAAAGACAGCTCCTGATTTAATGCAAGGTACGTGTTGTATCAACAATTTGTCTCTAAATGTATTGTTTGATTCTGGCACAAGCCATTCTTTCATAGCAATAAAATGTGTGGGGAAATTACAACACTCTATTGCGGAGTTACCATATGAGTTAGCGGTGGTGACACCTACAGGAGGAAAAATAATTACCTCCTCAGTGTGTTTGAATTGTCCCATTATATTGAATGACAGATCCTTTGTAGTGGATCTGATCTGTCTACCTCTGGATGGTATAAATGTCATCTTGGGTATGGATTGGTTAAGTCAGAATCAAGTCCTACTGGATTGCTGCAATAAGACTTTTGAGTTTCTCTCGGACCCACAGGAGGACCAAAAGTATAGCATTATTAGTGCTCACCGACTCTATAAGGAGATGAGGGATACGGATTTGAAATGTTTTTTCTTGTATACCATCAATTCGAGTGTGAAACGGGAACTGCTTGAGATTCCAGTAGTCCGTGAATTTTCAGAGGTTTTTCCCTCTGAAATTGCTGAACCTCCACCGAAGAGAGAAGTGGAATTTTCCATCGATCTAGCACCAGAGGCGAGGCCTATTTCTATCACTCCCTATAAAATGTCTCCTATGTAACTACAAGAGCTGAAGAAGCAAATCGAAGAGCTGTTAGAAAAGAATTTTATCAGACCTAGCGTATCACCTTGGGGAGCGCCTGTATTGTTTGTAAAGAAGAAAGATGGCAGTTTGAGATTGTGTATTGATTACAGGCAATTGAATAAGGCGACTATTAAGAATAAGTATCCATTGCCCAGAATAGACGATCTACTAGATCAATTAAAGAGAGCTACTATTTTCTCTAAGATAGACTTGAGATCAGGATATCATCAGATCAGAGTTAAAGAAGAAGACATTCCAAAAATAGCTTTCAGAACTCGGTATGGACACTACGAATTTTTAGACATGCCTTTTGGGGTCACAAATGCACCTGCAGTCTTTATGGACTATATGAATCGCATTTTTAGACCCTACTTGGATCAATTCGTAGTAGTGTTCATAGATGATATTTTAATCTACTCTAAGAGTGAGGAAGAACACAACCAGCATCTTCGATTAGTACTTCAAGTCTTGAAGGAAAAGAAACTTTTCGCTAAGTTGAAAAAATGTCAATTTTGGCTGGAAGAAGTGAAGTTTTTGAGTCACGTAATTTCTAAAGATGGTGTGTCGGTGGATCCCAGTAAAACTGAAGCAGTGCTGAAATGGAAGAGACCCAAAACTGTGACTGAAATTAGAAGTTTCTTGTGTTTAGCAGGATATTACATAAGGTTTATACATGGATTCTCTCAAATAGCTTTGCCTTTGACTCGATTGACCAGAAAATGAAGTCTCCTTAATTGGACTGAAGAATGTGAGAATAGTTTCCAAGAGTTTAAAGTCAAATTGACTTCTCCACCTGTTCTAATTGTTCTTGACCCTTCTAGATGCTTTGTAGTCTATACAGATGCTTCCAAGAAAGGTTTAGGTTGTGTTTTGATGCAAGAAAGTAGGGTAGTTGCTTATGCGTCTCGACAATTGAGACCGCATGAGGAGAACTATCCTACTCATGATTTAGAGTTAGCTACTATAGTTTTTTCCCTGAAGATGTGGAGACACTACTTGTATGGAGCTGTATTTGAAATATACAGTGATCACAAGAGTTTAAAGTATCTCTTTGACCAAAAAGAATTGAATATGAGGCAAAGAAGGTGGATGGAATTCATTAATGATTACAAATTTGAATTAAAGTATCATCCAGGGAAGGCAAATGTAGTAGCTGATGCGTTGAGCCAGAAGTCGTTGCATTTAAGTCAAATACTGATAAAAGAAATGGAGTTAATTGAGAAATTCAGAAATTTGAAATTATCAGTTATGACTGTCCCTGGTAGTTTGATTGTTAGTGAATTAAGAATTGAAAGTGACTTGAAGACTCAGATTAAAGAAGCGTAGACACATGATCAATTTTTACAAGATCGAAGAGATCAGCCTGACTTTGCAATGTCAGAGGATAGAATTATTATGTACCAGGGCAGAACTTGTATACCACAAAGAGATAATTTGAAGGCTAAGATTCTGGAAGAAGCTCATCAAAGTAAGTATACAATCCATCCAGGATCTACAAAAATGTATCAAGATTTGAAAAGATTATACTAGTGGCCAGGAATGAATAGAGACATTGCTGAATATGTGTCTAAGTGTTTGGTTTGTCAAAAGGTGAAGATGGAACATCAAAAACCTTCTGGGATGTTACAGCCTTTAGAAATCCCTGAGTGGAAGTGGGATAGTATATCTATGGATTTTGTTGTTGGATTACCTAAGACTCAGACAGGTCATGATGCGATATGGGTAATAGTTGATAGATTGACGAAATCTGCGCACTTTTTACCCATTAAGAAAAACTACTCGTTGAATAAGTTGACCCAATTGTATATGAAGAAAATTGTATAGTTGCATGGAATTCCTAATAGTATCATTTCAGATCGAGATCCTCGATTTACTTCCAGATTTTGGAGAGCACTATAAGAAGCTTTTGGTACTCATTTGTGTTTTAGTACTACATATCATCCTCAAACAAACGGTCAAACAGAGAGAACTATACAGACTTTAGAGGATATGCTAAGAGCGTGCATGCTAGAGCAAGGAAAAGGATGGGACGGATATCTATCATTGGCTGAGTTTGCGTATAATAACAGTTATCATTCTAGCATTGGAATGGCACCATATGAAGCTTTGTATGGTAGGAGATGTAAATTGCCATTATGTTGGAATGAAGTCGGGGAGAAAAGGTTATTAGGGCCCAAGTTAGTGCAACATACTTCTGAGCAAATACAGATAATTCGAGATAAAATGCGAATAGCTCAGAGTCGAAAAAAGAGCTATTTCGATAGGAGAAGGAGACCGATACAATTCCAAGAAGGTGAGCATGTGTTCTTGAAAATTTCTCCTACTATTGGAATTGGCCGAGCAATGAAAATTAAGAAATTAAGTCCGAGGTATTTAGGACCTTATCAAATTTTGAAAAGGATAGGGTCATCGACGTATCAGATTGCACTTCCTCCGCATTTGTCAAATCTGCATGATGTGCTCCATGTTTCTCAACTTCGAAAGTATCTACCAGATCCATCGCACATAATTCAAGAAGAAATAATAACTGTAAACGAGAATCTAACCTACCGACCGAGGCCGATAGTAATTTTGGATAAAGACGTGAAACAATTGAGAAATTAAACCATTCCATTAGTGAAGGTAGGCTGGGAGAGTTTAACAATGGAAGAAGCCACATGGGAAAGGGAAGAGGACATGAGACAGAAGTATCCACAACTATTTGAAGAAAGGTAAACCTTAAATTTTGAGGTCAAAATTCTTTTTAGGGGGGAGAACTGTAACATCATCGATTTTCTCTTATGTTACAAATTGAAATTTATTTCTTTCAGAGGAGAATGAATTTTGGACCTCATGGGAGGATTAAATTATTTTACTGAAGTCAAATAAGATAGTAGGAATAGTTAAAATGGCATTTCAATTTATGAAATTTATGGGGATGGCATTAGTGTAATTATGGATGGTCGCAAGGGCATTTTGGAGATAAGGAGGTGGTAGGTTAGGCGTAAGAAGGGAAAAAAATAAAATAAAACAAAATAATAGAAGATAAGAAGGGGAAGGGGAATTGTCGAAGGGAAAGAGAAGAAAAAGAAAAGGAGAAAAAGAAAAGGGAAGAAGAGAAAAGGGGAAGAAGAAGAAGAGAAAGAAGAAGAAGAGAAAGAGGAAGAAGAAGAAGAGAAAGACGAAGAAGAAGGAGAAGGGAGAGGAAAGAGAAATCAAGGAATCAAGCACCGGTTTAAAGAAATTTGAGGTAGGTTTAACATTTATTTAATGAATTTTGTACAAGATTATATATACATTTTTAGATTTATTTATATGGGATTTTGGATAACTTGCGGGATATTTATGTGAAATTCTATTTTGGATGTTTGGACATGCATATGGGTGCATGGGATTATATAAAAGAAAATAAAAAAGAAGAAGATAAAGTAAGCTGAATTTCAGAATAATTGGGAAGCTTCGGTTTTTGAAATGTTGGGAATTTTGATAGGGATTTTAAAGAAATGGTCAACATATGAATTGTATATATATGTCTCATGGATCTATAAGCTTTGGAATTACTTAATTTGGAGTTCATATGAGGGAGATATGGCTGATTAAGTGAGTAGAGGTCGGAATTCAGGATAGTAAAAATTAGCGTTTTCATTTTAATTATTTTAGAATAATCTTTAGAGAATATGAAGACATTATAAACATAAAAGTTGTAGATAATTGTCTTAGATTTCTATAGGATTTGAAATCACCTCAATCGGAGTTTGTATGAGGAAGATATTATCGAATAAGTGAATAAAGGTCACAGAACACGGCCAGGCCGTGTTCTGGGTTGCTTCAACACGGGTAGGCCGTGTTCGGGGCTATTTTTAAGAATGTTTAAAGTGGTTTTCAAGCATGGCCGTGTTTTGACCATGGCCAGGCCGTGTTGGGGGTTGGATTATCATACTTTTAACTGTTTTATGCTTAAAAATAATCTTGTTTGTTGTAATATTTTTAGGAAACATATATTCAAGAAAAATACTTTTAAAATACTTATTTTGGTATCATAAATTACTCTTTATCTTTATTGAATTGAAAATGAATCATATTGAATTTGGTATAAAAATGATGCATCATATTATAAATGAGATCGAATGGCAAGCGTAAGCTCATGGCGAGTTGCTTGATAATTATGGCAAGCGTAAAACTCATGGCGAGTTGCTTGATAATTTTACATTCTATTTGATGAATATGCATTAATATATATATGTATTTATATGTATGAATGAATATCGACGGGTTGTATGGCTTGTGACGGTACCGAGTAGGGGATGCCCTATTAGCCTGAGTGAGCCAAGGGAGAGCCGCTCCAAGCGGTTGTCAGTGGTAATGTGAGGAGGCAGAAGGGTGATGTACTCACATTCCCTGATCACTTATTGTGACTGTAGTCGATCGGTCACTATGCATATAGCAAACGAGTAAATTAAAAGCCGTGATAGGGCTGAGCATTAGAAAAAAAATGGACTTCTGGTGCATGTGTAGTATGATAATTATGCATAAATAAAAATTATAATTTTATCTCAAAAATTTGATATTTTTTTGTAGCTTATACAGCTGAACATAACTCCTGTTTTCTCATCATATTTTATTTATGTTAAGTCTACTGGGAACCTTTGTTCTCACTATTATTGTGGTGTTATGTTCAGATAAAAAGAAATGAGATACAACACAAAAGGGTGTTATTGATGGAGATCTAGATGTCAGCACCACATCTTCACTCTTTGTATTTCAAGGGTGAAGTGCTGTATAAAGACTCTTATTTATGTACTGAAATGTTGTATTGTATAAATGTAACATGTGTGAGGTTTGTAATATATATGTAAACATGTATATTGTGTTTTGAAATGTTGTATTGTATAATTATAACATGCGTAATGTAAAAAAAAAACCGGACGTTACAAACATACTTGTCATTGAAATCATATTTTTGGCCATTAATGTGAAAAGAAAAGAAAAGAGACGATCACGGTCACATAGCGATCAATATAGTGCACCAGTAGGGGATGTCCTAATCACGGCTATAATTATGCTAATGAGAAAGGAAATGTAATAACCGTAAAATTTAATGCAAATTCCAATTAAAGAAAATTTGGAATAAAAGAAAAAATTTTGAAAATAAAGATAAGAACCGGTGAAAATAAGTTTTAAATAGATTTACAAAAGAAAATATGAGCATTTAAGTTTTGGCGCATAATCTCTAGTTTTAAATGATAGTATTTCGCTGTAAGCAAATATATTTTTATTTATTTAAAAATGATTATGTTTTGCTAAAAGTAAGTAGACTTTTAAGTAAAATAATTATTGTGTTGCTTCAAATAATTATACTTGCCTCTAATGAATTTTTGTCATATTTTTAGAAATATTCTTTCTTTTATTATGGATAAAGATATTTATGTTGTAATTTGTTATATCGAGATTTTTATCATGAAAAATTATGATTTAAGAGTTTAACTAAAGGTTATTGAGAATGTAAATTTTTAGATATTTTTGGAATATTTTTGGATGAAAAATGAAATTTATATTAATTTATATAAAAGAAAATCCTATTATTCAATTATTAATTAATTATTATTATTATTAAAAAAAACCATAAAAACGAAAGGAGGAAATCAGGGGAAGAGCAACAGAGGAAACCAAGAAAAATACTGTGTGTGAATAGTGAGTGAATAGTAACCTTTAACTTTCTCTTTAGATCTGGAGTGCTTATTGGCTTCCGATCTCAAAACTGAAGGTGCTACTGGATTCAAAACGAAGAATACTACAGTTTTGACCGATCAATTTTTCAAATTACCCTTTGAATCGCCGTAGATCTGAAGTAAAAAATCTCAAAAAAAGGTAAATCTTGAAACTTTTATTTAGAGACCTCCAATTGAAATTCTAACGCAGTAGATAGATTTAGGAGCTAGATAAACCTCAGGATAGGTATATTTTCAGCCATCTAACAGCCTTTTTGTTCGTCGTGAATAGTATCTTTCGGCGATGAATAGTGACCAGTTCCCGAAGTTGCTATCTTGATTGTTTGGACCCTCCGGATACGTTTTTGTGGTCAATTTGATCAAATAGAGATTGAAAAAGTACATTTTAGGGCTATCCAATCTGGAGTCCTTCCTGTGAGTAGATGATTCTTCCTATGGCTTGCCCTATACTCTTATTGATATTTGAGCATGTATATGATTATGTTTATGAGATATTTACACTTTGATATGTTTCTGAAATGCATTAAAATGATCTGAACTGCTTATAATTTGAAATATGATTCAAGAAGAGTATAGTATTTGAAAATGGATTTTCTAAACTCATGATGTATCTGATTTCACTTGTATTTATCATTATTTGATAAAGTGAATATTATGTGCACAATGCATTAATTTGTAAAGCTATATACTTGTGAAAATGATGCATGTCATATTATAAATGAGATTGAATGGCAAGCGTAAAGCTCATGGCGAGTTGCTTGATAATTTTACATTGCATCTGATGAATATGTATTAATATATATGTATCTATATGTATGAATGAATATCGACGGGTTGTATGGCTTGTGACGGTACCAAATAGGGGACGCCCTATTAGCCTGAGTGAGCTAAGGGAGGGCCGCTCCAACCGGGTTATAGTGGTAATGTGAGGGGGCAGGAGGGTGATGTACTCACATTCCCTGATCACTTATTGTGACTGTAGTCGATCGGTCACTATATGTATAGCAAATTACATTGACCAGATCGCCGAGTGAGGCAGGTCATTTTCAACTTGCATTGACCAGATCGCCGAGTGAGGCAAGTCGTTTTCAACTTTTATTGACCAGATCGCCGAGTGAGGCAGGTCCTTTTCAAATTGCATTGACCAGATCGCCGAGTGAGGCATGTCATTTTCAAATTGTATTGACCAGATCGTCGAGTGAGGCATGTCATTTTTTTAAATTTAGTGTGCCAAACCGCCGAGTGAGGCAGGTTCATTAAAAGTGATGATTTTATCTCCAAAACATAATATTTCACTACAACTTATAAAATTGAGCATAACAACATTTGTTTAATGATCATACCATGGTGCATATGGTTTTGGATATCTGAATGTCCTTTGATGTGAGATTATTTGAAATACGGATCCTATATGAATGTACTTCTAAACTATATTTCTATGTGACAAATTTTAAAATAAAAGTACATCCATATGCGGACCTAAGAGGTTATAGGAGGTATTATTTACTCACTGAGTTGTCAAACTCACTACACGATATTTCCACATTTATCAGATGAAAATACAGAGTCTGATACTGCTAATAGGTGATCAGTTAGGTGACATATTCTGTGGGTGAGTCTACGTTGCTTTCAAGGCTCACGGTCTTTGAATTATACTATATTTGTATTCTAGAGTGCTCTGAACGCTACAGGCAAGATCCTCGTTTCTGCTATACTTTGATGTTTATAGACTTGGTCTGTATATTGTGTATACATGATAGATTCTATATGTATCTGTTCCCATGATAAAGAAATGAATTATGTATCTTTATGGGGAATATTTGATTGCGGAAATAATTGTAAAAAATTTTTTTTATTTTACGTAACATAAATTGGGGGCGTTACAAGAAAGATAAAGTGTGCCATGTTAGATGGAATGAGAAAAGCCCATACTGGAGAGTAGAACGTACTCACCTTGACTGGGGTAGATTGATATGAAAATAAGTTGATAACCATCATATGATATTCTGAAAATAGTTACTCATGACATACATGTCATTACTGTACGATTTTCATGTGCATAGATAAAGTGCATTCATGTGACCTATGGTATTTGCTATAGCTTATATAGATGAACATGGCTTGATGAGCTATATTGATAATAATTATGATTTATTATTGAACCTATTGGGATTTAATTCTCTCTATATTTCTATATCATTTTCAGAAGACTAAATATGCAGATATTCTCTATGATTTGATTTTAACGTACGTTGGGTTGAGTTGATAAAGATCCTAGTGAAGGTGTAACCAACCGCACCGGTATCCCTAGAACTGGTCAATATGGATGAATAAGACATGGACATATATGTGTTTGATTTTTGTACGGACATTTTTAATTAATGATGTGTATATTAACCCTGAAATGTTTTAGTGTTATTGGTATACCATAAAATTTAATTATGCTTGGTTAATTTAATTGAATGTTATTATGAGTTAAATAGTTAGAAGTATAGAGGTAATGACTTCATGAGATTTTACAATATATATATGTATATATATGTAAAAAAATAGAGTTATTACAACATTCATAAGTCTTGATATATTTTTGTTGTAGTTTATACAGTTGAACATAACATGATGACTAGTATTATTGATGAATATGATTTATTGTTGAACCTATTGGGATTTAATTCTCACTATATTTCCATGTTATGTTCAGATATATATATATATATATATATATATATATATATATATATATATATATATATATATATATTCACCACAACTCTTGTTTTTGTTGTGCGTTGAGGTGAATTGCCCTACCTTGGGCTAGTGCCGATTATATGTGATGTATCTGTTGTTGACATTATTGTACAGGTGCTTTTGACTAACCAGATTCGGATGCTAATTGTATTTTTTGATATGGTGTTGGGTGTCTTCCTACTTTTGATATGTTTGAAATAACTCATGAATACCGATGATGTATGTATATGAATCCGCAATAGCATCAATGTTAATGGTAGACTTTAAATCTTAATTATGTTTGACTAAATTAATTGAACATTAAGAGATAAACAATTAGAAGCAAAGAGGTAATGACTTCATCAGTTAGTGTACTAATGCAAAAAAAATGGAGTCGTTACACTAGCCACTTTCCAATGTTGCATGAAGGCCACTTTTTTATATTTTATTGAACATATAATGGAAGTATTCATGGATGACTTCTTTGTCTATGGTATCTCATTTGACCATTGCTTGAGTAATTTGACATAGGTACTATAGAGTGTGAAGAAGTCAACCTAGTACTAAACTTGGAAAAATGCCATTTTATGGTGAAAGAAGGTATAGTCTTGGACACTTTGTGTCTGAGAGAAGGATTAAGGTTGACAAAGTAATCGAAGTGATTCAGACCATACCCCATCATCCAACATTAAGGAAGTGAGAAGTTTTTCTCAATCATGTTAGCTTCTATAGAAGAGTCATCAAGGACTTCTTAAAATTTTCTAAACCCTTAACTCATTTATTTTCTAAAGAGACTAATTTAATATTTAATGCTAATTGCCTTGATGCTATGGGAGTGGTGCTTGGGCAAAGGAAAGATAAAATTCCACACGTCATTTACTATGTAAGCAAAACTCTTGATGAAGCTAAGTGAACAACTCCACTACAAATAAAGAGTTATCAGAAGTGGTATTTGCTATCAAGAAATTATGTCAATACTTTCTAGGATCCACAATTATGCTATATACTAATCATGTGACTATCAAATGCTTGTTGAGTAAGAAAGATAACAAGCTGAGATTAATGAAATGGATCATCCTCTTGCAAGAATTTGACCTTGAAATCAGAGATAAGAAGGAGATTGAGAACGTGGTAGTTAACCACCTCTCTAGATTGAGGCAAGAAACCACTGAGGATACAAAGAACAAGCTGCCCATTAATGAATCATTCCCTAATGACCATTTGTTTGCTTATCCAGTGTTGAAGCCTCGTGTTATGTTGATCCTATGAACTATCTCACATGTGGCATAATACCTCATGGGTTGAACTATCATCATAGGAAGAAGTTCATTTTAGACACCAGGTCTTTTTATTGGGATGAGCCATTCCTATTTAAATGTTGTGTAGATGGTACTCTCAAGAGATGCATTCTAGAATAAGAGGTCCTAAGCATTGTCTCCCACTGGCATGATTCACCCTATGGAGACCATGCAAGCACATCCAAAATTGCATCCAAAATCCTTCGAGCTAGGTTTTATTGGCCTACTCTTTTCAAGCATGTTTTCAATTATTTTAAAGCATGTGACAGGTGCTAAAGAACTGGGAACATATCAAGGAAAAATGAAACATCGTTAAATAACATACTTGAAGTTAAAATATTTGATGTTTGTGGAATAGACTTTGTGGTCCCCTTCCCTCAATCATGTAGTAACAAATATATCTTATTTGTTATGGATTACGTGTCTAAGTAGGTGGAAATAGTAGCATCTCCCTCTAATGATGCTAGGGTGGTAGTTAAGCTATTTGGGTAGGTGATTTTTCCATGGTTTGGAGTGCCTAAAGCTATGATAACTGATGGAAGTTCCCACTTGACCGAGCAATAATTTTAAAATCTTTTGAAGAAATATGGGGTCACTCATAAAATAGCTCTAGCATACTATCCTCAAACAAGTAGGCAAGCTGAGATTTCAAACCAAGATATCAAAAATAGTTTAGAGAAAATAGTGTCAAAAGCAAGGAAAGACTAGTCTCTCAAGTTTGACGATGCACTTTTAGCTTATTAGATTGCCTATAAAACTCTTATAGTCACCACACCATTTTCGAATAGTGTATAGTGTAAAACCCCTGTATTTTCTCCTTTTTTCACGAAATAACATATTGAGAAAAGTCAAAATGAATTATTTTATTGGTTCTTATATACATACTTATAAGAGATGCAAGAGACAATTATCATTTTTAGAGAAAACTCCTAAAGAGAAAAATGGTAATTTCTCATCTTGTAGGGCTGGAGCAGGACAGCAAGAAGTGATTTGAAGACTTATGGAAAGTGTAATTCCAAAGTCCCTAGGCACTTGCCTTAAGACAAGATTAATGCATTTTGGAAATTCATTCAAGCCAAACATGGCCCTAGTCAAGGAATTTAGTCATATTTTAATGGAGTGACATTTTGGTAATACATAAGGGAATGAAGAGCAAAGTTGATGGGAAGAGAGACTTCTTGGGCAAGATTTGGCTTTTTTCCCTTGACCCTTGAGGAAATCGACATAAGCAAGGAAGGAGAGAGGGACTTCACGGTGCTAAGCAAGGGGGAGGAAAAAGAAGGAGGAGAGAGAGAGAAGAGAGAAAGGTTGAAAAGGGAAGAGTAAGGTATGTTCTTTGAATTTTGGCCTTTCTAATAATGTTTTTGCTCTTGATGGAACTCCATGAAGGTAGTTTTATGGTGGCAATTGCAGGATTTTTTGGTAGAGAGGAGGAAGAAGACAAGAGCTCAAGAAGGGAAAATAAAAGTGTGTTGGTAGATAGTAAGTTTGACATCTAACCCATCTTGAATCTTGCAAAAATTGTTCATGTCTATGTATGTATATTTGTATGAGTGTGTTCATATTACTATGGGAATGAATTGATGAGGGTGGAAGTAATTGGAAATTCATACCTCTCATAAATGTGAGAAGAGGAAATGAAGAAAGCCATTTATAAAGGGTAGGTTTTTGGATGATTTTGACTCTTTAGGTATAATGAAATATGCACTATATGACTTGAATAGTCATGTATGTTCTTGTTTTGGTTTGTTGAACTTTGTATTGGCTATTTAGAAGTGTGAAAACAAAGTGAATTTTGAACACGTCCAAAACACGGTCATGTTCAACGTGGGTTTGGCTTCAAGGAGTAGACAAGCCACAACTGTGTTCTGTGACACGGTCAAGCTGTGTCTGATTTTGTGTAAAAAAATCCAATTTTTTTTACATATATACATATATATAATTTTAAAATCCCAAGAAGTCATTGCCTCTTTACTTCTTACTATATAACTCATAATAACATTCAATTAAATTAACTAAGCATAATTAAGGTTTACAGTATACCATTAACACTGATACAACTTTAGTTTCACATACACATCATTAATTAAAAACGTCTATATAAAAATTAAACAAATATATGTCTACATCTTATTCATCCATATTGACCAGTTCTAGGGATACGGGTGCGGGTGTAACATCCTAAGTCTCTAATAAAGCTAGATAAATCTATGAATAAGTAGAAAATACATATGACAAAGAATTAAAATGCTTAGTTATGTAACAATAAGGCAATTATATAATAGGTGACATAGAGTTAATCATCAATGATATAAATAAAATTCTTAGGAGCATAATGGATGGAGAGAAGATACAAATACATTTTTAAGACATTAACAATCTAGGATTAGTAGTAAATTAATGCAATATAAAACAATTAAGGAGCTACCAAGTAACACCACAAAATTTCAGCCACATAATATGCCACATTGCCAATAGAATTGTAGCCACCTTGCACCTACCAAAGCATGCTACATTGCCCACAAAGTTACAACCACATAGCATACCACATTGCCCACAAAATTGTAGCCACCTTGCAGCCACCAAAGTATGCCACATTGCCCACAAAGTTGCAGCCACATAGCATGCTACATTGGCCATAAAATTGCAGCCACCTTGCACCTACCAAAGCATGCTACATTGCCCATAAAGTTGCAACCACATAGCATGCAACATTGCCCACAAAATTATAGCCACCTTGCACCAACCAAAGCATGCCACATTACCCACAAAGTTGTAGCCACATAGTATGCCACATAGTAAGCAACATTGGCCACAAAATTGTAGCCACCTTGCACCTACCAAATCATGCCACATTGCCCACAAAGTTGCAGACACATAGCATGCCACATTGCCCACAAAATTGCAGCCACCTTGCACCTACCAAATCATGCCACATTGCCCATAAAGTTGTAGCCACATAGCCTGCCACATTAGCCACAAAATTGCAACCACCTTGCACTTACCAAAGTATGCCACATTGGCCACAAAGTTGCAGCCACATAGCATGCCACATTGGCCACAAACTTTCAGCCACCTTACAGCCACCTTGCAGCTACCAAAGTATGCCACATAGCCACAAAAACTTTAGCCAAAATTAGCAAAGAAAAATGGCACCTTTCAGCAAGGAAATCCTACCACATAGCCATAATTATTTTAGCAACATTCCAGTGAAGAAACAGCCACCCACTTTAGCCATGTTTTTGTCCACAATAAAAAAAATAACGTAAAGGCTGCTGCCCCACTTCTTGCCTCTGTGTTATCACGCTCTCCTTGTAGAAACCACAAGGAAATCCCTACAAAAACACAAGGGAATCCCTATGAAACACAGCCTTCTTTTCCTCTTGAGTGGAAAACATAATAGAAATGGAACTAAAACCAATATGCACTGTTCTGGATTATAGAGGTAGTTCTTAGGGTAAATGGAAGAGTTAAGGGCTGAGAGAACCACTAAATAAAATAGACATGTAAAGGAACCTCCATTGAAAATTTTAGAATTTTTAGAGGACTTTTGTCATATTTAATAATAACCCCAAATCTCAACAGAATCACAGTTTTGTTTTGGGGAGCAGAAGCTCTTATACTAGAAACTTATGATTTTAGGTGCTAATATGTATGCATTAACCAAAAGGTCTTATATGTTTTAATTTTAGTTGCTGGTAGTAACATTGGCAGCCTTGGAAAGGAAGTGATTGTGCAGGAATTGAGGTAACTAGCTTTTCCTTAAAACACTCTTTATGTTTATGAACTTAAATTTATCAATTTCACTAGTTTCCTGACTTTTATGTTATGATGAATGATGGTATAAAGATATGTTATGTATGCATTCTCGAAAATTAAGGAGTGACCAAAGTGTGCCAAGTAAGCCCCATTTCCCCTACGTATTGGCCAATAATAGGAGATGCATAACCCTTTTGCAGGTATGGGATTACATTTGGGTAAGTAGACTATAATATTATGGGTCTCTAGTGTGACCAAGATGATGTATGTATGTATGGTCAATGATTTTGTTTCAGCGAAATAAATTGAGATGCTTTAGAGAATGGAATGTATACTATTTTTCTAAAAAAATTGCTAGCTATTGAGATTTTCATCTCATCTTTTTATGTCCACATAATCACATTCCAGGTACTCTAGCAAGAGGCGAACAACAGGGGTCTCAAGGTTGACTGATCGGAATATGGATATGGATTGTATATTTTCTAGTTGTGTAATATATGTGGGATGGCTTAGTTGAGTGTCAAGTCCCTTTTAGACAGCTAGCAATGTGATATAAAATAAGTTATGGACTGTTCACTTTTCTTTATGGCGTGAGAGCCTTTTTGTTGTAAATAACATATATCACGCCTAGGTAGTTGCCTATAAGGTAATGAAATTTGAAAATGTTTGGAATAGCCTGAAGCACTTGTATGCTTTTCTAAGAAAGATAACTAACAATATAAGTGAATAGGTGAAATTATAGGCTAGGTAGACATTGATAGAAATTTACAGATAAAATAAAATAAAATATATAATATTAAAAAGTTTAAGGAGAATATTCTATGATGTGGATGTATCCAATAAGATGCTAGTCAGTAGGTGTTGACAGCAGGTGGTTGCTCCATCACCAGGATCTTAGTCTTCTGAATATGATATGGAAATATAGTGAGAATTAAATCTCAGTAGATTCAACAATAAATCATAATTATCATCAATATAGCTCATCATGTCATGTTCATTTGTATAAGCTACAGCAAATATCTTAGGTCACATGAATGCACTTTATCTATGCACATGAAAATCGTACAGTAATGACATGTATGGCATGAATAATTATTTTTAGAATATTATATGATGGTTGTCAACTTATTTTCATATCTAGCTACCCTAGTCAGGGTGAGTACTTTTTACTCTCTGGTACGGGCTTTTCTTACTCCATCTGACATGGCACACTTTTTCTTTCTTTTTTCATTATCATAGTCATAGCCGTGAGTAGGGCATCCCCTATTGGTGCACCACATGGACCACCATGTGACTGTGTTCATCTCTTTTCTTTTCTTTTCTTTTCACATTAATAGCCAAAAATATGATTTCAAAAACAAGTATGTTCATTATACTCACATGCCATATTTTATCATCAAAGTGTAATCATTGCCAAAAATCATTGGTAAAAATGCAATCATGCCATGAACACAATCTTCTTCAAATATCACTTTATAAAATATTTTAATGTCAAAACTATACACTTAAGATGGTAAAGAGTTCATGCAATGGAAATGGCTAGGGAAAACACTAGTAATTTATTATTTTCATTTATATGATTCTTCTTCTTTCTTAAATATTATTTTCATCTCTCACTAATCAAAGCATAACTCCCTCATTTTAACTCTAATTGAGTTGATCTTAGGGTCCAATTAAACCTAAGACAATCCTCTAAAAGTCTTTTGTGGAAAATTTTAGTAAAATTGTATGGAATCATGGTGTTATTACTCCCTCAAATTCAATGTTATTTGTCATGCCCCTAATTTTAGGAACGCGAAAAACACTACTATCCGATAACTTTATTTGTATTTATGTGCAATCAACTTTATATGATGACATATCAGAATAATATTATACGTTTGTAAGTTTCCAGCATAACTAATTATACATGTCAATGCTACACTTAACAATACTACAACGGAAGCAAAGATCCTGCCTGTGGCATTCAAAGCAACTATAGAGTACAATTATATTACAATTTAAACACTGAGAGCCCAGAAACAATTTAGGCTCACCAAGAAAGTACGACACCTAGTCGATCAAGAAACCGCAGAACCAAACTCTGGGTCTTTATCTGAAAAACATATTAACCAACTGTAATGAGTTTTACAACTCAGTGAGCAGATAATACCTCCTATGACCTCTTATGTCAACATATGGATGTACTCTTCATTTTAAAACTTTTTACATTTATCTAAATTACAATTCAGAGGTATGTACATATAGAACCCGCATTTCAAATAATCTCTGTGTAAAATCATATTCATATTCAATTCATAAATAATACTGTAAGAATGATAATAAAATCATGATATGCATCAACATAATTCTTATGAAAACATTTGCATGATCTCATATCAGAACCACCATATCAGAGTTTAACCCCTTTCGTACTTTAGTGGTATAGGATTTGCCTAAACTCAGCATCCCACTAAGGTTTGTATTACTACCATTCAAGAGGACACGCGAAGGGACTCTATATGGGTATTTTCCAAGCACACAGCAAGGGAAGGCAAATCACATCTCATATAACTGGCATCTTGCCCATATAAGAGGCATTCCGCTTTCCTTCACATATAATCTCCCGTGTGTTGGCCCTCAAACAAGGCTAGCTTCACCCCCTGCTAGCTGAGGCAATTAAGGTGCACACCAGGACTAACATCAATTGTTGTTAGTAGACAGTGTTTGCAATAGGATTCCTCCACAGAAAATATCATATGCACATATGCCATATAATCCAGTATAAACTTCTCAATATAATACAGACTTTCAGTCTCAGTACAAATTCATTTGTCATAAATTACCCATTCAAAGTTTATCACATATACAAGCCTTTTCTCGAGGAAATCATATAGCTTTAAAAATCAATGCCATGTGCATAAATATTCACTTTATCATTTAATGAGAAATACATGTGAAATCAGATATTCCATGGATTCAGAAATTCAGTTTCAAAACTATACTCTTCTTGAACTATATTTCACATTGTAAGCAAATTAGATAATTTTAATGCATTTCAGATTCATATAAAGTGTAAATATCTCTTAAATATAATCAAATACATGTTCAAATATCAAGAAGAATATAGGACAAGTCATAGGAAGAATCATCTACTCACAGGATAAGGGCTCCAGATTGGATAGCCCAAAAACCTAAAAAATGACTCTGAGAGCTCGGTCACTGTTCACGCCGGGGCGAAATCACTATTCCCACTGGAAAATACTATTCACCCACTGGAAATCACTATTCACGATGAACAAAAAGCTGTCAGATGGCCGAAAATATTCATATCCTTTGATTTATCTAGCTCTTGAATCCATCTACGTTGTTAGATTTTCAATTGGAGGTCTCTAAGTAAGAGTTTCAAAGTTTACCTTTTTTCTGAGATTTTCTACTTTAGATCTATAGTGATTCAACGGTTGATTTGAAAAATTGATTGGTTAAAACCGTAGTATTCTCTGTCCTGAATCCAGTGCTATCCTCAGTTTGGAGATCGGAAGCCAATAGGCACTCCAAATCTAGAGAGAAAATTAAAGGTTACTATTCATAACTATTCACTCTCACTATTCATCAAATTTGCAACGCTTCTTCCTCGGTTTCTATCTCCGTTGTCTCCCCCCCGGGTTTCCTCTTTTTTTATATTATAATAATAATTATTATTATTTAATAATTAAATATTTTTTTTATTTTTTTTATTTCATATATATTCATATAACTACCGTTTTTCACCTTAAAATATCCCAAAAATTTCTAAAAATTTACATTCTCATAAAACTTTAGTCGAACTCTTAAATCATATTTTTCTTTATAAAAATCTTAATTAAAAAAATCTCAAAATAAATATCTTTATACATATTAAAAGAAAGAATATTTCTAAAAATAAAATAAAAATTTATTATAGGCTAATATAATTATTTTAAGCAAAAAAATAATTATTTTAATTAAAAGTATACTTGCTTTTAGCAAAACATAATCATTTTTAAACAAATAAAAATATATTTGTTTATAGCAAAACACTATCATTTAAAAATAAAAATTACGCCCCAAACGTAAATTCTCATATTTTCTTTATAATTCTTTAACCAATGTAGGAAATATACATATTTTCTTCGGTTCTTATCCCCTTTTTTGAAATTCTTTCTTTTATTCCAAACTTTCTTTAATTGAAATTTTCGTTAAATTTTACGGTTATTACATTTTTCCCCCTTAAAGAAATTCGGTCCTCGAATTTTATCACCATAGTTGCAGATGAATACTAACCTCATTGTTCAAACAAATACGGATATCTGGCACATATATCATCATCTCTTTCCCAAGTAACTTCCTCAGAAGAGTGATTTTTCCATATCACCTTCACTGTAGATATTTCTTTTGACCGCAACTTCTTTACTTGTCTGTCCACTATTGCTACTGGTTGTTCCTCATAGGTTAAATCTTCTTGTAACTGAATCTATGGACATTGTATAACATGTGTAGGATCCAATAAATATTTTCGTAGCATAGACACATGAACGACTGGATGGACATTACCCAATTCAGGAGGTAAAGCCAAACGATAAGCTACCAGACCGATTCTATCAAAAATTTCAAATGGTCCTATATACCGTGGACTTAATTTCCCTTTCTTCCCAAATCTCACTATTCCCTTCATAGGAGATATTTTTCAGAAAAACATGTTCATTTATGGAAAATTCCAATGGGTGACGTCTATTATCAACATAGGCCTTCTATCTACTCTTAGCTGCTAGCAACCTTTCCTTAATTAATTTTACCTTGATCAGTGCATCTTGTACCATATCAGGTCCTAAAACCTTTGCTTCACCCATCTTAAACCATCCAATCAGGGAATGACAACGCTTACCATATAATGCCTCAAAAGGAGCCATTTGTATACTGGCTTGATAGCTATTGTTATAAGCAACTTCAGCTAAAGGCAGAAATCTTTCCCAACTACCCTGAAAATCTAAAACACAAGCCCGAAGCATATCTTCTAATATTTGAATGGTTTGCTCAGACTGCCTGTAACAACTTTTTTTTTTATTATTATTATACAATATAGAGTTTACATACATGTCATTAATCAAAACATACGTACAACATATCAAACACATAAAAATCTACATATTATTTATTCTGGTTGACCAATTCTGGAGATACAGGTGCGGGTGGTTGTACCTTCACCAGGATCTAAGCCAACTCGATCACAAACATTTTATTTGCTTCTGGGATCTGTCCAACATAAAGTACTCGATCCAACGTGCACTAAAAGCCAGAGCTATAGAAAAATCTGCATAACTAATTTTCTGAACATGATATGGAAATATAGTGAGAATTAAATCCCAGTAAGTTCAACAATAAATCATCATCAATATAGCTTATCACGTCATGTTCAGCTGTATAAACTACAGAAAATAACTTTGGTCACATGAATGCACTATATCTATGCACATGAGAATCGTACAGTAATGACATGTATGATAGGATTAATTATTTTCAGAATATCATATGATGACTATCAATTTATTCTCATATCAAGCTACCCCGGTCAAGGTGAGTATTATCTACTCTCCGGTACGAGCTTTTCTCGCTTCGTCCGACATGGCCCACTTTCTAATTCTTTTCTCATTAACATGATCATAATCGTTGGTAGGGCGTCCCCTACTGGTGCACCACACGGATTGCCATGTGACCGTGTTCATTTCTTTTCTTTTCACAATGATAGCCAAAAATATGCTTTCAATAACAAGTATGTTCATCAAAATATAATCATTACCAAAAATCATTGGTAATCATGCCATGAACATAACCATTTCAAATATCACTTTATAAAATATTTCCATGTCAAAATTTCACGCTTCAGATGGTAAGAAATTCATACAATGGCAATGGCTATGGCTATACTAGTCATTTATTATTTTCATTTATAAGATTCATCTTCTTTTTTAAATATTAATTTTATTTCTTCATTTTGTTGATGCAGGTTTTCATCCAATCTAACCTTCTCTTTCTAATCAGAGTATAACGCCCTCAATTTAACTTCGATTTAGGTGATCTTGGTGTTATTTTCAAGATAACACAATTATCTAAAACTATTATGTTGAATAGTGTAGCGAAATATTAAGAAATCAAGGTGATATTACTCCCTCAATGTACAGGTTATTTCTTCTTGGATAGGTTATGACCTCTGCCTACTAATCGGTCCATATCTCCCTCATAAAAATTCTAAATTAAGTGATTCCAGTGGCTAAAATTTCAAGACACATACATATATAATTCTTATGTTAACCATTTATTTGAAATCCCTACAGAATGTTCCCAGAAGTTAAAACCCAGAAGCTATCCTAACATGTTCTTCCCTGATTACAATTTTCTGAACACTGCATACTAATCAAACCATATCTACCTCATATGGACTCTAAATTGAGTGATTGCAGTGGCTAAAAATCGATGACACATATATCTATAATTCTTATGTTAACCTTATATTTTAATTTCCTATAAAAAGTTACCAGAAATTAGAACACAGAAGCTATCCTAAAATATTCTTCCCTGATTAACCAATTTCTGACCATTGCATACTAATCGGACCATATCTACCTCATATGGATTCCAAATTGAGTGATTCCAGTGCGTAAATATCCGTGAGACATACATCTACATTTTTCTTGTTATCCATTTGTTTTAATTCCTTACCAAAGCTTCCCACAATTTTAAAAACAAAAGCATAAAAGTTTGCCACCCATATCCATACCTATGCAGAACTATCTACACCCATAGCAACATCTATGACCAATCATTAAAGTTCTAAGATCAAAATCTCATATAAATATTACAATTTTCAAAAATTTTCTTCAAAAAGAAATACAATTAAACTTACCTAGAGCACTTAGTCCTTTAGACTTCACCTTCTTCTTTCTTCCTTTCTTCCTCTCCTCCTCTCCTTTCGTCACTCTACCTTGCTTCTATTTTTTATTCTCTCCCTCACTTGGACAAAATTCCCATGCTATAAGGGTGGGTTTTGCTTATATAGACTATCAAATAATTCACCTTTCATGATCATGGGTCTACCTTATCACAATTATGTTACACTTGGTTGAATTTTTGGAAAACAAACAACTTATGTTCTTGTCTTCCTCTTCCTTAGTCAAGATATGCATAGGAAAATGAAATTTGTATTTTGAAAATTACGATAATATGTTCTTAAGATATGGGACAAGGTCCCTTTGATTTAAGGATTAATTTCCTTTTTCTTTTGTCTTAATCATGTATGATAGGTTTGCCTTTTTAGATGGTAAATTTCTAACCCTTGAATCTCCATTATTTTATTGAAATTATTTGTGTGGGATATGAATGTTTTGTCCTAATGCCATGTATTATCATACCACTTGCTAAAATTATGAGTGTAGGATATAGATGTTTTGTCCTAAAACCTTGTATTATCATACCAATTGTTAAAATTATGAATGTAGGATATCACACCACTTGCTAAATTTTTGTCTTAATGCCATGTCACCTAATCTTGATTACACCATTATTTCATCACTTTAATTTTATTTTTATTTTTTGTTTTTCCTCTTGGGTTTGGGCTCATTCTTGCCCATTTTCTTTACTTTGGTTAAAATTCTACCTTTCATAATGGGCTTGGTCACATTTTCAAGATTTTTGGGCTACCGGTCCAATTTCTATATCCTAGTCCAAGTCTATGTTTTATTTCTTCATTGGGCTATCCTATTGGCTTGCTAAAAATTTATGTGAAGTAGAAAAACTCTATATGAAGTGTCCATAGGTGAAAGCCCAATTTATGGGTGGAGATACTAAACTTAGTAACTTTTGCTCTTAAATTAAGAAAAATTACCCTAATCCAATATTCTTGAAATTTTAAGACCTTTACTTACTTCACAAAAATTTATCTTCCTTGCCTAAGAATTTCACCTTTCTTTAGCATGCTTCTTTCTAATATTTCTTCTTAGGTTTTCTTTCTTTACCTATTCCATTAATATTAGAACATTTCTATACATACACGTAAGGTGAAGAATTTCTAAGGATTATATTTCCTTAGATATCTAAAAATTGTCTAATAAATTTTATTTCCTTAATTAAATATTTATGTACCTTTATCAATAAAAGAAATGAAATTAGGGATGTTACTTTGAATACTCTTGTACTTTTATTAATACATGAAACAAAATTAGGGATGTTACACTGCCCATTTTTTTGAGGATGAAATGTAGTATTGAGATTCAACTTCGTGCCCAAAGCTTCTTGGAAAGCTCTCTAGAAACAAGCTGTGAATTGTGCTCCTCAATCAAAAATAATTGATATTGGCACTCCATGAAGCCTCACTATTTCATTCAAATATAATCTTGCATACTAAGCTATATTCTATGTGGTTTTCACTGATTGGAAATGTTCTGACTTAGCTAACCTATCAATGATCACCCATATTGAATCAATCCCTTTTGGTGTTCTCGGTAATCCTGTAACAAAATCCATAGTTATTCTTTCCTATTTCCATTCAGGTATCTCTATCTGCTGATGTAATCCTACAGGCCTTTGATGTTCTACTTTCACTTGCTAACAGGTTAAACATTGAGACACGTAATCCACTATGTCTTTCTTTATACCTTCCCACCAATAGATTTCTTTTAGATCCTCATATATTTTAGTTATTCTAGGATGAATTGTATACATAGATCTATGGGCTTCCTTTAAAATTCTTTCTTAAGTTCTTATTTATCAGGTACACATAACCGCTTGCCTAATCTTAGAATTCCTTCAGAGTCTACAGTAAATTCAACTTCACCACCATTCTTCACCTTTTCAATTTTCTTGTACAAAGAGACATCCTCTTTCTGTGCCTTTTTCACCTACTCGATCAAAGATGATTAAACTTGCTTGTGAGCTAATAATATTTCAGGCTCCTTTACTTCTATTACTACCCCATCACTTTCTAGCTTATGCATCTCTTTAACTAATAGCCTTCTTACCATTGTGATATAAGCTAAACTACTCATAGACTTCCTACTTAATGCATCAACCACAATATTGGCCTTACCTGGACAGTATCGTATTGTGCAATCATAATCTTTAAGTAATTCCATCCATTGTCTTTGTCTCAAATTAAGATCTTTTTGTTAGAAAATATATTTGAGACTTTTATGATCTGTATAAAGTTCACATGTCTCACCATACAAATAATGCCTCCAAATTTTAAGAGCAAAAACTACTGCTGCCATTTCCAAATCATGAGTCGGATGATTTTACTCATGTGGTTTAAGTTGTGTAGATGTATATGCAATGACCCGACCATTTTGCATCAACACACATCCTAATCCAATTCTCGATGCATCATAGTATACTGTATATCCTCCAGTACCTGAAGGAATAGCCAATACTGCCGTCGTAGTTAGACATTCTTTGAGTTTCTGAAAGCTTCTTTCACATTCATCTGACCAGTCAAACTTTATTCCCTTTCTTGTCAACCTTGTCAAAGGAGCAGCTATCTTTGAAAAATCCTTAACGAATCTACGGTAATAACTTGCTAATCTAAGAAAACTATGAATCTCTGTAACTTTTGTAGGGTGTGGCCATTTCTACACCGCTTCTATCTTTTTAGGATCAATTTTAATACCATCCTTAGTAACCACATGCCCTAGGTAGGTAACACTACTAAGCCAAAATTCACATTTTAAAAATTTAGCATATAGCTGGTGTTCCCTCAGAGTTTGCAATGCTATTTGTAATAGCCGTAAATTTTGAAAATGGAGACAAGAACCGGTGAAAATAAGTTTATTTATTACATGAATTAAAGAAGTACAAAGAAAATATGAGAATTTACGTTTTGGCGCATAATTTTTATTTTTTAAATGATAGTATTTTTCTATAAGCAAATATATTTTTATTTGTTTAAAAATGATTATGTTTTGCTAAAAGTAAGTAGACTTTTAATTAAAATAAGTATTGTTTTGCTTAAAATAATTATATTGGCGTCTAATGAATTTTTGTTGTATTTTTAGAAATATACTTTCTTTTAATATATAAAAAGATATTTATTTTGAGATTTTTTTATTACGATTTTTATCAAGAAAAATCATGATTTAAGAGTTTAACTAAAGGTTTATTCGGCCATCTAACTTCCTTTTTGTTCATCATAAATAGTGTTTTTCTGGCGGTGAATAGTGACCAAGTTCCCGAAGTTGTCTTCTTGATTTTTGGACCCTCCAGATACGTTTTCAAGGTCTATTTGCTCAAACTAAGATTGGAAAAGTACATTTTAGGGCTATTCAATCTGGGGCTCTTACCTGTGAGTAGATGATTCTTCATATAGCTTGTTTTTACTCTTCTTGAACTTTACATTGATAAATGAGCATGTTGACAAGTTCTTTATACTTTTATATGTTCCTGAAATGGTTTAAAATATCTGAAACGACTAAAATATGATATCTGGTTCAAGAAGAGTGACTTTTGAAATGAATTTTGAAACACATTGAACATGTGATTTTTAAATGTATTTCTCATTATATGACAAAAGGATATATGTTATGTATATGATATTGATTCATACAGTGATATGTTTGCCACGGATATAGGCATGTATACATGATTCCCCTGAATGGGAAATTTTGACAGATGAATATATAGAGACTGAAAGTCTGTACTATATTGAGAATTTTATACTGGATTATATGGCATATGTGCATGTGATATTTTCTGTGGAGGAATCCTATTGGAAATATTGTCTGCTAACAGCATGTGATGTTAGCCCTGGTGCACCTTGATTGCCTCACCTAGCAGGGGGTGGTGCTAGCCTCGTGTGAGGGCTAACACATGGGAGATGATATGTGATGAAGAGCGAAATGCCTCCAATATGGGCGAGATGCTAGTAATATGAGTTATGATTTGCCTTCCCTAGCTGTGTGCTTGAGAAATACCCATATAGAGTCCTTTCGCGTATCCTCTTGAATGGTAGTAGGGCAAACGTCAGCAGGATGCTGAGTTTAGGCAAATCCTATACCACCAAAGTACGAAAGGGGTCAAACTCTGATATGGTGGTTCTTATATGGGATCCTCCAAATGATTTCATAAGATTTATGTTGATGCATAACGTGATTTTATTACCATTCTTACAACATTACTTATGATTTGAATATGCATATGAATTTGAACAGAGTTTATTTGAAATACAGGTCCCATATGAATGTACCTCCGAATTATGATTTCAATGTGACAACTTTTAAAATAAAGAGTACATTCATATGTTGACCTAAGAGGTCATAAGAGGTGTTATCTACTTACTGAGTTGTAAAAATCACTACACGTGGTTATATGTTTTTCAAGTAAAGACTCAGAGTTTGGTCCTACGGCTTCTTGAACGACTAGGTGTCGTACTTCAGTGGTGAGTCTAAATTGTTTTTGGGCTCTCATTGTTTAAAATTGTAATATATTTGTACTCTAAAGTTGCTCTGAACGCCACAGGTAGGATCTTTGCTTCTATTGTAAAATTGGTAAATGTAAACTTGGCATGTATAATTAGTTATATTGAAAACTTACAAACATTTGATATTATCCTGAAATGCCATAATATGACGTTTATTGCAAATAAATGAAGATAAAGTTATCGGTTAGTAGTGTTATTCGCGTTCCTAAAGTAGGGGCGTGACAAGTTAGTATCAGAGCATTAGGTTTCCCTGTGGCTATCAGAGCAAAGGATTCTTTAGTAGGACTTTTAGTATCAATATGAGCCAGACATATTTATACTTCAGGTGCTGCTGAGGGATTCTATAGGATATTCATTTCCTTCCTATTCCAAGTGTGCTTAAATTCCTAGTGTAAGGTTTGAATAAATATTATAGTAGCTTAAAGGGTGTTTTATTCTGTATAGTAAATGATGCCGCCAAAAACTAGAGCAGTCACTAGAGAAGAAGCTGTAGATCATGCACCCTCTACTGAAGAGTTTGCACAATCTACAATTCCAATACAAAGAGGCCGTGGTAAAGGCCGACCTAGAGGAAAAGGTAGAGGTAGAGGGCGTGCACGGGGTCTGAGAACCCCAAGACTAGATGAGTAGACCCATATATCTGATAGAGTTCCTAAGGAAAGAGTAGAACCCCCTCAGGAGCCATATGATAGAACTGCTGATATGATTACTGGTATACATAGGAGTTTACAGACATTGGCTGGATTTATAGTGGGACAGGGTAGAAGGGAAGGCCAGCCAGCAGAAAATGCTCTAAAAGCACAAGAACTACGAAGAACAGTTGAGTAAGAGGATAAGCTTATAGGGATTGAGGTGTCATTACCGCAATTCATTAAGTTGAAACCTTTAACTTTTTCTTGGTCAGATGTTCAGGAAGACTCATAGATATTTATTGATGATGTGGAACGAGTCTTTAAAGCTCTGAGGTGCTCTAATAGATCTGTTGAACTGGTATCTTTTCAACAATCTGATGTGGCTCAAGTTTGGTTTGAGACACATGTTCAAGGACAAGCAGTTGTTTTACCACCAATGACGTGTGAAGAATTTAAGGAAGCATTTATGAATTGTTTTCTGCCAATGAGTGAAAGAGATAAGAGGGCTAGAGAATTTGAGGAATTAAGACAAACACCGAACATGATAATTTCTGAATATGATATTCAGTTTACCCAGTTGTCCAAATATGCACTATATCTAGTCCCTACTGAAAAAGATAGAATTAAAAGGTTTGTTTTGGTATTGATATGCCCATTGTTTAAATCGATGGGCCCTCAGATGAATTATTTTTCAACTTATTCAGCAACTGTGGACTGTGCTAGAATGATGGAAGCACGGGAGCAAGCAGATACTAAAAGTTTAAAGAGAAGAAAGATAGAGTGAGATAGTAATGCTCAAACAAGTTATAATCCTAATGTTAGAGGATCAAGATTTCAAACTCCACAGTGCTTCACTCAAACAGGAACTGGTATTTCTAATCAGACATCAGTGAATATCAACAAGCAAAGAATGAAACAAAGAGATATGAGACCTGTTAGTCAACAAGATTCAAGATCAATTCCACCATGTCCTTATTGTGGCAGGCCCTATACTGGACAGTGTCGCAAAAAAATTGGTGCATGTTTTAAGTGCAAACAAATGGGTTATTTGATGAGGAATTACCCACAGCTACGAAGTTTTAATCAAGCATTGGTACAACCAGCTTTACCTCCTGCATCTGTGCCAGCACGACCAAATAGAGCAACTTCAGTTCAAGCAAGTAGTGGTGGTACTGGTAGAGGATCAGGAAATCCCGAGAACTAGCTCGAGTTTTTGCTTTGACACGACAGGATGCTAAGGCTTCAAATGCAGTTATGACAGGTACATTATTAGTATGTTCCCATAAAGCATATGTCTTGTTCGATCCTGGTTCTACTCATTCTTATATATCACCATGCTTTGCTAAGAAATTGGATAGAGATCCTATTAGTTTACGTTGTTCTTTTATGGTTGCTACTTCAATGGGAGAATTCTTGCTGGTAAATGATGTGTATAGATCGTGTAAGATTTCGATAGAAGATAAGGAGATTTTTGTAGATTTGATAGTTCTAGATATGGTAGATTTTGATGTGATTCTAGGAATGGATTGGCTGTCATCATGTCATGCCATTCTAGACTGTCACCTTAAAGTGATTAAGTTTAATGTCCTTGGAGAATCTTCCTTCATGATACAAGGAGATCGTAATAAGGAGTCTAGTAATTTAATTTTAGCTTTAACAACTCATAAGCTATTACAAAAAGGATGCCAGGGGTATTTAGCAGTAGTCAAAGATATTGATATGAAGTATACTAGTATAGAGCAGGTTCTAGTGGTTAGACACTTCCCTGATGTGTTTCTTGAAGAATTGTCAGGATTACCACCAGACCGAGAGATTGAGTTTGGTATTGATCTCCTCCCTGAAACACAAGCAATATCCATTCCTCCTTATAAGATGGCAACTATAGAACTTAAGGAATCAAAGGAGCAACTGTAAGAGTTACTAAATAAAGGTTTTATTCGACCCAGTACATCTCCCTGGGGTGCTCCCGTTCTCTTTGTGAAGAAAAATGATGGATCCCTACGGCTATGTATTGACTATAGGCAGTTGAAAAAAGTAACTATACGAAACAAATATCTTTTACCCAGAATAGATGATCTGTTTGACCAGTTATAAGGTGCTCAATGTTTTTCAAAAATTGATCTAAGATCTGGGTATTATCAATTGAGGATAAAGAAGGAGGATATTCTGAAAATTGCTTTTAGGACTCAGTATTGGCACTACGAGTTCTTAGTAATGCCTTTTGGTTTAACAAATGCCCCAGCTGCATTTATGGATTTAATGAATAGGGTGTTGAAACCTTTTCTAGATCAATTTGTTATTGTATTTATAGATGATATTTTGGTGTATTCAAGAAGTTCAGAGGAGCACGAGCGGCATTTAAAAATAGCATTGCAAACCCTGAGGGAACACCAACTGTATGCTAAGTTTTCAAAATGTGAATTTTGGCTTAGTAGTGTTACCTTCCTAAGGCATGTGGTTACTAAGGATGGTATTCAAGTTGATCCTAAAAAGCTAGAAGCAGTACAAAAATGGCCATGCCCTACGACGGTTATAAAGATTTGTAGTTTTCTTGGTTTAGCAAGCTATTACTGTAGATTTGTTAAAGATTTCTCAAGGATAGCTGCTCCTTTGATGAGGTTGACAAGAAAGGGAATAAAGTTTGAATGGTCAAATGAATGTGAAAGAAGTTTTCAGAAACTCAAAGAATGTTTGACAATGGCACCAGTACTGGCTATACCTTCAGTTACTGGAGGATATACAGTATACTGTGATGCATCAAGAATTGGATTAGGATATGTGTTAATGCAAGATGGTAGAGCCATTGCATATGCATCTAGACAGCTTAAACCACATGAGCAAAACTATCCGACTCATGATTTAGAAATGGCAGTAGTAGTTTTTGCTCTTAAAATTTGGAGACATTATTTGTATGGTGAGACATGCGAGATTTATACAGATCATTAAAGTCTCAAATATATTTTTCAACAAAAAGATCTTAATTTGAGACAAAGACAATGGATAGAATTACTTAAAGATTACGATTGCAAAATACTATATCATCCAAGTAAAGCCAATGTCGTGGCTGATGCTTTAAGTAGGAAGTCTATGAGTAGTTTGGCTCATATCACAATGGTAAGAAGGCCGTTGATTAAAGAAATGCATAAGTTGGAAAGTGATGGAATAGTAATGGTAGTAAAAGAGCCTGGAATATTGTTAGCTCATATGTAGTTTCAATCATCTTTGATCGAGCAAGTGAAAAAGGCACAGAAAGAGGATGCCTATTTGTGCAAGAAAGTTGAAGAAGTGAAGAATGGTGGTGAAGTTGAATTTACTGTAGACTCTGAAAGAATTCTGAGATTTGGCAAGCGGTTATGTGTACCTGATAAAGAAGAACTTAAGAAAGAAATTTTAGAGGAAGCCGATAGATCCATGTATACAATTCATCTTGGAATAACTAAAATGTATTAGGATCTAAAAGAAATCTATTGGTGGGACGGTATGAAGAAAGACATAGTGGATTATGTGTCTCAATGTTTAACTTGTCAACAAGTGAAAGCGGAACATCAAAGGCCCGTAGGATTACATCAGCAGATAAAAATACCTGAATGGAAATGGGAAAGAATAACTATGGATTTTGTTACGGGTTTACTGAGAACACCAAAGGGGTTTGATTCAATATGGGTGATCATTGATAGGTTGACTAAGTTAGCACATTTTCTACTAGTGAAAACCACATACAATGTAGCTCAGTATGCAAGATTATATTTGAATGAAACAGTGGGGCTTCATGGAGTGCCAATATCAATAATTTCTGATCCAGGACCACAATTCACAGCTTGTTTCTGGAGAGCTTTCTAAGAAGCTTTGGGTACGAAGTTGAATCTCAGTACTATATTTTATCCTCAAACAGATGGGCAATCTAAGCGAATCATTCAAATATTGAAAGACATGCTTCGGGCTTGTGTTTTAGATTTTCAAGGTAGTTGGGAAAGATTTCTACCTTTAGCTGAATTTGCTTATAACAATAGCTATGAAGCCAGTATACAAATGGCTCCTTTTGAGGCATTATATGGCAGGTGTTGCTGTTCCCTGATTGGATGGTTTGAGACGGACGAAGCAAAGGTTTTAGGGCCTGATATAGTATATGATGCACTGGTCAAGGTAAAACTGATTAAGGAAAGGTTATGAGTAGCTTAGAGTAGACAGAAGGCCTATGTTGATAATAGACGTCGCCCATTGGAATTTGCTATAGGTGAACATGTTTTTCTGACAATTTATCCTATGAAGGGAGTAGTGAGATTTGGGAAGAAAGGGAAATTAAGTCCACGGTATATAGGATCATTTGAAATTCTTGATAGGATCGGTCTGGCAGCTTATCGTTTGGCTTTACCTCCTGAATTGGGTAATGTCCATCCAGTTTTTCATGTGTCTATGCTACAAAAATATTTACCGGATCCTACACATGTTATACAGTGTCCACAAATTCAGTTACAGGAAGATTTAACCTATGAGGAACAACCAGTAGCAATAGTGGATAAACAAGTAAAGAAGTTGCGGTCAAAAGAAATACCTACAGTGAAGGTGATATGGAAAAATCACACTTCTGAGGAAGCTACTTTGAAAAGAGAGGAGGATATACGCACCAGATATTCGCATTTATTTAAACAATGAGGTTAGTATTTATTTGCAATTATAGTGATGAAATTCAGGGATCGAATTTCTTTAAGGGGGGAAGAATGTAATAGCCGTAAATTTAATAAAGTTCAAATTAAAGGAAATTTTGAATTAAAGAGAGGATTTTGAAAATGGAGACAAGAACCGGTGAAAATAAGTTTATTTATTACATAAATTAAAGAAGTACAAAGAAAATATGAGAATTTACGTTTTGGCGCGTAATTTTTATTTTTTAAATGATAGTGTTTTGCTATAAGCAAATATATTTTTATTTGTTTAAAAATGATTATGTTTTGCTAAAAGTAAGTAGACTTTTAATTAAAATAAGTATTGTTTTGTTTAAAATAATTATATTGGCGTCTAATGAATTTTTGTTGTATTTTTAGAAATATTCTTTCTTTTAATATGTAAAAAGATATTTATTTTCATATTTGTTTATTTCGATTTTTATCAAGAAAAATCATGATTTAAGAGTTTAACTAAAGGTTTATGAGAATGTAATTTTTTAGAAATTTTTGGGATATTTTAGGATAAAAATAGAATTTATATGAATTTATATAAAAGAAAATCCTATTATTCAATTATTAAATAATAATAATTAAAAAATAATAATAAAATGGAGACAAGGTGGAAGGGAGACAACAGCCGTCTACAAATTTAAAAAAAAAATCGAGAAGATGAATAGTGAGTGAATAGTATCCTTCAACTTTCTCTCTAGATCTGGTGTGTTTATTGGCTTCTGATCTCAAAACTGAGGGTGTTACTGGATTCAGGACGAAGAATACTACAGTTTTGACCTATCAATTTTTCAAATCAGTCGTTGAATCGCCTTAGATCTGAAGTAGAAAATCTCAAAAGAATGTAAATTCTGAAACTTTTACTTAGAGACCTCCAATTGAAATTCTGACACCGTAGATGGATTCAGAAACTAGATAAACCTTAGGATATCTATATTTTCGGCCATCTAATAGCTTTTTTGTTCGTCGTGAATAGTATTTTTCACGCGAGTGAATATTATTTTCCGGCAGTGAATAGTGACCAAGTTCTCGAAGTTGTTTTCCTGATTTTTGGACCCTCCGGATGTTTTCAAGGTATATTTGATCAAACAGAGATTGGAAAATTACATTTTAGGGCTATTCAATTTGGGGCTCTTACCTGTGAGTAGATGATTCTTCCTATGACTTGTTTTTACTCTTCTTGAACTTTACATTGATAAATGAGCATGTTTACAAGTTATTTATACTTTTATATGTTCCTGAAATGGTTTAGAATATCTGAAACGATTGAAATATGATATCTGGTTCAAGGAGAGTGACTTTTGAAATGAATTTTGAAACACATTGAACATGTGATTTTTAAATGTATTTCTCATTATATGACAAAGGATATATGTTATGAATATGATATTGATTCATATAGTGATATGTTTGCCTCAGATATAAGCATGTATACATGATTCCCCTGAATGGAAAGTTTTGACAGATGGATATACAAAGACTGAAAGTCTGTATTCTATTGAGAATTTTATACTGGATTATATGGCATATGTGTATGTGATATTTTCTGTGGAGGAATCCTATTGGAAACACTGTCTGCTAACAGCAGGTGATGTTAGCCCTAGTGCACTTTGATTGTCTCAGCTAGCAGGGGGTGGTGCTAGCCTCGTGTGAGGGCCAACACACGTGAGATGATATGTGATGGAGAACAGAATGCCTCCTATATGGGCGAGATGCCAGTTATATGAGTTATGATTTACTTTCCCTTGTTGTGTTCTTGGGAAATACCCATATAGAGTCCGTTCGCGTGTCCTCATGAATGGTAGTAGGGTAAACCTCAGCGGGACGCTGAGTTTAGGTAAATCTTATACCACCAAAGTACGAAAGGGGTCAAACTCTGATATGGTGGTTCTGATATGGGATCCTCCAAATGTTTTCATAAGATTTATGTTGATGCATAACATGATTTTATTACCATTCTTACAGCATTACTTATGATTTGAGTATGCATATGAATTTGAACAGAGTTTATTTGAAATGCAGTTCCCATATGAATGTACCTCTGAATTGTGATTTCAATGTGACAAATTTTAAAATAAAGAGTACATTCATATGTTGACCTAAGAGGTCATAAGAGGTGTTATCTTCTCACTAAGTTGTAAAACTCACTACACGTGGTTATATGTTTTTCAGATAAAGACTTAGAGTTTGGTCCTGCGGCTTCTTGAACTACTAGGTGTCGTACTTCAGTGGTGAGCCTAAATTGTTTATGGGCTCTCAATGTTTTAAATTGTAATATATTTGTACTCTAGAGTTACTCTGAATGCCACAGACAGGATCTTTGCTTTCGTTGTAAAACTGATAAATGTAGACTTGGCATGTATAATTAGTTGTATTGAAAACTTGCGAATGTTTGATATTATCCTAAAATGCCATAATATGACTTTTATTACAAATAAATAAAGATAAAGTTATCGATTAGTAGTGTTATTCGCGTTCCTAAAGTAGGGGCGTGACACTATTCTTAAATGCCGCTCATGCTCTTCTGAACTTCTTAAATATACCAAGATTTCATCTATGAATACAATGACAAATTGATCCAGGAAAGGTTTAAATACTCTATTTATCAAATCCATAAATGCAGCTGGGGTATTTGTTAAACCAAATGGCATTACTAAGAACTCATAGTGCACATACCGAGTCCTAAAAGCAGTTTTCAGAATATCCTCTTTCTTTATCCTTAAATGATGATACCCAGATCTCAGATCATTTTTTGGAAAACATTGGGCACCCTTTAACTGGTCAAACAAATCATCTATTCTGGGTAAATGATATTTGTTTTGTATAGTCTCTTTGTTTAACTGCCTATAGTCAATACATAGGCGTAGGGATCCATTCTTTTTCTTCACAAAGAGAACATGAGCACCCCAAGGAGATGTACTAGGTCGAATAAAACCTTTAAATAATAAATCTTGTAGTTGCTCCTTTAATTCTTTAAGTTTTGCAAGTGCCATCCTATAAGGAGGAATGGATATTGGTTGTGTTTCAGGGAGGAGATCAATACCAAACTCAATCTCTCGGCCTAGTGGTAATCCTTGCAATTCCTCAGGAAACACATCAGGAAATTCTCTAACAACTGGAACCTACTTTACATTGGTATACTTTATATCAACATCTTTGACTACTGCTAAATACCCCTGGCATCCTTTTTCTAATAGCTTATGAGCAGTTAAAGCTAAAATTAAATTACTAGACTCCTTACTACGATCTCCTTGTATCATGAAGAAAGATTTTCCAGGGACATTAAACTTAATCACCTTATGGTGACAGTCTAGAATGATATGATAGGATGACAACTAATCCATTCTTATAATTACATCAAAGTCTACCATATCTAGAACTATCAAATCCATAAGAGTCTCCTTGTCTTCTATCGAAAGTTTGGAATAAAAAAGAGAATTTCAAAAATGGGGATAAGAACCATAGAAAATATGTATATTTCCTACATTGGTTAAAGAATAATAAAGAAAATATGAGAATTTACGTTTGGAGCATAATTTTTATTTTTAAATGATAGTGTTTTGCTATAAACAAATATATTTTTATTTGTTTAAAAATGATTACGTTTTACTAAAAGTAAGTATACTTTTAATTAAAATAATTATTGTTTTTCTTAAAATAATTATATTGGCCTCTAATAAATTTTTGTTTTAGTTTTAGAAATATTCATCCTTTTAATATGTATAAAGATATTTATTTTGAGACTTGTTTTATTAAGATTTTTATCAAGAAAAATATGATTTAAGAGTTCGACTAAAGTTTTATGAGAATGTAAATTGTTAGAATTTTTTTGGATATTTTAGGGTGAAAAACGATATTTATATGAAAATATATGAAATAAAATAAAAAAAATATAAAAATTTAATTATTAAATAATAATAATTATTATTATAAAAAATAATAAAGGAGGAAACCGGGGGGAGACAATGGAGATAAAAACCGAGGAAGCAGCGTTGCAAATTTGATGAATAGTGAGAGTGAATAATGATGAATACTAACCTTCAAATTTTTCTCTAGATCTGCAGTGCCTATTGGCTTCTAATCTCCAAAATGAGGGTACCACTGGATTCAAGATGGAGAATATTACGGTTTTGACCGATCAATTTTTCAAATCAGACGTTGATTTAAACTACCAAAGTATGGAAGGGGTTAAACTCTGATATGGTGGTTCTGATATGAGATCCTCCAAATATTTTCATAAGAATTATGTTGATGCATACCATGATTTTATTATCATTCTTACAACATTATTTATGAATTGAATATGAATATGATTTTACACAGAGATTATTTGAAATGCGGGTTCCATATGGATGTACGCCTAAATTGTAATTTACATAAATGTAAAAACTTTTAAAATAAAGAGTACATCCATATGTTGACCTAAGAGGTCATATAAGGTATTATCTGTTCACTGAGTTGTTAAAATCAGTTAATCCTCTCCTTTTCTGTAGGAACCAGATATGGTGCATATCTAGACAACCAGGTAAAACGGATGTCATATTTAAAAATTATCATATTCAATGTTTGTCTTAATTCTTCAAATTCTTTGACCCTCTTGTCTCTTTCACTCATTGGTAGAAAGCGGTTCATAAATGCTTCCTTAATCTCTTCCCACTCCATTGGTGGTAAAACAACTACCCGTCCTTGTACAAGTGTCTCAAACCAAACTTGAGCCACATCAGATAGTTGAAAAGACACCAGTTCCACAGATCTTCTACTAGAGCACCTCAAAGCTCTGAAGACTCGTTCCACAGCATCAATAAATATCTGTGAGTCTTCCTGAACATCAGACCCAGAAAAAGTCATAGGTTTCAACTTAAGAAATCACGATAATGACACCTCAATCCTTGTAAGCTTGTCCTCTTGCTCAGCTATTCTTCCCAGTTTTTACACTTTATGAGCATTTTCTGGTGGCTGGCCTTCCCTTCTGCCCTGTTCCACTATAAATCTAGCCAATGTCTCTAAACTCCTATGTATACCAACAATCATATTAGCGGTTCTATCATGTGGCTCCTGAGTGGGTTCTACTCTTTCCTCAGGAACTCTATGAGATACATGGACCTATTCATCTTGTCTTGGGGTTCTCAGCCCCGTGCACCCCCTCTACCTCTACCTCTTCCTCTAGGTTGGCCTTTACCACGACCTATTTGTACTGGAATTGTAGATTGTATAGACTCTTCAGTAGAGGTTGCACGATCTACAACTTCTTCTCTAGTGACTGCTCTAGTTCTTAGCAGCATCATTTACTATACAGAATAAAATACCTCTTTATGATACTATAATATTTATTCAAACCTTACACTAGGAATTTAAGCTAACTTGGAATAGGAAGGAAATGAATATCCTATAGAATCCCTCAGTAGCACTAGAAGTATAAATATGTTCGGCTTATAACGATACTAAAGGTCCTACTAAAGAATCCTTTACTCTGATAGCCACAAGGAAACCTAATACTCTGATACCAACTTGTCACGTCCCTAATTTTAGGAACCCGAATAACACTACTGTCCGATAACTTTATTTTTATCTATGTGCAATCAACTTCATATGATGACATATCAGAATAATATCATATGTTTGCAAGTTCTTAGCATAACTAATTATACATGTCAATGCTACACTTAACAATATTACAACAGAAGAAAAGATCCTACCTGTGGTGTTTAGAGCAACTCTACAGTACAATTTTATTACAATTTAAACACTGAGAGCCCAAAAAAAATTTAGGCTCACCAAGAAAGTACGACACATAGTCGATCAAGAAATTGCAGAACTAAACTCTGGGTCTTTATTTGAAAAACATATCAACTATGTGTAGTGAGTTTTACAACTCAGTGAGCAGATAATACCTCCTATGACCTCTTAGGTCAACATATGGATGTACTCTTTATTTTAAAACTTTTTACATTTATGCAAATTACAATTCAGGAGTACATCCATATGGAACCCGCATTTCAAATAATCTCTGTGTAAAATCATATTCATATTCAATTCATAAATAATGCTGTAAGAATGATAATAAAATCATGGTATGCATCAACATAATTCTTATGAAAATATTTGGAGGATCTCATATCAGAACCACCATATCAGAGTTTAACCCCTTCCATACTTTGGTGGTTTAGGATTTGCCTAAACTCAACATCCCGCTAAGGTTTGCCCTACTACCATTCAAGAGGACACGCAAAGAGACTCTATATGGGTATTTTTCAAACGCACAGCAAGGGAAGGCAAATCACATCTCATATAACTGACATCTCGCCCATATAGGAGGCATTCCGCTCTCCTTCACATATCATTTCCCGTGTGTTGGCCCGCACACGAGGCTAGCAACACCCCCTGCTAGTTGAGGCAATAAAGGTGCGTACCAGGGCTAACATCACCTACTATTAGCAGACAGTGTTTCCAATAGGATTCCTCCACAGAAAATATCATATGCACATATGCCATATAATCTAGTATAAACCTCTCAATATAATACAGACTTTCAGTCTCAGTACAAATTCATATGTCATAAATTACCCATTCAAGGTTTGTCACATATACATGCCCTTTCTCGAGGCAATCATATAGCTTTATAAATCAATGCCACGTGCATAAATATTCACTTTATCATTTAATGAGAAATACATGTGAAATCAGATATTCCATGGGTTCAGAAATTCAGTTTCAAAACTATACTCTTCTTGAACTATATTTCACATTGTAAGCAAATCAAATAATTTTAATGCATTTCAGATTCATATAAAAGTGTAAATATCTATTCAACCACTGGAAATAACTATTCACGATGAACAAAAAGCTGTCAAATGGCCGAAAAATATTCATATTCTAAGATTTATCTAACTTCTAAATTTATCTACGGTGTCAGATTTTCAATTGTAGGTCTCTAAGTAAGAGTTTCAGAGTTTACCTTTTTTTGAGATTTTCTACTTCAGATCTATGGCAATTCAATGGCTGATTTGAAAAATTGATCAGTCAAAACCGTAGTATTCTCCATCCTAAATCCAGTGGTACCCTTATTTTGGAGATCAGAAGCCAATAAGCACTCCAGATCTAGAGAGAAAATTGAAGGTTAGTATTCATCATTATTCACTCTCACTATTCATCAAATTTGCAATGCTTCTTCCTCGGTTTTTATCTCCGTTGTCTCCCCCCGGTTTCCTCCTTTATTATTTTTTTATAATAATTATTATTATTATTTAATAATTAAATATTTAGATTTATTTTTATTTTATTTCATATATATTCATATAAATACCGTTTTTCAGCCTAAAATATCCAAAAAAATTCTAAAAATTTACATTCTCATAAAACTTTAGTCGAACTCTTAAATCATATTTTTCTTGATAAAAATCTTAATAAAACAAGTCTCAAAATAAATATCTTTATACATATTAAAAGGAAGAATATTTCTAAAACTAAAACAAAAATTTATTAGAGGCCAATATAATTATTTTAAGAAAAACAATAATTATTTTAATTAAAAGTATACTTGCTTCTAGTAAAACGTAATCATTTTTAAACAAATAAAAATATATTTATTTATAGCAAAACACTATCATTTAAAAATAAAAATTATGCCCCAAACATAAATTCTCATATTTTCTTTATTATTCTTTAACCAATGTAGGAAATATACATATTTTCTATGGTTCTTATCCCCATTTTCGAAATTCTCTCTTTTATTCCAAACTTTCTTTAATTAGAATTTTTGTTAAATTTTACGGTTTTTACATTATTTCTTCCTAGGTAGGGTCTGACCTCTACTTACTAATCTAACCATATATCCTTCTTATGGACTCTAAATTGAGTGATTCCAATGGCTAAAAATTTATGAGTCATATATCTATATTTTCATGTTAACTATTTCTTTTAATTCGCTACAAAGTTTACCTATAAATTCAAACACAGAAGCATACCTAATAAATTTTACCCTGGTTAACTAGTTTCTGACCACTGCTTACTAATCTTACTAAGTATCTCTTATATGCATTCCAAATTGAATAATTTCAGTGGCTAAAAGTTCATGAGAAATATATATATATATATATATATATATATATATATATATATATATATATATATAACCATTTCTTTTAATTCCTTACATATGTTTCCCAAAAACTCAAACACAGAAGCTTACCTAACATATTCTTCCCCAGTTAGCTAGTTTTTGACCACTACTTACTAATATGACTATATCTCCCTTATATGGAATCCAAATTGAGTGATTCTAGTGCTAAAAAATCCGTGAGACATATATCTACATTTTGTGTAACATCCCTAATTTCATTTCTTTTATTAATAAAGGTACATAAATATTTAGTTAAGGAAATAAAATTTATTAGACAATTTTTATATATCTAAGGAAATATAATCCTTAGAAATTCTTCACCTTATGTGTATTCATAGAAAATATTTCTAACATTAAGGAAATAAGTAAAGAGAGAAAAAACTAATAGGAAAATATTTCAAATAACATACTGAAGAGAGGTAAAATTCTTGCTTAAGGAAGATAAATTTTTGGGAAGTAAGTCAAGGTCTTAAAATTTCAAGAAGACTGGATTAGGGTAATTTTTCCTAATTCAAGAGCTAGAGTTCTTAAGTTTAACATCTCCACCCATACATTGGGCTTTCAACTATGGACACTTCATATAGATTTTTTCAACTTCACATGAGTTCCTAGCAAGCCAATAGGTTAGCTCAAGAAAGAAATAAAATATAGACTTGGACTAGGATATAGAAATTAGACTGATAGCCCACAAACTATGAAAATGTGACCAAGCCCTCCATAAAAGATAGAATTTCAGCCAAAGCAAAAAAGAAGAAGGTGAGAATGAGCCCAAATCCAAAAGCAAAAAATAAGGATCATGTGAGAAAATAGTAGGTAATAATACATGGCATTAGGACAAAACATCTATATTCTACATTCACAATTTTAACAAGTAGGTAATAATACATGGAATTAGGATAAAACATCTATATCCTACATTCATAATTCCAACAAGTAGGTAATAATACATGGCATTATGAAAAAACATCCTTATCCTACACAAATAATTTTAGCCAAGCATGGGAGACTCAAGGGCTAGAAATTTGCCACATAGAAAGGTAAACCTATCATACTTGATTAAGACAAAAGAAAAAGAAAAAGAATCCTTAAATCGAAGGAACCTTGTCCCTTGTCCCTTGTCTTAAGAACATTTTGTCATAATTTTAATTCCTTACATATGTTTCCCAAAAATTCAAACACAGAAGCTTACCTAACATATTCTTCCCCGGTTAGCTAGTTTTTGACCACTACTTACTAATATGACTATATCTCCCTTATATGGAATCCAAATTGAGTGATTCTAGTGCTAAAAAATCCGTGAGACATATATCTAAATTTTTTGTAACATCCCTAATTTCATTTATTTTATTAATAAAGGTACATAAATATTTAGTTAAGGAAATAAAATTTATTAGACAATTTTTATATATCTAAGGAAATATAATCCTTAGAAATTCTTCACCTTATGTGTATTCATAGAAAATGTTTCTAACATTAAGGGAATAAGTAAAGAGAGAAGAAACTAATAGGAAAATATTTCAAATAACATACTGAAGAGAGGTAAAATTCTTGCTTAAGGAAGATAAATTTTTGGGAAGTAAGTCAAGGTCTTAAAATTTCAAGAAGATTGGATTAGGGTAATTTTTTCTAATTCAAGAGCTAGAGTTCTTAAGTTTAACATCTCCACCCATACATTGGGCTTTCAACTATGGACACTTCATATAGAGTTTTTCAACTTCACATGAGTTCCTAGCAAGCCAATAGGTTAGCTCAAGAAAGAAATAAAATATAGACTTGGACTAGGATATAGAAATTAGACTGATAGCCCACAAACTATAAAAATGTGACCAAGCCCTCCATGAAAGATAGAATTTCAGCCAAAGCAAAAAAAAAAGGTAAGAATGAGCCCAAATCCAGAAGCAGAAAATAAGGATCATGTGAGGAAATAGTAGGTAATAATACATGGCATTAGGACAAAACATCTATATTCTACATTCACAATTTTAACAAGTAGGTAATAATACATGGAATTAGGATAAAACATCTATATCCTACATTCATAATTCCAACAAGTAGGTAATAATACATGGCATTATGAAAAAACATCCTTATCCTACACAAATAATTTTAGCCAAGCATGGGAGACTTAAGGGCTAGAAATTTGCCACCTAGAAAGGCAAATCTATCATACTTAATTAAGACAAAAGAAAAAGAAAAAGAATCCTTAAATCGAAGGAACCTTGTCCCTTGTCCCTTATCTTAAGAACATTTTGTCATAACTTTCAAAATACAAATCTCCCTTTTGCTATGCATATCTGGACTAAAGGAGAGGAAGACAAGAACATGAGTTGTCTTTCTGCAAAAACCAACCAAGTGCATCCTAATTATGATAAGGTAGATCCATGATTATGAAAGGTGAACCACTTGATAGTTTATTTAAGCAAAACCCACCCTTATAACATTATAATTTTGTCCAAGTGAGGGAGAGGAAAAACATAAGCAAGGTAGAGTGAGGAAATGAGAGAAAGAGAGGAGAAGAAAGGAATGAAGAGGAAGGAGAAGTCTAGAGGACTAAGTACTCAAGGTAAGTTAGCTTAATCTCTACTTGAATCCATCTTTTCTCTTCATCCTTAGGGTTCAAAACTCACCCTCCTTCTCTTATTTAAGCTGCTAGAAAAGCTAAGGGAAGAGAGGAATCTTGCTACTTCCTTTAAGAGGAAACAAGAAAACGAATTCACTAAATGAGCTAGGGAGATCTTTAAGTAAATTTAACAACATCTCTTTTTGAAGAAAAAATTGAAATTTGTAACATTTCTATAGGATTTTGATCTTAGAACTTTGATGAAATTTACAATATTTGTTACTTTCATGATTGGTCATGGATGTTGCTATATCATTATACATGTTATCTTGCATATGATGAACGTTTTGAACATTTCGGTTGGTGTGGAAAGTTCTGCACAGGTATGGCTATTGTGTCTATTTTATAATTAACCGCAAGTACACGACGTAACTGGTGCTAGTCTGGCGAGTACGGGTCGTATCCCACAGAGAACAATGTCAATTACTAAAATGATGCAAAATATGCTATCTAAATCGATGTAATTCAATGAAGAATTTGTCACAATTAAGTAAATTAAGGATTCAATTAACAAAAGTCTAGGGTTAGGGTTCGCCACACTTATAATATTCAAGATTCAACTTATACCTCTAATTACAATTATTTAGGTAATTGGGGATAGTTTAGCCTTAATTGATTAGCAACCTCTTTCAAGCATTACTAATCGTACCTAGGTTGATCCAATTGCCTACTTTCGTTGTTCTTAGTTCAACCTAGGTCCATTGAACTCTATGCCAACCATGGAAGTCAATTAATCGGTTTTCTCTTGCCCAATAATTGATTCATTCCTAGAGAACCTTAAACTAATTTAGTGATTAAGATATCCCTAATTAACTATTAGGTCGGTATTAATCTTCATCTTTTAGTTCATCAATTAATATCCTAAGACATGATAAAACGTTGGCCAGACATTCATTAACTCATATAATCAATGCATAATAGTCAATCCTAATTCACCATGGATAATACAATTAGGGTTCCTTCAATTTGCACAATGTATCATCACATCATAAGTGGGTTTAATGAAACCCTAGATCAAATCTACTCAAGCATGATAGAAAGATAAATCAAAGCATAATCCAATTCATTAAGTAAATCTATTCAATACAAACCAAGAGAAAGAGTAGAAGTAGAGATGAGTGTAGAGATAGAAAGATAGAACCTGGATGAAGAATGTAATGATCAAATACAAACTTGAATTACTGTAAATTCTACTCTAAGAACATGGATTAAACATTATTCCTATTCTAAATCTAATCTAATGGTGTTTCCTAAGCCTAAAATTGAGTAAAAGAATGTATGAATGCATCTGGATGTGTTCCTCTGCATTTCACTATGCATATGTATCAACTTGGCTACCAAAAACCCTAAAAATCATGTGTTGTATGAACCCGAAGCACAATCGTGTTCTAAGACACGACCTAGCCGTACTTCGGGCTGGATTCTGGGAGTTTTCTACATCTTTCGCACAGAGCACGGCCTGGCCGTGTTGGGGGCTACCATGCTCCTTTCTTGCCAATTTTGGGTGTGTTGCCTCCTTGTTTCCTCCTTAGCATGTTTCAAATCCATATGGCACTTCTCATGGATGTTTTCCCTTCCTTCTTGGCCTCTTTTGCTCTCCTACAAACATAAAATAAACCAAAACAGTATCTAGAGCAAAGAATAAACAAATATTCTAAAATAATCACAAGTTTACTACTAATTAAGGGATAAAATATAACCATTAAACACTCAAATTTCTCCTTTATCAATGGCTATGGGTGGAAAAACTTTAGCATATTTATGTTGCTATTTTGTATATTTGAATGTGGTAAAAAATTGATGGAAGATGATTAGATGTAAATTAGGAAGAAAATGGTTAACCAGGGAAGAATCTATGAGGTAAGCTTTTGTGTTTGAAATTTTGAGAAACATATAAAGGGAACTAAAATAAATAGTTAACATGAACAATATGTATATATGTCTTAAGAGTTTTTATCCACTGGAATCATTCAATTTTGAATCCATATAAGGAAAATATGGTTAGACTAATAAGCAGTGGTCAGAAACTAGCTAACGAGGGTAGAATCTGTTAAGTATGCTTCTGTGTTTGAATTTTTGGGCAAACTTTGTAGTGAGTTAAAGAAAATTGTTAACAAAATAAATATAGATAAATGTATAACGTATCTTTAGGCTTTGAAATCACTTAATTTGGAGTCTATATGAGGGAGATATAGTTGATTAATGAGTAGAGGTCAGAATCAGTCTAGAATCTAGGGAGGTAAATGTAAGCATTTTAGTTTTCTATTTTTTGGGAATAAGTAGTAAGGAATATGAAGAAATGATAAACATGAAAGTTGTATATAATTGTCATAGCTTTTTATAGGCTTTGGAATAACCTCAATTGGAGTTCTTATGAGAGAGATATGGTTAGATTAGTAAGTAAAGGTCTGAACCTACTCAAGAAGAAATAACATTGAATTTGAGGGAGTAGTAACACCACGATTAATTACGTTTTCATTTAAATATTCAATATAAGGGTTTTATAGAATTGTCTTATCTTTCAATTGATATCAAGATCACCTCAGTCGGATTTAAAATTAGGGTGTTATGCTCTGTTTAGTGAGAAAGGAAATAATGTTTTTTTAAAAATAAAAATCTTATAAATGAAAATAATAAATGACTTGTGTATGCCATAGCCATTGGCAATGCATGAACTCCTTACCATCTTATGTGTGAAATTCTGACATGAAAATATTTTATAAAGTGATATTTGAAAATGATTATTGATAACTCTAATTCATTAGAGTTTTTCTATGCTTTTATTGGGTTATTGACTCTATATTTTGTTTTATTAGCATTCATACCCCCTAATTTAATAGCGCGTTTGTGCCTCCCATGAATATAAGACCACCCATTATGTTTGTTGTGAAATTCAGTATGCATGCATAGTAATTGAGGTAGCAAAGTAGGTGATTTTGGTCCTGTTAATATGATGCACATGATTGGAAGCTAATCTTTTGTGATATGCTGTAGGTGGGAGTGATTCATGGCTACTGTAGCAAGTGCAACCACCATTGACCAGCGTGGAGAAGGCAACACTCAGCTGACACAGTAGAGCACTGGGATGTAGAGGCACAGAGATTGTCTCCACAACTAAAAGGGGAGAAAAAGGTGCTGGCAGAGGTGCAGGCCAAACAAGAAAAGAATGTAGCAGCTCAAACCACCTCACCGGGACCACAAGGCTTGTCTATAAAAAGGTAGAAAGGAGAAAACAAGAATATACACAGAGGGACAGAAAATAAAGAGGAGAGCCCAGAAGTCCCTGATGAGAGTGGGCTGTAAGGATATACTGTCCCATCGGGAAGCTACCCAGTAACAGGAGCTGCCGGACGTGAAGAAGAGGATCCCTTATGAGAATTCCCTTATTCCCTTTTGTGCTTTCTTGTGTAGTGCTGAACTATATTTTTCTTTTACTGTATCACTCTTCATTGCATGATGGTTGTCCTGATACTTGTAACTAATTTGGATATGAAGTTGGGTTAAGTTTCCTGCTAGGGTTGTAGATGGGTTACAGTGAACTCTTGCATATTTTAATACATGCATGATTTTGCAACAGCTTTGCTTTTGTCATTTAACTACTTTTGCATTTCTTAACTTTCTTCTGTTAACGGAACTTTAATAGTAGAAGGCTGACGCTGACATTGACGTGGAAGGGTGGTGAAGGCTGGAATAGGGTTGGATGTTATAGGTTGGTTGAAAGACCAAAACATAACTAATATAAGAATATACAGTTTTCCCATATAATCCAATAGTTGGGACTTCAAGCATAACTCTGGGGCTTGGATTTATACAGGAATGTATGACTGAACCCCATAAATACAGGGAGTGGTAGTCTGGAAAGAACCTATTCAAGAGGAAACTGGGAACTTGAATGATTGCTATAACAATTTCTAGAGAAAAAAGAGTGAAGAAGTTCATGGCAACCCTAAAGTAACCCTAGTTCACCTAATATCTGTTTGTCCATAACCTAGTGTATCTCAACTTGTTTCAAAGTCTTGTTTAAGTTCGTTTAGCCTTATTTGCACTTGAACCTTATATCTTGTGAACCAACAAAATTTTTGCTATAGCATTTCATGAGTCAGAAACATACAATGAGGCTTATGACCTGCTCGAAAGGATGGCTAGCAACAATTATCAATGTCCTATGGACAGAGTCTCAACTAGAAAAAAAATTGCGGGGTATGCACAAAGTGAGTGAATTCATTTCTCTAAGCCTAGATAGCTTCATTAGTAAATGTTTTTAAAAACCAGTAGCTGACTCGCTCTCAAGGGGCTAATGCAGCTCAAGAAACTGGAGTGTCTTGTGTTTTGTACAACAGAACTCATTTAATTGAGAGTTGTCCTTCAAATCCGAAGTCAGTGTGCTATGTGGGAAACATGAATCACAACAACAATCCCTATTCAAATACATATAACCCTAGTTGGAGGCAGCATCCCAACTTTTCTTGAAGTAACTATGGTGCTAGCCAGGGAAGCAATTAAGCCCCTCAGAGACTGCTAGCTCCCCCAAGATTTCAGCAGTAGAAGCATCAGCCTAATAAGACTCCTAACTCGTTGGAATCCTTACTTAAGGAATACATGGAAAGAAATGATGTTGTGATCCAAAGTTAAGCTGCATCATTAAGGAATCTGGAAACCTAAGTAGGGCAGCTTGCTAATGAATTAAAAAACAGACCTCTAGGGACAATTCCAAGCAATACTGAAGTCCCTAGGAGAGAAGGGAAGGAGCACTGCAAGGCCATAGCTCTTAGGAGTGGAAAAGTAGTGGAAGCACCGTAAACAAAGAGATATGATCAAAAAGACCCTGCTGCACCTCTGGAAAAGAAAAAAAATAAGCAGGGGCAGGTTGAGGAGGCATGTGAGAAAGCAGGAATCTCTGGAGAAAATTCTGTAGCTTTGCAATAGAAAAATATTATTGCTTTGACGTAGCAAAACATGCAGTAAACCAAGCTACCACCACCATTCCCTCAAAGATTCCAAAAACAGCAGAAGGACCATCAGTTTAGAAGATTTCTGGATGTCCTCAAGTAGCTGCACATTAACATTCCCTTGGTGGAAGCATTGGAGCAAATGCTTAACTACGTCAAGTTCATGAAGGACATCTTAACTAAGAAAATAAGGTTTGGGGAATTTGAAACTGTTGCTCTAACACGAGAAAGCAGTGTTGTATTGCAAAATAAGCTGCCTCCCAAACTCAAGAATCTAGGTAGCTTCTGTAACATCCCGTAATTTTTAGATATTTTCCTTAGAAATTCTTCACCTTACATATATGCATAGAAATTGTCTAATATTAATGGAATAAGGTAAAGAAAGAAAACCTAAGAGGAAATATTAGAAATAAACATGCTAAAGAAAGGTGAAATTCTTAGGTAAAGAAAGATAAATTTTTGTGAAGTAAGTAAAGGTCTTAAAATTTCAAGAAGATCGGATTAGGGTAATTTTTCTTAATTTAAGAGAAAAAGTTACTAAGTTTAGTATCTCCACCCATAAATTGGGCTTTTACCTATGGACACTTCATATAGAGTTTTTCCACTTCACATAAGTTTCTAGCAAGCCCATTGGATAACCTAAGCAAGAAATAAAACATAGACATGGACTACGATATAGTAATTGGACCAATAGCCCAAAAATTATGAAATGTGACCAAGCCCTCCAAGAAAGGAAGAATTTTATCCAAAGCAAAGAAAATGGGTAGGAATAAGCCCATAATGGGTAGGAATAAGCCCAAATCCAGGAGGAAAAATAAAATAAAATAAATTAGGTGATGATATAATAATGTAATAATAATAAAGATTAGGTTACATGGCATTAAGACAAAAATTTAGCAAGTGGTGTGATTCTACATTCATCATTTTGGCAAGTGGCATAATAATACAAGGCTTTAGGATAAAAACATCTATATCCTATACTCATAATTTTAGCAAGTGGTATGATAATACATGGTATTAGGACAAAACATTCCTATCCCACACAAATAATATCAACCAAATAATGGAGATTCAAGGGCTATAAATTTGCCACCTAAAAAGGCAAACCTATCATACTTGTTTAAGACAAAAGAAAATGGAAGTGAATCTCTAAATCAAAGGGACCTTGTCCCTTATCTTAAGAACATATCATCATAATTTTCAAAATACAAATCTCCTTTTCCTATGCATATATTGACTAAGGAAGAGGAAGACAAGAACATAAGTTGTTTGTTTTCCAAAAATTCAACAAAGTGTATCCTAATTGTGATAAGGTAGACCCATGATCATGAAAGGTCAATTATTTGGTGGTCTATATAAGAAAACTTGTAACATCCCGTAATTTTTAGATATTTTCCTTAGAAATTCTTCACCTTACATATATGCATAGAAAATGTTTCTACCATTAAGAGAACAAATAAAGAGGGGAAACCTAATAGGAAAAAAATAAATTAGAAATAACATACTAAAGAGATGCAAAATTCTTGGATAAGAAAGATAAATTTTTAGAAACAAGTAAAGGTCTTAAAATTTCAAGAACATTGGATTAGGGTAATTTTTCATAATTCAAGAACTAGAGTTACTAAGTTTAAAACATTTACCCATACATTGGGCTTTTACCTATGGACACATCATGTAGAGTTTTTCCACTTCATATAAGTTTCTAGCAAGCCCATTGGATAACCTAAGCAAGAGATAAAACATAGACTTGGACTAGGATATAGTAATTGGACCAATAGCCCAAAAAATTATGAAATATGACCAAGCCCACCAAGAAAGGTTGAATTTTATCCAAAGCAAAGAAAATGGGTAGGAATAAGCTAAAATCCAAGAGGAAAAATAAAATAAAATAAATTAGGTGATGATATAATAATGTAATAATAATAAAGATTAGGTTACATGGCATTAAGACAAAAATTTAGCAAGTGGTGTGATTCTACATTCATCATTTTGGCAAGTGGCATAATAATACAAGGCTTTAGGATAAAAACATCTATATCCTATACTCATAATTTTAGCAAGTGGTATGATAATACATGGTATTAGGACAAAACATTCCTATCCCACACAAATAATATCAACCAAATAATGGAGATTCAAGGGCTATAAATTTGCCACCTAAAAAGGCAAACCTATCATACTTGTTTAAGACAAAAGAAAATGGAAATGAATCTCTAAATCAAAGGGACCTTGTCCCTTATCTTAAGAACATATCATCATAATTTTCAAAATACAAATCTCATTTTCCTATGCATATATTGACTAAGGAAGAGGAAGACAAGAACATAAGTTGTTTGTTTTCCAAAAATTCAACAAAGTGTATCCTAATTGTGATAAGGTAGACCCATGATCATGAAAGGTCAATTATTTGGTGGTCTATATAAGAAAACTTGTAACATCCCGTAATTTTTAGATATTTTCCTTAGAAATTCTTCACCTTACATATATGCATAGAAAATGTTTCTACCATTAAGAGAACAAATAAAGAGGGGAAACCTAATAGGAAAAAAATAAATTAGAAATAACATACTAAAGAGATGCAAAATTCTTGGATAAGAAAGATAAATTTTTAGAAACAAGTAAAGGTCTTAAAATTTCAAGAACATTGGATTAGGGTAATTTTTCATAATTCAAGAACTAGAGTTACTAAGTTTAAAACATTTACCCATACATTGGGCTTTTACCTATGGACACATCATGTAGAGTTTTTCCACTTCATATAAGTTTCTAGCAAGCCCATTGGATAACCTAAGCAAGAGATAAAACATAGACTTGGACTAGGATATAGTAATTGGACCAATAGCCCAAAAAATTATGAAATATGACCAAGCCCACCAAGAAAGGTTGAATTTTATCCAAAGCAAAGAAAATGGGTAGGAATAAGCTAAAATCCAAGAGGAAAAATAAAATAAAATAAATTAGGTGATGATATAATAATGTAATAATAATAAAGATTAGGTTACATGACATTAAGACAAAAATTTAGCAAGTGGTGTGATTCTACATTCATCATTTTGGCAAGTGGCATAATAATATAAGGCTTTAGGACAAAAACATCTATATCCTACACTCATAATTTTAGCAAGTGGTATGATAATACATGGTATTAGGACAAAACATTCCTATCCCACACAAATAATATCAACCAAATAATGGAGATTCAAGGGCTAGAAATTTGCCACCTAAAAAGGCAAACCTATCATACTTGTTTAAGACAAAAGAAAATGGAAATGAATCTCTAAATCAAAGGGACCTTGTCCCTTATCTTAAGAACATATCATCATAATTTTCAAAATACAAATCTCCTTTTCCTATGCATATATTGACTAAGGAAGAGGAAGACAAGAACATAAGTTGTTTGTTTTCCAAAAATTCAACAAAGTGTATCCTAATTGTGATAAGGTAGACCCATGATCATGAAAGGTCAATTATTTGGTGGTCTATATAAGAAAACTTGTAACATCCCGTAATTTTTAGATATTTTCCTTAGAAATTCTTCACCTTACATATATGCATAGAAAATGTTTCTACCATTAAGAGAACAAATAAAGAGGGGAAACCTAATAGGAAAAAAATAAATTAGAAATAACATACTAAAGAGATGCAAAATTCTTGGATAAGAAAGATAAATTTTTAGAAACAAGTAAAGGTCTTAAAATTTCAAGAACATTGGATTAGGGTAATTTTTCATAATTCAAGAACTAGAGTTACTAAGTTTAAAACATTTACCCATACATTGGGCTTTTACCTATGGACACATCATGTAGAGTTTTTCCACTTCATATAAGTTTCTAGCAAGCCCATTGGATAACCTAAGCAAGAGATAAAACATAGACTTGGACTAGGATATAGTAATTGGACCAATAGCCCAAAAAATTATGAAATATGACCAAGCCCACCAAGAAAGGTTGAATTTTATCCAAAGCAAAGAAAATGGGTAGGAATAAGCTAAAATCCAAGAGGAAAAATAAAATAAAATAAATTAGGTGATGATATAATAATGTAATAATAATAAAGATTAGGTTACATGACATTAAGACAAAAATTTAGCAAGTGGTGTGATTCTACATTCATCATTTTGGCAAGTGGCATAATAATATAAGGCTTTAGGACAAAAACATCTATATCCTACACTCATAATTTTAGCAAGTGGTATGATAATACATGGTATTAGGACAAAACATTCCTATCCCACACAAATAATATCAACCAAATAATGGAGATTCAAGGGCTAGAAATTTGCCACCTAAAAAGGCAAACCTATCATACTTGTTTAAGACAAAAGAAAATGGAAATGAATCCCTAAATCAAAGGGACCTTGTCCCTTATCTTAAGAACATATCATCATAATTTTCAAAATGCAAATCTCCTTTTCCTATGCATATCTTGACTAAGGAAGAGGAACACAAGAACATAAGTTGTTTATTTTCCAAAAATTCAACAAAGTGTATCCTAATTATGATAAGGTAGACCCATGATCATGAGAGGTGAATTATTTGGTGGACTATATAAGAAAACCCACCCTTACAACATTAGAATTTTGTCCAAGTGAGGGAGAGGAAAAAATAGAAGCAAGGTAGAGTGAGGAAAGGAGAGGAAGAAAGGAAGAAAGAGGAAGTAGAAGTCTAGGAGACTAAGTGCTCCAGGTAAGTTTAACAATATTTCTTTTTGAAGAAAACTTTTGGAACTTATAATATTTATATGAGATTTTGATCTTAGAACTTTGATGATTGGTCATGGATGTTGCTATATCATGTTACATATTGATCTTGCATCTGATGTATGTTTGAATACTTAGGTTGGTGTAGATAGTTCTGCATGGGTATGGCTATGGTTGGCAGAATTTTTAGCTTCGGTATTTTAATTTCTGGGAACAATCTACAAGGAATAAAAATAAATGGTTAAAATAAGAATTAAATATATATGTGTCACGGATTTTTACCCACTGGAATCATTCAATTTGGAGTCCATATGAGGTTGCTATGGTATGATTAGTAGTCAAAGGTCAGAAAATGGGTCATCATGGAAGAATATGTTAGGAAAGCTTCGGTATTTTAATTTCTGGGAATTATCTGTTGGGAATTAAAATAAATGATTAACATAATAATTAAAGATATGTGTGTCACGGATTTTTACCCACTGGAATCATTCAATTTGGAGTCCATATGAGGTAGCTATGGTCTGATTAGTAGTCAAAGGTCAGAAAATGGGTCATCAGGGAAGAATATGTTATGAAAGCTTCGGTATTTTAATTTCTGAGAATTATCTGTAGGGAATTAAAATAAATGGTTAACATAATAATTAAAGATATGTGTGTCATGGATATTTGGAATCATTCAATTTGAAGTCCATATGATGAATATATGAGCTGATTAGTTGTCAAAGGTCAGAAAATGGGTCATCAGGGAAGAATATGTTAGGATAGCTTTGGTATTTTAATTTCTGGGAATTATCTGTAGGGAATTAAAATATATGGTTAACATACGAATTGAAGATATATGTGTCACGGATTGGTAGCCACTGGAAGCATTCAATTTAGTGTCCATATGAGGTATATATGGTCCGATTAGTAAGCAAAGGTCAGAAAATGGTTCATCAGGGAAGAATATGTTAGGATAGTTTCGGTATTTTAATTTCTGGGAACACTCTATAAGGAATTAAAATAAATGGTTAACATATGAATTATAGATAGATGTGCTACGGATTTTTACCCACTAGAATCACTTAATTTGTAATTCATATGAGGGAGATATGCATAGATTAGTTGCTAAAGGTCATAACCTATCCGAGAGGAACTATCATATACTTTGAGGGAGTAATATTGCCGTGCTTTCTTAATATTTTGCTAAACTATGAAACATAATAGTTTTAGATAATTGTTTTATCTTGAAATGGACAACAAGATCACCTACATTGGAGTTCAATTGAGGGAGTTATGCTCTGATTAGTAAGAGAAGGTTAGATGTGATGAAAATCTGCATCAAGAAAATAAAGGAATAAAATTAATATTTTAAAAAAAGAAGATGAATCTTATAAATGAAAATAATAAATGACTAGTATAGCCATAGCCATTGCCATTGTATGAACTTCTTACCATCTTAAGTATGAAATTCTGACATGGAAATATTTTATAAAGTGATATTTGAAATGGTTATGTTCATGGCATGATTACCAATGATTTATGGTAATAGTTATATTTTGATGAACATACTTGTTATTGAAAGCATATTTTTGGCTATCATTGTGAAAAGAAAAGAAATAAGCACGGTCACATGGCAATCCGTGTGGTGCACCAGTAGGGGACGCCCTACCAACGGTTATGATCATGATAATGAGAAAAGAAAGAGAAAGTGGGCCATGTCGGATGGAGCGAGAAAAGCCCGTACCGGAGAGTAGAGGATACTCACCCTAACCGGGGTTGCTTGAAAAGAGAATAAGTTGATGGCCATCATATGATATTTTGAAAATAGTTAATCTTGTCATACATATCATTATAGTATGAGTCTTATGTGCATAGATATAATGCATTCATGTGACCAAAGATATTTTCTGTAGTTTATACAGCTGAACATGACGTGATGAGCTTTATTGATGATGATTTATTGTTGAACTTACTAGGATTTAATTCTCACTATATTTCCATATCATGTTCAGAAAATTAGTTATGTAGATTTTCTATAGCTCTGGCATTTAGTGCATGTTGGATCGAGTTATTCTATGATGGGAAAATCCTAAATAAAATATTTGTGAGCGAGTTGGTACAGATCCCGGTGAAGGTGCAACCACCCACACCTGCATCTCCGGAATTGGTCAACCAAAATAAACAAGATGTAAATATCTATGTCTTTGATATGTTGCATGTATGTTTTGATTAATGACGTGTATGTGAACTCAATATTGTATAATAAAAAAAAAAGAATGTTACAAAACCCACCCTTACAACATTAGAATTTCGTCCAAGTGAGGGAAAGGAAAAATAGAAGCAAGGTAGAGTGAGGAAAGGAGAGGAAGAAAGGAAGAAAGAGGAAGGAGAAGTCTAGGAGACTAAGTGCTCCATGTAAGTTTAACAATATTTCTTTTTGAAGAAAACTTTTGAAACTTATAATATTTATATGAGATTTTGATCTTAGAACTTTGATGATTGGTCATGGATGTTGCTATATCATGTTACATATTGATCTTGCATGTAATGTATGTTTGAATACTTAGGTTGGTGTAGATAGTTCTGCATGGGTATGGCTATGGTTGGCAGAATTTTAAGCTTCGGTATTTTAATTTCTGGGAACAATCTATAAGGAATTAAAATAAATGGTTAACATAAGAATTAAAGATATGTGTGTCACCGATTTTTATCCACTGGAATCATTCAATTTGGAGTCCATATGAGGAATATATGAGCTGATTAGTAGTCAAAGGTCAGAAAATGGATCATCAGGGAAGAATATGTTAGGATAGCTTCGGTATTTTAATTTATGGGAATCATCTGTAGGGAATTAAAATAAATGCTTAACATAAGAATTCAAGATATATGTGTCACAAGTTTGTATCCACTGGTATCATTCAATTTAGAGTCCATATGATGTATATATCATCCAATTAGTAAGCAAAGGTCAGAAAATGGTTCATCAGGGAAGAATATGTTAGGATAGCTTCGGTATTTTAATTTCTGGGACCACTCTATAAGGAATTAAAATAAATAGTTAACATATGAATTATAGAAAGATGTGTCACGAATTTTTAGCCACTGGAATCACTTAATTTGGAATTCATATGTGGTAGATATGGACATATTAGTAGCTAAAGGTCAGAACCTATCCAAGAGGAACTATCCTGTACTTTGGGGGAGTAATATTACCTTGATTTATTAATATTTTGCTAAACTGTTCAACATAATAGTTTTAGATAATTGTTCTATCTTGAAATGGACAACAAGATCACCTACATCAGAGTTCAATTGAGAGAGTTATGTTCTAATTAGTAAGAGAAGGTTAGATGTGATGAAAACCTGCATCAAGAAAATAAAGGAATAAAATTAATATTTAAGAAAGAAGATGAATCTTATAAATGAAAATAATAAATAACTAGTACAGCCATAGCCATTGCTATTGTATGAATTTCTTACCATCTTAAGTGTGAGATTTTGACATGAAAATATTTTATAAAGTGATATTTGAAATGGTTATGTTCATGGCATGATTACCAATGATTTTTGGTAATAGTTATATTTTGATGAACATACTTGTGATTGAAAACATATTTTTGGCTATCATTATGAAAAGAAAAGAAATGAGTACGGTCACATGGCAATCCGTGTGGTGCACCAGTAGGGGACGCCCTACCAACGGTTATGATCATGATAATAAAAAAAGAAAGAGAAAGTGGACCATGTTGGATGGAGCGAGAAAAGCCCATACCGGAGAGTAGAGGATACTCACCCTGATCGGGGTAGCTTGAAATAAGAATAAGTTGATGGCCATTATATGATATTTTGAAAATAGTTAATCATGTCATACGTATCATTACAGTATGATTCTTATGTGCGTAGATATAATGCATTCATGTGACCAAAGATATTTTCTGTAGTTTATACAGCTGAACATGACGTGATGATCTTTATTGATGATGATTTATTGTTGAACTTACTGGGATTTAATTCTCACTATATTTCCATATCATGTTCAGAAAATTAGTTATGCAGATTTTCTATAGCTCTGGCTTTTAGTGCATGTTGGATCGAGTTATTCTATGATGGGCAGATCCTAAATAAAATGTTTGTAAGCGAGTTGGCACAGATCCCGGTGAAGGTGCAACCACCCGCACCTGTATCTCTGGAATTGGTCAACCAAAATAAACAAGATGTAAATATCTATGTCTTTGATATGTTGCATGTACGTTTTGATTAATGACATGTATGTGAACTCAATATTGTATAATAATAAATAAAAAGGATGTTACAGCTTCACTATTCCTTGCTCCATTGAAAACTAGTACTTTGGCAAGGCTTTCTGTGACTTGGGAGTAAACATCAACCTCATGCCTATGTCAATATTCAAGAAGTTGGGGGTTGGAGAAGCTAGGCCTACCATGATTTCACTACAGCTAGCAAACAGATCCATAGCATGTCTAGAAGGGAAAATCGAGGATGTCTTAGTTAAGTTGGATAAATTCATTTTCCAATAGATTTCATAGTACTAGATTATGAAGCAGATGCAGGTGTGCCAATCATTTTAGGTAAGCCATTCTTAGCCACTTGCCGAACCTTAATTGATGTCCAAAAAGGGGAATTAATAATGAGATTTCAAGATGAGAAGGTTACATTCAATGTGTTTCAGTCCATGAAGTTCCCTAGCGAAGTGGAAGAATGCTCGGTTATTTCTATGATAGACAGATTAACATCGGAGCAATTTGAAAAATGCTGTAGGGGCCCATCATTGGTTGTGTGGCAGGATAGCTCAGATTCAGAAGCGGAAAATGATAAAGAATGGGCCTAGATAGAAGCAAAACATGGCACTGGGAAGCAAAGACTGATGAATGAGCCGTTGGATATATCCTCACGGGAATTAAAGCTACCAAAGGCATCAATAGAGGAACTGCCAACCTTGGAATTAAAGCCATTACCTACGCATCTAAAATATGAATATTTGGGTGTAGCAACCACTCTTCCTGTGATCATTTCAGCACTTTTGATAGAAGAGCAAGAGGGAAAATTACTCATGATATTGAAAAAATTCAAAAGAGCTATTGGATGGACTCTTGCTGATATTAAGGGTATTAGCCTCTCATTCTGTATGCATAAGATCCTATTAGAGAACAATGAAAGAGGGTCCATTGAACATCAATAAAGGCGGCGGTAAAGAAGGAAATCATCAAATGGTTAGATGCTGGAATTATTTACCTTATATCAGACAGCTCCTGGGTTAGTCCAGTCTAATGTGTTCCTAAAAAAGGTGGGTTAGAGCTTCATAGAAGCTGTTTAGTGGGTAGTGTAATTTGCCTGAAGACAAGTAAGACTCTTTTGGGGGGAATTGAAAACTCAAATTCATTAGAGTTTTTCTATGCTTTTCTTGGGTTATTTACTCTGCATTTTGTTTTATTAGCATTCATGCTCCCTTGATTTAATAGTGTGTTTGTGTCTCCCATGAATATAAGACCAATCATTACGTTTGCTGTAAAATTTAGTATGCATGCATGGCAATTGAGGCATAAAACCTAGTGATTTTGGTCTTATTAATATGATGCACATGATTGGATGCTGATCTTTTGTGATACACTATAGGTGGGAAGGATTCATGGCTATTGTAGTAGGTGCAACCACCACTGACCAGCGTGGAGGAGACAGCACTTAGCTGACACAGCAAAGCACTGGGATGCAGAGGCGCAGAGATTTTCTCCACAACTGAAAGGGGAGAAAAAGGTGCTGGCAGAGGTGCAGGCCAAAAAGGAGAAGAATGTAGCAGCTCAAGCCACCTCACCGGGACCACAAGGCTTGTCTACAAAAAGGTAGAAAGGAGAAAACAAGAATATACACAGAGGGACAGAAAATAGAGAGGAGAGCCCATAAGTCCTTTACGGAAGTGGACTATAAGGATATACTATCCCATCGGGAACCTACCTAGCAAGAAGAGTTTTCGGACGTGAAGAAGAGGATCCCTTATGAGAATTCCCTTCTTCCCTTCTATGCTTTCTTGTGTAGCGCTGAACTATATTTTTCTTCTACTGTATCACTCTTCATTGCATGATGGTTGTCCTAATACTTGTAACTAATTTGTATATGAAGCTGGGTTAAGTTTCTAGCTAGGGTTATAGATGGGTTACAATAAACTCTTACATATTTTAATACATGGATGATTTTGCTACAGCTTTGCTTTTGTCATTTAACTGCTTTTGCATTTCTTAACTTTCTTCTTGTAACTAAACTTTAATAGTAGGACGCTGAGGCTGACATTGACCTGGAAGGGTGGTGAAGGCTGGAATAGGGTTGGATGTTATGGGTTGGTTGAATAACCAAAGCACAACTAATATAGGAATATATAGTTGTCTCATATGACCCAATAGTTGGGACTTCAAGCATAACTCTAGGGCTTGGATTTATATAGGAATGTATGAGTGAACCCTAGAAATACATGGAATGGTAGTATGGAAAGAACCCATTCAAGAGGAAACTGGGCACTTAAACGATTGCTATAGCAATTTCTAGAGCAAAATGAGTGCATAAGTTCATGGAAACCCTAAAGTAACCCTAGTTCAACTAATATTTGTTTGTTCATAACCTAGTGTATCTCAACTTGTTTCAAAGTCTTGTTTAAGTTTGTTTAGCCTTATTTGCACTTGAACCTTGTATCTTGTGAACCAACAAAATTTTGCTACAACATTTCATGAGTCAAAAAAAATTCTATAGTAATTTCTAGTACACTCTAGTACACTTCCTCGTAGGACGATACTCACTCATCATTGTATTACTTGGTCACGATATGTGCACTTGCATTCAGACATTGCATAAATACCTTGCAACCAACAATTAGGTTCATGGCAAGGTTGTATTTTACCATTGATTTTTGGTAATGATTATGCTTTGTGTAACGATGTTTTTTTTATATATATACAATGATCACATTCTAACATCAAATAATACACATCATATAAACACAGTTTATATTGTATTATCATCATACTAAAAAGGCCACATCAGTGGTTATGATTTATACATGAGTCACAAAATTACATTAACTTAACATTTGACCCTATACCGCACATCACTCCTAGTATAAAGGGTGGAGGAGGTGGTGCTGGCATCAGGATCTCCACAACATTAACTGCATAACGGTCAACAGACCCAATCAAGGTATCCCCACCGTTTGAAACTCCCAAGCAAAGATAGGAAGTCTTTCGGCATCTCAATTACGTTTATCTGAATAAAACACCAAATATTAATTAGAACAGAGTCTCAATAGGTTCAACATTAACAACATCATATTAAAAGAATAATCACAGTGTTAAGTCTAATTGTATAAACTACAGAAAACCTTTTCTCTTTGTAATAAAAGTTATAATAATTGCAAATGCATGATTAACACAGTATAGTCATATGCTTAATAATTACAATATCATATGCAGTGCTTTTATCCATGATAACTGATCATCCGCAGTCATATTTCAACCCTCAGTGACTATTTATCTGTAGCCACGAGGTCAACAAATAGTGACTAATCGTCTGTAGCTACGTCTTAACCCTCAATGACTAGTCGTCTGTAGCCGTGAGGTCCAACAACAGTGACTAAACGTCTAGAGCCACATCTCAACCCTCCATGACTAATCGTTTGTAGCCATGAGGTCCAGCAACCAGTGACTAATCGTCTGTAGCCACATCTCAACCCTCAATGACTAATCGTCTGTAGCCATGAGGTCTAACAATAATGACTAATCATCTGCAGCCACATCTCAACCCTCAATGACTAATTGTCTATAGCCATGAGGTCCAACAACATAGACTAATCGTCTGTAGCCATAAGGTCCAACAACAGTGACTAAACGTCTAGAGCCACATCTCAACCCTCCATGACTAATCGTTTGTAGCCATGAGGTCCAGCAACCAGTGACTAATCGTCTGCAGCCACATCTCAACCCTCAATGACTAATCGTCTGTAGCCATGAGGTCTAACAACAATGACTAATCATCTGCAGCCACATCTCAACCCTCAATGACTAATTGTCTGTAGCCATGAGGTCTTCAGTCACCTTATCTCTGTAAGGTGCCGCATGTCGCTAGGTCACCTTGGTTGGGTAAGGGTTATCCCGGGCTTGTCAGTGTCCTCATTACAACAAGGGTAACCCTTGTTGCCAAGCCATCCTGCTTCAAAAAATGATCATTATGACTGTCAATTGCCTCAATACAGTGAGGTAACACTTGTTGCCAGGGCACCCTGCTTTAGAGAGGGTCCTCCTGACCATGCACATGAATCTTTTCAATTATTCGTCAGTCACCTTAACACAGCAAGATGCCACATGACATTTTGCTTTAGGAAGGATCATCCCGACATCTTAATATCTTTTTAGTTTTCAGCCATATTTAATCAGAAAACATATTTCAATAACATCATATGCATGCCCATCATAATCCTCATTTATGTGTTATACCCATTTACAACTCATTAATCTCTAATCATTATTACCTCCATGATGAAGTTATGCATTAATCAAGTACATCACTAATATCATGCATAATATCCTCACCATATCATTTAACAAATATGTATTCATACACTTATCAACAATGCTTACCTTATATCATGTGATCATCATGCATAATATAATCACCACATCATTTAACAAATATGTATTAATACACTTATCATTATGTGACAAGGCATACATTATATCATGTAATCATCATGCATAATATACTAGCATAGGCATCAAATCAACATGCATTTCATCCATACCTTTCACATATATCTCATAGGCAATTCACATACATATATCTCATAATAAAAGAATAGAATTAACACTACAATGCATCATACGTATATCTCCTATGCAATTTACTTACATATGTCTCATTAATATGTATTTTTATCCATATATTAAACATACATCTCATCAATATGCAATATGTGATTTAATTTCTCATAATAAAAGGATGGAGTTCACACTACAATGTATCATTAACAAGGTATTTATTTGTATATTAGTTCCCTTTAACATCATCCATTCATTGGAGTTCATTTAGAGCCTTCAAAATGAAAAATAGAGCAATTCCAGCCTCAAGCACGGCCATGCTTCAAGCTGTGCAAACCATGCTGAAAAATCACAAAACAACCCGAAGCACGGCCTTGTCGTGTCACCAAACACGGTCGTGCTTCGGGTTTCCCTGCACTCCAGATTTCTGTCTAGCCAGACCTTCCTTCACTAAAAAGACCATAACTCTCTCATTTTAACTCCAATGATGGTGATGTCGGTGTCTATGGAAATATATGACAATTTTCTACAACTTTTATGTTTTCTACTTTAACATATTAGAAACAGAAATAGGTGACAAATGTATCTGAAAATAGCATCGCGATTCAATGCGTTAAATATGACCTCTCTTCACTCATTAGGGCATATATATATTATTTTAAATCCAATCAAGGTGATTCTAGAGGCATTAGAAAGCTAAGAAACAGGGCAGAAAACTCATATGTTATACATATTTACAGACTCGACATAAAATATAACACCCAAAGCGAACCATTCAGAGCATCAATTTTCACCCTTTTCAAGCCCAAAATTAGCAAAAACATGTATGATCTATGCATCCAAACTCTTACTTTACCTAACTAAGCACAAATATTAATCATGCATCATCAAAATATGATATTTGAAACACTTATAGATCATTCAAAGTACAAGAAATTCCATGGAGAGATTAATATTAAACCTACCAAAAACTAGAGATTCTTCCTATTCTCAAGCCCTCCTTGAGTTTCCTTCTCTTGGATCACTTCCCCTTCTTCCTTTCTCTACAAATCCCTACACTTTCACCATAGAAAACGCCTCATGAAGCATCCAAAGATGAAGAGAAGATTGGATTAAACCTTAAGCATGCAAGACTCACCTTAGATCTTTACTTTGCTACCTCTCTCTCTCTCTTCTCTTGGTCTATCTCTTTCTCTTCTCCCTTTATGCAACCTCCCCCTTAGATAGGATATTTCCCCCTTGGCTTGGTGGACTTCTCCTTCAAGTCAAGGGAAAAAGCTTGCAAGATTGCCACTCCATTATATTATGACTAACCCTTTGACTAAGGCCTTGTTTGGCTTCCTCAAATTCCCAAAATGCTTTAATTCCTCTTTAGGGAAAAATTCCAATGTTTGGAGTCACGCCCAAATCATATCTTTAACTCATTTCTTGATGTTCGGTTCTAACCCTAAAGAATTAGAGTATTGTACTTTCTCCCCTTCTATTTTTTCCTTTTTTCCATATGACCACTTTATAATTTTCTAGGGTTTCTTCAATGTTCCCTGACATTCTCTTTCCTTCCCTTCACCATTATAAAATTGGGCGATATTACACTTTGATGATAAATTATGGCATGTGAGCATAATGAACATACTTATTATTGAAATCATATTTTTGGCTATTAACATGAAAAGAAAAGAAAAGAAAAGAGACGGAAAACGTTCCATTGCGGTCCGTGTAGTGCACTAGTAGGGGATGCCCTACTCACGACTATGATTATGTTAATGAGAAAAGAAAGAGAAAGTGTGCCATGTCGGACAAAGCGAGAAAAGCCTATACTGGAGAATAGAAAGTACTCACCCTGACCGGGGTAGCTTAATAAGAAAATAAGTTGATAGCCATCATATGATTTTCTAAAAATAGTTATTCATGCCATACATGTCATTACTGTATGATTTTTATGTGCATAGGTAAAGTACATTCATGTGACCTAAGATATTTGTTGTAGCTTATGCAGATGAACATGACATGATAATCTATATTGATGATAATTATGATTTATTGTTGAACCTACTGGGATTTAATTCTCACTATATTTCCATATCTTGTTTAAAGGACTAGATATGTAGATATTCTCTCTGACCAACTTTTAGCGTACGTTGCGTCGTGTTCGCTAAGATCTCGGTAAAGGTGCAACCACTCGTGTAACAACTTTTATTTATTTATTATTATTATACAATATAGAATTTACATACATGTCATTAATCAAAACATACGTACAACATATCAAACACATAAAAATTTATATCTTATTTATTCTGATTGACCAATTCCGGAGATACAGGTGCGGGTGGTTGCACCTTCACTGGGATCTCAGCCAACTCGACCACAAACATTTTATTTGCTTCTAGGATTTGCCCAAAATAAAGTACTCGATCCAACATGCACTAAAAGTCAGAGCCATAGAAAAATCTGCATAACTAATTTTCTGAACATGATATGGAAATATAGTGAGAATTAATTCTCAGTAAGTTCAACAATAAATCATCATCAATATAGCTCATCACGTCATGTTCAGCTGTATAAATTACAGCAAATATCTTTGGTCACATGAATGCACTATATCTACACACATGAGAATCGTATAACAATGACATGTATGAGAGAATTAACTATTTTCAGAATATCATATGATGACTATCAATTTATTCTCATATCAAGTTACCTCAGTCAGGGTTAGTATTTTCTACTCTCTGGTATGGGCTTTTCTCGCTTCGTCCGACATGGCCCACTTTCTCTTTCTTTTCTCATTAACATGATCATAACTGTTGGTAGGGCGTCCCCTACTGGTGCACCACACGAATTTCCATGTGACCATGCTCATTTCTTTTCTTTTCATAATCATAGCCAAAAATATGCTTTCAATAACAAGTTTGTTCATCAAAATATAACCATCACCAAAAATCATTGGTAATCATGCCATGAACATAATCATTTCAAATATCACTTTATAAAATAATTCCATGTCAAAATTTCACTGTTAACATGGTAAAAAGTTCATACAATGGCTACGGCTATGGCATATACTAGTCATTTATTATTTTTATTTATAAGATTCTTTTTTTTTTAAATATTAATTTAATTTCTTTATGCAGGTTTTCATCCAATGTAACATTCTCTTACTAATAAGATCATAACTCCCATAATTTAACTCCGATGTAGGTAATCTTGAAGTCAATTTCAAGATAAAACAATTATCTAAAACTATTATGTTGAAAAGTTTAGCGAAATATTAAGAGATGAAGGTGATATTACTCTCTCAAAGTACATGTTATTTCTTCTCGGATAGGTTCTGACCTCTACCTACTAATCTATCCATATCTCCCTCATAAGAATTCCAAATTAAGTTATTCCAGTGGTTAAAAATCCGTGACACAGATAACAATAATTTTTATGTTAATCATTTATTTTAACTCCCTATAGAATGTTTTCATAAATTAAAACACAGAAGCTATCCTAAAATATTCTTCCCTAATTAACCTATTTCTGACCACTGCATACTAATTGGACCATATCTACCACATATGGACTCCAAATTGAGTGATTCCAGTGGATAAAAATCTGTGACACATATATATATAATTCTTATGTTAACCATTTATTTTAATTCCCTACAAAAAATTCCCAGAAATTAAAACAAAGAAGCTATCCTAACATATTCTTCCCTGATTAACCATTTTTTGACCATTGACTACTAATAAAACCATATCTACCTCATATGGACTCCAAATTGAGTGATTTCAGTGGTTAACAATCCGTGAGACATAAATATACATTTTTCATGTTATCCATTGCTTTAAATTCCTTACTAATTCTTCCGAAAATTTTAAAAATAGAAGCTTAAAATTCTGCCACCCATAGCCATATCCATGCAGAACTATCTACACCAACCTAAGTATTCAACATACATAATATGTAACATGATATAGCAACATCCATGACCAATCATTAAAGTTCTAAAATCAAAATCCCATATTAATATTACAAGTTTCAAAACTTTTCTTCAAAAAGAAATATTGTTAAACTTACCTGGAGCACTTAGTCCTTTAGACTTCTCCTTCCTCTTTCTTCCTTTCTTCCTCTCCTTTCCCTTTCTACCTTGTTTCTATTTTTTTTCTCCATCACTTGGACAAAAATTCTAATGTTGTAAGGGTGAGTTTTGCTTAAATAGACCATCAAATAATTCAAATTTCATGATCATAGGTCTACCTTATCACAATTAGGATACACTTGGTTGAATTTTTGGAAAACAAACAACTTATGTTCTTGTCTTCCTCTTCCTTAGTCAAGATATGAATAGCAAAAGGAGATTTGCATTTTGAAAATTATGATAATATGTTCTTAAGATAAGGGAGAAGGTCCCTTTGATTTAGGGATTCATTTCATTTTTCTTTTGTCTTAATCAATTATGATAGGTTTGCCTTTTTAGGTGGCAAATTTCTAGCCCTTGAATCTCCATTATTTGGTTGAATTTATTTGTGTGGGATAGAAATGTTTTGTCCTAATGCTATGTATTATCATACCACTTGCTACAATTATGAGTGTAGGATATAGATGTTTTGTCCTAAATCCTTGTATTATCATACCACTTGCTAAAATTATGAATGTAAGATATCACACCACTTGCTAAATATTTGTCTTAATGCCATGTCACCTAATCTTGATTACACCATTATCTTATCACTTTATTTTTATTTTTATTTTTCATCTTGGGTTTGGGCTCACTCTTGTCCATTTTCTTTACTTTGGTTAAAATTCTACATTTCATAATGGGCTTGGTCACATTTTCATGATTTTTGGGCTACTGGTCCAATTTCTATAACCTAGTCCAAGTCTATGTTTTATTTCTTGCTTAGATTATCCAATGGGCTTGCTAAAAAATTATGTGAAGTGGAAAAACTCTATATGAATTGTCTATAGGTGAAAGCCCAATTTATGGTTGGAGATACTAAACTTAGTAACTTTAACTCTTAAATTAGAAAAAATTATCCTAATCCAATCTTCTTGAAATTTTAAGACCTTTATTTACTTCACAAAAATTTATCTTCCTTATCCAAGAATTTTAACTTTCTTTAGCATGTTTATTTCTAATATTTCCTCTTAGGTTTTCTCTCTTTACCTATTCCATTAATATTAGAACATTTCTATGCATACACGTAAGGTGAAGAATTTCTAAGGATTATAATAAATTTTATTTCCTTAACTAAATATTTATGTATGTTTATCCATAAAAGAAACGAAATTAGGAATGTTACTTTGAATACTTTTGTACTTTTATTAATACATGAAACAAAATTAGGGATGTTACAACTCGCACTCGTATCCCTAGAACTAGTCAATATGGATGAATAAGATGTAGACATATATGTGTTTAATTTGTGTACGGATGTTGTTAATTAATTATATGTATGCGAACCCAGAATTGTGTAAGTATTAATGGTATACCATAAACCTTAACTATGCTTGGTTAATTTAATTGAATGTTATTATGAGTTAAATAGTTAGAAGTAAAGAGGTAATGGCTTCATGGGATTTAAAAATACATATATTGTATATATGTAAAAAAATGTAGTTGTTACATTTTGTATGTTAACCATTTCTTTTAATTCCCAACCAATTCTTCCTAAAATTTCAAAAATAGATGCATACCTGGTTACTTCGAAATCAAGTTTTCAAACCAAACCCTTCCTAAGGTTCTACTTCATTATTTTATTATGTCATTTTCCATTTTCTTCCTAATTTATATCTAACCATAATATTACTCATTTCAACATTTTAATTAGATTTCATACACTAAATTTAACATATTCCAACATCTACTTCTCAAGAAAACAGAAATCAAATCATATATTATTAAGGATGTTTCCCAACAGAAATTTCTCAAGGTCTTCTTCTAAGTGTTTAAGGCCATATTTATTTTATCAATCTAACCATATCCTATCAATTTTTCACCACATTTAAGTATACAAAACAGCAGCACAAAACCCTAAAATTTTGCAACCCACAACCATACCTATGCAGAACCTTCCACACCAACCTAAGTATTCAAACATACATCATATGCAAGATCAACATGAAATATGATATAGCAACATGCATAGCCAATCATCAAAGTAGCAAATATTGTAAATTTCATCAAAGTTCTAGGATCAAAATCCCATATAAATGTTATAAATTTCAAAGCTTTTCTTCAGAAAGAGATATTGTTGAACCTAGTTAAATATCTCCCTAGCTCACTTATTGAATTATTTTACATGTTTCCTCTTGAAGGAAGTTGCAAGATTCCTCCCTTCCCTTAAGTTTTCTAGCAACTTAAATAAGAGAAGGAATGTGAGTTTTCAACCCCAAGGATGAAGAGAAAAGATGGATTCAAGTGGAGATGAAGCTAACTTGTAACATCCCGTAATTTTTAGATATTTTCCTTAGAAATTCTTCACCTTACATATATGCATAGAAATGTTCTAATATTAATGGAATAGGTAAAGAAAGAAAACCTAAGAGGAAATATTAGAAATAAACATGTTAAAGAAAGGTGAAATTCTTAGGTAAAGAAAGATAAATTTTTGTGAAGTAAGTAAAGGTCTTAAAATTTCAAGAAGATCGGATTAGGGTAATCTCTCTTAATTTAAGAGCAAAAGTTACTGAGTTTAGTATCTCCACTCGTAATTGGGCTTTAACCTATAGACACTTCATATAGAGTTTTTCTACTTCACATGAATTTTTAGCAAGCCAATAGGATAGGCCAAGGAAGAAATAAAACATAGACTTGGACTAGGATATAGAAATTGGACCGATAGCCCAAAAATCATGAAAATGTGACCAAGCCCATTATGAAAGGAAGAATTTTAACCAAAGTAAGGAAAATGGGCAAGAATGAGCCCAAACCCAAGAGGAAAAATAAAAATAAAAATAAAATTAAAGTGATGAAATATTAGTGTAATCAAGATTAAGTGACATGGCATTAAGACAAAAATTTGACAAGTGGTGTGATTCTACATTCATCATTTTGGCAAGTGGCATAATAATACAAGGCTTTAGGACAAAAACATCTATATCCTACATTCATAACTTTAGCAAGTGGGTAATAATACATAGCATTATGACAAAACATCATTATCCTACACAAATAATTTTAGTTAAGTAAGGAAAATTCAAGGGCTAGAAATTTGCCACTTAAAAAGGCAAATCTATCATACTTGATTAAGACAAAAGAAAAAGGAAATGAATCCCTAAATCAAAGGGATCTTGCCCCATATCTTAAGAACATATCATCATAATTTTCAAAATACAAATCTCCTTTTTCTATGCATATCTTGACTAAGGAAGAGGAAGACAAGAACATAAGTTGTTTGTTTTCCAAAAATTCAACAAAGTGTATCCTAATTGTGATAAGGTAGACCCATGATCATGAAAGGTGAATTATTTGGTGGTCTATATAAGAAAACCCACCCTTACAACATTAGAATTTCGTCCAAGTGAGGGAGAGCAAAAATAGAAGCAAGGTAGTGTGAGGAAAGGAGAGGAAGAAAGGAAGAAAGAGGAAGGAGAAGTCTAGGAGACTAAGTGCTCCAGGTAAGTTTAACAATATTTCTTTTTGAAGAAAACCTTTGAAACTCATAATATTTATATGAGATTTTGACCTTAGAACTTTGATGATTGGTCATGGATGTTGCTATATCATGTTGCATATTGATCTTGCATGTGATGTATGTTTGAATACTTAGGTTGGTGTAGATAGTTCTGCATGGATATGGCTATGGTTGACAGAATTTTAAGCTTCGGTATTTTAATTTCTGGGAACAATCTATAAGGAATTAAAATAAATGGTTAACATAAGAATTAAAGATATATGTGTCACGGATTTTTACCCACTGGAATCATTCCATTTGGAGTCCATATGAGGTAGATATGGTCTGATTAGTAGTCAAAGGTCAGAAAATGAATCATCAGGGAAGAATATGTTAGGATAGCTTCGGTAATTTAATTTCTGGGACTTATTGGTTGGGAATTAAAATAAATGGTTAACATAAGAATTTAATATATGTGTGTCATGGATGTTTAGCCACTGGAATCATTCCATTTGGAGTCCAAATGTGGTAGATATGGTCCGATTAGTAAGCCAAGGTCAGAAAATGGTTCATCAGGGAAGATTATGTTAGGATAGCTTTTGTATTTTAATTTCTGGGAATTATCTGTATGGAATTAAAATAAATGGTTAACATGAAAGTTATATATCTATGTCTCATGGAAATATACCCACTGGAATTAGGCAATTTGGAGTTCATATGAGGCAGATATGAGCCGATTAGTAAGCAGAGGTCAGAAAATGTTTATTCTGGGAAGAGTATGTTATTATTGCTTTAGTTTTTGAATTTCTGGGAATATTATGTAGGGAATTAAAATAGCGCGCCAACATAACAATTATAGATATATGGCTCATGGATTTTTACCAACTGGAATAACTCAATTTGGAGTTCCAATTTGGGAGATATGGTCTAATTAGTCAGTAAAGGTCAGAACCTATTCGAGAGGAACTATCCTGTACTTTGAGGGAGTAATATCACCTTTGTTTCTTAATTTTTCGCTACAATGTTCAACATAATAGTTTTAGATAATTGTTTTATCTTGAAATGGACACCAAGATCACCTACATCAGAGTTAAATTGAGGGAGTTATGCTTTGATTAGTAAGAGAATGTTAGATAGGATGAAAACCTGCATCAAGAAAATAAAGAAATAAAATTAGTATTTAAAAAAGAAGATGAATCTTAATAAATGACTAGTATAGCCATAGCCATTGCCATTGTATGAACTTCTTACCATCTTAAGTGTGAAATTTTGACATGGAAATATTTTATAAAGTGATATTTGAAATGGTTATGTTCATGGCATGATTACCAATGATATATGGTAATAGTTATATTTTGATGAACATACTTGTTATTGAAAGCATATTTTTGGCTAACATTGTGAAAAGAAAAGAAATGAGCACGGTCACATGGCAATCCGTGTGGTGCACCAGTAGGGGACGCCCTACCAACGGTTATGATCATGATAATGAGAAAAGAAAGAGAAAGTGGGCCATGTCGGACGGAGCGAGAAAAGCCCGTACCGGAGAGTAGAGGATACTCACCCTGACCGGGGTAGCTTGAAATGAGAATAAGTTGATGGCCATCATATGATATTTTGAAAATGGTTAATCCTGTCATACATATCATTACAGTATGATTCTTATGTGCATAGATATAATGCATTCATGTGACCAAAGATATTTTCTGTAGTTTATACAGCTGAACATGACGTGATGAGCTTTACTGATGATAATTTATTGTTGAACTTACTGGGATTTAATTCTCACTATATTTCCATATCATGTTCAGAAAATTATTTATGCAGCTTTTGTTTCTAAGGCTCTGGCTTTTAGTGCACATTGGATCGAGTTACTTTATGTTGGGAAGATTTTAGAATCAAATAAGATGTTTGTGGTCGAGTTGGCTCAGATCTCGGTGAAGGTGCAACCACCCGCACCTGTATCTCCGGAATTGGTCAACCAAAATAAACAAGATGTAAATATCTATCTGTTTGATATGTTATACGTATGTTTTGATTAATGACATGTATGTGAACTCAATATTGTATAATAATAAAGGAAAAAAAAAAGGTTGTTACATAACTTACCTTGAGTACTCAGTCCTCTAGACTTTTCATTCTTTTTCCTTCCCCTCTTCTCCTCTTTTTCTCTTCTGTCCTCAGTCTACCTTGCTTCTATTTTTCCTTCTCCCTTACTTGGGACAAAATTCTAATATTATAAAAGTGGTTTTTGCTTAAGTAAATTATCAAGTGGTCATTCTCTCATAATTTTAGGTCTGCCTTATCAAAATTAGGATGCACTTGGCAACTTTTTAGGGGAAGACAACTCATATTCTTGTCTTCCTCTCCCTTAGTTAGGATATGTATAGCAAAAGGAGATTTGTATTTTAAAATCATGATAAAATGTTCTTAAGATAAGGGACAAGGTCCGTTTGATTTAGTGATTCATTTCCTTTTTCTTTTCTCTCACTCAAATATGATAGGTTTGCCTTTCTAGGTGGCAAATTTCTAGCCCTTGAGTCTCCCTTGCTTGGCTAAAATTATTTGTGTAGGATAGAGATGTTTTGTCAGAATGCCGTGTATTATTATCTACTATATCATCACATGGCTTGCTGAAGTTATGAATGTAAGATATAGATGTTTTGTCCTAATGCCATGTGACCTAATCTTGATTATTATGACACTACTATTTCATCACATGATTTTTATTTTTTTTCTCTCTTGGATTTGGGCACATTCTTGCCTATTTTCTTTCCTTTGGCTGAAATTCTACCTCTCTTGGAGGGCTTGGTCACATTTTGTAACATCCTAAGTCTATAATAAAGTTAGATAAAACTAGAAATAAGTAGAAAATACATATGACAAAGAGTTAAAGTGCTTAGTTATGTAACAATAATGAATTTATAAAATAGGTGACATATAGTTAATCATGAATCATATAAATAAAATTCTTAGGAGCATAATGGATGGGGAGAAGATACAAATAAATTTTTAAGACATTACTAATCTAAGATTAGTAGTAAATTAAGGTAATATAAAACAACTAAGTAGCTACTAAGTAGCACCACAAAATTTTAGCCACATAGTATGCCACATTGCCCACAAAGTTGCAGCCACATAGCATGCCACATTGGTCACAAAATTGTAGCCACCTTGCACCTACCAAAGCATGCCACATTGCCCACAATGTTGCAGCCCCATAGCATGCCACATTGCCCACAAAATTGCAGCCACCTTGCACCTACCAAAGCATGTCTCATTACCCACAAAGTTACAACCACATAGCCACAACAACTTTAGCCAAAATCAGCCAAGAAAAATGCCACCTTTCAGCAAGGAAATCTTGCCACATAGCCATAATTATTTCAGCAACATTCCATCCAAGGAACAACCACCCATTTCAGCAACATTCCATCAAAGGCTGCTGCCCAACTTCATGCCTCTACTGTCACATCCCTACTTTAGGGACGCGAAAATCTCTCATATCCGATAAACTTTACTATTATGTACTTGTAAATAATTTCACAATATAACATATCCGAGTATTACCATATGTTTACAAAATTGCAATACTAATTACAATCGACCACATAATATGTCATAACAGGATAATATCATACATTTACACATTTTTAGTAGAGCTAATTATACATGCCAGGTCTACACTTATCAGTTTTACAACAGAAATAAGGATCTTGCCCATGACGTTCAGAATAACTCTAGAGTACAAATATATTACAAGTTTACATACTGAGAGCCTAGAAACAATTTAGGCTCACCACTTAAATATGACACCTAATCGATCAAGTAGCGGCAGGACCAAATTCTGGGTCTTTATCTGAAAAATATATCAACCACGTGTAGTGAGTTTTACAACTCAGTGAGCAGTTAATACCTTCTATAACCTCTCATATCAACATAAGGATGTACTCTTAATTTAAAAATTTATCATATTAAATTCTACCGTTCAGAAGTACATCCTTATAGGATCTGCATTTTCAAAATATTCTCAGTTCTAATTACATTCAAATATCTGTAACCACATATGATACAAATTGATCTTAAATTTAATTTGATATACATTAAAAATCAATTCTTTTTTTATAATGCTCAAGTATGTTACAACTATCAATAATCTCAATAGATAAACATGGAATGTGAGTTCATCACCTTTCTGCCTCCTCACATTACCATAGTCACAACCACAATAAGTAATCGGGGAATGTGAGTTCATCACCCTACTGCCTCCTCACATTACCACTGACTACAACTTCAATAGATCAACAGAGAATGTGAGTTCATCACCCTTCTGCCTCCTCAAATTACCACTGTCATCATCACAATAGGTAATTAGGGAATATGAGTTCATCACCCTACTGCCTCCTCACATTACCACTAATACCACCTTCACAATACTGTCTCAAACCATATAATCCCGTCATTACTCATCATTACATATATATATATATATAAACATGTATAAAAGTGCATATCCATCAAATGCAATGCATAATTATCAAACAACTCACCATACAATCATATTCGGAACTTATCACTTTACATATAATTCAAAACAGAGCTTTCAGTCTCAGTACAAAATTCTTTATCATAAATTTTCCAATCAGAGGAATCATATAATCATGCCCATATCCAAGGCAAACATAACACTGTAAAAATCAATGTCATATGCATATCATATTTTCTTTTCCATGTAATGCGAAATGCATTTAGAAATAACGTATTCAAAGCATTTCAAAATCTATTTCAAAAATCATACTCTTCTTGAACTAGATATCATTTCTCAATCATTTCAAATATTCCAAACCATTTTAGAAACATATGAACATATAAATAACATGTAATCATACTCATTTATCAATGAAAAGTTCAAGAAGAGTAAAAACAAGCTATAGGAAGAATTATCTATTCACCACTTTGAAGTACAAAGTTGGACACCCTTAAAATCCTAATTTCTGATCTGAATTCAGCAAAATAAACCCCACAATCAAGTCTGGAACGTCCGAAAACCTTAAAAACGACTCCGGATTTGCGAAATTGTGCCTCCGGGAGCTCGATCAACGTAGGTTAATGCAAGGAGGTCCGGCTGCCACACGCTACACGTGCTGCCCAAGGAGCTGCGCGTGGGCTTCACTCGCCAAAAGAGATGCGGCGCGTGAGGGCGCGTGCGGTGGTGGATCTGGCTGAAATTTTAGGTCCAAAGGTTTTGGTGCCTTTTGGATCGATCTACGATGTTAATTTTTGCGTTTGAGAACTAAAAATAGGAGTTTTGGGGGTTACCTTTTTGGCCGATTATCCCTTGAATTTTCTAGCCAATTTCCGGTCAATTCTCCAGAAACCAATCGGATGGATTTGAAGAACTCTTCATCGTGAGTCCGTTGGTGGTGTCAAAATCCGAGGTCCGTAGGTGGAGAAATCTTCAAGAGAAGTTAGAGGGTTTTCGGGGAGAATTTTCTGAAGAGAGATGGAAAAATATGCAAATGACCAACTTTCGGAGTGGTTGAGGCCCTTAAAATATCCCGGGGGACCTTTCTGCAAAATTTCACTTTTTGAGAGAGGTCCTTGCAAAATTTTCTTATTTACATTTTAACCCCGAACTTTTAAGAAATTGCATTTTTGCCCCAAAACGTAAATTTCTAACATTTCTTTTATAATTCTTTAATCCATGTAAATAATAACTTATTTTCACTGGGTCTTAACTCCATTTTCGAAATCCTCTCTTTAAATTTCAAAATTTCTTTAATTGAAATCCCCATTTTCAAAATTATCTCTTTTATTCCAAATTTTCTTTATTTGAAATTTTTGTTAAATTTACGGCTATTACATCTACATTGTCACGCTCTCTTTGCATAAACCACATGGGAATCTCGGCAAAACACAGCCTCCTTTTCCTCTTGAGTGGTGGAAACCAGCAGCTAAGAATCATGCTGTCTAGGTATTATTTTCGATAGCAAATTCAAACCCCATTCCTCATGCAATTAGCACCCAAGAGGGAGAGAATGCAGCCAGAAAACTTAGAGCCAAAGGGGGAGAGAAACCAGAAAAAAAAACATAGCTAAGTTGCAAGGGAAACAAAGAGGAGAAGCAAGCTGAAATTTATGAACCATAGGAGCATTTCTGCACAAGGTGAGTTTACCTTCTTAAGGAAAGTTGGTTTGAAGTGAGTAAAGCTCATTTTAGGTTATGTATGGGTGATTCTTGAGCATAAGATGCAATATGTTAAAGTTGAAAACATGGAACTCTAGTCGTAGGGAACAATATTTGCCATCTAAGTAACAAACATGCTAAAGCACCACACATTCTGCACCTAAAATTTTTTAGGCATTGTGTTTTTAGACTGTTTGATTAGGTAAATTGCCTTTACATTTTCTAATATTTGGTTAGTAAAGTCTTGAAATATTTATAATCAATTTTAGAAATTTTTATTTATTTTTGAGAACCTACAAATAGGCCATTTACAATCAAAATAGTGTTGCGAATAATCTGCTGGACAACTTAGGCTTTTGATGGAAATACTAAATGTTGAAGGGGTTAGATGTTGAATTTTCATATGAAAATTTTATGACATGTTATAGGGATCCAAATTAAGACCCCACCAAATTTTAGAGAATTCTAGGTAGGTTAAGGCATATAATAAAATATGGAAATTCAGTGGGATAAGAAGTGAGTCAGAGCAGACCAGAACTGGGGACATCCATAAAAAGTGTGTTATTTGTGGGGTCAAATGAATTATTTTTTACTTGAAATTTTTATGGTGATTATATAACATATCTAGTATGCTCCATATCAAATATCACGAATTTGGAAGAAGGGTTACCCATCCAAAGGAATGGAAATAGAATAGAAATGGAACTGAAACCAATATATACTATTCTGGATTATAGAGGTAGTTCTTAAGGTAAATGGAAGAGTTAAGGGCTGAGAGAACCACTAAATAAAATAGACAAGTAGAGGAACCTCTATGGAAAATTTTAGAATTTTTAGAGAAATTTTGTCATATTTAATAATAACCCCAAATCTCAACAGAATCATAGTTTTGTTTTGGGGAGCAGAAGCTCTTAAACTAGAGACTTATGATTTTAGGTGCTAATATGCATGCATTAACCAAAAGGTCTTATATATTTTAGTTTAAGTTACTGGTAGTAATATTGGCAGCCTTGGAAAGGAAGTAATTGTGCAGGAATTGAGGCATCTTCTTTTCCTTAAAACACTCTTTATGTTTATGAACTTGAATTTATCAATTTCACTGGTTGCCTGACTTTTATGCTATGATGAATGATGTTCTAAAGATACGTTATGTATGCATTCTCAGGAACTAAGGGGTGCCCAAGGTGTGCCAAGTAAGCCCCATTTCCCCCACGTATTGGTCAATAGTAGGATATGCATAACACTTTCGTAGGTAAGGGACTGTATTGGGTAAGTAGACCAAAATGTTATGAGTCCCTAGTGTGACCAAGATGATGTATGTATGTATGGTCAGTGCTTATGTTTCAGTGAGATAAATTGAGATGTTTTAAGGAATGGAATGTATATTGTTTTTCTAAAAATTTGCAAGCTACTGAGATTGTCATCTCATCTTTTTATGTCCACATAATCATATTCCAAGTACTCTAGCAAGAAGTGAGCAAGAAGGGTCTCAAGGTTGACTCATCTAAATTTGGATATGAATTGTATATTTTTTTGGTTGTGTAATATATGTGGGATGGCTTAGTTAATTGCCAAGTCCTTTTTAGACAGCTTATAATGTAATGTAAAATAAGTTATGGACTATACCATTTTCTTTTATGGCTTGAGAGCCTTTTTTATTATAAGTAATGCATATCATGCCTAATTAGTTACCTATAAGGAAATGAAATTTGAAAATGCTTGGAATAGATTGAAGAACTTGTATACTTATCCAAGAAAGATAACAAATAATATAAGTGAATAGGTTAATTTATGGGCTAGGTAGACATTGCAAGAAAATTATAGATAAGAAAAACATGTATAATACTAAATTCTCTGAAGTGGAATATTCTATGATGTGGATGTATGAAATAAGATGCTAGTTAGAAGTAGGCGTTGACACATTTTCATGATTTTTTGGGCTATTGGTTCAACTTTTAAATCATTGTCCAAGTTTATGTTATATCTCTTGCTTGGGCTATCTAATTAGATTGCTAAAAACTCATGTGAAGTGGAAATGAAGTGTCCATAAGTGAAGGCCTAATATATGGGTGGATATGTTAAACTTAGGAACTCTAGCTCTTGAATTAGTAAAAATTACCCTAATACAATTTTCTTGAAATTTTAATACCTTTACTTCTAAAAAATTATCTTCCTTACCCAAGAATTTCACCTCTCTTTAGGATGTTATTTCTAATTTTTCCTTTTTGGTTTTCTCTCTTTACCTATTCCCTTAATGTTAGAAAAATTTTCTATGCATACACATAAGGTGAAGAATTTCTAAGGCTTATATTTTCTTATATATCTAAAAATTGTTTAATAAGTTTTACTTTTTAATTAAATATTTATGTACCTTTATTAATAGAAGAAGCAAAATTAGAAATGTTACATTTCTCTCCCCTTAAAAGAAACTTTGTCCTTAAATTTTTAAAAATTACCTAATATGAACAATTGCAGATATTTCTTCCTCATGACTTCTTCTTGCTCCTAAGTTGATTCTTCCAGAGATAAACCTTCTCATAACACCTTAACTAGGGGAATGGTTTTATTCTTCAATTACTTCATGTCAGTGTCCAATATGGATGTCGATACTAACTGGTATGTCATGTTTTCCTTTATTTGGATTGGTTCATCCTATATTACATGTGAGGAATATGGAATATACTTTCGAAGTTGTGATACATGGAAAAAATTATGTTGGTTGGACAAATTAGGTGGGAGGGCAACTTGATATGCTGACGTCCTTACTTTCCTTAGAATTTGGTAAGGTCCCAAAATTTGTAGACTGAACTTTCTGGTCTTGAGAGACCTACCAACTCTAATAGTCAGGGAAAGCTTTAGAAATACATAGTCTCCTTCCTCAAACTCCATAGTTCTATGTCTCTTATCAAAGTAACTCTTTTGCCGACTTTAAGCTATAAGTATTTTGTTTCAGATCATCTTGATTTGCTTAGTGGTTTGTTGAACTAGATCAGGACCAAGCAAGTTCTTTTCTCTTACCTCAAACCAATATAATAGAGATTGGCACTTCCTACCCTATAAAGCTTCGTAGAGGGCCATCTTAATACTAGAGCGATAACTATTATTATAAACAAACTTCGCTAAAGGTAAGTAATTATCTCATCCTTTACCTTGCTCTATCACATAGGCCCTCAACATATCTTCTAGGGTTTGAATGGTCCGTTCTGTCTGTCCGTCAGTCTGAGGATGTAGGTAGTACTGAACCGTAACTGGGTTCTAAAAGCTTCCTGCAATGCCTTCCAAAACCTCAACATAAATCTCGGATCTCTGTCATAAATGATATTTAAGGGAATTCCATGCAGTCTGACTACTTCTTGGACGTACAATTAGGCCAATTTTTTCAGTCAATATTTAATCTTGATGGACAAAAAGTGAGCGAATTTGGTTAATCTGTCTAATATTACCTAGATAAATTCATATCCAACTGAAGTCTTAGGTAATCCTACCACAAAGTCTATCAAAATCCTATCCCATTTCCATTTAGGAATCTCAAGAGGTTGTAGAAATCCCATTAGCTTTTGATGCTCCACTTTTACTTCCTGACAAATTAAACATTTCGCCGCGAACTCAACAATGTCCTTTTTCATCCTTAGCCACCAGTACATCTTCTTTAAGTTTTGATACATTTTAGTGGATTTAGGATGGACTGTGTACTTACATTGATGTGCCTATTGTAGGATCTTAGTCCTCAAATCTCGTTCTTGAGGGACACAATTCCTTCCTTGATACGTGATTGCTTCATCTTCTAAGACATAAAAATTATCTTGATCTTTGTGATGTGTAAGTATTGGTTGTGAGCTTGAGGCTCTTTAATCTAGGCTCTAAGATCACACTCTATACTCAACCCATTGATGATTAGCTTCTTTGGATTAAGAGTAGTGGCATCTGCATCTGAATCTGCATCTCATACACCATTATCTGACCCATGTGCAAAGATTTCTAACTCAAGGCATCATCTACAACATTTGCCTTTCCTGGATGATACTTTATCTTAAACTTATAGTCATTAAGAAATTCTACCTATCTTTGTTGCCTCATATTTAACGCCTTCTGATTCAAAAGGTACTTAAGACTCTTGTGATCACAGTATACTTCAAATGTTACCCCATACAAATAATGTCACCAAATCTTTAAGGAAAACACCATCGCTGCCAATTCAAGATCATGGGTTGGATAATTTCTTTCATGGGGTCTTAGTTGCCTAAAGGCATAAGAAACTACTCTCTTCTCTTGCATCAACACACACCCCAACCCTTTCTTTGAAGCATCACAATACACTTCAAAATGTCCTGTGGGATATAGAATAATTAAAACAAGAGGAGTGGTCATTCTTGTCTTAAACTCCTGGAAACTAGCTTCACATTTATTAGTCCATATGAAAGGACTTCCTTTCTTGGACAATTTAGTCAATGGCAAGGCTATACAAGAGATGTTTTGTATAAACCTTTTGTAGTATCCTGCCAAACTCAAGAAACTTTTGACTTCTGTAACCATTTTTTGCTACCCTTCTACTGGAGATGACCTATTCGAGAAACTTCAACTCTAACAGCCAAAATCCACACTTCTCCAATTTGGCATACAATTTTTTCTCTTTCAGCACTTATAACATAACTCGAAGATATTGTTCATGTTCTTTCTCACTCTTAGAGTATATCAAGATGTCATCAATGAACACTACCACAAATTGATCTAGGTAAGGTTGAAAAATACGATTCATGTAATATATGAAAATTAAAGGTGCATTTGTCAACCCGAAAGGCATTACAAGAAACTCACAATGCCCATACCTAGTGCTAAAGTCTATTTTTGGTACATCCTCCTCCTTGATCCTAATCTGATGGTATCCCGGCCTCAAGTTAATCATAGAAAAGATGGAGGCTCCTTTCAGTTTATCCAATAAGTCATCTATTCTAAAGAGAGGTTACTTGTTTTTAACAGTCACCTTATTTAGTTGTCTGTAGTCTATGCATAGTCTTAGGCTCCTGTCTTTCTTCTTAACAAACAATACAAGAGCTCCCCAAGGTGATACACTTGCTCTAATGAATTACTTATCTAACAATTCCTCTAACAATTTCTTCATTTCCTATAGTTCCTTCGAGGCCATTCTATAAGGTGCAATAAAGATAGACCATGTCCCGGGTAGGAGATCAATAGAGAATTTTATCGGTCTCTTGGGAGGTAAGCCTAGAATATCTAATGGAAATACTTCAGGAAACTCATTAGCTATTAGAATTTCATGTAGCTTCAGTTCAACTTCTAGGTTTGATAAGCATAAGAGAATGTAACCAAGTACTTCACTTTTCAACTCCCTATTGACTTGATCGGCATTTAGCATCAATAATTGCATCTCTTCCTGTGTAGCATAAAGTAGAAATTTAACGGTCTTTGTGCAACAATTTAGCAAGACTAAATTTCTAAACATCTAGAATGACATCAATACCTCTTAAAGGTAGACATACGAGGTCTACAGAAAATTTTTTCTCTTGGATGGTGACCTGAGAGTCTTTACATACATAAGAAGTTAAGACGCTTTCCCCTATGGGAGTTACTACAGATAGCTCATAGGGAGTTTCAGAGATAGGATACTGAAGCTCCCTAATATATTCTTCCAATATAAATGAATGACTAACACCAGAGTCAAATAACACTATAAGACCAAATCCATAGATATATCACGTACCTTGAATCATTTTAAAAAGATTGAGCTACCTCTTAGCCGCTAAAGGTGAAAACCCTTCCTTTTACCTGATGCCTCTGTTTTGGCTACTTCCCCATATTCTGTGGGCAGTTCTTTATAAAATAACCATTCTATCTGCATTTGAAGTGTAACATCCCAAATTTCTTTTCATATATTAATAAAAGTACAAAAGTATTCAAAGTAACATCCATAATTTCATTTCTTTTATTGATAAAGGTACATAAATATTTAATTAAGGAAATAAAACTTATTAGACAATTTTTAGATATCTAAGGAAATATAATCCTTAGAAATTCTTCACCTTATGTGTTTGTATAGAAATGTTCTAATATTAATGGAATAGGTAAAGAAAGAAAACCTAAGAGGAAATATTAGAAATAAACATGCTAAAGAAAGGTGAAATTCTTAGGTAAGGAAGATAAATTTTTGTGAAGTAAGTAAAGGTCTTAAAATTTCAAGAAGATCGAATTAGGGTAATTTTTCTTAATTTAAGAGCAAAAGTTACTAAGTTTAGTATCTCCACCCATAAATTGGGTTTTCACCTATGGACACTTCATATAGAGTTTTTTTTACTTCATATAAATTTTTAGTTAGCCAATAGGATAGCCCAATGAAGAAATAAAAGATAGACTTGGACTAGAATATAGAAATTGGACCGGTAGCCCAAAAATCATGAAATTTTGACCAAGCCCATTATGAAAGGTAGAATTTTAACCAAAGTAAAGAAAATGGGCAAGAATGAGCCCAAACCCAAGAGGAAAAATAAAAATAAAAATAAAATAAAATGAAAGTGATGAAATAATGGTGTAATCAAGATTAGGTGACATGGCATTAAGACAAAAGTTTAGCAAGTGGTATGATAATACAAGGCTTTAGGACAAAACATCTATATTCAACACTCATAATTTTAGCAAGTGGTATCATAATACATAGCATTAGGACAAAACATTTCTATCCCACACAAATAATTTCAACCAAATAATGGAGATTGTAGGGTTAGAAATTTGCCACTTAAAAGGGCAAACCTATCATAATTGATTAAGACAAAAGAAAAAAAGTAAATGAATCCCTAAATCAAAGGGACCTTGTCCCATATCTTAAGAACATATTATCATAATTTTCAAAATACAAATCTCCTTTTCCTATGCATTTCTTGACTAAGGAAGAGGAAGACAAGAACGTAAGTTGTTTGTTTTCCAAAAATTCAACCAAGTGTAACCTAATTATGATAAGGTAGACCCATGATCAAGAAAGGTGAATTATTTGGTAGTATATATAAGAAAACCCACCCTTACAACATTAGAATTTCGTCTAAGTAAGAGAGAGAAAAAATAGAATCAAGGTAGAATGAGGAAAGGAGAGGAAGAAAGGAAGTAAGAGGAAGGAGAAGTCTAGAGGACTAAATGCTCCAGGTAAGTTTAACAATATTTCTTTTTGAAGAAAAGTTTTGAAACTTGTAATATTTATATGGGATTTTGATCTTAGAACTTTGATGATTGGTCATGGATGTTGCTATATCATGTTACATATTATGTATGTTTGAATACTTAGGTTGGTGTAGATAGTTCTGCATGGGTATGGCTAAGGGTGGCAGAATTTTGAGCTTCTCTGTTTTAATTTCGGGGAACATTCTATAGAGAATCTAAACAACTGGTTAACATAACAAATGTATATTTATCTATCACGGATTTGTAGCCACTGTAATCATTCAATTTAGAGTTCATATGAAGTAGGTATGGTCCGATTAGTAAACAAAGGTCAAAAAATGGTTAATTAGGGAAGAATATGTTAGGATAACTTTGGTGTTTTAATTTTTGAGAACATTCTATAAGGAATTAAAATAAAAGGTTAACATATGAATAATACATATATGTGTCACGGATTTTTAGCCACTGGAATCATTCCATTCAGAGTTCATATGAGGTAGATATGTCCCGATTAGTAAACAAAGGTCAGAAAATGGTTAATCAGGGAAAAATATGTTAGGATAGCTTCGGCGTTTTAATTTATGAGAACATTATATAAGGAATTAAAAGAGATGGTTAACATATGAATTATAGCTATATTTGTCACGGATTTTTAGCCACTAGAATCACTTAATTTGGAATTCTTCTGAGGGAGATATGGACAGATTAGTAGGTAGAGGTCAGAACCTATCCGAGAAGAAATAACTTGTACATTGAGGGAGTAATATCAACTTGATTTCTTAATATTTCGCTACAGTGTTCAACATAATTGTTTTATCTTGAAATTGACACCAAGATTACCTACATCGGAGTTAAATTGAGGGAGTTATGCTTTGATTAGTAAGAGAAGGTTAGATAGGATGAAAACTTGCATCAAGAAAATAAAGAAATAAAATTAATATTTAAAAAAGAAGATGAATCTTATAAATGAAAATAATAAATGACTAGTATAACCATAGCTATTTCCATTGTATGAACTTCTTACCATCTTAAGTGTGAAATTTTGACATGAAAATATTTTATAAAGTGATATTTGAAATGGTTATGTTTATGGCATGATTACCAATGATTTTTGGTAATAGTTATATTTTGATGAACATACTTGTTATTGAAAGCATATTTTTGGTTATCATTGTGAAAAGAAAAGAAATGAGCATGGTCACATGGCAATCCGTGTGGTGCACCAGTAAGGGACTCCCTACCAACGATTATGATCATGTTAATGAGAAAGGAAAGAGAAAGTGGGCTATATCGGACGGAGGGAGAAAAGCCCGTACCGGAGAGTAGAAAATACTCACCCTGACTGGGGTAGCTTGATATGAGAATAAATTGATAGTCATCATATGATATTCTGAAAATAATTACTCTTGTCATACATGTCATTACTTTACGATTCTCATGTGCATAGATATATTGCATTCATGTGACCAAAGTTATTTACTGTAGTTTATACAGCTGAACATGACGTGATGAGCTATATTGATAATGATTTATTGTTGAACTTACTGGAATTTAATTCTCACTATATTTCCATGTCATGTTCAGAAAATTAGTTATGCAGATTTTTCTATAGCTCTGGCTTTTAGTGCACGTTGGATCGAGTTATTCTATAATGGGTGGATCCTAAATAAAATGTTTATGGTTGTGTTGGCACAGATCCCGGTGAAGGTACAACCACCCGCACCCGAATCTCCAGAATTGGTTAACCAGAATAAATAAGATGTAGATATTTATGTGTTTGAAATGTTGTACGTATGTTTTGATTAATGATGTGTATGTGAACTTTATATTGTATAATAATAAATAAATAAGTTGTTACATAATTGGTATCAGAGCAGGTCGATCCTAGATGGCTAGTGGGTGGATGGTTATCTGAATCGATCTTATAGTGTCTTGAGTATGTTTGTGGTTGTGCTGTGTAGGGATCAGTGAATTCATATAGGTAAGAAATTACTAGTGTTTACTACCTACATGCCGAGGTGGTATTATGACTACTGTTAAATATTTTTGAACTAACTATTGGGCTAGATCACCTCAATAGCAGCATTACTTTGTTTTTTGCCACAGTATGAAATGGCAACACCAAGGAGGAATCCAGCAAATAATGCGGAGGAAACCCTGCATTACCTGGCCACGGCAATTCGAGACCAAGTCATGACCACTAATCAAATTCTACAATACCTCCAGAATGCAAATAACTCGAATGGTATGAATGGTGTTAATAATCGGATGGATAGAAATGATAACAGCATATCCGAGTTCCTGAGGACTAGGCCACCTTGTTTTCAAGGCGGCTTTGACCCGATTGTAGCTGAAAGATGGATAAGGGAGTTAGAGAAAATCTTTGAAGTGATGGGATGTACTGAGGAGCAACAAGTAATCTTTGCTGCATATATGCTAAAAGATGAAGCAGAATATTGGTGGCGTGGAGCTAGAGAACTTTTAGCTCACCAGGGAAGGCATATCACTTGGAAGGTGTTCAAAGACACCTTTTTAAAAAAGTACTTTCCAAGTACTGTGAGGCAGAGAAAGAGATCAAATTTCTCCAACTCCAGCAGGGTAGCATGATTATAGACCAATACATCACGAGATTCAAGGAATTGTCTAAGTTCTCTTCTTATCTGCGATTTAACCCTGATGAAGCATGGAAGGCTGTTAAGTTCGAAGCGGGACTGAACCCAAGCATAAAGAATGCTGTTGTAGCTATGGAGATTAGGGAGTTTGTCCCTCTGATCAATAAATGCAGACTCTTGGAGAAAAGTTTAAAGGCAGTGGAGGACGAAAAGCAAAGGTAAAACCAATGGAAAATGAAGAAAATTTTTCCCAACCCTAGCAAGAACGTGAGAAAAAGTGGATATGGAGCTGGTAAGAAGCCATTGACTGCGGGTCCCAGACCTTTCCAACAAGACCTCGCCCTAGTCAAGTGCGCTAAGTGAGGACGCATGCATGGTAATCGCCATGCTACATGGGACAAGATGTCTGCTTCAACTGCGAACAAAAGGGTCATTTTGCGAGAAACTGCCCATAGAATGTGGGGAAGCAGCCAGAACAGAGGCCTCAAGTAAAACGAAGGGTTTCCACCCTGAGCGGCCAAGAGGCAGCGCAATCTTCTGAAATGATTCAAGGTACATGCTATATCTATGGATTTTCTCTTATGGTTTTATTTGACTCTGGTGCTAGTCATTTATTTATATCAGAAGAATGTATTAGGAAGTTTCAGTTTCCTATTTCTGAAACTCCCTATGAGCTATCCGTAGTAACCCCTACAAGGGAAAAGGTATTAACTTTCTCTGTATGTAAGGACTGTTAAGTCAACATCCAGGAGAAAACTTTTTCTGTAGACCTCGTATGTTTACCTTTAAGAGGTATTGAGGTCATTCTAGGGTTAGACTGGATGTCTAGAAATCGAGTCTTGCTGAATTGTTGTAACAAGACCGTTGAATTTCTACCTCCTACTCTGAAAGAGGAGGTCTAGTTATTGATGCTTATGCCAATCAAGTTAATAGGGAGTTGAAGAATGGAGTACTTGGATACATTCTCTTGTATTTATCAAACCTAGAAGTCGAACCGAAGCTTGATGAAATCCCAATAGCCAACGAGTTTCCTGAAGTATTTCCATCAGATATTCCAGGCTTACCTCCTAAGAGAGAGATAGAGTTCTCTATTGATCTCTTATCTGGAACATGGCTTATCTCTATTGCACCATATAGAATGGCCTCGAAAGAACTACAAGAACTCAAGAAATAGTTGGAGGAATTGTTAGACAAGAAATTTGTTAGACCAAGTGTATCACCTTGGGGAGCTCTTGTATTGTTTGTTAAGAAGAAAGATGGAAGCCTTAGGATCAAGGAGGATGTACCAAAAACTGCCTTTAGGACTAGGTATGGGCACTATAAGTTTCTCGTAATGCCTTTCGGGTTGATGACATCTTGATATATTCTAAGAGTGAGAAGAACATGAACAACATCTCCGAATTGTGCTGCAAGTACTGAAAGAGAAAAAGTTGTATGCCAAATTGAAGAAGTGTGAATTTTGGCTGTCAGAAGTAAAGTTTTTTGGACATGTCATGTCAAATAAAGGGGTAGCCGTAGATCCTAGCAAGATGAAAGAATTAATTAAATGGGAGAGACCAAAGACGGTTATGGAAGTCAGAAGTTTCCTGGGTTTGGCAGGATATTATAGGAGGTTTATACAAAACTTCTTTCATATAGCCTTGCCATTGACTAAATTGACCAGGAAGGGAAGTCCTTTCAAATGGACTGATCAATGTGAAGCTTGTTTTCAGGAGCTAAAGACAAGACTGACCACTCCTCCTGTTTTAATTATTCCAAACCCCACAGGACATTTTGAAGTGTATAGTGATGCTTCAAATAAAGGGCTAGGATGTGTGCTAATGCAAGATAAGAGAGTAGTTGCTTACGCCTCTAGGCAACTGAGACCCCATGAAGGAAACTATCCAACCCATGATCTTGAATTGGCAGCAGTGGTGTTTGCCTTAAAGATTTGGCGACACTATTTGTACGGGGTAACCTTTGAAGTATATTGTGATCATAAGAGTCTTAAATACCTCTTTGATCAGAAGGAGTTAAATATGAGGCAACGAAGATGGGTAGAATTCCTCAATGACTACAAGTTTGAGATAAAGTATCATCCCGGAAAGGCGAATGTTGTAGCAGATGCCTTGAGTCGAAAATCTCTGCACATGGGTCAGATGATGGTGTATGAGATGCAGATGTTAGAGGAGTTTCGAAATTTGAAGCTAGCCACAACTCTTACTCCAAAGAAGCTAGTCATTAATGGTTTAAGTATAGGGTGTGACCTTAGAGCTCAGATCAAAGAGGCTTAAGATCACGACCAATACCTACAGGATCATAAAGACCAAGGTAATTTTTTTGTCATGGAAGATGGAGAAATCATGTATCTGGAAAGGATTTGTGTCCCTCAAGAACGAGAGTTGAGGACTAAGATCCTGCAGGAAGTGCATCAGAGTAAATACACAGTCCATCCTGGATGTACTAAAATGTACCAGGATTTAAAGAGGATGTATTGGTCGCCAGGGATGAAAAAGGACATTGCTGAGTTTGTGGCAAAATGTCTCATTTGTCAAAAGGTGAAGGTGGAGCATCAAAAGCCAACGGGATTTCTACAACCTCTTGAGATCCCTAAATGGAAATGGGACAGTATCTCAATGGACTTTGTTGCGGGATTACCTAAGACTTCAGTGGGACATGACTCTATCTGGTTAATAGTTGACATATTAACTAAATCTGCTCACTTTTTGACCATAAAAATTAACTATTCACTGGATAAATTATCCCAATTGTACGTCCAGAAAATAGTTAGACTGCATGGAATTCCCTTAAATATCATTTCTTATAGAGATCCGAGGTTCACATCGAGGTTTTAGAAGGCATTGCAGGAAGCATTTGGTACTGAATTGCGGTTCAGTACTGCCTAGCATCCTCAGACTGACGAGCAGACAGAACGAACCATTCAAACCCTAGAAGATATGTTAAGGGCCTGTGTGATAGAGCAAGGTAAAGGATGGGATAAGTACCTACCTTTAGTAGAGTTTGCTTATAATACTAGTTATCACTCCAGTATTAAGATGGCCCCTACGAAGCTTTATATGGTAGGAGAAAAGAACTTGCTGGGTTCTGATCTAGTTCAACAAACTACTAAAAAAATCAGGATGATACGAGATAAAATACTGATAGTTCAAAGTCGGCAAAAGAGTTACTATGATAAGAGATATAGACCTCTGGAGTTTGAGGAAAGGGACCATGTGTTTCTAAAACTTTCTCCGACCACTAAAGTTGGTAGGTCTCTCAAGACCAAAAAACTAAATCCTTGATTTTTAGGACCCTACCAAATTCTAAAGAAAGTAGGGACGTCAGCATATCAAGTTGCTCTCCCACCTAATTTGTCCAACTTGCATAATGTTTTCCATGTATCACAGCTCTGAAATTATCTTCCAGACTCCTCACATGTGATACGAGATGAACTAATCCAAATAAAGGAGAACATGACATACCAGATAGTACCAGCATCTATATTGGACACTGAAGTGAAGCAATTGCGGAACAAAACTATTCCCCTAGTTAAGGTGTTATGGGAAGGTTTGACTCCAGAAAAAGCAACTTGGGAGCTAGAAGAAGTCATGAGGAAGAAATATCCGAAATTGTTCTTATTAGGTAATTTCTGAAATTTTGAGGACAAAATTTCTTTTAAGGGGAGAGAAATGTAACATCCCTAATTTCGTTTCATATATTAATAACAGTACAAAAGTATTCAAAGTAACATCCATAATTTCATTTCTTTTATTGATAAAGGTATATAAATATTTAATTAAGGAAATAAAATTTATTAGACAATTTTTAGATATCTAAAGAAATATAATCCTTAGAAATTCTTCACCTTATGTGTTTGTATAGAAATGTTCTAATATTAATGGAATAGGTAAAGAAAGAAAACCTAAGAGGAAATATTAAAAATAAGCATGCTAAAGAAAGGTGAAATTCTTAGGTAAGGAAGATAAATTTTTGTTAAGTAAGTAAAGGTCTTAAAATTTCAAGAAGATCGAATTAGGGTAATTTTTCTTAATTTAAGAGCAAAAGTTACTAAGTTTCGTATCTCCACCCATAAATTGGGTTTTCACCTATGGACACTTCATATAGAGTATTTCTACTTCACATAAATTTTTACCAAGCCAATAGGATAGCCCAATGAAGAAATAAAACATAGACTTGGACTAGGATATAGAAATTGGACCGGTAGCCCAAATGTGACCAAGCCCATTATGAAAGGTAGAATTTTAACCAAAGTAAAGAAAATGGGCAAGAATGAGCCCAAACCCAAGAGAAAAAAAAAATGAAAGTGATGAAATAATGGTGTAATCAAGATTAGGTGACATGACATTAAGACAAAAATTTAGCAAGTGGTATGATAATACAAGGATTTAGGACAAAACATCTATATCCTACACTCATAATTTTAGCAATTGGTATGATAATACATAGCATTAGGACAAAACATTTCTATCCCACACAAATAATTTCAACCAAATAATGGAGATTGAAGGGCTAGAAATTTGCCACTTAAAAAGGCAAACCTATCATAATTGATTAAGACAAAAGAAAAAAGTAAATGAATCCCTAAATCAAAGGGACCTTGTCCCATATCTTAAGAACTTATTATCATAATTTTCAAAATACAAATCTCCTTTTCCTATGCATTTCTTGACTAAGGAAGAGGAAGACAAGAACATAAGTTGTTTGTTTTCCAAAAATTCAACCAAGTATAACCTAATTGTGAAAAGGTAGACCTATGAATATGAATTGTGAATTATTTGGTGGTATATATAAGAAAACCCACCCTTACAACATTAGAATTTCATCCAAGTAAGGGAAAGGAAAAATAGAAGCAAGGTAGAGTGAGGAAAGGAGAGGAAGAAAGGAAGAAAGAGGAAGGAGAAGTCTAGGGGACTAAGTGCTCCAGGTAAGTTTAACAATATTTCTTTTTGAAGAAAAGTTTTGAAACTTGTAATATTTATATAGGATTTTGATCTTAGAACTTTGATGATTGGTCATGGATGTTGCTATATCATGTTACATATTATGTATGTTTGAATACTTAGGTTGGTGTAGATAGTTCTGCATGGGTATGGCTATGGGTGGCAGAATTTTAAGCTTATGTGTTTTAATTTCTGGGAACATTCTATAGGGAAATGGTTAACATAACAAATGTAGATTTATGTCTCACGGATTTTTAGCCACTGGAATCATTCAATTTAGAGTTCATATGAGGTAGATATGGTCCGATTAGTAAACAAAGGTCAGAAAATGGTTAATTAGGGAAGAATATGTTAGGATAGCTATGGTGTTTCAATTTCTAGGAACATTATATAAGGAATTAAAATAAATGGTTAACATATGAATAATAGATATATGTGTCACGGATTTTTAGCCACTGGAATAATTCCATTTAGAGTTCATATGAGGTAGATATGTTTCAATTAGTAAATAAAGGTCAGAAAATGGTTAATCAGGGAAGAATATGTTAGGATAGCTTCGTCGTTTTAATTTTTGGGAACATTATATAAGGAATTAAAATAAATGGTTAACATAGTAATTATAGTTATATGTGTAACGGATTTGTAGCCACCGGAATCACTTAATTTGGAATTTTGATGAGGGAGATATAGACAGATTAGTAGGTAGAGGTCAGAACCTATACGAGAAGAAATAACCTGTACATTGAGGGAGTAATATCACCTTGATTTCTTAATATTTCACTACAATGTTCAACATAATTGTTTTATCTAGAAATTGACACCATGATCACCTACATCGGAGTTAAATTGAGGGAGTTATGCTCTGATTAGTAAGAGAAGGTTAGATAGGATGAAAACCTGCATCAAGAAAATAAAGAAATAAAATTAATATTTAAAAAAGAAGATGAATCTTATAAATGAAAATAATAAATGACTAGTATAGCCATAGCTATTGCCATTGTATGAACTTCTTACCATCGTAAGTGTGAAATTTTGACATGGAAATATTTTATAAAGTGATATTTGAAATGGTTATGTTCATGGCATGATTACCAATGATTTTTGATAATAGTTATATTTTGATGAACATACTTGTTATTGAAAGCATATTTTTGGCTATCATTGTGAAAAGAAAAGAAATGAGCATGGTCACATGGCAATCCGTGTGGTGCACCAGTAAAGGACGCCCTACCAATGGTTATGATCATGTTAATGAGAAAAGAAAGAGAAAGTGGGCTATGTCGGACGGAGCGAGAAAAGCCCGTACCGGAGAGTAGAAAATACTCACCCTGACCGGGGTAGCTTGATATGAAAATAAATTGATAGTCATCATATGATATTCTAAAAATAATTAATCCTGTCATTTATGTGATTACTGTACGATTCTCATGTACATAGATATAGTGCATTCATGTGACCAAAGTTATTTACTGTAGGTTATACAGTTGAACATGATGTGATGAGCTATATTGATAATGATTTATTGTTGAACTTACTGGGATTTAATTCTGACTATATTTCCATGTCATGTTTAGAAAATTAGTTTTGCAGATTTTTCTATAGCTCTGCCTTTTTGTGCATGTTGGATCGAGTTATTCTATGATGGGTGGATCCTAAATAAATTGTTTGTGGGCGAGTTGGCACAGATCCTGGTGAAGGTGCAACCACCCGCACCCGAATCTCCGAAATTGGTCAACCAGAATAAATAAGATGTAGATATTTATGTGTTTGAAATGTTGTACGTACATTTTGATTAATGATGTTTATGTGAACTTTATATTGTATAATAATAAATAAATAAATAATTTGTTACATGAAGCAGACATCTGGTCCTATGTAGCATTGTCAGTTACCATACATACGTCTGCACTTAGTACACTTGACTGTGGTGAGGTCTTCTTGGAAAGGTTGGCAACTCGTAGTCAATGGCCTCTTACCAACTCCATATCCACTTCCCCTTACATTTTTGCTAGGGTTAGGAAAACTTTTCTTCTTTTTCCATTGGTTTTGCCTCAGCTTCTCGTCCTCCACTGCCTTTAAACTCTTTTCCAGAAGTCTTGATTTATTTATCAAGGGAACAAACTCCCTTATTTCCAAGGCTATCACCGCATTCTTGATTGTTGGGTTCAGTCTTGCTTCAAACTTAACAGCCTTCCATGCTTCATTAGACTTAAACCTTAGGTAAGAAAATAACTTAAAACACTCCTTGAACTTAGCGATGTATTGATCTACTGACATGTTACCTTGTTAGAATTGCAGAAATTTGATATCCTTCTTAGCCTTCTCTATACTTAGAAAATACTTGTCTAGAAAAATATCCTTAAACACTTGCCAGGTGATCTGCCTCCTCTGGTGTGTTAGCAACTCTCTGACCCCTCACCTCCAACACTGTGCTTCATCTTTTAGCATATATGCAATAAAGATAACTTGTTGCTTATTAGTGCAGCCCATTACCTCAAACACCTTCTCTAATTCCCTTTTCCATCTTTTGATTATCGTTGGGTAATAGCCACCTTAGAAAGAATGTGGTCTGGTTCTCAAGAACTCAAATAGGCTATTATCATTTCTAGCCACCCGGTTGTTTTCATTATTTTCTCCATTCAAGTTGTTACTGTTCTAGAGATATTGTAAAATTTGATTGGTGGATGTGACTTAGTCTCAAATCGTTGTAGCCAAGTTGTGAAGGGTTTCTTTTGCATCATTTGCAAGGTTCTCCTCAGTGGTGTTGTATCCTGTTGTGGCAAAAATAAAGTTATGTTACTATTGAGTTGATCAAACCCAATAGTTAGTTCAAAAATATTTATAGTAGTCATAACACCACCTCGGCATATAGATAGGAAACACTAGTAATTTCTTACCTATATGAAATCACTGATCCCCTAAACAACATATGTAAGATCCAGTTTTTTTTTCACATTTCGCATGTTAAATATGCCATATGTATAAACACAATATATATGTGTATATATATATATATATTACAAACCTCACAAATGTAATAATTATATAATACAACATTATTGTACACAAATAAGAGTCCCTACATAGCACTCCAACCTATGAAATACAAAAGGTGAAGAGGTAGTGCTGACATCGAGATCTCCATTAGTAATACCGTCCCCTGTTGCTTATCATTTCCTTTTATCTGAACATAACACTACAGTAATAGTGAGAACTAAGGTTTCCAGTAGACTTAACATAAACAAAATATACTGAGAAAAATATGAGTTATGTTCAGCTGTATAAGCTATTAAAACATATCAAGCTTTTGAGATAAAATCATAACTTTTGTTGATGCATAATTAACATACTGCATATGCACTGAAAATCCACTATTTTTACATGATGCTTAGACATGACACAGCTCTCAATATTCTTAATTCACTCATTTGCTATATGCATAATGACTGATTGACTACAGTCACAATAAGTGATCAATGAATGTGAGTTCATCACACATCTGTCTCCTCACATTACCACTGTCACCCAATTGGAGTAGCCCCCCTTGGTTCACTCATGCTAATAGGGCATCCTATAACGTTCCTAATTTCATTTTTTTATTAATAAAGGAACATAACTATTTAGTTAAAGAAATAAAATTTATTAAACAATTTTTAGATATCTAAGGAAATATAAGCCTTAGAAATTATTCACCTTATGTGTATGCATAGAAAATTTTTCTAACATTGAAGGAATAAATAAAGAGAGAAAACCTAATAGGAAAAATTAGAAATAATATACTAAAGAGAGGCAAAAATATTGGGTAAAGAAAATAAATTTTTGGGAACTAAAGGTCTTAAAATTTCAAGAAGATTAGATTAGGGTAATTTTTCCTAATTCAAGAGCTCCAGTTCCTAAGTTTAACATCTCCACCCATACATTGGGCCTTTACCTATGGACATTTCATATAGTTTGTTTTCCCACTTCACATGAGTTTCTAGCAAGCCAATTTGATAGCCCAAGCAAGAGATATAACATAGACTTAGACTAGGATATAGAAGTTGGACCGATATCCCAAAATTCATGAAAATGTGACCAAGCCCTCCATGAAAGGTATAATTTCAGCCAATGCAAAGGAAATAGGCAAGAATGAGCCCAAATCCAAGAGGAAAAAATGAGAACCATGTCAAGAAATAGTAGTGTAATAACAATCAAGATTAGGTCACAAGACATTAAGACAAAACATCTCACTACAAGAAAACTAACAATTTGTGACCATTTTTCTGTGACAACTAAAAAAATTGTCACTGAAAAAGACTTTTAGTGACAACTTAAACGGGTTGTCACTGAAAGTTGTATTTTTAGTGACGATTGTTCAAAGTTGTCACAAAAACACAATCTTTCAGTGACAACTTTATAAGTCGTCACAAAAACATCGTCACAAAATATCAGTTTATAAATTTTTGTGACAAATTTATAAGGTCGTCACTAAAAAGTTACATTCAGTGACCACTTAGTCGTCACTGAAAGTTGAAAAACAAAATATTTTTGCTTCAACCTTTTAGTGACGACCAAGTGGTCACTAAAAGCTCAAAATACACAAAACTATAGATTATGTTCTGAATTTAGGAGAAAATATTTTTTCTTTCAAAATTATTTTCTATCATATTTTTAAAGTTTAAAATTTTTTAAAAATTATTTTAAATTATTTTATCTTTTAAAAATTGAAGAAAAAATAAAATTTAAAAATACAATTAGTTTAAAATAATTTTGTCTTTAAATTTTTGTCTAAAAATCAAAAGTGAGAATAGTTTTAAGGAGATAATAATTTTTTAAATAATTTATTTTTTTAAAAAAATATGGAAATAATTTGTTGGAAAAATAAAACAATCTATTGAAAAAATAAAATAGAATTGCAGCTCAAAAAGAAGAAATAATTTTGAAAAAAAAAACTTTTGTCACTAATATCATTGAAAGTCTAAATAATAGAGAAAAGAATTATAAGCCAATAAAATTAGGAAGAATTAAAGTTTTTATCAAAAAAGTTATCAATCACAAGCTACCAAGACGAGTACAGAGATGCAAATTATTATTTTATCTATTAGTTAAGTCAAAAAAAATAAATAGTAATCTATTTAGCATGATCTTTATTTTCAATCAGTAAATTATAATAAAATCTAACTTGAAAAGTTTTTGCCTTCTAAAATTTTGAGATCCACCGTGCACACAAAAAAGGACTTCAAGTTAATTCCACCAACATGCCTCCTTATTATAAACTATAAGGGAACAAATGTATGCTGACTAAGTAAGCAATCTAAATTCTCACTCTCCCAACTGAATGCCAATATTAGATTAAAACAGTATTATTAATCGACAATTAAAAGCCATAAATATCTATTTTACTTTTATAGAACATGGAGTGTTAGCTTTAGAGAAAGTCATTGTGCACAAGAGTTTATCCCAAGTCACAATAAAAGTTAAAAATATAATTAGTTTAAAATAATTTTATTTTTAAATTTTTGTTGAAAAACTTTAAAACTTTGTCAAAAAATCAAAAGTGGGAATAGTTTTTAGGAGATAATAATATTTTAGATAATTTATTTGAAAAAATAAAATATGAGAATAATTTGTTGAAAAAATAAAACAATTTATTAAAAAAATAAAATAAAATGCAGCCAAAATAAAATAGAAATAATTAAAGACAACAACAAAACCCAAATGTACCGGGGTAGGAAAGTGTGTCCCGCTCAAACGAAAAAAACACACAGCAGCTTTCCCTCCCACGCTAGCTGTGAATCCTTGCTTTCTCGTGCTCACTCTCCACTCATAGCCATTATCGGTTCCCACGGACAAGTGCTCAAAGCAGCACCTTCGCGGGTGAAAGGAGCTCGAATCTGCAGTTCTTCGCGGGACAAGGGCTCAAAGCAGCAGCTTCGCGGGAGAATCCATCTTGAAGCGTCCAAGGTAATGCGCACAATGCTTCTTCGTTTTTTACCTTACATTTAATCAGTTTGGGGGTTTTGAAATTCCTGTTAGGATTGGTGTTTTTGGTTTTCTTGTTCTGCATTTGAGCATATTTTGGGAGGATATATTGAATGCTAGGCATGATACATCGAGGTACAGCTTTTTTCCTAGTGAATGTGAGAGTACTGAAGGCATTTGTGTCAAGCTTCCGTTACTCAATCTTTAAAATTCTGATTTATTTTCCAGAGAGCATAACAGGAAAGTCACGATGAAACTGGAGAAAATTATTTAGTTATACAAAAACCAAGATGTTCTGTTATTCAAATCGTGGTCTGTTATATTGGCTATCTTCCTGTTCTGAATCCATGGTTGGTCTATTTTCTAGGTATTTTTTCTTCAGGGGAGGCTTATATTTGAACCTCACGCTATTCCTTATTGTCGCCCCTGTTGCTGTTTTTTGTGTTTCTGTAGCCGAAAAACTGTTAGATGATTTTCCTCATCATTTGGGATGGTCAGTGATGCTCATAGTTATTGATCTCACACTGTTTGTAAGTTATTCTCTTAGACGTAGCCTGATTTAGTTATGACAACACCATAATTTGGTCTAATATGTTAAATAATTGCCATCATCTGTCAATATTATGTTCTCTTAGAGGCATTCTGTGAACTTCAATACATAAATGACTATTAATGTCCAGCTTGTACAATAGTTGCATGTCTTGGAGTTGCTTTAATGATGAAAGTAGGAAGGAAGAGCTTCCCTATGTAATTATGCCAATAATTGTGTTCTTAGCTACATATCATTTTGGAGTATAGTCATTTGCTGCTATTATGACTTAAAACAATTATACAAGGGAAAGGCTGAAAAGGCAGTAAAAACTCATCATAGTTTGCAAGGCATTCCATTTTCAGAATGAGAACGCAGCAGTATATATATAAATATCATCAAGGATAGACTTCTGAGTTCTGATGCTTTCTATAAATTACATTGTTAGAGATTACTAACATTATTAGTAGTTTAGAGCACATGCATTTTTAATATTATGGATTGAGTTTATACTTTACTTGCCCTCTGTTATAAACATCGGAGATTATCTCATTGCAAAAAATTGATGTCATGAAAGTATTTACATGGTTTGGTTATATGGATTGCTCTGCCCTTGGTCAATTCAATGCTTATGATGTCTGGTCTAATCATTTCGTTGGCTATGTCTATACTAATTGAGTTTCGATTGTTCATCTTCTTTCTATTAATGTTCAGGTGACACATCTTTTGGGGGTTCTCGGTTTTGGAGGCGTTTGCTTCCTATTGGGGGCAAGTAAGTTGACAAGTCTGATTACTAGAACTCAGTAAAATGCTTTTTCTTAACCAAATTGGTAGTTACCTTTATTCTTCTTTCTTACTTTTTTTTTATGTTTTCCAGGACCCCAGGACATTCCATATCTATATTGTGTGTTCTACGTTACCTTTGTTCCTCTTCGGTGGATATACTATAGGTATAAGAAATGGCATTACTATCTTCTGGTAAGCTATAAGATATCCCCAATTTCATGTCTGACGCATGCTGTACATCTGTTAGTTCAATAGTTTCTTTTAAAAGCATATTTTAATTTCTAGAATGACTTCAGGTTTCATTGACACTACTCTGTCATGTCCTAAGGATGGAGCATGTTTAGTGAGAAGTTCTCACTAAACAGGCAGTATAAGCAATTATCTGTGACTGACTGACTGTCAAAATCAGAGGTGATGACTGCTGCCTGTAGGCATGCATCTAGCTGACCATGTAACCTTAGACAGAGGAAGGAGACCATTGATTATGAATTTCTTATAGCTATCCCTAAATAACTCAGATGGATGATCAGTTGCATTCTAGCTTCCTATTTTTTCATTTTATCAGTCTTTCTTATTTGGTTAAGTATATATGGGGATAAGAATTACCAAGTACCATTAGAATTGTGAAGTGTGACAGAGCATTTTGAAAGGATGCATTTTCCAAACATTTGATGTGATTAGTGGGAACTTCTACATAATCAAGCCCAGTTAATAGTGAAGTGAGCTTTCAATTTAAACAGTAAAACAACGTCTCAATGCCTTTTTATTATTAAAATTATCAGAATAGTATATCAATATTTCCATTATTATAATGATCTAGTGGTTAATAGTTTATGAGTTGCCCCTATAGAAATCTAAGCAGTGAAACAAATAAGTAAAATGAAGTTTCTTGTGTTTCAGGATTTTTGCTATTATGCCAACACAATCCTCTAGGTCGACCTCCTTTTTTATCCAAAGGAATGAAAAGCTTTTCATGATTTGCTTTTCTTTTGCTGAGGTAAGCATGCAATCCCCAGTAGCTTGACACCTTGGCAGAATAATGGTTCATGTGTCCACTTTGTGACTTATTCAAGTGTTATTGCAGGGGCCATTGGCGTGGGCTTTGATTGTTTGGCGCTGCAGCTTGGTTTTCAGTTCTTTTGACAAATTGTCAGTGTTCTAATCCATCTTTTACCGGGTGAGTTAGACCTCCATATTTCTGCATTTCTCTCTTTGGTAATCAAGACAACAAAATTTTGGAAAACCAAAGGCTTATATTATGATGAATGATGATTGTTGACATCTTCCTTCAATTGTCTAAATGTCTAATAGTGGGTGCATGTGTTTTTTTGTGTGGCTTGCTCAAAGTTATAGATGATAGTAACTACGATGGGTAGATTCTGGGAAATAATATTCTTCTAGCTTTGTTTCCAAGTTCTATCATCCAAATTACTTTCTATTAAAATATCAGAAGATTCTAGAGTGATTCTAGCCTTGTTTTAATCATTCAATTTTTTTCTTTCCATTTCGATCTTCATTTTATGAGAAGGGAGTGTGAAGTATGTTACTGTTCAAGTACTAGACATAGATAATAAGTTTTGCAGTAGAAGGGGGTTTCACATTTTTACTTGATCAACTTTTGTTAATATTTTCAGCTTTAATAGCAATGAGTTTGAAAATAGGAAGTCCTGTGTTGTTGAACTCGTTTTCCAAGTAGGTTTACAAAACTAGTTGCTCCATGTAGTTGAAGTTGTATTTGTTTTGCTGATCGATGGTTTGAAAAATGCAAATCTTAGTGGGATATATGAATGTATGTATGCTTATCTTTTGCTTTACTCATTCCACTTCATTTCAACAAATGCATGCTCTGTAGAAGAGAGTATACAAAAAGTCTCAATATGGGTATTGTTTGTTGAGAGGAAGTGATTATCACCTCATATTTCCTGGAATAAACTAACAAATTAATATCTGAAATTACATGGTTTCTTAACATTAGTCTCAAAATTTCTATAGTGTATGAATTAATCCCTTAATTTATAAAACTTACAAGTTAATCCTTCCATACACAGTTGAAAGGACAATGAAAGAATTAATGTGTGAGTTTTGTAAATTCAAATTTTAACTTGTACACAGTGAAAATTTTGGAGATTAGTATTAAGGAACCATGTAAATACTAGTTTGTGAGTCTAGTCTATTCCCTTTAATTCCTAGGCCACAAGTCCAATTTGGTGGTTTGGGCATGTGGGTCTAACAAGGAAGATTTTCTATGTTTTTTTTGGGACACGAGAGGAAACACCAAAATAGTAAAATCACATCACCTCTAGAAAATATGACTTAGATTGATTATTTGGTAAACTAGATTTATTAAAATAGATAGATTAAGTTGATTATAAAAAAATGTAAGTATGTTAAAAGCAAATGAATGAACCCATGAAAGTATTTAAATTGATGTTAGACAGAGGCTGTTTACCAAACATTGTAACTTATAACTCATTGATCCATGGATGGTGTTAGATCAAAAACATCAACAAGGCAATGTATCTCTTGGATGAAATGGTTAATAAAGGATTCATTCCATATGTTATCACGTGGACCACTCTTATAGGTGGGTTTTGCCAAGTGGGTAGACCACTAGCTACTAAAGAACTATTTTAAATATGCATACATATGGCCAAGATCCCAGTCTCCAGACTTGTGCCATTATATTAGATGGACTATTCAAGTGCAGACTTCATTATGAGGCAATATCATTGTTTGGGGCAATGGAGAAGATGAATTTGGATCTTGATATATTATGATTTACAATATTTTTCTTGATGGAATGTGCAATGCTGGAAAAGTAAATGCTGCCTGGAGTCTTTTTTCTTGTTTGCTTGCTAAAGGGTTGCAACTTACTTGTCATACATATAACATAATGATTAAAAGGTCCCCATTAACCATGCATAACATATCTCTTGTGTTTTGCTCTCCTTTATAGTTAGAAATTACTTAAAAGTATATATAATAATTGTTATTATTTAATTAACTTGTGCTTTGTATTACTTACTGATTATTAATTTGTTTTCATGTGTTGTAAATAGGGACAAATTTTAGTTCTACCAAATAGGGAGTGCCATACCAAATTCTACAACGAATGCAACACCAGCAACTTCAAGAGAATCATAGACTTGATGTTTTTTATTTTGTTGATATTTTATTATTTTTATTTTAATTTTATGTTAACGGATATATGGTTGTTACTTATCAACAAATTTTTGTTGTAGCTGAAATTATTTTAATATATATTGTTTTATCAAAACTTTTTATTTCGATTGATATCATAGTGTAGGTTTTATTTTTAAAGAAAATCAAATGGTAAAAAAAAAATACAAAAGATTTAGTGACAATTATTTTTGTCACTGAATCCCTATTTACATAAAAATTTTAGTGACAACTAAAGTTAGTTGTCACTGAAAATACTTTTAGTGACAACTTTTATTGTCACTAAAAATAAAGAATGTGTGTTATATATAGTTCAAACACTTTTAGTGACGAATTTTATTGTCACTAAAACCATACTTTAGTGACAATGTATGTAAGTGGTCACTAAAAACACTTTTAGTGACGATATAAGTCGTCACTAAAACTCATTACGTCAAGACTTTCAGTGGCGATTTTTACAAATCGTCACTAAAAGTATTTTAGTGACGACTTTTATCGTCACTAAAATTCAATATGTTTAAGGCTTTCAGTGACGATTTTTATAAATTGTCACTAAAACCCCTTTTCAGTGACCACCTATATCGTCACTAAAGGATCAGATTCACGAAACTTTTAGTGACGATCACAAAAGTCGTCACTAAAGATACATTTAGTGACGACTGAAGTTGTTACAAAAGACCTTCATAATTTCACATTGTAATCTTTTTGTGACGACTTTTGCCTTTTAGTGACGAGTTGTATAGGTTTCAGTGACGATTTTAGTTGTCACTGAAAGTGTAGCTTTAGTGACGACTTCAAAAATCGTCACAAAAAACCTTTAGCGACAACGCTTTTAGCGGCCAAGGAGTGACGACTAAAAGTCGTCACAAAATGTCTTTTGTGACGACTTTTAAGGTTTTCGTGACGACTTTAGTTGTCACAAAAACCATTTTTTCTTGTAGTGTCTATATCTTATATTTATAATTTCAGCAAGTAGGTAATAATACATGGCATTTGGACAAAACATCTATATCCTACATTCATAATTTCAGCAAGTAGGTAATCATACATGGCATTATGACAAAACATCGTTGTCCTACACATAATTTTAGCTAAGCAAGGGAGACATAAGGGCTGAAAAATTGCCACATAGAAAGGCAAACCTATCATACTTAAGTGAGAAAAAAGAAAAAGGAAATGAATCCTTAAATCAAAGGGACCTTGTCCCTTGTCTTAAGAACATTTTATCATGATTTTCAAATACAAATCTCCTTTTTCTATGCATATCTTGACTAAAGGAGAGGAAGAAAAGAACATGAGTTGTCTTCCCCCAAAAAACAACCAATTGTATCCTAATTGTGGTAAGGTAGACCAATGATTATGACAGGTGAACCACTTGATAGTTTATTTAAGGAAAACCGAACCTTAAAACATTATAATTTCATCCAATTGAGGAAGAGAGGACGGAAGAAGAAGGAGAAGTCTAGAGGACTAAGTACTCAAAGTAAGTTAGCTTAATCTCCACTAGAATCCATCTTTTCTCTTCATCCTTGGGGTTCAAAACTCATCCTTCCTCTCTTATTTAAGCTGCTAGAAAAGATAAGGGAAGGGAGAAATCTTGCCACTTCCTTCAAGGGGAAACAAGAAAAAGAATTCAATAAGTGAGTTAAGGAGATCTTTAGATAGGTTTAACATAAAGAAAGCTTTCAAATTTATAACATTTATATGGGATTTTATTCTTAAAACCTTGATGAAATTTATAATATTTGCTACTTTGATGATTGGCCATGGATGATGCTATATCATGTTACATGTTGGTCTTGTATATGATGTATGTTTGAATACTTAGGATGGTGTGGACGGTTCTGCATAGGTATGGCTATAGGTGGCGAAATTTTAGGTTTTTGTGCTGTTGTTATGCATAATTAAATGTAGTGAAAATTTGATAGGATATGGTTAGATTGATAAAATGAATATGTCCTTAAACAATTAAAAGAAGACCATGAGAAATTTTTGTTGAGAAACACCTTTACTGATGCATGATTTGATTCTGTTTTTCTTTTGAAGTGGATGATGGAATATGTTAAATTAAGTAAAAAAAAATATAATTAAATTTTGAGATGAGTAATTCTATGATTATTTGGAAATTTGGAAGAAAAATGGAAGAGAACTTAATAAAAGGATGAACTAGAATTTTAGGAAATGCTAAGCTAAGAAACCTGGATTTCGTAGTAACCAAGGAAGCTTCTTATTTTGAAATTCTGGGAGAATCGGTTAGGAATTAAAAGAAATAGTCTTAAAGAAAAATGTAGATATATGTCTCACGGAAATTTAGCCACTAGAATCACATAAGTTGGAGTCCAGATGAGGGAGATATTGTCCAATTGGTAAGCAGTGGTCAGAAAATGGTTAATCAGGGAAGAATTTGTTAGAAAAGCTTCTGTGTTTGAAATTGTGGGAAAAATATGTAGGGAATTAAAAGAAATGATTAACATGAATAATATAGATATATGTCTCATGAATTTTTAGCCACTAGAATAAATCAAAATGAAATCTATATGAGGGAGATATGGGAAGATTAGTAAGCAGTGGTTAGAAACTAGTTAACCAGGGTAAGCTTCTATGTTTGAGTTTTTGGGATAAATCTGTAGGGAACTAAAAGAATTGATTAACATGATAAAAAATATATATATGTCTCATGAACCTTTATCCACTGGAAGCATTCATATTGGAATTAATATGAGGGTGATATGTTCATATTAGTAAGCAGAGGTTAGAAACTAGTTAACTAGGGAATAATCTGTTAGGTATGCTTTTATGTTTGAATTTTTGGGGAGACTGTACAAGGAATTAAAAGAAATTGTTAACATAAAAAATATAGATATATGTATCATGAATTTTTAGCCACTAAAATCATTCAATTTGGAATCGCTATAAGGGAGATATGCTCAGATTAGTAAGTAGAGGTCAGAACCTACCCGAGAAGAAATAACATTGAATTTAAGGTAGTAGTTACACTACGATTACTTAATATTTAACTACAATGTTCAACATAAGGGTTTTGGAGGATTGTCTTATCTTTAAAATTACACTAAGATCACCTCAATCGGATTTAAAATGAGAGTGTTATGCTCTAATTAGTGAGAGAGAAAAATAATGTTTAAGAAAGAAGAAGAATCTTATAAATGAAAATAATAAATGACTCGTGTATGCCCTAGTCATTGCCATTGCATGAACTCCTTACCATCTTAAGTGTGTAATTTTGGCATATAAATAGTTTATAAAGTGATAATAGAAAATGATTATGTTCATGGAAAGAATGTATTTTACCAATGATTTTTGGTAATAATTATGCTTTGATGATAAATTATGGCATGTAAGTATAATGAACATACTTATTATTCAAATCATATTTTTTGCTAGTAATGTGAAAAGAAAAGAAAAGAAAAGAGATCAGCACGGTTATAAGGCATTCCATATGGTGCACCAGTAGGGGATGCCCTACACACGGCTATGATTATGCTAATGAGAAAAGAAAGAGAAAGTGTGCTATGTCAGACGGAGCGAGAAAAGCCCATTCTGGAGAGTAGAAAGTACTCACCCAGACTGGGGTAGCTTGTCATGAAAATAAGTTAATAGTAATCATATGATATTCTAAAAATAGTTATTTATGTCATACATGTCATTACTGCACGATTTTCCTGTGCATAGATAAAGTGCATTCATGTGATCTAAGAAATTTGTTATAGCTTATACAGATAAACATGACGTGAAGAGCATTATTGATGATGATTATTATTTATTGTTGAACCTACTAGGATTTAATTCTCACTATATTTCCATATCATGTTTAGATAACTAGTTATGCAGATTTTTCTTTGCCTCTGGCTTTTAGTGTACGTTGGATAAAGTTACTCTATATTGGGCAGATCCCAGAAAATAAATAAGGTGTTTGTGGTCAAGTTGGCTAAGATCCTGGTCAAGGTACAACCACCCGCACTCATACCTGCGGAATTGGTCAACATGGATGAATAAGATGTAGATATTTATGTGTTTGATTTTTTTTACGGACGTTTTGATTAATGATGTGTATGTGAACCCATAATTGTATTAGTGTTAATGGTAGACCTTAAACCTTGATTATTCTTGGTTAAATTAATTGAATGTCATTATGAGGTAAGTAATTAGAAGTAAAGAAGTAATGACTTTATGAGACTTTACAAATATTTATATTTTTAAAAAATAGAGTTGTTACACGTCCCCTACTCGATACCGTCTCAAGCCATACAACCTGTCAAAATCATTAGATTTTTCTCTTAATTGGCGTTCCTCGTGGGATCGACCTCCCATACCACTAAATCTATACTCCAATAGATTCGTGCACTTGTGAGTTTTAATTAAAACAACAACATAGACCAAGACTAAGAGACATTATAATATCCTATAGTTTTCAAACAAATATGTTTGGCTATCAACAATATATTTCTATTTTAAATGACTATGTTTTTTTGAAAGTAATTGCATTTAGCTCTAAATAATTTTTTTATTTATACCTTGATGAGTATTCTTTATTTTTCATAAAATGTATAAATATGTGTTTTCATATGGTTGATTTTATTGAAAGCTTTACTAAGAAATTTTATGGTTTTAGTGTAATGTTTTTGGATTTAATTGCTTATGTTGTTTTCTAATATGGATATAAGATGTTACAACTTCATATTCTTAATGTTTAATAAATTTTGAGTTATTTTTATAATATAATATTTGTATCGATCTTGTATTTGTTTAAGAATCAAATTTGGATGTTTTGGAGACAAGATGGAAACAAGCCAAAGTGATGAAGTTAAGAAAAATGTGAGTTTCACGATGATTCATACCTTTTTTTCATTTGTATATGTGTAACTATCTCATATGGACTCCAAATGATTTGATTCAAATTTCTCTAGAAAACTAAGACCCAATGCTACAACTTCTATGTTGGGCATTTGTAACACCTACTTACTAGCCTCATTTTTCATATATCTATATTCAGAGGAGTCAATCTTGGAAATCTTGTTGCTCACTTGTTGCTGAAGTACCTAGAATGTAATTTTATAGATATAAAAAGATGATATGACAATCTCAATAGCTAGCAAATTTTAAGAAAAATAGTACACATTCCATTCTTTAAAACATCGTAATTTATTTCACTGAAACATAAGCATTGACCTTACATACATACATCATCTTGGTCACACTAGGGATCCATAACATGTTGGTCTACTTACCCAATGCAGTCCCTTACCTATAAAAGGTTATGCATCTCCTATTATTGGCCAATATGTGGTGGAATTAGGGCTTACTTGGCACACTTTAGGCACCCCTTAATTCCCGAGAATGCATACATAACATATCTTTAGACCATCATTCATCGTAGCATAAAAGTTAGGCAACCAATGAAATTGATAAATTCAAGTTTATAAACATAAAGTGTGTTTTAAGGAAAAGCTAGCTACCTCAATTCCAATACAATCACTTCCTTTCCAAGGCTGCCAAGGTTACAACCAGCAACTCAAATTAAAACATATAAGAGTTCTTGGTTAATGCATGCCTATTAGTACCTAAAGTCATAAATCTCTAGTTTAAGAGCTTCTGCTTCTCAAAACAAAATTATGATTTTGATGAGATTTGGGGTTATTATTAAATATGACAAAATTCCTCTAAAAATTCTAAAATTTTGTACAGAGATATCTTTAGATGTTTATTTTATTTTTTAATTCTTTCATCCCTTAACTCTTCCATTCGACCCCAAAAGCTACCTCCATACTCAGAACAGTGCAAATTAGTTTTGGTTCTATTTCCATTCCGTTTTGCATTCTTTTGGATTAGTAAAACTTATTAAAAATTCATGATATTTTATATGAAACATCTTAGATATGTTTTATAATCACCAAAATAAGTCCAAGTAAAAAATAATTCATTTGTCCCCTCGAATAGCCAAAGTGTTAAAGCTGTCCCCTGTTCTGCCTCATTTCTTGTCCTACCTAACTTCTACATTTTATTATGTGCCTTAACCTGCCGATAATTTTCTAAAATTTGGTGTGATCCTTAATTAGGATCCCTATAAATTGTAATAAAAGTTTCATATGAAACTTCAACATCTAACCTCTTCAATATTTTGTATTTCCATCAACAATCTAAGTTGTCTAGCAAATTGTTCTCAACACAGTTTTAATTGCAAAAGGCCTAGTTGTTGGTTCTCAAAAATCACAACAATTTCCAGAATTTATTATAAAATTTTAATACTCTTCTCACCAACAATTATAGAATTTATAGGACATTTACTAAGTTTACTAAGCCAATATTTGCAGGTGCTAAAAGGTTTATATTTTCTCAATCTAACCCTTCTATGCTCTATGACATTTACTCACTAATCAGACCCTAACTCACTCATATGGACTCGAAATTGTGTGATTCCAGCGGCTATGTAACCATGAGAAATATATATACAATGTTCATGTTAACCAAGTCTACATATTCCTTATAGATTAGTCCCAGAAATTTGAAAATAGAAGCTATTCTTCACCAGCCTGAATTCTAGACTTGATGCTGACCTCTTATCACTCCCTGGAGTATAACTCTCTCACTTTAAGTCCGATTGATGTGATTCCAAATGATATGAAAATCTAAGACATAGTTCTACAACTTCTATGTTGAACATGTTTTCATATTTTAGACATAAAGTCGTCCATGCAGGGCCAAAATTTAACCTAATAAACTCTAAACCAGATTTTTATAAGAAGCCGGACTTACCTTGTGTAAGCCCACTCCTATAGCTCTCCATTTTCAGCTTTCTATCCCTCTTGGTTTCCTTTGCAACTCAGCCATGTTTCCTGCACCAAATATGGGGTGATCAAGACTTCAAATCTCAGCACTCACTCTTAATCTCACTGCCTTATAGTGAAGGAAAGAAAGAATAATTCTCACAATTTCTAGGCATTACCTCTCTCAAATTTCTGGTTATTCTCTCTCTGTCTTTCTCTCTTCCTTTCTTTCTATCTTAGACTCCCTCTTGTCAATGGTATTTATAGAGTAAAGAAACAATTAAAACAAAATTAGGAAGGTGCATGGTTTCTTTCGCTCTTGTCATGGCTTGTGGAAACAAAATAAGGAAGGTGCATGATTTCTTCCTTTCTTGTCATGGTTTGTAGAAACAAAATGAGGAAGGTGCATGGTGGCTGCAAGGTAGCATCCTTTGGTGGTGCTACTTGGCAGCTCCTTAGTTATTTTATCTTGCCTTAATTTACTGCTAATCCTAAATTAGTAATGTCCTCAAAATGTATTTGTATTCTTCCCCTATCCATTATGATCCTAAGAATTTTACTTGTATGATTCATGATTAATTATATGTCACCTATATATATATATATTTAAATACCTTAGTATTCTATAACTAAGTAATTTAATTCTTGGTCATATATCTTTTACTTTTTCATAGATTTATCTAACATTATTAAAGACTTAGGATGTTACATTTCTTTCCCCCTTAAAAGAATTTTGTCCACAAAATTCAACATACCTTGATCAAAGAGATGTGGATAGGTCCTTCTCATTTCTTGTTCTGTCTCCCAGGTAGCTTCTTTAGAGGTTAATCCTTTCCAAATTACTTTGACTAGAGATATACTCTTGTTTCTCAATTGTTTAATCTTAACGTCAATGATCTGATCCGGTTTTATAATATACGACAAATTATCTTACAAATGCATTGATTCGTGCTCTATGATATGCGAAGGGTCTGGGTGGTACTTTTTGAGCTGAGCAACATGGAATACATCATGAATCTAAGAAATAATTGGAGGAAGTACAAGTTTATAAACTACTGATCTAATACGATTAAGAATTTGAAAAGGACCAATATTTTTGGGACTGAGCTTTTTGGATTTCAAAGACCACCCCACACCTGTGACTGGAGTTACTTTGAGAAAAATATGGTCACCTATTTCAAATTCTAGAGGCCTTCTTCTTTTATCTGCATAGGTTTTTTTTGTCTACTTTGAGCTGCTAGCAATCTCTCTCTGATAAGCTCAATGTGCCTTGTGATTTGGTCAACCAAATCAAGGCATAAAAGACTCATTTCTCCTAGTTCTACCCAACACAGAGGTGTCCTACACTTTCTTCCATACAGAGCCTCAAATGGTGTTATTTGGATACTGGAATGATAGCTATTATTATAAGAAAATTTAGCTAAAGGTAGGTACACATTTAAGTTTCCTTACATTTCTAGCACACAAGCTCTAAACATATCTTCTAAAGTTTGAATTATTCTCTCAGTATGCCTGTCAATTTGTGGATGGTAAGTTATGCTAAACCTAAGCTTAGTACCTAAAACATCTTGTAAGGATCTCTAAAATCTAGAAGTAAACCTGAGGTCCCGATCAGAAACAATACTATTAGGTATTCCATGGAGCCTGACTATGTCATGAACATACATATGTGCTAACTTGTCTAACGTATAGGCATATTTAATGGCTAACAAGTGAGCAAACTTGGTCAGTCTATCCACAATTACCCAAATGGCATCATAGCCAAATGATGTCCTAGGCAAACTCGTGACAAAATCCATTGAGATGCTATCCCATTTCCACTTAGGAATATCTAAGGGTTGAAGCAATCCCACAGACTTCTGGTGTTCTACCTTGTCTTACTGACACACTAAGCACTTAGACACATATTGGGTTATGTCTATTTTCATTCCAGGCCACCAAAAACTCCTTTTCAAGTCCTGATACATCTTACTGGCTCTAGGATGCAAGGTATACCTACTCTTGTGAGCTTCAGCCAAGATACTATCTCTTAATTCCTTCACTTCAGGTACACACAACCTCTTTCCATACTTAATAAACCCATTCTCAAAAATATGAAACTATTTAAACTTGCTCTGGAATATCTATTCTTTAATGTTCTTTAGGTATGGATCAAAAACTTGACTATCTTTAATTCTATCCCTTAGATGATTCTAAATCCATATTGGGTAACTATCTTTTCTTATTCCAGACTTCTATCAAGTCATCTTTGATTCTCACATGTCAACATCCTCTCATGAATCTTAAGCCTTTCTTACTTTCATTTCTAAAAGCATATCATTCTAGTTCCTATCAATTCCTTTTAACTAGCCCATTCGTTCTAAGAAGACTTTTCTCAACAATTATTCATACATGAATTTTCAATTCAACATAATTCACATCCTAGATACTATAATCAATTTAGCATGGTATAAACCTTTAACACAGATATCTTAATAACTTACATTATTTTTGGACATGATTATCAGAATATTCTCCATATTTCCAAATTAAGAGTTCAACGATTAATTTAAATCCTAGTTCCCTTATTTTATTTTTCAAGAACTTTAACACCACTAATTCTCTTGATTACATTCGTCAAAGCACCATAAGGCTATCATCCGTCTATTCCTTTCAAACTTTTCATTACTTTAACCTATTAACCACTTAAACATCATAATAACTAAGTTTCAAAAGAATAAATTTAACTTTTCTTATAATGAGGGAAAAGAACTTTGCATTTAATGTCAAACATTAATAAACAAAAATACAGTAGAACAGACGAAAAACATAATAGAAAACGGTGCCAAAATATAAAGTCAAAAATCTGAACAAAGCATTAAAAGAAAATTAAAATTGGTGGCCATAATTTTTGAAAATATGTAAACAAAATCTAGCTATTATTTTGGCAAAAATCGGTGGCTATAAGGTTTGAATATATGTGCCAAAATCTACTTTAAAGCTGTTGATATTTGGTGAAAAAATAGCACATGAAAAAAAAACATTTATGTACTTATAAAAGTCTGTGAAAATAAAAAAAATATGTAGTTAACTGGTAGGATGCAGTTGATTGCTTCAAAATAGATGTAATCAATCAACTGTAAAATAACTAGTCAAAATTAAAATTTCTCAAAATAGCTAGTCGACTTAATAATACTGATTGTCGACTGGCAAAATATTGGGAAAACAAAATAAATCATTTGATTGTCCCTCTTCAACAACTAACTAGTTTGCATCTTCATTCATTCTTTCTTTCTTTTTTCTCTTTTTTTACAATTACACCTATCACCTAAAACTTCCCTTAAAGAATCAAGACATCAATGCTTCATCAAGGACAACAAGGAAAAGACAAATTTCTGATCATATCTTAACCTTATTCTCTTTATATGCCTAATATGAGCGACTATAACAACTACGGTATATATACATGCTTGCCATCATTTTTGAAACTTTCACTCAATTTAGCTTATATCCACCAATCACTCATATAGTTGTTCTAATTATTCAGCCTATTCGCATATCTATAATAAGTATGGCCTTCTCTGAGTTCTATAAATGCACACGTTAATATCTTTACTTTCATACTCAAAGTTAAAGTGTGTGCAGCTATGGAGGGAATCACATTTCGTCAGTTTTGAAATATTTGTGGTTCTTGTCTTGGAAAAGAAGGAGAGTATGTGAAAGCAGCACAAAATCTGGGTATGGTACCGGCTAGGAGAAAAATTCATTTAGTCTATGGTGGAGGTAACCATTGGTTAAGGGGGTGTGTATCTATAGCTGTACATGTAGGAGGATGTCAAGTTCTAGGTATTATTCCTACAGCTCTAGTTACATCAAACATCATAGGGAAGACAATTGGGGAAGAATTTAGAGTAGCTTCCATGCAAGAGCCTATGGCAAGAATGATGAACAATGTTGATGCCTTCATTCCCTTACAAGGGGGTTTTGGTACTTTAGAGGAGATTTTCCAAAGTCTCTTGGGCACAACTGAATATGCATCACAAACTGATAGTTTTGTTAAATGTTAACCATTTTTTTTATTGTCTGTTGTCTTTTCTTAATCAAATTGTGGAACAAAGATTTATCTCACACTCAGCACAACGAATTCTCATTTTGGCTTCAAATGCTAAGGAGTTGATCGATGCTTTACAAGCATATGTTCATGTTCCTGATCCAATTACAGCTCAAATAGAATGGACAACAAACAACCACAGAAAGCGTAAATTGGACTTGGATCTTCATCTGTAACTATAATAGGACATGACTATTGTTGTACTACTTCTAATTTCTTAGGGTCAACTTGGATACCATCCTTACCAACCATACTCCCTTAGAGTTGGTAAAACTATATTTAAATATTGCTTATAATCCTTTGTACTCTCGAAAAATATTAGTATTACGTTAATAAATGCATAAATAAATTGATCCAGGTATGGTTTAATTACTATTTATCAAGTCTATAAATGCAGCTAGGCATTTGTCAAACTAAATGACACCACCAAGAACTCATAATGCTCATAACATGTCCTAAAAGAAATTTTTTAAATATCCTCTTCCCTTATCCTTAATTGATGATATCTAAATCTCAAATCAATTTAATTTTTGAAAAAACTTGAGCACCCAATAGCTGATTAAAAAGATAATCTACATGGGGTAATGAGTATTTATTCCAACACACAGTTAATTCCTAGAACTACCTCTCTGATACCACCAAATGTAACACTTACTTACTAGCGTCATTTTTCATATATCTATATTCAGAGGAGTTAACCTTGGGAATCTTGTTGCTCTCTTCTTGTTGAATTACTTGAAATGTGATAGTATAGATATAAAAAGATGATATGACAATCTCAATAGCTAGCAAATTTTAAGAAAAATAGTACACATTCCATTCTTTAAAACATCTCAATTTATTTCACTGAAACATAAGCATTGACCATACATACATATATCATCTTGGTCACACTAGGGATCCATAACATGTTGGTCTACTTACCCAATGCAGCCCCATACTTGCAAAGGGTTATGCATTTCCTATTATTGGCCACTACGTGGGGGAATTAGGGCTTACTTGGCACACTTTAGGCACCCCTTAATTTCCTAGAATGCATAAATAACATATCTTTAGACCATCATTCATCTTAGCATAAAAGTCAGGCAACCAGTGAAATTGATAAATTCAAGTTTATAAACATAAAGAGTGTTTTAAGGAAAAGCTAGCTACCTCAATTCCAATACAATCACTTCCTTTCCAAGGCTGCCAAGGTTACAACTAGCAACTCAAATTAAAACATACAAGAGCTCTTGGTTAATGCATGCATACTAGTACCTAAAGTCATAAATCTCTAGTTTAAGAGCTTCTGCTTCTCAAAACAAAACTGATTTTGATGAGAATTGGGGTTAATATTAAATATGACAAAAGTCATCTAAAAATTATAAAATTTTGTATAAAGATATCTCTAGATGTTTATTTTAGTTTTTAATTCTTTCATTCCTTAACTCTTCTATTAGACCCCAAAAACTACCTCCATACCCAGAACAGTGCAAATTAGTTTCGGTTCTATTTCCATTCCGTTTTGCATTCTTTTGGATTAGTAAAACTTCTTAAAATTCATGATATTTTATATGAAACATCTTAGATATGTTTTATAATCACCAAAAGAATTCCAAGTAAAAACTAAATCATTTTACCCCTCGAATAACCCAAGTCTTAAAGCTGTCCCCTGTTATGGCCTGTTCTGCCTCATTTTCTGTCCTACCTAAGTTCTACATTTTATTCTATGCCTTAACCTACCCATAATTTTCTATAATTTGGTGTGGTCCTTAATTAGGAACCTTATAACTTGTAATAAAATTTTCATACTAAAATTCAACATCTAATCCTTTCAATATTTTATATTTCCATCAACAGTCTAAGCTATCCAGCAAATTGTTCACAACAAAGTTTTAATTGCAAAAGTCCTAGTTGTAGGTTCTCAGAAATCACGAAAATTTTCAGAATTGATTATGAACATATTAATACTCATATCACCAAAAATTAGAGAATTTAAAGGCCATTTACTAAGTTTACTAAGCCAATATTTTTAGGTACTAAAAGGTTTCTATTTTCTCAACCTAACCCTTCTATGCTCTATGACCTTTACTCACTAATCAGACCCTAACTCACTCATATGGACTCGAAATTGTATGATTCCAGTGTCTATGTAACCATGATAAATATATCTACAACGTTCATGTTAACAATGTCTTCATATTCCTTATGGAGTAGTCCCAAAAATTTGAAAACAGAAGCTATTCTTCATCAGCCTGAATTCCAGTCCCGATTCTGACCTCTCATCACTACCTGGAGTATCACTTTACATCCTATTTATGTGATTCCAAATGCTATGGAAAGCTAAGACATAGGTCTATAACTTCTATTTTGAACATGTTTTCATATGTTAGACAAACAATCGTCCGTGTAGGGCCAAAATTTAACCTAATAAACTCTAAACCAGATTTTTATAAGAAGCCAAACTTACCTTGTGTAAACCCACTTCTATGGCTCTCAATTTGCAACTTACTATCCCTCTTGGTTTTCTTTGCAACTCAGCCATGTTTCTTGCACCAAATATGGGGTGAGAAAGGCTTCACATCTCAGCACTCACTCTCACTTTCACTGCCTTATGGTGAAGGAAGGAAAGAAGAATTCTCTCAATTTTTAGGCATTTCCTCTCTCAAATTTCTGGTTATTCTCTCTCTCTCTTTCTCTCTTCATTTCTTTCTATCTTAGACTCCCTCTTGTCAATGGTATTTATAGAGCAAAGAAACAATTAAAACAAAATTAGGAAGGTGCATGGTTTCTTTCCCTCTTGTCATGGCTTGTAGAAACAAAATAAGGAAGGTGCATGGTTTCTTCCTTTCTTGTCATGGTTTGTAGAAACAAAATAAGGAAGGTGCATGGTTTCTTTCTCTCTTGTCATGGTTTGTAGAAACAAAATGAGGAAGGTGCATGGTGGCTGCAAGGTAGCATCCTTTGATGGTGCTACTTGGCAGTTCCTTAGTTGGTTTTTCTTGCCTAAATTTACTGCTAATCCTAGATTAATAATGTCCTAAAAATGTATTTGTATCCTTCCCCCATCCATTATAATCCTAAGAATTTTATTTGTATGATTCATGATTAATTGTATGTCACATATATATATATATATATATATATATATATATATATATATTAAATACCTTATTATTCTATAACTAAGTAATTTAATTCTTGGTCATATATATATCTTTTGCTTTTTCTTAGATTTTTCTAACATTATTAAAGACTTAGGATGTTACAGCACTTTTGCTAATTCTACTAATACAAGGGTGATAAGGGACAAAAATCGTGAAACTGAGGTTGGTGTGGTATGAACCTTTTCTCACACTTTTTGACATAAGTCCCTCATATGATCTACTATTGAATTGAATAAAGTGGATATGGAAATATAAAAGAAAGGACTACAACTTTCATGTTAGACGTTTTTCAAAATATTGAACATATCCTGGCTTCGTATCCCCAAGTATTTGTGTTGTGGCACTAGACGCATCCAGCGTAGCAATAGTAGAAGTTAGCATCATGATGCCAACCACATCTAGCATTGCGACGGTGGAAGTTGGTGTCACGACGTTGGTACAATTTTACGGGAGTTGGACCCTTCTTTGCCAGATGTTCCTATCTCCTTCTATATGATTTTTCACCCAGCTACTTTCAAATCCTCATATCTTGAGCTACAGACCTTCGATTGATGAACTATTTGGACCGTTGGACTTGTGGTGATGAAAACATCAAAACCCACTAATTGGTTTTGCTAGAAAATTGTTGGAATCTAGCCAAAGCACCTTGAATAGTAGCTACATGGCGAGTTTTCATGGGTATGCTTAAAAGCTCTTCTTTTTCTAAATTTATTGCCATAAATAGCCTTAGAAATGGATAATATGGTAGAGATTGAAGTTTTCTAGCTATGAAAAACTTTTGGCCATCATGAACAGTGTTTTAGGCCGTTGTAAATAGTATTTTTCGGCAAGTGAATAGTACTCATGATCTGAGCTTGTTTACTAGGTGTTCAAGCACTCTAGAATCATTTTTAGGATCGTTTTACCCAATTTGACTCTGGAAGTTGTCATAGGCTTTGCCCTACATTCGAGCTCAAAGCTTTATGAGTAGATAATATATATTGTACCATGATTTCAATACCATTTCAATTTCTAAGCTATATTTTGTGTAAATGTACATTGTGGATTAAAATTTATGTGGTTGATATTTAACTTTTGCATGTATGTTAATACAAACTGGCTAATATTTTCATTATGAAATCGTAGGATGCAAGACAAGCATTATTTGAAATTGTACCGAAATGGTTTAACTTTGAATTTGGTATTGTGTTAGATTGTTGAAGTGTTTTATAGCTAAATTGTATCATTTGCTAAGAGATATGGACCTTGGAGTTGATTATACCTTTGAGGCATAGAATTTGATAGAAAATGGATCATGATAATGGTTTCCTAAGAGATGTATGTTCATAATGCTGCTTGGGAGATGTATGTATATATTGCTTATTAGGAGATGATTGTGCATGGCACAAACTTTAATTCTTCCTACTGAGAACTTGAAGTGTTCAAATGATTTTTGAAAATAAGGTTTCATGAAATCATATTTTGATTTTATTGTACTGTGCTTTTGATAGATTTTGAGATATTATTTTATTGATACGAGGTTGAGTTTTTTGTAATGAGGCTCATAAAGTGGCCTATTGAAAATATTCAGAAACTTATGTTCAAATTTGAATAACTTGTTCATAGAAAGAAGGATTACAAGAAATGTCTTTATTCTTATTTTTTCCTTATGAATAATGTTTTCTAGATTATTTTTCTAGGGAGGAATATTTTCATAAACACTGTTTGTTAGCAGTAGTAGATGCTAGCCTTCGTGCACCTTGTAACCCTAGCTAGGGAGGGTGTTGTTATCCACGGATGATGGTTAACACACTTGATTTGATTGATATGGAAAGAAGTAACCATAGTTCCTCTTGTTATATATGAGAAATACAAGTATGATGCCTTAAAAGATGGTGATTTAGCCACAGACTATGTGTCTGTATCGTATTGTTGATTCTCCCTTGATGGACTGTGTCCTATTGATTTGGTTCTAATTAAGGGTCCTCCCAAAAGTTATGATTTTAAAAGTTAAATGGTTTATTCTTGATTCACTGCTTATGTTTTAACTATCCTGCATACTTATATATCATAGTTGAACCATGATATTTAACTGAGTTAGCTTAATGTGTTTTCCATACATTCATAAATTTAAATATTTTGTTAAGGCTTTGGCTGTTGGTTTTGGTTATTGTTGTTCTGAAATCTTTGATAGTAGTTTATTTTCTTGTTAATAACCATGGGACATGAGATGGTTGGCTTTTAGTTTTGATATTAAGCATATGCTTGAGGTTGGCCTAAGGTGTGTTATATATGATTAGAGGTCATAAGTTTTCTAAATTGATAGATGCCGAAAAATTGAGTTAGTAATAAGTCCTTTTGGAAATTATAAGTTAGTGGTTCTGAGTTTATCTATTTTTTTGTGGAAATTATAATATGTTGGTAAAAGAGTTGTTTAAGTATTTAGTTATAGTATTTGATCCTTGCAACAAAAGGAAACGTGTTTTAAATTTAAGTTGTGTTAAGCTACCTTGAATTAATTTATTCTGACTAGTTTAACTATGAAATTATAGAGATGATTTATTTTTTTAGCTACTCTATTCTTATCCTTCTATGTTTTTGTTATTTCAATAAAATTCTCCCTTCTTTATTAATGAAAGGTTATGATGATGATTTTTCTGCCATAGATTTCTATTAGATTTTCTATAAATTTATATGTTTATCATTGATTACTTTTGTTTTAGTGAAATTCTTCTTAGGATTTTTGAACCTTTGTTTTTATTGGAGAAAAACTAATGCTTCTACCGATTTGATATATTTTAAATTTACCTTTTGGTTCTGACTACTATTCTAAGATTTTCTAACTATTTGAAATTTTGTTTTGTCTAAAATTATCATTGAAATTCATAGCTTAAACACAATTTCTTCCACAAACTATACTTTGAGCAAAATAAAAGTATTTGGTTTATGTTTTATATTACCTTTTCCTTTTAAAGACAAAATAGTGCTTAAAAAAGATAATGTGTTATTTTTCTTTTCTCCTTTTAATGAGATTTACAAATAAAAATATGCTTATTCTTTGATTTTTCTCTTCATTTTTGGAGTATGATTTGTTAAAGCATTTTAAATCTTCAATTTGTTGTTCTTTTATTTAAATTTCTTTAATTAATATGGTCACAATATTTTTGATACAGTTGAACGGTATGTATAGTTATATGCTTTAAGCATGGTTTGACTTTTCGGAATCATGTACTTGTTAAACCTGGCAATGGGTTAGCAAATCTTGTTTAGCATTTTTTATTATAGGACTGTTATGTATATTTGAATACTAAGCTTTGTTTTAAAGTGTGTGCTTTTATAGAAATTTGTTTTACAGCTCATCTTGATCCTCTATAGTATATGCTATCTATACACTGAGCCGCAAGACTCACTCCCTTTAAATGTTTTCAAATAAGTTAGACCCAAGGACATGTGCCGTAATAGTAGGATATCCTGGATGAGCCCAATTTGTCCTGATGGGCTTAATTTCTTACTTTATCATGTATTTATACTCTAGAGTTGCACCATACTACCACAGGCAGGATCCCCACTTCCTATGCTTGATAGTTGTAACATCGCTAATATCGTCTCTTTTATTAATAAAGGTATATAAATATTTAATTAAGGAAATAAAATCAATTAAACAATTATTTTAGATATCCAAGGAAATATAAACCTTAAAAATTCTTCACCATATGTGTATGTATAGAAAATGTTTCTAACATTAAGGGAATAAGTAAAGAGAGAAAACCTAATAGGAAAAATTAGAAATAACAAACTAAAAAAAGTTGAAATTCTTATGTAAAGAAGATAAATTTTTGGGAAGTAAGGGAATGTCTTAAAATTTCAAGAAGATTGGATTAGGGTAATTTTTCTTAATTCAAGAGCTAGAGTTACTAAGTTTAACATCTCTAACCATACATTGGGCATTCACCTATAGACACTTAATATAGAGTTTTTCCACTTCACATGAGTTTCTAGCAAGCCAGTTAGATAGCCCAAGCAAGAAATAAAACATAGATTTGAACTAGGATATAGAAGTTAGACCGATAGCCCAAAAATCATTAAAATGTGACCAAGCCATCGATGAAAGGTAGAATTTCAACCAACGAAAACGAAATGGACTAGAATCAGCCCAAATCCAAGAGGGAAAAATAATTAGGTCACATGGCATTAGGACAAAACATCTATATCCTACATTTATAATTTCAACAAGTAGGTAATAATACATGGCATTAGGACAAAACAACTATATCTTACATTCATAATTTCAACAAGTAGGTAATAATACATGGCATTAGGATAAAACATGCTTATCCTACATAAATAATTTCAACCAACTAAGGGAGACTCAAGAGCTAAAAATTTGCCACCTAGAAAAGCAAACCTATCATACTTGTGTGAGACAAAAGAAAAAGGAAATAAATATCTAAATCAAAGGGACCTTGTCCCTTGTCTTAAGAACATTTTATCATGATTTTCAAAATACAAATCTCTTTTTGCTATGAATATCTTGACTAAGGGAGAGGAACACAAGAACATGAGTTGTCTTTCCCCAAAAAATAACCAAGTGCATCCTAATTGTGATAAGGTAGACTCATAATTATGAAATGTGAACAACTTGATAGTTTATTTAAGCAAAACCCACCCTTATAACATTATAATTTCATCTAAGTAAGGGAGAGAAAAAATAGAAGTAAGGTAGAGTGAGGAAAGGAGAGAAAGAGAGGAGAAGAAAGGAAGGAAGAAGAAGGAGAAGTCTAGAGGACTAAGTACTCAAGGTAAATTAGCTTAATCTACACTGGAATCCATTTTTTCTTCATCCTTGGAGTTCAAAAACTCACACTCCTTCTCTTATTTAAGCTGCTAGAAATTCTAAGGGAAGGGAGGAATCTTGCTACTTCCTTCAAGAGGAAACAAAAAAAAAAAAGAAATCACTAAGTGAACTAGCGAGATCTTTAGGTAGGTTTAACAATATCTCTTTTTGAAGAAAAGCTTTGAAATTTGTAACATTTATATGGGATTTTGATCTTAGAACTTTGATGATTGGTCATGGATGTTGCTATATCATGTTACAGTTTGATCTTGCATGTTATGGATGCTTTGAATACTTCTGTTGGTATGGAAAGTTCTGCATAGATATGGATATGGGTGGCAAAAATTTAGGGCTTTATGCTGCTATTATGTATATTTGAATATGGTAAAAATAGATGGAAGATGGTTAGGTTGGTAAATTAAGTATGGCCTTAAACAACTAGGAGAAAACCATGAGAAATTTCTTTTAGAAACACCCTTAGTGATGCATGATTTGATTATGTTTTTCTTTTAAAGTAGATGATGGAATATGTTAAATTAAGTAAGAAATATAATTAAATGTTGAGATGAGTAATTCTATGGTTAGGTGGAAATTTGGAAGAAAAATAGAAGATGAATTAATAAAAGGATAAACTAGAACTTTAGGAAAGTCTAGGCTAAGAAAACTGGATTTTTTTGTAACTAGGGAAGCTTCTATTTTGTAAATTTTGGGAAGAATCTTTTAGGAATTAAAAGAAATGGTTAACATAAATAATGTAGATATATGTCTTATAGATGTTTTTCCACTGGAATCACCCGTTTTGAAGTTCAAATGACGGAGTTATGGTTCGTTTAGTAAGCAGTGGTCAGAAAATGGTTAACCAGGGAAGAATTTGTTATGTAAGCTTCTGTGTTTGAATTTTTGGGAAAAATCTATAGGGAACTAAAATAAATTGTTAACATGAAACGCACACACACACAGATATATATATACACATATATATATATATATATATATATATATATATATACACATATATATACATATATATACACATATATATACATATATATACACATATATATACATATATACATATATATATATATATACATATATACATATATATATATATATACATATATATATGTCTCAAGAATTTTTATCCACTGGAATCATTCAATTTAGAATCCATATTAGGAAGATATAGCTAGATTAGCAAGCAGCATGAAACGCACACACACACAGATATATATATATACACACATATATATATATATACACACACATATATATATATATATATATACATATACATATATATATATACATATATACATATACATATATATATATACATATATACATATACATATATATATATACATATATATATATATATATATATATATATATATATATATATATGTCTCAAGAATTTTTATCCACTGGAATCATTCAATTTAGAATCCATATTAGGAAGATATAGCTAGATTAGCAAGCAGTGGTCGGAAACTAGCTAACCAGGGAAGAATTTGTTACGTATTCTTCTGTGTTTGAATTTATGGGCAAAATTTGTAGGGAATTAAAGAAAATTGTTAATATAATAAATATAGATATATGTCTCATGGATCTATAGGCTCTAAAATCACTTAATTTGCAGTCCATATGAGGCAGATATGGCTAATTAATTAGTAGAGGTCAAAATAAGTCTAGAATCTAGGGTTGTAAATGTAAGCGTTTTTGTTTTCAATTTTCTAGGAATAATTCATAAAGAATATGAAGAAATGATAAACATGAAAGTTGTAGATAATTGTCTTATCTTTTTAGAAGCTTTGGAATAACCTCAATTAGAGTTCATATGAGGGTAATATAGTTGAATAAATTAGGAAAGGTCACAGAACACGGCCAGGCTGTGTTCTGGGTTGCTTTAACATAGGTAAGCAGTGTTCAAGGCTATGTTTGAGTATGTTTGAAGTATTTTTTTAAGCATGGTCGTGTCTTAAAACATGTCCATGCTGTGTTGGGAGCTGGTAAAGCTTATTTTTAACATTTTTCTACTTTAAATGAACCTCATTAACTATAGGGTAATATTAGAAACCAGATTGGAGAAAAATGCCCTATAAAATTTGTGAGAACATGTGTTGAAAATGATATAAGTAGGAGAAAAGTAACTAGAGGTCAAGCATAATAAAAAATAAAAGAAAACAATATTTAAAAAATAGAATCTTATAAATGGAAATAATAAATAACTACTGTATGCCCTAGCCATTGCTATTGCATGAACTCTTTACCATCTTAAGTGTGTAACCTTGACATAGAATTATTTTATAAAGTGATAATAAAAAATGGTTATGATTATGACATGATTGCATTTTACCAATGATTTTTGGTAATGATTATGCTTTGATGATAAATTATAGCATGTGAGTATAATGAACATACTTGTTATTGAAATCATATTTTTTGCTATTAATGTGAAAAGAAAAGAGATGAACACGGTCACATGGCGGTCTATGTAGTGCACCAGTAGGGGACGCCCTATTCACAGCTATAATTATGTTAATGAGAAAAAAAAAGAGAAAGTGTGCCATGTCAGACGAAGCGAGAAAAGTCCAATCCGGAGAAAAGAAAGTGCTCACCCAGACCTGGGTAGATTCTTGTGAAAATAAGTTAATAGCCTTCATATGATATTCTGAAAATAGTTATTCATGTCGTACATGACATTACTGTACAATTTTCATGTGCATAGATAAATTTCATTCATGTGACCTAAGATATTTGTTGTAGCTTATATAGATAAACATGACATGATGAGCTATATTGATGATAATTATGATTTATTGTTGAACCTACTGGGATTTAATTCTTACTATATTTTCATATCATGTTTAGAAGACTAAATATGCAGATATTCTTTATGATCGGCTTTTAGCGTACGTTCAGTTGAGTTGACTATGATCTCAGTGAAGGTGTAACCATCCGCACCCGTATTTCTAGAATTGGTCAATATAGATGAATAAGATGTAGACATGTATGTGTTTGATTTTTGAACGGATGTTTTTAATTAATGATGTGTATCTGAACCCAGAATTGTATTAGCATTAATGGTATACCATAAACCTTAATTATGATTGGTTAATTTAATTGAATATTATTATGAGTTAAATAGTTTGAAGTATAGAGGTAATGAATTCGTTGAATTATATATATATATATATATATATATATATATATATATATATATATATATATATATATAAGTATATATGTAAAAAAAATAGAGTTATTACAAAATTGGTATCAGAGCAGGTCGATCCTAGATGGCCAGTGGGTAGATGGTTATCTGAGTCGAACTTATAGTGTCTTAAGTATGTTGTGGTTGTGCTGTGTAGGGGATTAGTGATTTCATATAGGTAAGAAATTACTAGTGTTTCCTATCTATATGCCGAGGTGGTGTTATGACTGCTACTAAATATTTTTGAAACTAACTATTGAGCTTGATCACCTCAATAACAGCATAACTTTGTTTTTGCCATAGTAGGAAATGACACCACCAAGGAGAAATCCAGCAAACAATGCGGAGGAAACCCTGCACAACCTAGCCACAGCAATTCGAGACCAAGTCACGACCACTAACCAAATTTTACAATACCTCCAGAATGTTAATAACTCGAATGGTAAGAATGGTGCTAATAACCAGATGGCAGGGAATGATAACGGCATATCCGAGTTCTTAAGGAATAAACCACCTTCTTTTCAAGGCAACTTTGACCTGACTGTAGCAGAAAGTTGCATAAGGGAGCTGGAGAAACTCTTTGAAGTTATGGGCTGTACTGAGAAGCGGCAAGTTATCTTCGCTGCATATATGTTGAAAGATGAAGTAGAATACTAGTGGCGTGGAGCTAGAGAACTTTTAGCTCACCAGGGAAGGCAAATCACCTAGCAGGTGTTCAAAGACACCTTTTTGGAAAAGTACTTCCCAAGTACTGTGCGGGTGGAAAAGGAAATCGAATTTCTCTAACTCAGGCAAGGCAGCATGACCATAGACCAATACATCGCAAGGTTTGAAGAGTTTTCTAAGTTCTCCTCTTACCTACGATTTAACCTTGATGAAGCTTGGAAGGCTGTTAAATTTGAAGCGGGACTTAACCCGGAGATAAGGAATTTTGTTGTAGCTATAGAGATCAAGGAGTTTATACCTCTGATAAATAAATGCAAACTCTTGGAGAAGAGCTTGAGGGCAGTGGAGGATGAGAAACAAAGACAAAACTTCAGGAAAAAGAACAGACCACAAAAGTCTAGCAAAAATGTTAGAGGAAAAGGATAGGATATTGGTAAGAGGCCAATGACTATGAGTCCCTGACCCTTCCAACAAAACTTTTCCATAGTCAAGTGTACTAAATGCAGACGTATGCATGGTAACCAGCCATGCTACATAGGACCAGATGTTTGCATCAAATGCGGACATTACGGAAATTTTGCAAAGAATTGCCCACAAAATGTAGGGAAGCAACTGGAATAGAGGCCTTATGTGAAAGGAAGGGTTTTCACCCTGAGCGGATAAGAGGCAGCTCAATCCTCCGAAAAGATTCAAAGTACATGCTACATCTATGGATTTTCTCTTATGGTGTTGTTTGACTCTGATGCTAGTCATTCATTTATATCAGAAGAATGTAATAGGGAGCTTCAGTATCCTATTTTTGAAATTGCCTATGAACTATCTGTAGTAACCCCCACGAGGGAAAGGGTCTTAACTTCCTCTGTATGTAAAGACTGTCACGTCACCATCCAGGAGAAAATATTTTTTGTAGACTTTGTTTGTCTACCTTTAAGAGGTATTGATGTCATTCTAGGGTTAGGTTGGATGTCTAGAAATTAGGTCTTGCTAAATTATTGCACCAAAACCATTGAATTTCTACCTCCTACTCCATAAGAGGATATGCAAATATTGATTTTAAATGACAATCAAGTCAATAGAGAGTTAATGAGTGGAGTACTTGGTTACATTCTCTTATGTTTATCAAACCTAGAAGTCGAACCGAATTATAATGAAATTCCAATAACTAATGAGTTTCCTAAAGTATTTCCACCAGATATGCTAGGCTTACCACCCGAGAGATAAAGATAGAGTTCTTTATTGATCTCTTACCCAGAATAGGGCATATCTCTATTGCACCTTATAGAATGGCCTTGAAGGAATAACAAGAACTCAAGAAATAGTTGGAGGAATTTTTAGACAAACAATTCATTAGACTGAGTGTATCACCTTGTGGAGCTCTTGTTTTGTTTGTTAAGAAGAAATATGCAAGCTTAAGACTATGCATAGATTACAGACAGCTAAATAAGGTGACTATAAAAAAAAGTATCCTCTTCCTAGGATAGATGATTTATTGGATAAACTAAATGGAGCCTCCATCTTTTCTAAAATTGACTTGGGTTTGGTCGGATACTATAGAAGGTTTATACAAAACTTCTCTCGTATAGCCTTGCCATTAACTAAATTAAGCAGGAAGGGAAGTCCTTTTAAATGGACTGATCAATGTGAAGCTAGTTTCCAGGAGTTTAAGACAATGTTGACCACTCCTCCTATTTTAATTATTCCAGACCCTTTAGGACATTTTGAAGTGTATAGTAACACTTCAAAGAAAGGGCTAAGGTGTGTACTAATGCAAGACAAGAGAGCAGTTGCTTACGGCTCTAGGCAACTAAGACCCCATAAAGGAAATTATCCAACCCATGATCTTGAATTGGCAGCAGTGGTGTTTGCCTTAAAGATTTGGCGACACTATTTGTACGGGGCAACATTTGAAGTATATTGTGACCATAAAAAGTCTTAAGTACCTTTTTGATCAGAAGGAGTTAAATATGAGGCAACGAAGATGGGTGGAATTTCTCAATGATTACAAGTTTGAGATAAAGTATCATCCAAGAAAGGTGAATGTTGTAGTTGATTTCTTAAGTCAAAAATCTCTACACATAGGTCAGATGATGGTGTATGTAATGCAGATGCTAGAGGAGTTTCAAAATTTGAAGCTGATCAATACTCTTACCCCAAAAAAGTTAATCATCAATGGGTTATGTATAGAGTGTGAACTTTGATCCAAGATCAAAGAAGTTTAAGCTCACAACCAATACTTACAGTATCATAAAGAACAAGATGATTTTTCTATCACGAAAGATGGAGTAATCATATATCAAGGAATGGTTTATGTCCCTCAAAAACAAGAGTTGAGGACTAATATCGTACAAGAGGAACATTAGAGTAAGTACACAGTCCATCCTGGATCCACTAACATGTATCAAGATTTAAAGAAGATGTATTGGTGGCCAGGGATGAAAAAGAACATTGCTGAGCTTGTGGCAAAATGTTTAATTTGTCAGCAGGTGAAGGTAGAGAATCAAAAGCCAGCGGAATTTCTACAATCTCTTGAGATCCCTAAACGGAAATAAGATAATATTTCGATGGACTTTGTGGTGGGCTTACCTAAGACTTCAATTGGACATGACTCTATCTGAGTAATAGTTGACAGATTAACCAAATCTGCTCACTTTTTGTTCATAAATTATAACTACTCACTGGACAAATTGGCCCAGTTGTACATCTAGAAAAAAGTTAGACTACATGGAATTCCCTTAAATATCATTTTTGATAGAGATCCGAGATTCACATCGAGGTTTTGGAAGGCGTTGCAGGAAGCTTTTGGAACCCAATTGCGGTTCAGTACTACTTACCATCCTCAGACTAACGAGCAGATAGAATGGACCATTCAAACCCTATAAGATATGTTAATGGCCTGTGTGATAGAGGAAGGTAAAGAATGGGATAAGTACCTACCTTTAGTGGAATTTACTTATAATAATAGCTATCACTCTAGTATTAAAATGGCCACTTATGAAGTTTTATATGGTAGAAAGTGTCGATCTCCACTATGTTGGTTTGAGGTAGGAGAAAAGAACTTGTTGGGTTCTGATCTAGTTCAACAAAACGCTGAACAAATTAGAATGATACGAGACAAAAAAATTACAGCTCAGAGTCGTCAAAAGAGTTACTATAATAAGAGACATAGACCTCTGGAGTTTGAGGAAGGAGACCATGTATTTTAGAAATGTTTTCCGTCTACTGGAGTTGGTAGATCTCTCAAAATTAGAAAGCTAAGTCTACAATTTTTAGGACCCAACCAAATTTTGAAGAAAGTGGAGACATCATCATATCAAGTTGCCCTCCCACCTAATTTTTCCAACCTGCATAATGTTTTCCATGTATCACAGCTGTAAAAGTATCTTCTAAATTTTTAACATGTAATACAAGATGAACCAATCCAAATAAATGAGAACATGGCATACTAGCTAGTACCAGCATCCATATTGGACACCGACGCAAAGCAATTTAAAAACAAAACAATTCCCCTAGTTAACGTGTTATGGGAAGGTTTCACTTCGGAAGAAGTAACTTAGGAGTTGGAAGAAGTCATGAGGAAGAAATATCCACAATTGTTCTTATTAGGTAATTTTTGAAATTTTAAGGACAAAATTTCTTTTAAGGGGAGATAAATGGAACATCCCTAATTTCGTCTCATTTATTAATAAAGAAACATAAATATTTAATTAAAGAAATAAAATCTATTAAACAATTTTTTTAGATATCTAAGGAAATATAAGCCTTAGAAATTCTTCATCTTATATGGATGCATAGAAAATGGTTCTAACATCAAGGGAATAAGTAAAGAGAGAAAACCTAATAGGAAAAATTAGATATAACATACTAAAAAGAGGCAGAATTCTTGTATAAGGAAGATAAACTTTTTAGAAGTAAGTGAAGGTCTTAAAATTTCAAGATTGGATTAGGTAATTTTTCCTAATTCAAGAGCCAGATAACATCTCTAACCATACATTAGGCCTTCACCTATAGACACTTCATATAAAGTTTTTCCACTTCACATGAGGTTCTAGCAAGCCAATTGGAGAAAGTATCATCCCAGAAAGGCGAATGTTGTAGCAGATGCCTTGAGTCAAAAATCTCTGCACATGGGTCAGATGATGGTATATAAGATGCAGATGCTAGAGGAATTTTGAAATTTGAAGCTAGACACAACTCTTACTCCAAAGAAACTAGTCATTAATGGTTTAAGTATAGGGTGTGACCTTAGAGCTTAGATCAAAGAGGCTCAAGCTCACGACCAATACTTACAGGATCATAAAGACCAAGGTAATTTTTCTGTCATGGAAGATGGAGCAATCATGTATTTGGAAAGGATTTGTGTCCCTCAAGAACGAGAGTTGAGGACTAAGATCCTGCAGGAAGCGCATCAGAGTAAATTCACAGTCCATCCTGGATGTACTAAAATGTACCAAGATTTCAAGAGGATCTATTGGTGGCCAGGGATGAAAAAGGACATTGCTGAGTTTATGGCGAAATGTCTCATTTGTCAAAAGGTGAAGGTGGAGCATCAAAAGCCAACGAGATTTCTACAACCTCTTAAGATCCCTAAATGGAAATGGGACAGTATCTCAATGGACTTTGTTGTGGGATTACCTAAGACTTCAGTGGAACATGACTATATCTGGGTAATAGTTGACAGATTAACCAAATCTGCTCAATTTTTGTCCATAAAAATTAACTATTCACTGGATAAATTAGCCCAATTGTACATTCAGGAAATAGTTCAACTGCATAGAATTCACTTAAATATCGTTTCTGATAGAGATCCGAGGTTCACATTGAGGTTTTGGAAGACATTGCAGGAAGACTTTGGTACTCAGTTGCGGTTCAGTACTGCCTACCGCCCTCAGACTGACGGGCAGATAGAACGAACCATTCAAACCCTAGAAGATATGTTAAGGGCCTGTGTGATAGAGCAAGGTAAAGGATGGGATAAGTACCTACCTTTAGTAGAGTTTACTTATAATAATAGTTATCACTCCAGTATTAAGATGGCCACCTACGAAGCTTTATACGGTAGGAAGTGCCAATCTCCACTATGTTGGTTTGAGGTAGGAGAAAAGAACTTGCTGGGTCCTGATTTAGTTCAACAAACCACTGAACAAATCAGGATGATACGAGATAAACTAGTCACAGCTCAAAGTCGGCAAAAGAGTTACTATGATAAGAGACATAGACCTCTGGAGTTTGAGGAAGGGGACCATGTATTTCTAAAACTTTCTCCAACCACTGAAGCTGGTAGGTCTCTCAAGACCAAAAAGCTAAATCTGCAATTTTTTAGGACCCTACCAAATTCTGAAGAAAGTACGGACGTCAGCATATCAAGTTGCTCTCCCACCTAATTTTTCCAACTTGTATAATGTTTTCCATGTATCACAGCTCTGAAAGTATCTTCCAGACTCCTCACATGTGATACGAGATAAACCAATCCAAATAAAGGAGAACATGACATACCAGCTAGTACCAGCAACTATATTGGACACTGACGTGAACCAATTGCGGAACAAAACTATTCCCCTAGTTAAGTTGTTATGGGAAGGTTTGACTCCAGAAGAAGCAACTTGGGAGCTAGAAGAAGTCATGAGGAAGAAATATCCGAAATTTTTCTTATTAGGTAATTTCTAAAATTTTGAGGACAAAATTTCTTTTAGGGGGAGAGAAATGTAACATCCCTAATTTCATTTTATGTATTAATAAAAGTACAAAAGTATTCAAAGTAACATCCATAATTTCATTTCTTTTATTGATAAAGGTACATAAATATTTAATTAAGGAAATAAAATTTATTAGACAATTTTTAGATATCTAAGGAAATATAATCCTTAGAAATTCTTCACCTTACGTGTTTGTATAGAAATGTTCTAATATTAATGCAATAGGTAAAGAAAGAAAACCTAAGAGGAAATATTAGATATACACATGCTAAAGAAAGGTGAAATTCTTAGGTAAGGAAGAAAATTTTTTGTGAAGTAAAGGTCTTGAAATTTCAACAAGATTGGATTACGGTAATTTTTCTTAATTTAAGAGTAAAAGTTACTAAGTTTAGTATCTCTACCCATAAATTGGGCTTTCACCTATGGACACTTCATATAGAGCTTTTCTACTTCACATAAAGTTTTAGCAAGCCAATAGGATAGCCTAATGAAGAAATAAAACATAGACTTGGACTAGGATATAGAAATTGGACCGGTAGCCCAAATGTGACCAAGCCCATTATGAAAGGTAGAATTTTAACCAAAGTAAAGAAAACGGGCAAGAATGAACCCAAACCCAAGAGAAAAAATAAAAATAAACATAAAATTAAAGTGATGAAATAATGGTGTAATCAAGATTAGGTGACATGACATTAAGACAAAAATTTAGCAAGTGGTATGATAATACAAGGCTTTAGGACAAAACATCTATATCCTACACTCATAATTTTAGCATGATAATACATAGCATTAGGACAAAACATTTCTATCCCATACAAATAATTTCAACCAAAGAATGGAGATTGAAGGGCTAGAAATTTTTCACTCAAAAAGGAAAACCTATCATAATTGATTAAGACAAAAGAAACAAAGTAAATGAATCCCTAAATCAAAGGGACCTTGTCCCATATCTTAAGAACATATTATCATAATTTTCAAAATACAAATCTCCTTTTCCTATGCATATCTTGACTAAGGAGGAGGAAGACAAGAACATAAGTTGTTTGTTTTCCAAAAATTCAACCAAGTGTAACCTAATTGTGATAAGGTAGACCCATGATCATGAAAGGTGAATTATTTGGTGGTCTATATAAGAAAACCCACCCTTACAACATTAGAATTTCGTCCAAGTAAGAGTGAGGAAAAATAGAAGCAAGGTAGAGTGAGGAAAGGAGAGGAAGAAAGGAAGAAAGATGAAGGAGAAGTCTAGGGTACTAAGTGCTCCAGGTAAGTTTAACAATATTTCTTTTTGAAGAAAAGTTTTGAAACTTGTAATATTTATATGGGATTTTGATCTTAGAACTTTGATGATTGGTCATGGATATTGCTATATCATGTTACATATTATGTATGTTTGAATACTTTGGTTGGTGTAGATAGTTCTACATGGGTAAGGCTATGGGTGGCAAAATTTTAAACTTCGGTGTTTTAATTTCTGGGAACATTTTATAGGGCATTTAAACAAATGGTTAACAAAACAAATATATCTTTTTGTCTTACAGATTTTTAGCCACTAAAATCATTCCATTTATAGTTCATATAAGGTAGATATGGTCTGATTAGTAAACAAAGGTCAGAAAATGGTTAATTAAGGAAGAATATGTTAGGATAGCTTCGGTGTTTTAATTTATGGGAACATTTTATAAGGAAATAAATTAATTGGTTAACATATGAATTATAGATATATGTGTCACGGATTTTTAGCCACTAGAATGATTCCATTTAGAGTTCATATGAGGTAGATATGTTCCAATTAGTAAACAAAGGTCAGAAAATGGTTAATCGGGGAAGAATATGTTAGGATAGCTTCAGTGTTTTAATTTCTGGGAACAATCTCTAAGGAATTAAAATAAATGGTTAACATATGAGCTATATGTGTTACAGATTTTTAGCCACTGGAATTACTTAATTTGGAATTCTTATGAGGAAGATATGGACAGATTAGTAGGTAGAGGTCAGAACCTATCCGAGAAGAAATAACCTGTACATTGAGGGAGTAATATCACCTTGCTTTCTTAATATTTCGCTACAATATTCAACATAATAGTTTTAGATAATTGTTTTACCTTGAAATTGACACCATGATCACCTACATCGGAGTTAAATTGAGGGCGTTATGCTCTGATTAGTTAGAGAAGGTTAGATAGGATGAAAACCTGCATCAAGAATATAAAGAAATTAAATTAATATTTAAAAAAGAAGATGAATCTTATAAATGAAAATAATAAATGACTAGTATAGCCATAGCCATTGCCATTGTATGAACTTCTTACCATCTTAAGTGTGAAATTTTGACATGGAAATATTTTATAAAGTGATACTTGAAACGGTTATGTTCATGGCATGATTACCAATGATTTTTGGTAATAGTTATATTTTGATGAACATGTTATTCAAAGCATATTTTTTGCTATCATTGTGAAAAGAAAAGAAATGAGCACGGTCACATGGCAATCCGTGTGGTGCACCAGTAAGGGATGGCCTACCAACGGTTATTATCATGTTAATGAGAAAAGAAAGAGAAAGTGGGCCATGTCGGACGGAGCGAGAAAAGCCCGTACCGGAGAGTAGAAAATACTCACCCTGACCGGGGTAGCTTAATATGAGAATAAATTGATAGTCATCATATGATATTATGAAAATAGTTAACCCTGCCTTTAATGAATTTTTATGGTATTTTTATAAATATTCTTTCTTTTAATATGAATAAAGATATATATTTCGAGATTTGTTTTATAGCGATTTTTATCAAGAAAAATCATGATTTAAGAGTTTAACTAGAGGTTTATGAGAATGTAAATTTTTAAAAAAATTTGGGATATTTTAGAATGAAAAACATAATTTATATAAAAGAAAATCATATTTTTCAATTAATAAATAATTATTATTATTAAAAAAAACAAAACAAAACAATGAAAAGGAAAAGAGGAATCGGGAAACATAGACGTACGCCAGAATTTTTGTGAAAATTCTGAGAAGAGTGAATAGTGAGTGAATAGTAATATTCAACTTTTTAACTTGATCTGGAGAGCTTATTGGCTTTCGATCTCAAAACTGAATGTGTTATTGGATTCAGGACGAAGAATACTACGGTTTTCACCGATTAATTTTTCAAATCAACCGTTGAATCGCTGTATATGTGAAGTAGAAAATCTCGGAAAAAGGTAAATTCTGAAACTTTTACTTAAAGATCTCAAATTAGAAATCTGACTCCGTAGATGGATTCAGAAGTTATATTAACATTAGGATATGAATTCATTTTGGTGATTTGGTTAATTTTTTGTTGCGGTGAATAGTGATTTTCGACAATGAATAGTGGCAGTGAATAGTGATTCTGGCAGTGAATAGTATTTTTCTACGGTGAACAGTATCCTTAGCATTGACCTGCGTTGACTGGACGCCTAGAGGCTAAATTTAGCAAATTTGGAGTGATTATCAAGGTTTTTGGACCTTCTGGACTCGATTTTGGGGTTTATTTTACCGAATTCAGACTAGAAATGAGGATTTTAGGGCTATCCAATCTGGAGCCCTTACACTGTGAGTAGATAATTCTTCCTTTGGCTTGTTTTTACTCTTCTTGAACTTTACATTCATAAATGATCGTGATTACATGTTATTTATATTTTCATATATTTATGAAATAGTTTGAAATATCTAAAATGGTTGAGATATGATATTTAGTTCAAGAAGAGTATGGCTTTTGAAATGAATGTTGAAACACAATGAACATATGATTTTTAAATGTATTTTGCATTACATGGCAAAGTAAATATGTTATGCATGTGACATTGATTTATACAGTGATATGTTTGCCTCGGATATGGGCATGTATACATGATTCCCCTGAATGGGAAGTTTTGATAGATGAATATTCTGAGACTGAAAGTCTGTATCATATTGAGAATTTTATACTGGATTATATGGCATATGTGCATATGAAATTATGGTTTTATGGAGGAATCCTATTAGAAACACTGTCTACTAACAGCAGGTGATGTTAGCCCTGGTACGCACCTTGATTGCCTCAACTAGCAGGGGAGGTGGTGCTAGCCTCGTGTGAGGGCCAACACACGGGAGATTATATGTGAAGGAGAGTGGAATGCCTCCTATATATGAGCGAGATGCCAGTTATATAAGATGTTATTTGCCATCCCTTGTTGTGTGCTTGGGAAAGACCCATACAAAGTCCCTTCGCGTGTCCTTTTGAATGGTAGTACGGCAAACCTCAGCGGCATACTGAGTTTAGGCAAATCCTATACCACCAAAGTACGGAAGGGGTCAAACTCTGGTATGGTGGTTCTGATATGGAATCCTCCGAATATTTTATGAGAAATGTTTTGATGCATAACATGATTTGGTTAATAATTTTACAGTATTGAGTATGATTTTGAACTTGATATGAGCATTGTTTATACAGTACCGCATGCAGTTTGAAAAACCTGATTATGATTTTTGAACAGAGAATATTTGAAAATGCGAGTCCCATGTGGATGTACTTCTGAAATGTAAATTTTGATGACATAAATTTTATTATATAAGTACATCCATATGTTGACCTAAGAGGTCATAGGAGGTATTATCTGCTCACTGAGTTGTAAAACTCACTACACGTGGTTGACATATTTTTCAGATAAAGAGCCAAAGTTTGGTCCTGCAGCTTCTTGATCGACTAGGTGTCGTACTTCTGTGGTGAGCCTAAATTTTTTCTTGGCTCTCAGTGTTTAAAAATATAATTTAATTGTACTCTAGAGTTGCTCTGAACGCCACAGGCAGGATCCCTGCTTCTGCTGTACTCTGATGTATATGTACTTGATTTGTATATGGTATTTATATGGGAAAACCTATATGTATCTGTTTCCTTGATAAAGGATTGGAATATTCATATTTATAGAAAATATATGTTCATGATATACGTGTTTCACATACCTAATTGTGATAAGGTAGACCCATGATCATGAAAGGTGAATTATTTGGTGGTCTATATAAGAAAACCCACCCTTACAACATTAGAATTTCGTCCAAGTAAGGAAGAGGAAAAATATAAGCAAGGTAGAGTGAAGAAAGGAGAGGAAGAAAGGAAGTAAAAGGAAGGAGAAGTCTAGGGGACTAAGTGCTCCAGTTAAGTTTAACAATATTTCTTTTTGAAGAAAAGTTTTGAAACTTGTAATATTTATATGGGATTTTGATCTTAGAACTTTGATGATTGGTCATGGATGTTGCTATATCATGTTACATATTATGAATGTTTAAATACTTAGGTTCGTGTAGATAGTTTTGCATGGGTATGGCTATGGGTGGCAGAATTTTTAGCTTCTGTGTTTTAATTTCTGAAAACATTCTATAGGGAATCTAATCAAATGGTTAACATAACAAATGTAGATTTATGTCTCACGGATTTTAAGCCACTGGAATCATTAACTTTAGAGTTTATATGAAGTAGATATGATTCGATTAGTAAACAAAGGTCAGAAAATGGTTAATTAGGGAAGAATCTGTTAGGATAGATTTAGTGTTTTAATTTCTGGGAACATTCTATAAGGCATTAAAATAATTGGTTAACCTATGAATTATTGATATATGTGTTAGGGATTTTTAGCCATTAGAATCATTCCATTTAGAGTTCATATGAGGTAGATAAGTTCTGATTAGTAAACTAAGGTCAGAAAATGGTTAATTAGGGAAGAATATGATAGGAGTTTTAATTTATGGGAACATTCTATAAGGAATTAAAATAAATGGTTAAATTATGAATTATAGATATATGTGTCACGGGTTTTTAGCCACTAGAATCACTTAATTTAAAATTCTTATGAGGGAGATATGGATAGATTAGTAGGTAGAGGTCAGAACCTATCCGAGAAGAAATAACCTGTACATTGTGGGAGTAATATCACCTTGATTTCTTAATATTTCGCTACAATGTTCAAGATAATAGTTTTAGATAATTGTTTTATCTTGCAATTGACAATAAGATCACCTATATTGAAGTTAAATTTAAGGAGCTATGCTCTAATTAGTAGGAGAAGGTTAGATAGGATGAAAACCTGCATCAAGAAAATAAAGAAATTAAATTAATATTTAAAAAAAAAGATAAATCTTATAAATTAAAATAATAAATGACTAGTATAGCCATAGCCATTACCATTGTATGAACTTCTTACCATCTTAAGTGTGAAATTTTGACATGGAAATATTTTATAAAGTGATATTTGAAATGGTTATGTTCATGGCATCATTACCAATGATTTTTGGTAATAGTTATATTTTGATGAACATAATTGTTATTGAAAGCATATTTTTGGCTATCACTGTGAAAAGAAAAGAAATGAGCACGGTCACATGGCAATCCGTGTGGTGCACCAGTAAGGGACGCCATACCAATGGTTATGATCATGTTAATGAGAAAAGAAAGAGAAAGTGGGCCATGTCGGACGGAGCGAGAAAAGCCTGTACCGGAGAGTAGAAAATACTCACCTTGACCGGGGTAGCTAGATATGAGAATAAATTGATAGTCATCATATGATATTCTGAAAATAATAAATTCTGTTATACATGTCATTACTGTTGGATTCTCATGTGCATAGATATAGTGCATTCATGTGACCAAAGTTATTTACTGTATTTTATACAGCTAAATATGACGTGATGAGCTATATTGATAATGATTTATTGTTGAACTTACTGGGATTTAATTCTCACTATATTTCCATGTCATATTCAGAAAATTAGTTATGCAGATTTTTCTATTGCTCTGGCATTTAGTGCACGTTGGATCGAGTTATTCTATGATGGGCGGATCCTAAATAAAATGTTTGTGGGTGAGTTGGCACAGATCCCGGTGAAGGTGCAACCACTCGCACCCGAATCTCTGGAATTGGTCAACCAAATAAATAACATGTAGATATTTATGTGTTTGAAATGTTGTACGTACGTTTTGATTAATGATGTGTATGTGAACTTTATATTGTATAATAATAAATAAATAAATAAGTTGTTACATAATTGGTATCAGAGCAGGTCGATCCTAGATGGCCAGTGGGTGGATGGTTATCTAAATCTATCTTATAGTATCTTGAGTATGTTTGTGGCTGTACTGTGTAGGGATTAGTGAATTCATATAGGTAAGAAATTACTAGTGTTTCCTACCTACATGCCGAGGTGGTGTTATGACTGCTGTTAAATATTTTTGAACTAACTATTGGGTTTCATCACCTCAATTGCAGCATAACTTTGTTTTGTCCACAGTAGGAAATGACACCACCAAGGAGGAATCCAACAACCAATGTAGAGAACACCCTACACAACCTGGCCACGGCAATTCGAGACCAAGTCATGACCACCAACCAAATTTTACAATATCTCTAGAATGCTAATAACTCAAATGGTGAGAATGGTGCGAACAACCAGATGGCTGGAAAAGATAATGGCATATCCGAGTTCCTGAGGACTAGACCACCTTGTTTCCAAGGTGGCTATGACCCAACGGTAGCCGAAAGGTGGATAAGAGAATTAGAGAAAATCTTTGAAGTGATGGGTTGTACTGAAGAGCAGCAAGTTATTTTTGCTGCATATATGTTAAAGGATGAAGCAGAATACTGGTGGTATGGAGCTAGAGAACTTTTAGATCATCAGGGAAGACAGATCACCTGGCAAGTGTTCAAAGACTTTTTTTTTTGAAAAGTACTTTCCAAGTACTGTACGGGCAGAGAAAGAGATCGAATTTCTCCAACTCAAGCAAGGCAGCATGACCGTGGGCCAGTATATCGCAAGGTTCGAGGAGCTGTCTAAGTTCTCCTCTTATCTGCGATATAACCCAGATGAAGCATGGAAGGCAGTTAAGTTCGAAGTAGGACTAAACCTGGAGATAAAGAATGCTGTTATAGCTATGGAAATCAGCGAGTTTGTACCTCTGATAAATAAATGTAGACTCTTGGAAAAGAGTTTAGGGCAGTGGAGGACGAGAAGTAAAGGAGAAACCTATGGAAAAGGAAAAAAAATTTTCCCAACCCTGGAAAGAACGTGAGAAGAAGTGGATATGGAGCTGGTAAGAGGCCATTGACTGCGGGTCCTAGACCTTTTCAACAAGACCTCACCCCAGTCAAGTGCACTAAGTGTAGACGTATGCATGGTAATCGGCTATGCTACATGGGACAAGATGTCTATTTCAATTGTGGACAGAAGGGACATTTTGAGAGAAATTACCCACAGAATGTGGGGAAGCAGCCAGAACAGAGGCCTCAGGTGAAAGGAAGGGATTTCACCCTGAGCGGCCAAGAGGTAGCTCAATCTTCTGAAATGATTCAAGGTACATGCTATATCTATGGATTTTCTCTTATGGTGTTATTTGACTCTAGTGCTAGTCATTCATTTATATCGGAAGAATGTATTAGGAAGCTTCAGTTTCCTATTTCTGAAACTCCCTATGAGATATCCGTAGTAACCCCTACAGGGGAACGGGTATTAACTTCCTCTGTATGTAAAGACTGTCAAGTCGCCATCCAGGAGAAAACATTTTCTGTAGACCTTATCTGTTTACCTTTAAGAGGTATTGAGGTCATTCTAAGGTTAGACTGGATGTCTAGAAATCAAGTCTTGTTGAATTGTTGTAACAAGACCGTTGAATTTCTACCTCTTACTCCGAAAGCGGAGGTCCAGTTATTGATGCTAAATGCCAATCAAGTTAATAGGGAGTTGAAGAATGGAGTACTTGGATAAATTCTCTTGTATTTATCAAACCTAAAAGTCGAATTGAAGCTTAAAGAAATCCCAATAGCCAATGAGTTTCCTGAAGTATTTCCATCAGATATTCCAGACTTACCTCCCAAGAAAGAGATAGAGTTCTCTATTGATCTCTTACCTGGGACAGGGCCTATCTTTATTGCACCATATCGAATGGCCTCGAAGGAACTACAGGAACTCAAGAAACAGTTGGAGGAGCTATTAGACAAGGAATTCATTAGACCGAGTGTATCACCTTGGGGAGCTCCTGTATTATTTGTTGAGAAGAAAGACGGGAGCTTGAGACTATGCATAGATTACAGACAGCTGAATAAGGTGACTATAAAAAACAAGTACCCTTTCCCTAGGATAGATGACTTATTGGATCAATTGAAGGGAGCCTCCATCTTTTCTAAAATTGACTTGAGGTCAGGATATCATCAGATTAGGATCAAGGAGGAGGACATACCAAAAATTGCCTTCAAGACTAGGTATGGGCACTATGAGTTACTCGTAATGCCCTTTGGGTTGACGAATACACCTGCAATTTTCATGGATTACATGAATCACATTTTTCGACCCTACCTAGATCAGTTTGTTGTAGTGTTCATTGATGACATCTTGATATATTCTATGAGTGAGAAAGAACATGAACAATATCTCTGAATCGTTCTGCAAGTGCTGAAAAAGAAAAAGTTATATGCCAAATTGGAGAAGTGTGAATTTTGGCTGTCAGAGGTGAAGTTTTTCGGACATGTCATCTCTAATAGAGGGGTATCCGTAGATCCTAGCAAGACGGAAGCAGTGATTAAGTGGGAGAGACCAAAGACAGTTACGAAAATCAAAAGTTTCTTGGGTTCGGCAGGATACTATAGGAGATTTATACAAAACTTCTCTCGTATAGCCTTACCATTGACTAAATTGACCAGGAAGGGAAGTCCTTTCAAATGGACTGATCAATGTGAAGCTAGTTTTCAGGAGCTGAAGACAAGACTGACCACTCCTCCTCTTTTAATTATTCCAGACCCCACAAGATATTTTGAAGTGTATAGTGACGCTTCAAAGAAAGGGCTAGGATGTGTGCTGATGCAAGATAAGAGAGTAGTTACTTACGCCTCTAGGCAACTAAGACCCCACGAAGGAAACTATCCAACCCATGATCTTGAATTAGCGGCAGTAGTGTTTGCCTTAAAGATTTGGCGACACTATTTGTACGGGGCAACCTTTGAAGTATATTGTGATCATAAGAGTCTTAAATACCTCTTTGATCAGAAGGAGTTAAATATGAGGCAACGAAAATGGATAGAATTCCTCAATGACTACAAGTTTGAGATAAAGTATCATCCCGGAAAGGCGAATGTTGTAGCAGATGCCTTGAGTCGAAAATCTCTGCACATGGGTCAGATGATGGTGTATGATTTGCAAATGCTAGAGGAGTTTCGAAATTTGAAGCTAGCCACTACTATTACTCCAAAGAATCTAGTCATTAATGGTTTAAGTATAGGGTGTGACCTTAGAGCCCAGATCAAAGAGGCTCAAGCTCACAACCAATACTTATAGGATCATAAAGACCAAGGTAATTTTTCTATCATGGAAGATGGAGCAATCATGTATCAGGGAAGGATTTGTGTCCCTTAAGAACGAGAGTTGAGAACTAAGATCTTGTAGGAAGCACATCAGAGTAAATACACAGTCCATCCTGGATGCATTAAAATGTACCAGGATTTAAAGAGGATGTATTGGTGGCCAGGGATGAAAAATGACATTGCCGAGTTTGTGATGAAATGTCTCATTTGTCAAATGGTGAAGGTAGAGCATCAAAAGCTAGCAGGATTTTTACAACCTCTTGAGATCCCTAAATGGAAATGGGACAGTATTTCAATGGACTTTGTCGTGGGATTACCTAAGACTTCTGTTGGACATGACTTTATCTGGGTAATAGTTGACAGATTAACCAAATCTGCTCACTTTTTGTCCATAAAAATTAACTATTCACTAGATAGCCCAATTGTACGTCTAGTAAATAGTTAGACTACATGGAATTCCCTTAAACATCATTTCTAATAGAGATCCAAGGTTTACGTCGAGGTTTTGGAAGGCGTTGCAGGAAGCTTTTGGTACACAGTTGCAGTTTAGTACTGCCTACCATCCTCAGACTGACAGGCAGATAGAACGGACCATTCAAACCCTAGAAGATATGTTGAGGGCCTGTGTCATAGTGAAACATCCCTAATTTTACTTCTTTTATTGATAATTAAAGAAATAAAGTTTATTAGACAATATTTTAGATATCTAAGGAAATATAATCCTTAGAAATTCTTCACCTTATGTATATGCATAGAAAATGTTTCTAACATTAAAAGAACAAATAAAGAGGAAAAACCTAATAGGAAAAAAAAATTAGAAAGAACATACTAAAGAGATGCAAAATTCTTGGATAAGGAAGATAAATTTTTAGAAACAAGTAAATGTCTTAAATTTTCAAGAACATTGGATTAGGGTAATTTTTCCTAATTCAAGAACTAGAGTTACTAAGTTTAAAATCTTTTCCCATACATTGGGCTTTTACCTATGGACAATTTATATAGGGTTTTTTCACTTTACATAAGTTTCTAGCAAGCCCATTGGATAACCTAAGCAAGAAATAAAACATAAACTTGGACTAGAATATAGTAATTGGACCAATAGCCCAAAAATTATGAAAATGTGACCAAGCCCTCCAAGAAAGGTAGAATTTTATCCAAAGCAAAGAAAATGGGTAGGAATAAGCCCATAATGGGTAGGAATAATCCCAAATCCAAGAGGAAAAATAAAATAAAATAAATTAGGTGATGATATAATAATGTAATAATAATAAAGATTATGTTACATGGCATTAAGACAAAAATTTAGCAAATCGTGTGATTCTACATTCATCATTTTGGCAAGTGGCATGATAATACAAGGCTTTAGGAAAAAAACATCTATATCCTACACTCATAATTTTAGCAAGTGGTATGATAATACATGGCATTAGGACAAAACATTCCTATCCCACACAAATAATATCAACCAAATAATGGAGATTCAAGGGCTAGAAATTTGCCACCTAAAAAGGCAAACCTATCATACTTGTTTAAGACAAAAGAAAATGGAAATCAATCCCTAAATCAAAGGGACCTTGTCCCTTATCTTAAGAACATATCATCATAATTTTCAAAATATAAATCTCATTTTCCTATGCATATCTTGACTAAGGAAGAGGAAGACAAGACAAGGACATAAGTTGTTTGTTTTCCAAAAATTCAACAAAGTGTATCCTAATTGTGATAAGGTAGACCTATGATCATGAAAGGTGTATTATTTGGTGGTCTATATAAGCACAACCCACCCCTACAACATTTTAATTTCGTCCAAGTGAGGAAGAGAGAGAAATAGAAGCAAGGTAGAGTGAGGAAAGGAGAGAAAGAGAGGAGAAGAAAGGAAGGAAGAAGAAGGACAAGTTTAGAAGGCTAAGTACTCAAGGTAAGTTACCTTAATCTCCACTTGAGTCCATTTTTCTTCTTCATCCTTAAGATTCAAAAATTCAACCTCCTTCTCTTACCAAAGCTGCTAGAAAAGCTAAGGGAAGGAAGGAATCTTGCTACTTCTTTCAAGAGGAAACAAGAAAACCAATCCACTACGTAAGCTAGGGAGATTCTTAGGTAAGTTTAACAATTTTTCTTTTTGAAGAAAACTTTTGAAACTTATAATATTTATATGAGATTTTGATCTTAGAACTTTGATGATTGGTCATGGATGTTGCTATATCATGTTACATATTGATCTTGCATGTGATGTATGTTTGAATACTTAGGTTGGTGTAGATAGTTCTGCATGGGTATGGCTATCGTTGGCAGAATTGTAAGCTTCAGTGTTTTAATTTCTGAGAACAATCTATAAGGAATTAAAATAAATGGTTAACATAATAATTAAAGATATATGTGTCACGCATTTTTATGCACTGGAATCATTCAAGTTGGAGTCCATATGAGGTAGATATGGTCTGATTAGTAGTCAAATGTCAGAAAATGGTTCATCAGGGAAGAATATGTTAGGATAGTTTCTGTATTTTACTTTTTGAGAATTATCTGTATGGAATTAAAATAAATGGTTTGTCACGGATTTTTAGCCACTGGAATCATTCAATTTAGAGTTCATATGAGGTAGATATGTTCTGATTATTAAACAAAGGTCAGGAAATAGTTAATCAGGGAAGAATATGTTATGATAGCTTCGGTGTTTTAATTTCCTGGACACTTCTATAAGGAATTAAAATAAATGGTTAACATATGAATTATATATTTATGTGTCATGGATGTTTAGCCACTGGAATCACTTAATTTGGAATTCGTATGTGGGTGATATAGTCAGATTAGTAAGTAAAGGTTAGAACCTACCTGAGAAGAAATAATATTGACTTTAAGGGAGTAATAACACCAAGATTTATTACTATTTTGCTGATATGATTAACATAATCGTTTTAGATAATTGTCTTAGATTTCCATAGACACCAAGATCACCTCAATCAGAGTTAAAATGAGGGAGTTATGCTCTGATTAGTGAGCAAAGGTCACAGAGCACGGCCAGGCCGTGTTCTGGGTGCTTCAAGCACGGGCTAGCCGTGTTCGGGGCTATTTTTTAGTACATTTGAAGTATTTTTAAAGCATGGCCATGTCTTGGAACATGGCCAGACCGTGTTGGAAACTGGTTAAGCCTATTTTCAACATTTTTCTACCCTAGATGAACCTATTTAACTATAGGGTAATAGTAGAAATCAAATTGGAGAACAATGCTCTATAAATTTGTAAGAACATGTGTTGAAAATGATATAAATAAGAAGAAAATTACTAAAGGCCAAGCATAAAGAGAAGGTTAGATATGATGAAAACCTACATCAAGAAAATAAAGAAATAAAATTAATATTTAAAAAAGAAGACGAATCTTATAAATGAAAATAATAAATTACTAGTATATGCCATAGCCATTGCCATTGTATGAACTTCTTACCATCTTAAGTGTGAAATTCTGACATGGAAATATTTTATAAAGTGATATTTGAAATGGTTATGTTCATGACATGATTACCAATGATTTATGGTAATAGTTATATTTTGATGAACATACTTGTTATTGAAAGCATATTTTTTGCTATCATTGTGAAAAGAAAAGAAATGAGCACGGTCACATGGCAATCCGTGTGGTACACCAGTTGGGGACGCCCTACCAACGGTTATGATCATGTTAATGAGAAAAGAAAGAGAAAGTGGGCCATGTCGGACGGAGCGAGAAAAGCCCGTACCGCAGAGTAGAAGATACTCACCCTGACCGGGGTAGATTGAAATGAGAATAAGTTAATGGCCATCATATGATATTCTGAAAATAGTTAATCCTGTCATACATATCATTATTGTATGATTCTTATGTGCATAGATATAATGCATTCATGTGACCAAAGATATTTTCTGTAGTTTATACAACTGAACATGACATGATAAACTATATTGATGGTAAATTATGATTTATTGTTGAACTTACTGGGATTTAATTCTCACTATATTTCCATATCATGTTCAGAAGAATAAATATGCAGATTTTCTCTATGACACTTATTATTTCTGTACGTTGGATCGAGGTGCCCTACCTTGGGCAACTTCCAGTTATTTCAGATGTATCTGTCATTGATGTGACTAAGATTTCAGTGGACGTGCCAGCCGCACCAGTGTCCCCGGAAGTAGTCGACATAGATGATTAGAGCTAATATGTATCTTTGTACAAATGTTTGTAAAATAATGGTGTGTAGTTTGTAAAATAATAGTGTGTATGGAAACTCAGTATTGTATCACTATTAATAACAATTATGCTTGGTTAAAGTGATTATTATTATGAGTTAAGTGGTTAGAATTAAAGTAGTAATAACTTCCTAGAATTTTAAAAATATAAAAAAAAAATTTGTTACATTTACATAAATAGAGTTGTTACACATAGAGCAAGGTAAAGGATGGCATAAGTACCTACCTTTAGTAGAGTTTGCTTATAATAATAGTTATCACTCTAGTATTAAGATGGCCCCCTACCAAGCTTTATAAGGTAAGAAGTGCCGATCTCCACTATGTTGGTTTGAGGTAGGAGAAAAGAACTTGCTGGGTCCTAATCTAGTTCAACAAACCACTGAACAAATCAAGATTATACGAAATAAAATACTCGTAGCTCAAAGTCGGCAAAATAGTTACTATGATAAGAGACAGAGACCTCTGGAGTTTGAGGAAGGGGACCATGTATTTCTAAAACTTTCTCCGACCACTGGAGTTGGTACGTCTCTCAAGACCAAAAAGCTAAATCCGTGATTTTTAGGACCCTACCAAATTCTAAAGAAAGTAGGGACGTCAACATATCAAGTTGCTCTCCCACCTAATTTGTCCAACTTGTATAATGTTTTCTATGTATCACAGCTCCAAAAGTATCTTCCAGACTCCTCACATGTGATACGAGATGAACCAATCCAAATAAAGGAGAACATGACATACCAGCTAGTACTAACATCTATATTGGACACTGACATGAAGCAATTGCGGAACAAAACTATTCCCCTAGTTAAGTTGTTAAGGGAAGGTTTAACTCCAGAAGAAGCAACTTGGGAGCTAGAAGAAGTCATGAGGAAGAAATATCCGAAATTGTTCTTATTAGGTCATTTCTGAAATTTTGAGGACAAATTTTCTTTTAAGGGGAGAGAAATGTAATATCCCTAATATCGTTTCATATATTAATAAAAGTACAAAAGTATTCAAAGTAACATCCATAATTTCATTTCTTTTATTGATAAAGGTACATAAATATTTAATTAAGGAAATAAAATTTATTCGACAATTTTTAGATATCTAAGGAAATATAATCCTTAGAAATTCTTCACCTTACGTGTTTGTATAGAAATGTTCTAATATTAATGGAATAGGTAAAGAAAGAAAACCTAAGAGGAAATATTAGAAATAAACATGCTAAAGAAAGGTGAAATTCTTAGGTAAGGAAGATAAATTTTTGTGAAGTAAGTAAAGGTCTTAAAATTTCAAGAAGATCGGATTAGGGAAATTTTTTTTAATTTAAGAGTAAAAGTTACTAAGTTTAGTATCTCCACCTATAAATTGGGCTTTCACCTATGGACACTTCATATAGAGTTTTTCTACTTCACATAAATTTTTAGCAAGCCAATAGGATAGCCCAATGAAGAAATAAAACATAGACTTGGACTAAGATATAGAAATTCGACCGGTAGCCCAAATGTGACCAAGCCCATTATGAAAGGTGGAATTTTAACCAAAGTAAAGAAAATGGGCAAGAATGAGCCCAAACCCAAGAGGAAAAATAAAAATAAAAATAAAATTAAAGTGATGAAATAATGGTGTAATCAAGATTAGGTGACATGGCATTAAGACAAAAATTTAGCAAGTGATATGATAATACAAGGCTATAGGACAAAACATCTATATCCTACACTCATAATTTTAGCAAGTGTATGATAATACATAGCATTAGGACACAACATTTCTATCCCACACAAATAATTTCAACCAGATAATGGAGATTGAAGGGCTAGAAATTTGCCACTTAAAAAGGAAAACCTATCATAATTGATTAAGACAAAAGAAAAAAAGTAAATGAATCCCTAAATCAAAGGGACCTTGTCCCATATCTTAAGAACATATTGTCATAATTTTCAAAAATACAAATCTCATTTTCCTATGCATATCTTGACTAAGGAAGAGGAAGATAAGAGCATAAGTTGTTTGTTTTCCAAAAATTCAACCAATTGTAACCTAATTGTGATAAGGTAGACCCATGATCATGAAAGGTGAATTATTTAGTGGTCTATATAAGAAAACCTACCCTTACAACATTAGAATTTCGTCCAAGTAAGGGAGAGGAAAAATAGAAGCAAACGTGAAACACGTATATCATGAACATATATTTTCTATAAACATAAATATTCCAATCCTTTATCAAGGAAACTGACACATATAGGTTTTCCCATATAAATACCATATTCAAATCAAGTACATATACATCAAAGTACAGCAGAAGCAGGGATCCTGCCTGTGGCATTCAGAAAAACTCTAGAGTACAATTAAATTACATTTTTAAACACTGAGAGCCAAGAAACAATTTAGGCTCACCACAGAAGTACGACACCTAGTCGATCAAGAAGCTACAGGACCAAATTCTGGGTCTTTATCTGAAAAATATGTCTACCACGTGTAGTGAGTTTTACAACTCAGTGAGCAGATAATACCTCCTATGACCTCTTAGGTCAACATATGGATGTACTTATATAATAAAATTTATGTCATCAAAATTTAAATTTCAAAAGTACATCCACATGGGACCTGCATTTTCAAATATTCTCTGTTCAAAAATCATAATCAGGTTTTTCAAACCGTATGCGGTACTGTATAAACAATGCTCATATCAAGTTCAAAATCATACTCAATACTGTAAAATTATTAACCAAATCATGTTATGCATCAAAACATTTCTCATAAAATATTCAAAGGATTCCATATCAGAACCACCATACCAGAGTTTAACCCCATCCGTACTTTGGTGGATAGGATTTGTCTAAACTCAGCATCCCGCTGAGATTTGCCCTACTACCATTCAAGAGGACACACAAAGGGACTCTGTATAGGTCTTTCCCAAGCACACAGTAAGGGAAGGCAAATAACATCTCGTATAACTGGCATCTCGCCATCATATAATTGGCATCTTGCCCGTATATATAGGAGGCATTCCGCTCTCCTTCACATATAATCTCCCGTGTGTTGGCCCTCACACGAGGCTAGCACCACCTCTCCTGCTAGCTGAGGCAATCAAGGTGCGCACTAGGGCTAACATCACCTGCTGTTAGCAGACAGTGTTTCCAATAGGATTCCTCCACAGAAAATACCATATACACATATGCCATATAATCTAGTATAAAATTTTCAATATAATACAGACTTTTAGTCTTAGGATATTCATCTGTCAAAACTTCCCATTCAGGGGATTCATGTATACATGCCCATATCCGAGGCAAACATATCACTGTATAAATCAATGTCACGTGCATAACATATTTACTTTGCCATGTAATGCAAAATACATTTAAAAATCATTTGTTCAATGTGTTTCAACATTCATTTCAAAAGCCATACTCTTCTTGAACTAAATATCATATCTCAACCATTTCAGATATTTCAAACCATTTCATAAACATATGAAAATATAAATAACATGTAATCACGATCATTTATCAATGTAAAGTTCAAGAAGAGTAAAAACAAGCCAAAGGAAGAATTATCTACTCACAGTGTAAGGGCTCCAGATTGGATAGTCCTAAAATCCTCATTTCTAGTCTGAATTCGGTAAAATAAACCCCAATATCTTGTCCAGAAGGTCCAAAAACCTTGAAAATGACTCCGAATTTGCTAAATTTAGCCTCTAGGAGCTCGGTTAATGCAGGTCAACGCTAAGAGTACTGTGCACTATCGGAAAATACTATTTACCGCACTATTCATTGTTGGAAATCACTATTCACCGCCACAAAAAATTTACCAAATCACCAAAACGAATTCATATTCTAATGTTTATCTAACTTCTGAATCCATCTATAGAGTTAGATTTCTAATTTGAGATCTCTAAGTAAAAGTTTTAGAATTTACCTTTTTCCGAGATTTTCTACTTCAGATCTACGACGATTCAACGGTTGATTTGAAAAATTAATCGGTCAAAATCGTAGTATTCTTCGTCCTGAATCCAATAACACCTTCAGTTTTGAGATCGAAAGCCAATAGGCACTCCAGATCAAGATAAAAAGTTGAAGGTTACTATTCACTCACTATTCACTCTCTTCGAATTTTTGCAAAAATTCTGGCGTCCGTTTGTGTTTCCCGATTCCTCTTTTCCTTTTCATTGTTTTGTTTTGTTTTTTTTTAACAATAATAATAATAATTTATTAATTGAAAAATAGGATTTTCTTTTATATAAATTCATATAAATTTCATTTTTCATTCTAAAATATCCCAAAAATTTCTAAAAATGCACATTCTCATAAACCTCCGGTTAAACTCTTAAATCATGATTTTTCTTGATAAAAATCGGAATAAAACAAATCTCGAAATATATATCTTTATTCATATTAAAAGAAAGAATATTTCTAAAAATACCATAAAAATTCATTGGAGGCCGGTATAATTATTTTAAGCAATACAATACTTATTTTAATTAAAAATCTACTTACTTTTAGCAAAACATAATCATTTATAAACAAATAAAAATATATTTGCTTATAGCAAAATACTATCATTTAAAAATAAAAATTACGCTTCAAAACATAAATTCTCATATTTTCTTTGTACTTCTTTAACCCATATAGTAAATATACATATTTTCTACGGTTCTTATCCCCACTTTTGAAACTTTCTCTTTTATTCCAAATTTTCTTTAATTGGAATTTTTGTTAAATTTTATGGTTATTTCATTCTTCCCCCCTTAAAGAAATTCGGTCCCCGAATTTCATCACCATCCAACCACATGTAGGGAATAAAAACAAGACATAATTCAGAGTTACCAATCTTATTACTTCTTCCACTGGTGAGTCCTTTAAAAATATGTGGTCACCAACTGATAATTTCTAGTGCTCAACATTCATGGTCTTTATAAACTTTTGACCGGTATTGAGTTGCTTGTATTCTTTTTCTAATCAATTTTCACTTTATGCAAAATAGTCACCATATTATATATATATATATATATATATATATATATATATATATATATATATATATATATATATATATATATATATATATATATATATATATATATACACATATAAGGAACTCTTAAACCATTGAGTATCTCCTTTCTTTATATCCTCAAGCTCACATGTATATATATCTATAAGTCGATATTAGAAAATATACACATAAAAGAACATCTTTACACCCATATTGAGTAACTATCTTTTCTTATTCTAGTCTTCTATCAAATCATCTTTAATTCTCACATGTCCACATCTTCCCATGAATATTATCATCTTAAACTATCATATATTTTTATCATAAATCCATTAACCAATATGTTAAACATATGTAGCAATAAATCCACTAAACATTTAATAACGTTTATGTACCATTGGAACATGTCTAACAATTCCAACTTACCTCATCACAGTAACTCTATACGAGTATTAATACCAATAAATTCATTATCAAAAATTTCAATCCTTTCTTCTATCATATCTAAAACCACTTCATTCTAACTTATATCAATCCTATTTAATTTACCCAATCATTTCAAGAAGATTTTTCTCAACAATTATTCATACATGAATTTCCAATTTCAACATAATTCCCATCCTAGATACTAAACTCAATTTAGCATGGTATAAACTTTTAACACAAATATCTTAATCACTTTGCACTATTTTTAGACATGGTTCTCAAAATATTCACCATATTTTCAAATTAAGAATTCAAATATTAATTTGAATCTTACTTTCTATATTTTATTCCTCAAGCACTTCAATACCACTAATTAACTTTATTACATTCCTCAAAGCACCATAAGGCCATCATTTGTCTATTCCTTTCATCTAAAAATCGTTATATAGTTCGGTGTCCAAACTCACTATTTTAAGTTATATTCCTCCAAGATTTCCTTCATTAATCACTTCTAACCAATTGAAATCACAAATTTCCTAATTTTGTCTTATCTATCCTCCAGTAAACCCAATATGCTCACATCCTCCTCTTATAACATTTTTCCATCACTATCCAATCCTTAAGCAATCCTAACATATCTTACTTTCACTATTCATATCATGTCTGCCACTTACCCATTTCAATTCACTTTTTACACATTCATATATTTTCATGACATTCTATCCAAATATCAAACATCACCTAAGTCACAATCTCGACAAATGAAATAGTCATTTACTCACTCACCTATTAGAAAACTTACGATGTTACATGTAAAACCTTTGAGCAAAACTTCTTAAAAAGGCTCTCCAAAAACAAGCTGTGAACTATAGTTCTCAATTAGATATAACCGATATCAATACTTTATGAATTCTCACTATCTTATTCAAAGACAAATTTGAACCTATCAATGATCACTCATATTTAGTCAAACCCTATTTTTTTATTATTGTGTCCGCGGTAGCCTTATAACAAAATCTATAATTATTCTTTCCCATTTTTATTCAGGTATCTCTATCTGATGTTGTAATCTTGCAGGCCTTTGATGTTCTACTTTTACCTGTTGGCAAGTGAAACATCGAGATACAAAATCAACTATATCTTTCTTCATACCATCCCACCAATAAATTTCTTTTAGATCTTTATACATTTTAGTTACCTCAGGATGAATTATATATATGGATCTATGGCTTCCTCTAAAATCTCTTCCTTAAATTCTTCTTTATTAGATACACACAATCGCTTGCCCAATCTCAGAATTCCTTCAGAATCTAAAATAAATTCAATATCACTGCCATTCTTGACCTCTTAAATTTTCTGACATAAATAGGCATTATCATCCTGTGCCTTTTTTACCTACTCAACTAAAGATGATTGAAACTGTATGAATTTTAAATGTATCACCATACAGATAATGCCTCCAAACTTTGAGAACAAAACCACTAGTGTTATTTCCAAATCATAAGTCTAACAATTTTGCTCATGTGGCTTAAGCTGTCTAGATACATATGCAATGACCCGATCATATTACATCAACATATACCTTAATCCAATTCTCTATGCATCACAATATACCGTATATCCTTCAGTGCCTAAAGAAATAGACAGCACTGGCGCCGTAGCCTAACATTTCTTTAGTTTCTAGAAATTTCTTTCTCATTCATCTTATTAGTCAAAATTTATTGCTTCCTTTGTCAACCTCGTCAGAGGAGCAGCAATTTTTTTGAAAAATATTTAACGAATCTACAGTAATATCCTGATAAACAAATAAAATTACAAATCTTTGTAATTGTGGTAGGATATGGCCATTACTGCACTGCTTCTACCTTTTTAAAATTAACTTGAATATCATCCTTGGTAATCACATACCCTAGGAAAAATAACATTACTAAGTCAAAATTCACATTTTGCAAACTTAGTATACAATGGGTGTTCTCTTAGGGTTTGCAAAGCTATCTTTAAATGTCCTCATGCTCCATAGAATTCCTTGAATATACCAAAATATCATAATACAATAATAAATCGATCCAAGAAAAGTTTAAATACTCTATTCAACAAATTCATGAATGTAGCTGAGACATTTGTTAAATAAAATGGCATTACTAAGAACTGATAGTGCTCATACCAAATCCTGAAAGTAGTTTTTTCGAAATATCCTCAATTAATGATACCTAGATCTCAAATCAAATTTTTTTCTAGGATCTGCCCAACATAAAGTACTTGATCCAATGTGCACTAAAAGCCAGAGCCATAGAAAAATCTGCATAAATAATTTTGTGAACATGATATAGAAATATAGTGAGAATTAAATCCCAGCAAGTTCAACAATAAATCATCATCAATATAGCTCATCACGTCATGTTCAGCTGTATAAACTACAGCAAATAACTTTGGTCACATGAATGCACTATATCTATGCTCATGAGAATCGTACAATAATAACATGTATGATAGGGTTAACTATTTTCATAATATCATATGATGACTATCAATTTATTCTCATATCAAGCTACCCTGGTCAGGGTGAGTATTTTCTACTCTCTGGTACAGGCTTTTCTCGCTCCGTCCGACATGGCCGACTTTCTATTTCTTTTCTCATTAACATGATTATAACCGTTGGCAGGGCGTCCCCTAGTGGTGCACCACACGGATTGCCATGTGACCGTGCTCATTTCTTTTCTTTTCACAATGATAGGAAAAAATATGCTTTCAATAACAAGTATGTTCATCAAAATATAACTATTACCAAAAATCATTGGTAATCATGCCATGAGCAGAACCATTTCAAATATCACTTTATAAAATATTTCCATGTCAAAATTTCACACTTAAGATGGTAAGAAGTTCATACAATGGCAATGGCTATGGCTATACTAGTCATTTATTATTTTCATTTATAAGATTCATCTTCTTTTTTAAATATTAATTTTATTTCTTTATTTTCTTGATGCAGGTTTTCATCCTATCTAACCTTCTCCTACTAATCAGAGCATAACTCCCTCAATTTAACTCTGATGTAGGTGATCTTGGTGTCAATTTCAAGATAAAACAATTAACTAAAACTATTATATTGAATATTGTAGCAAAATATTAAGAAATCAAGGTGATATTACTTCCTCAATGTAGAGGTTATTTCTTCTCGGATAGGTTTTGACCTCTACCAACTAATCTGTCCATATCTCCCTCATACGAATTCCAAATTACGTGATTCCATTGGCTAAAAATCCGTGACACATATATCTATAATTCATATGTTAACCATGTATTTTAATTCCTTAGAGAATATTCCCAGAAATTAAAACACCGAAACTATCCTAACATATTCTTCCCTGATTAACCATTTTCTGACCTTTGTTTACTAATTAGAACATATCTACCTCATATGAACTCTAAATGGAATGATTCCAGTGGCCAAAAATCCGTGACACATATATATATAATTCATATGTTAACCATTTATTCAGTTTCTTATAGAATTTTCCCAAAAATTAAAACACCGAAGCTATCCTAACATATTCTTTCCTAATTAACCATTTTCTGACCTTTGTTTACTAATCAGACCATATCTACCTCATATGAACTCTAAATTGAATGATTCCAGTGGCTAAAAATCCGTGAGACATAAATCTTCATTTCTTTTGTTAACCATTTGTTTAGATGTGGTGCGCACTGTCGCAGGTGCACCCAAATTAATACCTTACTTCAAAACTAACTTGTAGTAGTGGAAGTAAGGGTCGATCCCACAGAGACTGGAATTACCTTATGTGATTAAAAGAGGGGAATTGATAATCGCAAATTAAGTAAAGTAAACAATAATGAAAATAAATAAGCGAAAGTGATTAATGATAAAGACGTTGGTTTCGGTTGGTATCCACCGTCAAGGGATTAAGTTGATCATCGACAACATAATTAATCTGTAAATGAACATCTATCATGGGGGTTTTAACCCTGTTTCTCCTTAAGCCTAGCAAATTAATGACAATCGCACTAATTAAACCCTAATTAACAAGCCATCTTTTAGCACATCGGTAAAATATAACTTGTTAACCGCATGAAGAACTAGAGAAACTGACAGAGCTAAAAAAATATAAACACATCGGCTATATCTAATTTAGTCAATCATTCATCATACGTTCAATGATTTATAATCCAAAACCCTCAAACCTATTTTCCTCACGAATAGCAGAATTAAAAACTTTGTTCAAAACACAATTCAGCTGTAGATTAAAACAGACGAAATACTAGTAGGCCTCCTAGCAATCATATGAATAATCATTAAAAATAAGAACAGATGAACAATCAATATTCAAAACAAATTGAAATAATAACATCAGATCCACATCTCACAATGTATAAAAATCCCTTGAGGTTTCAACTCACCTCAACCAACTAAAGACAATTAGCCACGCAGGGCCATAAGATAAACAAAAGAAGAATTGAAGAATGTAGATGAAGAATTCGGTGAAGGATTGGATCCCTTCTCTGCTTGTTTTGCTCCCTTTTTATAGATTAACTCCTCCTAATTGATGTAGGAGTGTTTCTAGGTCAAATTTCGACCTATCGGGCTTCAATTGGAGTCAAAAAACCCTTAAAATCGCGAATTCAGCGACCTGGTCCGGCGAAGGCCACCGCGGCGCTGCGGGGAATCAGGGACGAGGCGCCGCAGCGCCCAAGTAGAGCGTCGCGGCGCTCACATGCTGCAAAACTTGGTTGGGTTGTTCAGCGCCGCGGCGCTCACTTGCAAGCGCTGCTGGAATCACCTCAATCGGATCTAAATTGAAGGAGATATGAGAAAATTAGTGATTAAAGGTCAGAATTCATCTTGCTGCACTGTGATTTTGATTGGTGAGCACTGTAAGGCTATGAAATCTCCAGAAATTGAACAAGTGTTCAACATAAAAGTTGTAGCTTATTGTGTTATCTTTTCACATCCACTTGAATCACTTTGATTGGATTTCATAAGAGGGCGATATGCTCAAAACAGTACTGAAAGGTCTGAAATTACTGCAATGTAGCATTTTTCCATGAATTTCTTATCTTTTTCTTCCATTTTCTTCTTCAGTTGTTCCTACAACACAAAGCACAAAACTAAGCTAATTTATAATTATATTTTACTTAAATCAAACAAAAGGTAAGCATAAAGGTATTAAAATCATGCTTAATTATGATCACATCAAATACCCCTACACTCAACCTTTTGCTTGTCCTCAAGCAAAATAATCCCTAAAGACAAAATCAAAAATCAATATCTGTGGTGAGTGTTAGGCTTCCCAAACTTTTTGCCTCATATCTTAAAAATATTCTCAAGAAAAATTTTAAAAGATCATAATCATACACAAGATTAACTCAAATGCAATTCATTATTTTATTATCTTGAATCCCGAGTGTGTGTGTGTGTTTTGGGTCACTAAATTTTCTTTTACCCAGATGAGTTTATATATCTCAAAATTTTGGTTGTAGATCTCTAAATAGTTTAGGATTTCCATATGCTTATTTTTCATGCCACTCTCCACTAATGTAGGCCAAAACTACCTCTAGGATCAATAGGACTTTATTAGGCTTATAATGTGGCCAGGGTATAAGGTGGGATAAAGGATACAAATGTAGGCTCAATCACCCAACACCACATGACTAAATATGATCTATTGAGCTTTTTCAAGTTTGGAGGACTTTCCCCCACATTCATTTTCTTACTTCAATTGAGTTTGATCCATCATTTTCCTTTATTCTCAAAAGGTATTTTTTTTCCCACAACATATGCTTTTATTCTCTTTGAAATTTTCTTTTCTTCCTTTTTCATAATTCTCTTTTTTTTTCTTTGCATAATTCTTTTCTTTTCCTTGCTCCACCCTTCCACCCTTCCACCCTTTTGTCAATTTAATCTCTACAAAACAAGTATTCAGAAAAATAATCATGGAGTGAGTGAATAGGATCAAAAATAAGGATATTCATACAAAATTTGGCTTTCGGCTCATTTGTGGCTTTTAGAAAGAAAAGTTCATTAAGCTCAAGATAGAGTAACTAAGGATATTTCATTGTTTAGGTTAGGCTAGAAAGGATCAATCTATCAAATAATGCCTAAATCATATCCTAAAAAATAGTATTAACCTAGGATTTCGCCTCAAGTAGCATTCAAATAAGTTCTAGAATCCTGTGGAAATCATGAAATATATTTGAATTATATAAACCTTCTCTAAGTAAAAGATAAATCGAATGCCCAAATTTATTGTGCAAAATATTTCAGGATTCTAAAGTCAAAAGTAATAAATTGCAAAAGAGATAAAATTGCATACAACCATGAAGTTTCTACATTTTTCAAGAGCTAAAAAAAAATTGGATAGTCATATCGTTGGCTGTTGGTTGTGCCTAACATCCCAAAACATAAATTGAATACTCACACAATCACTCAACTTGCTAAACGCAATAAAAGTGCATTGATAGTGAAAATCAGAAAATTAATGCTCATAATAGGGTCACAATAATTTAGAAAAATATAATTCCACCCCCACACTCAAACTATACATTGTCCTCAATGTAAAAGAAAGATAAGAATTAGGGAAAGATATAGAAAAACATATGAGTTAAGTGAACTTCCTTGAATTTGTTTGGAGTGGAATGAGCATGTTGCATTACTGGACCATGAATATTTCTGACTCCCACTTTTTTTTATATTATGTTGGGTTGCCTCCCAATAAGCACCTTTGTTTAATGTTGTTGGCTCGACTCAAGGCTCCTTATGTCATTCAAGGAGGATCCTTGATGTCAACTTTGAATTGGCTTGCCTTTGAATGTGCAGAATTATGAGGTTCAGCTGCATTATGAAGAGGGAAGTTAGCATTAGTCAAAGATTTAATTAAATGAGAACTCAACTTACCTGGAAATAACCAATGTCTTGAGTAGCTTTTGGCATCCAATTTAATTTCATCCTTTTGAGATTCTACCAAAGCATGCAGTAACTTTCCTCTATCTTTGAGTAGGGCATATTTATTTGAGGTTATAACTGCAGGTGGTTCTCCACTGTATAGGCCCTTTAATTGGCTAGGGAGGCTCTTTAAGCCTAGGTCAGAATACTGCAAAATAGAAGGTACATGCATCTTTTTAGAAATTGATAACAACATAGAAAAATCCTTACCTGTTTGCTGCAATTCTGGTGCTTCCTCTCCTACTATAATATTCTCTTCAAATTTGACGTTTAAGGTACATTCCATAACCTCTTTCTTAGTAGGCTTACTAGTGTCAACTTCCAAGTCATCTTTTTCATTTAGTGCTGAATTTTCTTCCTTTTGCATTAACGATGCTGGGACTAGACTTTCAATTTCTAAATTTTGAGACTCTAGCCTGCTGACTGTTGTTGCTAATTGCCCAATATGATTTGTTAAGCTTTGAATGCTGGCCTTTACCTCTTGTTAAAATTGATGAGTACTTTGTGTAAGAGATTTAACAATATCTTCTAAAGGAGTACTTACCTGAAAATCCTGAGATGTATTCTGTCTAGGACAATAGGCCTGTTAAGTATGCTGAAAATTTGCAAAATTTTGTTCTGCAAGACTATTTTGTGCATTCTCATACCTAAAGTTGAGATGATCCTTCCATCCAGTATTGTACATGTTTGAATAGGAATCATACCTCACTTGTTGTGGTTCATGGAAACCATTAACCATATTTACCTGCTCAAATGACTCATCATAGAAAGTTGGGTACCCAAAAGAAGGATGCCCTATGGTTGAATAATTTCCATAGCACTTCTCTCGTTGCATATTTTCTACACATTGACGAACAAGAGAAGTTAAATTTGCAAGTTGCTCTTCAAGGGAAGAACTACATACCTCACCAGCATATCTTAATGGAGAGCCTAGCCTAGTGCCAAATTGTTGAAAATTAGCTGCCATATTCAAAGTTATGAACAAAAAGAAAAGAAAAAAAAGCACAAAAGGTAAATAGACACAGTCCCCGGCAACGGCACCAAAATTTGGTGCGCACTGTCGCAGGTGCACCCAAATTAATACCTTACCTCAAAACTAACTTGTAGTAGTGGGAGTAAGGGTCGATCCCACAGAGACTGGAATTACCTTATGTGATTAAAAGGGGGGAATTGATAATCGCAAATTAAGTAAAGTAAACAATAATGAAAATAAATAAGCGAAAGTGATTAATGATAAAGACGTTGGTTTCGGTTGGTATCCACTGTCAAGGGATTACATTGATCATCGACAACATAATTAATCTGTAAATGAACATCTATCATTGGGGTTTTAACCCTGTTTCTCCTTAAGCCTAGCAAATTAATGACAATCGCACTAATTAAACCCTAATTAACAAGCCATCTTTTAGCACATCGGTAAAATATAACTTGTTAACCGCATAAAGAACTAGTGAAACTGACAGAGCTAAAAAAATATAAACACATCGGCTATATCTAATTTAGTCAATCATTCATCATAGGTTCAATGATTTATAATCCAAAACCCTCAAACCTATTTGCCTCACGAATCGCAGAATTAAAAACTTTGTTCAAAACACAATTCAGCTGTAGATTAAAACAGACAAAATACTAGTAGGCCTCCTAGCAATGATAAGAATAATCATTAAAAATAAGAACAGATGAACAATCAATATTCAAAACAAATTGAAATAATAACATCAGATCCACATCTCACAATGTATAAAAATCCCTTGAGGTTTCAACTCACCTCAACCAACTAAAGACAATTAGCCACGCAGGGCCATAAGATAAACAAAAGAAGAATTGAAGAATGTAGATGAAGAATTCGGTGAAGGATTGGATCCCTTCTCTGCTTGTTTTGCTCCCTTTTTATAGATTAACTCCTCCTAATTGATGTAGGAGTGTTTCTAGGTCAAATTTCGACCTATCGGGCTTCAATTGGAGTATGAGAATGATTCCTATTCAAACATGTACAAAATCCCTTTTTGAATTAGGTTACACTTGGTTGAATTTTTGGAAAATAAACAACTTATGTTCTTGTCTTCCTCTTCCTTAGTCAAGATATGCATAGGAAAAGGAGATTTGTATTTTCAAAATTATGATAATATGTTCTTAAGATATGGGACAAGGTCCCTTTGATTTAGGGATTCATTTACTTTGTTTCTTTTGTCTTAATCAATTATGATAGGTTTGCCTTTTTAAGTGGCAAATTTCTAGCCCTTCAATCTCCATTATTTGGTTGAAATTATTTGTGTGGGATAGAAATGTTTTGTCCTAATGCTATGTATTATCAAACCACTTGCTAAAATTATGAGTGTAGGATATAAATGTTTTGTCCTATAGCCTTGTATTATCATACCACTTGCTAAATTTGTGTCTTAATGTCATGTCAACTAATCTTGATTACACCATTATTTCATCACTTTAATTTTATTTTTATTTTTATTTTTTTCTCTTGGGTTTGGGCTCATTCTTGCCCATTTTCTTTACTTTGGTTAAAATTCTACCTTTCATAATGGACTTGGTCACATTTGGGCTACCGGTCCAATTTCTATATCCTAGTCCAAGTCTATATTTTATTTCTTCATTGGGCTATCCTATTGACTTGCTAAAAATTTATGTGAAGTAGAAAAACTCTATATGAAGTGTCCATAGGTGAAAGCCCAATTTATGGGTGGAGATACTAAAATTAGTAACTTTTGCTCTTAAATTAAGAAAAATTACCTTAATCCGATCTTCTTGAAATTTTAAGACCTTTACTTACTTCACAAAAATTTATCTTCCTTACCTAAGAATGTCACCTTTCTTTAGCATGTTTATTTCTAATATTTCCTCTTAGGTTTTCTTTCTTTACCTATTCCATTAATATTAGAACATTTCTATACAAACACGTAAGGTGAAGAATTTCTAAAGATTATATTTCCTTATATATCTAAAAATTGTATAATAAATTTTATTTCCTTAATTAAATATTTATGTACCTTTATCAATAAAACAAATGAAATTATGGACAAAATTTCTTTTAGGGGGAGAGAAATGTAACATCCCTAATTTCGTTTCATGTATTAATAAAAGTACAAAAGTATTCAATTAAGGAAATAAAATTTTGTATGTTACTTTGAATACAAAAGTATTCAATTAAGGAAATAAAAGTACAAAAGTATTCAAAGTAACATACAAAATTTAACACGATATTCAATTAATCGTATACTCTCCAGTATGGGTTTTTCTCATTCCGTCTAACATGGCTCACTTTATCTTTCTTGTAACGCCCCCAATTTACGTTACGTAAAATAAAACATTTTTTTGACAATTATTTCCTCAATCAAATATTCCCTATAAAGATACATAATTCATTTCTTTATCATAGGAACAGATACATATAGAATCTCTCATGTATACACAATATACCAAGTCTATAAACATTAAAGTACAGCAGAAACGGGGATCCTGCCAGTAGCGTTCAGAGCACTCTAGAATACAATTATATTACATTTTTTTAAACTGAGAGTCAAGAAACAATTTAGGCTCACCACAAAAGTACGACACCTAGTTGATCAAGAAGCTGCAAGACCAAATTCTGGGTCTTTATCTGAAAAATATGTCAACCACGTGTAGTGAGTTTGACAACTCAGTGAGTAAATAATACCTCCTATGACCTCTTAGGTCAGCATATGGATGTACTTATATTTTAAAATTTGTCATATATTCAGAGGTAGAACTGGAGCACTCCAAGTAAAACTATTGGGGCTTTTTAAATCCCTTGTCTTACACGTCTTGTAACTAATTTCTTTTCAGTTCCTTAAGTGCAGTGGTTGCCATTCTATATGGAAATATAAACACTTGTTAGGTTCTAGGAAATAAATCAATACCAAATTCTATTTATTGTTTCGGGGTAACCCTGACAGTTCCTCAGGAATTACATCAAAAAATTCTCTAACCACTGGAACTTGATTTACACTGGTATACTTTATATCAACATCTTTTACCACTAGCCAAATATTCTTGGCATTTTTTTTTTGTAATCACTTATGGGATATTAAAATAGAGATTAGATTACTGGGTATCTCACTACGATCTCCTTGTATCAAGAAAGTCTCTAAGAATATTGAATTTAATCACCTTAAAGTGACATTTCAAAATGACATGACATAATGTCAACTAATCCATTCTCAATATCACATCACAGTCTACCATATCTAGACAACCGGATACAACGAATGTCACATTCAGAAACCATCATATTTGGTATCTGTCTCAATTTCTTAAATTCTTTAAGACGCATATCTCTTTCACTTTCAAGCTATAATTGATTCATAGATACTTCTTAAAATACCACGATATTCAATCAATCGTATACTATGAAATTTAACAACTTGGAATAGAAAGGAAATTGAAACCCTATAGAATTCCACAGCAGCACCTGAAGTATAAATATGTCCGGCTCATATCAATATTAAAGGTCCTACTAAAGAATCATTTGCTTTGATACCAACTTGTAACGCCCCTAATTTACGTTACGTTAAATAAACATTTTTTTCCTACAATTATTTTTGCAATCAAATATTCCCCATAAAGATACATAATTCATTTCTTTATCATGGGAACAGATACATACAGAATCTCTCATGTATACACAATATACCAAGTCTATAAACATCAAAGTACAGCAGAAACGGGATCCTGCCTGTAGCATTCAGAGCACTCTAGAATACAATTATATTACATTTTTTTAAACTGAGAGTCAAGAAACAATTTAGGCTCACCATAAAAGTACGACACCTAGTTGATCAAGAAGCTGCAGGACCAAATTCTGGGTCTTTATCTGAAAAATATGTCAACCACGTGTAGTGAGTTTGACAACTCAGTGAGTAAATAATACCTCCTATGACCTCTTAGGTCAGCATATGGATGTACTTATATTTTAAAATTTGTCACATAGAAATATAGTTTAGAAGTACATTCCTATGGGACCCGTATTTCAAATAATCTCACATCAAAGGACATTCAGATATCCAAAACCATATGCACCATGGTATGATCATTAAACAAATGTTGTTATGCTCAATTGTATAAGCTGTAGTGAAATATTATGATTTGGAGATAAAATCATCACTTTTAATGCACCTGCCTCACTCGGCGGTCTGGCACACTAAATTTAAAAATGACCTGCCTCACTTGGCGATCTGGTCAATGCAATTTGAAAATGACCTGCCTCACTCGGCGATCTGGTCAATGCAATTTGAAAATGACATGCCTCACTCGGCGATCTAGTCAATGCAATTTGCTATACGCATAGTGACCGATCGACTACAGTCACAATAAGTGATTAGGGAATGTGAGTACATCACCCTCCTGCCCCCTTGCATTACCACTGTCACCCGGTTGGAGCGGCCCTCCCTTGGCTCACTCAGACTAATAGGGCGTCCCCTATTCGGTACCGTCACAAGCCATACAACCAGTCGATATTCATCCATACATATATATACATATATATTAATGCATATTCATCAGATGCAATGTAAAATTATCAAGCAACTCTCCATGAGCTTTACGCTTGCCATTTAATCTCATTTATAATATGACATGCATCATTTTCACAAGTATATAGCTTTACAAATCAATGTATCATGCACATAATATTCACTTTATCAAATAATGATAAATACAAGTGAAATCAGATACATCATGAGTTCAGAAATCCATTTTCAAATACTAGACTCTTCTTGAATCATATTTTAAATTATAAGCAGTTTAGATCATTTTAATGCATTTCAGAACAATATCAAAGTGTAAATATCTCATAAACATAATCATATACATGCTCAAATATCAAGAAGAGTATAGGGCAAGCTATAGAAAGAATCATCTACTCACAGGGTAAGGCTCCTGATTGGATAGCCCTAAATTGTACTTTTCCAAGCTAAATTTGACCAATTAGACCTCAAAAACATGTCCCGAGGGTCCAAAGACTTAGAAAATGACTCCGGAGAGCTTGGTCACTATTCACTCGCTAGAAATCACTATTCACCGCCACATAAAAAGTTACCAAATGACCGAAAGAAATACATATCTTAATGTTTATCTAATTTCTGAATCCATCTACGGTGTCAGATTTCTAATTTGAGGTCTCTAAGTAAGAGTTTTAGAATTTACCTTTTTCTGAGATTTTCTACTTCAGATCTACAGCGATTCAATGGTGAATTTAAAAAACTGATCGATCAAAATTGTAGTATTCTTTGTCCTGAATCCAATAACACCTTTAGTTTTGTGATCGGAAGCCAATAGACACTCCAAATCGAGAGATAAAGTTGTATGTTACTATTCACTCACTATTTGAAATTTTCGATTTCTCTTCGAAATTGCAGCCGTTGTTTTCCTTCCCCCGTATCTCCATTTTATTGTCATGTTTTTTTTAATAATAATAATATTTAATTAATAATTGAATAATAGGATTTTCTTTTATATAAATTCATATAAATTCTGTAACAACCTTTTTTTTTCCTTTATTATTTTACAATATTGAGTTCACATACATGTCATTAATCAAAACAGACGTATAACATATCAAACACATAGATATTTACATCTTGTTTATTTTGGTTGACCAATTCCGGAGATACAGGTGCGGGTGGTTGCACCTTCACCGGGATCTGAGCCAACTCAACCACAAACATCTTATTTGATTCTGAAATCTGCCCAACATAAAGTAACTCGATCCAATGTGCACTAAGAGCCAGAGCCTTAGAAACAAAAGCTGCATAAATAATTTTCTGAACATGATATGGAAATCTAGTGAGAATTAAATCTCAGTAAGTTCAACAATAAATTATCATTAGTAAAGCTCATCACGTCATGTTCAGCTGTATAAACTACAGAAAATATCTTTGGTCACATGAATGCATTATATCTATGCACATAAGAATCATACTGTAATGATATGTATGACAGGATTAACTATTTTCAGAATATCATATGATGGCCATCAACTTATTCTCATTTCAAGCTACCCCGGTCAGGGTGAGTATCCTTTACTCTCTGGTACGGGTTTTTCTCGCACCGTCCGACATGGCCCACTTTCTCTTTCTTTTCTCATTATCATGATCATAACCGTTGGTAGGGCGTCCCCTACTGGTGCACCACACAGATTGCCATGTGACCGTGCTCATTTCTTTTTTTTTCACAATGTTAGCCAAAAATATGCTTTCAATAACAAGTATGTTCATCAAAATATAACTATTACCATAAATCATTGGTAATCATGCCATGAACATAACCATTTCAAATAATACTTTATAAAATATGTCCATGTCAAAATTTCACACTTAAGATGGTAAGAAGTTCATACAATGGCAATGGCTATGGCTATACTAGTCATTTATTAAGATTCATCTTATTTTTTAAATACTAATTTTATTCCTTTATTTTTCTTGATGCAGGTTTTCATCCTATCTAACCTTCTCTTACTAATCAGAGCATAACTCCCTCAATTTAACTCTGATGTAGGTGATCTTGGTGTCCATTTCAAGATAAAACAATTATCTAAAACTATTATGTTGAACAATGTAGCGAAAAAATTAAGAAACGAAGCTGATATTACTCCCTCAAAATACAGGATAGTTTCTCTCGGATAGGTTCTGACCTTTACTGACTAATTAGACCATATCTCCCAAATTGGAACTCCAAATTGAGTTATTCCAGTAGTTAAAAATCCATGAGAAATATATCTATAATTGTTATGTTGGCGCGCTATTTTAATTCCCTACAGAATATTCCCAGAAATTCAAAAACTAAAGCATTAATAACATACTCTTCCCTGAATAAACATTTTCTGACCTCTGCTTACTAATTGGATCATATCTACCTCATATGAACTCCAACTTGTATAATTCCAGTGGGAATATTTCCATGAGACATAGATATATAACTTTCATGTTAACCATTTATTTTAATTCCATACAGATAATTCCCAGAAATTAAAATACAACAGCTATCCTAACATAATCTTCCCTAATGAACCATTTTCTGACCTTGGCTTACTAATCGGACCATATCTACCACATGTGGACTCCAAATTGAATGATTCCAGTGGCTAAAAATCCATGACACACATATATTTAATTCTTATGTTAACCATTTATTTTAATTCCCTACCAATAATTCCCAGAAATTAAATTACCGAAGCTATCCTAACATATTCTTCCCTGATGATTCATTTTCTGACCTTTGACTACTAATTAGACCATAGCTACCTCATATGGACTCCAAATGGAATGATTCCAGTGGGTACAAATCCGTGACACATATATCTTTAATTCATATGTTAACCATTTATTTTACTTCCCTACCAATAATTCCCAGAAATTAAATTACCGAAGCTATCCTAACATATTCTTCCCTGATGATTCATTTTCTGACCTTTGACTACTAATTAGACCATAGATACCTCATATGGACTCCAAATGGAATGATTCCAGTGGCTAAAAATCCGTGACACATATATCTTTAATTCTTATGTTAACCATTTATTTTAATTCCTTATAGATTGTTCCCAGAAATTAAAATACCGAAGCCTAAAATTCTGTCAACCATAGCCATACCCATGCAGAACTATCTATACCAACCTAAGTATTCAAACATACATCACATGCAAGATCAATATGTAACATGATATAGCAACATCCATGACCAATCATCAAAGTTCTAAGATCAAAATCTCATATAAATATTATGAGTTTCAAAGGTTTTCTTCAAAAAGAAATATTGTTAAACTTACCTGGAGCACTTAGTCCCCTAGACTTCTCCTTCCTCTTTCTTCCTTTCTTCCTCTCCTTTCCTCACACTACCTTGCTTCTATTTTTGCTCTCCCTCACTTGGATGAAATTCTAATGTTGTAAGGGTGGGTTTTCTTATATAGACCACCAAATAATTCACCTTTCATGATCATGGGTCTACCTTATCACAATTAGGATACACTTTGTTGAATTTTTGGAAAACAAACAACTTATGTTCTTGTCTTCCTCTTCCTTAGTCAAGATATGCATAGAAAAAGGAGATTTGTATTTTGAAAATTATGATGATATGTTCTTAAGATATGGGGCAAGATCCCTTTGATTTAGGGATTCATTTCCTTTTTCTTTTGTCTTAATCAAGTATGATAGATTTGCCTTTTTAAGTGGCAAATTTCTAGCCCTTGAATTTTCCTTACTTAACTAAAATTATTTGTGTAGGATAATGATGTTTTGTCATAATGCTATGTATTATTACCCACTTGTTAAAGTTATGAATGTAGGATATAGATGTTTTTGTCCTAAAGCCTTGTATTATTATGCCACTTGCCAAAATGATGGATGTAGAATCACACCACTTGCTAAATTTTTGTCTTAATGCCATGTCACTTAATCTTGATTACACCAATATTTCATCACTTTAATTTTATTTTTATTTTTATTTTTCCTCTTGGGTTTGTGCTCATTCTTGCCAATTTTCCTTACTTTGGTTAAAATTCTACCTTTCATAATGGGCTTGGTCACATTTTCATGATTTTTGGGCTACCGGTCCAATTTCTATATCCTAGTCCAAGTCTATGTTTTATTTCTTCCTTGGGCTATCCTATTGGCTTGCTAAAAATTCATGTGAAGTAGAAAAACTCTATATGAAGTGTCTATAGGTTAAAGCCCAAGTACGGGTGGAGATACTAAACTTAGTAACTTTTGCTCTTAAATTAAGAAAAAATTACCCTAATCCGATCTTCTTGAAATTTTAAAACCTTTACTTACTTCACAAAAATTTATCTTTCTTTACCTAAGAATTTCACCTTTCTTTAACATGTTTATTTCTAATATTTCCTCTTAGGTTTTCTTTCTTTACCTATTCCATTAATATTAGAACATTTCTATGCATATATGTAAGGTGAAGAATTTCTAAGGAAAATGTCTAAAAAATTACGGGATGTTACAAATTCCGTTTTTCATCCAAAAATATCCCAAAATTTTCTAAAAATTTACATTCTCAATAACCTTTAGTTGAACTCTTAAATCTTGATTTTTCTTGATAAAAATCTTAATAAAACAAATTACAAAATAAATATCTTTATATATAATAAAAGAAAGAATATTTCTAAAAATACGATAAAAATTCATTAGAGTCCAGTTTAATTATTTGAAGCAATGCAATAATTATTTTATTTACAAGTATACTTACTTTTAGCAAAACGTAATCATTTTTAAACAAATAAAAATGTATTTGCTTATAGTGAAATACTATTATTTAAAAATAGAGATTACACGCCAAAACTTACATGCTCATATTTTCTTTTGTAAATCTATGTAAAACTTATTTTCACCGGTTCTTATCTCTATTTTCAAAATTTTTTCTTTTATTCCAAATTTTCTTTAATTGGAATTTTCGTTAAATTTTACGGTTATTACAGAAAAAAGAGGATTTGATAATTGTAAATAATAAAGTAAATAATAGTAAAAGTAATTAAGAGAGCAATTAATGAGAGAGGCATTGGTTTCGATCGATATCTACCATCAGGGGATTGCATTGATCATTGACAAAATCATCAATCTTAAACCAAATATCTATCATTGGGATTCTATCCATGTTCCTCCTTAAGCCTAGTGAATTGATAACAATTATATCAATTAAACCCTAATTAATAAGATATCCTTTAGCACATCGGTAAAGTATAACCTATTAATTGCATGAAGAACGAGAGAAACTAATAGAGCTAAATAAATATAAACACATTGGTTATATTTAATTTAGTTGATCATTCATCATAGGATTAATAATTTATAATCCAAAATCCTTAATCCTATTTGCTTCATGAATAAAGTAATGAAAACTTTGTTCAAAACCTAATTCAGCAATAGATTAAGACATACAATATACTAGCAGGCCACCCTAGCAATTATATGAATAAACATTAAGATAAGAGAATAGGAGATGAATAATCAATACCCAGATAAGATTGAACTAATAAAATCAATTCAAAATCTCACAATGCATAACGATCCCCTATAGTTTCAATCTTCCTTTACCAACTAGAAGTAAATCAGCCATGTAGGGCCATAAGAAAATTTAAACAAGAATTAAATAAGGTAATTAAGAGCTTGAATTATCTTTGATGCTTCCTTTCTTCCCTTTTCTATAGATTGGCTTATCCTCATCGATGCAGAACTGTTTCTAGGTCAAAACTCGACCCGTGAGACTTCAATTAGAGTTGAAAAACCCTAAAAATTATAATATTAGCATTTTGGTGCAGCGACGAGTGCTGTAGCGCACTACTTGGGTACTGCGGCACTTGATCTTCTTTGGGATCGGAAACCGCAGCACTTCTTTTTTGTACAGCTTAGCACTGCAACGCTTTGGAAATGCTAGAATGGGATGCCGTGGCATCCAAAAACTTCTAGATTTTGCTAAAGTGCCAACATGAAAGTTGTATCTATGTCTCTTCTTTCCATAGTCGCTAGAATCAACTCAATCGGAGCTCAAATGAGAGAGATATGCCTCAATTAGTGATGGAGGGTCAAAAATAAGCATTTTTCCATATTTTCTCTCTATTTTCCTCTTCTTTTCTTCTTTATTATTCCTAAAACATAAAACAGAAAACTTAATTAAATCCTATTTATTTACTACTTAAATAAAATAAAAAGTAACTTAAAACATGCTAAATACATGCTCAATTTATAGCATGTCAGTAGCATCGCCACATTGTTTACCAAAGTCATAAAAAAGAACTTTGGATTCAAATAAGGTGAAGAGCGAGAAAAGGCATTTCAATTGATTAAGGAAAAATTAACTCATGTTCCTTTGTTACTTAACCTAATTTTACTAAAGTGTTTGAAATTGAATGTGATGCTTCAGGTATGGGTAGAGGCATAGTTCTTATGCAAGAAGAAAGGCTAATCACATATTTTAAAGAGAAATTAAGTGGGGCAGCCTTAAACTATCCTAATTATGATAATGAATTATATGCATTTGTTTGAGCCTTAGAAACACAGCAACACTATCTTTGCCTAACAAATTTGTAATTCATACCGATCATGAGTCCTTGAAACATTTTAAAGGCCAACACAAGTTGAACCAGAGGCATGTATAATGGGTGGAATTCATTGAGACACTTCCATATGTCATTTGATATAAGAAAGGTAAGGAAAACATCGTTGCATATGCACTTTCTCGAAGGTACATTTTAATTTTACTCTTGATGCTAAGTTGCTTAATTTTGAACACGCTAAAGAATTATATCTTTTAGACCATGACTTTAGTGAAGAGTATAGAACGTGTGAGAAAACTGCCAATGGTAAGTACTTTAAGCATAAGGGATTCTTGTTTCATTAGAATAAGCTGTATGTACTGTATTATTCTGCTGGTAAGGGAATCCATGAAGGTGATTTGATGGGACACTTTGGGGGAGCAAAAAAACTAGCCACTTTGCAAGAACACTTTTATTGGCCACACATGAAATGGGACGTTGAGAGAATTTGTGATAGATGTGCCACATGTAGGAGAGATTGATATTTCAATGGACTTTGTGCTAGGTTATACATGCCACTACCCATTCCTAGTTAGCCTTAGATTGATATTTCAATGGACTTTGTATTAGGTTTTCCTAGGTGTAAATGTGGTAGATATTCAATTTTTGTTGTGGATAAATTTTCTAAGATAGTAGCACATTTTATTCAATGTCACAAAACTGATTAAGCTTCACATGTTGCTGATTTGTTATTTAAAAAGATTGTAAGATTATATGGCATGCCTAAAAAAATTATTTTGGATAGAGATTAAAAGTTCTTGAGTTACTATTTGAAGACTTTGTGGTGTAAATTAGGAACTATATTATTGTTTTCTACTACTTGTCACCCATAAACTAATGGTCAAACCAAAGTAGTAAATAAGACTTTGTCTACTTTTTTTAGGGCTACTATTAAAAAGAATATTAAAACAAGGGAAAAATGTTTACCACACGTTGAGTTTGCTTATAATAGTATTGTTCATTCTACCACTAAGTTTTCACAATTTTTAATTGTTTATGGTTTTAATCCTTTAACTCTATTGGAATATCTGTTTAAAACATATAAGCAATACTATAATAGAATAGTATTGCTTATATGTTTTAAACAGATACATAACAAAGTAATACTCAATATTGAGCATAGAATGAAATAATATGTAAAACAAGCCAATAAAGGGCATCATGAGCTATTATTTGAACCCAGAGATTGGTTTTGGTTGCACATGAGATGGGAAATTTTTTGGCACAAAGGTATTCTAAAATGCTTCCAAGATTATATGACCCTTTCAAGTTCTTTAGTTCATTAATGACAATGCATACAAGTTGGATTTTTCACATGTGTAACATCCCGTAATTTTTGTTTTTCAATAATAATGTTTTGTTATAAACAAATATATTTTTATTTTTTAAAAAAAGGATTATGTTCTACTAAAAGCAAGTATATTATTAATTAAAATAATTATTGTTTTGCTTAAAATAATTATATTGGTCTTTAATGAATTTTTGTTGTATTTTTAGAAATATTATTTCTTTTATTATGTATAAAGATATTTATTTTAAGATTTGTTTTATGAAGATTTTCATAAAAAAAAAATAATGATTTAAGAGTTTAACTAAAGGTTTATGAGAATGTAAATTTTTAGAAATTTTTGGAATATTTTAGGATAACAAACGAAATTTATATGAATTTATATAAAATAAAATCCTATTATTTAATTATTAAATAATAATAATAATTATTTTAAAAAATAAAATAAAATAAAAAGGGAAGGGGGACGCAACTGAAGGAACGACTTGCACAATTTCGGAGAAAAAACGAGAGAGATGAATAGTAAATGAATAGTGAGAAAATAGTAACTTTCAACTTTCTCTCTAGATTTGGAGTGCCTATTGGCTTCCGATCTCAAAATTGAAGGTGCTATTAGATTCAAGACGAAGAATACTACAGTTTTGACCGATCAGTTTTTCAAATACACTGTTTAATCGCCGTAGATCTGAAGTAGAAAATCTCAAAAAAAGGTAAATTCTAAAACTCTTATTTAGAGACCTCAAATTAGAAATCTGACACCGTAGATGGATTCAAAAGTTAGATAAACATAAGGATATGTATTTCTTTCGGTCATTTGGTAACTTTTTATGTGGCGGTGAATAGTATTTTTTGGCATGAATAATGGCGATGAATAGTAATTTTTGGCATTGAATAGTGATTCCTGCGGTGAACAGTACCCTGAGCGTTGACCAAGATTCTGAGGTCATTTCCTAAATTTTTGGACCCTCCGAACACGTTTGGTCAAATTCAACTTGGGAAAGTACAATTTAAGGTTGTCCAATCAGGAGCCCTACCCTGTGAGTAGATGATTCTTTCTATGGCTTGCCCTATACTCTTCTTGATATTTGAGCATGTATATGATTATCTTTATGAGATATTTACACTTTGATATGTTTCTGAAATACATTAAAATGATCTGAACTGTTTATAATTTGAAATATGATTCAAAAAGAGTATAGTATTTGAAAATGGATTTTTGAACTCATGATGTATCTGATTTCACTTGTATTTATCATTATTTGATAAAGTGTATATTATGTTCACGTTGCATTGATTTGTAAAGCTATATACTTGTAAAAATACTGCATGTCATGTTATAAATGAGATTGAATGGCAAGCGTAAAGCTCATGGCGAGTTGCTTGATAATTTTACATGTATTTATATGTATTGATGAATATCGGCTGGTTGTATGGCTTGTGACGGTAACGAATAGGGGACGCTCTATTAGCTTGAGTGAGCCAAGGGAGGGCCGCTCCAACCGGGTGACAGTGGTAATATGAGGGGGCAGGAGGGTGATGTACTCACATTCCCTGATCACTTATTGTGACTAGGGTTGAGTTCACTATGCGTATAGCAAATATTTTCATTGCATTGTGATAGTGGTAATGTGAGGAGGCAGTAGGGTGAAGTACTTACATTCCCTGATCACTTACTGTGACTGGGGTCGAGGTCACTATGCGTATAGCAAATATTTTCATTGCATTGTGACAGTGGTAGTGTGAGGAGGCAGTAGGGTGATGTACTCACATTCCCTGATCACTTACTGTGACTGGGGTCGAGGTCACTATGCGTATAGCAAATGTGTTATATTTTCATTGCATTGACCAGATTGCCGAGTGAGGCAAGTGCATTAAAAGTAATGATTTTACCTTCAAATCATAATATTTTACTACAGCTTATACAGCTGAGTATAACAACATTTGTTTAATGATCATACCATGGTGCATATGGTTTTGGATATCTGAATATCCTTTGATTTGATAATATTTGAAATACGGGTCGCATATGAATGTACTTCTGAACTGTATTTTCTATGTGACACATTTTAAAATATAAGTACATCCATATGTTGACTTAAGAGGTCATAGGAGGAATTATTTGCTCACTGAGTTGTCAAACTCACTACACGATATTTCCACATTTTTCAAATAAGAATATTAGAGTCTGATTCGGTAGATAGGTGATATATTCTCTGGGTGAGTCTACATTGCTTCGAAGACTCACGGTCTTTGAATTATACTGTATTTGTATTCTAGAGTGCTCTGAACGCTACAGGCAGAATCCCTGTTTCTGCTGTACTCTAATGTTTATAGACTTGGTCTGTCTATTGTGTATACATGAGAGATCCTATATGTATTTGTTTCCATGATAAAGAATTGAATTATGTATCTTTTTGGGAAATATCTGATTGCAAAAATAATAATAGAAAAAAAAATTGTTTACTTTACGTAACGTAAATTAGGGGCGTTACAAGTTGGTATCAGAGCATTAGGTTTCCCTGTGGCTATCAGAGCAAATGATTCTTTAGTAGGACTTTTAGTATCGATATGAGTCGGACATATTTATACTTCAGGTGCTGTTAAGGGATTCTATAGGGTTTCAAATTCCTTTCTATTCCAATATTGCTAAAGTTCCTAGTATAAGTTTTATTGAATATTGTGACATTTTTAAAAAAGTATCTATGGGTCAATTATTGCTTGAAAGTGAAAGGGATAGGCATCCTTGAGAATTTAAAGAATTGAGATAAATGCCAATTACGATCGTTTCTGAATCTAATATTTGTTTTACCTCGTTGTCTAGTTATGATAGACTTTGATGTGATACTGAAAATGGATTGGTTGGTATTAAGCCATGGCATTCGGAATGTCACTTTAAGGTGATTACAGTCAATATTCGTGGAGAATTTTCTTTCTTGATACAGAGAGACCATAGTGAGATATCCAATAATCTAATCTATGCTTTAACATACCATAAGTGATTACAAAAAGGTGCCAAGGATTTTTGGCATTGGTGAGAGATAATGATATAACGTATGCCAGTGTAAATCAAGTTCTAGTGGTAAAAAAAAAATTTTTTTTTATGTAATTCCTGAGGAATTGCCAAGATTACCTCGAAACGTAAAATAAAATTTGGTATTGATTTACTTTCTGGAACCTAACCAGTGTCTGTCTATACCCCCTTATAGAATGATATTGACTAAACTTCAGAAAAAAAATAGTTACAAGACTTGTTAGACAAAGGATTTATACTCTCTAGTACTCTCCTTGAGGTGCTCTAGACCTATTTGTGGAAATGAAGGATGGATCACTATGACTATGCATAGATTATAGACAGTTGAATAAGGTGACAATGTGGAATAAAAAAACATCCATTACCTCGTATTTGTTTAACCAGTTATAAGATGCTCAGTATTTTTTTTTTCAAAAAAAAAACTTGATTTGGGATATGAGTATCATGAATTGAGGATAAGGGAAGAGGATATTAAAAAAAAATTATTTTAGGACTCATTATGGACATTATGAATTTTTGGTTGTCATTTAGTCTGACAAATGTCTAAGCTTTATTCATGGACTTAATAAATAAAGTACTTAAGCCATTCCTGGATCAATTTGTTAGTATAATTATTGACGATACACTAAAATATTCTAAGAGTTTAAAGGACCATAATTAAAGATAGTTTTACAAACTCTAAAGGAGTATGTTTAGTAAGGATGGTATCCAAATAGATCCTAAGAAAATAAAAGTGGAACAGCAATGGCTACATTCTACTATAATTATAGATGAAGATCCAAATCCAATTTGCACTTCCTGCGGTTGTCTGCTGCCCATTCTATTTGAGCAATAGTTGGATCAGGTACATGAACATATGCTTGTAAGGCATCAATCAACTCCTCAGCATTTTAAGCCGAGATGAGAATTCGTCATGCTGAGTGTGGGATAAACCTCTGTTGCACAGCTTGATCTAGAAAAGACAACAGACCATCAAAGAAGTGATTAACATTTAACAAACCTATCGGTTTGTGATGTATATTCAGTTATGCCTAAGAGACTATTTGGAAAATCTCCTCTAAAGTACCAAAACCACCTAGTAAGGCAATGAAGGCGTCAGCATTGCTCATCATTCTAGCCATGCGTTCATGCATGGAAGCTACTCTATATTCTTCCCCAATTGTCTTCCCTATGATGCCGGATGTAGCTAAAGCTGTAGGAATAATACCTAGAACTTGACATCCTCCTACATGTGCAGCTGTAGTCACACACCCCATTAATCTACAGTTACCTCCACCATACACTAAATGAATTCTTCTCCTGGCCAGCACCATACCTAGATTTTGTGCTACTTTAACATACTCCCCATCTTTTCCAAGACTGGAACCACAAAAGACACAAATATTTCGAAACTGACGGAATGCGGTTCCCTCCATAATTTTTATCACCTTCACTTTGAGTATAGACAAAAATACTAGTGTAAGTATTTATAGAACTCAGAGAAGGGCATATTTATAATAGCTATGTGAATAGGCCGGGTATTATTAGAACAACTATGTGAGTGATTGGTGGATATCAGCTAAATTAAAGGTAACAAATTTCAAAAATGACGGCAAGCATGTATATGTACAGTAGTTATGACTATGACCAATATTAAGTACATAAAGAGCATAAGATAAGATATCACCAGAAATCTGTCTTTTTCTTGTTGTCTTTGATGAAACATTGATGTCTCGATTCTTGTAGAAAAATTGTAGGTGATAGCCGTCATTGTAAAAAAAAAAGTGAAAATGCAAACCAATTAATTGTTGAAGAGGAACAATCAAATGATTTATTTTGTTTTCAATGTTTTTGCTAGTCGACTATCGGTATTATTAAGTTGACTGACTATTTTGAGAAATTTTAATTTGGACTGGTTATTTTACAGTTGATTGATTATATTTATTTTGAAGCAATCAACTGCATCCTACCAATTAGCTATGTATTTTTTGTTTTTCACAGACTTTTATAAGTTTGGAAATGTTTCTTTTCCACCGAATATCAACAACTTTAGAGTAGATTCTAGCTCATATATTCAAAATTTGTGGCCACCAATTTTTGCCGAAATCGTAGTTAGATTTTATTTACAGATTGTCAAGAATTACGACCAACGATTTTAATGTTTCAATGCTTTGTTCAAATTTCTGACTTCCTATTTTGGGACCATGCTCTATTATGTATTCCGTATTTTTTGCTGCATCGTCCTTCATTAATGTTTGGCATTAAATGTAAGGTTCTCTTTTTCCTTATTACAAGGAGGTTTAATTTATTTTCTTTAAAATTCAGTTATTATGGTGTCATAGTGGATATAGGTAAAAGTAATGAAACTTTTGAGAGGAACAGAAGGATGATGACCTTATGATGTTTTGATGAATGTAATCAAGAGAATGAAACATGTCTGAAAATAATGAAAGGCGATCAAGGTATTTGAATTAAGGGATTATACCATGCTAAGTTGAGTTTAGTATCTAGGATTTGAATTATGTTGAGATTGAAAATGTACGTGTGAATAATTGTTGAGAAAGGAGAAAGTATTTGTCCTTAATTGAATTTGCTCATATCAATAGTTATCAAGCCAATATACAAATGGCACCATTTGAGGTTTTATATAAAACATTATAGGTCTCCTAATGGGTGAGTAAGTTGAGTAAAGTTAGGTCCACAAAAATCAGTCCAATAGCTTACCGTTGGGCTTTGCCATCTGAATTAGATAATGTTCATCAAGTATTTTACGTATCTATGCTACGAAAGTATCTACCAGACCCAACACATGTTATTCAGTGTTGGGAAATTCAGTTAGACAAAGAGTTGTTATATGAGGAAAAATCAGTGACTATAGTAGATAGTCAAGTGAAGAAATTAAATTCAAAAGAAATGTCACGGTGAAAGTGATTTAGTAAAAGTACTTTTCAGGGGAGGCTACTTAGGAAAGAGAGAATAATATGCGCGTCAGATACTCACATATTTTTTAGTAAGAATGTTAGTATCTATTTGCAAATATGGCGATGAAATTGATTAGAAAAAGAATATAAGCAACTCAGTACAGGCCAAAAGTCTATAAGGACCATAAATATTAGAGCACTAGACATTATCAGTTGGTGACCAAATATTCTTGAAGAATTTATGGTTGAAGAAAATCTCTATGGTTAAGGTTATATGGTAAAATCACTAAAGTGAAGAGACTTCTTAGAGAGTAAAGATAATATACAAAGGAGATACTCTCAATAGCTTGAGTAATGAGGTTAATAGTTGTAATTTATGCCTTGAGTTCATTTCCTACATGTGGTAGAATGGGCTGAAATTCGGGGACCGAATTTCTTAATAGTGGAAGAATGTAACATCACGTAATTTTTTTTTTCAATAATAATGTTTTGTTATAAACAAATATATTTTTATTTGTTTAAAAAAGGATTATGTTCTACTAAAAGCAAGTATATTTTTAATTAAAATAATTATTGTTTTGCTTAAAATAATTATATTGGCCTTTAATGAATTTTTGTTGTATTTTTAGAAATATTCTTTCTTTTATTATGTATAAAGATATTTATTTTGTGATTTGTTTTATTGAGATTTTTATCAAGAAAAATCATGATTTAAGAGTTTAACTAAAGGTTTATGAGAATGTAAATTTTTAGAAATTTTTGGAATATTTTAGGATGAAAAACGGAATTTATACGAATTTATATAAAAGAAAATCCTATTATTTAATTATTTAATTATTATTATTATTATTTTAAAAAATAAAATAAAATAAAAAGGGAAGGGGGAAGCAACAGAAGGAACGACGACACAATTTTGGAGAAAAAACTAGAGAGATGAATAGTAAATGAATAATGAGTGAATAGTAACTTTTAACTTTCTCTCTAGATTTGGAGTGCCTATTGGCTTCCGATCTCAAAACTAAAGGTGCTATTGGATTTAGGACGAAGAATACTATAGTACCCTGAGCGTTGACCAGCGTTGACCAAGATTCTAAGGTCATTTCCTAAGTTTTTGGGCCCTCCGGACACGTTTGGTCAAATTCAACATGAGAAAGTACAATTTAGGGCTGTCCAATCAGGAGCCCTACCCTATGAGTAGATGATTCTTTCTATGGCTTGCCCTATACTCTTCTTGATATTTAAGCATGTATATGATTATGTTTATGAGATATTTACACTTTGATATGTTTCTGAAATACATTAAAATGAACTGAACTGCTTATAATTTGAAATATGATTCAAGAAGAGTATAGTATTTGAAAATGGATTTCTGAACTCATGATGTATATGATTTCACTTGTATTTATATTGTTTGATAAAGTGTATATTATGTGCATGTTGCATTGATTTGTAAAGCTATATACTTGTGAAAATGATGCATGTCATGTTATAAATGAGATTGAATGGCAAGCGTAAAGCTCATGGCGAGTTGCTTGATAATTTTACATGTATTTATATGTATTGATGAATATCGGCTGGTTGTATGGCTTGTGACGGTACCGAATAGGGGACGCCCTATTAGCTTGAGTGAGCCAAGGGAGGGCCGCTCCAACCGGGTGACAGTGGTAATGTGAAGGGGCATGAGGGTGATGTACTCACATTCCTTAATCACTTATTGTGACTAACGTCGAAGTCACTATGCGTATAGCAAATATTTTCATTGCATTTTGACTTTGGTAATGTGAGGAGGCAGTAGGGTGATGTACTCACATTCCCTGATCACTTACTGTGACTGGGGTCGAGGTCACTATGCATATAGCAAATATTTTCATTGCATTGTGACAGTGGTAGTGTGAGGAGGCAGTATGGTGATGTACTCACATTCCCTGATCACTTACTGTGACTGGGGTCGAGGTCATTATGCGTATAGTAAATGTGTTATATTTTCATTGCATTGACCAGATTGCCGAGTGAGGCAGGTGCATTAAAAGTAATGATTTTACCTTCAAATAATAATATTTTACTACAGCTTATACAGCTGAGCATAACAACATTTGTTTAATGATCATACCATGGTGCATATGGTTTTGGATATCTGAATATCCTTTGATTTGATAATATTTGAAATACGGGTCCCATATGAATGTACTTCTGAACTATATTTTCTATGTGACACATTTTAAAATATAAGTACATCCATATGTTGACCTAAGAGGTCATAGGAGGAATTATTTGCTCACTGAGTTGTCAAACTCACTACACGATATTTCCACTTTTTTCAAATAAGAATATCAAAGTCTGATTCGGCAGATAGGTGATATATTCTCTGGATGAGTCTACATTGTTTCCAAGACTCACGGTCTTTAAATTATATTGTATTTGTATTCTAGAGTGCTCTGAACGCTACAAGCAGAATCCCTGTTTCTACTGTACTTTGATGTTTATAGACTTGGTCTGTGTATTGTGTATACATGAGAGATCCTATATGTATTTGTTCCCATGATAAAGAATTGAATTATGTATCTTTTTGGGAAATATCTGATTGCAAAAATAATAATAGAAAAAAAACTTGTTTACTTTACGTAACATAAATTAGGGGCGTTACAATATAAGTACAATGTTAGTGCAACTTTCAATCTTACTGATTGAATTCCTTTTGATGGAGGTAATGTTTTTAGACAAATCCTTTTCAAGAGGATGGGAATGATAATTGCATGACTGAGTTTAACAAATAAAAATGAAATGTAGACTCACTTTAAGTTTCAGTTGGACCTATTATAAGAACTCAGGGTAAAAGATTCAAATAAGAACTTAATAGCTTAACCTAAGAAGTCTAATAATGAGAGAAATTTTCCACTATTGAAGGTGAGCAAGAAGTATCAAAGCCAATCTAGATATGGATCAAGACCAAGAGACATGGCTAACTAAAGTCAAGATGGCATAAATATAGTAGTTTCCTTTTTTCCCCTTATTTGACTAGGAAAGTTTTCTATTTTTACTTTCCTTGTTTGACTAGGAGAGTTAACTACCTTGTTTGACTATGAAAGTTTCCTATTTTTAGTTTTTCTTGTTTAATTAGGAGAGTTTCTTATTTAGCTTTCCTTGTTTGTTTAAGAAATTAGCCTATAAATAGGCATGAGTGTTCAATAGAGAAAAAAAAGCATATTATTATTGATAAAAGTGAGAGTATTTTCTCTTTGGTTCTTTAAAGAATTATCCAAACTTATTATAATTTTCTGTGGCATTCATCTTTAGTTCTTTGAAGAATTATCGAAACTTATTACCATTTATGGCATCTTCCTTATACCTAAGTTCTTACTTCCATATAAGCAATGGATCATAGTTTCATACAAACTTGATCATATAAATGATCTTGGCACCTTCTTAGATAACGAGTTTTGTCAGTTCTTGGCTAGGTTTGTATCATCATAAAATCAAACATAACCAATATACAAACAAAAGCAAGAATCTTTCCTATAGTAAATAGGCGAACGATAAAATAAAATCCGTTGAAACTAGGTTAGGTTCACCAAAAGATAGTCTAATAGCTTACTATGCTATTGAAGACGGATCAGAATTTATATCCTTATTTGAAAAACATGAGTGATAAAGGAATGAGTTTTGCAACACAGTAAGTAGATAATACACACTATAATGGAACAAAACAATTCAAGAGTGTGACTTTTTTTTACAATAAACTTATAATCCAAGATAAAGAATTATATTTAGAAATATAAAATTATTAATAAAAATCCAATAGAAATCAATAAGTTATAATTTCTATTAAAAATAGCTAAATAATCATAGTAGTAAATTTAACAAATTTTCTAATTTTTATCATAGTGAAAATAAATAATGTAATTTAAGTTAAAAGTATTCAGGAGGATTTCGTATCGGAATCGTTATCTAATCCCAAGCATATAGCAAGGGAGGAAGAAGCATACATGTGCCACTTTCTATTCAATCATCCACATATGTTGATCGACGTAACAACTTTTTTTTTATACAATATAAAGCTCACATACACATCATTAATCAAAACGTACGTACAACATTTCAAACACATAAATATCTACATCTTATTTATTCTGGTTGACCAATTCCAGAGATTCGGGTGTGGGGTGGTTGCACCTTCATCGGGATCTCTGCCAACTCGCTCACAAACATTTTATTTAGAATCCGCACATCATAGAATAACTCGATCCAACGTGCACTAAAAGCCAGAGCTATAGAAAAAAATCTGCATAACTAATTTTCTAAACATGACATGAAAATATAGAGAGAATTAAATCCCAGTAAGTTCAACAATAAATCATTATCAATATAACTCATCACGTCATATTCAGCTATATAAACTACAGTAAATAACTTTGGTCACATGAATGCACTATATCTATGCACATGAGAATCGTACAATAATGACATGTATGACAGGATTAATTATTTTTAGAATATCATATGATGACTATCGATTTATTCTCATATCAAGCTACCCTGGTCAGGGTGAGTATTTTCTACTCTCCGGTACGAGATTTTCTCGCTCCGTCCGACATGGCTCACTTTCTCTTTCTTTTCTCATTAACATGATCATAACCGTTGGTAGGGCATCCCCTACTAATGCACCACACGGATTGCCATGTGACCATGCTCATTTCTTTTCTTTTCACAATGATAACCAAAAATATGCTTTCAATAACAAGTATGTTCATCAAAATATAACTATTACCAAAAATCATTGGTAATCATGCCATGAACATAACCATTTCAAATATCACTTTATAAAATATTTCCATGTCAAAATTACACACTTAAGATGGTAAGAAGTTCATACAATGACAATGGATATAGCTATATTAGTCATTTATTATTTTTATTTATAAGATTCATCTTCTTTTTTAAATATTAATTTTATTTCTCTATTTTCTTGATGCAGGTTTTCATCATATCTAACCTTCTATTACTAATCAGAGTATAACTCCCTCAATTTAACTCCGATATAGGTGATCTTGGTGTCAATTTCAAGATAAATCAATTCTCAAAAACTATTATGTCGAACATTATAGCGAAATATTAAGAAATAAAGGTGATATTACTCCTTAAATGTAAAGGTTATTTCTTCTCGGATAGGTTCTGACTTCTACCTACTAATTTGTCCATATATCCCTCATAAGAATTCCAAATTAAGAGATTCCAGTGGTTAAAATTCCGTGACACATATATCTATAATTAATTTGTTAACCATTTATTTTAATTCCTTATAGAATTTTTCCCGCAATTAAAATACCGAAGCAATCCTAACATATTCTTCCCTAATTAACCATTTTCTGACATTTGTTTACTAATCAGACCATATCTACCTCATATGAACTCTAAATTGAATGATTCCAGTGGCTAAAAGTCCGTGAGACATAAATATACATTTGTTATGTTCACCATTTTTTTATATTCCTATAGAATGTTCCCAGAAATTAAAACACAAAAGCTCAAAATTCTGCCACCCATAGCCATACCCATGCAGAACTATCTACACATTCAAACATACATAATATGTAACATGATATAGCAACATCCATGACCAATCATCAAAGTTCTAAGATCAAAATACTATATAAATATTTCAAGCTTCAAAACTTTTCTTCAAAAAGAAATATTGTGAAACATACCTGGAGCACTTAGTCTCCTAGACTTCTCCTTCCTCTTTCTTCCTTTCTTCCTCTCCTTTCCTCACTCTACCTTGCTTCTATTTTTCCTCTCCCTTACTTAGACGAAATTCTAATGTTGTAAGGGTGGGTTTTCTTATATAGACCACCAAATAATTCACCTTTCATGATCATGGGTCTACCTTATCACAATTAGGTTACACTTGGTTGAATTTTTTGGAAAACAAACAACTTATGTTCTGGTCTTCCTCTTCCTTTGTCAAGATATGCATAGGAAAAGGAGATTTGTATTTTGAAAATTATGATAATATGTTCTTAAGATATGGGACAAGGTCCGTTTGATTTAGGGATTCATTTACTTTTTCTTTTGTCTTAATCAATTATGATAGGTTTGCCTTTTTAAGTGGCAAATTTCTAGCCCTTCAATCTCCATTATTTGGTTGAAATTATTTGTGTGGGATAGAAATGTTTTGTCCTAATACTATGTATTATCATACCACTTGGTAAAATTATGAGTGTAGGATATAGATGTTTTGTCCTAAAGCCTTGTATTATCATACCACTTGCTAAATTTTTATCTTAATGTCATGTCACCTAATCTTGATTACACCATTATTTCATCAATTTTATTTTATTTTTATTTTTATTTTTCCTCTTGGGTTTGGGCTCATTCTTGCCCATTTTCTTTACTTTGGTTAAAATTCTACCTTTCATAATGGGCTTGGTCACATTTTTATTATTTTTGGGCTACCGGTCCAATTTCTATATCCTAGTCCAAGTCTATGTTTTATTTCTTCATTGGGCTATCCTATTGGCTTGCTAAAAATTTATGTGAAGTAGAAAAACTCTATATGAAGTGTCCATAGGTGAAAACCCAATTTATGGGTGGAGATACTAAACTTACTAACTTTTGCTCTTAAATTAAGAAAAATGACCCTAATACGATCTTCTTGAAATTTTAAGACCTTTACTTACTTCACAAAAAATTATCTTCCTTACTTAAGAATTTCACCTTTCTTTAGCATGTTTATTTCTAATATTTCCTCTTAGGTTTTCTTTCTTTACCTATTCCATTAATATTAGAACATTTCTATACAAACACGTAAGGTGAAGAATTTCTAAAGATTATATTTCCTTAGATATCTAAAAATTGTCTAATAAATTTTATTTCCTTAATTAAATATTTATGTACCTTTATCAATAAAAGAAATGAAATTATGGATGTTACTTTGAATACTTTTGTACTTTTATTAATACATAAAACGAAATTAGGGATGTTACATTTCTCTCCCCCTAAAAGAAATTTTGTCCTCAAAATTTCAGAAATTACCTAATAAGAACAATTTAGGATATTTCTTCCTCATGACTTCTTCTAGCTCCCAAGTTGCTTCTTCTGGAGTCAAACCTTCCTATAACACCTTAACTAGGGGAATAGTTTTGTTCTGCAATTGCTTCACGTCAGTGTCTAATATAGATGCTGGTACTAGCTAGTATGTCATATTCTCCTTTATTTGGATTGGTTCATCTCGTATCACATGTGAGGAGTCTGGAAGATACTTTCGGAGCTGTGGTACATGGAAAACATTATGCAAGTTGGACAAATTAGGTGGGAGAGCAACTTGATATGCTGACGTCCCTACTTTCTTTAGAATTTGGTAGGGTCCTAAAAATCGCGGATTTAGCTTTTTGGTTTAGAGAGACCTACCAACTCTAGTGGTCAGAGAAAATTTTAGAAATACATGGTACCCTTCGTCAAACATCAGAGGTCTATGTCTCTTATCATAGTAACTCTTTTGCTGACTTTGAGCTGTGAGTATTTTATCTCGTATTATCCTGATTTGTTCAGTGGTTTGTTGAACTAGATCAGGACCCAACAAGTTCTTTTCTCCTACCTCAAACCAACATAGTGGAGATCGGCACTTCCTACCGTATAAAGCTTCGTAGGGGGCCATCTTAATACTGGAGTGATAACTATTATTATAAGAAAACTCTATTAAAGGTAGGTACTTATCCCATCCTTTACCTTGCTCTATCACACAGGCCCTTAACATATCTTCTAGGGTTTGAATGGTTCGTTCTATCTGCCCGTCAGTCTGAGGATGGTAGGCAGTATTGAACTGCAACTGAGTACCAAATGCTTCCTGCAATGTCTTCCAAAACCTTGATGTAAACCTAGGATCTCTATCAGAAATGATATTTAAGGGAATTCCATGCAGTCTAACTATTTCCTGGACGTACAATTGTGCTAATTTATCCACTGAATAGTTAATTTTTATGGGCAAAAAGTGAGCAGATTTGGTTAATCTATCAACTATTACCCAGATAAAGTCATGTTCCACTGAAGTCTTAGGTAATCCCATAACAAAGCCCATTGAGATATTGTCCCATTTCCATTTAGGGATCTCAAGAGGTTGTAGAAATCCTGCTGGCTTTTGATGCTCCACCTTCACCTTTTGACAAATGAGACATTTCTCCACAAACTCAGCAATGTGCTTTTTCATCCCTGGCCACCAATACATCCTCTTTAAATCCTGGTACATTTTAGTACATCTAGGATGGACTGTGTATTTACTCTGACGCGCTTCTTGCAGGATCTTAGTCCTCAACTCTCGTTCTTGAGGGACACAAATCCTTTCCATATACATGATTGCTTCATCTTCCATGACAGAAAAATTACCTTGGTCTTTATGATCCTGTAAGTATTGGTCGTGAGCTTGAGCCTCTTTGATATGAGCTCTAAGGTCACACCCTATACATAAACCGTTAATGACTAACTTCTTTGGAGTAAGAGTTTTGGCTAGCTTCAAATTTCGAAACTCCTCTAGCATCTGCATCTCTTATACCATCATTTGACCCATGTGCAGAGATTTTCGACTCAAGGCATCTGCTACAACATTCGCCTTTCTGGGATGATACTTTATCACAAACTTGTAGTCATTGAGGAATTCTACCCATCTTTGTTGCCTCATATTTAACTCCTTCTGATCAAAGAGGTATTTAAGACTCTTATGATCACAATATACTTCAAAGGTTGCCCCGTACAAATAGTGTCGCCAAATCTTTAAGGCAAACACCACTACCGCCAATTCAAGATCATGGGTTGGATAGTTTCCTTCGTGGGGTCTCAGTTGCCTAGAGGCGTAAGCAACTACTCTCTTATCTTGCATCAGCACACATCCTAACCCTTTCTTTGAAGCGTCACTATACACTTCAAAATGTCCTATGGGGTTTGGAATAATTAAAACAAGAGGAGTGGTCAGTCTTGTCTTAAGCTTCTGAAAACTAGCTTCACATTGATAAGTCCATTTGAAAGGACTTCCTTTCCTGGTCAATTTAGTCAATGGCAAGGCTATACGAGAGAAGTTTTGTATAAACCTCCTGTAGTATCCTGCCAAACCCAAGAAACTTCTGACTTTCGTAATTGTCTTTGGTCTCTCCCATTGAATTACTGCTTCAGCCTTGCTAAGATCTACGGCTACCCCTCTATTTGAGATGACATGTCCGAGAAACTTTTCTTCTGATAGCCAAAATTCACACTTCTCCAATTTAGCATACAACCTTTTCTCTTTCAGTACTTGCAGCACAATTCGGAGATGCTATTCATGTTCTTTCTCACTCTTAGAATATATCAAGATGTCATCAATGAACACTACCACAAATTGATCTAAGTAGGGTCGAAAAATGCGATTCATGTAATCCATGAAAATTGCAGGTGCATTTGTCAACCTGAAAGGAATTACGAGAAACTCATAGTGCCCATACCTAGTCCTAAAGGCAGTTTTTAGTACATCCTCCTCCTTGATCCTAATCTGATGATATCCCGACCTCAAGTCAATCTTAGAAATGATAGAGGCTCCCTTCAATTGATCCAATAAGTCATTTATCCTAGGGAGAGGATACTTGTTTTTTACAGTCACCTTATTTAGCTGTCTATAGTCCATGCATAGTCTAAGGCTTCTGTCTTTCTTCTTAACAAACAATACAAGAGCTCCCCATGGTGATACACTTGGTCTAACAAATTGTTTGTCTAACAGTTCCTCTAACTATTTCTTGAGTTCCTGTAGTTCTTTTGAGGCCATTCTATATGGTGCAATAGAGATAGGCCCTGTTCCAGGTAAGAGATCAATAGAGAACTCTATCTCTCTCTTGGGAGGTAAACCTGGAATATCTGATGGAAATACTTCAGGAAACTCGTTGGCTATTGGGATTTCATCAAGCTTCGATTCGACTTCTAGGTTTGATAAATATAAGAGAATGTATCCAAGTACTCCATTCTTCAACTCCCTTTTAACTTGATTGGCATTAACCATCAATAACTGGACCTCCTCTTTCAGAGTGGGAGGTAGAAATTCAACGGTCTTGTTACAACAATTCAGCAAGACTCGATTTCTAGACATCCAGTCTAACCCTAGAATGACCTCAATACCTCTTAAAGGTAAACAGACGAGGTCTACAGAAAATTTTTTCTCCTGGATGGTGACTTGAAAGTCCTTACATACAGAGGAAGTTAATACCCTTTCCCTTGTAGGGGTTACTACGGATAGCTCATAGGGAGTTTCAAAAATAGGAAACTGAAACTTCTTAATACATTCTTCTGATATAAATGAATGACTAGCACCAGAGTCAAATAACACCATAAGAGCAAATCCATAGATATAGCATGTACCTTGAATCATTTCAGAAGATTGAGCTACCTCTTGGCTACTTAGGGTGAAAACCCTTCCTTTTACTTGAGGCCTCTGTTCTGGCTGCTTTCCCACATTCTATGGGCAGTTTCTCGCAAAATGACCCTTCTGTCCGCAGTTGAAGCAAACATCTTGTCCCATGTAGCATGGCCGATTACCATGCATGCGTCTGCACTTAGCGCACTTGACTAGGGCGAGGTCTTGTTGGAAAGGTCTGGGACCCGTAGTCAATGGCCTCTTACCAGCTCCATATCCACTTCTTCTCACGTTCTTGCTAGGGTTGGGAAAATTTTTCTTCCTTTTCCATAGGTTTCGCCTTTGCTTTTCGTCCTCCACTTCCTTTAAACTTTTCTCCAAGAGTCTGCATTTATTGATCAGAGGCACAAACTCCCTAATCTCCATAGCAACAACAGCATTCTTTATGTCTGGATTCAGTCCCGCTTCAAACTTAACAGCCTTCCATGCTTCATCAGGGTTAAATCACAGATAAGAGGAGAACTTAGACAATTCCTCGAATCTCGCGATGTATTGTTCTATAGTCATGCTACCCTGCCAGAGTTGAAGAACTTTGATCTCTTTCTCCGCCCTCACAGTACTTGGAAAGTACTTTTCCAAAAAGGTCTCTTTGAACACCTTCCAAGTGATCTGCCTTCCCTGGTGAGCTAAAAGTTCTCTAGCTCCACGCCACCAGTATTCTGCTTCATCTTTTAGCATATATGCAGCAAAGATTACTTGCTGCTCCTCAGTAGAGCCCATCACTTTAAAGATTTTCTCTAACTCCCTTATCCATCTTTCAGCTACAATTGGGTTAAAGCCACCTTGAAAACAAGGTGGCCTAGTCCTCAGGAACTCGGATATGCTGTTATCATTTGCAGCCATCCGATTGTTAACACCATTCACACCATTCGAGTTATTAACATTCTAGAGGTATTGTAGAATTTGATTAGTGGTCATGACGTGGTCTAGAATTGCCGTGGCCAGGATGTGCAGGGTTACCTTCGCATTATTTGCTGGATTCCTCCTTGGTGGTGCCATTTCCTACTGTGGGAAAAACAAAGTTATGCTGCTATTGAGGTGATCAAGCCCAATAGTTAGTTGAAAAATATTTAACAGTAGTCATAACACCACCTCAGCATGTAGGTAGGAAACACTAGTAATTTCTTACCTATATGAATTCACTGATCCTTACACAGCACAACCACAAACATACTCAAGACACTATAAGATCCATTCAGATAACCATCCACCCAATGGCCATCTAGGATCGACCTGCTCTGATACCAACTATGTAACAACTTTTTTATTATTATTATACAATATAAAGTTTACATACACATCATTAATCAAAATGTACGTACAACATTTCAAACACATAAATATCTACATCTTATTTATTCTGATTGACCAATTCTAGAGATTCGGGTGCGGGGTGGTTGCACCTTCACCGAGATCTGTGCCAACTCACCCACAAACATTTTATTTAGGATCCGCCCATCAAAGAATAACTCGATCCAACGTGCACTAAAAACCAGAGCGATAGAAAAAAATCTGCATAACTAAATTTTTGAACATGACATGGAAATATAGTGAGAATTAAATCCCAGTAAGTTCAACAATAAATCATTATCAATATAGCTCATCACGTCATGTTCAGCTGTATAAACTACAATAAATAACTTTGGTCACATGAATGCACTATATCTATGCACATGAGAATCGTACAGTAATGATAGCCAAAAATATGCTTTCAATAACAAGTATGTTCATAAAAAATATAACTATTACTAAAAATCATTGGTAATCATGCCATGAACATAACCATTTCAAATATCATTTTATAAAATATTTCTAAGTCATAATTTCACCCTTAAGATGGTAAGAAGTTCATACAATGGCAATGGCTATGGCTATACTAGTCATTTATTATTTTCATTTATAAGATTCATCTTCTTTTTTAAATACTAATTTTATTTCTTTATTTTCTTGATTGAGGTTTTCATCCTATCTAACCATCTCTTACTAATCAAAGTATAACTCCCTCAATTTAACTCCAATGCAGGTGATCTTGGTGTCAATTTCAAGATAAATCAATTCTCTAAAACTATTATGTTGAACATTGTAGCGAAATATTAATAAATCAAGGTGATATTACTCCCTCAATGTAAAGGTTATTTCTTCTCGGATAGGTTCTGACCTTTACCTACTAATCTATCCATATCTCCCTCATACGAATTCCAAATTAAGTGATTCCAGTGGCTAAAAGTCCGTGACCCATATATCTATAATTCATTTGTTTACCATTTATTTTAATTCCTTATAGAATGTTCCCAACAATTAAAACACTGAAGCTATCCTAACATATTCTTCTCTAATTAACCATTTTCTGACCTTTGTTTACTAATCAGAATATATCTACCTCATATGAACTCTAAATTCAATGATTCGAGTGGCTAAAAATCCGTGACACATAAATATACATTTTTTATCCATTTTTTTAGATTCCCTATAGAATGTTCCCAGAAATTAAAATACCGAAACTATCCTAACATATTCTTCCCTAATTAACCATTTTCTGACCTTTGTTTACTAATCAGAATATATCTACCTCATATGAACTCTAAATTCAATGATTCGAGTGGCTAAAAATCCGTGACACATAAATATACATTTTTTATCCATTTTTTTAGATTCCCTATAGAATGTTCCCAGAAATTAAAATACCGAAACTATCCTAACATATTCTTCCCTAATTAACCATTTTCTGACCTTTGTTTACTAATTAAACCATATCATCCTCATATGAACTCTAAATTGAATGATTCCAGTGGCTAAAAATCCATGAGACATAAATCTACATTTGTTATGTTAATCATTTTTTTATATTCCCTATAGATGTTCCCAGAAATTAAAACACAGAAGCTTAAAATTCTGCCACCCATAGCCATACCCATGCAGAACTATCTACACCAACCTAAGTATTCAAACATACATAATATGTAACATGATATAGCAACATCCATGACCAATCATCAAAGTTCTAAGATCAAAATCCCATATAAATATTTCAAGTTTCAAAACTTTTCTTCAAAAAGAAATATTGTTAAACTTACCTGGAGCACTTAGTCCCCTAGACATCTCCTTCCTCTTTCTTCCTTTCTTCATCTCCTTTCCTCACTCTACCTTGATTCTATTTTTTTTCTCCCTTACTTGGACGAAATTCTAATGTTGTAAGGGTGGGTTTTCTTATATAAACCACCAAATAATTCACCTTTCATGATCATGGGTCTACCTTATCACAATTAGGTTACACTTGGTTGAATTTTTTCGAAAACAAACAAGTTATGTTCTTGTCTTCCTCTTCCTTAGTCAAGATATGCATAGGAAAAGGAGATTTGTATTTTGAAAATTATGATAATATGTTTTTAAGATATGGGACAAGGTCCCTTTGATTTAGGGATTCATTTACTTTTTCTTTTGTCTTAATAAATTATGATAGGTTTGCCTTTTTAAGTGGCAAATTTCTAGCCCTACAATCTCCATTATTTGGTTGAAACTATTTGTGTGGGATAGAAATGTTTTGTCCTAATGCTATGTATTATCATACCACTTGCTAAAATTATGAGTGTAGGATATAGATGTTTTGTCCTAAAGCCTTGTATTATCATACCACTTGCTAAATTTTTGTTTTAATGTCATGTCACCTAATCTTGATTACACCATTATTTCATCACTTTAATTTTATTTTTATTTTTATTTTTTTCTCTTGGGTTTGGGCTCATTCTTGCCCATTTTCTTTACTTTGGTTAAAATTCTACCTTTCATAATGGGCTTGGTCACATTTTTATGATTTTTGGGCTACCGGTCCAATTTCTATATCCTAGTCCAAGTCTATGTTTTATTTTTTCATTGTGCTATCCTATTGGCTTGCTAAAAATTTATGTGAAGTAGAGAAACTCTATATGAAGTGTCCATAGGTGAAAGCCCAATTTATGGGTGGAGATACTAAACTTAGTAACTTTTTCTCTTAATTTAAGAAAAATTACCCTAATCCGATCTTCTTGAAATTTTAAGACCTTTACTTACTTCACAAAAATTTATCTTCCTTACCTAAGAATTTCAACTTTCTTTAGCATGTTTATTTCTAATTTTTCCTCTTAGGTTTTCTTTCTTTACCTATTCCATTAATATTAGAACATTTCTATACAAACACGTAAGGTGAAGAATTTCTAAGGATTATATTTCCTTAGATATCTAAAAATTGTCTAATAAATTTTATTTCCTTAATTAAATATTTATGTACCTTTATTAATAAAAGAAATGAAATTATGGATGTTACTTTGAATACTTTTATACTTTTATCAATACATAAAACGAAATTAGGGATGTTACCAATAAGCATGAAATTCTCATTTTAGCCAAATCACGTTTTAGTATAGCTTCTCAATTCACAATACGAATTCAAAGTTTCCAACATTAAAACCATAGGCACATAACATGTCAAAATATTCCAATCTTCTCTGACCTTAGATAACCAATAATAAAATATCAATTCCAAATTTATATTCAAAAATCCAAATATGATTTCCAATAACCACTATAAATAACATGATTTAAAACCTTAATACTAATTATGATCATGCTATTCACAAATTGATGGAGAATATAACAATCGATGCTTATCTCGCATACCTAAGGGCTCTAAATTGAAGGATATTTAAATAGTATAATTTTTTCAAAACAACATAAAACTTTTGAATAAATAATCAAGCTGCGGAAATTTGTAACAATCATAATAACTAATAAGTTTAAATATGATATGAAAATTATAAAGGCAGTGAAACATGTTCTAAAAGGTATTATCTACTCACAGAATATTTGGTTCAAAATTGACTGGCTAGGGCACTTTTCCAAGTAGAATTAGCCAAAAATGACTGCAAAAATGTGTTTCAGAGGTCCAAAAACCTAGTAAATACCTCTAGAATTTCAAAAATCAAACTGTAACAACTCCATTGAAGTATTAAATTTTTTTTTTAAAAATACCATGAAGTTATTACCTCGTTACAACTTAACTCAATATAAAATTTATTTAATTTATACAATACAGAGTTAACATACATGTCATTAATCAAAACATACGTACAACATATCAAACACATAAAAATCTACATCTTATTTATTCTAGTTGACCAATTTCGGAGATACAGGTGCGGGTGGTTGCACCTTCACCGGGATCTAAGCCAACTCGACCATAAACATTTTATTTGCTTCTAGGATCTGCCCAACATAAAGTACTTGATCCAACATGCATTACAAGCCAGAGCTATAGAAAAATCTGCATAACTAATTTTCTAAACATGATATGGAAATATAGTGAGAATTAAATCCTAGTAAGTTCAACAATAAATTATCATCAATATAGTTCATCACGTCATGTTCAGCTGTATAAACTATAGAAAATAACTTTGGTCACATGAATGCACTATATCTATGCACATGAGAATCGTACAGTAATGACATGTATGAGAGGATTAATTATTTTCAGAATATCATATGATGACTATCAATTTATTCTCATATCAAGTTACTCCGGTCAAGGTGAGTATGATCTACTCTCCGGTACGGGCTTTTCTCGCTCTGTCCGACATGGCCCACTTTCTAATTCTTTTCTCATTAACATGATCATAACCGTTGGTAGGGCGTCCCCTACTGGTGCACCACACGGATTGCCATGTGACCGTGCTCATTTCTTTTCTTTTCACAATGATAGCCAAAAATATGCTTTCAATAACAAGTATGTTCATCAAAATATAACTATTACCAAAAATCATTGGTAATCATGCCATGAACATAACCATTTCAAATATCACTTTATAAAATATTTCCATGTCAAAATTTTACACTTAAGATGGTAAGAAGTTCATACAATGGCAATCGCTATGGCATATACTAGTCATTTATAAGATTCGTCTTCTTTTTTTAAATATTAATTTTATTTCTTTATTTTCTTGATGTAGGTTTTCATCAAATCTAACCTTCTCTTACTAATCAGAGCATAACTCCCTCAATTGAACTTCGATGTAGGTGATCTTGGTGTCAATTTCAAGATAAAACAATTATCTAAAACTATTATGTTGAACATTATAGCGAAATATTAAGAAAGCAAGGTGATATTACTCCCTAAATGTATAGGTTATTTCTTCTCGGATAGGTTCTTACCTCTACCTACTAATTGGACCATATCTACCTTATATGGACTCCAAATTGAGTGATTCCAGTGGCTAAAAATCCGTGACACACATATCTATAATTCTTATGGTAACTATTTATTTTAATTCCATACAGATAATTTTCAGAAATTAAAATACAGAAGTTATCCTAACATATTATTCCGTGATGAACCATTTTCTGACATTTAACTACTAATCAGCTCATATCTTCCTCATATGAACTCCAAATTGAATGATTCTAATGGCTAAAAATCTGTGAAACAAATAATTATAATTCTTTTATTAACCATTTATTTTAATTCCCTACTGATAATTCCTAGAAATTAAAACACAGAAGCTATCCTAACATATTCTTTCTTGATGAACCATTTTCTGACCTTTGCTTACTAATCGGACCATATCTACCTCATATGGACTCCAAATTGAATGATTCCAGTGGATAAAAATCTGTGACACATATATCTTTAATTCTTATGTTAACCATTTATTTTAATTCCTTACAGATAATTTCCAGAAATTAAAATACAGTAGTTATCCTAGCATATTCTTCCACACAGAAGCTATCCTAGCATATTCTTCCCTGATGAACCATTTTCTGACCTTTGATTACTAATCGGAGCATATCTACCTCATATGGACTCCAAATTGAATTATTCCAGTGGTTAAAAATCCGTGACACATATATATTTAATTCTTATGTTAACAATTTATTTTAATTACCTACAAATAATTCCTAGAAATTAAAACATAGAAGCTATCCTAACATATTCTTCCCTAATGAACCATTTTCTGACCTTTGATTACTAATTGAACCATATCTACCTGATATGGACTCCAAATTGATTGATTTCAGTGTCTAAAAATCCGTGACACATATATCTTTAATTATTATGTTAACCATTTATTTTAGTTCCCTATAGATAATTCCTAGAAATTAAAACATAGAAACTATCCTACCATATTCTTCCCTGATGAACCATTTTCTAACATTTGCTTACTAATCGGACCATATCTACCTCATATGGACTCCACATTGAATAATTCCAGTGGCTAAAAATCCATGACACATATATATTTAATTCTTATGTTAACCATTTATTTTAATTCCCTATAGATAATTCTCATAAATTAAAACATAGAAGCTAAAAATTTTGCCACCCACAACCATACCTATGTAGAACTTTCTATACCAGACTAAGTATTCAAACATACATCACATGCAAGATCAATATGTAACATGATATAGCAACATCATGACCAATCATCAAAGTTCTAAGATCAAAATCTCATATAAATATTATAAATTTCAAAATTTTTCTTCAAAAAGAAATATTGTTAAACTTACCTGGAGCACTTAGTCCCCTAGACTTCTCCTTCCTCTTTCTTCCTTTCTTCCTCTCCTTTCCTCACTCTACCTTGCTTCTATTTTTCCTCTCCCTCACTTGGACGAAATTATAATGTTGTAAGGGTAGGTTTTCTTATATAGACCACCAAATAATTCACCTTTCATGATCATGGGTCTACCTTATCACAATTAGATTACACTTGGTTGAATTTTTGGAAAACAAACAACTTATGTTCTTGTCTTCCTCTTCCTTATTCAAGATATGTATAGGAAAAGGAGATTTATATTTTGAAAATTATGATAATATGTTCTTAAGATATGGGACAAGGCCCCTTTGATTTAGGGATTCATTTCCATTTTCTTTTATCTTAAACAAGTATGATAGGTTTGCCTTTTAAGGTGGAAAATTTCTAGCCCTTGAATCTCCACTATTTGGTTGATATTATTTGTGTGGGATAGGAATGTTTTGTCCTAATGCCATGTATTATCATACCACTTGCTAAAATTATGAGTGTAGGATATAGATATTTTTGTCCTAAAGCCTTGTATTATCATGCCACTTGCCAAAATTATGAATGTAGAATCACACCACTTGCTAAATTTTTGTCTTAATGCTATGTAACCGAACTTTATTATTATTACATTATTATATCATCACCTAATTTATTTTATTTTATTTTTTCTCTTGGATTTGGGCTTATTCCTACCCATTTTCTTTGTTTTGGATAAAATTCTACCTTTCTTGGAGGGGTTGGTCACATTTTCATAATTTTTGGGCTATTGGTCCAATTACTATATCCTAGTCCAAGTCTATGTTTTATTTCTTACTTAGGTTATCCAATGGGCTTGCTAGAAACTTATGTGAAGTGGAAAAACTCTATATGAAATGTCTATAGGTAAAAGCCCAATGTATGGGTAAAGATTTTAAACTTAGTAACTCTAGTTCTTTAATTAGGAAAAATTACCCTAATCCAATGTTCTTGAAATTCTATGACCTTTACTTGTTTCTAAAAATTTATCTTTCTTATCCAAGAATTTTGCATCTCTTTAGTATGTTATTTCTAATTTTTTTTTCCTATTAGGTTTTCCCTCTTTATTTGTTCTCTTAATGTTAGAAACATTTTCTATGCATATACGTAAGGTGAAGAATTTCTAAGGATTATATTTCCTTAGATATCTAAAATATTGTCTAATAAATTTTATTTCCTTAATTAAATATTTATGTACTTTTATCAATAAAAGAAACAAAATTAGGGACGTTACACAAACCACTAAAGGTTAGTCAACATTGGTCAATGAAATAGGATTATTATTGTCTAATAAATTTTATTTCCTTAATTAAATATTTATGTACTTTTATCAATAAAAGAAACAAAATTAGGGACGTTACACAAACCACTAAAGGTTAGTCAACATTGGTCAATGAAGTAGGATTATTGTTCATGGATTACATCTATTAGTTCACCCCCTGTGAATAGGCCTCACACATTGCTAGGAAAGGTGGTGCATAGGGCATGTGTGGCCTTTGTAAAGGTCTTCTGGCCATGAACTTTTGGCTATCAAGGTTTTTCCACCTTTTGAATCTATATGCAGTGTTAGCTTTTTTATTTTGAGCACTCTAAATAGAAGTTTCAAAACTCTCCTCTTCTAAAGATTTTTTCCTTTAATTTTTGAAAACCTTTTGGCCAATTTGGGTCAAATTAGTTAGCCAAAATTGTAGTTCTCATCATTCTATATTCGATGGTGCCGATGGTGTTGCAATCGGAGGTTTGAAAGTCCTTAAACCAAGATTTCCTTAAAAGGGTTTGAGAGAGAAAGTGTAGATAAGGAAAAAAGGGCTTTGGGAAAGTTCTAGGGTTTTCTACATTATTTTCTACTGAGGATGCTTCTAAAGAGACGAGGGACCAATTAGCAAAATTCAAATTGTTGAAGGATGCTCTTGAAAATTTGGTTATTTATACTATGGCCTAATTTTCTTAAAAGGTTTTCATTTACACTTTTAAAACTTTTCAATTACATCCCTACTCCATTAATTCTTATAATAGACCATGTAAATACTTATAATAAACCATATGGTAAAATGAAATAATATCATTTAACTCTAGGGTTATTACATGGAACTTAATTGTGCCAAAATTGTTGGATAGGTGTCTAACTCAAGCACACCAGCTACTTTCTTAGGTTCTAGTCTTTCATATGGCCATTGATACTTATTCATAGCCATCTCCTTTAGAAATTCAATTGCTTCCTTGGGTAATTTTCCCAAAAGTGCACCATTATTGTAACATCAATAATTATCCTAATAAGACCCAATAAACCATTGTGAAATGTCTTTATCTGTAGCAATTTGGCTATGCCATGGTGTGGACACTTTCTTAGGAGGTCTTCAAATCTCTTCCATACCTCATATAAAGATTCTCCTTCTTGTTGCATGAATTAAGTGATGTCATTCCTCACCTTGGCAATCTTTACTAAAGGAAAATACTTGGGCAAAAAATTCTGAGCCAATTCCTCCCAAGTTGTTAGGGATCTTGCTAAGAGAGATTTGAGCCAAATTTTCACTTTATCCCAAAATGAGAAAACCTATAGCCTTAACCTAATAACATCTTCAGAAGCACCATTATGCTTAAACAGGATGTAGATCTTTATAAAGTTAAAAAGATGAGCATTGGGGCCATCATGAAACAATCCCCTGAATTGAGCACAATTTTGGATCATCTAAATGGTGGGCACTTTCATCTCAAAATTGTTGGCTTCTATTACTCACTTTCTAATATTTGACTACAACCCATCCAATAAGTGAACAACATACTCCCTTATGGATTTATTGGCACCCCCTTTCACCATAATTCTTCTTTCTCTAGAACTTCTTAACTTTGTAAACTTTCTTAATAAAGTTCTTTCAATTTCTAGATCAATAGGGAGAGGCTCCAAGCTCCTAGAACATTGCATAAACAAACAAAATATACTTGAAAAATAATAAAAATAAAAGATTGAATAAAAATTGAAAAATTATTTGTTGATATTAACTAGAAGGTAAGAATTTCTGACAATGACGCCAAAAACTTGTTAGTCTTAAAATGTAATACAACTATGCAAGCGCACATATCATAATTAATAAAGCATATGAGTATTGGTTTTTCTTCTATAGGGATTCTACCTGGCTAATTATCAAACCCAAATTCTTCAAATTTAATCCAAGCAAATTAAATAACATAAAGAAAATGTAGAATTTTAAAGCAAAATGAAACAATAAAAACAAGTAGATTAAGATAAATTCACTAATAGGAAAGCCTTGGCATCTAAGTTCACTTGATTACTTCATCTTATTTCACTTATCTTTATTAACTAATCTTAACATATCAAATTATTGATTTGAGCCCTAATTTATTTATAAACCCCTTTTGAGATAAATAAAAGTAATTACCTAAAAGATTAAAGCCCAAAATTGGAACGCAATTGAGTAGTAATTTAGAAATTAGGCACAAAACTTAATTATGATAGGTATATTGCTATCCTAACATACAAATCAATCCATTTGTGATCTAGCTATTAAGATCACTCTTACATTGTTCAATTCATTAAAAAAGTAAGTAACTATTCTAATTAATGATCAAACAAATAAAAAGTAACCAAACTCATAATTGAACAAATAGTTAAATGTCATTCATAAAAAAGTAAGTTTAACCAAACTAAATAATTAAGATCCCTAAGACACCTAGAATAACAAAACTCTTCAATAGAGTAGGTAATCAACATCCTACCAAAAACAGATGAAAGAAAAAAACAAAAGATAGAAAGGAATAGAAGAGAAGATAGAGTATTTTACGATCCTCAAGATTCATAAAAACTCCTTCCTTGCTCACACAATCTCACACAATCCTCTTACTCTGATACTTGTTTCTCTCAAAGAGAACTTCTGAAATTTCATTCCTAAGCCTTTTGCAAAAAACCCTAAAGGTCCTATATATATTACATAGCAAAAAGGGACCAATATGAATCATAATAAGACTCTTCTTTGTAGGCCCTGTACTGCAGTCCATAATGTCCTTTTCATAAAACTTTAAGTGTCCTGCGGTGCTACATTGCAAGCCTGAACTCAACTTTGTCTTCGGACTTTCATAACTTTTGCTTTCAAATGAGTTACAAGACCCACAATATACTATTGAAAATCTCTTTTTGTGCCCTTTAATCTCACACCAAGAACTTCAAAAGTTGAGGTTGTCTTCATATGCCTAAAAACTGCTTTTGTTCTCAACTGTGAAGCACTAATCTACAAAAGAAAGCAACCTTGAGTCAAATATCTATCAATTATAAAAAAAAATAAACCAGAAGTTCACCTAATTGTTCACTTTACTCAAGAATAAATCAAGGAAAAATAAATCTCTTATGGAGAGTTATCAATTAAGTTGTGCAACCTATCTCAAAATATTCTCTAGATCTTTAACTTAAGACCAAGAGATTTGGGATAGCGCCAATCGATCTCAATTTATCACCATTAACCTTAATAGAGTGTATCTCTCATTTGATGGATACGTGCTTACGTGTTTCTAATCCTCCATTTATGAACATCCTTCATCAATCATGTTTCTACAATTTGCAGTTTTCCATAATTCTTACTCAATTTCTTATTGCTAAGTTCTTGGTTTTGCTTCATCTAAACTAGTATGCATTATTTAAACTCATTTTCTTGGTTTTATCAATTTCTTTGGAATGATAAGGTTTATAGAAGGATAAATCTATGTAGAAAAGCTCAAAATCATGAAAATTTAAGGACTAAAATTTTTTGCTTGTAGATCAAGGAAAACAATCGCACTACGAGAAATTAGTTGGTCTCCTCCTTTGAATTTCTAGATCAAGATTAATGTGGATAGATCAGTATCCCTTAATAATCAAGCTACTTGGGTTGGTGTAATGAGAAACCCAATGGGAGGATGGCTTATGGGCTTCAGCCTAATGAAGGCAGAATTATGGGCTATTTTCACGGCTTTAACATTGGTATGCGATAATGGATTTAGAGAGATTATCCTTGAATCCGATTCTAGAGTGGCTGTCGACTTATGTATGAAAGGATGCAGGAAAGAGCATACATGTGCTGCTTTAGTTGCCCAAATTCGAAGCTTTATGAATAGAGACTGGACAATGAAGATCCAGCATATTTTCAAATAATCTAAAAGAGTAGCAGACGAAGTTGCTAGGAGGGCTCCAGATTTAAGCCTAGGACTGCGTGTGTTAGAACGGCCTGTGAGTTCTGTGGGATTGTTTCTCTTGGAAGACTTAAGGGGAGGAACATCACCTAGATTGTGTTAATGCAATGGGGGATTAGGAAGCTTGGAACCTCTAAAAATTTATATTGAAGCTTTACATAATTTATAAATTATGTATTAATTTTTTCAAATTAAAAAATTATAAAAAATTAATTTTACTACTTCTGAAAATATTTATGTACCTCATTCTTTGTAGTTTTGTTGTTTGACCAACCTTCTCTCGAAGCATTAAACATATAATGCAAAATGCTTTTTTGTATTTTTTTTAACATATATATATATTTGAAAAAAAAATTAATCAGTTAAAGAATTATTTGTGGGGAATGTTATTCCTATTTTTGAAGGGTTTATTGCTAGAAGTGGATAGTTGTCACTACAATGGTCCATTCATCAAATTAATAAATTCTTTGTTAAAATATTTTGGGAAAATATTGGTATTTAAATTATTTCATGCATTTTACCTACCCAGATTAGGTAATTATAGGAATTGATTTGAGTAACATGGAATAATTAACTAGTATTATGGATAAAAATCCAACTACCGACGTGTCTTGAATTTTGTACCTTTGGAGATTCATTTATCAATTAATTGCTATTGTTAAATATTACCTAAGAGTATGTTAAATTATCTACTTAGTTTATAATGATACACCTAATGTTATTGTCATTGTTACTTTTGTTACTCATGTTACTAACAAATTTATTAATATTTATTGTCTAAGGATTATAATTTCATTTCTCTAAGTAGTTATAAAACATTAATTGATACTAATATGTATGATAATTTAAATTTATTTATTTGCCGACGTCATTTAAGGACCTAATAACACATGAGTAGGATTTGAGAATTTCTTTTAGAAAAGTTATATTCAAGGTACCTTTTCTGAAAATTTCAAGTAACATCCTAGTTATTTTATTCACATTATTATATTTTATTATTTGTTTAATTTAACTCGTGAGAATTATAATTTGAGAATTGAATTATTTTTTTAGTATTTGTGATGAAACATGGTTTAACAAATAAAATGAAATTTTTTCTTAAGATTGTAAATTTTAATAATAACCATACAGGAGGAAGATGTTATTGTAACACCCTAGATTTTTTATTATTTTTATAAAATAATATGTTAAGAGGGGTAAAAAAGAGATTAAATAGAGCAATTGTATGGAAATAATCATGAATATTAGATAAGAGAATTCACATTTTTGGAAAAAAGTTCTTAGGGTGGAATAGTAATTTCTTTGCTTGTAGGACTAGAATCAGACATCAATAAGTGGAATAAGGAACCATGAAGAGAGTGAGACAAAAGGCCATTGGAATATGCCTCAAGGGGAGATTAAACACTTGTTGGAATTCCTTGCACCGAAACAAATCCTTACCTAATGACATGGTTCTAAAGTAATAGCATGGCACAATGGTAAAAATTAGAGAAATTAGGGGCATTGGTTAAGGGAGGAGGAAGCTTCTTAGAGAAGCCTTAATATTTTAATATCGTTGCTTGACTCAAGGGGAAAAAGTTGCTAATCCAAAGGGAGATGGAGAGCAGGCTACAGCGAAGGGAGAAAGAAGAAAGAAAAGGAAGGAAAGAAAAGAAGAGAGAGAAAGAGAAGGAGGAGAAGAGAGAGAAAACTGAAAAAGAAGGGAAAAAAGGGTAAGATCTACTTTAATCTTGGTTTAATCATGGGATTCTTAGAGCTAATGATGGGGGAAAATTTCTACAGCTTGGTAGTTAAAGGAAGAGTAAGGAAATCTAGCAAACCTAGAGAGAGAAGGAGTCTTCTTAGTGATAGAGTAAGATCAACATCTTTTCCTTGGATTTCTTGACTAAATGACCTTGTATGTGTATTTATATGCAATAATGGAAGTATAATGGTAGGGTAGATGCATGCATTGATGAAGCTTTTATGGTGTTTGTGGTTGTCTTCCATAAATAAGAGTGGTAAAGTATTAGTTAGGACTCTTTTGTGGATGATTTTAAAGGCTACATTTCATGATTTTAGTGGATAAATGTGGCTTTTAATTTGAAATTTATATGCTTAAAATGTATTTTTGGTTGTTTTTTGGTTTGGTGGCTGATTTGGAGAGTAAAAGAGAGTTTTTTTGGTTTTCTTGCGCCCACAGCACAGTTGTGCTCTGGGCTAGAATGGAAAGACACAGGTGCTGGAATTTGGAACGCAGGCACAAAGCACAAGTTGTAACACAACCGTGCTTCATGACACGACTAGGCCGTGTTACGTGCTGATTTCCTCTTTTTTGCATATTTTGTTCCCTTTTTGAGTTTTAACTAAGAACTAATAAATACAGGACCCTAATTAGAGTTTCATGAGCTACAAATTAAGGTGAAATTAAGTGGTTTGCTTGATTGTGTAATACTCTCCTTGAATAATTTATAAATGCATGAAGGGAAAAAAGTGAATGATGTATGAATGCCATATGTAAGTACTATAAATCATAAATATATGCAAGTAAAGGGGTAATGATATATGTCTGCCATAGTAAGGTACAAATGCATAATTACTTCATCTGATATTATGTGTTGGATTGTTGTAGCATACATAAGAGTAATGGTTGGATCATGCACATAATGTTAATGATGTGTGTTTTGTTGAGAAAAGTGGTTGAAAAATCTGATAAAAGACATGTGAAGGTCAGGAGGACTCTCTCTGAAACAGGGTGGCCTAGCAACAAGTGTCACTTTGTTGTGTTAAGGTAACTGACTGTTAGAAGGATCATCTCCGAAGTAGGGTGACCTAGCAAAAAGTGTCACTTTGCTGTGTTGAGGAGACTAACAATTCCAGGATGACCCTTACCCGACCAAGGTGACCTAGTGACATGCAGCACCTTGTGACTGTAAGGCGATTGAAGGGTCATAGCTTTGTTACAATGGTAGGATAGGGGATGCCCTATAGACTAGAGTAGTCAATGTAGGAAGGATCGGTCCTATAACATCCCCAATTTTTCCTTATGTTACTATTTGAAATTTATTTTTTTCAAAGAAGAGAAAGGATTTTGGATCTCATGGGAGGATTAAATTATTTTACTCTAGTCAAACAAGATAGTAGGAACGGTTAAAATGGCATTTATGTAATTTCATTAAAATGACATTTAATTTATGTAATTTATGGAGGGTGGCATTTGTGAAATTAATGGATGATGGCAATGGCATTTTGGTGATGAAGAGGTGGTAGGTAAGAAAAATAATTAAGAGGTGGTAGGTAGAAAAAAAAAAGAGAAGTTAAGAAGGAGAAGGGGGAGTGTTGGCAGGAAGAGAACGGAAAAACAAAGAGAAGAAAAGGAAGAGGAGAAAAAGAAAGGGGAAGAAAAAAAAGAAGAGAAAGAGAAAGAAGAGAAAGAGGAAGAAGAAGAAGATAAAGAAGAAGGAGAAGGAAGAAGAAAAGGAAATCAAGGATTTTTGGGTGGTAGGAATCAAGCACAAGTTTAAGAAGTTATTTAAGGTAGGTTTAACATCTTCTAATAAAATTTGTACAAAATCATATATATGCTTTTAGATTGGTTTAAATATCATTTTGATTAGCATGTGGTCTGGATATTTATATGAAATTATATTTTGGTTGTATGGACATGCATATGGGTGCATGGGATTACATAAAAGAAAAACAAGGGAGAAATTAGACTAAGCTGAATGTCGGAATAATATGGGAATCCTTTATTTTTGAAACTTTGTGAACTTTTGACAATGCTTTTAAAGACATTTTCAACATATGAATTGTAGATATATTTTCCACGGATCTATAGGCTCTGAAATTACTTAATTTGGAGTTTATATGAGTGAGATATGGCTCATTAATTAAGCAGAGGTCGGAATCCAGGATAGTAAAAATAACCGTTTCAGTTTTAATTTTCTGGGAATAATCTGTAATGAATCTGAATAAAGGATAAACACAACAGTTGTAGATAATTGTCTTAACTTTTTATAGGATTTGAAATTACCTCAATCGAAGTTCGTATGACGGAGATATGCTTGAATAAGTGAAGAACAGTCACAGAACACGGCCAGGCCGTGTTCTAGGTTGCTTCAGCACGGGTAGGCCGTGTTCGGGGCTGTTTTGAAGCATGTTTGAAGTATTTTTCAAACATGGCTGTGTCTTGAACATGGCGACGCCATGTTGGGTGCTAGATTATAATATTTTTCACTATTTTCTGCCTAAAAATAATCTTATTTGTTGAAATATTTTTAAGAAACATATGTCGAAGAAAAATACTTTTACAATAATGATTTTGGTATCACAAATTACTCTTTTTCTTTATTTGATTTAAAATAAATCATATTGAATATTGGTATGTGATGAATGATTATTAATCATTTGGTATAAAAATGATGCATCGTATTATGAAAGTGATTAAATGGCAAGCGTAAAACTCATGACGAGTTGCTTGATGGTTATATATTGTATTTGATGAATATGAATTTATATATATACACATTTATATGTAGGGCTTGAGATGGTAACGAGTAGGGGACGCCCTATTAGCCTGAGTGAGTCAAGGGAGGGCCGCTCCAACTGGGTGACAGTGGTAATGTGAGGGGGCAAGAGGGTGATGTACTCACATTCCCTGATCACTTATTGTGACTGTAGTCGATCGGTCAATATGCGTATAGCAAATTGCATTGACCAGACGCTGAGTGAGGCAGGTCATTTTACATTGAGTGTAAGGGTTGACCAGATCGTTGAGTGAGGCAGGTCATTTCAAATTAAGTGTACCAGATCGCCGAGTGAGGTAGGTGCATTAAAAGTGATAATTTTATATCCAGATCTTAATATTTTTTGTAGCTTATACAGCTGAACATAACTCATGTTTTTGTCATTATATTTTATTTATGTTAAGTCTATTGGGAACCTTTGTTCTCACTATTATTGTGGTGTTATGTTCAGATAAAAAAAAATGAAATGCAACACAAAATGGAGCTACTGATGGAGATCTAAATGTCAGCACTGTAACATCCCGTAATTTTCAGATATTTTTCTTAGAAATTCTTCACCTTACATATATTCATAGAAATGTTCTAATATTAATGGAATAGGTAAAGAAAGAAAACCTAAGAGGAAATATTAGAAATAAACATGCTAAAGAAAGGTGAAATTCTTAGGTAAAGAAAGATAAATTTTTGTGAAGTAAGTAAAGGTCTTAAAATTTCAAGAAGATCGGATTAGGGAAATTTTTCTTAATTACTAAGTTTAGTATCTCCACCCGTAATTGGGCTTTAACCTATGGACACTTCAAATAGAGTTTTTATACTTCACATGAAGTTTTAGCAAGCCAATAGGATAGCCCAAGGAAGAAATAAAACATAGACTTGGACTAGGATATAGAAATTAGACCGGTAGCCCAAAAATCATGAAAATGTGACCAAGCCCATTATGAAAGGTAGAATTTTAACCAAAGTAAAGAAAATGGGTAGGAATAAGCCCATAATGGGTAGGAATAAGCCCAAATCCAAGAGGAAAAATAAAATAAAATAAATTAGGTGATGATATAATAATGTAATAATAATAAAGATTAGGTTACATGGCATTAAGACAAAAATTTAGCAAGTGGTGTGATTCTACATTCATCATTTTGGCAAGTCGCATAATAATACAAGGCTTTAGGACAAAAACATCAATATCGTACACTCATAATTTTAGCAAGTGGTATGATAATACATGGTATTAGGACAAAAAATTCCTATCCCACACAAATAATATCAACCAAATAATGGAGATTCAAGAGCTAGAAATTTGCCACCTAAAAAGGCAAACCTATCATACTTGTTTAAGACAAAAGAAAATGGAAATGAATCCCTAAATCAAAGGGGCCTTGTCCCTTATCTTAAGAACATATCATCATAATTTTCAAAATAAAAATCTCCTTTTCCTATGTATATCTTGACTAAGGAAGAGGAAGACAAGAACATAAGTTGTTTGTTTTCCAAAAATTTAACATAGTGTACCCTAATTGTGATATGGTAGACCCATGATCATGAAAGGTAAATTATTTGGTGGCCTATATAAGGAAACCCACCCTTACAACATTAGAATTTCGTCCAAGTGAGGGAGAGGAAAAAATAGAAGCAAGGTAGAGTGAGGAAAGGAGAGGAAGAAAGGAAGAAAGAGGAAGGAGAAGTCTAGGAGACTAAGTGCTCCAGGTAAGTTTAACAATATTTCTTTTTGAAGAAAACTTTTGAAACTTATAATATTTATATGAGATTTTGATCTTAGAACTTTGATGATTGGTCATGGATGTTGCTATATCATGTTACATATTGATCTTGCATGTGATGTATGTTTGAATACTTAGGTTGGTGTAGATAGTTCTGCATGGGTATGGCTATGGTTGGCTGAATTTTAAGCTTCGGTATTTTAATTTCTGGGAACAATCTATAAGGAATTAAAATAATTGGTTAACAAAAGAATTAAAGATATATGTGTAACGGATATTTACCCACTGGAATCATTCAATTTGGAGTCCATATGAGGTAGCTGTGGTCTGATTAGTAGTCAAAGGTCAGAAAATGGGTCATCAGGGAAGAATATGTTAGGATAGCTTCGGTATTTTAATTTCTGGGAATTATCTGTAAGGAATTAAAATAAATGGTTAACATACGAATTAAAGATATGTGTGTCATGGAGTTTTACCCACTGGAATCATTCAATTGGGAGTTCATATGACGAATATATGAGCCGATTAGTAGTCAAAGGTCAAAAAATGGGTTATCAGGGAAGAATATGTTAGGATAGTTTCGGTTTTTTAATTTCTGAGAATTATTTGTAGGGAATTAAAATAAATGGTTAACATAAGAATTCTAGATATATGTGTCACGGATTTGTAGCCACTCGAATCAATCAATTTAGAGTCCATATGAGGTATATATGGTCCGATTAGTAAGCAAATGTCAGAAAATGATTCATCAGGGAAGAATATGTTAGGATAGCTTCGGTATTTTAATTTCTGGGAACACTTTATAAGCAATTAAAATAAATGGTTAACATATGAATTATAGATTGATGTGTTACGGAGTTTAACCCACTGGAATCACTTAATTTGGAATTCATATGAGGGAGATATGGACAGATTAGTTGTTAAAGGTCAGAACCTATCCGAGAGGAACTATCCTTTACTGTGAGGGAGTAATATCACCTTGATTTCTTAATATTTCGCTAAACTGTTCAACGTAATAGTTTTAGATAATTGTTTTATATTGAAATTGACACCAAGATCACCTACATCAGAGTTAAATTGAGGGAGTTATGCTCTGATTAGTAAGAGAATGTTAGATAGGATGAAAACCTGCATCAAGAAAATAAAGAAATAAAATTAGTATTTAAAAAAGAAGATGAATCTTAAATAAATGACTAGTATAGCCATAGCCATTGCCATTGTATGAACTTCTTACCATCTTAAGTGTGAAATTTTGACATGAAAATATTTTATAAAGTGATATTTGAAATGATTATGTTCATGGCATGATTACCAATGATTTATGGTAATAGTTATATTTTGATGAACATACTTGTTATTGAAAGCATATTTTTGGCTATCATTGTGAAAAGAAATGAAATGAGCATGGTCACATGGCAATCCGTGTGGTGCACCAGTAGGCGACGCCCTACCAACGGTTATGATCATGATAATGAGAAAAGAAAGAGAAAGTAGGCCATGTCGGACGGAGTGAGAAAAGCCCGTACCGGAGAGTAGAGGATACTCACCCTGACCGGGGTAGCTTGAAATGAGAATAAGTTGATGGCCATCATATGATATTTTGAAAATAGTTAATCCTGTCATACATATCATTACAGTATGATTCTTATATGCGTAGATATAATGCATTCACGTGACCAAAGATATTTTCTGTAGTTTATACAGCTGAACATGACGTGATGAGCTTTATTGATGATGATTTATTGAACTTACTGGGATTTAATTCTCACTATATTTCCATATCATGTTCAAAAAATTAGTTATGCAGATTTTTTATAGCTCTGGCTTTTAGTGCACGTTGGATTGAGTTATTCTATGATGGGTAGATCCTAATTAAAATGTTTGTGAGCAAGTTGGCATAGATCCCGGTGAAGGTGCAACCACCCGCACCTGTATCTCCGAAATTGGTCAACCAAAATAAACAAGATGTAAATATCTTTGTCTTTGATATATTTCATGTACGTTTTGATTAATGACGTGTAAGTGAACTCAATATTGTATAATAATAATAAAAAAAAGGATATTACAAGCACCAACTCTTCACCCTTTGTATTTCAAGTGTGAAGTGCTGTATTAATACTCTTATATTGTGTTTTGAAATGTTGTATTGTATAATTATAACATGTATGAGGATTGTAATAAATATGTATATATATACATTGTGTTTATACATATGGCGTATTTAACATGCGTATTGTAAAAAAAAATCGGACGTTACAAAGTTGGTATCAGAGCCGGTCGATCTTAGGCGACCATGGGGTGGGTGGTCACCTAGATTGACTTAGAGGAGTCCTGAATAGCTATGTGGAAACTTTGTGTAAGGTAGCGGATGAATTCAGTAGAAAAGTACTAGTATTTCCTATTTATAATCTTGTGTAGTGTGATAACTACTGTAAAATTTTGAACTGCTATTGAGCTTGATCACCTCAATAGTGACTAATATTTTGCTTTACTAATACAGTGAGTTATGGCACCACCAAGAAGGAATCTGCTAGGCAGTGCAGATGATACCTTAAATAACATTGCCATAGCTATTTAAGCTCAGGCAGCTGCTATGAATTAGATTCTGCAGCACCTTCAGAATATTAATAATAATGACGAGATTAAGGAAAATGAAAGAAACCGAAATGGAAACAGAACTAGAAATGGTAATAGATGGTTTGAATTTATGGGAATGCGGCCTCCGTCTTTTGTGGGTGCATATGACCCGATAGTTGCTCAGAGATGGCTGATGGAACTCGAGAAGATTTTTGAAGTTCTAAATTGTTCTGATGAGCAGAAAGTCCATTTTTGGACGTATATACTAAAGGGAGAAGCTGAATACTAGTGGAGAGGAGCCAAAGCGTTCCTAATACATCAAGACAGGAAAATTAAATGGAACTTGTTCCGAGAGACTTTTCTGAACAAATATTTTCCCAATAATATGAGAGCTGAGAAAGAGATTGAGTTCCTTTAGATTAGACAAGGAAATGAGACAATTGAGCACTATATTACCAAGTTTGAAGAACTGTCTAAGTTCTCAAGTACTCTGAAGAATAATCCAGATGAAGCTTGGAAGGTAGTAAAATTTGAATTTGGACTGAACCAGGAGCTTAGAAATGTTGTGGTGGCATTAGAGATTTGGGAATATGCCCCGTTGGTAAATAAATGTCAGATGTTGGCAACAAGTCTAAAAGTAGTAGAGGATGAAAAAGAGAGGCAGACTTAGTGGAAACAGAAGAGAGAGTTTTCAATTATTGATAGAAATACCAGAGGAAAGAATATCATGAGAGGTAAACAACCAGCAACTGTGAAACCCAGACCTTTTTTGAAGGATCCAGCAACAGGTCAGTGTGGGAAATGTGGAAAATTCCATGGGGATAAACCATGTTATTTTGGCCCAGTTACTTAATTCCAATGTGGACAGAAAGAGCACATGGCACGATATTGTCCACTGGGAAATGAGAAAGGTACTGCATGAACTCAACAAACGACAGGAAGAGTTTTCACTTTGAGCGGTGCAGAAGCAAAGACAGCTCTTGATTTGATGAAAGGTACGTTCTGTATCAACAATTTGCCTTTGAACGTATTGTTTGATTCTGGCGCGAGCCATTCTTTTATAGCAATAGAATGAGTGGGAAAATTACAACACTCTATTGCAGAGTTACCATATGAGTTAGCGGTGGTGACACCTACAGGAGAAAAAATAATTACCTCCTCAGTGTGTTTGAATTGTCCCATTTTTTTGAATGATAGATCCTTTGTAGTGGATCTGATCTGTCTACCTATAGACAGTATAGATGTCATCTTGGGTATAAATTGGTTAAGTCAGAACCGAGTCCTACTGGATTGTTGCATTAAGACTTTTGAGTTTTTCTCGCACCCCATGGAGGACCAAAAGTATAGCATTATTAGTGCTCATCGACTCTATAAGGAGATGAAGGATGCAGATCTGAGATGTATTTTCCTGTATACCATCAACCCGAGTATGAAACAGGAACTACTTGAGATTCCAGTAGTCCGTGAATTTTCAGAGGTTTTTCCCCCTGAGATTTCTGAACCTCCACCGAAAAGAGAAGTAGAATTCTCCATTGATCTAGCACTAGAGGTGAGGCCTATTTCTATCACTCCCTATAGAATGTCTCCTGTGGAACTACAAGAGCTAAAGAAGCATATCGAAGGGCTATCAGAAAAGAACTTTATCAGACCTAGTGTATCACCTTGAGGAGTGCCTGTATTGTTTGTCAAGAAGAAAGATGGCAGTTTGAGATTGTGTATTGATTACACGCAGTTGAATAAGGTGACTATTAAGAATAAGTATCCGTTGCCTAAAATAGACGATCTATTAGATTAATTAAAGGGAGCTACTATTTTCTCTATGATAGACTTGAGGTCAGGATATCATTAGATCGGAGTTAAAAAAGAAGACATTCCAAAAACAGGTTTCAGAACTTGGTATGGACACTACGAATTTTTAGTCATGCCTTTTGGGGTCACAAATGCACCTGCAGTCTTTATGAACTATATGAATCGCATTTTTAGACCCTACTTGGATCAATTCGTAGTAGTGTTCATAGATGATATTTTAATCTACTCTAAGAGTGAGAAAGAACACAACCAACATCTGGGATTAGTACTTATGTTTGTGCTCGAGTTCGCTTAGATCCTGGTGACGGTGCAACCACCCGCACCTGTATCTCTGGAATTGGTCAACCAGAATAAATAAGATGTAGATTTTTATGTGTTTGATATGTTGTACGTATATTTTCATTAATGACATGTATGTAAACTCTATATTGTATAATAATAATAATAAAAGGTTGTTACAAAAAACCTTCTGGGATATTACAACCTTTAGAAATCCCTAAGTGGAAGTGGGACAGTATATCTATGGATTTTATTATCGGATTACCTAAGACTCAGACAGGTCATGATGCGATATGGGTAATAGTTGATAGACTGACGAAATCTGTGCACTTTCTACCCATTAAGAAAAACTACTCGTTGAATAAGTTGGCCTAGTTGTATATGAAGAAAATTGTACGGTTGCATGGAATTCCTAATAGTATCATTTCAAATCAAGATCCTCGATTTACTTCCAATTTTTGGAGAACACTACAAGAAGCTTTTGGTACTCGTTTGTGTTTTAGTACTGCATGTCATCCTCAAACAGACGGTCAAACGGACAGAACTATACAGACTTTAGAGGATATGCTAAGAGCGTGCGTGCTAGAGCAAGGAAAAGGATGGGATGGATATCTGTCATTGGCTGAGTTTGCATTTAATAACAGTTATTATTCTAGTATCGGAATGGCACCTTATGAAGCTTTGTATGGTAGGAGATGTAAATCGCCATTATGTTGGAATAAAGTGGGGGAGAAAAGGCTATTGGGGCCTGAGTTAGTGCAATATACATCTGAGCAAATACAGATAATTCAGGATAAAATGCGAACAGATCAGAGTTGTCAAAAGAGCTACTTTGATAAGAGAAGGAGACCGATACAATTCCAAAAAGGGGAGCATGTGTTCTTGAAAATTTCTCCTACTACCAGAATTGGTCGAGCAATGAAAATTAAGAAATTGAGTCCGAGATATTTAGGACCTTATCAAATTCTGAAAAGGATAGGGTCATCGGCGTATCAGATTTCACTTCCTCCGCATTTGTCAAATCTGCATGATGTGTTTTATGTTTCTTAACTTCGGAAGTATCTACCAGATCCGTCGCATATAATTCAAGAAGAAATAATAGCTGTAGACGAGAATCTAACCTACCGACCGAGGTCGATAGTAATTCTGGATAAAGACTTGAAATAGTTGAGAAATAAAACTATTTCATTGGTGAAGGTAGGTTGGGAGAGTTTAACAATGGAAAAAGTCACAAGGGAAAGGGAAGATGACATGAGACAAAAATATCCACAACTATTTGAAGGCAGGTAAACCTTGAATTTTGAGGACAAAATTCTTTTTAGGGGGGAGAACTGTAACATCCCCGATTTTTCCTTATGTTACTAATTGAAATTTATTTCTTTCAAAGAGAAGAAAGGATTTTGTATCTCATGCGAGGATTAAATTATTTTACTCAAGTCAAATAAGATAGTAGGAATGGTTAAAATGGCATTTATGTAATTTCATTAAAATGACATTTAATTTATGTAATTTATGGAGGATGGCATTTGTGTAATTAATGGATGATGGCAATGGCATTTTGGTGATTAAGAGGTGGTAGGTAAGAAAAATAATCAAAAGGTGGTAGGTAGGAAAAAAATGAGAAGTTAAGAAGGAGAAGGGGGAGTGTCGGTAGGAAGAGAAAGGAAAAAAAGAGAAGAAAAGGAAGAGGAGAAAAAGAAAGGGGAAGAAAAAAAAGAAGATAAAGAGAAAGAAGAGAAAGAAGAGAAAGAGGAAGAAGAAGGAAGAGGATAAGGAAATCAAGGATTTCTGAGTGGTAGGAATCAAGCACAAGTTTAAGGAGTTGTTTGAGGTAGGTGTTTAACATCTTCTGATAAATTTTGTACAAAATGATATATATGCTTTTAGATTTGTTTAAATGTCATTTTGAATAGCATGTGGTCTGGATATTTATATGAAATTATATTTTGGTTGTATGGACATGCATATGGGTGCATGGGATTACATAAAAGAAAAACAAGGGAGAAATTAGACTAATATGAAATTTGGAATAATCTGGGAAGCCTCTATTTTTGAAATTTTGGGAACTTTTGACAAGGATATTAAAGAAATGTTCAACATACGAATTGTATATATATGTCTCACGGATCTATAGGATCTGAAATTACTTAATTTTGAGTTCATATGAGTGAGATATGACTGATTACTTAAGCAAAGGTCGGAATCCACTATAGTAAAAATAAGCTTTTTTAAAAAAAAATTTCTATGAATAAGTCGTATCGAATATGAAGAAATGATAAACACAAAAGTTGTAGATAATTGTCTTAGCTATTTATAGGATGTTAAATCACCTCAATCGGAGTTCGTATCACGGAGATATGGTTGAATACATGAAGAAAAGTCACAGAACGTGTTCTGGGTTGCTTCAGCACGGGTATGCCGTGTTTGGGGCTATTTTTAAGCATGTTTAAAGTATTTTTCAAGCATGTCCATGTCTTGAACATGGCCAGGATGTGTTGGGTGCTGGATTATCATATTTTTCACTATTTTTTGCCTAAAAATAATCTTATTTGTTGAAATATTTTTAAGAAACATATGTCTAAGAAAAATACTTTTACAATAATGATTTTGGTATCACAAATTACTCTATTTCTTTATTTGATTTAAAATAAATCATATTGAATATTGGTATGTGATGAATGATTATTAATCATTTGGTATAAAAATGATGCATCATATTATGAAAGTGATTAAATGGCAAACGTAAAACTCATGACAAGTTGCTTGATGGTTACATATTGTATTTAATAAATATGAATTTATATATATACACATTTATATGTATGGATGAATATCGACGGGTTGTATGGCTTGAGATGGTATCGAGTAGGGGACGTCCTATTAGCCTGAGTGATCCAAGGGAGGGCCGCTCCAAACGGGTGACAGTGGTAATGTGAGAGGGCAGGAGGGTGATGTACTCATATTCCCTAATCACTTATTGTGACTGTAGTCGATCGATTAATATGCATATAGAAAATTGCATTGACCAGACACCAAGTGAGGCAGGTCATTTTACATTGAGTGTGAGGGTTGACCAGATCGTCGAGTGAGGCAGGTCATTTCAAATTAAGTGTACCAGATAGCCGAGTGAAGCAGGTGCATTAAAAGTGATAACTTTATCTCCATAACTTAATATTTTCTGTAGCTTATACAGCTGAACATAACTCCTGTTTTTCTCATTATATTTTATTTATGTTCAGTCTACTGGGACTCTTTGTTCTCACTATTATTGTAGTGTTATGTTCAGATAAAAAGAAATGAAATGCAACATAAAATGGCACTACTGATGGAGATCTAGATGTCAGCACCACCTCCTCACCCTTTGTATTTCAAGGGTGAAGTGCTGTATAAATACTCTTATATTGTGTTTTGAAATGTTGTATTGTATAATTATAACATCTATGAGGTTTGTAATAAATATGTTTATATATACATTGTGTTTATACATATGCCGTATTTAACATGTGTAATATAAAAAAAAAACTGGACGTTACAGGTCCGACCAAGGAACCCAGTGGTAAGTGAGTAGCTAGAGGTGGAAAGGGCTCACACCACCTTAAGGTTAGACAAATTGATAATCTTAGAAGACAAGCCACTATGGGAAAAACATACAGGTACCTTGTTAATACATAATTCATTATGTTTACTTGATATTGATGCATAACTTGTATAAAGATTATGTGTGCATATTATATATCTCTGTATCTTTCCTATGTAAGGAGAAAAAATGTTTTATGTAGCTTATACAACTAAACATAAAATGTGAGTTTTCTGGTATATTCTTAATTGTTGAATGTTGACCTTATTGGGATTTAATATCTCATTATGTTTTGTGGTGTTATGTTTAAATCCCTTATATACCATTTGTCATCCTAACTCTTTTGTTGGAGCTACAAACGGTGGATATCCCCTACTTAGGACAATTCAATGTCATCGTGAACCAGTTAGTGATCAATGTAACATCCTGAATTTCGTTTCTTTTATTGATAAAAGTACATAAATATTTAATTAAGGAAATAAAATTTATTAGACAATATTTTAGATATCTAAGGAAATATAATTCTTAGAAACTCTTCACCTTATGTATATGCATAGAAAATGTTTCTAACATTAAGAGAACAAATAAAGAGGGAAAACCTAATAGGAAAAACAATTAGAAATAACATACTAAAGAGATGAAAAATTCTTGGATAAGGAAGATAAATTTTTAGAAACAAGTAAAGGTCATAAAATTTCAAGAACATTGGATTAGGGTAATTTTTCCTAATTTAAGAACTAGAGTTACTAAGTTTAAAATCTTTACCCATACAGTGGGCTTTCAACTATGGACACTTCATATAGAGTTTTTCCACTTCACATAAGTTTCTAGCAAGCCCATTGGATAACCTAAGCAAAAAATAAAACATAGACTTGGACTAGGATATAGTAATTGAACCAATAGCCCAAAATTTTTTAAAATGTTACCAAGCCCTCCAAAAAAGGTAGAATTTTATTCAAAGCAAAGAAAATGGGTAGGAGTAAGCCCAAATTCAAGAGGAAAAATAAAATAAAATAAATTAGGTGATGATATAATAATGTAATAATAATAAAGATTAGTTTACATGTCATTAAGACAAAAATTTAGCAAATGGTGTAATTCTACATTCATCATTTTGGCAAGTGGCATGATAATACAAGGCTTTAGGACCAAAACATCTATATCCTACACTCATAATTTTAGCAATTGGTATGATAATACATGGCATTAAGACAAAACATTCCTATCCCACACAAATAATATCAACCAAATAATGGAGATTCAAGGGCTAGAAATTTTCCACCTAAAAAGGCAAACCTATCATACTTGTTTAAGACAAAAGAAAATGGAAATGAATCCCTAAATCAAAGTGACCTTGTCCCTTATCTTAAGAACATATCATCATAATTTTCAAAATACAAATCTCCTTTTCCTATCCATATCTTGACTAAGGAAGAGGAAGACAAGAACATAAGTTGTTTGTTTTCCAAAAATTCAACCAAGTGTAATCTAATTGTGATAAGGTAGACCCATGATCATGAAAGGTGAATTATTTGGTGGTCTATATAAGAAAACCCACCCTTACAACATTATAATTTCGTCCAAGTGAGGGAGAGGAAAAATAGAAGCAAGGTAGAGTGAGGAAACGAGAGGAAGAAAGGAAGAAAGAGGAAGGAGAAGTCTAGGGGACTAAGTGCTCCAGGTAAGTTTAACAATATTTCCTTTTGAAGAAAACTTTTGAAACTTATAATATTTATATGAGATTTTGATCTTAGAACTTTGTTGATTGGTCATGATGTTGCTATATCATGTTACATATTGATCATGCATGTGATGTATGTTTGAATACTTAGACTAGTATAGAAAGTTCTGCATAGGTATGGCTATGGGTAGCAAACTTTTTAGCTTCTGTTCTTTAATTTCTGGGAATTATCTATAGGGAATTAAAATAAATGGTTAACATAAGAATTAAATATATATTTGTCACGGATTTTAAGCCACTGGAATTATTCAATTTGGAGTCCATATGAGGTAGATATGGTTCGATTAGTAAGCAAAAGGTCAGAAAATGGTTCATCAGGGAAGAATATGTTAGGATAACTTCTATATTTCAATTTCTGGGAATTATCTGTATGGAATTAAAATAAATGGTTACCAGAATAATTATAGCTATGTGTTACACAGATTTGTAGCCACTGGAATCACTCAATTTGGAGTCCATATGAGGTCGATATGGTCAGATTAGTAGGCAAAGGTCAAAAATGGTTCATTAGGGAAGAATATGTTAGGATAGCTTTTGTATTTTAATTGATTGGAATTATATATATGGAATTAAAATAAATGGTTAACATACGAATTATAGCTATGTGTGTCACAGATTTTTAACCACTGGAATCATTCAATTTGGAGTCCATATGAGGATGATATGAGCCGATTAGTAGTCAAAGGTCAGAAAATGGTTCATCAGGGAAGAATATGTTAGGATAGCTTCTATATTTTTATTTTTGGAAATTATCTGTATGGAAATAAAATAAATTGTTAACATAATAATAATAGCTATGTATGTCACGGATTTTTAGCCACTGGAATCATTCAATTTGGAGTCCATATGAGGAAGATATGAGCCGATTAGTAGTCAAAGGTCAGAAAATGGTTCATCAGGGAAGAATATGTTAGGATAGCTTCTGTATTTTAATTTTTGGGAATTATCTGTATGGAAATAAAAGAAATGGTTAACATTAGAATTATAGCTATGTATGTTACAGAATTTTATCCACTGGAATCATTCAATTTAGAGTCCATATGAGGAAGATATGAGCTAATTAGTAGTCAAAGGTCAGAAAATGGTTTATCAAGGAAGAATATGTTAGGATAACTTCTGTATTTTAATTTTTGAGAATTATTTGTATGGAATTAAAATAAATGGTTAAGATAAGAATTATAGATATTTGTGTCACGGATTATTAGCCACTGGAATCACTCAAGTTGGAGTCCGTATGTGGTAGATATGCTCCGATTAGTAGGTAGAGGTCAGAACCTATCCGAGAAGAAATAACCTATATATTTAGAGAGTAATATCACCTTGATTTCTTAATATTTCGCTATATTGTTCAACATAATTGTTTTAGATAATTGTTTTATCTTGAAATTGACACTAAGATAACCTACATCGGAGTTCAATTGAGGGAGTTATGCTCTGCTTTGTAAGAGAAGGTTAGATATGATGAAAACTTGCATCAAGAAAATAAAGAAATAAAATTAATATTTAAAAAAGAAGACGAATCTTATAAATGACTAGTATATTCCATAGCCATTGAAATTGTATGAACTTCTTACCATCTTAAGTGTAAAGTTCTGACATGGAAATATTTTATAAAGTGATATTTGAAATGGTTATGTTCATGGCATGATTACCAATGATTTATGGTAATAGTTATATTTTGATGAACATACTTTTGGCTATCATTGTGAAAAGAAAAGAAATGAACACGGTCACATGGCAATCCGTGTGGTGCACCAGTAGGGGACGCCCTACCAACGGTTATAATTATGATTATGAGAAAAGAAAGAGAAAGTGTGCCATGTCAGACAGAGCGAGAAAAGCCCGTACCGGAGAGTAGAGGATACTCACCCTGATCGGGGTAGCTTGAAATGAGAATAAGTTGATGGCCATCATATGATATTATAAAAGTAGTTAATCCTGTCATACATATCATTACTGTATGATTCTTATGTGCATAGATATAATGCATTCATGTGACCAAAGATATTTTCTATAGTTTATACAGCTGAACATGACGTGATGAGCTATATTAATGATGATTTATTGTTGAACTTACTGGGATTTAATTCTCACTATATTTCCATATCATGTTCAGAAAATTAGTTATGCAGATTTTTCTATAGCTCTGGCTTTTAGTGCACGTTGGATCGAGTACTTTATATTAGGCATATTCTAGAAGCAAATAAAATGTTTGTGGGCGAATTGGCTTAGATCCCGGTGAAGGTGCAACCACCCGCACCTGTATCTCCGGAATTGGTCAACCAGAATAAATAAGATGTAGATTTTTATGTGTTTGATATGTTATACGTATGTTTTGATTAATGACATGTATGTGAACTCTGTATTGTATAAATTAAATAAATGTTATATTGGTATCAGACCAAGTCGATCCTAGATGGCCAGTGGGTGGATGGTTATTTGAATCGATCTTATAGTGTCTTGAGTATGTTGTGGTTGTGCTGTATAGGGGATCAGTGATTCATATAGGTAAGAATTTACTAGTGTTTCTTATCTATATGCCGAGGTGGTGTTATGACTGCTATTAAATATTTTTGAACTAGCTATTGTGCTTGATCACCTCAATAGCAGCATAACTTTGTTTTGCCACAGTAGGAAATGGCACCACCAAGGAGGAATCCAGCAACCAATGCAGAGGAAACCCTGCACAGCTTGGCCACAGAAATTCTAGACTAAGTCATGACCACCAACCAAATTTTACAATATCTCCAGAATGCTAATAACCCAAATAGTGAGAATGGTGCTAACAACCGGATGGCTGGAAAAGATAATGGCATATCCGAGTTCTTGAGGACTCGAACACCTTATTTCCAAGGTGGCTATGACCCAACGGTAGCCGAAAGGTGGATAAGGGAATTAGAGAAAATCTTTGAAGTGATGGGATGTACTGAAGAGTAGCAAGTTATTTTTGCTGCATATATGTTAAAGGATGAAGAAGAATACTGTTGGCGTGGAGCTAGAGAACTTTTACCTCATCAGGGAAGACAGATCACCTGGCAAGTGTTCAAGGACATTTTTTTTGAAAAGTACTTTCCAAGTACTGTACAAGCAGAGAAAGAGATCGAATTCTTCCAACTCAGGCAAGGCAACGTGACCGTGGACCAGTATATCACAAGGTTCGAAGAGCTGTCTAAGTTCTCCTCTTATCTGCGATATAACCCAGATGAAGCATGAAAGACAGTTAAGTTTGAAGCGGGACTAAACCTGGAGATAAAGAATGCTGTTATAGCTATAGAGATCAGGGATTTTGTACCTCTGATAAATAAATGCAGACTCCTGGAAAAGAGTTTAAGGGCAGTAGAGGATGAGAAGCAAAGGGGAAACCTATGGAAGAGGAAGAAAAAAATTCCCAACCCTAGAAAGAACATGAGAAGAAGTGGATATGGAGCTGGAAAGAGGCCATTGACTGCGGGTCTTAGACCTTTTCAATAAGACCTCGCCCCAGTCAAGTGCACTAAGTGCGGACGCATGCATGGTAACTGGCCATGCTACATGGGACAAGATGTTTGCTTCAATTGTGGACAGAAGGGACATTTTGCGAGAAACTGTCCACAGAATGTGGGGAAGTAGCCAGAACAGAGGCCTCAGGTGAAAGGAAGGGTTTTCACCCTGAGCGCCCAAGAGGCTGCTCAATCTTCTGAAATGATTCAAGGTACATCCTATATCTATGGATTTGCTCTTATGGTGTTATTTGACTCTGGTGCTAGTCATTCATTTATATCAGAAGAATGTATTAGTAAGTTTCAGTTTCCTATTTCTGAAACTCCCTATGAGCTATCTGTAGTAACCCCTATAGGGGAAAAGGTATTAACTTCCTCTGTATGTAAAGACTGTCAAGTCACCATCTAGGAGAAAACGTTTTCTATAGACCTCGTCTGTTTACCTTTAAGAGGTATTGAGGTAATTCTAGGGTTAGAATGGATGTCTAGAAATCGAGTCTTGTTGAATTGTTGTAACAAGACCGTTGAATTTCTACCTCCTACTCCAAAAGAGGAGGTCCAGTTATTTATGCTAAATGCCAATCAACTTAATAGGGAGTTGAAGAATGGAGTACTTGGATACATTCTCTTGTATTTATCAAACCTAGAAGTCAAATCGAAGCTTGATGAAATCCCAATAGCCAACAAGTTTCCTGAAGTATTTCCATCAGATATTCCAGGCTTACCTCCCAAGAGAGAGATAGAGTTCTCTATTGATCTCCTACTTGGGATAGGGCCTATCTCTATTGCACCATATCGAATGGCCTCGAAGGAACTACAGGAACTCAAGAAGTAGTTGGAGGAACTGTTAGACAAGAAATTCATTACACCGAGTGTATCACATTGGGGAGCTCCTGTATTGTTTGTTAAGAAGAAAGACGGGACCTTAAGACTATGCATAGATTACAGACAGCTGAATAAGGTGACTATAAAAAACAAGTACCCTCTCCCTACGATAGATGACTTATTGGATCAATTAAAAGGAGCCTCCATCTTTTCTAAAATTGACTTGAGGTCAGGATATCATCAGATTAGGATTAAGGAGGAGGACGTAACAAAAACTGCTTTCAGGACTAGGTATGGGCACTATGAGTTTCTTGTAATGCCCTTCGGGTTGACGAATGCACCTACAATTTTCATGGATTACATGAATCACATTTTTCGACCCTACCTAGATCAATTTGTTGTAGTGTTCATTGATGACATCTTGATATACTCTAAGAGTGAGAAAGAACATGAACAACATATCTGAATCGTGCTGCAAGTGCTGAAAGAGAAAAAGTTATATGCTAAATTGGAGAAGTGTGAATTTTTGCTGTCAGAGGTGAAGTTTCTCGGACATGTCATCTCTAATAGAGGGGTAGCCATAGATCCTAGCAAGATGGAAGCAGTGATTCAGTGGGAGAGACCAAAGACGGTTACGAAAGTCAGAAGTTTCCTGGGTTTGGCAGGATACTACAGGAGGTTTATACAAAACTTCTCTCGTATAGCCTTGCTATTGACTAAATTGACTAGGAAGGGAAGTCCTTTTAAATGGACTGATCAATGTGAAGCTAGTTTTCAGAAGCTTAAGACAAGACTGACCATTCCTCTAATTTTAATTATTCCAAACCCCATAGGACATTTTGGAGTGTATAGTGATGCTTCAAAGAAAGGACTAGGGTGTGTGCTAATGCAAGATAAGAGAGTAGTTGCTTACGCCTCTAGACAACTAAGACCCCATGAAGGAAACTATCCAACCCATGATCTTGAATTGGCGGCAATGGTGTTTGCTTTAAAGATTTGGCGACATTACTTATACAGAGCAACCTTTGAAGTATATTGCGATCACAAAAGTCTTAAATATCTCTTTGATCAAAAGGAGTTAAATATGAGGCAATGAAGATGGGTGGAATTTCTCAATGACTACAAGTTTGAGATAAAGTATCATCCAAGAAAGGCAAATGTTGTAGCTGATGCCTTAAGTCGAAAATCTCTACACATGGGCCAGATGATGTTGTATGAGATGCAAATGCTAGAGGAGTTTTGGAATTTGAAACTGGACACTACTTTTTCCTCAAAGAAGCTAACCATTATTGGTTTAAGTATAGGGTGTGACCTTAGAGACCAAATCAAAGAGGCTTAAGTTCACAACCAATACTTACAGGATCATAAAGATCAAGAAAATTTTTCTGTCATGGAAGATGGAGCAATCATGTATCAAGGAAGGATTTGTGTCCCTCAAGAATGAGAGTTGAGGACTAAAATCCTACAGGAAGCACATCAGAGTAAATATACTGTCCATGATGTATTGGTGGCCAGGGATGAAAAAGGATATTGCGGAGTTCGTGGCAAAATGTCTAATTTGTCAAAAGTTGAAGGTGGAGCATCAAAAGCTAGCAGGATTTCTACAACCTCTTAAGATCCCTAAATTGAAATGGGACAGTATCTCGATGGACTTTGTTGTGGGTTTACCTAAGACTTTAGTGAGACATGACTCTATCTGGGTAATAGTTGACAGATTAACCAAATCTGCTCACTTTCTGCCCATAAAAATTAACTTTTCACTGGATAAATTGGCCCAACTGTACGTCCAAGAAATAGTTAGACTGCATGGGATTCCCTTAACTATTGTTTCTGATAGAGATCCGAGGTTCATGTCGAGGTTTTGGAAAGCGTTGCAGGAAGCTTTTGGTACTCAGTTGTGGTTCAATACTGCCTACCATCCTCAGACTGACGGGCAGATAGAACGGACCATTCAAACTCTAGAAGACATGTTAAGGGCCTATGTGATAGAGCAAGGTAAAGGATGGGATAAGTACCTACCTTTAGTAGAGTTTGCTTATAATACTAGTTATCACTCCAGTATTAAGATGGCCCCTACGAAGCTTTATATGGTAGGAAGTGCCGATCTCCACTATGTTGGTTTGAGGTAGGAGAAAAGAACTTGTTGGGTCCTGATCTAGTTCAACAAACCACTGAAAAAATTAGGATGATACGAGACAAAATACTTACAGCTCAGAGTCGGCAAAAGAGTTACTACAATAAGAGACATAGACCTCTAGAGTTTGAGGAAGGAGACCATGTATTTCTGAAACTTTCCCCGACTACAGGAGTTGGTAGGTCTCTCAAAACAAGAAAGTAAAGTTCGCAATTTTTGGGACCCTACCAAATTCTGAAGAAAGTAGGGACATCAGCATATCAAGTTGCTCTCCCACCTAATTTGTCCAACCTGCATAATGTTTTCCACGTATCACAGCTGCGGAAGTATCTTCCAAATTCATCACATGTAATACAGGATGAACCAATCCAAATAAAGGAGAACATGACATACCAGCTGGTACCTGCATCCATATTGGACATTGACGTGAAGCAACTGAGAAATAAAACCATTCCCCTTATTAAGGTGTTATGGGAAGGTTTGACTCCGGAAGAAGCAACTTGGGAGCTGGAAAAAGTCACGAGGAAGAAATATCCGCAATTGTTCTTATTAGGTAATTTCTGAAATTTTGAGGACAAAATTTCTGTTAAGGGGAGAGAAATGTAACATCCCTAATTTCGTTTCTTTTATTGATAAAAGTACATAAATATTTAATTAAGGAAATAAAATTTATTAGACAATATTTTAGATATCTAAGGAAATATAATGTTTAGAAATTCTTCACCTCATGTATATGAATAGAAAATGTTTCTAACATTAACAGAACAAATAAAGAGGGAAAACCTAATAGGAAAAACAATTAGAAATAACATACTAAAGAGATGCAAAATTCTTGGATAAGGAAGATAAAGTTTTAGAAACAAGTAAAGGTCATAAAATTTCAAGAACATTGGATTAGGGAAATTTTTCCTAATTCAAGAACTAGAGTTACTAAGTTTAAAATCTTTACCCATACATTGGGCTTTCAACTATGGACACTTCATATAGAGTTTTTCCACTTCACATAAGTTTCTAGCAAGCCCATTGGATAACCTAAGCAAGAAATAAAACATAGACTTGGACTAGGATATAGTAATTGGACCAATAGCCCAAAAATTATGAAAATGTGACCAAGCCCTCCAAAAATGGTAGAATTTTATCCAAAGCGAATAACATGGGTAGGAATAAGCCCAAATCCAAGAGATAAAATAAAATAAAATAAATTAGGTGATGATATAATAATGTAATAATAATAAAGATTATGTTACATGGCATTAAGACAAAAATTTAGCAAGTGGTGTGATTCTACGTTCATAATTTTGGCAAGTGGCATGATAATACAAGGCTTTAGGACAAAAACATCTATATCATACACTCATAATTTTAGCAAGTGGTATGATAATACATGGCATTAGGACAAAAGTTTCCTATCGCACACAAATAATATCAACCAAATAATGGAGATTCAAGAGCTAGAAATTTGCCACCTAAAAAGGCAAACCTATCATACTTGTTTAAGACAAAAGAAAATGGAAATGAATCCCTAAATCAAAGGGACCTTGTCCCATATCTTAAGAACATATTATCATAATTTTCAAAATACAAATCTCCTTTTCCTATGCATATCTTGACTAAGGAAGAGGAAGACAAGAACATAAGTTGTTTGTTTTCCAAAAATTCAACCAAGTGTAATCTAATTGTGATAAGGTAGACCCATGATCATGAAAGGTGAATTATTTGGTGTTCTATATAAGAACACCCACCCTTACAACATTATAATTTCGTCCAAGTGAGGGAGAGGAAAAATAGAAGCAAGGGAGAGTGAGGAAGGGAGAGGAAGAAAGGAAGAAAGAGGAAGGAGAAGTCTAGGGGACTAAGTACTCCAGGTAAGTTTAACAATATTTCTTTTTAAAGAAAACTTTTGAAACTTATAATATTTATATGAGATTTTGATCTTAGAACTTTGATGATTGGTCATGGAGGTTGCTATATCATGTTACATATTCATCTTGCATGTGATGTATGTTTGAATACTTCGACTCGTATAGAAAGTTCTGCATAGGTATAGCTATGGGTGGCAAAATATTTAGCTTCTGTGTTTTAATTTCTGGGAATTATCTGTGTTGAATTAAAATAAATGGTTAACATAAGAATTATAGCTAAGTGTGTCACGGATTTTTAGCCACTGAAATCATTCAATTTGGAGTCCATATGAGGTAGATATGATCCGATTAGTAAGCAAAGGTCAAAAAATGGTTCATCAGGGATGAATATGTTAGGATAGCTTCTGTATTTTAATTTCTGAGAATTATCTGTATGGAATTAAAATAAATGGTTACAATAATTATATCTATGTGTGTCACGGATTTGTAGCCACTGGAATAATTCAATTTGGAGTCCATATGAGGTAGATATTATCTGATTAGTAAGCAAAGGTCTGAAAATGGTTCACCAGGGAAGAATATGTTAGGATAGTTTTTGTATTTTAATTTTTGGGAATTATCTATATGGAATTAAAATAAATAGTTAACATAATAATTATAGCTATGTGTGTAACAGATTTTTAGCCACTGGAATCATTGAATTTGGAGTCCATATGAAGAAGATATGAGCCGATTTGTAGTCAAAGGTCAGAAAATGGTTCATCAGGGAAGAATATGTTATGATAGCTTCTGTATTTTAATTTCTGGGAATTATCTGTATGGAAATAAAATGAATTGTTAACATAAGAATTATAGCTATGTATGTCATAGATTTGTAGCCACTGGAATCATTCAATTTGGAGTCCATATGAGGAAGATATGAGCTAATTAGTAGTCTAAGGTCAGAAAATGGTTCATCAGGGAAGAATATGTTAGGATAGCTTCTGTATTTTAATTTCTGGGAATTATTTGTATGGAATTAAAATAAATTGTTAACATAAGAATTATAGATATGTGTGTCACGGATATTTAGCCACTAGAATCACTCAAGTTGGAGTCCATATGTGGTAGATATGGTCCTATTAGTAGGAAGAGGTCAGAACCTATCTGAGAAGAAATAACCTGTACATTTAGAGAGTAATATCACCTTGATTTCTTAATATTTCGCTATAATATTCAACATAATAATTTTAGATAATTGTTTTTTCTTGAAATTGACACCAAGATAACCTACATCGGAGTTCAATTGAGGGAGTTATGCTTTGCTTTGTAAGAGACTGTTAGATATGATGAAAACCTGCATCAAGAAAATAAAGAAATAAAATTAATATTTAAAAAGAAGACGAATCTTATAAATGACTAGTATATTCCATAGCCATTGCCATTGTATGAACTTCTTACCATCTTAAGTGTAAAATTCTGACATAGAAATATTTTATAAAGTGATATTTGAAATGGTTATATTCATTGCATGATTACCAATGATTTATGGTAATAGTTATATTTTGATTAACATACTTGTTATTGAAAGCATATTTTTGGCTATCATTATGAAAAGAAAATAAATGAGCACGGTCACATGGAAATCCGTGTGGTGCACCAGTAGGGGACGCCCTACCAACGGTTATGATTATGATTGTGAGAAAAGAAAGAGAAAGTGTGCCATGTCGGACGGAGCGATAAAAGCCCGTACGGGAGAGTAGAGGATACTCACCCTCATCGGGGTAGCTTGAAATGAGAATAAGTTGATGGCCATCATATGATATTCTAAAAATAGTTAATCCTATCATACATATCATTACTGTATGATTCTTATGTGCATAGACATAATGCATTCATGTATCTCCGGAATTGGTCAACTAGAATAAATAAGATGTAGATTTTTATGTGTTGGATATGTTGTACATATGTTTTGATTAATGACATGTATGTGAACTCTGTATTGTATAAATTAAATAAATGTTATATTGAGTTAAGTTGTAATGAGGTAATAACTTCATGGTATTTTTTTTAAAAAAAAATAATTGATACTTAAATGGAGTTGTTACAATCAACATGGTGGAAGTACCTATACTCAGGCCATCTCCACCAGCTATACCCCAACGGCGATGGCCATAGGAGCAGTAGTGTAGTAGGCTATATATGTATGTTTTGTAAATAGGCTAACCCATTCTTTTAGTGTAACCATGTAGTACTTCGCTTTTTGAGTGTGATGCCTAGTATTATGGTTACACATGTATATTATAACATCCTAAGTCTCTAATAAAGTTAGATAAATCTAAGAATAAGTAGAAAATATATATGAAAAAGAATTAAAATTTTTTTTATATAACAATAAGGCATTTATAAAATAGGTGACATATAGTTAATCATGAATCATATAAATAAAATTCATAGGAACATAATGGATGGGGAAAAGATACAAATACATTTTTAAGACATTACTAATCTAGGATTAGTAGTAAATTAAGGCAATATAAAACAACTAAGGAGCTACCAAGTAGCACTACAAAATTTCAACCACATAGTATGCCACATTACCCACAAAATTGCAGCCACCTTGCACCTACCAAAGCATGCCACATTGCCCACAAAGTTGCACCTACCAAAACATGCCACATTGCCCACAAAATTGTAGCCACCTTGCAGCTAACTTGTACCTACCAAAGCATGCCACATAGCCATAAAAACTTTAGCCAAAATCAGCCAAGGAAATTGCCAACTTTTAGCAAGAAAATCCTGCAACATAGCCACAAATATTTTAGCCACATTCCAGCCAAGAAACTGCCAACCACTTCAGCCATGCTTCTACCCACAATCAGAAAAAATAATGCAAACGCCGCTGCCCCACACTATGCTCCTACAATCTCACATGCCCTCCCTGTAGAAACCACAAGGGAATCCATACAAAACACAGCATTCCATTTACAATTGAGTGGTGGAAACCAGCAGCCAAGCATCTTAATGTCTAGGCATTATTTTGGGTAGCAAATTCAAACCACCAATTCCTCATGCAATCAACACCCAAGAGGGATAGAAAGAAGCCAAAAAACTTAGAGTCAAAACGGGAGGGCAACCAAAAAAATGTAGCTAAGTTGCAAGGGAAACCAAGAGGAGAAGCAAGCTAAAATTTGAGAGCCATAGGAGTATTTCTGCACAAGGTGAGTTTTCCCTCTGTAAGAAAGTTGGTTTGTAGTGATATGAACTCATTTTGGGTTCTGCATGGGTGATTCTTGAGCATGAGATGCAGGAGGTTAAAGTTGAAAACATGGAACTCTAATGGTAGGAAACAATCTTTTCCATCTAAGTAACAAATTTTATGAAGCGCCACACATTCTGCACTAGGAAGTTATTGTTCCTGTACCTAAAATTTTTAGGCCATGTGTTCTTATACTATTTGATTAGATAAATGACCTTTAAATTCTCTAATACTTGGTGAGAAAAGTTTTGAAATATTGATAATCAATTCTGGAAATTTTCGTGATTTTTTAGAACCTACAAATAGGCTATTTGCAATCAAAATAGTGTCAAGAAAAATCTGTTGGACAGCTAAGGTTATTGATGAAAATACTAACCATTGAAGGGGTTAGGTGTTCAATTTTCAAATGAAAATTTTATGACAAGATATAGGGATACTATTTAAGAATCGTACCAAATATAAGAGAATTCTGGGCAAGTTAAGGCATGTAATAAAATATGGAAATTTGGTGGGACAGGAAGTGTGTCAGAACAGACAAGAACTAGGGATAGCCAAAAAAATGTGTTATTTGAGGGGTCAAATAAATTATTTTTTACTTGAAATTTTTATCGTGATTATATAACATATCTAGACGTTCCATATCAAATATCACAAATTTTGAATAATTTTCACTAATCCCAAGGAATGGAAAACAAAATAGAAATGGAACCAAAATCAATTTACACTGTTCTGGATTATGAAGGTACTTCTTGGGATGCATGGAATATTTAAGGGCTGAGAGGTCCATGAAATAAAATAGACATGTAGAGGAACCTCCATGGAAAATTTTATAACTTTTAGAGGACTTTTGTTATATTTAATAATAACCATAAATTTGAACAAAATCACAGTTTTGTTTTGGGGAGCAGAAGCTCTAAAACTAAAGACTTATGATTTTAAGTGATAATATGCATGTGTTGGTTGCAAAGTATTTATACAATGTCAGAACGCAAGTGCACGTGTCATGACCAAGTAATATAATGATGAGTGAGTATCGTCCCACAAGGAGTGTACTAGAAACTACTATAGAATGCTTTGACTTGTGAAATGCTGTAGCAAAATTCTATTGGTTCACAAGATTTAATGTTCAGGAGAAATTAAGATTAAACAAACTAGATAAGGCTTAAATTAAGTTGAGAGACTCTAGGTTATGAAGAAGAAGATATTAGGTGAACTAGGGTTGCTTCAGGGTTGCCATGAACTTCTGCACTCATTTTGCTCTAGAAATTGCTATAGCAATTGCTTCAGTGCCCAGTTTGCTCTTGAATGGGGTCTTTCCAGACTACCATTCCATGCACTACTAGGGTTTGGACACACATGCCTAGATGAATCCCAACCCCAGAGTTGTAATTGAAGCCCCAACTCTTTGGTCAAATGGGACAACCATACATTCCTATATTAGTTATGCCCATACATCCAACTCTTTTTCAGCCTCCACCACCTTTCCAAGTTCATGCTAGCCTCAACCTTCCTCTATCTAATTTCAGTTAGCAGGAGAAGTTAAGATATACAAACATAGTTGAATGACACAGCATTGCTGCAACAAAATCATTTATAAATTAAAATGTGCATATGTTCATTGCAACCCGTCTACAACCCTAGTTGGAAAATTAGCCCAGCCTCATATCCAAACTGACTACAAGCATTAGATTAACTAGTATGAAATGAAGAGTAGTACAACTATAGGAAAAGAAAAATGCAGTTTTCTGCTAATAATGAAAACACAAAAAGAGATGAAGGGAATCCTCAGCAACAGTCCTCTTCCTTGCTTTTGTGCTTCACCATGTAAGGTTGGCACGTCCTAGGCTAGAGTGTATCCTCGCAGCCCACTCCAGTCAGGGATTTCTGGGCTACCTCTTTCTATTTTCTTCTGTCACCCACGTCTCCCCCCTTCTCTTTTTGTTTTTCTGCCTTTTATAGGCAAGCCTTGTGGTCCCATTAAAGTAGCCTGGTCTGCTAAAATTCTTCTTGCTTTTCGGCCAGCACCTCTACCAGCAGCTTTCTCTCCACTTCCAGTAGTATGCTGTGTCAGCTGGGTGCTCCCTTTCGCCTGCTGAGTAGTGGCCACTCCTGCTACATAGCTCTAACTTCCTGCCACCTGCACCATATCACAAAAGGTAAGTTTCCCATCATATGCATCATATTAAAAGGGACCGAGATCACCCAACATCATTCGGTTTGTTGCCTTAATTGCCGCGCATGTATACTGAATTGTCACAGCAAACGGAATGGATGATCTTGTATCCATGGAAAGCAAAACATTCTATTAAATCAAGGGGCATGAATACTAATAAATCAAAATGCATAATAAATATCCTCAGAAAAGCATAGAGAAACTCTAATGAATTAGAGTTATCAATTCATCCCAAACTTAAAGGTTTACTTTTCCTCAAGCAATTTACTCTATCCACAACACCTCTTCTATTAAGCTCCAGCCCCCTCTCTCCTATATAGTTCCATGTGGTCCTACTACTAGCCCTCACCTCTTAGAGTTGTTTCCATATAGGGAATACTACATGCCTTCTTCCTTTTTCCCCAATCTCAACCAGATCCTTCTTCGAAGTTGTGTGTGTGATATGGTCAGTTTTCCAAGAGCCTCTTAGGTCAAGATCAATCAAAGTCCTACGATTCCCATGCTAATATATTGAGTCTCCTTAATCAGGACAAGTTGGCACACTTCATAGGCATAGCCAGGGCAAATAAGATGTGGTAGCTCACTGATTTTTGATTCTTTTGTATATATATATATATATTATGTTTTTTTTTCTTTTTTTTAATACTATTCCAGCAAAGGTCATTAGTGCCTTTTGACGCGAATGCCAACATGTGAGATGAAAGCACCCGGTTACTCAGCATTATAACCCTTAAGTAGAATCCTACTCATACCTTTATGTCCCTGTTTTACACAAAATTATATATGGGACTTATACATACCCTTGGTTACTAAGGAACAACAGAGGCATTGAAGTGGCAACATTTTTATCTTTTTCTTCTCTCCCCCCCAAACTTAAGCCTTTTTTACAATAGCCCATGCCTTTTTTTTTTGTAACTCAACAGGAGACTCTCAACATTAACTCTAAAAACTTAGGTCCAATTCCTGAAAAAAAATCACCAAATTTCTCTTGCTAGAATTGACCATAGTCTCGTGTTCATTAGAAGAAGGTTCTGGTTATGTGGGGTTGACATGCAGAGTTCCTATTTTGGCTATCAGTGAAGTTCTAGATCTTCCTCATGGAGTTTCCTAGAACTAACAGCAGGTCATGAAATACACATGACATACTCATCTCTCTCTTTTTTATAAAGCAACAAGTAATTGTAAGAGCTCCATAATTGCTAAAGCTAACTACACATCATATGTGAACTCACATTCAAACACAATCAAACAGAAATTCATACCAGAACTAGAACAAGTTGAAACATACTCATTCAGTCAAGCACAACAAATGCCACAGCAAACACTAAAGCACCACTAATTCCACCCCCCAGCACAGCAAATGCCACAGCAAACACTAAAGCAACACTAATTTCACCTTGCCCCCCCCCCAAACTTAAAGATGAGTAGTGTTCTCACTGTTAATTATATTGCAAAACCCATAAAAGAGGAAAAATACTAAAACAGGAATAGCAACATGTAAAGCAAAGTGAAAAAAACAACAAAAGTGAAATAGAAGGTAAGGGGACTCCCTGAGGGTGCTTGTAGGGATGCTGCAGCACCCTAGTGGCATTGACCCCCTTAAGACTTTGAGGCGCTACAGAGCCCACTCCTTTGTTGAGTTGATCTTTGTGGGCTCTGGAGTTTGGCCTTCCCTTTCTGTATTATTGCTACCCTCTTTGCAAGTGGCTCGTCATCCTCTGAGGACTCATCTTCCTCCTAGGTCCTTGGTGAGCATGGCTACTGCCCGTGGCTATGGGAAGAGTCCTAGGACTCTTGGCCCTCTTTAGACTGAGGCTCTGGGCCCCGCTGTTCTTCTCCAGTTAAGTAGTGCAGTAGGTTTGAGGGGAAGTCTGGAAAGGGGAAGAATTACCTGAAATTTTGTTCGAGCGTTTGCTGAAGGGCAATATCCCTTTTCTTTTGGTATTGCTAGAAGGTGTGCTGATGTTTGAGGAACAGAGCTTGCTGTTGCAAGATGGTGGTTTGCTGCTGCAATAGTAGGTATAAAGTCTTGTAAGACGGATGAGAGGCAGAGGTGGAGGCAGCTTGGCCTTTAGAGTGTGGTGAGGCTTGTGTGGCAGCTAGTGGATTTAGTTTACCTTTTTCTTGGACAATTCAAGCTATGGTTATAGTGCTAATGGGGCTGCCCCCTTAAGTGTCTCCTCATCGATTGAGATAGGCACCTTGCTGTCCTGGCATAGTAGGGTGATGAGGGAAGGGAAGAGTAAACTTCCCTTTTTGCAGCTTGCGCACACTCTGATTTGCTCGTTGATGACCCTGCCTACATTAATAGGCCTGCCCAAAATAATGGAATCGACCATTGCCACCCTATCTCTGCTTACCATTTACCCATGAGTGGAGGGCAAAAGGCGAGTCTTTAGAAAATGATACCAAACCTTTGTCGCATGCACCAAGGAAGGTCGATTGATGGTAGCAGCACCCTGGGAAGATCTGTCCTAGGTGGTGCCTAGGATGCATACCCGGGCCAGCATTGCTTGCCAGTCGCGGTCTTGCAGAGTCTCTAAATGTACTTCATAGTCATCGTCCTCATCAGGCAATTTATAGGCTTTGTTGATAGTGGCTTGGTCGAATAACACCCGGGTCTCCCTGACTCTGACCCATTCCTTGGCGTTTTGTGGGAAGTTGGCATAGAACTCTCTTACTAGAGGGATAAGGGCAGGGTTGGGGTGAGTGACGAAGGTATCCCATCCTCGTTGCTTCACCACTGCTGCCACATACATTGGCAGACCCAGATCTTCAAGTGTGGTAAAGGCGAAGCCTTTCTCTGCGTAAAAATTTCATTGAATGGTTTCTTCATCATCTCGCCTCTTGTTTTCTTCAGAGGTAAACTTCTACATCTTGCTTGCCTTTTGTGCTATGGTCTTGACCCTCAGCATTGTTGGCTAGTGGAGATTTTGAGAGATGTAGGTCTTCTTTTGTGCAAAGGGGGTTCCAGGATGTGAAGGAATGAGAATACAATAGAGCACTCGGGATGTGAAGGGGTTGAGAGAGACTTGCAGAGGCTGTCGAGTACACCAGACTGGGTTAGGTGAAATGAGGGGGTGTAAGTGACTTATGGGATTCTCAAGGATTTCCCACCCCTTTTTTTTTTGCTCAAGCCTTTGGGTGTCCCTTCGTGCATTTCTTCAACCTAACATCTGCATTCTCCTTTCTTCATCCAGCATAATTTCTTTATCAAGGGAAGACTCCTTACTTCAGGGCTAAGCGCTTTTGCTACAAAAATTCTTATGGCAAAAACTGGCTTCCCTATGATTTTACTGCAGCAAGTCTTGTGACAAAAGCTGGCTTTCACACGTTTTTGCCACAACAAAGCAAAGACTAGCTTCCACATGCTTTTGTTGCAGCAAGGCAAAAAATTGACCTTCAACCTGATGTTTTCCCCGTCCTACAAAATGAACACAAATGATATTAGAGTCACAATTTAAGCTACCTAACAATTGTAAAATAAAACAAAAATGAATTAAACATGGGTTGCCTCCTATAAGCACTTGTTTTAGAGTCAATAGCCTGACTTCTTCCCTGTTCATCCCTCTTACAATTGGAGTGAGGTGTGCTGGCGATCCACATCACCTCCCAGGTAGCGCTTGATTCCGTTAACCCTGAATGTCCTCCCTTCCTTTTCTTCTTCCAGTTCAACAATTCCAAAATGGAAGACTTTGCTGATGCAGAAGGGGCCAGACCAATGAGATTTTAATTTCTCAAGGAACAAGGTTATCTTAGAGTTGTATAGTAGCACTCTCTGTTCTACTTCGAAGTCCCACGGTTGTATCTTCTTGTCATGCCATTGCTTTGCTTTCTCCTTGTATAGCTTAGCATTCTCATAATCTTGACCACATAATTCATCCAACTCATTTAGATGCAGCATTCTTTTCTCAACCACGGCTCCCAAATTCAGATTTAACTTCTTCATTGCCCAATATGCCCGATGCTCTAGCTCTACTGGCAGATGACAAGCCTAACCAAACACCAACTTGTATGGTGACATCCCTAGTGGTGTTTAATAGGTTGTTCTATAGGCCCACAATGCATCATCCAGCCTTGAGGACTAATCCTTCCTAGTTGGGCCAACCATTTTCTCCAGTATCCTATTGATTTATCTATTGGAGACTTCAGCCTGCCCACTGGTTTGTAGATGATATAGTGTTGCCACCTTGTGCCTTATGCCATATTTGGCCAGTAGTGCTCCGAATTTCCTGTTACAGAAGTTGGATCCTCCATCGCTGATGATGGCTCTGAGTGTTCCAAACCTTGTAAAAATGTTCTTCTTCAGAAATCTAGTTACCACTTTTGCCTCGTTAGTTAGAGATGCACTTGCTTCTACCCATTTTGAGACGTAGTCAACAGCTATTAGGATGTATTGGTTCCCAAAACTTGAAGGGAATGGGCCCATGAAATCTATTCCCCATACATCGAACAATTTAACTTTTAGAATGTTGTTCAGTGGTATTTCATGTCTTCTGGATATGTTTCTTATTCTCTGTCACCTGTCGCATTGCAACACAAAGGAGTGGGAGTCCTTGAATAGAGAAGGCCAGTAGAACCCTGCCTGTAGTACCTTGTTTGCAATCCTCACTCCTCCAAAGTGGCCTCTATAGGGTAAAGCATGGCATTGCTGTAGGATTTGCTCCATCTCTTCACTGGGAATGCATCTTCTTATCATCTAATCAGCACACTGCTTGAATAGGTATGGTGCATCCCAGTAATATGAATTCATATCATGTAGAAATTTCTTCTTCTGTTGTGACGTCAACTCCGGTGGGAGCAGGCCACTCACCAAGTAGTTTACATAGTCAACATACCATGGCACACCAGCTTGGGACATGAGGAAGAGTTATTCATCTGGGAATTTCTCATTAATTTATTCTGCTTCTGCGCTGTCTTGTTCTAGTCTGGAGAGATGTTCTGCCACCTAATTCTCAGTTCCCCTTCTATCCTTTATCTCCAGATAGAATTCCTAGAGCAAGAGCACCCATCGAATGAGTCTAGGCTTGGAATCCTTCTTCTTAACTAGGTGTTTGATGGCAGAATGGTCTGTGTGCACAATTACTTTTGCTCCTATCAAATATAATCTGAATTTCTCAAAAGCAAATACCACTGCAAGCATCTCCTCCTCTGTTACTATGTAGTTGAGTTGGGCCCCTTGCAGCATTTTGCTTGCATAATATATAGGATGAAAAACTTTATTCCTATACTATCCAAGGACAGCTCCTAATGCTACTTCACTTGCGTCACACATTAGTTCAAATAGAGAAGTCAAATTTGGTGCTACAATAACTGGTGCTGAACTCAATTTCTTCTTGAGGTCACAGAATTCTGTCATGCAGTTTTCATCAAAGCATAAAGTTTTGTCCTTCTCTAGCAAACTGCATAGAGGTTTCGCAACCTTGGAGAAGTCCCTGATGAACCTCCTATAGAATCTTGCATGGCCAAGGAAGCTTATGATGCCCTTGACTGAGGTGGGAGGAGGCAGCTTCTCTATGATCTCTACTTTGGCCTTGTCAACCTCTATTCCATCTTGAGAGACTTTATGTCCCAGCACAATCCCCTCTTTCACCATAAATTGACACTTCTCTCAATTCAGCACCAAGTTTATTTCCTCACATCTTTGTAGGAACTTAGCAAGGTTTCCCAAACATAAGTCAAAGGAGTCCCCAAAAATTGAAAAGTCATCCATGAAAATTTCCACAAATTGCTCAGCCATTTCTGTGAAAATTGTCATCATGCATCGCTGAAAAGTTGCTGGAGCATTGCATAACCCAAACGGCATCCTTCGAAATGCAAAGTTGCCATAATGACATGTCAATGTGGTCTTATGTTGGTCTTCGAGTGCTATAGCAATCTGATTGTAGCCTGAATACCCGTCTAGGAAATAATTGTATTCCCTTCCCACAAGTCTGTCAAGCATCTGGTCTATGAATGGCAGGGGGAAGTGGTCTTTCCTGGTGCTTTTGTTCATTCTTTAGTAGTCCATGCAAATCCTCTAGCCAGTCATAACCTTGGTGGGGATGAGCTCATTGTTTTCATTTTCCACCACAGTCATGCCCCATTTTTTAGGAACACATTGGACTAGACTAACCCAGGAACTGTCTGATATGGGGTAAATAATCCCAGCATCTAACCACTTTATGATTTCCTTTTTTACCACCTCCTTCATTATTGGATTGAGCCTCCGTTGGGGTTCAATGGATCCTTTTTCATTACTCTCCAAAAAGATCTTATGCATAAAAAATGAGGGGTTGATACCCTTAATATTAACAAGGGTCCAACCAATAGCTTTTGCTATGAGGCAAAGCTGTAGTATTTTGCTATGGCAAAGCTGCAACATTGTGCCGTGGCAAAGCTGTAGACTTTTCTCCAGAGATTCCTGCTTCCTCACTTGCCTCTTCCACCAGCCTCTACTTGTCTTTCTTCTTTTCTAGGGGTACAGTAGGGTCTTTTTGGTCCTGCCTCTTTGCTGGGGGTGCTTCCACTACTTTTCTACTCCTAAGAGCTATAGCCTTGCAGTGCTCTTTCCCTTATCTCCTAGGGACTTCAATATTGCTTGGAAGGGTCCCTGGAGGTCTGTTTTTTAATTCATTGGCAAGCTGCCCAACTTAGGTCTCTAGATTCCTTAATGTTGCAGCTATACTCTATATCACAACATCATTTCTTGCCATATATTCCTTCAGTAGGGACTCCAATGAAGTGGGAGTTTCATTAGGCTAATGCCTTTGCTGCTGAAATCCTGGGGGGGCATGTGGTCTTTGTGGGCTAGAGTCGCTTCCCTGTCCAGTACCATAGCTACTCCAAGAAAAATTGGGGTGCTACCTCCAACCCGGTTATACGTGTTTGAATAAGGATTGTTGTTGCGATTCATGTTTCCCACCTAGCATACCAACTTTGGATTTGAGGGACAGCTTTTGAATAAATAAGGCCCATTGCACATAACACAAGATACTCCATTCTCCTGGACTGCATTAGCTGCTTAAGGGCGAATCAGTTGCTAGTTTTTTAGGACATTCACTAATGAAGCTAGCTGGGTTGTGAGAGAAGTGACTTCACTCACTTCATGCATACCTACTATTTTCTTTCCAATTGAGACTCTATCCATAGGCCATTGATAGTTATTGTTAGCTATTCTTTCGAGCAGCTCATGTGCCTCATTATATGTTTTGGACAGAAGTACCCCATTAGTTACTGCATCCACTATGGTTCGTGTTTGAGCATTAAGGACAATATAAAAGGTCTCCATCTAAATGGACAGAAGTACCCCATTAGTAGCAGCTCTTTGTACCTTTCCTAGGTTTCATATAGTGATTCCCCATCTAGTTGTTGGAAGGACGTGATATCATTCCTTAATCTTGTATTCTTGGTAGGTGGGAAGTATTTTAGCAGAAACTTCTCTACCAAATCACTCCAGCTTGTAATAAAATCGGGTGGCAGAGAGTTTAACCACGCTCTAGCTCGATCTCTTAATGAGTAGGGGAACAGCTTCAGCCTAAGAACTTCATCTGTCACCCTATTCATTTTGAAAGCATCAGTGACTTCGATGAATACTCTTAGGTGAAGGTGAGGGTCCTCTGTAGGCATTTCACTGAATTGCCCTACAGTCTGCAGCATCTGAAACATTACCAGCTTGAGCTCGAAATGAAGAGCTTCAATTTCTGGTCTTACAATGCTCAGGATCCACCCATTTAGGTTTGGTTGAACATAAGCATTCAGGACTCTATCTCTGTCATCCATGTTGTCTGCTCCATTCTGGTTGGCCATTTCTGCTTCTTGCTGAGGTCCCAACAATCCTCTCCTTCTTCTCAGAAGCATACTTTCTATCTCAGGATCTAGAGGTAGTATATCTCTTTCGAACTTGCTCTTGCACTGCGTTCAACTGCCCAAAAATGACACCAGAGTAACTAAAAGATAAAGTCCTTCACATAGTCAAACATCTAATAATAATTTTCAACCTGACACTCACCGACAATGGCACCAAAAACTTGTTGGTTGCAAAGTATTTATGCAATGTCAGAACGTAAGTGCACGTATCCTAACCAAGTAATATAATGATGAGTGAATATCATCCCACGAGGAGTGTACTAGAAACTACTATAGAATGTTTTGACTCGTGAAATGCTGTAGCAAAATTTTGTTGGTTCACAAGATTTAATGTTCAGGAGAAATTAAGATTAAACAAACTAGATAAGGCTTAAATTAAGTTGAGAGACTCTAGGTTATGAAGAAGAAGATATTAGGTAAACTAGGGTTGCTTCAAGGTTGCCATGAACTTCTGCACTCATTTTGCTCTAGAAATTGCTATAGCAATTGCTTTAGTGCCCAGTCTACTCTTAAATGGGGTCTTTCCAGAATACCATTCCATGCACTCTTGGCGTTTGGATATGCATCCCTGCATCAATCTCAACCTTAGAGTTGTACTTGAAGCCCCAACTCTTGTGTCAAATGGGATAACCATACATTCCTATATTAGTTATGCCCATACATCCAACTCTTTTCCAACCTCCAGCACCTCTCCAGGTTAATGCTAGCCTCAGCCTTCCTCTATCTAATTTCAGTTAGCAAGAGAAGTTAAGATATACAAACACAGTTGAATGACACAGCATTACTACAGTAAAATCATTTATAAATTAAAATGTGCATGTGTTCATTGCAACCCGGCTACAACCCTAGCTGGAAAATTAGCCCAGCCTCATATCCAAACTAACAACAAGCATTAGATTAACCAGTATGCAGTAAAGAGTAGTGCAACTATAGGAAAAGAAAAATGCAGTTTTCTGCTAACGATGAAAACACAAAAAGAGATGAAGGGAATCCTCAGCAGCAGTCCTCTTTCTTGCTCCTGTGCTTCACCATGCAAGGTTGGCCCGTCCTAGGCTAGAGTGTATCCTCGCAGCCCACTCCAGTCAGGGGTTTTTGGGCTTCCTCTTTCTATTTTCTTCTGTCACCCGTGTCTCACCCCTTCTCTTTCTGTTTTTCTGTGTAACAACCTTTTTTTTTCTTTATTATTATACAATATTGAGTTCACATACACGTCATTAATCAAAACGTACATGCAACATATCAAGCACAGAGATATTTACATCTTGTTTATTTTGGTTGACCAATTCCAGAGATACAGGTGCGGGTGGTTACACCTTCAGCGGGATCTGTGCCAACTCGCCCACAAACATTTTATTTAGGATCGACCCATCATAGAATAACTCGATCCAACGTGCACTAAAAGACAGAGCTATAGAAAATCTGCATAACTAATTTTCTGAACATGATATGGAAATATAGTGAGAATTAAATCCCAGTAAGTTCAACAATAAATCATCATCAATATAGCTTATCACGTCATGTTCAGTTGTATAAACTACAGAAAATATCTTTGGTCACATGAATGCACATAAGAATCATACTGTAATGATATGTATGACAGGATTAACTATTTTCAAAATATCATATGATGGCCATCAACTTATTCTCAGTTTAAGCTACCCCGGTCAGGGTGAGTATCCTCTACTCTCCGGTACGGGCTTTTCTCGCTCCGTCCGACATGGCACACTTTCTCTTTCTTTTTTCATAATCATAATCATAATCATAACCGTTGGTAGGGCGTCCCCTACTGGTGCACCACACGGATTGCCTTGTGACCGTGCTCATTTCTTTTCTTTTCACAATGATAGCCAAAAATATGCTTTCAATAACAAGTATGTTCATCAAAATATAACTATTACCATAAATCATTGGTAATCATGCCATGAACATAACCATTTCAAATATCACTTTATAAAATATTTCCATGTCAGAATTTCACACTTAAGATGGTAAGAAGTTCATACAATGGCAATGGCTATGGCATATACTAGTCATTTATTATTTTTATTTATAAGATTTGTCTTCTTTTTTAAATATTAATTTTATTTCTTTCTTTTCTTATTGCAGGTTTTCATCATATCTAACCTTCTCTTTATGCTTGGCCTTTAGTAATTTTCTTCTTATTTATATCATTTCCAACACATGTTCTTACAAATTTATAGAGCATTGTTCTCCAATTTGATTTCTACTATTACCCTATAGTTAAAGATGTTCATCTAGGGTAGAAAAATTTTGAAAATAGGCTTAACCAGCTTCCAACACGGTCTGGCCATGTTCCAGGACATGGCCATGCTTTAAAAATACTTCAAATGTACTCAAAAACAGCCCCGAACACGGCTAGCCCGTGCTTGAAGCACCCAGAACAAAGCCTGGCCGTGCTCTGTGACCTTTGCTCACTAATCAGAGCATAACTCCCTCATTTTAACTCCGATTGAGGTGATCTTGGTGTCTATGGAAAGCCAAGACAATTATCTAAAACTATTATGTTAATCATATAGTAATAAATCTTGGTGTTATTACTCCCTTAAATTCAATATTATTTTTTCTCGGGTAGGTTCTAACCTTTACTTACTAATCGGACTATATCTCCCACATACGAATTCCAAATTAAGTGATTCCAGTGTAAACATCCATGACACATAAATAAATAATTCATATGTTAACCATTTATTTTAATTCCTTATATAAGTTTCCCATAAATTAAAACACCGAAGCTATCCTAACATATTCTTCCCTGATTAACCATTTTCTGACCTTTGTTTACTAATCGGAACATATTTACCTCATATGAACTCTATATTTAATAATTCCAGTGGATAAAAATCCGTGACATACATAGCTATAATTCTTATGTTAACCATTTATTTTAATTCTATACAGATAATTCCCAGAAATTAAAATACAGAAGCTATCCTAACATATTCTTCCTTGATTAACAATTTTCTGACCTTTTTTTACTAATCAGAACATATCTACCTCATATGAACTCTAAATTGAATGATTCCAATGGCTTAAAATCCGTGACATACATAGCTATAATTCTTATGTTAACCATTTATTTTAATTCCATGCAGATAATTCCCAGAAATTAAACTACAGAAGCTATCCTAACATATTCTTCCCTTATTAACAATTTTCTGACCTTTGTTTACTAATCGGAACATATTTACCTCATATGAACTCTAAATTGAATGATTCCAATGGCTAAAAATCCGTGACATACATAGTTTATTTTAACCATTTATTTTAATTCCATACAGATAATTCCCAGAAATTAAAATACAGAAGCTTAAAATTTTGCCACCCATAGCCATACCTATGCAGAACTATCTACACCAACCTAAGTATACATCACATGCAAGATCAATATGTAACATGATATAGCAACATCCATGACCAATCATCAAAGTTCTAAGATCAAAATCTCATATAAATATTATAAGTTTCAAAGGTTTTCTTCAAAAAAGAAATATTGTTAAACTTACCTGGAGCACTTAGTCCTCTAGACTTCTCCTTCCTCTTTCTTCCTTTCTTCCTCTCCTTTCCTCACTCTACCTTGCTTCTATTTTTCCTCTCCTTCACTTGGACAAAATTCTAATGTTGTAAGGGTGGGTTTTCTTATATAGACCACCAAATAATTCACCTTTCATGATCATGGGTCTACCTTATCATAATTAGGATACACTTTGTTGAATTTTTGGAAAACAAACAACTTATGTTCTTGTCTTCCTCTTCCTTAGTCAAGATATGGATAGGAAAAGGAGATTTGTATTTTGAAAATTATGATGATATGTTCTTAAGATAAGGGACAAGGTCACTTTGATTTAGGGATTCATTTCTATTTTCTTTTGTCTTAAACAAGTCTGATAGGTTTGCCTTTTAAGGTGGCAAATTTCTAGCCCTTGAATCTCCATTATTTGGTTGATATTATTTGTGTGGGATAGGAATGTTTTGTCCTAATGCCATGTATTATCATACCACTTTCTAAAAGTATGAGTGTAGGATATAGATGTTTTTGTCCTAAAGCCTTGTATTATCATGCCACTTGCCAAAATGATGAATGTAGAATCACACCACTTGCTAAATTTTTGTCTTAATGCCATGTAACCTAATCTTTATTATTATTACATTATTATATCATCACCTAATTTATTTTATTTTATTTTTCCTCTTGGATTTGGGCTTATTCCTACCCATTTTCTTTGCTTTGGATAAAATTCTACCTTTCTTGGAGGGCTTGGTCACATTTTCATAACTTTCGGGCTATTGGTCCAATTACTATATCCTAGTCCAAATCTATGTTTTATTTCTTGCTTGGACTATCCTATTGGCTTGCTAAAAATTCATGTGAAGTAGAAAAACTCTATATGAAGTGTCCATAGGTTAAAGCCCAATTTATGTGTGGAGATACTAAACTTAGTAACTTTAACTTTTAAATTAGGAAAAATTACCCTAATCCAATCTTCTAGAAATTTTAATACCTCTATTTACTTCACAAAAATTTATCTTCCTTACCTAAGAATTTCAACTTTCTTTAGTATATTTATTTCTAATTTTTCCTCTTAGGTTTTCTTTCTTTACCTATTTCATTAATGTTAGAACATTTCTACACGTAAGGTGAAGAATTTTTAAGGATTATATTTCTTTATATATCTAAAAATTGTCTAATAAATTTTATTTTCTTATGGGATGTTACATTCTGCCTTTTATAGGAAAGCCTTGTGGTCCCATTAAAGTAGCCTGGTCTGTTGAAATTTGTCCTGCTTTTCGGCCAGCACCTCTGCCAGCAGCTTTCTTTCCACTTCCAGTAGTGGAGGCAATTCCTGTACCTTCCAATAGTCTGCTGTGTCAGCTGGGTGCTCCCTTTTTCCTGCTGTGTAGTGACCGCTCCTGTTGCACAGCTCTGACTCCCTACCACCTGCACCATATCACAAAAGGTAAGCTTCCCATCATATGCATCATATTAAAAAGGACCGAGATCACCCAACAACATTCGGTTTGCTGCCTTAATTGCCACGCATGTATTCTGAATTGTCACAACAAACGGAATAAGTGATCTTGTATCTATGGGAGGCAAAACATTCTATTAAATCAGGGGGCATGAATGCTAATAAATTAAAATGCATAGTAAATATCCTCAGAAAATCCTAGAGAAACTCTAATGAATTAGAGTTATCAGCATGCATTAACCAAAAGCTCTTATATATTTTAGTTTGAGTAGCTAGTTGTAATATTGGCAGCCTTGGAAAGGAATTGATTGTGCAGGAATTGAGGTAGCTAGCTTTTCCTTAAAACACTCTTTATGTTTATGAACTTGAATTTATCAATTTCACTGGTTGCTTGGCTTTTATGCTATGATGAATGATGGTATAAGGATATGTTATGTATGCATTCTCGAGAATTAAGGGGTGCCCAAGGTGTGCCAAGTAAGCCATATTTTTCCCACGTATTGGCCAATAATAAGATACGTATAATCCTTTTGCAGGTATGGGACTGCATTAGGTAAGTAGACCAAAATGTTTTGGGTCCCTAGTGTGACCAAAATGATGTATGTATGTATGGTCAGTGCTTATGTTTCAGTGAAATAAATTGAGATGTTTTAAAGAATAGAATGTATACTGTTTTCTGAAAAATTTGCTAGCTATTGAGATTGTCATCTCATCTTTTTATGTCCACATAATCACATTCCAAGTACTCCAGGAAGAGGTGAACAACAGGGGTTTCAAGGTTAACTCATCGGACTATGGATATAGATTGTATATTTTCTTGTTGTGTAATATATGTGGGATGGCTTAGTTGAGTGCCAAGTCTACTTTTTAGGGTCAAAAGAGCTTTAATCAACTTATAATGTGGCTAAGTTATAAGGTGAGAAAGAAGATATAAATTTAGGCTTGATCACCCAGCACCACATGATTAATTATACTTCTCTTGGGCTTTCTCAAGTTTGGGAAATCCCCCCCCCCGACACACACACTTATTCCTTTACTTTATTAAATTCATCATCATCATTTTTTGTATTCTCTATTTATCTTTCACTGCTTAGACTTTCATCTGTATTTTTGGACTTTTTCTTTCTTTTGTCCTTGCTCCACCTTTCCACCCTTTTATTAATATAGCTCTACAAAATAAGCATTTGAAAATTAATCATGGAACGAGTGAATCAGGCAAAACAAATAAAGGAATTAATCATAAAATTTGGTCTTGGCTCTGCAGTGGGTATAAAAATATGGCATATATTAATTAAGCTCAAAATACAGGTGCTAAGGATATTTTATTGCTTGGGTTTGACTTGAAAGGTTCAATCTCATCAAATAATGCTTAAATCATCTCTTAATTAATAGTACCAGCATAGGATTTCACCTTAACTAGCATTTAAATAAGTTCTAGAAAATTGGTGAGATCACAAAATATTTTGAGTTATATAAACTTTCTCTAAGTAAAAGATAAATTAAATACTCAAAGTTGTTGTGCAAAATAGTTTTAGGATCCTAAAAAATGGATAATAATAAATTGCAAGAAAATTAAAATTGCACATAATCGTAATTTTCCTACGTTTCTCAAGAGCTATTAGCAATTTAAAAATTTATATCATTAGCTATTGGTTTGATTAACACAAATGAAAGATTGAAATAAGTTCACATGCTTACCCCATTCACTAACTGGAATTAAAAGTGAATAAATCATAGAAGCCGAGCAAATAGTGAATAAGTGTATGATTTATTATACAGTCATCCAGTTGAATCATAAAGTGACCCCCCCCAACACTTAAGAACTTACATTGTCCCCAATGTAAAATAGAAAAAGAAAAAGATGAAAGAGACATGTAATAAAATAAGAAGGGGTTCAATGGAACTTCTCTGATTAGTTGTCACTATCTATCTCGTCCTGCTCAGGTGCAGGCCTAAAAGGTAATTCAAGAGGTGCTGGGAATGCTATTGGAAGGTTCAGGGCGTGGGCTAGCTGACTGAAACAAGCATTGTTGTGCTGTACTATGGAGTACTGGTAGAGTGCCAGATCATTCATCTGGTAGCTCAAGCACTCAGTTCGCTCCCATAAGTCGTCAATAATGTACTGGGATGGTGATAGAGCTGAGCTGCTACCAAGTTCCCCTACAGTAAGTGGTTGACCCCCTAATTCCTCCTCTTCTGCTTCCTCAAGCCCTTTATATTTTTGTATGTCTACATAGGATATAAGGCTCATTGGTTGGATGAGAACCTCAGCAGAATCCCAACTTACTCCTACATACCTATATCAACCAGTGATTAAATTGGGAGAAAAGAGGGGGCCACCGCCAGAGTTAATGCAACCTAGCATCTGTCTATGGATAATTTTCCCTACGTCAATAGAAAAGCCCTCTAGTATAGCATAAACCAAAATGGCCCTATCCCTCCTGACTTCACTTATTTTCAAGCTAGGCATGAATCCTACTGACACAAAATAATGCCAGGATGTAGCCACTTTATTCATATCAGCCCTGGCAAAGTACATTGGTTGGCCATTGCTATCCAATTTCTAAGAAGCCCCCTGTAGCAAAGAGTGAAAATATTGTCTTCAAAGTCAATGTATGATTGAAGAAGCATCAAGTATTCATCATCCTTAATGTCAGGTAGTGAGTAGAACTCATTAATGGCATGCGGAGTGAATTTCACCATCTTGCCTCTAATCCGTGCTTTATGATGTTCATGGACTGTAGCATTAGAGTAAAACTCTTGTACCACGAGAATGACCCTTGGTTCTGGGTTTCTGCAGAAAATCTCCCAATGCCTATGGAGGATATTGTCTCTATGAGGTAGCCCAGCAGTGACAACAAATCATCGTTCTAGAACGATGGGTTTATGCACCACCACTTTGATGTGGTGCTGATAAATCTCTTCAGTCACAAATGGCATGTTGTCAAATGCTGGAGGGTCTTCGGCCCTATGCTTCCTTTTTAAGAGGCCTAATTTTGCTGTTTTTGGAGTCATTGGACTTAGAAAATTTACTGGGGAGTTTTACCAAACACCTGGTGTGCGCTCTAGAAATATTGGTAGAATAGGTAGTGGATTCTCAACTTGAAGTCCTAATTCAATGCAAACCAGTAACAATTAAGTACGGAGATCAACTTCAATAGGAAAAATAAAGTAAACCATACTCAAATTAGCTTGATTTGTGGCTAGAAAATGCAAGAGCAAAATTGCTTTAGAACCCTAGAAAACTCCCATTGAATTCAAATCAATTGCTGGAAGAGCTACTTAATCCTGTAAAAGAAGATGAAAAATTACTCAGTTCAAGTAAGGAAACGTAATGGGAGGTTATTATGGTTGATTGGCTTCAAGAAATTGTGTTTGTGGGTGAAGGGGAGTGCAAAATAGGGTGTGGGAGATGAAGAGACCAGGGCGCTCGCCCAATTTGGGTAAGGAGCACCGCAGCACTCGCCTTTCTAGGTTCCGAGCGCCATGGTGCTGTGCGTCTACAGGTCCATATTTTAACATAAAGAAAAAGTAAAAATATGAAAAAGAAGAATAAGAAGAAGAATTTTTGTTGGGTTGCTTCCCAACCAGCCTTTGTTTAAAGTCGTTGGCTACACATAAACTCAAAAAATTAAGGAGGATCTTTAAGAGTTGTCCATTGTGGTTCCTCTTGCTAAAATCCTTCATAATATTGTTTAAAACTATGCTCGTTGACTTTGAAGCTATTCTGATTATCCATACTTTTTATTTCCACTGCACCATGAGAAAAAATATCAGTAATAATAAATGGTCCCTCCCGTCTAGAACAAAACTTACCTAGGAACAATCTGACCCTAGAATTATAGATGAGTAATTTCTGTCCCTTAATGAACTCCTTGTGTGAAATCATGCGATTGTGTAGGAGTTTAGTTTGTGCCTTATAGATATTTGCATTTTCGTAGGCCTTATTTCTGAATTCATGAAGTTAAAACCCCTCTGGAATCACTTTAATCCGACCTCAGATGAGAGATTTATGCCTCAACGAGTGAAGAAATGTCAGATTTAACAAGCAGAATCACTATCTTGGGTTTGTAACACTTTTATATTTCAATCTAGTTGAAATATGTAAAATTATTAAACATAAAAGTTGTAGATAATTCTCTTAGCTTTCCATAGACACCAAAATCGTCTTAATCGGAGTTGAAATGAGGGAGTTATGGCCTAGAGAGTGAAGGAAGGTGAGGTTGGTCGCCAGACTACAGCCCGAAACACGGCCGTGTTTCAAGACACGGTCAGGCTGTGTTGGGGGCTATTTTTGAGATTCTGTAGCATGGTTTTGTACAATTTTAAGCATGGCTGTGCCCTGTGACACAGGCAAGCCATGCTTGAGGCTGAAATTGCCCTGTTTTTCATTTTGAAGGCTCTAAATGAACCCCAATGAATGGATGATGCTAAGGGAATCTAAAATACAAATAAATACCTTGTTAATGATGCATTGTAGTGTGAATTATAACCTTTTATTATGAGAAATTAAATCACATATTGCATATAGATAAGATGTATATGAGATGGATGCATGATGCATTGATGAGAATCATATAGATAAGATGTATGTAAGATGGATGCATGATGTATTGATGATATTCATATAGATAAGATGTGTGTGAGATGTATAGAAGATGCATATGAATGAGAAGTGTGTGCATGTGTGAAATACATTCATGGTAAATGGATGAGGTACATGCAGATAAGGCATGTGTATGTGTTGTATATATGTTGTATTAATGAAAATATGAGAGTGAATGACCTAGGGAAAGACATGTATGATATATAGGTAAATTGCATATTCATGACATGCATGATTTTAAAAGGTGTATGTGATGCATATGAAGTGAATGCTTAAAAGCATAAGTGGCATATGTGATGGTGTGATGTGTGAGTGATACACCTATATTTTAAAATGATATATTGGGTTGACCCTTATGGTGGCAAGGTGACCCGGCGACATGCGGTACCTTGTGGTGGTAAGGTGACCTGAGAGGTCGTAATGGCTGTGAGACGGTACCGGATAGGGGATGCCCTATTAGCCTTGAGTGAGCCATGGGTTATGGCCACTCCGACCAAGTGACAGTGACTTATTAACAATTAAGAAATTTTAGGTGTATGCATGGTGTATGCATTTTAATCATTTTATATTATATACACTTATTATAGCTTTAAATAATGTTTTCTGCAGCCTATACAGCTGAACACGTCACTTGTTTTACTTTCATTATAAATTGTTAATGTTAGACCTATTGAGATTTTATTCTCATTAATTTTGGTGATGTGTTCAGATTATAGCAACTGAGATGCCTACACTGATGGTAAAGGTACAGGTAGTGGACGTGCCCCTCTTGGGCCAGTTCACCGTCTTACAAGATGTAATGATAATGAATGTAGTAGAGATCCCGGCATTGGCACCACCCCCTCTATCACCCCATGCACCCTAGGGGTGTGGTGCTAGGCCAGGGCCTAGTCAGTAGGATGTACATTATGTAGTGTAACCAGTGTATATTTTTGGAAGAATAATTCCTAGTGTTTCTTTATTTTGATGTCATGAGTAGTATCTAGTGTTACTCTTGTATAACTCTAATACTGATGTAACCTCTTGTGGAGTGATTATATAAATATGTGGTATTTTATTCTTATGGCTTAATAAGATTAAGGAAATTCACTTGTAGTAAAACCAAGATAAAACTGAACGCATAAAAAAAAACCTGGCTCTTACATAGTTAGTATCAAGCAGGTCGATCCTAGATGTCCAGTGGGTGGTTGGTTATCTAAATCGACCTTATAGTATCTTGAGTATGTTGTGGTAATGTTGAGTAGGGGATCAGTGATTTCATATAGGTAAGAAATGACTAGTGTTTCCTATCTATATGCCGAGGTGGTGTTATGACTGATGTTAAATATTTTTTTGAAACTAACTATTGGGCTTGATCAACTCAATAGCAGCATAACTTTATTTTTGCCACAGTAGGAAATGGCACCACCAAGGAGGAATCCGGCAAACAATGCGGAGGAAACACTGCAAAACCTTGCCACGGCAATTCGAAAATTTGATATTGATTTACTCCTTAGAACCTAACTAGTATCTATATCCCTATATAGAATGATATCGATTGAATTTAAAACAAAATTTAGTTACAAGACTTGTTAGACAAGGGATTTAAATGCCCTAGTACTTTTATTTGGAGTTCTCCAGTTCTATATGTGAAAAGGAAGATGGATCACTATGACTATGCATAGATTATAGACAGTTGAATAAGGTGACAGTGTAGAATAAAAACCCATTTCCTCATATAGATTACCTGTTTGACTAGTTATAAGGTGTTCAATATTTTTCCAAAAATTGATTTGGGATATGAGTAACATTAATTAAGGATAAGAGAAGATGATGTACGAAAATTTTAGGACTTATTATGGGCATTATGAGTTCTTGGTGATGTCATTTAAATTGAAAAATATATTAGCTGCATTCATAGAGTTAATAAATAGTAATTAGATCATTCCTGGATCAATTTGTTATTATATATATTGATGATATACTAGAATATTGCAAAAGTTCAGAGGATCATAAGAAACATTCAAAGATAGTTTTACCAACTCTAAGGGAGTATGGTTGGTAAAGATGGTATCCAAGTAGACTCTAAGAAAGTAAAAGTGGTACAACAATGGCTACATTTTACTACATCTAAAGATGAAAATCCAAATCCAATTTGCGCTTCCTGCATTTGTCTGCCGTCCATTCTATTTGAGCCATAGTTGGATCAGGTACATGAACATATGCTTGTAAAGCATCAATCAACTCCTCAGCATTTGAAGCTGAGATGAGAATTCGTCGTGCTGAGTGTGAAATGAACCTTTGTTCCACAGCATGATAAAGAAAAGACAGCAGACCATCAAAGAAATGATTAACATTTAACAAACCTATCGATTTGTGATGCATATTCAGTTGTGCTCAAGAAATTATTTCGAAAATCTCTTCTAAAGTACCAAAACCACTTGGTAAGGCAATGAAGGCATCATCATTGCTCATCATTCTAGCCATGCGTTCATGCATGGAAGCTACCCTAAACTCTTCCCCAATTGTCTTTCCTATGATGTTAGATGTAGCTAGAGCTGTAGGAATAATACCTAGAACTTGGCATCCTCCTACATGGGCAACCGTAGACACACACCCCATTAACCCACAGTTTCCTCCACTATAGACTAAATGAATTTTTCTTCTGGCCAGTACCATACCCAGGTTTTGTGCAGCTTTCATATACTCTCCATCTTTTCCAGGACTAGAACCACAAAAGACACAAATATTTCAAAATTGACGAAATGCGATTCCCTCCATAGTTGCACACACCTTGACTTAGAGTATGAAAGTAAAGATATTAACGTGTGCATTTATAGAACTCGAAGAATGTCATACTTATGATAGCTATGCGAATAGGCCAGGAATAATTAGAACAGTTATGTGAGTGATTAGTGGATGTCAGCTAAATTGAAGGTAAAATTTTCTAAAATGACGGCAAGCATGTATATATATAATAGTTGTGATAGTTGCTCATATTAGGCATATAAAGAGAATAAGGTTAAGATATCATCAAAAATTTGTCTTGATTGTCTTTGATAAAACCTTGATATCTTGATTCTTGTAGAGAGTTGTAGGTGATAGGCGTAATTGAAAAAAAAAGTGAAAATGTAAACAAATTAGTTGTTGAAGAAGGACATTGCAGAATATGTTACTAGATGCCTAATCTGCCAGAAGGTGAAGATAGAACATCAGAAACCAGCAGGACTACTACAACCCTTGGAGATACCAGAGTGGAAGTGGGATAGTGTTTCAATGGATTTCATTGTGGGGTTGCCTAAGACTCAAACCAGGTTTGATTCAATATGGGTAATAGTGGACAGATTGAAAAAGTCTACTCATTTCTTGCCCATTAGAATTAGTTATCCATTAGAGAGACTAGCCCACCTATATGTAAGGGAAGTTATGAGGTTGCATGGAATCCCTAACAGTATTATCTCAGATAAAGATCCCAGATTTACTTCTAGTTTTTAGAGGACTTTACAAGAGGCTTTTGGCACCAAACTACATTTTAGTACAGCCTACCACCCCCAGACTGATGGTCAAACTGAGAGGACCATACAGACTCTGGAGGATATGCTCAGAGCATGCACTTTGGAACAAAGAAAATGATGGGACAAATATTTGCCACTAGCTGAGTTCGCTTATAATAATAGCTACCACTCCAACATTGGGATGGCACCTTATGAAGCCTTGTATGGTCGAAAATGCATATCCCCTTTGTGTTGGTATGAAGTGGGGAAAAGAAATTTGTTGGGCCCAGACTTGGTCCGACACACCACTGAACAAATAAAAATGGTCCGAGAAAAGATGCGAATAGCCCAAAGCCGGCAGAAGAGTTATTAAGACAAAAGAAGAAAGCCATTGCAGTTTCAGGAAGGGGACCATGTGTTTTTGAAAATCTCTCCTATCACAGGCATCGGGAGGGCAATGAAGGTCAAAAAGCTAAGTCCACGGTTCTTGGGTCCTTATCAAATTCTTAAGAGAGTAGGACCATATACTTATCAAATTGCACTTCCTCCACACTTATAGAACCTTCACAATGTGTTCCATGTCTCTCAACTTCGTAAGTACCTTCTGGATCCTGTTCACTTAATCCAAGAAGACTCAGTGACTGTAAATGAGAAGTTAACTTATAAAGCCGAACCGGTCTCAATACTAGATAGAGAGGTAAAGCAATTACGTAACAAGACTATTCCTTTGGTGAAGATAGCTTGGAATGGATTTGATGAAGGGGATGCTACCTAGGAAAGAGAAGATGAAATGAGACAGATATATACACAACTTTTTAGAGATAGGTAAAACTCTAAATTTTGAGGACAAAATTCTTTCTTAGGGGGATAGAAATGTAACATCCCTCAATTAATTCTATGTTATGGCATGATTTTCTAGGTTCAAAGGATGGGGGAAAAATATTAATTCTTTTTTTAGAAGAAAAACTAAGATGGGTGAAACCCTAATTTTCTAACCTCTTAGGATAGAATTAAGTAATGAGAGAGGGTTAGAATTATGAATAAAAGGTGTCTCTAAGATCTACTAAGTTTTATTTAGGGAATTGGAGGAAGCCAAACAAGGCTTTAGTCAAGGGGTTAGTCATATTCTAATGGTATGGAAATCTTGTAATAATTAGATAAATGAGGGGCAAAGAATAAGAGGGAGTAACTTCTAGAAGGAATGCTATTTTATCAATATATTGGGGATAAGACTCAATACTTTGATCAAAGAGGGATAAGACTCAATAATTTAATCAAAGGGGGAGAGGAATCAGAAACAAAAAATGTAGCCAAGAAGGAGAAGAGGAAGAAGGAAGAAGAGGAGAGAGAGAGATGAGAGAAAGGCATCAAGAAGAAGGAATCCAAAGAGTTCTTAAGGTAGGTTTAACATTAATTGACTATGAAACTTGAAATCTTGATGACATATGTGTGTATGAAGTTAGTTCATGAGGGTAGGATCCGTTTTAGAACTTAGAATGTAGGAACACTCACAGGAAAATCAATGGAAATAGTTGATACCATGATTAGGAGAAGGATCAATATCATGTGTCTACAAGAAACTAAATGGGTAGGAGAAAAGGAAAAAGAATTAGATTCTTCAGGTTTTAAGCTTTGGTACACCGGCAAGACGAGAACTAGTAATGGTGTAGGTATAATAGTTAATAAGGAGTGGAGAAACAATGTCGTAGATGTGAAAAGATTAGGAGATAGGATTATAGCTTTAAAGATTGTGGTTGAGCGAGACACTTTTAATGTGTTTAGTGTATATGCACCCCAAGTTGGATTAGAGGAGCATCATAAGAGAACTTTTTGGGAGGATCTAGAAAGTTTGATTCAAGAAATACCTTTGGGAGAGAAGATTTTCCTAGGAGGGGATTTGAATGGTCATGCAGGGAGGGAATCGAAAGGATACGAGGGTATACATGGAGGTTTTGGATTAGGAGATGCGAACGAAGAGGGTAAAACTATCTTGGATTTTTCCTTAGCCTATAATTTTACCATAGCAAATACTTGCTTTAGAAAGCGGATTAAACATCTTATCACATACAAGAGTGGAGGAGCAAGTACTCAAATAGATTTTTTTCTTGGTAAGGAAATCAGATAGAAAGTTCTGCACAAATTGTAAAGTCATACCCGGTGAGAGTTTGGCTACCCAACACAGAGTTTTAGTTTTGGACGTACGAGTTATGAGAAGAGTAGAAAGAAAGAGTAAGAAAACAATTCCTAGAATTAGGTGGTGGTCTTTGAAGAATGAGCAACAAAGGAATTTTCAAAGAAAAGTGGAGGAAGAAAGGCTTTGGGAGGTCCAAGGAAATGCTAATGATATGTGGGACGAGATGGCCAAAGGGATTAGGAATATAGCAAGAGAGACACTTGGAGAATCAAGAGGCGTTGGACCTAAGGGTAAAGAATCTTGGTGGTGGGATGCGGAGGTGCAAGATAGGATTAAGTTTAAAAGAGAGTGTTATAAGGAGTGGCACTTATGTAAAGATAAGGCAATTTGGGATAAATATAAAGCGGCTAAGAAAGACGCTAAGAAGGCTGTGAGTGAAGCAAGAACTAGAGCTTTTGAGGGATTATATCAATCTTTAGGAACTAAGGAGGGAGAAAGAAAAATTTACAAGCTTGCGAAGGGTAGGGAAAGAAAGACAAGGGACCTAGATCAAGTGAAATGTATTAAAGATGAAGAGGGTAATGTTTTGGTAAGGGAGCATGATATCCAAGCACGATGGAGGAGTTACTTTCAAGGACTTTTTAACGAAGGGCATGAGTTGACCTACAACTCTGACAGACTTAATACTGCAGAAGAAGACTGAAATTATACTTTTTATCGTAGAATCCAAGAGTTTGAAGTAGAGAAAGCTCTAAAGAGAATGGAAAATGGCAAAGCAGTAGGACCTAATAATATACCTATTGAGGTGTGGAAAATTTTAGGAAGGAAGGGTATAAGTTGGCTCACTAAGTTGTTTAATGTTATCATGAAATCTAAGAAAATGCCGGATGAATGAAGGAGAAGTACTTTAATTCCTATATATAAAAATAAAGGAGACATACAGAATTGTTCCAACTATCGGGGGATTAAACTCATGAGTCACACTATGAAGTTATGGGAGAAGATCATTAAGCAAAGATTAAGACAAGAGACTCAAGTTACAGAGAAACAATTTGGATTTATGCCAGGAAGGTCAACTATGGAAGCAATTTATTTACTACGGAGATTGATGGAAATGTATCAAAGCAGACGGAAAGATTTGTACATGGTTTTTATTGATCTAGAAAAGGAATATGATAAAGTGTTAAGAGAGATCCTATGGAAGGCTTTAGAAAAGAAAGGAGTACGTATTGCGTACATTCGAGCAATCAAAGACATGTAAGATAGGATAACGACTTGCGTGAGAACACAAAATGGGGATACAAAGGATTTTCCCACAACTATTGGACTACATCAAGGGTCTTCTCTGAGTCCGTATCTTTTTAACTTGATTTTGGACGCAGTTACTGAACATATACAAGAGTTGGGGCCTCAATGCATGATTTTTGCAGATGATATAGTCTTAGTTGGTGAATCGAAAGAGGAAATAAATATGAAGTTAAAGTCATGGAGACTAGTTTTAGAAACACACGGTTTCCGAATAAGTAGAAATAAAACAGAATATATGGAATGTAGTTTTAGTAAGAGACAAACAAATACGAATGTCGACGTGAAACTTGGAGACTATATATTAAAACAAGTTACAAGTTTTAAATATCTTGGGTCCATTATACAAAATGACGGTGAAGTAAAGGAGGACGTAAACCACAGGATTCAAGCTGGATGGATGAAATGGAGGAAAGCTTCGAGTGTCATTTGTGATAAAAAAGTGCCGCTCAAAGTTAAAGGAAAATTCTACCGTACGGCTATAAGACCTGCTATATTGTATGGTACGGAATGTTGGGCAGTTAAAAGACAACATGAAGATAAACTCAACGTTGCAGAGATGAGAATGTTGCGATGGATGTGTGGACACACCAGAAGAGATATGATTAGAAATGAGTGCATTAGAGAGAAAGTTGGGATAGCACCTATTGTGGAGAAGATGGTTGAAAATCGCTTAAGGTGGTTTGGCCATGTGTGGAAAAGACCTGCAGAAGCCATAGTGAGAAGAGTTGATCGGATGGAGAATAGTCCAATAATTAGAGGTAGAGAGAGGCCAAAGAAAACAATAAGTGAAACTATTAAAAATGATTTAATAGTTAATAACTTATCTATTGATCTCATCCATGATAGGCCACTATGGCGCCATTTGATCCATGTAGCCGACCCCACTTAGTGGGAAAAGGCTTAGTTGTTGTTTGTTTGTTTATTTGGAGGTATCTTATGCATGTATTGGATTGATCATATGAATATCCAAGTGGAGCAAAGGTTTGGATGCATATGTATGGCATGTTTTGTGCTGAAAATTGGCTTTGGATTGATGAAATTCGATGGTCTGAATGAATAAATCTGTATTTTCTGATTGATGTCGAATTAGAAGATGTTTTCAACATAAAAGTTGTAGATCTGTATTATATGGTTAAAACCGCTCTGAAATCAATTTAATCGGACCTCATATGAGAGATTTATGCCATAATGAGTGAAGAAATATCATATTTAACTCGCAGAATCACAATCTTGGGTTTGTAACACTTTTATATTTAACTCTATTTGAACTATGTAAAATTAGTAAACATAAAAATTATAGATCATTCACTTAGATTTCCATAGACACCAAAATCGCCTTAATCGGAGTTAAAATGAGGGAGTTATGTCCTAGAGAGTGAAGGAAGGTCAGGCTAGAGTCCATATGAAGTAGATATGGTCTTATTAGTAAGTAGTGTTCAGAAAATGGTTAATCAGGGAAGAATCTGTTAGAGTAGCTTCAGTTTTAGAATTTTTGGGATCATTCTGTAAGGAATTAAAATAACTTGTTAACATAAAAATTATAGATATATGTCTCACAGATTTTTAGCAACTGGAATCACTCAATTTAGAGTCCATATGAGGTAGATATGGTCTGATTAGTAAGTAGTGTTCAGAAAATGGTTAATCAGGGAAGAATCTGTTAGGAAAGCTTCTGTTTTTTTGAATTTCTAGGACCAATATGTAAGGAATTAAAATACCTTGTTAACATAACAATTATAGATATACGTCTCACGGATTTGTAGCAACTGGAATCACTCAATTTGGAGTCCATATGTGGTAGATATGGTCTGCTTTGTTAGTAGTGTTTAGAAAATGGTTAATCAGGGAAGAATCTGTTAGAGTACCTTCTGTTTTTGAATTTTTGAGACCATTTTGTAAGGAAATAAAATAACCTATTAACATAACAATTATAGATATATGTCTCACAGATTTTTGGCAACTGGAATCACTAAATTTGGAGTCCATATGAGGTAGATATGGTCCGATTAGTTAGAAAAGGTCAGAAAATGGTTAATCAGGGAAGAATATGTTAGGATAGCTTTTGTATTTTAATTTCTGGGAACATTCTGTACGGAATTAAAATAAATGGTTAACATAAAAATTATTGACATATGTGTCACGGATTTTTATCCACTAGAATAACTTAATGTGGAATTCATATGAGGGAGATATGGACAGATTAGTAGGTAAAGGTCAGAACCTATCCGAGAGAAAATAACCTGTACTTTGAGGGAGTAATATCACCTTGATTTCTTAATATTTCGCTAAAATGTTCAACATAATACTTTTAGATAATTGTTTTATCTTTAAATTGACACAAAGATCACTTACATCGGAGTTCAATTGAGGGCGTTATTCTCCTATTAGTAAGAGAAGGTTAGATATGATGAAAACCTGCATCAAGAAAATAAAGAAATAAAATTAATATTTAAAAAAGAAGACGAATCTTATAAATGACTAGTATATGCCATAGCCATTGCCATTGTATGAACTTCTTACCATCTTAAGTCTGAAATTTTGACATGAAAATATTTTATAAAGTGATATTTGAAATGGTTATGTTCATGGCATGATTACCAATGATTTTTGGTAATAGTTATATTTTGATGAACATTCTTGTTATTGAAAGAATATTTTTGGCTATCATTGTGAAAAGAAAAGAAATGAGCACGGTCACATGGCAATCCGTGTGGTGCACCAGTAGGGGATGCCCTACCAACGGTTATGATCATGTTAATAAGAAAAGAAAGAGAAAGTAAGCAATGTCGGACGGAGCGAGAAAAGCCCGTGCCGGAGAGTAGGAAATACTCACCCTGACCGGGTTAACTTGATATGAGAATAAATTGATAGCCATCATATGATATCCTAAAAAATAGTATTTATGCCATACATGTTATAATTGTACAATTTTCATGTGCATGGATAAAGTGCATTCATATGACCTAAAGATATTTTCTGTAGTTTATACAGATGGACATGACATGATGAACTATGTTAATGGTAAATTATGATTTATTGTTGAACCTACTGGGATTTAATTCTCACTATATTTCCATATCATGTTCAAAAGAATAATTGTGCAAATTTTTTCAATGACACTTATTATTTCCGTACGTTGGATGAAGGTGCCCTACCTTGGGCAACTACCAGTTATATCAGATGTATCTGTAGTAGATGTGACTGAGATTCCGGTGGAGGTGCCGCCACCCGCACCAGTGTCCCCGGAAGTAGTCGACGTAGATGATTAGAGCTAATATGTATCTTTGTACAAATGTTTGTAAAATAATGGTGTGTATTGAAACTCAGTATTGTATCACTGTTAATAACAATTATGCTTGGTTAAAGTGATTATTATTACAAGTTAAGTGGTAAGAATTAAAGTATTAATAACTTCATGGAATTTTACAAATATATAAAAAAATTGTTACATTTACATAAATGGAGTTGTTACATAATTGGTATCAGAGCAGGTCGATCCTAGATGGCCAGTGGGTGGATGGTTATCTGAATCGATCTTATAGTGTCTTGAGTATGTTGTGGTTGTGCTATGTAGGGGATCAGTGATTCATATAGGTAAGAAATTACTAGTGTTTCCTATCTATATGCCGAGGTGGTGTTATGTCTGCTATTAAATATTTTTCAACTAACTATTTGGCTTGATCACCTCAATAGCAGCATAACTTTGTTTTTGCCACAGTAGGAAATGGCACCACCAAGGAGGAATCCAGCAACCAATGCAGAGGAAACCCTGAACAACCTGGCCACGGTAATTCGAGACCAAGTCATGACCACCAACCAAATTTTACAATATCTCCAGAATGCTAATAACCCAAATGGTGAGAATATTGCTAACAACCGGATGGCTGGAAAAGATAATGGCATATCCGAGTTCCTGAGGACTAGACCACCTTGTTTCCAAGGTGGCTATGACCCAACGGTAGCCGAAAGGTGGATAAGAGAATTAGATAAAATCTTTGAAGTGATGGGCTGTACTGAAGAGAAGCAAATTATTTTTGGTGCGTATATGTTAAAGGATGAAGCAGAATACTGGTGGCGTGGAGCTAGAGAACTTTTAGCTCATCAAGGAAGACAAATCACCTGGCAAGTGTTCAAGGACTTTTTTTTTTTGAAAAGTACTTTCGAAGTACTGTACGGGCAGAGAAAGAGATCGAATTTCTCCAACTCAAGCAAGGCAGCATGACCGTGGACCAGTATATCGCAAGGTTTGAGGAGCTGTCTAACTTCTCCTCTTATCTGCGATATAACTCAGATGAAGCATGGAAGGAGGTTAAGTTTAAAGCGGGACTAAACCCAGAGATAAAAAATGCTGTTATAGCTATAGAGATCAGGGAGTTTGTACCTCTGATAAATATATGCAAACTCCTGGAAAAGAGTTTAAGGGTAGTGGATGACAAGAAACAAAGGCGAAACCTATGGAAGAGGAAGAAAAATTTTTCCAACCCTGGAAAGAACGTGAGAAGAAGTGGATATGGAGCTGGTAAGAGGCCATTGACTGTGGGTCCTAGACCTTTTCAACAACACCTCACCCCAATCAAGTGCGCTAAGAGCGGACGCATGCATGGTAACCGGTCATGCTACATGGGACAAGATGTCTGCTTCAATTGCGGACAGAAAGGACATTTTGTGAGAAACTGTCCACAGAATGTGAGGAAGCAGCCAGAACAGAGGCATCAGGTGAAAGGAAGGGTTTTCACCCTGAGTGGCCAAGAGGCAGCTCAATCTTCTGAAATGATTCAAGGTACATGCTATATCTATGGATTTGCTCTTATGGTGTTATTTGACTCTGGTGCTAGTCATTCATTTATATCGGAAGAATGTATTAGGAAGTTTCAGTTTCCTATTTCTGAAACTCCCTATGAGCTATCGGTAGTAACCCCTACAGGGGAAAGGGTATTAACTTCCTCTGTATGTAAAGACTGTCAAGTCACCATCCAGGAGAAAACTTTTTCTGTAGACCTCTTATGTTTACCTTTAAGAGGTATTGAGGTCATTCTAGGGTTAGATTGGATGTCTAGAAATCGAGTCTTGCTGAATTGTTGTAACAAGACCGTTGAATTTCTACCTCTTACTCCGAAAGAGGAGGTCCAGTTATTGATGCTTAATGCCAATCAAGTTAATAGGGAGTTGAAGAATGGAATACTTGGATACATTCTCTTGTATTTATCAAATCTAGAAGTCAAATCGAAGCTTGATGAAATCCCAATAGCCAACGAGTTTCCTGAAGTATTTCCATCAGATATTCCAGACTTACCTCCCAAGAGAGAGATAGAGTTCTCTACTGATCTCTTACTTGGGATAGGGCCTATCTCTATTGCACCATATAGAATGGACTCGAAAGAACTACAGGAACTCAAGAAACAGTTTGAGGAACTATTAGACAAGCAATTCATTAGACCAAGTGTATCACCTTGGGGAGCTCCTGTATTATTTGTTAAGAAGAAAGACGGGAGCTTGAGACTATGCATAGATTACAAACAGCTGAATAAGGTGACTATCAAAAATAAGTACCCTCTCCCTAGGATTGACGACTTATTGGATCAATTGAAGGGAGCCTCCATCTTTTCTAAAATTGACTTGAGGTCAGGATATCATCATATTAGGATCAAGGAGGAGGACGTACCAAAAACTGCCTTCAGGACTAGGTATGGGCACTATGAGGTTCTCGTAATTCCCTACGGGTTGACGAATGCACCTCCAATTTTCATGGATTACATGAATCGCATTTTTTGACCCTCCCTAGATCAATTTGTTGTAATGTTCATTGATGATATCTTGATATATTCTAAGAGTGAGAAAGAATATGAACAATATCTCTGAATCGTGTTGCAAGTGCTGAAAGAGAAAAAGTTATATGCCAAATTGGAGAAGTGTGAATTTTGGCTGTCAGAGGTGAAGTTTCTCGGACATGTCATCTCTAATACAGGGGTAGTCGTAGATCCTACCAAGAAAGACCAAAGACGATTACAAAAGTCAGAAATTTCCTGGCTTTGGCAGGATACTATAGGAGGTTTATACAAAACTTATCTCGTATAGCCTTGCCATTGACTAAATTGACCAGGAAGGGAAGTCCTTTCAAATGGACTGATTAATGTGAAGCTAGTTTTCAGGAGCTGAAGACAAGACTGACCACTCCTCTTGTTTTAATTATTTTAGACCCCACAAGACATTTTGAAGTGTATAGTGACGCTTCAAAGAAAGGGCTAGGATGTGTGCTGATGCAAGATGAGAGGGTAGTTGCTTACGCCTCTAGGCAACTGAGACCCTGCGAAGGAAACTATCCAACCCATGATCTTGAATTGGCGGCAGTGGTGTTTGCCTTAAAGATTTGGCGACACTATTTGTACGAGGCAACCTTTGAAGTACATTGTGATCATAAGAGTCTTAAATACTTCTTTGATCAGAAGGAGTTAAATATGAGGCAACGAAGATGGGTAAAATTCCTCAATGACTACAAGTTTGAGATAAAGTATCATCCCGGAAAGGCGAATGTTGTAGCAGATGCCTTGAGTCAAAAATCTCTGCACATGGATCAAATGATGGTGGATGAGATGCAGATGCTAGAGGAGTTTCAAAATTTTAAACTAGCCACTACTCTTACTCGAAAGAATCTAGTCATTAATGGTTTAAGTATAGGGTGTGACCTTAGAGCCTAGATCAAAGAGGCTCAAGCTCACGACAAATACTTACAGGATCATAAAGACCAAGTTAATTTTTTTGTCATGGAAGATGGAGCAATCATGTATCAAGGAAGGATTTGTGTCCCTCAAGATCGAGAGTTGAGAACTAAGATCCTGCAAGAAGCGCATCAGAGTAAATACACAGTCCATCCTGGATGCACTAAAATGTACCAGGATTTAAAAAGGATGTATTGGTAGCCAGGGATGAAAAAGGACATTGCCGAGTTTGTGGCAAAATGTTTCATTTTTCGAAAGGTGAAGGTGGAGCATCAAAAGCCAGTGGGATTTCTACAACCTCTTGAGATCCCTAAATGGAAATGGGACAGTATCTTAATGGACTTTGTTGTGGGATTACCTAAGACTTCAGTGGGACGTAACTCTATCTGGGTAATAATTGGCAGATTAACCAAATATGCTCACTATTTTCCCATAAAAATTAACTATTCACTGGATAAATTAGCCCAATTGTACGTCTAGGAAATATTTAGACAGCATGAAATTCCCTTAAATATCATTTCTGATAGAGATCCAAGGTTCACATCGAGGTTTTGGAAGGCAATGCAGGAAGTTTTTGGTACTCAATTGCAGTTTAGTACTGCCTACCATCCTCAGACTGACGGGCAGACAGAATGAACCATTCAAACCCTAGATGATATGTTAGAGGCCTGTGTGATAGAGCAAGGTAAAGGATGGGATAAGTACCTACCTTTAATATAGTTTGCTTATAATAACAGCTATCACTCTAGTATTAAGATGGCCCCCTATGAAGCTTTATACGGTAGAAAGTGCCGATCTCCACTATGTTGGTTTGAGGTAGGAGAAAAGAACTTGGTGGGTCCTAATCTAGTTCAACAAACCACTGAACAAATCAGGATGATACGAGACAAAATACTTACAGTTCAGAGTCAGCAAAAGAGTTACTATGATAAGAGACATAGACCTCTGCAATTTGAGGAAGGAGACCATATATTTCTAAAACTTTCTCCAACTACTAGAGTTGGCAGGTCTCTCAAGACCAGAAAGCTAAGTCTGCAATTTCTGGGACCCTACCAAACTCTAAAGAGAGTAGGGACGTCGGCATATCAAATTGTTCTCCCACCTAATTTGTCCAACCTGCATAATGTTTTTCAGTATCACAGCTGCGGAAGTATCTTCCAAACTCCTCACATGTGATACAAGATGAACCAATCCAAATAAAGGAGAACATGACATACCAGCTAGTACCAGCATCTATATTGGACACTGACGTGAAGCAATTGCGAAACAAAACTATTCCCCTAGTTAAGGTGTTATGGGAAGGTGTTTGACTCTGGAAGAAGCAACTTGGGAGCTAGAAGAAATCATGAGGAAGAAATATCTGAAATTGTTCTTATTAGGTAATTTTTGAAATTTTGAGGACAAAATTTCTTTTAGGGGGAGAGAATGTAAAATCCCTAATTTCGTTTCAAGTATTAATAAAAGTACAAAATTATTTAAAGTAACATCTCTCATTTCTTTTCTTTTATTAATAAAGGTACATAAATATTTAATTAAGGAAATAAAATTTATTAGACAATTTTTAGATATCTAAGGAAATCTAATCCTTAGAAATTCTTCAACTTATGTGTATGTATAGAAATGTTCTAATATTAATGGAACAGGTAAAGAAAGAAAACCTAAGAGGAAATATTCGAAAGAAGCATACTAAAGAACTTAGGCAAGGAAGATAGTAAAGGTCTTAAAATGTCAAGAAGATTAGATTAGGGTAATTTTTCTTAATTTAAGAGCAAAAGTTACTAAGTTTGTAGCTCCACCCATAAATTGGGCTTTCACCTATGGACACTTCATATAGAGTTTTTCCACTTCACATAAGTTTCTAGCAAGCCCATTGGATAACCTAAGCAAGAAATAAAACATAGACTTGGACTAGGATATAGTAATTGGACCGATAGCCCAAAAATTATGAAAATGTGACCAAACCCTCCAAGAAAGGTACAATTTTATCCAAAGCAAAGAAAATGAGTAGGAATAAGCCCATAATGGGTAGGAATAATCACAAATCCAAGAGGAAAAATAAAATAAAATAAATTAGGTGATGATATAATAATGTAATAATAATAAAGATTTGGTTACATGGCATTAAGACAAAAATTTAGCAAGTGGTGTGATTCTACATTCGTAATTTTGGCAAGTGGCATGATAATACAAGGCTTTAGGAAAAAAAACATCTATGTCCTACACTCATAATTTTAGCAAGTGGTATGATAATACATGGCATTAGGACAAAACATTCATATCCCACACAAATAATATCAACCAAATAATTGAGATTCAAGGGTTAGAAATTTGCCACCTAAAAAGGAAAACCTATCATACTTGTTTAAGACAAAAGAACATGGAAATGAATCCCTAAATCAAAGGGACCTTGTCCCTTATCTTAAGAACATATCATCATAATTTTCAAAATACAAATCTCCTTTTCCTATGCATATCTTGACTAAGGAAGAGGAAGACAAGAACATAAGTTGTTTGTTTTCCCAAAATTCAACAAAGTGTATCCTAATTGTGATAAGGTAGACCCGTGATCATGAAAGGTGTATTATTTGGTGGTCTATTTAAGTAAAACCCACCCGTACAACATTTTAATTTCATCCAAGTGAGGAAGAGAGAGAAATCGAAGCAAGGTAGACTGAGGAAAGGAGAGAAAGAGAGGAGAAGAAAGAAAGAAAGAAGAAGGAGAAGTTTAGAAGGCTAAGTACTCATGGTAAGTTACCTTAATCTCCACGTGAATCCATTTTTCTTCTTCATCCTTGAGGTTCAAAAACTCACCCTCCTTCTCTTACCTAAGCTGCTAGAAAAGCTAAGGGAAGGGAGGAATCTTGCTACTTCTTTCAAGAGGAAACAAGAAAACCAATTCACTGAGTGAGCTAGGGAGATTTTTAGGTAGGTTTAACATTATTTCTTTTTGAAGAACAGTTTTGAAATTTGTAACATTTATATGGGATTTTGATCTTAAGAACTTTGATGATTGGTCATGGATGTTGCTTTATCATGTTACATATTATTCTTGCATGTGATGTATGTCTGAATACTTAGGTTGGTGTAGATAGTTCTGCCAAGTTATGGCTATGGGTGGCAAAAATTTTAGTTTCTATTTTTTGAATTTCTAGTACCATTCTGTAGGGCATTAAAATAAATTCTTCACATACAATTATAGACATATGTCTCATGGATTTTTAGCAACTGGAATCACTCAATTTGGAGTCCATCTGAGGTAGATATGGTCTGATTAGTAAGTAGTGTTCGGAAAATGGTTAATCAGGAAAGAATCTATTAGAGTAGCTTATGTTTTAGAATTTCTGGGACAAATCTGTAAGGAATTAAAATAACTTGTTAACATAAAAATTATAGATATATGTCTCACGGATTTTTAGCAACTGGAATCACTCAATTTGGAGTCCATATGAGGTAGATATGGTCTGATTAGTAAGTAGTGTTCAGAAAATGGTTAATCAGGGAAGAATCTGTTAGGAAAGCTTCTGTTTTTTGAATTTCTGTGACCATTCTGTAAGGAATTAAAATAACTTGTTAACATAACAATTATAGATATACGTCTCACAGATTTTTAGCAACTATAATCACTCAATTTGGAATCCATATGAGGTAGATATGGTCTGCTTAGTTAGTAGTGTTCAGAAAATGGTTAATCAGGGAAGAATCTGTTAGAGTAGCTTCTGTTTTTGAATTTTTGGGACCATTATGTAAGGAATTATAATAACTTGTTAACATAACAATTATAGATATATGTCTCACGGATTTTTGGCAACTGGAAACCCTCAATTTGGAGTCGATATGAGGTAGATATGGTCCGATTAGTAAGCAAAGGTTAGAAAATGGTTAATAAGGGAAGAATATGTTAGGATAGCTTTTGTATTTTAATTTCTGGGAACATTCTGTAGGGAATTAAAATAAATAGTTAACATAAAAATTATTGATATATGTGTCACAAATTTTTAGCCACTGGAATAACTTAATTTGGAATTCATATGAGGGAGATATGGACAGATTAGTAGGTAAAGGTCAGAACCTATCTGAGAGAAAATAACATGTACTTTGGGGGAGTAATATCACATTGATTTCTTAATATTTCGCTAAACTGTTCAACATAATACTTTTAGATAATTGTTTTATCTTGAAATTGACACAAAGATCACCTACATTGGAGTTCAATTGAGAGAGTTATTCTCTAATTAGTAAGAGAAGGTTAGATATGATGAAAACCTGCATCAAGAAAATAAAGAAATAAAATTAATATTTAAAAAAGAAGACGAATCTTATAAATGACTAGTATATGCCATAGCCATTGCCATTGTATGAACTTTTTACCATCTTAAGTGTGAAATTTTGACATGGAAATATTTTATAAAGTGATATTTGAAATGGTTATGTTCATGGCATGATTACCAATGATTTTTGGTAATAGTTATATTTTGATGAACATACTTGTTATTGAAAGCATATTTTTGGCTATCATTGTGAAAAGAAAAGAAATGAGCACGGTCACATGGCAATCCGTGTGGTGCACCAGTAGGGGATGCCCTACCAACGGTTATGATCATGTTAATAAGAAAAGAAAGAGAAAGTAAGCAATGTCAGACGGAGCGAGAAAAGCCCGTGCCGGAGAGTAGGAAATACTCACCCTGACCGGGTTAACTTGATATGAGAATAAATTGATAGTCATCATATGATATCCTAAAAAATAGTATTTATGCCATACATGTTATAATTGTACAATTTTCATGTGCATGGATAAAGTGCATTCATATGACCTAAAGATATTTTCAATAGTTTATACAGATGGACATGACATAATGAACTATGTTGATGGTAAATTATGATTTATTGTTGAACCTACTGGGATTTAATTCTCACTATATTTCCATATCATGTTCAGAAGAATAATTATGCAGATTTTCTCAATGACACTTATTATTTCCGTACGTTGCATCGAGGTACCCTACCTTAAGCAACTACCAGTTATATCAGATGTATCTATAGTAGATGTGACTGAGATTCCGGTGGAGGTGCCGCCACCCGCACCAGTGTCCCCAGAAGTAGTCGACATAGATGATTAGAGCTAATATGTATCTTTGTACAAATGTTTGTAAAATAATGTTGTGTAGTTTGTAAAATAATGGTGTGTATGGAAACTCAGTATTGTATCACTATTAATAACAATTATGCTTGGTTAAAGTGATTATTATTACAAGTTAAATGATTAGAATTAAAACAGTAATAACTTCATGGAATTTTACAAATATAAAAAAAAAATTTGTTACATTTACATAAATGGAGTTGTTACACTTATGGCTTAGTAAGATTAAGGAAATTCACTTGTAGTATAAACCAAGATAAAACTGAACGCATAAAAAAAGAACCTGGCTCTTACACCTCAAAGCTGCATGATCAGTAAAAACAATAATTTTAGTGCATATTAAATATGATCTAAATTTTTTTAATGCAAAGACTACAGCTTAGAGCTCTTTTTCAGTGGTGATTTAATTTTTCTGGGCATCATTCAGTATTCTGAAGGCATAATATATCACATGGGATGCGTTTCAAACTCTTTGGACAAGTACTGCTCCAACCACATGATCACTAGCATCACACATAATTTCAAAAGGGAGGTTCTAGTCTGGTGCTTGGATGATTAGAGCTCAAATCAAAGATTCTTTCAATTTGTCAAAAGCTTCCCTGCATTCTTTATCAAATTCAAAAGTGACATCTTTTTGAAGCAATTTGCACCTGGGTGTTGCTTTCTTGGAAAATTGCTTTATGAATCTTCTATAGAAACCTGCATGTCAAAGAAAAGAACAAAATTCCCGCACACAAGTGGGAAAAGGCAGAGTCTGTATAATATCAATTTTTGCTTTGTCTACCTCTATTCCCTTTTTGGAGACAACATGCCTAAAACTATACCTTGTTCAACCATAAATGACATTTTTTAGAATTTAAAATAAGGTTAGTTTCTTGACATCTTTTCAAAATTAATGAAAGGTTATGCAAAAAATCATCAAATGAATCCCCATAGATTGAAAAATCATGCATAAATACCTCAATAAATTTTTCAAGGTAATCTGAGAATATGCTAACCATACACGTTTGAAATATGGCAGGGGCATTACAAAGCCCAGACGATATGCGTGTATATGTGAATGTCCCAAATGGACAAGTGAAGGTTATCTTTTCCTGGTCTTCAGGAGCAATTTCAATTTGAAAATAACCTGAATAACCATCAAGAAAACAATAGTAATGTTTACCATATAACCTTTCCAACATTTGATCAATAAAAGGTAAAGGAAAATGGTCCTTTCGGGTTACAGAATTTAATTTTCTATAATCTATACAAACCCTCCACCCATTTTGAACCCGGGTGGCTAACAATTCCTCCTTCTGATTTTTTTATCACGGTTATTCCTATTTTCTTGGGAACCACTTGCACTAGGCTCACCCAATGACTGTAACATCCCGTAATTTTTAGATATTTTCCTTAGAAATTCTTTACCTTACATATATGCATAGAAATGTTCTAATATTAATGGAATAGGTAAAGAAAGAAAACCTAAGAGGAAATATTAGAAATAAACATGTTAAAGAAAGGTGAAATTCTTAGGTAAAGAAAGATAAATTTTTGTGAAGTAAGTAAAGGTCTTAAAATTTTAAAAAGATCGGATTAGGGTAATTTTTCTTAATTTAAGAGCAAAAGTTACTAAGTTTAGTATCTCCACCCGTAATTGGGCTTTAACCTATAGACACTTCATATAGAGTTTTTATACTTCACATGAATTTTTAGCAAGCCAATAGGATAGCCCAAGGAAGAAATAAAACATAGACTTGGACTAGGATATAGAAATTGGACCGATAGCCCAAAAATCATGACAATGTGACCAAGCCCATTATGAAAGGTAGAATTTTAACCAAAGTAAGGAAAATGGGCAAGAATGAGCCCAAACCCAAGAGGAAAAATAAAAATAAAAATAAAATTAAAGTGATGAAATATTGGTCAAATCAAGATTAAGTGACATGGCATTAAGACAAAAATTTAGCAAGTGGTGTGATTCTACATTCATCATTTTGGCAAGTGGCATAATAATACAAGACTTTAGGACAACAACATCTATATCCTACATTCATAACTTTAGCAAGTGGGTAATAATACATAGCATTATGACAAAACATCATTATCCTACACAAATGATTTTAGTTAAGTAAGGAAAATTCAAGGGCTAGAAATTTGCCACTTAAAAAGGCAAATCTATCATACTTGATTAAGACAAAAGAAAAAGGAAATGAATCCCTAAATCAAAGGGATCTTGCCCCATATCTTAAGAACATATCATCATAATTTTCAAAATACAAATCTCCTTTTTCTATGCATATCTTGACTAAGGAAGAGGAAGACAAGAACATAAGTTGTTTGTTTTCCAAAAATTCAACAAAGTGTAACCTAATTGTGATAAGGTAGACCCATGATCATGAAAGGTGAATTATTTGGTGTTCTATATAAGAAAACCCACCCTTACAACATTAGAATTTCTTCCAAGTGAGGGAGAGCAAAAATAGAAGCAAGGTAGTGTGAGGAAAGGAGAGAAAGAAAGGAAGAAAGAGGAAGGAGAAGTCTAGGGGACTAAGTGCTCCAGGTAAGTTTAACAATATTTCTTTTTGAAGAAAACCTTTGAAACTCATAATATTTATATGAGATTTTGATCTTAGAACTTTGATGATTGGTCATGGATGTTGCTATATCATGTTACATATTGATCTTGCATGTGATGTATGTTTGAATACTTAGGTTGGTGTAGATAGTTCTGCATGGATATGGCTATGGTTGACAGAATTTTAAGCTTCGGTATTTTAATTTCTGGGAACAATCTATAAGGAATTAAAATAAATGGTTAACATAAGAATTAAAGATATATGTGTCACGGATTTTCACCCACTGGAATCATTCCATTTGGAGTCCATATGAGGTAGCTATGGTCTGATTAGTAGTCAAAGGTCAGAAAATGAATCATCAGGGAAGAATATGTTAGGATAGCTTCGGTAATTTAATTTCTGGGAATTATTGGTAGGGAATTAAAATAAATGGTTAACATAAGAATTAAAGATAGGTGTGTTATGGATGTTTATCCACTGGAATCATTCAATTTGGAGTCCACATGTGGTAGATATGGTCCGATTAGTAAGCCAAGGTCAGAAAATGGTTCATCAGGGAAGATTATGTTAGGACAACTTTTGTATTTTAATTTCTGGAAATTATCTGTATGGAATTAAAATAAATGGTTAACATGAATGTTATATATCTATGTCTCATGGAAATATACCCACTGGAATTATGCAATTTGGAGTTCATATGAGGTAGATATGATCCGATTAGTAAGCAGAGGTCAGAAAATGTTTATTCAGGGAAGAGTATGTTATTAATGTTTTAGTTTTTGAATTTCTGAGAATATTCTGTAGGGAATTAAAATAGCGCGCCAACATAAAAATTATAGATATATGGCTCATGGATTTTTACCAACTGGAATAACTCAATTTGGAGTTCCAATTTGGGAGATATGGTCTAATTAGTCAGTAAAGGTCAGAACCTATCCGAGAGGAACTATCCTGTACTTTGAGGGAGTAATATCACCTTCGTTTCTTAATTTTTCGCTACAATATTCAACATAATAGTTTTAGATAATTGTTATATCTTAAAATGGACACCAAGATCACCTACATCAGAGTTAAATTGAGGGAGTTATGCTCTGATTAGTAAGAGAAGGTTAGATAGGATGAAAACCTGCATCAAGAAAATAAAGAAATAAAACTAGTATTTTAAAAAGAAGATGAATCTTAATAAATGACTAGTATAGCCATAGCCATTGCCATTGCCATTGTATGAACTTCTTACCATCTTAAGTGTGAAATTTTGACATGGAAATATTTTATAAAGTGATATTTGAAATGGTTATGTTCATGGCATGATTACCAATGATTTATGGTAATAGTTATATTTTGATGAACATACTTGTTATTGAAAGCATATTTTTGGCTAACATTGTGAAAAAAAAAAAGAAATGAGCACGGTCACATGGCAATCCGTGTGGTGCACCAGTAGGGGACGCCCTACCAACGGTTATGATCATGATAATGAGAAAAGAAAGAGAAAATGGGCCATGTCGGACGGAGCGAGAAAAGCCCATACCGAAGAGTAGAGGATACTCACCCTGACCGGGATATCTTGAAATGAGAATAAGTTGATGGCCATCATATGATATTTTGAAAATAGTTAATCCTGTCATACATATCATTACAGTATGATTCTTATGTGCATAGATATAATGCATTCATGTAACCAAAGATATTTTCTGTAGTTTATACAGCTGAACATGACGTAATGAGCTTTACTGATGATAATTTATTGTTGAACTTACTGGGATTTAATTCTCACTATATTTCCATATCATGTTCAGAAAATTATTTATGCAGCTTTTGTTTCTAAGGCTCTGGCTTTTAGTGGACATTGGATCGAGTTACTTTATGTTGGGCAGATTTCAGAATCAAATAAGATGTTTGTTGTCGAGTTGGCTCAAATCTCGGTGAAGGTGCAACCACCCGCACCTGTATCTCCGGAATTGGTCAACCAAAATAAACAAGATGTAAATATCTATGTGTTTGATATGTTATACGTCTGTTTTGATTAATGACATGTATGTTAACTCAATATTGTATAATAATAAAGGAAAAAAAAAGTTTTTTACATAATTGGTATCAGAGAAGGTCGATCCTAGATGGCCAGTGGGTGGTTGGTTATCTAAATTGATCTTATAGTATCTTTAGTATGTTGTGGTAGTGTTGTGTAGGGGATCAGTAATTTCATATAGGTAGGAAATTACTAGTGTTTCTTATCTATATGCCGAGGTGGTGTTATGGCTGCTGTTAAATTTTTTTAAAAAAAAACTATTGGGCTTGATCACCTCAATAGCAGCATAACTTTATTTTTGCCACAGTAGGAAATGGCACAACTAAGGAGGAATTTCGTAAAAAATATGGAGGAAACCCTACACAACCTTGCCACGGTAATTTGAGAATTTAATATTGATTTACTCCTTAGAACCCAACTAGTATCTATAACCTTATATAGAATGATATCGATTGAATAAAAAAAAATTTAGTTACAAGACTTGTTTGACAAGGGATTTAAATGCCCTAGTACCTTTATTTGGAGTGCTCTAGTTCTATCTGTGAAAAAGAAAGATGGATCACTATGACTATGCATAGATTATAGACAGTTGAATAAGGTAACAATGTAGAATAGAAACCCTTTAGCTCGTATAGATTACCTGTTTGACCAGTTATAAGGTGTTCAATATTTTTCCACAAATAGATTTGGGATATGAGTAACATTAATTAAGGATAAGAGAAGAGGATGTAGGAATTATTATGGGCATTATGAGTTCTTGGTGATGCTTTTAATTTGACAAACCTTTAGCTGCATTCATAGATTTAATGAATAGTAATTAGGTCATCCCTAGAACAATTTGTTATTATATATATGGATGATATACTAGAATATTTTAAAAGTTCAGAGGATCATAAGCAACATTCAAAGATAGTTTTACCAACTCTAATGGAGTATGGTTGGTAAATATGGTATCCAAGTAAACTCTAAGAAAGTAAAAGTGGTACAAAAAATAGCTACATTTTACTGGATTTAAAGATGAAGATCCAAATCCAATTTACGCTTCATGCGGTTATCTGCCGTCCTGCGGTTATCTGCCATCCATTCTATTTGAGTAATAGTTCGGTCAGGTACATGAACATAGGCTTGTAAAGCATCAATCAACTCTTCAGCATTTGAAGCTGAGATGAGAATTCGTCGTGCTAAGTGTGAGATAAACCTCTATTCCACAGCTTGATCTAGAAAAGATAACAAACCATCAAAGAAGTGATTAACATTTAACAAACCTATCGGTTTGTGATGCATATTCAGTTGTGCCCAAGAGACTATTTGGAAAATCTCCTCTAGAGTACCAAAACCACCTGGTAAGGTAATGAAGGCGTCAGCATTGCTCATCATTCTAGCCATGCGTTCATGCATGAAATCTACCCTATATTCTTCCCCAATTGTCTTCCCTATGTTACTAGATGTAGCTAGAGCTGTAGGAATAATACCTAGAACTTGGCATCCCCCTGAATGTGCAGCTGTAGCCACACACCCCATTAACCCACAGTTACCTCCACCATACACTAAATGAATTTTTCTCCTAGCCAGCACAATACCCAGATTTTGTGCTGCTTTAACATACTCCTCATCTTTTCCAGGACTGGAACCACAAAAGACACAGATATTTTGAAACTGACGGAATGCGGTTCCCTCCATAGTTTCTATCACCTTAACTTTGAGAATAGACAAAGATACTAATGTAAGTATTTATAGAACTCAGAGAAGGGCATATTTATAATAGCTATGCGAATAGGCCAGGTATTATTAAAACAACTATGTGAGTGATTGGTGGATATCAACTAAATTAAAGGTAAATAAAAAAAAATTTCAAAAATGACGGCAAGCATGTATATGTACAGTAGTATAACTGTGACTCATATTAAGCACATAAAGAGTATAAGATAAGATATCACCAGAAATCTATCTTTATCTTGTTGTCTTTGATGAAGCATTGATGTTTTGATTCTTGTAAAAAAGTTGTAGGTGATAGCCGTCATTGAAAAAAAAAGAAAAAAAATGCAATCAAATGATTTATTTTGTATTCTCAATGATTTTGTCAGTCGACTATCAGTATTATTAAGTCGACTAGCTATTTTGAGAAATTTTAATTTGGACTGGTTTTTTTTACAGTTGATAGATTACATCTATTTTGAAGCAATCAACTGCATCCTACTAGTTAACTACATATTCTTTGATTTTCACAGACTTTTATAAGCTCAGAAATGTTTCTTTTCCATGTGATATCTTTCCACCGAATACCAATAGATTTAAAGTAGATTCTGACACATATATTCAAAATTTGCGGCCACCGATTTTTGCTGAAATCATAGATAGATTTTGTTTACAGATTTTCAAGAATTACGGCCACCGATTTTAATATTTTTCAATGCTTTGTCGAAATTTTTGACTTTCGCTTTTGGCACCATTCTCTATTATGTTTTTCGTCTGTTTCACTCATTAACGGTTGGCATTAAATGCAAGGTTATTTTCCCTCATTGCAATGAAAGATAATTTCTTTTCTTTAAAACTCGGTTATTATGGTGTCTAAGTTGTTAGTAGGTTAAAGTAATGAAAAGTTTGAAAAGAATGGACGGATGATGGTCTTATAGTGTTTTGACGAATGTAATTAAGATAATTAGTGGTGTTGAAGTTCTCGAGGAATAAAATATAGGAAGTAGGATTTAAGTTAGTCTTTGAACTCTTAATTTGGAAATATAGAGAATATTCTGAGAACCATGTCCGAAAATAATGTAGGTTATCAAGATATTTATGTTAAGGGATTATATCATGCTAAATTGAGTCTAGTATCTAGGATGTGAATTATGTTAGAATTGAGAATTCATGTATGAGTAATTGTTAGGAAAAAAAACACAAATCTTCTTGAAATGATTGGGTGAATTAAATGGGATTGGCATAAGCTAGAATGAGGTGCTTTTGGATATGATAGAAGAAATAATTGAAATTTTTGACAATGAGTTTAATGGTGTTAATAAGCTTGTATAGAATTACTGTGATGAGGTAAGTTGGAATTATTAGACATGTGTCAATGGTACATAAACGTTATTAAAGGTTTGAAGGATTTATTGCTACGTATGTTTAACATATTGATTAAAGGATTTGAGGATAAAAATAGATGATAGATTAAGATGATGATATTCAGGGGATGATGTTGATATATGAAAAAAAAAATTGACTTGATAGAAGTTTGGAATAAGAAAAGATAATTACACAATATGAAGGTGTATATGTTCCTTTATATGTGTGTTTTCTAATATCGACCCATAGATATATCCATGCGGGCTAGAGGATATCAATTGAAGAACTTATGAGTGAAAGGAATCCATATGGTTAAGTTATATGGAAAAATCACGCAAGTGAATAGACATATTAAAAAGTAAAGATGTCATACAGAAAAGACATCTCTAATTATTTAGGTAATAAGCTTGGTAACTCTGAATAATGCCTTAATTTCATTCCTTACATGTGGTAGGATGGATTGAAATTCGGGGACCAAATTTCTTAAGGGGGAAAGAATGTAACATCCCATAATTTTTAGATATTTTCCTTAGAAATTCTTCACCTTACATATATACATAGAAATGTTCTAATATTAATGGAATAGGTAAAGAAAGAAAACCTAAGAGGAAATATTAGAAATAAACATGTTAAAGAAAGGTGAAATTCTTAGGTAAAGAAAGATAAATTTTTGTGAAGTAAGTAAAGGTCTTAAAATTTCAAGAAGATCGGATTAGGGTAATTTTTCTTAATTTAAGAGCAAAAGTTACTAAGTTTAGTATCTCCACCCGTAATTGGGCTTTAACCTATAGACACTTCATATAGAGTTTTTCTACTTCACATGAATTTTTAGCAAGCCAATAGGATAGCCCAAGGAAGAAATAAAACATATACTTGGACTAGGATATAGATATTGGACCGGTAGCCCAAAAATCATGAAAATGTGACCAAGCCCATTATGAAAGGTAGAATTTTAACCAAAGTAAGGAAAATGGGCAAGAACGAGCCCAAACCCAAGAGGAAAAATAAAAATAAAAATAAAATTAAAGTGATGAAATATTGCTGTAATCAAGATTAAGTGACATGGCATTAAGACAAAAATTTAGCAAGTGGTGTGATTCTACATTCATCATTTTGGCAAGTGGCATAATAATACAAGACTTTAGGACAACAACATCTATATCCTACATTCATAACTTTAGCAAGTGGGTAATAATACATAGCATTATGACAAAACATCATTATCCTACACAAATAATTTTAGTTAAGTAAGGAAAATTCAAGGGCTAGAAATTTGCCACTTAAAAAGGCAAATCTATCATACTTGATTAAGACAAAAGAAAAAGGAAATGAATCCCTAAATCAAAAGGATCTTGCCCCATATCTTAAGAACATATCATCATAATTTTCAAAATATAAATCTCCTTTTTCTATTTATATCTTGACTAAGGAAGAGCAAGACAAGAACATAAGTTGTTTGTTTTCCAAAAATTCAACAAAGTGTATCCTAATTGTGATAAGGTAGACCCATGATCATGAAAGGTGAATTATTTGGTGGTCTATATAAGAAAACCCACCCTTACAACATTAGAATTTCGTCCAAGTGAGGGAGAACAAAAATAGAAGCAAGGTAGTGTGAGGAAAGGAGAGGAAGAAAGGAAGAAAGAGGAAGGAGAAGTCTAGGGGACTAAGTGCTCCAGGTAAGTTTAACAATATTTCTTTTTGAAGAAAACCTTTGAAACTCATAATATTTATATGAGATTTTGATCTTAGAACTTTGATGATTGGTCATGGATGTTTCTATATCATGTTACATATTGATCTTGCATGTGATGTATGTTTGAATACTTAGGTTGGTGTAGATAGTTCTGCATGGATATGGCTATGGTTGACAGAATTTTAAGCTTCGGTATTTTAATTTTTCGGAACTATCTATAAGGAATTAAAATAAATGGTTAACATAAGAATTAAAGATATATGTGTCACGGATTTTCACCCACTGGAATCATTCCATTTGGAGTCCATATGAGGTAGCTATGGTCTGATTAGTAGTCAAAGGTCAAAAAATGAATCATCAGGGAAGAATATGTTAGGATAGCTTCGGTAATTTAATTTCTGGGAATTATTGGTAGGGGATTAAAATAAATGGTTAACATAAGAATTAAAGATAGGTGTGTCATGGATTTTTATCCACTGGAATCATTCAATTTGGAGTCCACATGTGGTAGATATGGTCCGATTAGTAAGCCAAGGTCAGAAAATGGTTCATCAGGGAAGATTATGTTAGGACAGCTTTTATATTTTAATTTCTGGAAATTATCTGTATGGAATTAAAATAAATGGTTAACATGAATGTTATATATCTATGTCTCATGGAAATATACCCACTGGAATTATGCAATTTGGAGTTCATATGAGGTAGATATGATCCGATTAGTAAGCAGAGGTCAGAAAATGTTTATTCAGGGAAGAGTATGTTATTAATGTTTTAGTTTTTGAATTTCTGGGAATTTTTTGTAGGGAATTAAAATAGAGCGCCAACATAACAATTATAGATATATGGCTCATGGATTTTTACCAATTGGAATAACTCAATTTGAAGTTCCAATTTGGGAGATATGGTCTAATTAGTCAGTAAAGGTCAGAACCTATCCGAGAGGAACTATCCTGTACTTTGAGGGAGTAATATCACCTTTGTTTCTTAATTTTTCGCTACAATGTTCAACATAATAGTTTTAGATAATTGCTTTATCTTGAAATGGACACCAAGATCACCTACATCAAAGTTAAATTGAGGGAGTTATGCTCTGATTAGTAAGAGAAGGTTAGAGAGGATGAAAACCTGCATCAAGAAAATAAAGAAATAAAACTAGTATTTTAAAAAGAAGATGAATCTTAATAAATGACTAGTATAGCCATTGCCATTGCCATTGTATGAACTTCTTACCATCTTAAGTGTGAAATTTTGACATGGAAATATTTTATAAAGTGATATTTGAAATGGTTATGTTCATAGCATGATTACCAATGATTTATGGTAATAGTTATATTTTGATGAACATACTTGTTATTGAAAGCATATTTTTGGCTAACATTGTGAATAGAAAAGAAATGAGCACGGTCACATGGCAATCCGTGTGGTACACCAGTAGGGGACGTCCTACCAACGGTTATGATCATGATAATGAGAAAAGAAAGAGAAAGTGGGCCATGTCGGACGGAGCGAGAAAAGCCCATACTGGAGAGTAGAGGATACTCACCCTGACCGGGGTAGCTTGAAATGAGAATAAGTTGATGGCCATCATATGATATTTTGAAAATAGTTAATCATGTCATACATATCATTACAGTATGATTCTTATGTGCATAGATATAATGCATTCATGTAACCAAAGATATTTTCTGTAGTTTATACAGCTGAACATGACGTGATGAGCTTTACTGATGATAATTTATTGTTGAACTTACTAGGATTTAATTCTCACTATATTTCCATATCATGTTCAGAAAATTATTTATGTAGCTTTTGTTTCTAAGGCTTTGGCTTTTAGTGCACATTGGATAGAGTTACTTTATGTTGGGCAGATTTCAGAATCAAATAAGATGTTTGTGGTCGAGTTGGCTCAGATCCCGATAAAGTTGCAACCACCCGCACCTGTATCTCCGGAATTAGTCAACCAAAATAAACAAGATGTAAATATCTATGTGTTTGATATGTTATACGTCTATTTTGATTAATGACATGTATGTGAACTCAATATTGTATAATAATAAAGGAAAAAAAAAAGGTTGTTACAATGACTGTCTGAAATAAGGTATATTACCCCAACCTCCAACAGTTTAAGAATTTCCTTCTTCACTACATCCATCATAGGTAGATTTAGCCTTCTTTGGGGCTGTCTAGATGGTTTAGCAACTTCCTCCATTAATATTCTGTGCATACATGTGGAAGAGCTTATCGCCTTAAGATCAGCTATGGTCCATCCTATTGCAGTTTTTTGTTCTTTAAGAACTTGGATTAGTTTCTCCTCTTGATCAACTTCAAGCTTGTTGGAGATAATAACACGAAGTGTTTCTCCTTCTCCCAAGAATACATATTTGAGGTGAAGTGGCTTCAATTCAAGAGTAGGCGCCTGCACAACAGAAGGTAAAAAAGTAGTATCAGAAATTTGTAATTATACATAAGAAACATTACTTGTTGGTGGTCCTTCTAAATAACTATTTAGTGCAGCTAGTTCCTCCTTTGTTTCTTCATCCAATTATATCTCACCATCATCTTCTTCTTTGGATTTTCTCAAAATCACTTCCAATTTATCCTTTCCATCTAATTCAAACACATCATATGCAAAGGAATCAAAGACATATATAGAATAAACAGGAGTATCATCACCTGGGTGTTTCATGGCTTCATACATATAAAATTTTATTACTTCGCCATCAAATTCCCTAGTGAATGTGCCATTGTGAACATCTATCCTGATTTTAGAGGTTTTCAAAAATGGTCTCCCTAATAATATTAGGGAGGTAAAATCCCCGTTTTCCATGTCAAGAACATAAAAGTCTGCAGGCAAAACCAAATCATCTACCTGTACCAAGACATCCTCAATTACTCCCTTGGGATATGTAGGGGACCTATCTGCTAATTGAATTACAACATTAGTAGAGTTCAATGGTCTTAATTTCAAAGAAGTATATATAGAATATGGCATGACATTTATAGAGGCTCCTAAATCTAACATAGTTTTTTCAACACGAGTATCCCCAATTTTACATTGAATAGTAAACATACCTAGATTCTTACATTAGTGGGGAGTTTTGTTTGTATCATGGCAGATACATTCTGACTCATTTGAACCTTTTTCAAATCCCTTTAATTTTTGCTTTCTTTTTTGAGTACATAGTTCTTTCAAGAACTTTGCATATCTTGATACCTGCTTAATAGCATCTAGAAGGGGCATATTAACTTCACATTTATTGAAGGTTTCATATAAATCAGAAGTTTTCTCATGTAACCTATTTTCTTTAAGAGCTTCTAGAAAAGGAGGCACTACTTCATAATTTAAATTAGATAGAGACTTACCTTTAGGTGCTTCATTCTCCTTAATTGATTTTTCTTGTTCCTTAGGAGAAGAGGGTGCTGGTGGACTTTCAATTTCCTTACCATTCCTTAAAACAATTGCACTATCATTTTCTTTGGGATTCACTACAGTTTGAGAAGGTAACTTACTTGAGTTTTGAGCATCCAATTAACTCACTGTGGTTGCTAATTAACCTATTTGAGTTGTCAAGTTCTGAATATTAGCTCTTGTCTCTTGCTGAAATTGATAAGAATTATGTACAAGAGTTTTCACAATATCTTCCAATGGATTACTTACCTGGTGATCCTGGAATGCATTCCGTATAGGATAATAGGCCTGTTGATTTTGCTGAAAATTTTGTCCTACAGTTGTATTTTACGTATTCCTATACCTTAAATTGGGATGATCCTTTCATCCAGGATTATATGTATTAGCATATGGATCATACCTCTTTGGTTGGTCAAGAAAACCTCCTACTGCATTAGCTTTTTCTGTGGATTCCTCTTAAAGTGTAGGACATATGTTAGTTGAGTGTCTTGTGGCTAAACATATTCCACAGACCTTAACTTGCAGCGGTGTACCTGTAGCCATTTGGCACACAAGAGAGGTAAGTTCATATATCTATTGCTAAAGAGAAGTAGTAATTACCTCATGGTCATGTCTTCAAGGATCATGCCTAATGCCAAATTATTGGAATTGGCAGCCATATTTAATATCAAGACTCTGGCTGCTTCAAGAGTCTTGTCTACTAGTGCTCCTCCATTAACTGCATCTATCATACTCATGTCCTCCTACAATAAACCTTCATAGAAATATTGGATTAGTAGGTGTTCGCTAATTTGATGATATAAGCAGCTTTCACAAAGCTTTTTAAATCTCTCCTAACATTCATGAAGTATCTCTCCATGCAATTGTCTAATGTCGCATATTTCTTTCCTGATATTAGTAGCTCTAGATGCGGAAAAATATCATTCTAAAAATACTCTCTTCATCTCATTCTATGTGGTGATAGTACCAGTGTAACATCCCTAATTTCATTTCTTTTATTGATAAAAGTACATAAATATTTAATTAAGGAAATAAAATTTATTAGACAATATTTTAGATATCTAAGGAAATATAATCCTTAGAAATTCTTCACCTTATGTATATGAATAGAAAATGTTTCTAACATTAAGAGAACATATAAAGAGGGAAAAACCTAATAGGAAAAAAATTAGAAATAACATACTAAAGAGATGCAAAATTCTTGGATAAGGAAGATAAATTTTTAGAAACAAGTAGAGGTCTTAAAATTTCAAGAATATTGGATTAGGGTAATTTTTCCTAATTCAAAAACTAGAGTTACTAAGTTTAAAATCTTTACCCATACATTGGGCTTTTACCTATGGACACTTCATATAGAGTTTTTCCACTTCACATAAGTTTCTAGCAAGCCCATTGGATAACCTAAGCAAGAAATAAAACATAGAATTGCACTAGGATATAGTAATTGGACCAATAGCCCAAAAATTATGAAAATGTGACCAAGCCCTCCAAGAAATGTAGATTTTTATCCAAAGCAAAGAAAATGGGTAGGAATAAGCCCAAATCCAAGAGGAAAAATAAAATAAAATAAATTAGGTGATGATATAATAATGTAATAATAATAAATATTAGGTTACATGGCATTAAGACAAAAATTTAGCAAGTGGTGTGATTCTACATTCATAATTTTGGCAAGTGGCATGATAATACAAGGCTTTAGGACAAAAACATCTATATCCTACACTCATAATTCTAGCAAGTGGTATGATAATACATGGCATTAGGACAAAATATTCCTATCCCACACAAATAATATCAACCAAATAATGGAGATTCAAGGGCTAGAAATTTTCCACCTAAAAAGGCAAACATATCATACTTGTTTAAGACAAAAGAAAATGGAAATGAATCCCTAAATCAAAGAGACCTTGTCTCTTATCTTAAGAACATATCATCATAATTTTTAAAATACAAATCTCCTTTTCCTATGTATATCTTGACTAAGGAAGAGGAAGACAAGAACATAAGTTGTTTGTTTTTCAAAAATTCAACAAAGTGTATCCTAATTGTGATAAGGTAGACCCATGATCATGAAAGGTGAATTATTTGGTGGTCTATATAAGAAAAACCCACTCTTACAACCTTATAATTTCATCCAAGTAAGGGAGAGGAAAAATAGAAGCAAGGTAGAGTGAGGAAATGAGAGGAAGGAGAAGTCTAGGGGACTAAGTGCTCCAGGTAAGTTTAACAATATTTCTTTTTGAAGAAAACTTTTGAAACTTATAATATTTATATGAGATTTTGTACTTAGAACTTTGATGATTGGTCATGGATGTTGCTATGTCATGTTACATATTGATCTTGCATGTGATGTATGTTTGAATACTTAGGCTAGTATAGAAAGTTCTGCATAGGTATGGCTATGGTTGGTAAAATTTTGAGCTTCTATATTTTAATTTCTGGGAATTATCTGTATGGAATTAAAATCAATGGTTAACATAAGAATTATAGCTATGTGTGTCAAGGATTTTCAGCCACTGGAATCATTCAAATTGAAGTCCATATGAAGAAGATATGAGCCGATTAGCAGTCAAAGGTCAGAAAATGGTTCATCAGGGAAAAATATGTTAGGATAGCTTGTGTATTGTAATTTCTGGGAATTATCTGTATGGAATTAAAATAAATGGTTAATATAAGAATTATATCTATGTATGTCACGGATATTTAGCCACTAGAATCATTCAATTTAGAGTTCATATGAGGTAGATATGTTCCGATGAGTACACAATGGTCAGAAAATGGTTAATCAGGGAAGAATATGTTAGGATAGCTTCGGTGTTTTAATTTTTGGGAATATTATATAAGGAATTAAAATAAATAGTTAACATATGAATTATATATTTATGTGTCACAGATGTTTAGCCACTGGAATCACTTAATTTGGAATTCTTATGTGGGATATATAGTCAGATTAGTAAGTAAAGGTTTGAACCTACCCGAGAAGAAATAATATTACATTTAAGGGAGTAATAACACCAAGATTTATTACTATTTTGCTTATATGATTAACATAATAGTTTTAGATATTTGTCTTAGCTTTCCACAGACACCAAGGTCAACTCAATCGGAGTTATGCTCTAATTAGTGAGCAAAGGTCACAGAACACGGCCAGGACGTGTTCTGGGTGCTTCAAGCACGGGTTAGCCGTGTTCGGGGCTATTTTTGAGTACATTTGAAGTATTTTTAAAGCATGGCCGTGTCCTGGAACATGGCCAGACCGTGTTGGAAGCTGGTGAAGCCTATTTTCAACATTTTTCTACCCTAGATGAACCTCTTTAACTATAGGGTAATAGTAGAAATCAAATTGGAGAAAAATGCTCTATAAATTTGAAAGAACATGTGTTAGAAATGATATAAATAAGAAGAAATTGACTAAAGGCCAAGCATAAAGAAAATGAAAAGATGAAATTAATATTTAAAAAAGAAGACGAATCTTATAAATGAAAATAATAAATTACTAGTATATGTCATAGCCATTGCCATTGTATGAACTTCTTACCATCTTAAGTCTGAAATTCTGACATGGAAATATTTTATAAAGTGATATTTGAAATGGTTATGTTAATGGCATGATTACCAATGATTTATGATAATAGTTATATTTTGATGAACATACTTGTTATTGAAAGCATATTTTTGGCTATCATTGTGAAAAGAAAAGAAATGAGCACGGCCACATGGCAATCCGTGTGGTGCACCAGTAGGGGACGCCCTACCAACGGTTATGATCATGTTAATGATAAAAGAAAGAGAAAGTGGGCCATGTCAGACGGAGCGAGAAAAGCCCGTACCGGAGAGTAGAAAATACTCACCCTGACCGGGGTAGCTTGATATGAGAATAAATTGATAGTCATCATATGATATTCTGAAAATAGTTAACCCTGTCATACATGTTATTATTGTATGATTCTCATGTGCATAGATATAGTGCATTCATGTGACCAAAGTTATTTTCTGTAGTTTATACAGCTGAACATGACGTGATGAGCTATATTGTTGATGATTTATTGTTGAACTTACTGGGATTTAATTCTCACTATATTTCCATATCATGTTCAGAAAATTAGTTATGCATATTTTTCTATAGCTCTGGCTTTTAGTGCATGTTGGATCGAGTACTTTATGTTGGGCAGATCTCAGAAGAAAATAAAATGTTTGTGGTCGAGTTGGCTTAGATCCCAGTGAAGGTGCAACCACCCGCACCTGTATCTCCAGAATTGGTCAACCAGAATAAATAAGATGTAGATTTTTATGTGTTTGATATGTTGTACGTATGTTTTGATTAATGACATGTATGTGAACTCTGTATTGTATAAATTAAATAAATGTTATATTGAGTTAAGTTGTAACGAGGTAATAACTTCATGGTATTTAAAAAAAATTGATACTAAAATGGAGTTGTTACAACCAGAGGGTAAATAATATAGCCAATCTTTGGTGAATCTCTTAATAAAAAAGGAAAATTCCTGAGTTTTATTTGTTCCTTAGTTACTCTAGGGGGCTTCATGTTGGTACATATCACATGAAATTCCTTCAAGTGTTTATGCGGGTCTTCACTTGCAAGATCATGAAAATTAGGTAAGAGATGAATTAATCCAGATTTTAACTCAAAATTACCATTGTCATCAATATTAGGAAAAGTAATGCATAAGAGTTGTTGATGCAAATTTGGAGCTACAAGTTAATTCAAAGTGGTGTGCCTCACCATGATTACTTCCTCCTTTTCTTAATCACTGTCTTCTTGAAATTCTCTTATGTGCCTGTGTACAAATTTTTCAATATCTAGATTAAACTGTAAATCTTGAGAATTAGAAGAACAAGTCACAGGCATAAATCAAAATAAAAATCACAAAAGGTACTAGACGCAGTCCCCGGCAACGGCGCCAAAATTTTATACGTACTATCCTAGGTACACCCAAATTGATACCTTACCTCTCAACTAACCTGTAGTAGTGGGAGTAAGGATCGATCCCACAGAGACTGATATTACCTTATGTGAATGAGAAAAGAAGATTTGATAATTGTAAATTATAAAGGAAATAATAATAAAAATAATTAAAGAGAGAGGTGTTGGTTTCAGTTGATATTCACTATCAAATGATTGCATTGATCATTGACAAAATCATCAATCTTAAACCAAATATCTATCATTGGGATTCTATCCCTATTCCTCCTTAAGCCTAGTGAATTGATAATAATCATACCAATTAAACCCTAATTAATAAGATATCTATTAGCACATCGGTAAAGTCTAACCTATTAATTGCATGAAGAACGAGAGAAATTGATAGAGCTAAATAAATATAAACACATCAGTTATATTTAATTTAGTTGATCATTCATCATAAGATTAATAATTTATAATCAAAAATCCTTTATTCTATTTGCTTCATGAATAAAGTAATGAAAACTTTGTTCAAAACTTAATTCAGCAGTAGATTAAGACATACAACATACTAGTAAGCCTCCCTAGCAATCAAATGAACAATCATTAAGAAAAGTTAAGAATAGATGAATAATCAATACCCAGTTAAGATTCAACTAATAAAATCAATTCCAAATCTTACAATGCATGATGATCTCTTGAGATTTCAATCTTCCTCTACCAACTAAAAGTAAATTAGCCACGCAGGGCCATAAGAAAATATAAACAATAATTAAAGAAGGTAATTAAAAGCTTGAATGATCTTTGATGATTCCTTTCTTTCCTTTTTATAGATTGGCTTCTCCTCCTTGAAGTAGAATTGTTTCTAGGTCAAAATCTATCTCGTCGACAAGCGCCACAGTGCTATGGAATTACACTATCGAGGCGCCACGGTGTGTCGAAATCTAGCATTAGGGTGCTGCGACGCTCTGGATATGTCTTGCCGCGAAGCCCAAAAAATTCTTGATTATGTCAAAGTGCCAAACATGAAATTTGTAGCTCTAGGTATTTTCTTTTTATAGCCATTAAAATCACCTCAATCGAACTTCAAAAGAGAGAGATATGCCTCAATTAATTACTAAAGGTTAACAATTATCATTTTTTCATATTTTCTCTCTATTTTCCTCTTCTTTTCTTCTTTATTATTCCTAAAACATAAAACACAAAACTCAATTAAATCATATTTATTTCCTACTCAAATTAAATAAAAATCTACTTAAAACATGCTAAAAATATGCTTAATTTATAGCATGTCATTAGGCGATATACTATTATGTCCACTTTGTTCAAGATTTCAAAAGAGCCTATATATTAGAACTGAACTTTTTCCTTTTTTTCAAACCCCATTACCTCTTTTATGGGTGAATCCTTTAAGAATATTTGGTCACCAACTGATAATTTCTAGTGCTCTAATATTTATCATCCTTATAGACTTTTAGCCTGTATTGAGTTGTTTGTATTATTTTCCTAATCAATTTCACTTTATCAACGTCATCTTACAATAAGTCTGACTCCATTGAATCATTTAACATAAAGTTAGTAACATCTTTTACATATGGCTATAAGTCATCCAATATCACTTTATTATTGGTGAATTCTACTAAGAGATCTCTCACCAAACTCAAAGACATATGCTTAAAGCATGCTCTCCAAACTAGCATCATCAATTTATGTTAGTCATATTCTATCTATTGCATGTTATTCCAAATTAAATTCCAAAAGCTTAACTTTACTCAATTCACCCACCTATTAGGAGACCTACGATGTTTCATGTAAAACCTCAAATGGTGTCATTTATATATTGGCCTAAAAACTACTAATATGGCAATTTCAACTACAGACAAATAACTTCTCCTAACTTTCACCAAAATTATATAAAAATACATGAAACATAACTTCTATTGCATAAACACATCATTTAGATTTACTATCAGCTATACTATAATCTAACAAATATCCTTAGGCATCTTGAATAGCTCTCCTAAAACAAAATATTCAAATTTTACTTGCTGACACACCGAACAACGAAAGAAATATCACTTGTATATTTTTTTTACTATTATACTAGTACAATTCTTTCATATCTTAGTATATCCTTATTGCCTTGAGGTTATCCATATTAACAATATATGGCTTCTTTTAAAATCTCATTTCTCAACAATTATTTACACATGAATTTTCAATCTCAATATAGTTCACATCCTATATACTAGACTCAACTTAGCATGGCATAAACCCTTAACACAAATACCTTGATCGCTTTACATTATTTTCGGATATGGTTCGCAAAATATTATCCATTACTTTAACCCACTAACCACTTGGACACCATAATAATTGAGTTTCAAAGAAAAGAAATTAACTTTCCTTGTAATGAGGGAAAAGAACCATGCATTTAATGCCAAACATTAATGAGGGAGGATGCAGTAAAATAGACGAAAAGCATAATAGAAAACGGTGCCAAAATAGAAAGTCAAAATCTTAGAGAAAGCATTGAAAAAAAATTAAAATCGATGGTCGTAATTCTTGAAAAACTAAAAATCAGTGGCCGCAATTTTTGAATATATGTGCCAAAATCTAATTCAAAACTATTGTTATTCGATGGAAGAATATCACATGAAAAGAAGCATTTCTGAGCTTATAAAATTTTGTGAAAAACAAAGAGCATTTAATTAACTGGTAGGATGCAGTTGATTGCTTCAAAACAGATGTAATAGATCAACTGTAAAATAAATCAATCCAAATTAAAAATTTCTAAAATAACTAGTCGACTTAATAATACCAATAATCGACTTGCAAGAATATTGGAAAAACAAGATAAATCATTTAATTATCCCTCTTCAACAATTAACTGGTTTGCATTTTCACTTTTTTTTTACAATGACAACTATCACTTACAACTTTTCTATAAAAATCAAGACATCAATGCTTCATCAATGACTACAAGGAAAAAGAAAATTTTTTGTTATACCTTAATCTTATTCATTTTATGTGTTCAATATGAGCCATAATCAAAATTGTTATACATATGCATAAGTGCCGTCATTTTTTTAAATTTTCACTTTAATTTAGCTAATATCCACCGGCTACTCACATAGTTGTTGTAATTATACCACCGGCCTATTTGCATAGCTATTGTAAGTATATCACTTTCTGAGTTTTATAAATGCACACATTAGTATCTTTACCTTCATACTCAAAGTTTGGGTCAATGCAGTTATGGAGGGAACTGCATTCTATCAGTTTCAAAATATTTGTGTCTTTTGTGATTCTAGTCCTGGAAAAGATGGAGAGTATGTGAAAGCAGCACAAAATCTAGGTATGGTGCTGGCCAAGAGAAAAATTTATTTAGTCTATGGTGGAGATAATCGTGGGTTAATGGGGTGCGTGTCTACAGCTACACATATAGGAGGATGTTAAGTTCTAAGTATTATTCCTACCGCTCTAACTATATCAAACATCATAGGAAAAATAGTTGGGGAAAAGTTTAGGGTAGCTTCCATGCATGAGCGCTTAGCTAGAATGATGAGCAATGTTGATGCCTTCATTGCCTTACCAGTGGATTTTAGTACTTTAGAACAAATTTTTTAAGTAGTCTCCTGGGCACAACTAAATATCCATCACGAACCGATAAGTTTGTTAAATGTTAACCATTTTTTTGATGGTCTGTTGTCTTTTCTTGATCAAGCTGTGGAACAAAGATTTATCTCACACTCAGCACGACGAATTCTCATCTTGGCTTCCAATGCTAATAAGTTGATTGATGCATTACAAGCATTTGTTCATGTACCTAAACCAACTATGGCTTAAATAGATTATACGGCAAACAACCGCAGAAAAAGCAAGTTGGATTTGGATCTCCATCTATAACTGTAGTAAGACGTGGACATTGTTGTACCACTTCTACTTTCTTAGAGTCAATTTGGATACCATCATTGCCAACCACATGCCCTAAGAAAGTAACACTACTAAGTCAGAATTCGCATTTTGAAGACTTAACATATAGCTGATACTCTCTTTGAGTTTGTAAAACTATCCTCAAATGTTTCTTTTGATCCTTTGAACTCTTAAAATATAATAATATATCATCAATAAATATAATAATAAATTGATCCAAGAATAGTTTAAGTACTCTATTCATTAAGTCCATGAATGTAGCTGGGGTATTTGTCAAACCAAATGACATCACTAAAGCTCATAGTGCCTATGCCGACTCATAAAAGCAGTTTTCGAAATATAGTTTTCCCTTATCCTTAATTAATTATATTTAGATCTCAAATCAAGTTTTGAAAAACATAGAGCACCCTATAACTAGTCAAACAGATCATCTATACCAGGTAATGGATACTTATTATACACTGTCACCTTATTCAACTATCTATAATCTATGCATAATCACAGCGATCCATCTTTTTTTCCACAAATAGAACAAGAACTCCCCAAGGAGAAGTACTAGGGCGTATAAATCCCTTGTCTAGCAAATCTTACAACTAATTCTTCAATTCCTTGAGTTCAGTCGTTGCCATTATATATGGGATATAAATACCAATTGAGTTCCACGAAATAAATCAATACCAAATTATATTTCTCATTTCGGGGGTAATCCAAGCAATTCTTAGGGGAACACATTAAAAAATCCCCTAACCATTAGAACCATATCTACATTGGTATACTTTATATCAACATCTCTCGCCACTACCAAATATCTTTGGTACCTTTTAGTAATAACTTATGAGCTGCTAAAGTAGATATTAGATTATTGGGTACCTCACTACGGTCTCCTTGTATCAAGAAAGAAGATTCTATAGGAATATTGAATTTAATCATCTTAGGATGACATTCTAAAATGGCATGACATGATGCCAACCAATCTATTCCCAATATCACAACAAAGTCTACCATATCTAGACAACTGGGTACAACGAATATCATATTCAGGAACGATCATATTTGGTATTTTTCTCAATTCTTTAAAATCTCTGGCATGCCTATCCCTTTCACTTTCAGACAGAAATTAACCCATAAATACTTTTTAAGATGTGACAATATTCAATCAACTTTATACTAGGAAATTTAGCAAACTTGGAATAGAAAGGAAATTGAAACTTTATAGAATTCTGCAACAGCACCTAAAGTATAAATATGCCTAGCTGATATCTATACTAAAGGTCCTACTAATGAATCATTTGTTTCGATAGCCATAGGAAAACCTAAAGCTATGATACCAACTTGTCACACCCCCAATTCAAGGGCACGTGAAACACATACTTTACAAACATATATTTGTCTTAACATGCATAATATACACATTTATCATTGAAAACAATTACATACAGGTTCTTCCGTGTATATACAAAATACAGACCAAACTTACAGATATTAAAGTAATAGCAGAAGCAAGGATACTGCCTGTGGCATTCAAAGCATACTCTAGAGTATAAGTACAATATAAACCAAAATCTATGAGCCCTAGAAACAAAGTAAGCTCACCTAGAGAATATGTCGTCTAGCTAATCACCTATCTGAAGGATCAGACTCTGTATCTTTATCTTAAAAAAATGCGGAAATATCATGTAGTGAGTTTGACAACTCAATGAGCATATAATATCTCCTATAACCTCTCAGGTCATATATGGATGTACTCATATTTTAAAATTTATAACATAGAAAATTACAGTTCAGAAGTACATCAATATGAGACCTGCATTTCAAATATTCTCAGTTCAAATCACATTCAGATATCCAAAATCATATGCAATACGGTATGATCATTAATCAAATATTGTTATGCATCAAAATATTTCACATAAAACATTAGAAGGATCACATATCAGAACCATCAAATAATTCCAAGCACACAACAAGGGATGGTGTTATGTTCAGCTATATAAACTACAAAAAAATATTAAGCTTTTGAGATAAAATCATAACTTTTGTTTATACATAATTAACATACTATATATGCACTAAAATTCACTCTTTTTACATAATGTTTAAGTATGTCACAACTCTCAATATACTCAATTCACTCATTTTTTATACGTATAGTGACCGATCGACTACAGTCACAAAAGGTAATCAGGAAATGTGAGTTCATCACTCTTTTACCTTCTCACATTACCATTGTCACAGTCACAATAAGTAATCAAAAAATGTGAGTTCATCACCCTTCTGCCTCCTCACATTACTATTGTCACAGTCACAATAAATAATTAGGGAATGTGAGTTCATTACCCTTTTAACACATTTTAGAAACTTATAATAGCATAAATAACTTATAAAAATAACCATTTATACATTTAAAGTTCAAGAAGAGCATAGGATAAGTCATAAAAAGAATTATCTACTCACAAGGTGAGGCTCCAGGTTGAACAGCCTTAACATGCACTTTTTCAATTCAAGTTTGACCAAATAAGCCTAAAAAATGAGTCTGGAGGATCCAAAAACTTAATAAATGACTCTGAGAGTTTGGCCAACGCTGGTCAACTGATGGATACTGTTCATGGTGAAAATCCTGTTTACATCAGCCGTAATCACTATTTATGTCGGTCAGAGTTACTATTCATGTAACGACCAGTTTATATATATATATATATATATATATATATATATAGCAACTAATAACACATTCCAAGCAACAAACCATACACATTTATATAAGCAGCTAATATTCCATCATCATAATATTCAAACTACATCAAAGATTAATATTTATACATAAGAGACACTGAGACACATAACTATATCAACTTAACATGAACCCTATACCGCACATCTCCCGTGGGTGTAAAGGGTGGAGGAGGTGGTACTGGCATTAGGATCTGTACAAGGCATCGCCATCCACTGCATTTTTATGATCAAGTGCACGGAAGTAGCTAACATAACGTTTGCTCTTATCTGAACATAACACCAACAATAATGAGAATAGAAGTTTCCAATAGGTTTAACATTAAAAGCATCATATGGTAAATAAGAAAATCACAGTGTTATGTCCAACTATATAAACTACAGAAAATATTTTCTCTTTGTCTATGATAAAGTAACAAGAATGTATAGCATGCTTTCATATTCGATAGACAAGTTATGCATCAATATCAGGCATGTATAATAACCAGGTTATACTTCAATATTATGCTTGTATCTATATATCTTTACAGTGCTTTTATGCATGGTGAATGATCGTCTGTAGCCATAAGGTCAACGAACAGTGACTAAACGTCTATAGCCACATTTCAACATTCAGTGACTAATCGTCTGTAGCCACATCTCCACACTCAGTGACTAATCGTCTGTAGCCATGAGTTCAACCATGTACATTAACATGATATAACCATGTATATATCAAATAACTCACCTTCATCATCATGCTTGCCATCCACAATCAACTTCGTCTCTCCATACAATCACTATATAATAACCCCTCTATTGTCATATAATAATGTATACATCATATTCTTTAATCATCATGACCATCACAATAGGATTATGCATTAACCAAACACATTACTAATATCATGCATAATATCATCACCACATCATTTAACAAATATGTATTAATACACTTATCAATAATGCATACCTTATATCATGTAATCCTCATGCATTGATATACTAGCATAGGCATCAAATCAACATGCATTTCATCCATACATTGCACATACATCTCATAATAAAAGAATGGAATTAACACTACAATGCATCATACATATATCTCCTATGCAATTTACTTACATATGTCTCATCCATAAATAACAAATTCACTTACATAGGTCTCATTAATATGTATTTTTATCCATACATTAAATAAACATCTCATCAATATACAATATATGATTTAATTTCTCATAATAAAAGGATAGAATTTAAACTACAATGCATCATTAAAAAGGTATTTATTTGTATTTTAGTTCCCCTTAACATCATCCATTCATTGGAGTTCATTTAGAGCCTTCAAAATGCAAAATAGAGCAATTCCAGCCTCAAGCACAGCCTGACTGTGTCACCAAGCATGACCGTGCTTCAAGTTGTACAAACCGTGCTGAAAAATCACAAAACAGCCCGAAGCATGGCCTGGCCATGTCACCAAGCACAGCCGTGTTTTGGGTTTTCCTGCATTCCAGATTTTTGTCTAGCCAAACCTTCTCTCACTAAAAAGACCATAACTCCCTCATTTTAACTCTGATTAAGATGATTTTTGTGCCTATGAAAAATCTAAGACAATTATCTACAACTTTTATATTTACCACTTTAAAAAATTAGAAACAATAATAGGTGAAAAAGGTATTCGAAAACAGCATCATGACTCTGTGCGTTAGATCTGACGTTTCTTCACTCATATGAGGATATCTCTTTCATTTCAAATACGATTAAGGTGATTCCAGAGGCATCAGAAAGATAAGAAACATGGCTACTGTAACATCCTGTAATTTTTAGATATTTTTCTTAGAAATTCTTCGCCCTACATATATGCATAGAAATGTTCTAATATTAATGGAATAGGTAAAGAAAGAAAACTTAAGAGGAAATATTATAAATAAACATGCTAAAGAAAGGTGAAATTCTTAGGTAAAGAAAGATAAATTTTTGTAAAGTAAGTAAAGGTCTTAAAATTTCAAGAAGATCGGATTAGGGTAATTTTTCTTAATTACTAAGTTTAGTATCTCCACCCGTAATTGGGCTTTAACCTATGGACACTTCATATAGAGTTTTTCTACTTCACATGAATTTTTAGCAAGCCAATAGGATAGCCCAAGGAAGAAATAAAACATAGACTTGGACTAGGATATAGAAATTGGACCGGTAGCCCAAAAATCATGAAAATATGACCAAGCCCATTATGAAAGGTAGAATTTTAACCAAAGTAAAGAAAATGGGCAAGAATGAGCCCAACCCCAAGAGGAAAAATAAAAATAAAAATAAAATTAAAGTGATGAATAATGGTGTAATCAAGATTAGTAGACATGGCATTAAGACAAAAATTTAGCAAGTGGTGTGATTCTACATTCATCATTTTGGCAAGTGGCATAATAATACAAGGCTTTAGGACAAAAACATCTATATCCTACACTCATAATTTTAGCAAGTGGTATGATAAGACATAGCATTAAGACAAAACATCTCTATCCCACATAAATAACTTCAACCAAATAATGGAGATTGAAGGGCTAAAAATTTGCCACTTAAAAAGGCGAACCTATCATAATTGATTAAGACAAAAGAAAAAGTAAATGAATCCCTAAATCAAAGGGACCTTGTCCCATATCTTAAGAACATATTATCATAATTTTCAAAATACAAATCTCCTTTTCCTATGCATATCTTGACTAAGGAAGAGGAAGACAAGAACATAAGTTGTTTGTTTTCCAAAAATTCAACAAAGTGTATCTTAATTGTGATAAGGTAGACCCATGATCATGAAAGGTGAATTATTTGGTGGTCTATATAAGAAAACCCACCCTTACAACATTAGAATTTCGTCCAAGTGAGGGAGAGGAAAAATAGAAGCAAGGTAAAGTGAGGAAAGGAGAGGAAGAAAGGAAGAAAGAGGAAGGAGAAGTCTAGGAGACTAAGTGCTCCAGGTAAGTTTAACAATATTTCTTTTCGAAGAAAACTTTTGAAACTTATAATATTTATATGAGATTTTGATCTTAGAACTTTGATGATTGGTCATGGATGTTGCTATATCATGTTACATATTGATCTTGCATGTGATGTATGTTTGAATACTTAGGTTGGTGTAGATAGTTCTGCATGGTTATGGCTATGGGTGGCAGAATTTTTAGCTTCGGTGTTTTAATTTCTGGGAACAACCTATAAGGAATTAAAATAAATGGTTAACATATGAATTATAGATATATGTCTCACAGATTTTTAGCCACTGGAATCATTCCATTTGGAGTCTATATGAGGTAGATATGGTCCGATTATTAGGAAAAGATCATAAAATGGTTCATCAGGGAAGAATATGTTAAGACAGCTTCTGTATTTTAATTTCTGGAAATTATCTGTATGGAATTAAAATAAATGGTTAACATAAGAATTATAGCTATGTGTGTCACGAATTTTTAGCCACTGGAAGCATTCAATTTGGAGTCCATATGAGGAATATATGAGCCAATTAGTAGTCAAAGGTCAGAAAATGGGTCATCAGGGAAGAATATGTTAGGATAGCTTCGGTATTTTAATTTCTGGAAATTATCTGTAAGGAATTAAAATAAATGGTTAACATAAAAATTCAAGATATATGTGTCACGGGTTTGTAGCCACTGGAATCATTCAATTTAGAGTCCATATAATGTATATATCGTTCGATTAGTAAGCAATGGTCAAAAAATGGTTCATCAAGGAAGAATATATCAGGGAAGAATATGTTAGGATAGATATATGTGTCACGGATTTTTAACCACTGGAATTACTTAATTTGGAATTCATATGTGGGAGATATGGATAGATTAGTAGCTAAAGGTCAGAACCTATCCGAGAGGAACTATCCTGTACTTTGAGGGAGTAATATCACCTTGATTTCTTAATATTTCGCTAAACGGTTCAACATAATAGTTTTAGATAATTGTTTTATCTTGAAATGGACAATAAGATCACCTACATCGGAGTTCAATTGAGGGAGTTATGCTCTGATTAGCAAGAGAAGGTTAGATGTAATAAAAACCTACATCAAGAAAATAAAGGAATAAAATTAATATTTAAGAAAGAAGATGAATCTTATAAATCAAAATAATAAATAATTAGTATAGCCATAGCCATTGCCATTGTATGAACTTCTTACCATCTTAAGTGTGAAATTTTGACATGGAAATATTTTATAAAATGATATTTGAAATGGTTATGTTCATGGCATGATTACCAATGATTTTTGGTAATAGTTATATTTTGATAAACATACTTGTTATTGAAAGCATACTTTTTGCTATCATTGTGAAAAGAAAAGAAATTAGCACAGTCACATGGCAATCCGTGTGGTGCACCAGTAGGGGACGCCCTACCAACGGTTATGATCATGATAATGAGAAAAGAAAGAGAAAGTGAGCCATGTCGGACGGAGCGAGAAAAGCCCATACCGGAGAGTAGAGGATACTCACCCTGACCAGGGTAGCTTGAAATGAGAATAAGTTGATGGCCATCATATGATATTTTGAAAATAGTTAATCATGTGATACATATCATTATAGTATGATTCTTATGTGCGTAGATATAATGCATTCATGTGACCAAAGATATTTTTTGTAGTTTATACAGCTGAACATGACGTGATGAGCTTTATTGATGATGTTTTATTGTTGAACTTACTGGGATTTAATTCTCACTATATTTCCATATCATGTTCAGAAAATTAGTTATGTAGATTTTCTATAGCTCTGGCTTTTAGTGCACGTTGGATCGAGTTATTCTATGATGGGCAGATCTTAAATAAAATGTTTATGAGCGAGTTGGCACAAATCCCGGTGAAGGTGCAACCACCCGCACCTGTATCTCTGGAATTGGTCAACCAAAATAAACAAGATGTATATATCTATGTCTTTGATATGTTGCATGTACGTTTTGATTAATGACGTGTATGTGAACTCAATATTGTATAATAATAAATAAAAAAGGATGTTACAGCTACAACTTATCTTTTGAATAGATTTCCAAATTCGACAAAAAATGTAACCAACAAAACCAACTATTCAGACCATCAATTTTCACCTTTTTCAAGCCATTTTTAGCAAACACATGTATGATCTATGCATCCAACTCTCACTTTTCATGGCTAAACATAAATATCCATCATACATCATCAAAAGGGGATATTTGAAACACTTATAAATCATTCAAAATACATGAAATTCCATGGAAAGAATAATGT